>JADMNL010000024.1:415432500-416677500 GCA_016271365.2 Neoceratodus forsteri | reverse complement strand
TATTCAATGCGAGGTGTTGAGTGCTCGGTTTCTGTATGTGTGACTATTGGGCATCTTTGTAGTGGCCAAACTGGCCACACATTTTGTATTCCGCCTCAAAATTTATGTGTGGTCACACAAATACATGCTGTTTTGGAGCGATTTTCATGAACAAATACTAGTGTTCCAAAATTCAACGCTCATTTCCCATTGTTTTCCATGAAGCCCCTCACCCATGTGCTCAGTGTCTGGCATTATCCATGACATCACATGGTATGTCAGCCAATGGATAGACATAAAACTGCAACAGACAGAACTGAACGACCTGTACTGCCAGTGTGAAACAAATCTGCTGCAGAAGTTTAGGAGCCATTAAGAAGTGCCACATAGAACTACAGTAGTTGCCTTGTTTATTGACTGACCCTTCTGTACATTGGGGGTTTTGACTTAGGGCCTGATCCACAACGGGGACCGGGATACGATTAAAATGAGTGTATCCCAGTTGCTCAGCAATGCACCCCAGGATCGCACAGGGATGGGCACAGTTCACCGCCCCATTCCCCCACCCCCTCCAACATGTGCAGAGCCTCATGCAGCCGCTGGGAGTGGCACCAAGGTGGTGCTATCAGGATCACCAGGCATCCAATTGGATGCCCAGGTTGGCACTCTAGTGGATCCCCTGTTCTGCACAGAGCAGATGGCCATGGGATGTTGTAGTCGGTGTTTGTCCTCCATGGACTGCTGTATCCCCAATGTCCAGAGTACAATTTTCCAAAGTGCACTGGCTAGTACCAGTGACATGTCTAGCCCTATACTGATGCTCTTTGAGCTGGTGGCCAGCAGAGGGATGGCCGAGTAGGCCCAGTAAATGGAAGGATGGCCAGGCGAAGAGGTGTGCATGGGCACTACGGCAGCCTCTCAGGCTAGTTAGCATCTGTCCCCTTCCCTGGCTGCACGTGCCACTGCTACAGCACTGTGGATTGGGTGCAGGCACACCCCACTCTCTTGACCACCCTGACCTGTCTGGGCATGGAGCTGTGTGCACGGTGAGGGATCAGGCATAGAAGGTGAGTGCAGCCAGAGCTGTGGATGCCATGGGGTGCCCTGATGGTGCACATAGGGGGCATTCCATGGCATTTCCCAGTCCTCTGCATATGCAGAGGGGCTACGTACCCACTGTGGATCAGACCCTCAAAAAGCTAGCATACTGCCTGAAATAAATACTAACTTTCAAAAGAAATTAACTATTACTTCCTATAGCTGAAATATTTTTTTCTTTTCCCTTTTGCTAATCAGATGATTTTTTTTAAATCTAACAACACTTGGTGTGATGTGAAACACACTGGAGGCTGACATAGTTAGTTCTAACCCTTCTCATACACCATCAGCCCTGTGACCTCACTGTCCATGACATCACAACTGATCAAGAACAGCCAATCATTTGCTGCCAGTTAGTTAACTTACGATAACACAATAAGTGAGGTCACAGTGCTGCCGAGGTGTGAAGCGGAATATAACTAAATATCGGTCTCCAAGTAAAGTACTGCTCTTTACATCACACCAAATATAATATGATTGGGTAGAACACCTGCTAATAAGCAAATAGAAAAAGAAAAATACTTCAGGAATGAAAAGTAACAACTGATCACGTGGCCTGTGAGTGCAGTGGCGGCACTGCCACTTGCAACCCACATTTGGCAGTAAGCCTGGGCCGCTGGAGGGTCGGCCAGGGGAGGTTGGCTGAGCACCCCGTAGATGCTGGCCTCCTCAGGGTGGGCAGGATTCTGGTTTGTACTGCTACACTGCCACCTGGGTGACCACAGGCGGTGGTGCCATGAAGCCAGTGGTCAGGGAGGGGCACGTCAGCACTCTGACATCTTGGCATCAGACACAACATCCTTGTAATGCTCAGGGGGAAAGGGGAAGAAAAATGGAAACTCCCCAACCATGCTGTATGCCACCCGCTGCTCTGCCGCAGGTCCTGCACTGCTGGCTGAGGCTCTTTCTCCTCAAATGATGTTTCAACTCCACTTGGGGGTCAGAGGTGGCCCCTCCTGTGGGAGGTTATCCACGGGGAACACAGGTGAGATATACGTCCCAGAGAAGGCGGCTGGACAGGGTGGCAGGGTTGAAGGGGGCAGGTTGATGTCGGGGGGTTAAAAAATTACAATAAATAAAAAAAGAAAAAACTGACATAGAAACAGAGAAATCTAGACAGTGAATGATTTGAAGTGCATGGAGTCTGCGCTGTTCTAACTACACCTACTACAACGTACTCCTGTGCATCAACACTGAACCCGCAGATGAGAGCCCTGACTACTTTTGAAAATTAAGAACAATTTCTGACAGCTGTTTTTGCACTTCTTGCTTTTTTGCACTACTAGCTTTTTAATGTATGGAATTCATTTATTTGAGGCCACATGGTCCCCATTCAACTATCCGTAATGGTTATGATCATCTAGCTAAACAGCTAAGAGCTGACTAATGAGTCAGTATTCTACTTTGGTTTTATAAGATTCATTTTAACTTGTAGAGTTATGACACAGGAACAGTTAATTGAGTTGCATCAGTATTTACTAACTTGTTACATTTTTATAAGCACCTTATAGCAATGTATGCTCAACCTATGTTCTGTTTTGCATGTTCTGATGTAATGTGTTCTTGAAAAATGATAAAAATCTTTAATGGAATTTATTTCATAAATCCCAGACAGCAGCAATTTAGCCCAACCAACATTCTCAGGTAGGATAACAAATCAGGAGACCTCCCCTCCCCCTAATGAGAAGCGCTCCAGATATCTGCCAAGACCTGCCATCTCAAAAAGCATTCTACAGATTACCGCAAAACCTGCTGGCAGAGATGTCATGCCAAGAACATTTCGGGGGGAGGGGGGTCACAATTAAAGTTTAATCAAGGGAGGGCACTAAGTTATACATTTACAGCCCATCCTCCATTCAAAAAGCAATACTTGGATGGGAATTTGGTACAGCAGTGCCCCCCAGACTCTATGGGTATGACAGCCCTGGCCACTGAAAGCTCTATGCACCCACAAAGTGGTGCATACAGATGCACTGGGAGTGTGGAGGCCCCTCTTTGCACATGAGATGACCTCTGTGTATTACCAGCCTCCTATATGCTCTCCAGGAAGCATGGCTCCAAACCAGTCTGCACCTCTAAAGAGACAGTCGGGGGTGGGCAAAGGGTGGGGTCACAATCTGCAAGACCCCCAACACATCCTATGAAGTGCGGACGGCTGGCAAATGGTGCAGTTGGTATGCAAGGAGGGCCCCTGCAATAGCACTTATGTGTCCTCCCCAGCAAGGCCCACCAGGATTGTGGTGGGGACTTGAATGGCGCCTTATTTGTTGTCCCAAATCCTTCGATATGACAAAAAGGACTGGAGGGTTCCAGAATAACCAGTTTATTAAAATTAAAACGTATTCTTCATCTCATGTTGGCATTTGACCCCATGGATCATGGGGTTTTGATGGAACACATAGAGGAATATACGGACTTACTGGAGCAGCCTTGAAGTGATTTAAGTCATACCTGTCCAACAGGACGAGGCGTGTTGTGATGGGATCCTTCTCATCTAAACCTGTTGCTAACTGCGGGATTCCACAAGGTTAATTTCTTTGCCCCATGCTTTTCACGATGTGTACATTTTCTCTGGGTTGCGTCATTAGATGATACATCATGAATTTTGACTACTATGCAGATGATACTCAGCTGTACCTGTCTTGTTACACCAGACTGGCAATGGGCAGTCTCTGTACTGAAGCAGTGCCTTTAGGAAATTACATTCTGGATGGCCTCTTGCTGGCTAAAACTTACCCATGCCAAAACAGAGTTATTACTGGCAGAACCAGGTCCTTGCAGGTTGTCAGGCTGGAATTGTACCAATGGGTTACCATCTTTAAATGGCATGGCTCTGACTGCTGTGGATAGAATTACAATTTTGGGAGTCATTCTGGTCTCGTATCTAACACTGGAACATCATGCGTTGGCTATAGTTTGCAGTGGATTTTTCCAACAGTGAAATATCTCCCAGAATAAACCCTATCCAGTGCAAGAGGACCTGGTGACATTGATACATGCCTGGGTTACCTCAAGACTTGACTCCTGTAACCTCGAGCTAGCTGGGGTTTAGTACCCCCCATGGGAAATCTGAGAATGTAACATATCTTTCTGCCTAAACTAGTCATTTTCTTTTTTGTTTTGTAACTTCATATTTATTAAAAACATTTTTAACAGGTTACAGATAGTAACAACAGACAAACATAGCTGCTTCTTAAATGACATGAAATACATTAACATACATGTGCAATCAATACACAAAAACATGACATCACAGGAAGGTATCCGATATATATAAGACAAATATACAAAGTGTTCAGGTCACCAAAAAGTGGTATCTAATCAGTTGAATCCAAGTTAAACCTCTTCGTGCCACCTGTAAAGATAATTCAGCATTAAAATGGAATATTCATCTTCACCTTTTAATTTATAGTACAAAATCAGATTGTTGAGGTACTACATACCCACCATCTCCATAATATTTCAAAATCATATCTATGATTCAACTGAACCATACTTTTTATTTTGTTCTTTTGGTAACTGGGTAAGGCCCACTAGGTACAAGACCTGTTTTCAGGGGTGACCCTGGAGTACTGGGGAGGTTAAGTGACTTGCTCAGGGTCACACAGTATACAAGTGGAGGTTGTGAGATTCAAACCCAGGTCTGCTGGATGAACCAAACCCATTTACTACTCATAACGCTAACCTCCAGGCTGTACAGCCAGACCCATATTTTCTCCATTCTATAAATTTCTATCATCAAATCCTGCCATAATCGAATAGAAAGGATCACAGCAGTAAGCCAATTTTTAGTGATAGCTTTCTTAGCAGTAATAAGACAGATATCCAGAACTTTATTGGTGGGAGGTGAATGAAAAAGGGATCTATTTTCTTACTTTTATGTCCATGAAAAATGGATTACGTTAGTCCTAATTTTACAGCAGTAGTGTGAACAAGCCAAACCACTAAACACCAAGATGAAACCCCACAGTTTGGTTCTATGACATGCCTGCATTGGCTATTCTTACGTAGGGTGCATGGTCTAAATTGGTCCCTTTAAAGTAAAGTGCTTCCCCCTAGGTAATTCACAGGTAATCAAAGGGAGCATGCACCGGGAGTACCAGGTACCACACAAATCCCAAACTAAACAAATTCCAAGAACTAGCACACTCTGCCTTTGTTTTATTCACAAAATTCAAATCATATTTCTTTTTCTGTCAATGTTGTTTTTATTGAAACATGTTCAGGCAGTACATATAGAGCTGTAGAGAGGATATATTGTACATACAATTGACAAGGGTGCAATAAGTTAAATTAATAGTTACAAACTGACCAGCAGCTAGAGAATGTACAGCGCATCAGTCTGGGAGTAAACCCCTGCTCTTAGGGAAAGTTAGGGGTGGGGACTCCCACACCTAAATATTTATATCACTATACCATTATCTGGTAAGCATAGCTGGGGAGTGGTGGTAGTGGGGGGTAGGGCCACGTCCCTCCCCTCAATTAGGCTTGAAATATTTGGGTATCATCCAGCTTTGGGTGATTACAGTGTTACCATTGACATAAGCAAACAGGCTCACAACTAAAATCAAACCAAATCTTGTTTCTCATGAGAAGTTCCTCCTTGGTGGGGGGGGGACAAAATTATTTTGGAAGGGGGGAAAGTACAGGCGTGTCATTACTGTGTGATAATGCATGTTCATGTGGTGTGTTTCATCCAATCAGGAGACAGCATTTTTACTGATTTTTCTCACCTT
The DNA here is from genome assembly GCA_016271365.2 of Neoceratodus forsteri. Classification (NCBI taxonomy): domain Eukaryota; kingdom Metazoa; phylum Chordata; order Ceratodontiformes; family Ceratodontidae; genus Neoceratodus; species Neoceratodus forsteri. The sequence goes on along the minus strand of JADMNL010000024.1, from coordinate 416,671,687 downwards.
ATTGCCCTGTTTTTCCCTTGATCTTATCCTGTATTTTGGTGATTACATGCCCTGAGCCCCTAGGATAGGACACTTTAGAAATAAAATTGCTTTGCCCTGCCTTCAGTGCCTGATGATGAGCAGGACCTTTGAAATTGCCAACCTTTTGGTGACAGCCAGGGCCGGATTAAGGCATAGGCAACATAGGCACAGGCCTAGGGCCCCCGCCTGCCAGTGGGCCCCCAGGAATTCCCAACATATATTTATCCCTTTCTTTCAGCCTGAGCTGCATTTTTTTTGTAAAGGACTCAGCCACTGAGTAATCTGAGCAAGGCAGAGGCTGAACTGTGACATGACTCTCATCTCCCTGATTAGCTGTTAAGGGCACTTGATAGCTTCAGGGGGCCCTGGCCAGGCTGGCTTTCAAGGTGTGAACTGGCCCATTTCCTTTGCTTTGTCTCCCACCCCCATTTAGAATCCCCACTTTCAATCAAGTCTTACTCTTAAATATAAAAGATTAACAGTGCAATGCTTTATATTTAATCTCACTCCTAAAATTAAGAAGTCTACAACGGGTTTCAATGGTACGGTCACACATTATACTCTTAAAAATCACCTCATCTCACTCTTACTGAAGCTCTGACCTTGATATAGCTCTGTTTTCAGGATGAGCAAAAAAAATAATTTCCAGATTCCCATCAGTAAATCTTCCATTTATTGAGCCTGGCTTACTTATCAGTAACAGACATGTTTGATCCTGGGAATTATTTCTTCCAACAATCACTCGCTTTCCAATATAATCTCTAAAATTCATGACTCTCCTAGTAAACCACCAACTTAACTCCCACACCACCCAGGACCTAGCCTCTTTTAGAGATGGGCCCCTACTCCACTCAACAAATCTCCCTCATCCAGGGTTTCAGTTAATTTTTATTTAGTGGAAGTCTAAAACTTCCATGAGTCAGAATTTGGAAGTCATTGCAATTTTTTAGAAGTCAAAATACTCCCTGGATTCCACATGTTAGAAGTCAAAATTCTAGAAAGGACCAGTTTATGGATATTAACATGAATAATATCGGTAAAATACACTTTCTTTCAGAAAAATGCATAATGTCTTGACTTCCATGGCTACAATGTTGGAAGTCATCTTATTTTTTTGTTTTATATTTGAAAGTCAACAACATCCTTCTCCTTTATTTTGGAAGTTTTTGCCTTATTTATGGTAGTCAAATACTCCCAAAATGGAGAAACATTACCGACACTCTAGTTTATACTGCCTGACAAGACAAAATGGCAACACCCAGGCACGAGTGTGTTGGGGGACCTTTGGAGAAGTGCAAATCATGACATTTCACACCCCAAAAATGATTTTAAACAGGCTAATTAGTAATTATTTTCTCTAACTGATCAAAACTCAGACTACTGTTATTTTTCCATACTGATACTATTAGCATCATCAATTCTGAAGCATTTTTATTTTATTTTTGTTTTGTTAACCAGGTAAGGACACCGGAACAAATCCTTTTTCAGGTCCGACCTGACATAGACATTTAGATACATCATAATATATAGGGGGATATAGGGGCAGTCTATTAAAAATATAGGCACATCATAATATATAGGGGCAGAACAGATGGGCCAGTGTGGTCCTTTTCTGCCGTCAAATTTCTGTGATAATTACACAACAATAATTATAACAAAAACAATAAATTATACAGTTTAGACATTACAAAAACATTTAGTTAGGTTATTTATGTTTATGCCACTTTTTAGGGACAGTAAGACATTGTTTTCAAGTTTCAGTACTGTAACTGGTACACAATGGCCAAGAGGTGTGGTCACGACAATGTGGCACAGTCATGGTGAAGAGGCATGTTTGTGGTGAAGGGGGCCCAGATTTCTCTTGGGCTTAGGGTCTCAGGCTGCTTTAATCTGGCCCTGGTGACAGCGGTATATGCCAGTTTAGTATTTACAGTATTAATTTGTAAAATCAATCAAGCAAGACCGAGTGCTCAGAAAACTGAAGTGCTCAGTAACAAGAGTGTATTGTTGCTTTGAGACCCTGGTGGTTCATTCTAATTAGGCAGTGTGCTGGTTATTTGCTGTACAGGTGCATGCCAGAAAATGTAATGAAGGCCTGATAAGCTTAAGCAGGAGTTCAGACTTCCTTTTCTTTACTTTCTTATTTTTCAAATTCTTTTTCTGCCTGATTCTTCCCTCCCTCCCTCCCCTTCCAAGGTTTGGACTTCAGAGTACTGCAGGGCACCTTGTATCCACTGAAGTAACACCTCCATCCACTGCTTCCATGTGCCTGTACTCCTAGTGTACGCTATTGCCTAGGTGGCTTACTTCTTATCTCTTCCACCTCCTCATCTGCTTGTATGCCCCCTCTCAAAGAGAAAGATCCTGCTTTCATGTAAATATTCTAAGTAAGGGCCGCCCTTCAGGGCAGCAGTGGGGCTACGGTTTGTGATGCTGGTGGCCTTGGTTTGGGAACAAGCCATGGACACTGCAGGCTTGCAGTAGGGAGTGGGGTAGATTGCACATCCCAGAGGATGCTCTCCTCTTTCGGGGAGAGAGAGCAGCAGGCTCTGCTGTAGTACTGTCACCTGTTTGTCCACAAGTTGCAATGCAGCCAGAGCAACTCGCAGGGAGGAAGGGATGCTGACTGGCATTGTGCACAGTCATGCAACTGCATGCACATTCAGTTATGGTGCCCTCATTGTCAGTGTCCAATGGGGATGGAGAAACAGAAATAAAAATGCCAGAGTGAGCAGTATCAGCCACTTCCTCTGGTGCCCCAGTGAACCTATTGTCTTGTCCTCATCCCACACTTGAAGACCAGAGGGGAGATTCCTTCCACCACCAATGGACCCCATGGGTGAAGCGTTGAAGAACTAGAGATGGGAAGGATGATGCTGGTTGGGCTAGGGGAGTGGAATAGAGCAGCATCAGTGGCAAGGGGAGAAATAGAATAATACAAAATATTCTCATTCATTTATTCAGTTTTATTAATTAATGTTCGATAGAATGGCTTGAAAGTCAAGAGGTTTTTTAGAATATAGTACAATTTAGTTCTACAGATGCGAGCTGAGATTTCTGTACTGGTGACTGGGCCCCCCTCCCTCTTGGTTCCTACTTCCAATGAGTTGGAGGTCAGCCCAGATGTTGGGAACCTACGCCATGTGCAAGCTGGGGCAGATCTAGCATTTATTCAAGGGAGTTGGTTTTTAGGGGAGTAGCATTCCCCAGGAAAAATGTAAAATTGAATTTCATTTCATTATTTACCCTGGAAGGTACATTGAGCAAGCTGCCCATTTTCAAATGTGTCCAGCATAGAAAAAGCATAAAATGATACAGAAACAAAGTAACACATTTACAGTGAGATTGGTCCATTAGCAAAGATAACTGTTTTTTAAACTGAAACATTGACATATGACATTTTATAGAATTTGGAAGATTACTGTAATTCTGAACACCAACAAATCAAAAACTCTTTGACCAAGGACCATTCTTCTCAATGGGACTGAAAAAGATAAAGTATCCTGAGTTCTAGTGGGACAGTTGTTAGGCTGAATAGGGAATAATTCTGAAACAGATGAGGGAACTTTACACAGTGCAATTTTATTGAAGAATGTGGACATTTAAAATGTTACACAATCATCAAATGAGGGTAATTGAGCAGAATGATACTATAAGCAATGATGTGTATGCAACGGAAGGCCAGTTATGAATCTGCAGAGAATATTAAGCAGCTCTTATCCTGGACAGCACCCCAATCCCCACAGCAGAAATCATAAGATGCCATAATCAAAAACAGACAAAAGTTAACTATTAGCCAAAAGTACATGTCCTTTTGGGCAAAATACTTCCCTAAACATGAACTAATGAACCTAACCATTGGTGTATTGTTCTTACTATATGATCAACATGAGAATCACTGGTAAGAGTGCTGACCAGAATAATCCTCAAACACTTGAAGTTGTTAACTGACTCAAAGGATTCACCATCCAATGCTTTTAATGAAAGCTTGCCATTACAAAGGGTCTTGGTCCTCTCAAAGGTCATAGCCTTGTTTTTTTTTTTTTTGTTTTTGTTGGTACTAAGGCCCATCCTGGAGGCCGAGAACCACTGTTGAAGATTTATTTGGTTTTTGGTAACCAGGTAGGTACAATAGACAACCAAGTGCCTATTTTCAGGTACGACCTGGGAGATTACATTACACAAGAGAATGTCGAGAGTTGTAATACAATACAGCAAGCAAGGACAAGTAATATACAAGTACACGTACAATAATGTCTGGTGGGATACAATCATTGAAAGTAAAACAGATTCATAGTAAAAGGTTTAAAACAGGTTGACAGGAATTTATACCTATGAAAACACTTAAGTGCCAGTGCTAGCAATCTCTGAATAGTGAGCAGTGCTCTAAAAGCAAGGGACAGGTAGTTAAAACCTTATTTAGGTAGTAAAGTTGTAGGGAAGGAGATGGACTTTTGGTTGAGGATAAGATACTGCAATTATAGTAAGTGAGTGTCATCTGAGGGGTTGTAAGTACAAGGGGGTTGGAAGCAGTTGCAGGTCTTGGATTGTGTAAGGTGTGTTTTAAAGGCAGATTTGAAAGAGAATGTGGAGGTGGAGTTACAGATAGTTTAGGGAAGAGAGTTCTAGAACCTGGGTGCAAATGACAGGAAAGCCTGCTTGCCCATCTTGGTAGTCCATTTGGGTGTGGCAAGCAAGGTAGAGTCATGGGACCTGAGGAAGTAGGTAGAGCAGGTTCTGGGAGGTGATGGTATGTTTCTTTTTGCAAAATGACATTAAGGGGTGTTAAACTTCATCCCTTCTTTAAAATGACCACACCGTCTGCATAAAGAAGCATTTCTGAGGAAGGACAAGCAGCAGGGAAGTAGTTTAAAAAAGGGGCGAAGAGAAGAGGTCCCACATAGAACTTTGAGAAAAACCACAATTAACTTCAGAAAAACTAGAATACTGGTTCTAAATAATGGTTCTGTGTTCTCAGCCAGCAAGATAGTCCCCAAATCAACAGATGACTTCTTTGGAGAAAAGGCACTGAGAAAGAGAAAGTAAAAGAAGGTAATGGCTCACTAAATTGAATGCCTTGTTGAGGTCCACAAACAGAGGCCACTAAATTACCAGCCTGAGGAACATAGTTCATGAACCTTACCAAGGCAGTGTAAGTGTTATATAAGGACTTAAAACCATCTGAACATGGGCGAGTAAACTGTTTAGTAAAAAAAAATCAACAGTGTGGTCCACTACAGTTCACTCACACATCTTTGACAAGGGCGCCAAAAGAGAGATAGGTCTGTAATTTGAAATGATAGATTTTGGACCACACTTATGGATCTAATGTATAGTCATCCATTTCCAAGCAGAGGGACAGAAACCAAAACAAAGTTAGTGGTTTATCAATTTAGTGAGAGGGGATACAATACTTTCACAGGTTATTTTTAAAAGCTGAAACCAAGGCCATCAATACCAATACATGGACATGAATTTAGTCTATCAAAGTAACTCAGAACCCGGTCAGAAGAAAGGTACTTAGAACCAAATTTGGGAGGATTCTGGGTACTTGAAACACTATTTTCATCAACTGTATAAGCAGGCATGGAAAGATGTATGCAATATTTGGAAAGATTCCCAATGTAGTTGTTAAACAGTAGCCAGTGACATTGGATCATCATTAAAATGAAGGGAAAAAGGCTCACTTCTTTTCTTATAACCAATAAGATTGTTGAGAGTCTGCCAAAAATGACAAGGATTTGAAATAGAATCCCACTGTTTTTCCTTAAAGAATTCTAATTAGGATTTACAATAAAAGATTTGCAGAAATGTCTGGCTCTTTTATATTCAATCAAAGATACTGTACTTGATCACAAGTCTTTTTATAATGAACCCACTTCTTATTTTGATCCTTAAGTATTTTCAATACGTCAAAGGTTAACCACTCATTATTTGGGCCACTAATCCCCATTTTCTTTAACGGAACCAACAAATCACAAATATCATTACAACGTTAACTAAAACGATTGTAGGCTAAATTTAAGTCAGTAATACTATTGAGAAAATACCAACCTGCAGTAGAAAGAGCCATTTCAAATTAATTAACAACTAATTTCCTTAAATTTCTAACACTGGTGTACACTGGAGCAGAATTGCTTTTTTTGGTAGACCAGGTACAGTAAACTGGACTGTGTTCACTCAAACGATCAGGCAGGACACTGCTGCTATGAACCTTAAATGGTGAGAGACCACGACCCAGTCCATTGTAGACTGGTAAACTGTTTTATAATTTAACCTAGTGATAGAGGTAATAATTAAGCAATAAGGCACGACAATGTGTGTGTGTTATCTTGTAATAACTTCACTCCTGGGGTGGGTTGAAGCACGAGGAGAAGCTGAGTACTTCCACCACCCCAGGAGTGTGCGATAACCATCACCTTGGAGTGCCTATTGCAATTATACAATGGCTCGATGTTATAGAAAACAAAAAATAAAAATAAAAATGTTTTTAGTAGATTTTTAGTGAGGCAGTGTATCTTTGTTTCTGAAAAAAAAATCCAGTAGCTCTAAACAATCATCCATAAAATCAATACAGTGATGTTATTGTGTAATAACATCACTGTCTCAGGCAAACACTGACCAATCAGAGTCCAGGAAATGTTCTTGCCATTGTATAATTGGATATAATCCCTGGGTAGGAAACAATTCATGAAAAATATCAGAGTTTTTGCCATTCCAATTAGAGTTAAAATCAGCCATTAAAACCCATTCACGTTCTTAGGGAACTGATTTGCCAAAAGTTAATAAAAGCTTTTTGCCAGCTTCATCATGACCAAAGGGAATGTAAATTAGGCTCAAAGTAATTATTTTATTTCCCAAAATAATATTAAGATATAGTAGGTCACAAGCACCAATTTGGTTCAGAGGGGGAAGTTCAACCACAGAAAATGTTTCCAAGATATAAAGTATACATCCACTCCCTTTTTCCTACTCTGCCCATACAATATGATTTGTATCCTTGCTGACAAATCTTACTATTGGATATACTGACATTTAACCAAGTTTCTGACAAACCAATTGTATCAAATTTGTTTTCAAATATCCAAGCATCAAACTCACCTTTCTTAGACAAGATGCTTCTGAAATTTAAATGGGGAAATTAAAGAAAAAAGAGATTTGGAAGAATCATTTATCAGGTCAGGTGAAGGTTCAAACCCAGGCCATAGTGAGGGTGACCATTGCCAGAAAGTAACAGTAGGAGCAATACGAAATGCCTTAAATTTTGAGATTTCAAACATCTTAACTGTTGAGACTTCATAAGTTAGTTTCTCTGAAAACTATTCACTCTAACTGATCCAATAACATAATTATTAACTACCCACCTAATTAACTGTGTGAGGAGATCCTTTTCAAAATCTGAATCAGTGTTTCTACCCATAAATAAATCCTACATTAGACCTTACATGGATTACAGCTCCCAGTTCTCGAGCCCCCACCTCAGAAAAGATATTGAGCTGGTGGAGAAAATACAACACAGATTTACTAGGATAATTCCCTGTTATAGAGCAAAACCATATGAGGACAGAATAAGGGACTTGGGACTATGGCCCCTAAGCCTGAGGACAGCATGTGGTGATTTGCTCTTCATGTTTAAGATCCTGGAGGATCCTGAATTAACGAGTACTGTGGGACTTAGGTACACAGAATACAGCCATAACTTGAAGGGTCACAGACGACAACTGGTTGATAACATTCCAAGAACTGAGCTCAGAAAGTATGCCTTTATTCCAAGAACTGTTAGATTATGGAATTAGTTGCCAGGAGACTTGGTGTATGCCCCACATTTAGTTACCTTTAAGTCAGCACTGGATAAATTTATACAGGATGGTTAACTCAGTAGTTACCACCACTGAGCAGTGGGGACAGCACTTATGGGCACATGCCTACTACTGTCCTAAATCGCAGTATTAACCACAGTATTAACGTAGCTTAAATTAAGTAGGTCACGGCTACCAAAACAGATATTCTAGTTTAACATGAACAATAAAACAGAATCAAAAGGAGTACCAAAATGCACATTCCAGTACAAAAGATAGTCAGAAGTACTTCTGAAAGTCTAGGTTACTATTAGATGCAAAACTGAAAACAACATGACAGAGGAACTGATTTCAACAAACAGTGGGTAATTTACATGACTGAATTCACCTGAATAAGGTCCCAGCAGAAACTGGGGTATATCTAAGGGTCCAGGCAGATAATGCTCATAAGCAGCCTCAGGCCTTGATGAAAACCCTGTTAAAACTACAAATAAAATAAAAATATTCGTATTTGACAGAAACAGTCACATTCATAACTAAACAAGTAATAAGACAATTACATATTAAATCAAAACTAAAAAGGAAAAAGAAAAGAACAAGCAAAAACTTAAAAAAAAAATAATAAAGCAGTCTCCTGCCATAGAATCCCGCTGGTGACATCCGCCACTTCTATGGGAGCCACTCATGCGGAGTTCCTCTCCATGAAGCGCCACTAACGCAGCGCCCCTTTTATGCTGGGGATGCTCCTCCTTGATGACATTGCCTGCCAGCTGTTAGACCAGGACTGACTGCTGCCACCTTGTCAGCCTGTTCTGGTCCAGTGCTCAAAAGCTAGGCAGGGGATGGAGCACAAAGTTGGGAGTGAGGACAACAACTGATGAAATGTACTGTTAAAAGTGCAGTTCCAGCCGGCTGAGTGGCATGGCGAGCTGAGGCAGGGCACCTCGCCACCTGCTGTGCTGGTGACCTGGGTTCAGGAATGAACTGGGGTCACCAGAGGCCAGCCAGAGAAGGAGGATTGCACATCCCAATGAGGGCTCACCTCCTTCGGGGAAGGACATGGTGTGAACCATTGCTTGATCACCTCCTAGTGATAGTTGAGTTGTGTGACAGCGGTCACCTTTCTGGTTGGCTGGGTGCAAGTCGTTGAAGCATACTGCACCTTCACGCGGTGCATGCACACCATAGCATACATGCCAGCCCGGGGAGAAAACCACTCTCATGGGGGGAAAAAACAGCCTGGAAGCAGTCAGGATGATAGTTTATACTCTGTAGGCTCTGCACCACCCACCTAGGCACCCACCCATCCATTGAGGGGCAGCAGGTTGAAGGTAAGCCCTGGGGCTGGTGGGTGATAGGGCTGAGGGTAAGACTCCAGAAGGGGGCCACCCAGGTGTTCAAGCTGATAAACAAAAATGAAACAAAAAGTGCAGTTCAGTTAATCAGGACACTGAGTGGTAGCACAGCTCCCCTTTTATGCTGGGGATGCCTTTCTTCCTTAATGATGTCACCTGCCGACAATTAGACCAGGACCAAATGCTGCTCCCTTTTCTGCCCAATCCAGTCCGGTGCTCAAAAGCCAGGTAGGGGATGGAGCACAAAGTTGGGAGGGTGTATAGCAGCTGGTGAAAGGTACAGTTAAAAAGTGCAGTTCAGTTCATCAGAACGACATGTTGCATTTTAAAGCTCAGATTAGGAAAATAACATTTGTAAACCAGAACCCTTGAACCCAGAACAGCTGTTTCTACAGTAGGTGCAATTGGGAATGCCTATCAGATGGCAGCCATCTGATGTGGTGAGTGGAGGGTTGTGACAGTCACCATTTCGACCGCTGTAGTCCGGCATCACTGATGGAACAGCAGTGGTGCAGGGAGGTGGACCCTGAGTGGGCAGAAGGTGGGCTGTTGACCTTTTTGGGGGGGTCACTAGACTACTGGGATTACTATATATGCACAAGGACTGGGTTACCCTTTTGTGTCTAGGGGTATTGGATGGCATCTCGTCCAGGAGACCATCCACCTTACGCCATGACTACCGGTACTGCACCAACACTAATCACCTTCCTATCATTGGTCAAGGACAGTGGGGATCGGGGCACCTTAAAACCATACCTGTGGGCACCATTGGCATGAGAACACACACAAGGCAGATTGTGCTGGAGCTGGGATCAAGCATAGCAGTGTTTATTACATACCTGCCTACACAGCTCTCCAGGCATTCCCTGGCTATATCTTTTTTTCCATGGGGTACTTACACACACTATATTACACTTTTTTTTTTTCCTTTTTTTTTTTTCAGTCTTTGGTAACCAGGTAAGGCCCACTAGGCACAAGTGCCTGTTTTCAGGGGCGACCTGGGAGCACTGGGCGGTTAAGTGACTTGCTCAGAGTCACACAGTATGCAAGTGGAGGTTGTGAGAATCAAACTCAGGTCTGGTCTGCTGGCTGTATCAAGCTCATTGACACCTTGTTCCTCTAACCTCTAGGCTATACTGCCAGTCCAAAACTGCGGCTATCGTACCTTTACTATATTCGTGGTGTTTTCAAATATCTCCCCCACCATTAGTGTGCATTCAATTCTACTGCTGTTGCAATACACTGGGTGGATGATACCCAGCTGCTTGTAGGGCCTATTTGCCCACCCCACAACTACATTTGTTCCCAGGTTTATCCCCTGAACTAAAGGGGAATGATTACATTCTGCATTATGTAATGCATCTCTTTCAACCCTACAAAACCCTAGCCTCCCTTTTGGGGTCCCTGGAGCCCTGGCACTCTCATGACCATTTGTGTGGTGGCATGCTCCTCAGGCAGGGCAAGCACTTACCTGAAGGTCAAGGTGTGCGAGCACATGTTTCAATGTGCCCTGTAGGATAGCATTCATGCAAGGAGTATCAGCAATTATGATGTCACCACTAGGTGCATAAAGCATGGTTGGTCAGGCCATGCATGCATTCCTTTGACACTACACTGATAGCCCTAGTGGCCCCAAAAAACTTGCTCCCATATCTGGCCCCATAGACAGGGACTTACTGACCCCAGCCCTTGTCAGGCCCCCTCTTATCTGGTGCGCATTCATTTGGCTACCTTTCCAGGGTTTCAATTCAAACTGCCATGTCTCTCTCTTTCCCCCCAAGGAGTGAACCCATGAGGGTCCAATGACTGCCCTTGAGGGATGGCCCTAATGTGCCTTTTGGAGCTGAGGTCTCTGCTCCTCTTGAGATGAGTCCCTGGGGCTTTCATCCCTCCACCTGCTCCCAATGTTCTTCTCTGGAGACTTGGCACAAGGGGACCAGTGCCACCTGAATCTAGGGACCCTGCCACCATCCCTGGTACTGAAGGCCCCCAAGGCCCAGTCACAGCCAGAGAGGCTGGAATGCTCCTCTCTCCCAGGATCCAACCCCAGCTGGCCAAAGACCCCAACTGCTCAGGTAGTCCAGCCACCAAACTCTGTAATAGGGTGGGCAATCTGGAGAGGGTAGAAAGAATGCATAGGGATCTTGAGAAACTTGAAGAGTGGTTAAGAGCATGGCAGTTGGATTTCAATGCCAAAAAGTGCAAAATCATGAACCTAGGGCATAGAAACCCATGAGTTCAGTACAAGATGGGGTATGGTGCCGACAGTCACTAATCAGGAAAAGGGCCAGGTTATCATATCTAATGACCTCAAAGTGTCAGAGCAGTGTGACAAAGCAGTGGATAGGGTCAGTGGGATGCTGGGATGCATAAAGAGAGATAGCACCAACTGCATCGCTTGCTGGTGAGACCCTACCTGGAGTATTGTATCCCGTTCTGGAGGCTGCACTTCAGAAAGGACATAGGTAAGGTGGAGGCAGTCCAGAACAAGGCAATTAAAATAGTGCAGGAGTTGCACCAAAAGCCCTATGATGGGAGACTGAGGGATTTCAACATGTACATTCTGGAAGAGAGGAGAGTGAGAGGGGCAAGATAGAAACCTAGAAGTACCTCACTGGTGTGAACAGGGTGAAGGAAGGGAATCTCTTTCAAATGAGGAACAGCACCAGGACCAAAGGGCATATGATGAAGCTGGAGGGAGGGTTAAGAGAGATGTGGGGAAGTACTACTTCACTGAAAGAGCGGTAGATGCCTAGAACAGGCTGCCAGAGGACGTGGTAGAGGTGAGAACAGTAGGAGGCTTGATGCATGCATGGGATAGACATAGGGGAATATTGCCAAATAGGTAGGGAGGAGGGAGGGTCGCCAGAGACCAGCTAGGGTCTGTGGAGAGAGACTAGGCAGGGACCATCTGGGCAGACAGGGTGGGCCAAGCGGACACTTTCTACTGACAAATTCCATGTTTCTGGTGCCTTCCTCTTATATAGAGTCTTGGGGGAAGGGCGGAACTATGCACATTCATGCTCCTGTTTCCTGCTCTTAGCTAAGTCAGACCACTCCGCATGAACATCCAGACAACCTGTCTACAGGCAAATTCCCCTTCAGAGAACAGCTCTCAGGGTCTGGCTTAACCCTTCAAGTGCTCTCTGGTAACATGCCTCGAGCCCCCTGAGGAGAGAGACTAGTTACATATGTATATCATACTTGTGCAGTAGCACAAGTGTAGTCAGGGTTGAGTAGGTTGTTAAATGTTAACCCCACATTTTTGCACCTTAATAACCTTGGTGCCATTTGATGAAATTGTGCAAACTTTTGCAAGAGTAATCCAGGTTGCAAGTTCATTAAGACTTGGGAAGTTTTGTGACAGACACTCTTCCAGATTCTGAGATCTGAAACATTAAAAAGCTTTTAAAAAATGCACTTTTTGGCTGCTTTTGTGCTCATTTTGTTCCAAAGCATTCAGGGTAGAAGGGGCTCAAGGATGTGCCGTTTGAAGGTTTCATGAAAATATATTAATTGGTTCTCAAGTTACAAGGTTTTGAACAATGGCTTCTGAACATGCTTAGTAGGGCTTTTGAGCTAAATCTGTGGTACAAAAAATAGTTTTGCTTTCATGAGCTGTTTTACTTTCATGAGAAAATGTGTTTTATTTTCGTGAGAAAAATGTTTTACTGTTGTGAGTGCGGCCATCTTGTATTTTGTTTTACTGAAAGAAAAATTAGAAACACATAAAAATGATGGAATTTTGAACAAAAACACCAGAACCTAGGTAAACAGGACCCATTTAGCTAGATTCTGGGGCTTGTTTGACAAATCTGTCTTCTGAGCATGCTCAGTAGGGGTTTTGAGTTAGAGTAACTCTGATACGAAAGAAGAATTTTACTTATGTGAGAAAATATTTCACTGCCATGAGTGCTGCCAACTTGCTTTTTGTTTTGATAAAAAAAGGAGAAATACATTAAAATGATGCATTTTTGGAAAACAAACACCTGAACCTAGGTAAGCAGAACCCATTTAGCTAGTTTCTGGGGTTTGTTTGATTTGTTTTGGTGAAAAAGAAAAATAGAATCACATTAAAATGAGGCATTTTTGAAAAACAAAGACCTGAACATAGGTAAGTGAAACCCATTTAGCAAGGTTCTGGGGTTTGTTTGACAAAAAGTGACCCCAAAATATGTTTTTTGTCCACCCCAAAATTCTTTGGTCACCAGCTTAGCAAGGGGTCCAATTTTATTGTCACGAGCTGACAATTCTTTGTTCGCACATAAAGTATGAACAAAGAATTTTATGTTTGCTTGCACATAAAAAATGGGTTTTACTGCAGTATATCAATTTTTATGTTCTAACAAAGTATTAGGTCGCTAACACAGTGCGAACAAAGAATGTTGTGTTCGCACATTAAAAGTAATTTTTAGTGCCAGTGACTTTTCTATGCAAAAAATAATTCTTTGATCATCACGAAGTGTGACAAAAGAATAAAAGCTCACGACAATAAAATTAGTACTTTCTGCCGAAAACAGCTTTTACTCATAACTCAGCCAATTTTTTAAACATTTTTTCGCCAAATTTTCTTCAATTTTATTTTTTAAGGCCCTTAGATGAACATAGTGGGTGACAACTGTCACTTCCACCTCTAAATGTGTTTTTATGTTGGAACGCTATAAAAACATTTAAAATGTTGGATTGCAAGTCCATCACTCCTGTGGATCCACGTCCCCCCGGTTGGCCCATGATGACTTGAGCTCATTCCCGAACTCGGGTCACCAGTGTCGTGAGTGGTAGTGCTGCCCAAGATGAGCCAGTCAGCAGCCCTGTCATTTGATTAATAAATTCTTTTGGTTCCATTTGGCTACTGTTCTTTGTCAAAGTTGAGACAGAATTCTAGACAGATTATGTTCAGCCATGTTTCATCCATATTTAACCACAGTTTGTACGTAGTCATAAAAGCATGGGATAGCAACCAGATTTGCATAATTTGCATATCAGGATGCAACATTTGACACTAAAAACTAATATAAATCTTCACAATAATAACGTTTTTGCAATTTATGAAAAAAAATAAGATTTACACAAAGAAACTGTATATTGTGCCTGAACATAAAACATAATATGAGAACATAATATGAGAACTTACCATATGTTAAACAAGTTTCCTTTTATTGTGATATAAACAGGAATTAGGCCATTCTATTGGTTATGAATGAAGAAAGACTTCATTAGAAAGAGTAGCACTGGGTAAAATAAATGGAAGTCATTTAACAAGTATAGGTACAGCACATAATGCGAATTCATTACAGAATGTTGAACTTGTTGAAAAAACGTCAGTGAGCTGAGTGGTATAGAAATTTGTGTTACAGGAAACTTCTGTAATTAACAACCATGGAGAATATGGATGACCATGGTCAACGTGAATGAGTCCCAAATTTTATTTACCATAGTTATCCATAAACTGTCCCTGGGCCATTTACCATCAGTGGTTGTTAATGGATAATGGTGGTTAAAATCGTGGACACATCATGAATGATGCTGATACATTTAACCATGGTTTATGTATGATCCTAATAGCAGGGGAGGACTGCCGCCAATAGTAGGACTTCCTAGCCGAGGAAGACAGGCCAGCCTTATATTCCTGCAGGGACCCATGTTATGCCAGAGAAGGGCTAGGGGGCACATATGACACTGCCTCCTCCTCCACAGATTCACCGGAGATCTATGGGCAGGCAGCAGTGCCTGCAGAAGAAGGGATAGCAGAAAAATATTTATTTATTTATTTATTGAATTTTGATGACTGGGTAGGCCCACTGAGCCCCGAAGGTCACTTTTTCAGGGGCAACCCAGGGGACAGAAACAGTACAATACACTCAGGTAGTACAGGGTGCAGAGAAAGTAGACATGAAATTCAAGGTTACAATAAAGGCAATATTTCAATATATTGAACATAAGTGCAACAATTGAGGGAGTCGAGGCATGCTTTTGGAGTCATTTTGGGTGAGAAAAGGAGAGGGATTGGTGTAGGATGTGGGACCAGGGTGACTATCCAATACCCTGACAATGGCAAGAGCTTGCCCCAAGCAGGTGGGACTTGAGCCTTGTGTGAAAGTTTAACAGTGATGGGGCTTCCTGTACTAAAGGTGGGAGAGTGTTCCACAGCTTAGGGGCAGTGTGAGCGAGGGATTTGCCTCCCATGTTAGTCTTGACTCTGGGGATTGCTAGTAGGGACCGACCGGTGGTCCTGAGTATATGAGGGTTAGACTTAGGAATGATTATTCTTGTAAGGCTAGGTGGGGCAGCCGGGTGCTGCAGTTTGTAAGCAAGGCAGACAAGGGGGTACTGAAGATGAGCCTCAAAGGAAGGCCATTGAAGCTGGGCCAGCGAGACACAGTGGTGGCTTCTTGGGTGACTCAGTGTCGCAAACCTCACCACCTTGTTGTACAGGACCTGAAGCCTGTCAACCTCATGCTTTGACATACCCTGAATTACAGAGGCAGCATACGTTAATGTAGGAAGGAGGACACTGGAGGCAATTGCTCACCTTGCCTCCGGGATAAGTTGTTTTTTTAGCCGGTACAAGGTGCCAAGTTTGCTGTGGATAGACCTAGTTACCTGGTCTATGTGGGTCTTAAAGGTGAGACATTGGTCAATAGTTAGCTAAAGGTATTTTATGTTGTCTACAATGTCTATACTCTTTCCAGCAAGGGAAGTTAGTTGTAAGGAATTGATCCTATCTTGGCTGAGGGATCTAGGGCCAAACAGCAAGGCTTTTGTTTTTGCTGCACTGAGGACCATTCTGTTAGATGCAAGCCAGGCCTCAAGTATATTTAGGTTCCCTTGGAGGAGAGGGCCCAGGTCCTGGAGGGTAGACATGGACCGGTAGATGACTGTATCATCAGTGTATTGAACAACTGAGCTATCCCGCAGTGACGGTTGGGGTCATTTGTGAAGAGAGAGAACAGGAGGGGGCCAAGAATTGAGCCCTGAGGCACCCCCTCCTTGATAGGAAGAGGGTCAGATAGCTCTCCCTTCCAAATGACCCTCTGGGACCAGCCTGATAGGTAGCTCTTGAACCAGTTTAGGGCCTGGGCATCAAGACCTATGTTGTGAAGCTTAGTTAGAAGAAAGTTGTGATCCACAAGGTGAAACGCCTTGAATAGATCTATAAAGATTGCACCCGTTGACATGCCTACGTCCAATGCCCTGAATACATCCACTGTGAGATTGATGAGTGCTGTATCTGTATCTGTCCCATGGTTTGCCTGAAAGCCATGCTGTGAGGGGGCTAGGAGTTGGTGGAGCTCAAGGTAGTCTCTCAGTTGTCAGTTGCCCATACACTAGCTTTTCTTGCAGTTTAGCAAGGGTACTTAGCAGGGAGATGGGCCTATAATTGCCAATTTGTTCGTGCGAGCCACCCTTGTGAATGGGGACCATATTGGCCACCTTCCACTGGTGTGGAACATAACCTTCAAGTAGAGACCTGTTGATGATCCAGGTCAGAGGTTTGGCAAGGGACTGGGCACCTTCCTTGAGTAACCTTGGGCTAACTCCATCAGGGCCTCCAGAGCCTTTGTTTTTGAGGGCTTTAAGTAGCTTAAGGACCTCACTCACCTTGACTAATCTTAGGTGCAATTGAGGTCTTTTCAGACTGTGGGGTATGTCACAGATCTGTAAAGGCATAGATGGGGGAAGCCCTAACTTGTAATCATCGAGGTTAGTGAAGTGGTGGTTGATTGCTGAGGCTATTTGGTGGCAGTCGCTGACACACTGTCCTTGTACCTCTATTGGACCTAGTGCCTCTGTGGAATTGCCCTTAAGCAGTTCATTGATGTGTGACCAGAAAAGCTTGGGGTTCCCCAGGTTGGACTGCTGAGGTGGGATACATACTCCTTTTTCGCAAGTTTGATGGATAGCTTGCATTTATTTCTTAGGGTTTTATAAGTAACCAGATCTGCAGGGAGAAGGGAGAGCCGGAACTTCTTCCAGGCCTCGTCCCTGTTTATCATCTGAGATTTCAGCGAGGGGGAGATCCACTTGTAGCAGCCTCCTTTGTTTTAATTTTTTTAAGAGGGGCAAAGAATGAGGCTGCTTCAAGTAGTGAGTCTTGGAAGTAGGCCAAGGCCTCGTCCAAGGTCATGAGGAGCCTAAGTGGGCTCCAGTCCAGGTTACTTAGGTAGTCATTAAACTTTACAGATGTGAAATTGGAGAAATCACGTACCGTGAGTATCCTGGGAGGAATCTTTGGTGCACTGTTCTTCCAAATACAGAAAATTAGGGAGTGGTCACTGATAGCATCTGCCAATATGCCTGCTTTCTGTATGTTGAGGGGATTGGATACCAGAGCCCAGTCAAGAGTAGTGTGGTTCCCAGTTGTATAGTTGAGCCTGGTGGGTAGAGAGATAACCTGTTCCAGGTTTGCATCATGGATCATTGCCTTGAGGACTTTGTTGGGGTCAGAGGCCCAGTTCAGGTTGAAGTCTCCCATAATTAGGAGTTTATTAGTTAATTCACTGCCAACTGATTTGGTGATGCTCTCAAGAGCAAGTTGAGCAGTTGTAGTGGGGTTATAGACACAGCCGACAGTGAGATGCTTAGCTTGACCGAGGGTTAGACAGATGAAAATAGACTCCCCGACCTGGCAATTCCCAAGGTCAAGCTTCAGTAGTGCCACATTTAGAGTCTCTTTCATATAAATTAGAACCTCTCCCCCTCTCTTTTTTGCCCTGTCTTGTCTGAAGGTTTTGTACCCTAGGATCATGATCTTATGGTCTAGGATGTGGGCCTTAAGCCAGGTCTCTGAGATAGCAAGGATATCTGGCTTGTAGAGGTCTAGCCAGGCTTGGACCTTGTGAATTTTATGTCTAAGGCTGCAGACATTTATGTGCACTATCCTTATGCCTTTCAATGATGCCCAGTGAAGATCCTGGGGGGGTTGAGACAAGGATATTGGCTAATGGGGCCCTGGGTTTGGCTCAACATCCATTGCATGGAGCAGTAGAAGAGCAAGTAGTTGTACCAACACTTGCTTGACTGAGGGTTTTGAGAGGTTACAGAGCCTCTTGCATGCTTCAAGGAGCAACACGTAGTAGGTGTCCCTCTTTACCAACTCGTGTGCTATGAGAAAATCGTTCTTTGTTGTGGGAGAGGTCCAGTAGTAATGACTGCAAGACTTGGGGTTGTTGAGATTTTGCCTTGTGGGGTCGAAGTGTCCATGCCATATGCACATGTCCACCCCGTGGAGGGACAGTATGTAAAAAAGGGCCAGGAGTATGCCCCTATTTAGGAGAGAGGCAGGTGGGTTACTGGTACATTGTAACTTAAGACAAGGGATGCCATGGTTGGAGGAAAAGTTCTCCAGGACCATATTGGGAGACCAATATATCTTCTGGTAGGATGGTTTATTAGGTTGGAAAATCAGGGATGGTGCCTGCAGGAGAAGTTAAAAGAATGTAGAAATTAATTTAAGTTTGGGGTCAAGGGTACACTCACAGCAGGCTAGGTGTGCCTTCCGGGAGAAGGGGGTAGCTTGAAATGCAGGAGATGGGATCACTAAGCTTTCTGGAGTGCAGACATGCCTCCACACTTCTGGGGCCAGTTAGGAAAGACCAGAGGCGGGGTTTTACAGTATTTAATTAAGGTGGGAGGAGAGGGTGGGGGTGGGTGAAAAGATGCTCAAGCAGCAGCAGCACACACAGGGAGCTGGGAGCAGGCTGCACAGGAATCACGCCAAGTTCAAGATCTGGTTGAGTGACTTGCTTGATTTCAGGGGTGACCTAAAATAATAGAAAGCATTCTATGTTTATCAGAATGATGGCCTCTGGTACTCCCAGATCTCACAACATGCAGTAGATCAGTGCCATAGTTGTTGGGTTGAGAGATTGCAGGTTGTAGATTCAATGGGGACAAGCATAAAGGATAAACAGGTATAAACAGGTATAGCCTAGAGGTTAGAGTAAGGAGCTGTGAATGAGCTTGGTACATCCAGTGGACCTGGGTTTGATTCTCACAACCTATTCTTGCATACTGTGTGACTCTGAGCAAGTCACTTAACCTTCCCAGTGCTCCCAGGTCACCCCTGAAATCAGGCACTTCTGCCTAGTGGGTCTTACCCAGTTACCAAAGAATATATAAATATATATATATATATATATATATGCAGAAATGGATGCAGGGGAAGGGTTTTGCAGTTGGGAGCATGGGGACTGTGCTCTTGATCAGACTGATTTCCTTGTTCATGACTGGCAAACCAGAGTTTGCATCACTGTAAGAAAGTTCACCATGATCCGCTAGAGTTGAACCCCTGACGTTAGAGACATTTATATCATGGTAGCTATTTAAGGGTGGAGTTGACAGAAGTTTTCATACTAAGCCTCATACTAAGGAAAAGAGGAGCTGAGAAGGTTGACGCCCATAGGCAGCTCCTCCACTATTTAGTGAAAGTACTTCAAGTTTTCTCCATTCAGTATCTAGTTATATCATTTTCTTTTACATTCTAGTTTTGTTTTACTAATAATAATTTCTGTTGCTAGGGAATTTCTGGGGGTGATTATCCTTTGCATGAAAAAATACTGCCTTTTATTTGTTTTAAATGTCTGACCCATAATCTGCAACGGGTGACCCCTAGTAACTGCCCAAGTCTGTTTAAATTCAATATTAAGTTCGTATATAACTTCAGAATCTTGAATGCTGTCATATAATAAATGACCCCTCACTGTGTGGGTATACAACAATATTAGTTTTAGACTGGTTAATTTAGATTCGTATCAAAGGTCTTGGTACCCCTTAATTGTTATTTTTTTAAGTAAGTTATTGAACAAATTAACATTGCATACAGTGGAGTTGATTAATAGCACTTTCCATAATACCAACAGAAGCATAAAGAATATATTCATAATACTTCATACAGTAATGCAATTAATATAGAAAGACAAACAACTGACATGGGGAGATCAGGACATGGGTAACCAAGGACAGATGTCATTGTAAACACTTATAAAACTAATCCTGCTTCACAGATGTGTGCTGTAATTAGAGTAACAGGATGTGCACTCAGTACAATAAAACTGATGTTAGAGTGAGGTAAAAGATCCTACCAGGGTCTATGAGTTAATCAATTTTTTCCCAGTCTAATTAAAGTTTGACTCATGTATGTCATGAGGGGACTATGCCCTCCTCCAGGATCTCCAGACGGGGCTACCACACCCTTTCAAATTTTTCCCCATTCCTGTTCATGTTGAGCTGGGTTCTCTCTAGTTTATAGTGCATAAGCAAGTTTTTGCTCCATAGAGCCACAGAAAGTGGGTCATTAGTCCCCTCCTGAATGCAGGAGTAGGCCAACTGTTAACATGGCGGCATTAGTGTCAAACTGGATTAATCCATCCAGTACTCATGTACGCCTCTCTCTTCTTTTCCTCTCAGTGCTCTCTGGTTTAACTCTTTCTTCCTTTCACTTCTTTTCTTTGCTATCTTGCTACTTTCCTTCTCTCAAAATTATTTCCTTCTTTATTCTTCTTCATCTGTACTTTTCCATTAAGAACTTCTACATTCTGTAAATTGACCTGCATAGAAAGATATTTATTGTTATTTTTTTCATGCAATACAACATATTTAAAAACAATGGATTTAGTCATTTTGTTTTTCTTTTGATTTTTGAATTATTGTGTTGTATATATTCTAATATAGTATTACTGATGTAATTGAAACAAAAAAGCAATAAGATAGCTATTACAAAAAAGTAAGGGTTTACTGGGGTTTGACTCTCTCTGCATGACATTACATGGCGCTCTGTAATATATTATAGGATGTCAGTCTGTCCAAGAGCTAGAAATAGTGGTCAACCCAGAATCAAAATAAAAACAGAGATCGTATTCAGTTATGTACTGTTTGGACTCCATCAAGGCTGATATACATGGGCATAATGCCTGTTGGTTTTGAACTAAGCACCTGTTCTTATCACTGAGTGAAGCAATTAGATTGCTGATAGAGAAGAAACTCAGACACACTGTGCTTTGGTGTCTGGGAATAATTCAACAACAGAACACATGTATGACATAATCCTTCAGCAAAACACACACTTACGGGATAATTCAAAACACACTTGTGAGACATCCTTCAGAAGAACATACATTTGTGTGATAATTACCAAAAACACATTTGCAAGATAATTCACCAGTAAAGCATATAACTGGTTTATTAGCTTTCAATAAAACACACATTCATGGTATAATCCTTTAACAAAATATATGCGTGGGATCATTAATTAAAAACACAAAATGGTGTTATAATTCTTCAGCAACACACACATTTGTATGACACCCCTTCAGCAAAACAAACAATTATGAAATAATCCTTTATAAAAAATACACATATATGAGACAATTAATTAATAAAACGCATAGTTTATGGATAATCGTTCAACAAAATACACATTTGTGGGATAATTCAAGACCAACTCACAGATTTGTAGGATCATTCATCAACAAAATACACATGTGTGTGACACTACTTCAACGAAACTCATATTTATAGGACAGTCCCTCAGGAAAATGTACATTTATGACATGTTCCTTCATCAAAATACACATCTGTGGGATAATTTATCAACTAAATTAAAATTTTTGAATAATTCATCAGCAGAACACATACTAATAGGACAATCACTCAGCAAAACCTAATTTTATGGAATAATACTCCTCCAAACTACGTATTTATTTGGTAGTTGATCAACAAAAGACACTGAGTGGTAAACAATCAACAAAATACACATTTGTGGGATAATTTTTTTTTGTGTGTGTGTGTAATCTATTTTTTCTGCCCCGTGCTCGCTGGTCCACCACTCCTTCGGGCTCTACCAAGTTCCCCCCCAGCCCCTACTGTCCTTACCAAGCCCTCCTCTGGTGTTCATATTACAGCTGACCCCTGGGATATCCCAGCATATCCCTTCACCGGGCGGGTTCCCCTCCTCCAAGGAGGAAGGCACCGCGGGGAGAGGCGTGACCCCAGCACATACTCCTAGGGCCCGTGGATGCTGCCAAGGAACAGGAGGCCCTGGGAAGGGACTGGAGGCCCTCAGGGAACAGACAGCCATCATCCAGTGGCCAGCAAGTGATTTTCCTAGCTTTCTTAAGGTGCATGACATCCGGACGTCAAGGCAAGAGCCGACATCTGTCACACACCACCCAATGACCCTGACGTGTTGCTCTACCCCTGGCTTCCACCAGTGGTCACTTCAACACCAGGTTGCAGCCCCTTCCCTTCCTGAAGACAGCGAGCAGTCATGGGATGCTCAAGCTGCCTCCCCCCGGTCAGCCCTCCAGTGACCCGAGCTCACTCCCAAACCCAGGTCGCTGGCGTCGCAAGTGGAAATCCAACCACTGCGCTGATGGTCCGGCTTGTGGGATAATTCATCAATAAAACACACATTTATGGGATAATTTGTCAATAATGCACATACAGTATCTGTGTGATAAGTCAACAAAACACACATTTGTTGGACATTCCTTCAGTATAAAAACATTGATGCAATAATCCCACAAAAGAATATAATATATGAATGTGATAATTCATCAACAAAACACATATTTGTGGGATAATGAATCAACTAAACACATAATTTTGGGACAATCCTTCAACAAAATAAGTATTTGCTGGCTAACTAAGAAAAAACCCACATATAACAAAGCACCGAGTGCAGTACTAAGGGGATGCTGTGTTGTCAGCCTGTGCCCTCCTTTGGATGAGATGTTAAACTGATGTCCTGTCTGCCTTTTCTGGTGGTTGTTCAGGTGGATATTAAAGATGCCATGGCACTTCTCGAAAAGAGTAATGAAAGTTCCCCAGTGTCCTGGCCGAATTTTTTCCCATTCACTAAAAATACCACCAACAGCTTAATTTTGTTCAATTTCCATTGGTTTGTATCTGTATCCGCCCTCCCCCCACGATAAATCTGAACAAAGGCAGTATTGTCTAGCCCTCCTTTCCCAGTCAACAAAAACAAACTAAACGCATAAGAAAATATATCTGAGGGATAACTAATCAAAAAAAAGGCCTACAGGATATTTCTTAAAGGCAACACATTTGTGCGCTAATTCATCGGCAAAATACACATTTGTTGGATGAGTCAAAATAAATTAATAAAACAATCTTTCACCAAAGCACATTTGTGGGATAATTCATACCATAACATGTATTTGTAAGATTTATTTTTATTCTTTGGTAAGCAGATAAGGCCCACTAGGCGCAAGCATGTGGTTAAGTGACTTGCTCAGTCACACAGTATGCAAGTAACTAATCACCAAACATGCACGGTATTTGTGTGATAATTCATCACCAAAACACACATGTGAGATAATTTATCACCAAAACACACATTTGTGGGATAATGCAAAACACATTTGTAAAACAGTCATCCACCAAAACACAAATTTGTGACAATTCATCAGGAAAATGCAGAACTGTGTGATAATCCAGCCACAAATGAATATGTGTTGTGACAATCAATAAACACAGATTTATGTAATAATCACTCAACAAAACTCAAATCTGTGGGATAATTAATCAACAAAACACATACTTGAGGGCTACTTAATCAAGAAAACACAAAATTATGGGAGAATCTGTCAAACAAAATACACATTTGCAGGATAATTTATCAGTAAAACACAGATTTGTGGGCTAATTCATCAATAAAACACATAGTTGTGGGGCAAATAATTAACAAAACATACAATTTATATATGCTGATGCAATTGTTAACCAAATAGGTCAAATCTTGGCAATCCAGGCCCATTGAACAACGCATTGAGATTACATGCTCACAACAGTCCGCTTTGGTTCATGTCAGTGGCCATTTCCTTCACACGACAGCAACACTGAATAACTGGATCCAGTCTCTGTAAATGGCATTCACTTTCAGAAGAAGAGCTCAAATGTAAGGAACAATAATGTATGGGCAGCCATGTATATCAAATTTTTTTTACACACCATAGGAGTGAGACACAACATTTTTGTACTGGTATCACACAACGAGGTTGTGCAAAAAAGAATGTGGCTGTTGTCAATAGTGTTAGTTTGATAATTGCTGGTTCACAGAAAAGTTGGGTGCTTTTGCAGTCGGTGGGCGATAGTGGAGTGTATCAAAAACAAAAACAGTGTTGCATCTGGTTGTGTCTCCCACTTGTTGTTATCATGCTTGGTGTTGTGTCTGAGAGTGAGGCAATCCTCCATTACACAAACTCGTGTATAACAGAATGTACAGTATGTAATGAAATATTTCAGGTACTGGTTTCAGGTTATAATACATGGTCAGCCTATGGTTGTTTCTGAATCATTTCTGATAGCTGTTCTTCACACAGTACCATACAGAATATAGAGGATAATGTATGGGCAGCAATACACAATATATAGACTAGTGCATGGACGACCATACATAACAATGCTGCGTTTCCATCAAGGGGGTGTGATCACATCATACAGATCTTGAGAGCAAAGCTCGAGAGGTCTCTATGATGGCATCTCATCCCTGAGATGGAAACACAGCCTAAGTTGTATATGGTCACCCATACACTATTTTATATAGTATATGGTTAAAGAGACTCACCAAGTTAACTGAATGCAGATTTGCACCACATGTTTTGGTGCCTTACCTCAGCGAAATGCTACCTATGTGTATTTGACTCAAACATTTCCAGTAGTTTAGAAGTAAAATCACTCGTAAATTTACGTCCACTTAGTCACTGTTACTTCCCGGTCTTGTAGATCTGCTCCAGCGCTCAGCCACTGTATGACGCAAACTCAAGGAGAGCACAGGGATGAGCCCCATTATAGTCTATGGGGGGGCTATTTTAACAACGTTTTTATATATCACAGTGACCATTTAGTGATTAATCAAGGGCACCGGGTGACTAACAAGACCCTTGAGGGGTTCTTCTGACATCACAGAACCAAGAGAATGAAACAGTCTGGACAGCAACACAGAGCAGTGTGTCAGCCTCAATATAAGAAAATGGCACAGACAGCAACCTGGCTAGCATTAGACTCACATGGCAGAGACAGCACATTTTCTGGCTTCTTTGTGCAGTGTCATAGCGTCATTGCTGATGTTTTAACTGCCTGATCTTTATCAAGGCTCTGCTGTACCTGCACTGCCTGCATGGCAACTGCTTCCATCCTCTGCATTATAACGACAGCAAGGCAGGAAAAGCATGGAGCCCTAACTGGACCACGGCCCACAAACCTTTCAATGGGACTCAATGGCTAAATCCCAAAAGAATGCAGTTCAGAAAAAAAAAATGGTCCAGAGTATGGGAATAGACCAAGAAGCTAACTGGGCAGCCAGGGTGTGGGTGGGGGAGTGGGGCTGAGGAGGTGCTACCATGTGGCAGCACTCCCAGCCAGGGAGGGACAGATGCCAGGTTCCACCACACTAGTGGACCCTCCAGTGGGCCATGGAGCTTACCTCCTCCGCATGGGGCATGCTATATGTGAGCATAGCCTGCAGGGGTGTTGCCTGGCATCAGGTGGGCAATGGATGGGGAAAGAGGAGACAACCAAGAAAATCTATATGAGCACCAGCGGCTATTAATGACTGTGCCAGTACCCTTGGATCCCACTCCATGTAGATCCCCGCAGGCAAGTCAGCAGGGGAGTGACAGATGGTGTTGGGGGAACCAGAGTTCCCCTGAAGCATGTGCAAGGAGGCAGCTGGGGGCCAAAAAGCTGTATAGAAAAAAAATTAGTTCAATGTGTGGTACATAGTGAGGTGCTTGTGTGTATTTGTGAGCTTGAAGATATGTATTTGAAGGTTATGGACTCGAAGGTTATGCCCTGGAATTTGGTCTTTCTCTATTCTCACCCTTGATAGGAATGCTGGGTAGGCATAGGGAATAGAAGGCCCAGCATCAAGGGTGAGATAAGAGTGACAGAGGAGGAGGAGGCTGGGGAGGATGGTGGGTGATTTCAAAACGCTGAGCAATCAGAAGTGCTGTGTTTAAATAGCGGATGTGGGAGGAGATATTTCCCCCCTATTGAACCTCGGGCTTAAGCCCTCCCATCCAATGTGTGGTACATAGCGAGGTGCTTGTGTATACTTATGAACTTTAAGATATGTATTTGAAGGTTATGAATTCCAAAGTTATGCTTTGGAATTTGGCTTTTCTCCATTCCCACCCTTGATAGGAATGCTGGGAAGGGATGGGGAATAGAAGGCCCAAAAAGATTATTAATGATTTGATTACTTCCTCCAACTCTGGAGTGTGTGTGACCAGTAGCACACAGGAGAGGGAAAAAAAACAGCTGGGGGAAACCTCTGAAGACCCATGGCTACTGACCTGCCCATCCTCTGGGCAAACTATAAGGGGACAATCCTAAAAGATGTGGATGAATTTTTTTTCTGGTTATGTCGAACAGATTTATCCTCCGGGTCTTGCTGGCTGATGAGTCGTATCCTCTGTTTGTTTCTGGTTAGGCTGATGAATTATAACCTCCAAATCTTTGAGGGCTCTGAATCATTGTTAGGTAGATGAATCATATCCTAAGTCTTTGAAGGAAGATGATGGTTAAATGATGTCCGGGATGTCTCTATGGTATCCAGTATTAAAGTCTTGGAAGTATACGTATGATTATATATATATGCGAACATATAGATAAGCATAAACTTTATATCTGGGTGTTGGCATTTGGTACTTAATGATAATAAGAGGGGTTCATAGCCAATAGGTAGGGATTACGGGAAAGTAATAATGGTTTTAAGCAGTTAAAGTATTACGATAGCTGCTAGGTCAAGGAACAGTGGTAGATGAAAAGTCTTGATTGGATGCCGGAGATGTAATTACGGTAGCGCTGGAGTCAATTGATGGAATAGTGGAGACTTGAGAGGTGGATGGTGGAACTGAAATTCCACTGATGATGTGAGGAACAGATGGAGAAGCCATGGTAGGATGGCGGAATGGTTACTAGAAGCTTGAAACAAGGCTGGATCAAAGGAGCATAATCGATGGATAGTTGAGCACTAGACGGTGGTGTGTTGGAAGCCTCAAAAGGAATGCAGAAGGAGAGTCCAGGAGGCAGTCAAAACCAGAGCCAGGGAACCCAGAGCCAGTCCAAGGTGGGAAATCCCAGCTGAAGACAGAGGAGGGGCCAGCAGAGAGTGGACCCAAGCAGGTGGATGAAGGACAGAAGGAAGGAACGGAAATAAGGAACAGACTCCCATCACAGGCAGGTGGAGAGGCCGGCTGACGCGCTCGATGCCTCCCAAGCAGAGTTAGAGATGGAGACTGCTTGAGGAGCAGAATCAAGTGGAATGAGTAGAGAACAAAGTCGGAGACAGGGACTCTCATCACCGGTGGCCAGGGCAAGCATGCCTTTGCTCAATATCCCAGAGGCAGAGCTAGGGATGGAGGCTTTCGGATCGAAGATGATGGAAATGATGATAGACATGAAAACAAGTAACAGCTCCCTACCCTGGCAGATGAGCGAGCCTGCTGCTGTCAATACCTCAAGGTAGAGCTAGGGAAGGAGCCCAACTGAGGATCAGAAGGAAGGCTACTGAAAACAAGGCCTGGTCGGTTTCTCCATTGGGACTGACATCATGGAACAGGGCTGCAGTCCTTAAACAAAGAACGTCCATTGCCAGAGTGAGGAACTGGAGACAAAACAGTTCATGAGTAGTGGAGAGGTCACAGGAGACGCTGAGCAGGAGGCTCTGATACAGCCAAAAAAGACCAGGAGAGGAGAACCAGGAGGTCATGAGGGGAAGCACAAGGTCAATGAGTAGCAGAAAAGAACAGGAGGAGATGTGACGAGGCCAGTGGTAGCAAATGTCAATTAACTCAGCAGGAAAAGTTCAAAAACGCTAAACGTAGCCAGGGAGCGGAGGCGAGGTATTGAAAATGTCATGCCAAGGTGGAAGGCAGAGGCATAGCAGGGTAGAGCAATGCATATTTCACTAGGTAATGAGGAAGAACACTACAGTGAACTGACACATGCTCAACCAGTTTCTGAAGTGGCTGCTCAATGGTACAGAACAGAGGGAGTCATGCATGAGGAGGGAAGCAGGAACCCGAGTTGCAAGGAGTGAATCCAAAGGCACTTTTACATGGAGCCTACTTTCAGAGCTCATTTTGTAACGTGCTCTGCTCTGCTCAGAGTCTTTCGCTCCTGGTCCCTTTTACACACGCTGCCTTGCATCTGTGTCTCTGCCCTTCAGGATGTCAAGTGGCTCAGAAATAAAATGTAAAACAAAGGAGTGTGGCACAGTGAGAGGCAGGATGTTTTTACATGGCGCAGCAGAATGAAAGAGATGACTGCAAACCTAGAAAAGTAGGAAACACGGTTTCAGCAAACGCTCACTTTGATTGCGGAATGGATTGCCTTTACACGACAGACAGGTACCGTTTCAATGGGTTTGTATTGATCATTCCGATACAGACCACTATGTGAAAAGTACCTCAAGAGTCAGTAATCTGAATTGCTAAAGCCTCAATCGTTGCACATACCGAAATTGTTGAGAACTGGAATCCCTGCTTGAGGCCCTCGTCTGTCATACCCCAGGTGAATACCCCTATTGCTTGTCATTACTTATTAGGTCTGTCACAGTTATTCAGTAGGTGCTTTTACATGCTGCTTACTTTTCAACCCGTGTTCTGTTGCGGGTTTGTTCCATTGCGTGCGCTGCGTTCATCTTTTCTTTTTACACACACATATCGGTGTGTGTCTGCCCTTCCTGCCTTTACCACAGTGTACCGGCACAGCAACAGCACATGTATTTCAATTGGCTTTGTAGCATAATGACAGTCACGGCATGAATACATGCCAAGTGAAAATGCAGCAGAAGCTGGTGAACCTAGGAAAACGGAACGTATTTTAAGAAAGCGCTCACTTTGGTTGCGGCACGGAGTGCCTGTACACAGCAAGATGGGTAACTTTACAGTGTGTCTGTACCGGTCATTCTGATACAGACTACTGCATGTAAAAGGCCATGGTGACACTGCAGGACCTAGTAGGAAGCACTGTTGGTTGATCATAGCACCCCACACAGGGACCCCACGAGACCCAATGGCTGAGTTTTCATATTGAAAAGGATACAAATACCTCCTACTTAGCGGCTGAATACAGTCTGTTTCAGTTTATGCCACTCAGCAGAGAAAAACTTGGTCCAGCCAGGCAGCCAGCTTAGGAAAACAGCAACGGTTATGGCCCGAATTCCAAATGGGAGTGCATTGATAGGAGAGGTGCAAAATAGCAGTAATGCAGGGAAAGGAGGAGCGGAAGATGAACGATTCAGATGATGTTGGAGGCATGGGAAACCAAAGGAGCTGGGAGCAGGTGCTTAACGAGGCAAAAATGCTGAAGTGCTAGGTTGTGGTCATGAGTCCAAATAGGGTGCAGGGGTTCCAGAGGTGGCAGACACAGAGCAGAGGAAACAAGAGGTCCAAGAAAATAATTGCCCGCATGGCGGCAGAGAGAGGGAAAAACACAAGGCATATGAAAGTCCCTCACCCACAGAAAGGTAAGTCACATCCTTGGAAACTGGACCGGCAGTACAGGCAAATGCTGAATTGCTTTGCAGAAGTATTGGTGCAGGCAGCTGGAAACCATGTGCGGTGGGAGAGGTACACCTGGAATTGCCAGCAGCAAGATGGAGCAGTGGCTGGCAGGGGGTGAATCCCAAAGGAACCAAAGGAGATGGAGGAGGACTGGAGAGAAACAAATGAGGTATGGGGTACAAGCCAGGAAGGAGCAGGAAGGGGAACAGATGGGGAGGGAGCAACAAAAGGGGAGAATGGCATTGGGGGGGGTGACAAGAGGCAAGGAAAGAATGAGCAGAAAACAGGGAGATACAACAGGATACCCACGCATGGGTAAATGGAGACGTGGGGCGGGAGTGCCCCCAGTCAAACCAGCCACAACCGAGGAGGAGGAGGACCAGAATCCAGAGTAGATGAGACAGCCCATAGGACACAGAGATGGATCCTGCAACCAGCAGCATTTCGAAACGCTCAAAGCTGAGCAATTGGAAGTGCTTCACTTAAATAGGTGATATGGGAGGAGCTCCCCCCCCACTGAACCTTGGGCTTAAGCCCTTCTAAAATGGCACCTTCACTGGGCTGACTCTAGGGAGCCAGGCAGCAGGAGGTTACATAGCATGCTGGCAGCCCATGTCTGTGTCCTGAGCCCAGACATAAGGAGTAGACTGGCAGGACATGGATTGAGCATCCACTTGGGATGGGAGGGCTCTGTTTCACTGCCTGACTGTGTCTGGGTGGGGGAGTGTAGAGGTATGTTTGCATGTGCAGGTGTACTGTATATATGAGAGTGGGAGGTACTAGTGCTGAGGTGATATTGTGATGGGCCCCATGGCAAGGCGCACCCAGGTCATACACATGTTGCTGCCACCTCCTGTGGCAAACTGATGTGGTGTACTAAATTGTGGTTCGGGGTGAGTGCAGGAGACACTCCAACTGACCAAGCCACAAGTGCTTCAGCTCTTGGTGGGCTTGGGGAAAGAAACCTCTAATTTCTCTATCACATGGGAAGTCAATAATAATCAGCCCTAGATTAATGGAATAACACAGCTTTATTAATGACCAGTCACCTGCAAGAGAAGGAAGATTAGTGAAAATTTCAATTTTAAACACAACCCTTTTAGGTAGCCTCCTAGGCAGGTCAGATCTACCCCTTCCCCCCTAGTACTAGGTTTTAAACAGACCCAAATGGGAGCTCCTGTAACTCAGTCCCTGGGTACTGCAGGTATAGAATTGCTGCAGGCTTGTAGATGTTGCTGCAGGTTGGCCTTTGTCGCTGCTCAATTCCCCAAACCCTGGAAGCCATGCAATTGCTAAATGGTAGAAAACCCCTCAACATGGGATATTTATAACCCAAATTGCGAAACACAGTGAAGCAACAGGCAATGCCACACTGTGGCACACTCATGGTTCCCAGACCCCAATGGTTCCTCCTGATGCCATAAGCTACTGGATCTCTGCTTTTCCAGTGTGTCTACAATGCAGGTATGCTTTCTCTCTCTGTTCCATGCTGAACCAGCTACCGTGGGCACTGGCTACAGTCTCTTCCAACTTCCTTCCACTCATTCTGGACTGCTGAGGCCCAGTCTGCCCCTCACACATCCTGGCTTCCAAACCCTTAGGTCGGAGGCAGCCCAGCACCATGCTGTAATGCCTGCTACAGGACTTGGATCAGTGGCCCTTGGTCTTTTTCTCAATGCTCTGTCTTCAAGCGTTGCCCATGCGCCTGCTTGCACGCGGTTGTCACTCTCTTCTTCTCTGGAACTCAGCAGCTCTGTTCAGAGTTTGCTCTCTACTTTTGAAGACTGGGATGGCCCAGCTTGCATCCACTCCCAACACTACAGACTTCTGCAACATAAGATTTCCACCAGATCTGCCCTACTCCAGCACAGCCCTGCCTTTATAGGCTCTGCTTACTGTCTGTCTTGGTTTGTGCCTGGGGCTGTCACTCCAGAAACACGACAGCCCACAGAACACAGAAAAGGTGCTACAACCGGATGCCCCTCCTTTCCCCAGAATTCCCCAGGAGTCACTTCCCCTGTGAGGTTTCTGAGCCCGGGGGCATGCCCACCTGAGTAAGTCCATCACACTATTGACTCGATGAGCTGTCACACTAAAAGTATCTTTTCCTCTTATACTAAATTTCCTGTTGTTCTGACTGGGACCATATATCTGTGCATTCAAAAATCTGTTATAAAATTGCAAAAACCACTGACAGAGATCTAGCAGGCAGGTATGTCATGCATTGCCTCTGCCCATTCCCGAGATCACACTTAATGAGCATGGTAATACCTGATACAATGACTCGTGATTGCCCCTTCTACAACAGTGCACTATGTATGAAGACTTTCCATGCTGCACATCTTTTATTCCCTGCTGCATTTGCCAAGACTAAGCCTAAATGCCATGTTAATTATAAAACATAAACATGGCATTTAGGCTAAGAAGTAAGAGTCCTAGAGTGAGAGGGGACTTGCAAACACATGTGCATTTTATTACAATTTGCTAAATCGCGGTAGTTTTAAACTTTGAGTACCTGCTGTTTCTCTAGGGACACTGGGAACTGTAGTTCATACTCTCGGGGGACTGCATTCCACTGTCTTATAGAGGCTAAGCGCAGGCTATGGCTCGTTTCGTTTTCTTTTGTTCATTTTAACCGTAGCACTTGAGGAGTGTTGCACAGGTCTTTTAAGACTGGTTGCTTTTTTAATCTAAGCATTATGTACTGAACTATTTGTTTGCTGTGATGTATTGCTCTTTTGACGAGGTGCCTTTGTAAATGAGTCTATGACTCAAAGGTCTGTAAACTGATGATCTAATAAATAAAATAAAGAAATAAGACCTATAGCTTGGGGTGTTTAATTCCTGCACTGGTTTGTTTCTGCAGTTGGAACAGCGAGACCAAGCATCAGCTGACTTGCCACTTCCCGGTTCCAACTGCATAAATATACTGGTGCACAGCACGCACAAGCCAGAAAGGAGTAAAAATCCTAGAGTGAGAGGAGACTTGCAAACACATGTGCATTTTACTGCAATTTGCTAAATCGCAGCAGTTTTAAACGTTGAGTACCTACTGTTTCTCTAGGGACACTGGGAACTGTAGTTCATGCCCTCGGGGGACTGCATTTCACTGTCTTACAGAGGCTAAATGCAGGCTACGGCTATTTTTGTTTTCTTTTGTTCATTTTAACCATAGCACTTGAGGAGTGCTGCACAGGTCTTTTAAGGCCTATGGCATAGGGTGTTTAATTCCTGCACTGATTTGTTTCTGCAGTTGGAACAATGAGGGTGAACGTCACCTGACTTGCCACTTCCTGGTTCCAAATGCATAAATATATTGGCCCAGAGTGAGCAGGGTGAGCTTGAGCGGGACATGCGCGCAGAGACACGTGCAGGGACATGTGCATCTGTGCGTGACTGGTGTGGGGGAAGACAGGGATCAGGCCCAGACATTTTCAACCCAGGTAGACTGCTACTGAAATACAATTCAAAGTACTGCAAGATTATTGTGAGAGTTAGCCAGCCTTGACAAAAAAATGTCTCAGGGTAAAGTAAAGTGAAAGAAGATTCAGAAGCAATGTAAAAATTGTTTGATGTATATTGAAGGAATCAAACAAAATGATTTCACACGTGAAAACTGCTTACTTATTGAAACATTAAGGGAAGAAATTAAACAATTAACACACAGGATGGAAATCCAGAAAGAAACAGGGGAGTTGGAAAACTTTCTTGATACTATGGTAGAGAATCTTTCTGTACAAGGGCATGACTCGTTAACTAGTACACCGAGTAATTTATGGCAAGGCCCCAAACTAAACAAGGAGGACTGGGAAATAGTTAAATTAAAACTTCCCATTC
This sequence comes from Neoceratodus forsteri, assembly GCA_016271365.2. NCBI lineage: Eukaryota > Metazoa > Chordata > Ceratodontiformes > Ceratodontidae > Neoceratodus > Neoceratodus forsteri. The sequence goes on along the minus strand of JADMNL010000024.1, from coordinate 416,638,141 downwards.
ACCCAAATATAAATAAGCATCAGAATAATGGTAATATTCCACCAACATGTGAGCAGATATTAACACAAAACAAGTATGAGATTCTAAACTCCAATCTACAAACATTGCCACATAAGATAAAAGCAGACATTGTTACACTAACAACTATCCCAAATCGGAGTTACAAGAACCCCCCCATGAAGTGTTAGAGGAAAATACAAGCTCTCCAGTTTCACAGGTGGTTGATAATAAACCTCCAGGTTTAACAACTGAACATCCAAAGGGCAAAGATATCTTTCATGATATAAAACCAAACTTCACCAAACTGAGTGATAACAAGGAGATTAGGGATATCCTCGCTATTAGGGACTCTATTACAAGGGGGATTGACACACTCATATGTGAAGGGAGAAAGAAAAACATGGTGGTAAGTACCCTCCCAGGAGTCAGATTGGCAGACATAGACATATTATTAGATGGATTTATGGAAGGAACCCTCAAACTGCTGGTCATACTCCATGTAGGAGTTAATGATACAGGCAAAAGTGACAGACTTACGATTCAAAATAATTAAAAAAAATTAACTGATAGGATCAACGATAAGGGGGGAGAACTAATCATTTCAGGGATACTACCCACACATGGACTCCAGGCTAACAAAAATGAAACCATAGATAGAGTACATATATGGTTACATTTTTGTAAATTAAAATTGGCTTTATGGACAATTCCATACATTTCAAAACAAAGCCATATATAAAGTGGATGGGTTACATTTAAATAAAGTTGGAACAAGACTATTGGGGAAGAGAATAAACGAGGTTGTTAAGCTTCATTTAAACAGGTTTCAGGGGGACAACACCGCAGGCATAATGTTACAGGATAGAGTAACATCTACTAATAAACAAACAAAGGTTTGGAATGGGGTACTTGTAAATGCAAGAAGTTTGGTTAATAAATTTGACGAATTTAAACATTTTCTAAATTCTTAGGACATTTATATTGCACTAGTGACAGAAACTTGGTGGGAAGATTCTGATCCCAACAATTTAAAAATGCTCTGGGTCAAGATATTTTCACTAAAAGGTGTTAAAATAAATCTAAGGTTGATTTATAGACCTCCCTCAATTTCAAGAGAAGATAGTCTATTATTAGATTATATATCTAAATTGGACCCATCTGAGAAAAACATATTAATGGGAGATTTTAACCTGCCAGGAATTAACTGGAATGAACAAAGAGGTACCAGTATCGTAGATACCAGATATTTAGAGGCGTTGGATCAAGTAGGACTAGATCAAAAAGTAAATTTTAGGAACTAGGGAGGAAACATTCTTGACCTTGTTATGACAAATAGGGAAAATATAGGAAATATTGAGGTAATACACCCCCTTGGAAATAACACCAGATAGTACTGTTTCAAGTTAAGGAGATTATTGCTACAGATAAAATTATTAGGAATACACATAAGCTACATTTTGGTAAGGCAGATTTTCAGTCTTTTAACTGATCTATGGACAGATGGAACTGGTATAACACTTTTGTAAACAAATCTATAGATGAAATGTGGGCAATATTGCTCGAAAAACTTACATTGGAAATTAATATTCACATACCAACCAAACCAATATTTAAAAAAACTACAAGTACTAAAGGATGGTTCAATAAACAAATAAAGGAACTAATTAAAAAGAAAAACATAATGTGTAGAACAATAAGAAAGACTAATGATCCCGGGGGAAAGATAATTTACAGGGCCTTGGTCAAGGAAGTAAAAATGACTATTAGAAAGGCTAAAGCCAACTATGAATTGGAACTTGCCTCTAAAACTAAGGGTAATCATAAACTGTTCTATGCACATATAAACAGATGAAGAAACCAATGCATAATATAGGCCCTTACTAACTCAGAAGGGAATATGGCAGATGATAAGGAAACAGATGACATCCAGAATAGTTACTTTTGTTCAATATTTAACAATACAAAAAACATAGCTAGTCCTCTTATTACCTCACCTTCAGCATCTGGTGAAGTTAAAGTTGAGGCTAAAGATGTATTAGAGCGATTAAAAAAAACTCAATATAAATAAATCCCCTGGCCCAAATAACATACACCCTAGAATTTTGGTTGAGCTTTCAGAAAATGTGGCACCTCCACTGACATATATCCTTCAAATATCTTTAGATTTGGGTGAAGTAGTGCAAAGTTGTAAAGATGCAGTTGTAGTACCAATTCTAAAAAAAGGTGCCAAAATTAACCCAGGAATTTCTGTCCTGTTAGCTTGAATTCCATGATATGTAAGATCTTGGCGAGCATAATAAAAGATTAAATCTTAATACATCTGGAAGCTACAAATTTGGAAGATTCTATCCAACATGGATTCATGAAGTCTCACTCACGTCAGACAAATATGTTATCCTTTTATGAGAGCGTAAGTAAGGCCTTGGACAATGGGGACGCAGTAGATGTGCCTTCCTCGATTTCTCCAAGGCGTTCAATAAACTGCCACATGATAAATTAATGATCATACTTGAACAAACAGAATTGGATGCTAACTTGTTAAATTGGAGTACTCCATGGTTGACAGCAAGGAGACAGAGAGTGACCATTAATGGAGTCTTATCGGACTGGGCAGATGTGACAAGTGGGATTCCGCAGGGCTCCGTTTTGGGACCCTGTCTTTTTAATATATATATATAACCTCATTGAAATGTGATCAGGCTAATATTTGGCTAACTAAGTTTGCCGATGACTATAGAATTGGGGCAATAGTTAATACCAGTGAGAATGGCATTGCCATACAAAATGCCCTTACTAACATAGGCAATTGGATAAACAAACACAAAATGGAACTAAATGTGAACAAATGGACCATGATGCATTCGAGAAGACACCACCATAATATATCTTATAAGATGTCAAATAAAATATTACCCATTACTAGAGAGGAATGGCATTTAGGGATAATCGTAACCTCCGACCTCCAATTCAGCTCACATTGTAGTATCATTGCTAAAAAAGCTAATCAAAACTTAAACTGTATTCTAAGACATATTAAAAGCAGAGATAAAAAAGTCATCATCCCCTTACACCAGGCACTGGCGCGGCCTCACTTGGAGTATGGAGACAAGTATGGGCTCCATACAAGAGGGGTGACATTTTAAAGCTGGAAAGGATACAGAGAAGGGCTATAAGGTCAATAATGGGATATAGTGATATGACATATTCAGAAAGACTTAGGGATCTGGATATGTTACCTTACAATGTAGGGGATCTAGGGGAGATATGTGTATGATTCTTAGAGCATTACATGATAATACAATGCAGTCTGATTGTTGTCTTACATTAAAATAATCCTTATACAACACCAGGGGTCACCATTTTCAATTAGCAGCAGATAGATGGACTCTATTAAAGAGAGAACACTGGTTTAGTCAAAGAGTGGTCAACCTGTGGAATAGTTTACCAAGTGAAGTGGTTGCAAGTACTTCAATGGAGTTATTCAAGAAGAGGTTGGATAATTTTTGTTTAAATAAGTATGGGATAGTTTAACTTAAGGCAAGCGATTAAAGGATGCAAGTCTATTTCTGCTTGAAAATCCTATGAAACCTATGAATAGGACAGCAGGGAATAGGAGATGTAGAGAATGTAAAATTTCCATACAAAGTGCACTGAGATGGAACTGGTACTCAGGGGTCAACATATTGCGGTATTACCACTCCCTATGGCACAATTTTGGGGGCAGTAGAGAGAGACAAAGTATGAATTCCTGCCTGCTGGATCTCTATCAGAGATTTTTATGAGGGCTCATTTTGGACACACACAATATGAAGGCCGCACCTGCACAGACTATCCTGTTGCTGAAGCCCCAGTCTTTTCAGTATTGGCATGTTCAAGTGAGCCAGTAGTTCCCCATTCAATGATTGCTTTCATTGGCTACTTACTGTTTAGGAATTTGTACTTGGGTTCTTATCCAGTTTCTTCTGGCTGTTGACATTTGTAATTTCTCTTTCCATCTGTCTATCTGCTCATCCTTCTTGGCGCAGCTCACTTCTGTTACTGCTGCACCCTCCCTTGGCCTGGTTGAGCCTGCCAAATTTTGCAAGGAAGGTCTGTGGCTCCAGTGTCACCAGCAGCTCACTGTAAAACATCCAACGGCCCTCTCCACACTCATCTTACCCTACATAATTCATTGAGCAGTACTTAGCTGATAAGTTAGGGACATTCATTTCTTCACTGACAGACAGCTAGTTCTGTGTTGGTACATCCTTTTCTAATTAGTGCCAGATTTAAAGATGAGCTTTCATGCTCAGTCAAACTGTAAAGAGGTAGTTAAATACACTATTTTACTTCTCTTTATTCACCTGTCATGACTGTCTGTCCCCTCCTTAAGTTCCTGATGTAATTCTTTTCCTAGATAGAGATTTATGCCCTGGTTAATCCATTCATCTCTCCCACTCTAGGTCTCATTAAACACCTAACACCATCCACCACTAACAAACTACTTCTGCTACCTGTAACCCCCATGGCTTGCCTCCATGGCGAGGTTCCAGGGGAATGCCATCCTCCATCTGAGAGTTCAAGGATCTGGTGGCAGTCTGGAAGAGGCTTCATGGCATCGGGACTGAAGTGTATCAGTCCTATCAGATGGGGACTGGTGTTTTCACCCGTTTACCTTCCCTCCCTCTACCTGCCACTCACTAGATAGTAGCATGCAGTCTCACAGTGACCTCAAATGACACAGTGAGGAGAAACCAAGCTTCTTGGCCCACCACTAGAGTCTCTGCATTGCTGGGTCTGGTGCCATGCCCATCCTGGGCTGGGAAGTGCTGCAGTCGGCAACACTATCTCCCAGCCCTGGCCTACCTGCTTGTGCAACTGAGTCTGCTCCCAAACCCAGGTCCCTACTACAGCAGTAGTGTGTTCATACGGTCCTGTTACTGGTTGCGTTTAAGGAGCAACTGATACCTCATGTCATGCCAGCAACAGGACACCGGGGCTGGCAGTATTGAGATGGCAGTACAGGGCTGGCAGTATGGCTTAGAAGGGCTGGCAGTATAGGGCTGGCAATATAGCTTAGAAGGGCTGGCACTATAGGCAGACAGTGTAGCTTAGAAGGGCTGACAGTGTAGGGCTGGCAATATAGCTTAGAAATGCTGGCAGTATAACCTATACGTTAGAACGAGTTGTAAATTAGCTTTGCACTTCCAGCAGACCTGGGTTTTATTACCATAACCTCAGCTTGCATAGTCTGTGACCCTGAGGAAGTCGCTTAACCTCCCTGTGCTCCTCGGACACCCCTATAAATGAGCTATAGCTCAGTGTGCCTTTCCTGGCCCAAAAACTGTGAAAATAAATTTATAACATTTGGTGATGTAGTCACCATTTTATGGAACTCCTTCCTCAAGAAATAAGAAGGAGCTATTTCCTTAAAGAGATCCTTCCTAAAGGTATAAGAGAAAGCCCCTTCTGTAAAGATACTTACAAGAAAAATAGGACAAATCCCCATTCCTTAAAAAGAGTTTCCAGCTCCCAGCAAAGATTTTACAGCTGACCTTAGCAAAACTGTTTTACAAAATTCACCCCAAATCTAAATGTGCTTTTCTTAGAAACAGAGAAATTGCCGGCAGATGGGGACCACATGATCCATCTAGTCTGCCCATGGTTCCTCCCCCCTTCCCTTTCTAAACCTTCTCTGTAGTGCTTGATTGTCTGTTTATCCCGCAATGTCTGTCCCATGCTCTCTTGAATTCACCCACTGTCTTTGCTCCCACGATCCCCTCAGGCAGGCTATTCCAAGGTTTGACCACACGTTCCATGAAGAACTTCCTCATGTTGGTCTTGAATCTTCCTCCTTTAAGGCGAAGGTCATGCCCTCTTGTCCTGTTAAAATCCTTTACCTGAAAGTGGTCCTGCACCTGTACCTTGTTTTTTCCCTTCAGGTACTTGAAAGTCTGTATCATATCCCCCCAGTTTCTGCGCTGCTCTAGGGAGTATAAGTTGAGCTCACTTACTCTTGCTTCGTATGGTTTTTGATGCAGGCCCTGCACCATTTTTGTTACTCTTCTCTGCACTATCTCTAGCCTATTTATGTCTCTCTTAAGGTGTGGCCTCCAGAACTTTACACAGTATTCTATGTGAGGCCTTACCAAGGACCTATACAGTGGCATGATCACTTCCTGCCTCCTGCTTGTGATGCCCCTTCCTATGCATCCTAGGATGCCACTAGCTTTTAGTGCTGCCTTTTTGCATTGTTGCCGACCTTTAGATCATCTGAGATGATAACACTCAGATCTCACTCCTGCCTGGTAGCTGCTAACTGTTCCCCTCCCATTGTGTATGTTTATTCTGGGTTACGCTTTCCTAGGTGCATGACCTTGCATTTTTTTGTGTTAAATTTCAATTGCCAGTTTTATGACCACTTCTCCAGCTTCTGGAGATCAGATTCCATGCATTGATGCTCCTCTGGTGTGTCAACTCTCTTGCCAATCTTGGTGTCATCACCAAACAGGCATACTTTTCCCTCCAGTCCATCAACAATGTCACTAATGAATATATTAAAAAGGGTTGGCCCCAAGACCGAGCCCTGAGGCACCCCCACTGGAAACCCTACCCTCTTCTGATAGTGTGCCATTAACTAGGACTCTCTGTGTTCTCCCATTCAACCAGTTTCTAACACAGCATACTATCTTATAGCCAACTCCCATACTCTCAAGTGTGTACAGCAGTCTCCTGTGTGGAACGGAGTTGAAGGCCTTACTGAAATCCAGGTAAATCACATCCACTGCCCCCCCCCATCTACAGTCTTGGTGACCCAATCAAAGAAATTGACTAGGTTTATCTGGCAGGACCTCCCTGCCGTGAAACCATGCTGATTAGTGTCTAGCTGACCGCTTTCCTCTAAGAAGGCTACTATCCTTTCTTTCAACAGGGACTCCATCAGTTTCCCCACAACTGAGGAGAGGCTAACTGGTCTGTAGTTACCAGGTTCTTCTTTGCTCCTACTCTTATGGAGTGGTACCACCATCACCCTTTTCCAGTCCTCGGGAACATCCCCACTCATCAGTGATTTGTTAAAAAAAAACTTGCCTGGGGGGGCTGCTAGTTCCTTCCCCAGTTCCTTTTGGGTGTATCCCAGCCGGCCCCATTGCTTTTTCCACCCTCAGCTTGTTGAGTTCTTCTAGGACCTTTTCCTCTGTGAAGAGACCTGTGTTGATTCCCCCAGCTGGCCATTCCCTTTTACTCAGCGTTGGACCATCACTATCTGTTTCCTGTGTAAAGACTGAGCAGAAGTACTCATTGAGTGCCTCTGCTTTTTCTGCATCTTCCTCTGTGTGCTGCCTGTCTTTGGTTGAAATTCTGACAATTCCTCCTTTGGTCTTTCTTCTTTCTTGTTTATACCTGAAGAAGGTTTTGTCACACTTTTTTATTCCTTAAGCTATTCTTAACTCCCTTTCAGACTTTGTGCTTCTTGCCTCCTATAGTTTATCCTTATACTCTGTTTTTTCTCCCTTGTTCACTGACTCTTCATACTTTTTGAACTCTTTACACTTGCCCTTTACTTTCACTGTTACCTCTTTGGAGAACCAGAGTGGGTTCTTCCTTTTTTTGGTCTTACTAACCTGACGGGTGCACTGTGATGTGGCCAAGGCTATTGCCTCCTTCAATCTAGTCTTCTCCTTCCAGTTTCATCGCATGCCCCCTTGTTCTGGTGCTCTTGAATGAGATACCCATCCTGCACCCTTTTCACACCTGTGAGGTACTTATAAGTCTCTATCTCGTCCTCTGCTGCTCTCCTGTCTTCCAGGGTGTACATGTTGCGATCACTCAGTCTCTCCTCGTGGGGTTTTGGTGCAACCCCTGCACCATTTTAGTTGCCCATCTCTGGACTGTCTCCACTCTGTCTATGCCCTTTCTGAGGTACAACCTCCAGAACTGGCCACAGTACTCCAGGTGGAGTCTCAGCAGTGAGTGGTATAGAGGCAGCACCACCTCTGTACTCCTGCTCGAGATACCTCTTCCTATGTATTCTAGCTTCCCAGTGGCTGTACCCACTACCCACTGCTTTGTTACCCTGCCATGTCATTTTAAGGTTATCACATGTGATAATCCCAAGGTCCCTTTTCTGCTTAGTAACTGACAGTATCTCCCCCATCCTATACTTAGTTCTTTGGTTTCTATGCCCTAGGTACATCATTGTGCAGTTTTTGGCATTGAACCCCAACTGCCATCCTCGTAACCACTCCTCAAGTTTCCCAAGATCCCTATGCATTTTTTTCCATCCCTTCCTTATTGTCCACCCTAGTACAGATTTTGGTATCATCTACAAAAAGGCATGCATTCCCTTCCAGTTCATGTGCAATTTCACTTAAGAAGACTTTGAAGAGAGCCAGTCCCAGTACTGAGCCCTGCAGCACTACGCTGGTCAACGCCCTATCATTAGAGTGAGTGCCATTAACCACCACCCTGTCATCTATCCGTAAACCAGTTTCTACCTAATTCACCACTTTGGATCCCACACCTAGGCTGTTCAATCTCTTAATCGGTTTCCTGTGCAGCACAGTGGTGAAGGCCTTGTTAAAGTTCAGATAGTGCGCCAGGACCAGTTTGGTCCACCCAACCTGAAAAATGTTAACAAAAACTGGGAGGGGTCGGCTCCACAAAACCTCAAGGTAAACCTTGACTAACTAGTAATGCCAGTACTGGGGACAGTCAAGAGTCAAACTACTGTGAGTAATAATGAGAAAGTGTACTGAAAATAATTACAGCAATAACATTTTAATGTTAAATTCATTCTAGGACACAAAAATACTCTGGGAGCACTAGGAAACCGAGTATTAAGAAATACAGCATTGTGTACTAGGCTTGTGAAATCCTGAAGTAGTCAGTGGACCATGAAATGTTCATATACTGGGCAGCCTATATATAACAGACAATTCTTCTTGAATAAAATACTAAAAAATGTAACCGGTGAGTAGGTCATTTCTCCACTATGTGCATAAGACAGTCTAGACAGGCCATGTCCACTGCCCTCCCCGATCTATTTCTCTGGTCACCCAGCTGAAGAACTTGGTCAGATTTATCTGGCATGACCTCTCAGCCCATGAATCCATGCTGCCTTTGGTCTTGCAGCCCACTGAATTCAAGATACTTTACCAACCTTTCCTTTAACAGTGTTTTCATTAATTTCCCCATCACAAAGGTGAGACTCACCAGCCTATAATTGCTAATCTTTTCCCTGCTGCCACCCTTATGCAGAGGGACCATGTCTGCCTTCCTCCAGAACCATGCTTGATTCAAATGAACTGTTGAATAAGGCCATCAGCAGGGCAGCCAGTACTTCGTTGAGTTCTTTCATTACCCTTGGGTTTATCCCATACGGTCCTATAGCTTGTCCACTCTCAGAGCTGCAAGTCTCTTCAGGATGCTTTCCTCTGAAAATAGAGTTGAGTGCTCTTCCCGTCCCCCCTTTGTTCCTGCTGCTCACTGGTGGTCCAACCTCCTGCCCTCCACTGTGAAAACTGAGCAGAAGTATCTTTTCTGGATGTCTGCTTTTTCTTGGTCCTCTTCTGCACAGTCTCCCTCTGTCAACTTCCTTATCTTCACTATCACTTTCCTTGCTTTCCTCTTCTCACTTAATGTACCCAAAAAAGTCTTATCGCCATTTGTTACCCCTTTAGCTATCCTTACCTCTGCCTGTGCCTTTGCCCCCCTCACTGCCTTACCCACTTCCCTCTGTTTTACGCAGTACACCTCTCTGTCTTCATCCCTCTGCATTTCCTTATACCTCCTGAATACTGCCCTTTCTTCCTTCACCACTATGGCCACTTCCAGAGACTACCATAACGGTCTCTTTTTCCTTTGCTTTTACTCACTTCCTTCACATGGAGGCTAGTTACCTTAATTATGCCCTCCCGTATTTTTCCCCACTGTTCCTCTACTTTTCCCTAGCACCCCCCTTACTAAGCAGTTTCTGAGGCAGTCTCCCATTTCATTAAAATCAACCCTCCTAAAGTCCAGGACCCTTGTCCTCATGTGGTTTGCTTCTGCTCCCATCTTAATGTAAAACCACACTGTATGGTGATCACTGCTGTCTAGGAGACTGCCCGCTGTGATGTCTCAGGTGCTGTCCCTGTTTGCAAGCACCAGGTCAAGCACTGCCCTGTCCTTAGTGGGTTCATTGACTAGCTTCCTGAGAAAGGCCCCTTGTAGGGAGTCAAGGGTGGCCCTGCTACTTGCCAAAGCTGCAGCTGGAAGGCTCCAATCCACATCTGAAATACTGAAGTCACCAACTAGCAGTATCTTCCCCGTATGTGCTATCCTGATGATGCCTTCCCCAAATGCCTTTTCCAACTGCTGTCCCTGCACTGGAGGCCTGTATACCACTGCTGTACGGATAGCAGCCCTAGCGCCCATCTCCAGGATGACCCATACCACCTCCAGCACTTCCTTTCCTCCAGGTACCCCTGCATTTCTTTGGAAGATGTGTAGGTGTTTTGTCAAAGTTTGCACCAATTCTGTTCACTTAACCCTTTAGTCAGTTCACCTCCACTTCCTTCTGGCACTATCAGTAGGGTCTTTATCTGGGATATTGGAAAATTTGTTCTGTTCTTATATCTTACTGAGATTGTGCTAAATCCATACCTGGCCTTGTTTTAATCCTGCCTAGACTTGTTCTCTCTGGTGTATCATCTGGAAATCGAGCTCTGTATCATACCACACTTTGCACTGCCGCCTGCCATTATCTGAATATCTTCTAAAATAAGTTCAATTGTTGTCTGTTTATCCTCAACTACTATGTTTATCTGTATAATTGCTATGATACATTTCCTGTTTGTCCCTTATCCCCACCCCCCCCCCACAAGTCACATCTCTTAGATGTTTTCTTCTCTGTATGGTCACCCACCTGGTAAAATGATTTCAACAGACACGGTCCTTTGCCAATGACACCACAACCTGTTGCCGCGGAAACAATGTCACAAACAGAGGAGTATGACTTTAGATTAAAAAAGCGGCAGGAACAGATACAGTCTAAGTGTAAAGGAGCCTGCTTTCCTGCAGCTGCCTTTAGTAATAAAGAATTTAAATTTCTGGCAATTCCCAATTTTTAATCTCAGAATGTTATGAAATTTGACACCAGCTGATACCAAATGCATTTTTTTTGCACAAAACTGGAAAATCCCTTTTGACTAAATTTAAAAGACAGTAAAATGTTTTTTTTTTTTCAAGCAAGCCTTTTGGGTGACTTAGTTTGAATCAGCATGCCACAATATATGGCTATTTTAGATGAATTATACACGCATGAACTAAATAGTATTTTCAAATGTGGCACAATTAAAAAAATACTAACATTGGTCCATTTTCTGGATCTATAAAATATATGAACAATGTATAGATACATTATTTTTTTTCTATGCAGCATTCTCTGCCACCTGACTTGCATTACACTGTGGTTTCCTTGCTGGCCAGGTAACCCACCTATCTCCATTTGCTGATAACCTCTAGACTGCCATCATCCTGCAGCTTGCCACTGTGACAGGGTTCTTTGGAGAGAAGGCTGGCATACCCTCTCTCCCATGTTTTTTATCCTCTGTCTACCTACCTCTCTCTCCAGATATTGACTACAGCCTCTGTTGGCATTGCTTAGTACAACACAATGTGCACATTCTGTACCAGCGTGCACTGACTTCTCCACCCTGGGCTGGGGGCATTATCTGGCTGTGGGTGGCAGCCCTCTTCAGCCCTTGCTGCTCCAATTTGGGCTCCCTGCATCCACTCCCAAATCTGGGTCCCTAGCATGGAATCACAACAATGAGTAGCTGGCACCTTTCACAGATTGTCCCATACATGTGCCATATATGCATTATATATTTCCCCACCTTTTCATAAACAGCATCTTAAATATACCAAAAAGCAGCAAATTTAAAACATGTGTTTTGCAAGATATTTGGAACATATCATTATTTTTTATTTATGCGTCATAATTATTTCTTCCTTTATTTGTAAATTGGTGACTGAGAGAGGCACGCTAAGCTGAGGCCCATTTCCAGGTGTCACCTGGGGAGCGTGTTACAGAGAAAATTTGACAAAAAGTCAAACAACACAGCAACAACAACAAAAAAAACAGGCAAAATGGCAAAAAGAAACAGCTGGTTATAAGATTTAAGTACACTGCAAGAAGCTTGGGGGAGCAGATATATTAACCAAATGGAAACAAAGAAAATATACCATGACTATATCTAATATAACATGAGTGTATGTACCATACAATGAAGTGCAACTGTACAAAACATTATATAACTGCAGCTTAGAGTATAGTAACACTTCATGAAGGTTACTTACAGTATTGTCATGAGACAGGAACAGGCAAACCTGCTCAGACCTAAGGTGTAGGAAGAGGGTGAAGGACATACAAAGAGTACAGAGGGGCCATCAAGGAGTTAGAAGAGATAGAGAGGTGAGGCAAGCTCGAAGTTAAAAATGGTGGTGGGAAGGGGGTCAAGGTGGGATGGGCTGGGGGAACTGGAGAGTGGGGGTGACAGGCACAACAGGAGGCAAAATGGATCAAGTGATCAGAGAGAGAGAGGAGGAGGAGGAAAGGCAAATAAGGAGGAGGAAGCTGTTCTATAGGTTGGTGAGGGTGTTGATGCTGGGGAGGTGGACAGAGAGGTTGGATTGCCCAGAAGAGGTTTTTCAGTGGGGGATGAAAAGGAGCAACAGTTGGAAAAGTGGCAAGAATAAGAGGAGGGGATAAGATGGGTGAGGAGAGAAGTGTGAGGAAAGGTAAGACAGAAAGGGAGAGAACCAGAATTTTAGAGAAATGAGGAGCAGTGAGACAGGGGATGAGACACAAAGGAGTGGAGATCAAAGCTGAGGTAGAGAGATGAATAATGGGTAAGAGGCGGGGTACTGAGACCAAAGTGACAGAAGAAGTAGGAAAGAGGGTCCAGTCTGGCTAGCTTAGACTTGGGTGCAGCACAGTAAACCACACCCATATAGAAAAACTCTGGATCTTGGGGTGGACTGGCAGTGGGAGGCAGGACTTATTGTGGTACCAACTGCCTAGCTTAGGCCAGAATTTAGATTGTATGGGGTTGATGTGGGTGTAGGAAACAAAGTTTTAGTCCAGCCGCACACCCAGGTATTTGGAGTGGGAGACTACTTCAAGGGAGAGCCATGCAGGATCTTGAAGACAGCTAGAGTCTGGAGCAGAGCAAGTCTCTGCTTTGTGCCAAAAGTCCAGAACACAGTCTTTTTGGCTGTCCAAAACTCTTTAAAGCTCCACTAAGCCATGGGGAAGGGCACATTAGGTAAGCGATAAAAAATTCCAGGAGCAAGGTTATCCTGTAATTCACACATTCTCTGGGTGGGTGGGTACCATGTGCCTTCAATCCTTTGGGAAGTGTCTTTATTACAGCATAGCAGCACACCCTCCACTATGTTATTGGTCTGACAAAAATGGGGGAAGGTCCCAAAAGCTCAAAAGAAAAGACATTTTACCTGTGCAGTAATACTGTAATAACCACCTGGTCATGTGACTGTGTTCCACCAATCACAGTACAAGATTTCTGTTACCCAGTTGATGAGGAGGAAGGAAGGAAGGAAGGAAGGAAGGAAGGAGCCTTCCAACTGTGGAACCAGATCCCTTCATCCCTCCATCACTCCACCACCTCAGGCTCTTTCAGGCGCCTGCTGAAACTCCTCCCACCCTCACCGTGCTCCTTTTTTTTACATAAGTAGTCTTCTCAGTCTATCACTGGCAGCAGTTGGGTTTTGGTTGCCCCTATCTTAACTTGTTTGCCAACTGCACTGCCTGTTCATTTGGTCAACATTCCTTATGGTAAAATTCTTGTACTCTTACGCGTGAACTTGGCTTGATACGTGTTTGAAAATTTTTCACTTAAACTGATCCAAGATGTACCTGTGAATTATTTGTGATTACACTTTATTGCAGTAACTTGTGATGCACTATAATCTGTTTGCTGTTGCCTCTGCTTCCTTTTTCCTCAGATTGCACTTGGAAATCAGCCTTGGCTCAATGTGCCTTTCCTGGTCACCAGTTTTCAAAGGAGGGAGGGAGGAAAGAAGGAAGGAAGGAAGGAAGGGAGGAGGGAGGAGGGATATACAGTGGCCTGACTCAGGATATGCCATTTATCTTCAGGAGAATAACTCACGAGGGGCAGAACCATGAGTGAGTAATGAAATTCCTGCCCTCTCACAAGTAATCATGAAAGTTATATTCTGAGTGAGGCCATTATGTGTCCAGTTTATACAGTTTATTGTAAATTGCAACACTTTCATAAGGATTTAAAGGAAACCTCATAATCTCAATCTCCCCACCCACCCACAAAGCCTTGCCCCCCAATTAGGCTTTTCACAAAGAAAACATGTTTTTTATGTGTTGTAACTTACTTTATTTTACTGTTGTAAAATATGGGATTCTGCAACATGGCAGATGCTGCACAGTTCTGTTTTATGTGAAAGTGTGGTGTCGCACTGCTCACTTCAGTGCTGCTCTTTCCCATGAAATAGAATGGTGCAGCATCCTCAATATTGTGGAATCCCATACTTTACAACAATAAAATAAAGTAAGTTACAACACATAAAAAAACATGTTTTCTTTGTGAAAAGCCTAATCAGGAGGAGGGGTAAGGCTTTGGGGGGGAGATTGAGATTATGAGTGTTTTCCTTTAACTGTGTCTGTTTGATTTCACTGCTCTGGTTTGATAGTGCAGCAGAGACCAGTGTGATGTCATCAGACATTGCGCAAGCTGCTCTCCCATTGGTTATCAGCTACTTTGGGACCAACCTACAAGTGGGAATAAATGCTAATGGCCCACCTAACACTAAAATAAATTATTTATTTTCATTTAATATGCTTCCGGTGGATAAAGTAAATCATTTATCTATAAGGTTTGATTCTCATCAACATTGTATAAATAAAAAATATGTAGAGCACTGAAAACTTTCTTTTCCACAACACCTCAGTAGGCATTTCTTCCTTTTTACCTTTGGCCAGGCAAGCCACAATGAGGTATTAGGATGGTGTTGATGGAGGCAGCCTGTGACTGTGTCTGACAGTGAAGTAGTTCAATTGTAGTCCACTAAACTGTGCAGTAGCCAATCACATGCCACCAAACACTGCAACAACCTATCCTAGGTAGGAAACAATCACTCCCAGAGACTTTGACCTGTCAAAGGTCTGCATACACCAGGAGCAGTGGTTCTTCCCCAAGCCACTTAAACTGTCCAAACCCAAATTCCTCAGCAGCCCAACCAAGTCCCAATATTCAAATTCAACCCAACCCAACCCATTCCTCTCAGCACACCACAAACTCACAGCACAGCCTACATCCCATAAGAACAAAATTAATAGCCCCACCACTCAACACTCCATCCGTCCCTACACCCCACAAACTCTTAATAGAAGTACATCCAACCTGCAACTGTAAGCATCCAATACCCTCCCACCCCACTTCGCCCACAAAATCCTAATGGAATAAAAAAAATCCTAATAGGATAGGAGGTAGTATAGTGTAGTAGTTAAGGGTGCTGAGCTGCAAACCTGGACACCTAAATTTGAATCCCATCAGTTCCCACTTGCATACTGTGTGACCCTGAGCAAGTCACTTAACTTCCTTGTGCTACCAGGTCGCACCTGGAAACAAGCTCTGGCTTAGTGTGCCTTTCCTGGTTAAACAATTTTCCCCTCTCCCCATAATACACGCAAAAGGGTGCCTTCAGTTAATTGTACTAATACTCAAATAGAGTATGATTTCTGAATGTCCAACAAACTTCCATGGCAAAATGAAGTTCAAGATCAAAAAGCCTAAATGGTTGAAGGGAAACATCCACCAACGCATGCCCAAACACGAGTGTGAGCCACCCCCAATTAGCATATTTAGTGCAATGCAAGAATTTTTACTGATTTGTTCCTTTAGGTAATACAGACCTGTAGTTAGCCCAGGAAGTGTTGCTGGACAGGTGATGGGCAAGCTAGAGCATAAAAGATTTCAAGGACACCTCTAACATAATTGAAACTCCAGTGGCTGATCTCCATCACTGAGGTCAGCTTCTGGGGATTATGGGATGCTGTCTGAGCGGCTCATGTTGTTTACCTTATGTCGATGGTCTGAAGGATCAACCAGATAAGGAAAAATGTGCACCTGTAGTGGCACAAATTTGTTTTGCATTAAATATGCCAATCGGAAGTGCTACACACTTCAGTTGTCGATCGGCTTAGGTGGATGTTCCACTTTAATCATTTAGGGCAGTTTAATCTTGGGCTTCTTTTTTCCCATGGAAGGGAAGGAGTTGCAATGCACATTGAAGCAGTCTGAATAGCTGGAGAAAAATCCCAGTGCATTCCCTTCGCCTAGCATTCTCACTGCGTACATTTGAAACTAAACAGATGTATAAAACGCTGACAGTGTTTGCTAAATACCTTCATCCATTTCCTACTAATGATCTGTAGTTAGCATTAATCATTGCTCCTGGTTCTGCTCCTCTCTCACAGAATCTGCCAGCAGAAAGTGTCAGGCAGAGATACAGCAGCTGCTAGTAGCATCACTGGCATGGGAAGCAGTGTGCAACAAGGTTTTTGTTTTATACATTCAAGGTGTATGACATCTCGTTAACCAGGAGATCAAAGCACAGACCTCAAGCGGGAACGAAGGGGTGGACCACTAGGAGCCAGGGAGCAGCTAATACTTATCTGCAGGGGTCCCTGTATGGCGATCAGGGGGTTAAGGGGAATGTAAACAGGGACTAACAGCTCCTATTGTCAGTCTGCTACCCAGTACTTGGCCAGGGGCTGGTGTTTGCACACCACTGTATACAGCGAGAAAAGCAGAGTTTTGAAAGCAGAGGCTATTTAGCACTTTAAAAATATCTGAATAAACTGATGTGCCCTGTATGCAAGGGGGATCCTTCATTTACATGGGCAGAGTGATATATTCCACATACCCCTGCTATCGGGTTAGCACTGTGCATCAGATGCAATCGAATGTGGCCCTGCCCCATTTGACCATGCTATTCCCAGTTAGTGTGGCGCTCCCATGGTTAGCATCATGCTATTTCTTTGAATATGGGGGCTGCAGAGCTTTTTTCTTAACAGTTTCCTTGGAGAAATAATTTTTCATTTTCCTGTCAACAGCTAACATTTAAAAGGGCAATAAAAAGAGAATCATAGTTTGTCTCCTCACCCTTTCTTAAGTTTGCTGTAAATGCTCTGGCTGTTTCAAGAGCTGTGACTGTAAAAAAAGATTTAATTTTGTCCTTGTGTTCTCCTGGTGGTGCTTTGGTAGGAATGCCCTGCTGAGCTTTCTTTTTGGTAGTCTTTCAGGATGTTGCCTGGCAGCAAGCTAGCTTTATAGCACTCTGGCCCTATTGATCCATGGGCGCTATGCAAACTTTCTTGCTGGGGCTCCATATCAGGAGTGAGAAAACAGTAAACATCCTCTGCAGACACATCCCAATATCTTCAATTCCAGGTGGTTTTGTGTTATGTTTGCAGACTCTTTGAATGAGAAATTAGGAATATATTCTCCAAGAGACTAGGAGATATACTCATCAGTGATAAATTCTTGAGAAATTTGGGCAGAGATGGAGGAAATAACTACTGGACAAGCTAAACTTTTTTGGTGGCCCCTCTACTTCTGCGGCCCTGTGCAAATGCACTGTTTGTGCTGTGATAAGGCTGACTCTGCTGAGGGAGGCTAGGAAGAAGAGCAGCACTTCATGCCTTGAGGAATTTTCTCAATTGCCCAAAACAGATCCTTCAAACCAAATAATAGAAGCAATAATAGATAGTAATAGATACAAAGGCTCAGTTTTTACTCAGAATTCATAGACGTGATACAGATAATCCATCACCAATGAAATATATATATATATATATATGTACTACAATAACACTAATAATGAGGACCCCTGGGGCAACAAATTCATGTATTCACCATTGCTTTGACCCTTAGCCATGCATGGGAGGAACTCTGCACAATAAGGTCAAACAAACTCACCCAGGGCTGCGTCCTTCCACTGGACTATTCCTCCCCCCTTCAGATTTGGGAAATCCTGTCACCTTCATCAAGAAGCATGCCCACCTTGGGCTGCACTCCTCAACTACTGGTCTGGGCCACCCTGCATTCCGATGCATGCCCCAATCACATGACAGCCTCTTTGCTAAAATACATACCCAGCCGGGGTTGCACCTCTGGCTCCCTGTAGGAGTGGCCAAGGCTGGCCCATCCAAGCACTTCTCTGCATGATAAGGCCAGCCTAAGAATGCCTGTGGCCTGAAGGCAAGCAGCCCCATTCATTTAGGGACTATGAGCAAACTGTCCCCCGCTGGTGAGAGACCAGGGGATTATTTCTTTGTTATAAGTTCTGGGAACTAAGTTATGCATGCCTATTGCTTACGTTCTTTGTTTTGTACATACATATGTATGTTATGAAAACCTGAAAATGAAGTTTCTGTTAACATAAGGGTTATGCACAGGAGTGAGTGGGAGGTCATGTAACCAGAACAGACTATAAAAGAGGTTGATTGAGCCCAAGTCAGGCAGTGGAGAGCTGAGATCAGAACTGAAAGGAAGCAGTCCCTTGCCCTGCAATGGAGAAACCAGCCTTCAGTTTACTTGAGGGTGAGGTTGGTAGTCAGTGTTAGAATGGCCTATGAGAGGTAAAAGGCTAGAGATGCAAAGGTGAGGGTACAGTCTGGCAAGGGTGCGCAGGCAGGTGACAGATAGCCTGAAGGGAGGTGGCAGTGGATGCCAAAAGACTGGGTCTGCCACTGCTGGCTGAGTTGAGGTACATTGCTAAAGGTACTGGTATCATCCTCAGAGCCTGGTCTGTGCAAGTGTAACCTCTGAATAAGCAGAAGCTGACACCCCGATAAAGTTGGGTTTCCCACTGCTTGAATTAGGACATACTGTCCAGAACAACTATCCAAATGCAGAAAAGCCGCTTTGTGAACTGTTTGTTACTTCTGTCATATCTTGGCAGTCTTTGTCAACAAATTGAACTGTCTTATAGGATCCTTTTCACCTGAATTCTTGCCTGTTGTGTCTTACTCCAACCCACCTTCCCACGTTCACCTCACCCCCACCCTTCCTCACTGCAAATGATGTGGCTCTTGATGGAGTTATCCAACTTAGGAGATGGTCTCTTGTCAAAAGTTGGAGATTACCAGGGGTTCTAACTGGAGCCCAGCTGGAATGCAGGAGTGGGCACAACCAGATCTTTGGGATATGGGTCCGGGTGTTTAACTGTCAGGAATGTGGGATCCGTTGCAAGCTGCGCTTCCTGCACTCTCTTCACTAGTGTACCTGTGCCAGATCCTGTATGCATGAGTGTGCACTTATTTATTTATTGAAAATTTTGGAGAACATCTTTGAGCACAAATGCTCTTTTACAAAGGTTCCATGTCCCTACTGCTTGTCCCCCAGATGCCTTACTACCATGGGCTCCCGGGACTGTTCTCACTCTGCTCCAAAATTGTGGAACTCTCTACCAGTGTCTATCCGACTCGCCCCCTGTCATGGCTGCTTCAAAAAGGAACTGCACCACTACCTCTCTATCTCTCATCCTTGCACCTGCTCTCGTCCTACATGAGTCTGCTAGTGCTCCTTGTCTACTTTTGTTCCTTCCTGTGTAACTTGCTGCACTTATTCTTATTATCTTTCCTCTCTGTCTGCTATTGCTGTTGCCTTGACCTACTGCTCTTACCTCTGCGTTACCTGGCTTGTACTATACTTAGCTCTTTACTGCCTAGATACATTTTTTTCCTCTACTATTCTTATTTCCTATACTGTGTCAGCCTTATATCTTGTGCCAAGTTGTTTTTTAGGTATTACTTTCACTTTGTTACCTTACATATATTGTATATTTCACAGTCTTGTTAGTGTGCTTTTATTAATTTAACTTATTACCCTGTATTTTGCACTTTGTATTTATTGTACATTCTCAGCTATTGTTCTACCTTTTGTTAATTTTCTTTTTTTTCCCATTACTTTGTATTTCTATGCATATTTTACTGCTCCATACCTACTGCCTTTTGCATTATATATTTCTTATTATGTCTCTTTATATTATATATTTTGTCTATTGTTGTGTACTCTCCTGGGTCATGCCTGAAAACAGACATATCTAATTGTCTACTGCACTTACCGGGTTACAAAAAACCAAAAAACAAATTAAACAAATAACAGAAATTATAAGGCAACATAGCAAATACAATAAACCGGTTCCAGTGGGATGAAGTCAAATAAGTACAATATAGTTGAACAAGTACAAATAAATAAGCTAGATCAATTGCATACAATTTTGTAAAAAGTCAGGTGAACAGAAAGAGGGGAAGGACTTTTTAACCAGAAAGGTACACTAAGCTGAAGCTTGTTTCCAGGTGCGACCAGGGAGCACAAGGAAGTTAAGTGACTTGCTCAGAGTCACACAGAATGCAAGTACAAGCTGTGGGATTCAAACCTGGGTCTCCAAGTTTGCAGCTCAGTGCTCTTAACCACTATACTATACTGTCTCCAAACAATGTAAAACAAGCACAGTAATGGTACATACCAGTAGGGACTGTGCAAGGATGATTAGCAGTTACAGTTGCATTGAACTATTAGGGTTGGCCATAGTACTCTCTTAAACGGGTCAAGATTAGATTAATCGGTAGATTAAGCAAGGTATCAGGCAGCTCATTTAACCAGCCAGCAGCCCTAAGAGTGAATGAATGCTTGCCCAACTGAGTATGGCAAAAAGGTAGTTCAAGGCATTCCGAGCCATGCTTCTGGTGTTGTAGAGATTGGTAACAGGGCAGAAGCAGTGACTTAGGGCTGGGGGCAGGTTTGACCCAGTAGCACCTTATTGGCTATCAGACATGTCTGGAGCTTAATTCTGCTAGGTAGGGGTAACCAATTTGGGTATAGAGGGTGCAGTTATGAGTGTGCTTGTCATTCCCAAGCATAAAAAGACAAGCCTTATTACAGATCAAATTTATTCTGCTGAGAATTGAGTCTCATGCAGTTGTGTACACAGGGAGGCTGTAGTCAATTAGTGACAGAACTGAGCTAGCTACCATGAGGCATCTAACATCAGCAGTGAGGTTGGCCTACTTATGGTACAAGGCTCCCAATCTTCTGTTTACCCGTGGACACAGGATGGTCAATGTGAGGAGCAAAAGATAAGGTACTGCCCAGGATCGCCCCGAGGTATTTAAAGGCTTCTACCTGCTCAAGTATATGTCAGGTGTGTGCAGGTAACCCCAAACTGCTTGGGAGGGGTGCTAATAGTGTTCATAACTCTCAAAATGAACCAAACAGCTCTGAATTCGGGGGGTGCTCCATTTTAATTGCCAAAATGATGCACATCATTACCAATGCGCTAATCCTACAGTGCATGCATGCTCCCCCAACCCAGTTTCATCCATTCCTTATTTTACCCATCAGAAGTCCTCTGTCCCATATGAAGAATGTGCTGTCTCACATATAAACAGTGCTGTCCCATACTGGACACTGTGATTTTGAAACAGAAAAATCATATTAATCTTTGTTGCTCAAGCAAATGTCAACTGGTAGAATACCTTTGGTGTCAGTAAACCTCTACTGATTGATCCTGACTGTCAGGTTGAGTGCACTCTCTGCCGCCCTTCTTGGGGGTATGTGTCTTATAGAGAACAGGCAGCTCAAGACTCGAGGGAAGCTGGAGTGATGGGGCGGGGGGGGGGCAAGATGGAGAGTCATACCAGGAAGGGAGAAAAAATACTAACCGAAAAAAAGATATGTTTGGTAACCACTGTACATTTTCTACTGTCCCATGTTTGTCTGTTGAAGTAAATGACAGTAAGAGAATTTTTCTGATACTACTGTGAGGTTTCCCATATGAATGAAGTAACATCAGAAGAGGGGCCGATTTCCACTGTATTCATTTTAATGCATGGAACATAAAGTACCATTTCTTACTACTTTTCATGAGTGAAATACTGCATTGTGTTATTTTTAAAATGATAAAATATAAGTTCAAAAAAAGTTAAAAATGAATGTTCATTCTAGTTGTAGAAACACATCTACTCTTCATCTATGCATTCCAGCCTCTTTCAATCCTAATAATTATTTCCTAATGTTTTAATTCAGGACTGCACTGATTATAATATGCTGTTCCTAGGCTGCTATGGTCCACTGTCAAGACCATGTCGGAATAAACAAAATAAATGAAGTAAGAAAGTTAGGACTGTACCTTGATATTAGGAACATTGTTGGGAACAGTTAGGGATGTGACCAACCTATCTTGGTGCACGAAAAGAACTGGAGAAGATATGATGACTACAAAGGTATGTCCTTACCCCCTTTCGTTTTGATTGGTTCGTGCATCAACCTATAGGATAGATGAGAAATATCCACTAGTATTGACTGTGGAGTACTATAAAGGGTACAAAATATAATTGCATGGTCTTTCACCATGCCTGTTTTTTTGTGTCCGTGTGGAGTGGTTTTTAACCTTGCATTTATCGACCATGCAGTTTTGACCTAGACCCGACTGCCACACACTCAATCTGTTCACAGAAGAGACATGCACACTCACTGTGGAGTGCACTCAGAAGAGTCTGCATGGCCAAATGTGAGATGTCTAGGTCAGAGCAGGCATTTTGACAAACAGTTATTGATAACCAGATGTAAAAATAAAATAGCTGGCAATGAACATAGTAGTACTGAATGTTGTTAACTGTATACTGTGAAGAAATCATGTAATACATACATGTTTTGCACTAAAACCCTGATGGTGTGCTTCTCTGAACTTCAGCCATGCAAATGTTGGGTCTTCAGCCTCACCGTGGCTCCAAGGGTATTCGCAAACTGCCTAGCAATGGTAGCAGCACACCTGAGAGGACAAGGTGTGGGGGTAATTTCCTACCTAGATGACTGGTTGGTCTCAGGGAAAGCAGAGCAAGAGGCGAGTGCTGCATACGGTAGGTAAGGAGCACACTAGAGAACCTGGGATTCCTTGCAAATTTATTTATCTATTTATTTAAAACATAGTTTACCAGGTAAGCACTCAGAGCCAGTGGCTTGTTTTCAGATACAACATGGGGGGTTAGGAGTAGGACAGTACAAAATTCACAGAACAAGGAAACACAACAATAATTGAAGCAGTGCAGTAACTTACAAGTTACAAATCTATGGAAGTCATAGACAGAACTGGTTCAGGTGGTAGACTTCATTGGTGCAGAACTGGATACTCCGCAGGGGAAGGCTTTCCTCCCACAGGAAACGGTATCAAATCTAATTGCCATCTCAAAATCCTTCATGTTGGGCCACCCAAGGTCAATAAGAGATTTTCTAATGGTACTGGGCCACATGACCTCTTCCACAGCAGTGGTACCATGGGCCAGATTTCAAATAAGGGGCATTCAGTACCACCTAAGGTAGCGCCGGTCCCAAAGGCAGGATTCACTGTCCAAGTTAGTGCCAGTCACAAAGACCTTTGTGCAAGCATTAGAGGAAAGATGAAAGCAACCCCAGAGAGGGCATTCCCTTCCTTCTTCTAGCAATCCCCAACAAGGATTCTCAATACAGATGCCTCTCTCCTATGCTGTGGCACCCACCTGGAAGATCTCATAGTAAGTGGCACCTGGAGCCCATAAGAGACTCAGGTGCACATACATCTCTTCGCATTGCTGGCAATACACTCTTTTACTGCTCAGCTGCAGGGCTGGTCTGTTCAAATTTGCAGACAGTACCACAATAATGTACTGCGTAGACAAGCAGGGAGGAACAAGATCATCAAAGCTGTGCACAGAAGCCATGGGGATCTAGGATCTGGCTTATTCCCTGGACACAAAACTCTTCACAGTACGTTTGCTAGGCAAGGACAATGTGCAGGCAGGTTCCCTAAGCAGAATCAGCTAGGAAAACCATGAGTAAACCTTGAATCAACAAGTGCTGGCCTTAGTCTTCAGAAGATGAAATGCCCCAAAAGTATACCTGTTCACCTCCTGGGAGAACAATCAGGTCCCAAAGTTCTGTTACAGGCCACCAGCAAGGGATAAAGTCTCAGCGGATGCTCTAACTCCGGACTGGACAGAGAAGTTCCTGTATGCCTTCCCACTTTTCCCACTCACACAAGAGCATTTGACTTTTTTGGAGTATCTGATGATTTGTATTATTTCTGATTTTTTAAATCATATAAAGAGAGCATTTTATATTTATTAGCATTTATTTTTGGCCATTATATCTTCACGTCACTGTGTTCGTGTGGCACATCTGGGTCCCTAAGCTCATTGTGTTAAAAAAAAAAAAACCTGCTATATGCTAACAGCATTCAGAGGCAGATGCTGCTGCTGAATGGTTACGCTCCAGCAACCTACGTGCAGTAAGTTTTGCTTCTGAGTCTCCATTTGTAAGTATAGCTTTTGGTATCTCTTTACCTTGTATGTAACTATTTTGTTTGTCCTTCTTGTATTGATTGTACTTAGATTTAGATATGGAGACTACAACTTTGGAAGAATTGTTTTGACTCCAACTGGTCTTTGGAGACCCTCTCTCCTCCCTGCCTATTTACTAATATATCTGTATGTCCATCCCACACATGCTTACAGCCCCCCACTATTTTCACCTCCACCACTTCTACTTGCAGTCTGTTCCAGGCATCTACTACCCTTTTAGTTAAGTAGTACTTCTTCACTTACCTCTTAAACTCCCCCCCCAGCTTGATCTCAAGCAGCAGTTGGAGCTCTGCATGTTTAGCTGGCCAGTGATCATAATGTAATAGTGATTATAACGTAGTCAGTCCTTTCCAGAGTTAGTCAATTCCTTATTTATATTAACTGTTTGCTCATGTTGTAGGAAATGTCAGTCTCTTACTAGGGTGTTCACATTTTTTGTGTGCATGTGTCCCATCTGTATATATTGTGTGTGTGTGGGGGGTCCTTGTAACTCTATGGTACCTCCCTCTGCTTTTTGTAAGGTTCACTGCTCCTGTGACAAATGTGTAACAAAATATCTTTTGACTGCCATTTCTGCAGGCACACCTCCAGTTATCTATGTAATGGAAGCATTCCTATGAGTTTTATTTGTGTGTTATTCCTGTAATCAGGCTGGGGTGGGGAAGGGGGAAGGGTACTGTCCCCTTGTTAATATTAAGAAAAGCTTAAAATTAGCTAATTAAACAAATCAGGCTGGGGTGGAGAAGGGGTAAGGGTACTCTCCTCTTGCCAATACTAAGTTAAGCTTAATATTACTAATAAATCAGGCTGGGGTAGGGAAGGGGTAAGTGTACTGCCCCTTTTAAGTGAAAGGGTAAGGGTACTGTCCCTTTTTAAGGTAAAGCTTAAAATTAAATAATTAAATTTATACTATTTACTTTTTATTCTGGAAAAGATTTCTGCCCTGTATTTAGGGTTTATTTTCTAAGGCTAGACTGGCTATATTGATGTGCGCCCCTCAACAGCACCTCTTGACTACGCCTTTGGTGGAGGTGTACTCCTCACTGAGGTGTACCTAACTAGCATTTATGCATTCAACTCCTCCTCCTGACTACACCTGTGTTCGAGGTTTACAACTTACCAAGGTTACCAAACTAGCATTTGTTAAACGCACATCAACTAGAACTCTGCCAAACACCTCAAGTGAGGTGCATCTAATTAGCATATTCCAGACACACATCCATACACCCAAATTACATTGTAACTGTACTGCTGTTGAGCCTCATGTACACCTCTCCAACAGTAGCACTGTTAAGGTGCATACCTCATTTAAATCTTATAGCAGCACATTAAGGACACTTTAGTTGGGTCAGGGACCCAGAAGACTTGCAAGAAAACACATGAAGATGACATGCAGTCTTAAACTTCAACTGAGGTGATAACCAGAAACAAACAGAACTTTGGTTTAACATCTTATCCAAAACCATCACCTTAAATATGGCACCCCATCCCCAACACTAGAGTGTGAGCATTATCCCTGCTGTAAGAACTTAACCCAGAGCTGTAGCCTAGAGGCAAGAGTTCTGCCTCAGAAGCACACTGATGTGAGTGCAAATGTTGCTTTTGCTTGTTTCTCCTAGTTTATTACAGCGGATACATTACTCAGAATGGTTAAGATCAGTTTTAGCACATACTAGCAAAATGCAATCTTGCTTGGTTGTGCTTCCCAAGGAGAGCTCTCCTTGACAGATATTGATGTATTCTCAGCTAATTTTAGCTTGTGACCTAGTTTCTGATATCCAGCTGCAACAGTGGGAGACAGAATCCATTAGTAGTGTACCTGACTGGGGACCAATACACGCTCCAGGTCCTAACAGTGAAAAGCAAGAATCGGCTGGTGCCCATATAGAAACAGAATCTAACAGCAGATAAGTGCCGCTTGACCCACCCATTGTCCATTATTTTTCTGCCTTCATTGCTGCAGACCCTACTTGGTCTATGGAGCTGCCCCCCCCTTGCCCCTATGATTCCCCTGTGCCTATCCCAGGCATTTTTCAACTCCACCACTATTTCACCATTCACTAAAATACCATCAACAGCTTAATCTGGTTCAAAGTCAGCTGGTATTCGTCTGTATCCCCCTCCCCTGGGTCATGCCTGAAAATAGGCAGAATTTATCTAGCGCACTTACCCAGTCAACAAAACCTAAATAAATAAATAATTTTCGCGTCCACTACCTCCGCTGGAAAGTTGTTCCAGGAATCCACCACTCTTTCTATGAAAAGGTACTTCCTCACATCTCTCTTAAATCTACCCCCCCTCCAGCTTCAGAGCATGTCCCTTTTTCTTCTGAAAAATACTTCCATCCTGTTCCTTATTTATCCCCAATGAAGTATTTAAAGATCTCTATCAAATTACTCTCTCCCATTTCTCCTTCAGGGTGTACATATTGAGCTACTTTAGCCTCTTCTCCTAGGGCTTTTGATGCAGACCCTGCACCATTTTTTTAACCCTTTTCTGGACCGTTTCCACTCTGTCCACGCTCTTCCTTAGGTGTGGTCTCCAGAACTGGACAAAGTACTCTAGGTGGGGTCTTACCAGTGATCAATTTAGAGGCAACACCACCTGCCTTCTTCTGCTGATGATACCCCTTTCTGTGCACCCCACCATCCCAGTAGCCCTCCCAACTGCCTTGTCACACTGCCTGGCCACCTTCAGGTCATCCAATATAATCACCCCAAGGTCTTTTTCCTGCTTGGTTGTTGTCAGTATCACTCTATCCATTTTGTACTCCACCCCTGGGTTTCTATGGCCCAAGTGCATTGAAATCCAGCTGCCTTACCCTTGACTACTCCTCCAGGTTTTTTGGATCTCTGCCCATCCTATCCACCTGCCCAGAGTGTCCATTCTGTCACAGATCTTGATGTCATCTGCAAAGAGGCAGACTTTCACTTACAGCTCCTGTGCTATGACACTTGTAACAACATTAAAGAGGATTGGTCCTAGCGCTGAACCCTGAGGTACCATGTTGGTCATCCTCTCTTCCTCGGAATGAACTCCGTTTACCATCATGCTTTGTCTCCTATCCTCTAGCCAGTTTCTTACCCAGGTTACCACCTTTTTGCCCACCCCCAAGCTGCCCAACTTGCTTACCAGTCTCCTATATGGAACGATGTTGAAAGCCTTGCTGAAATTCAGGTAGACCACATCCACGCCCATTCCTGATCCAACTCTTTGGTCATCCAGTCAAAGAAATTATCATATTTGTTTGGCATGACCTTCCCCCCTGTGAACTGCTGTCTTGGATCCTGTAACCTGTTGGATTTTAGGGTATGATCCTGTGCCAGGCCACAACCCAGTCCCAGGTTGCCCACTTCTCTGACATCTTTCTGTGTAAAAATGGTGTACATTATAACAAAACATGGCATACTGATATTTCAAGAGATATATATAACAAATGGAAAAGAATGCTTTATAGATTAATACATTGGAATTCACTCATTTGCAAAGGGAAATGAAGGAGATGAAAGAGTTATTGTCAAAATACTCATTAAAAAAAATATATATAAATATATATATATATGTAACCTCCAAAATGGTGGAGGCTTGCCTGGACTTCCTGCTGCCTCAGGAAGACCTGTCTTCCATCTGTAGTTGCTCACTCTGGCCCTTGGGGCTGCAGCATGGAGGCAGACTGGAGAAGCACTTCTCAGCCACTGAGTTGCTTCCTGCTCAGTGATCACTGCACAGCAATGTGTGCACATTTGAGCAGCCATCTGCTCGAATGTGTGAGCTGCCTGCTAGCACATTGCTCTTGACACTCAGTGCACCTGCCTAGACTTCACCGCTGCAACCAGCGGTGAATACAGGACAGCCTCCTCTAGTGTGCTCTGGTCCCATAGGGCACCAGCTGGGCATCAGGGGGCACAGAGATACTAGGAGGGAGAGAGGAAAAGGAGACCATGAGTTTGGTACCTCTGCACCTTTAAAAACAACATGGCTGTTAGCCACTTTCAGCAGAGACACTGCTCTGCATGGGGGGAGTGTAAAATGGAGCTCCAGACATGGGAAGGAGAGCCCCAATCAACCCAACATCACCACCTTATAAATAAGCACACGTGTGCCTACAACACTAGAGAGCAGCCTCAGTCAAAGATGGCCAGCAACCCTATAAAAAGAACTTAAACTCAAAGCAACAATTTCTTCATGATGAACAGCCACCATCTTGCCGACCCTGACCTGCCAGCAGCCAATCAGAGGTCAGAGATCTTGGCACAGTGTTTCTATAGCCCCTTCTGGGAGAATGACTGTGCAGTACGCCTTGCACCCTTTCTGCAAACCAATAGGGCAGCAAGTGAACATTCTGAATACTAATTCAGTGGATTGATAGCCCCCCACACCAATCAGAAACTGCCTTTACCCCAGAAACTGCTGAGGACAGTTCCAGAAGTGAGGAGTCAGCAGTAAGCTCTCAAAGAGTGAGGAAGAAGGGTGGGTGCTTCTGACAAGAGCCATCCAGGGAAGCGTGAATGAGCCTCCACAGCCAACCATCATGGAGTGACGTCCGAGGTTTCTACAGCTTGAAAGATACAGTGACTGAACTGTGTGTTTACCGAAAGTGTCAGGATGACATTTCCTGTGAGAGAAACTGACCTGCCTTGAGAATAGGAGGCACATGTGTGCATAGCTGCCAGCCTGTGGGTGCCAGAGAGAGAGTACAGTTGTGAGAGAAAACCTGTATTGATCCTGCAGACAGTCTGGGAGAAGGCTGGTTAATGCTAATGCATTGTACAAGCTAATTGCCTGCACTAGGGTTCTGAAGCCTAGACCTTGATGTGAGGTGTGTTGTCCCTGCTTCTTAGGCTGGTCTGTCTTGCAGAGGAGGAAGAGTGAAGACCCCACAAGAGGTCCAGATGACTGCGGATGCAGAGAGCCTGATTTCCATCCAGAGGCACATAAGACTTGAAGCATCTTCGAACTACTCCCCCCCTCCCCATCTGCAGCAACTGAACCATCAGCCTGAGAGGATCTGCACCTACGGAAAGGAGCAAGAGGAGCCCAGATGATATGGAAGCTTGTACACCAAAACCGTAAGTACTCTCAGGGCTTGCCCTGCAACTGGGGAAGTTTGTACAAAGTTGCCACCCAAATCTACAAACCTGGCCAATGGGCCAGGAGTTACAAATATCTCATTTGGAGGTTCTGCTATTTCAGCAATTTCATGGCCTGTGGGGTTTATGTTTAGCTGTTCTGCTTGTTTTAAAGTGTACCACCGCTGGACAACCGGCTGCAACATCACGGGCCTGCACTGTTCCTAACGTCCAATGGGTGGGTACCCAGTGAAGCAAAGGGAGCTCTTTTTAAAGTTTAAGGGTTAAAACTGGTACCAATGGGTAGTGCCCCCAGTACAGGTGGGCTGGTAAAACTAAATGGTTTATAGTCTTATTTGCCATGGCCTTGTCTTGCTTGGTGGGGGTGGGTACTGCTACTGCTCTTTTAAAGTGTTTTACAGGCCAAGCATAGTCAGGCACTTAACTTTGATCCTACACATACAGATAACACGCTTCTTTTAAAAAACAGTTTTGGTTTGTATTCCCCCATCCCTTGTGAATGTCTCTCAATAAATATGTTGCTGATATTTTACATGTTGTCTCATGAGCATATCATTGGTGTAAGTCACTAATTGCACTTTTGTTGAATTTAAGGTTGCGCTGTGATTTTGCATGTGTAGGGAGACACTGTGATGGGGTACTGCATCCCAGGGGTTTATACTGCTCTGACACCAGGCCCACTTAAATTTTACTCTAGGTGGAGGCACCGTGCTAAACTTAAAGCATCTGGATATGAGCCTCCAGTCAGAAAAATCTAACCCAGGCTCCTATGCCTTGTTTGAGCCCACAAGGCAGGGGTAGTAACAGCAACATTCATGGTGACCTGCTTACATATATAAAAAAACTAATAAAAAATTGCCCAGTTCACTTCAGTGGTGCACCCTCTTGCCCTTCCTCTTCCTGGTTAGACCTCATAACACATCAAAAAGCAGGGGCGGGGGTTGGCACATAGTGAAACAGAAGGAATTGTCAAGCTGCCTTCTCTGGGCTAAAACAGCTATGGCTTAAAAGACCATTGCAAAGGTAAATGGCTTTGCGATTTGACTTAAAATGCTGCAAGTACAATCTTAGACAATTCCTTTAAATTATTTATTAAAGGTAAATCAACAGGTATTGCTGTAAATAGGAAATTTCAATGTTTCACAGCCTGGCTGTTTCAACAGAATTTACAGCAACAAACAACCTTTTAAAAACAAACAAACAAACACTACATTCATTTACTTTAATGATCCAAATAAGTTCATTTATAAATCAGTAGGTTTCAAGTTCTTAACATCTTCAGTCAGACTAATATTGGATTTACACAGCATCAGTTTTCATACCTTTTAAATGTGCTGTTTGTTTACGAAGATAACAGTTTTACTTGGATTTAAATTATTGCTATACCATAGCTTCAGTGCTGCTCGCAGTAGGAATGTGTGATGCCAGCAGCACTTTGAACGCCCCCCCTCTGATTAGCTCAGCATTCCATTGTGATGATATTAAACTTCAAGATAGCAAAGACAACACTTACAATAACACATTTTCGCTTTTTTGCTGTTAATGTTGTCATCAGCCAAGATATCACTTTTTTCTTGTCATTTCTGCCCCCACTCCGGTTGTATGAATATGTAGACTCAAAATATGAAATTTGCCTTTACGTTTGAAGGGAGCACGACCGCAAATCACGAGTAGCAGAGCCATGAGCGAGACGTGAAAGTCCTGCCCCTGCACAAGTGATAATAAACTGCAGAGTTTGACCATTGCATTTTCAATTTATACAACATCAGTTTACAAGTTACAGATTTTAAATCTGCTGTTTGCATAGAAATTCTAGTGTTTTTCTTTGATTTCAACTGCGGGTTTCAAGTGCTGCACATAGCTATAGTGATGTCATCAGCACAGTGAAAGCTACCGTCTGATTTGTTTGGTATGCATTGTGACATACCCAACTGTGCAAGATAATATTATTTTTCTATGTTGGGTCAAGATAAGACTTTTTATCGTGCTATTTATCAGCATACCACTGTTGTTTAGATATGGGATACACAATGCCCTGAACATACCTTTTATCTTCATGAGCGAGGAGGCAGCACAATAACACACGAGTGACAGTGCTTCCAGTGCTTCTTCTTCCAGTGCTGTAGTGCTAGGATATCAGCACTGAGTCCCGAGCTACTCAGTCAATCACGTTTCTTTATTTTTACTACAAATTTCATAGTGAATTTTTAAACTACTGTAGGTATTTTAAACTGTAAAACATTTTTATTTGGACTGCTTCATGAAGCATTCCTGTGTCTGTTTGATTTTCCTGCTCTGTTTGAGCCCAGCAAAGGCCATTGTGATGTCATCAGCCTCATTCAAGCTGTCATCCATTGGTTTGGGGTTCCTTCGGGACCTGTCTAAAGTGGGGATAAATAGCCAACATGAGGAAAAAGGATTTATTCTCATTTAGAATGCATCAGTGGCTAAAATAAATCATTTTTATACAGGTATAGAGAGAAATGCCACAGAACAAACTGATATGTTTGACCTACTTTGTAACATTTCATGTTACTGTACATCATGGTATCACAGTTGATGCCTAGCACCACTGGTTGCATCATAGTGGAATACTGAACAAATCAGAGAACAGCTTTCACACTGCTGATACCATCACAATAGCTGTGTGCAGTACTGAAGTCAGCAGTTGAAATCAAAGAAAAACAACTGAATCTGTTATACAATATACAAACAGATGATTTAAAAGTCATACAACTGAACTAACATTGTATAAATTAAATATGCAGACTCAAACTGAGCAGTTTGTCATGCACTTGTGATGTGGCAGGACTTTTGTTATTTATTTATTTATTTATTTATTGAAAAGTTTCACCAGGTAAGGTACACTGAACAAACAAGTTGCTCGTATCCCGGTCCGACCTGGGGGAGAGGGTTATGAGAGTTACTTAGTATCGATGAGTACACCCAAATTATACAATAGCATAAAAAACATAGGCTACAAACGATTTACACATTAGCATGAAAAGCAAATACTTACAGGGTAGGATAGTTAATCCTGTAACAACAAACTTGTGGTGAGACAGATATTGGATAAAGTAATTGCAAGTTTGGCCAATGGTTTTTATAACTCACTAGTGGTACTATATGGCTTATTATTTACAATAAATACATGAAAACGCAATGATTCAAGGTTATACATACATGGATAATATACAATGATAGTTTTACGTGGTGAGTGTGTAATAGATAAATACTTGTTCACAACGATGATGACATTTCCCATTACGAGCCCTACATAGCACAGCTGACTAATATGTTACATATTATGCATCAAACTAAATGCACTGTTATAATATTTAATATACAGCAGTGATGTGTTGCTCTTTCCAGACTTCACCACTCTGGTTAGATTGTTGCAAAGCTTCACTGTGATGTCATCAAGCTCTGCTTCTGTGTATCTCCCATTGGTTAAGTATAGCACTATGAGTCTGACATATCTAAAATATGTTATCTTGTTTGTGGGCCATATCTACTACTGTATCAACAACTTGCTGGTTGACAGGGACATAAACTACATCACAGAATTCTAAAATGGTAGTTACCCCCAGTATATACATCAGAAACACCCATTTGGGTTTCTAAAAGGCCTGCATAGATGCAACAATAACAAAATTAGAGCTTGTTTTTATAAAATGGCTTTTGCTGGAAAATATGACTTACTGGTTCAATACAATTACATGAATGGGCAACTATGCACAATCAGAGGTGTTCTGACTCCCTGTGACCTCGAGGTCCATGGGAATCAGAAGCCCAAGGTGGCACAATACACCAGTTGGGCATTGTTGTGCCCATCCACTATTTTCTATGGTGTATAGTGTCCCCGAAATATTTTTATATAGTTTCAATACTTTCTTTTTATTTCTTATTTTTTAAAGACATCTTTGCCATCCGAGAGTTGCTAGGGCGACATGTGTGGTTGTTAGGGACTAGATGTCCCTATGTTTGTATCATACACTCCCATTGGTCGCTAATTAAGTGTGGGAGGGATTTTAAGAAAAACAAAAAATGTCATTATTATCTCTTGCTTAGCGAGAGGACGAGAATGATCCGAGTCTTTTTTTGTAAGTATCTGGTTGGTCCTGCATTTATTTTTTAACAAAGAAAAATATATCTGGTTGATCCTGCGTATTTTTTAACCTTATCTGTTTGATCCTGCATCAGCGGGATGGTGTGATTGTCTTTGTTCTGTTTCCATGTCCTGTAATCTGGGTGATCCTGCAGTTCGTGTTGCTGTGGCTCTTGCAGTTCTCGATCCTTGAAAGCAGTGCATGGAACCTCTAGAGGTTTTCAAAAAGGTTGTTGTACCACAATGTGGTACAATCACGTTCCATGACCTTTTGAACTGTGGTGCAACAGCATTTTGAAAGCCACCGAGTTCCATACACAACAAGCCCTCACCATACACTATAATGAGTTAAGAGAGTGACTCCCTGAGGACTGTGGTACAGATTCAGAAAGTACGTTCCTTGCTCACGGACTAGTATAGACTGTGCCAGATTGAAATCTATCTTGGAATGAACCAAGTAATAGAGTTTACAGAGGGGAGAAAGGGAATTCACTAAGAGGATACCCTTTGGGATCTTCCCACACTGGGTATAAGCGTAAGTTCCCAGGGGATATATGAAAATACTGTAAAGAAAAAGTGAAAAAAAAAAAAAAAAGATAAAGACCAGGATTTGATCCCAGGTAGGTGGAAGGGATGTTCTACAGGAGTGCTATAACCACAAAGAGCAGCAGTCCAGAAGAAATCCTCCATCAATGCCATCTGCTGTGGTGGTTGTGGGGTGTGTGTGTGTGGGGGGTCACACATGTGTGCTGAGCTCTGCATGATGAAGCTGTCTTCTGTTGTCCAGTGAGGGTCCCTCAAGCTTGTCTGCCCGGAGAGTTTGTGACTGAGGATAGAGCTTCAGTGCATAGGATCATTTCAGTAACGTAATCTGCCACCAGCTTCTGTGGGGAAAAATGAAGTGGTGATCTAAAACCCTACAAAGTCAATGTGCTGCCTCCCAGGAGGGAGGTGATTGTGCCTAACGGAATGGAGTAGAACTGTGTGTAATGAAGATCAAATACACCCCGACTGCTTGACTGAAAAGCTATAGTGTGGACTGTGAATTTGTTAAAACTACATTCCATGCCAGGGCCTGTGGGGCTGGCTAGTGGAGCACAGTTCCACTATGTGAAAGACTCAGGATCAATCCTTGGTCCCGACTTCCTTGCTTGGGCTGGTGAGGTCTGGAGCTTGACGCTGAGGCATCGTGCACCGACCCTGGAGAGGCTGCTGAGCAACCTTCTTTCTGAGCGCCACCTGCTGGTGGGAAGTAGGACTGCCTTGACATTATGGGTGACCACGCAGTGTTGGCAGCTCCTAGACTTTAGGTTGGTGCCATGGGCGCACTTTGGTTGTGTGCTGAGGAGATGGTAAGGCCTAAAACAGAACAAAATCCTCAGCACGAAGGAGCCTGATAGCTGGTGCATCCAGGCCCTGCTCTCTCCTACTGTCCCCCCCAAACCCTGCAAAGGGCGTCTCCCACCGCTTTAGCTGGAGTGGTGGAGACTGATGCCTGTCTGTGGTCCTGGAATCTTGTAATAAATGGCAATATGGGTTTCCTATTGGCTTGGTTTATGAACTCAGACTGACCTCACTCTAAGCATACTTGAGCTGACAGGAACACATTGTATCTAACAGCATGCTAACATATCCTAAGAGCCCTGCTAAGAAGCTGACAGTAAGCGTACTGCATGCTCGTACAGACCAGTTCCTATTCTGACCAAAATGAGGAAGTGGGTGGTGGTGACCTGCACCACTGAAAAGCACTGGGGAGTGGGACATGTTAACATTTTATTGTATATAACAAGCATTTGTCAATGCCGAATGTTGCTTGCTGGCATTAGCAGTGGAAGTGCAGGAGTTACACAGATGCAGTATAGGAATGGCAGTGATGTATTGAACTGGCACCAACTCCACCCCCACCCTGCAGAGATGGACAGGCATTGGGGTGTGCCTTTGGCTCATCACCCGTAACAGTCACGACATTTCACCTCACCCTACCCAACAGACACTGACAAGTGTCGAGGTGTGCTTTGGGGTGTTTGGGCTTTACACTCACCTCATTCCATAAGGAAATACACTGAAATGGGTGCAGTATAGGAGAATGGTGTGAACTCTGGGGCCAAAGAGTCCAAGGCACACCTCAATGCCTGTCACTGGCTGCAGGGGGGTGGGGGTGGGGGTGGGGGGTGGAATGTGTGAGCATTACTGTCGACAATCCCAAGTCACACCCCTGACACTTGTCAGTCCCTACAGGGTAGGGCGGACGCCTGTCAGACCCTACATGGTAGGGCGTTATGGTCAGAAACCCTAAGGCCCTGGGCATGTCTTGTTATTTTACTCTAAGTTTTCAACATGGGCTTTTTGTGACCCCACCGCATGAACAGTGACACTATCAGTTTGTTAGCCGAAAGGTGATTTTGCACAGTGACTCTGGCATTAACGCCACAGATGCGAAAACACATTTCCAACATGATGTGAAAAATGACAGCTGTACTGTTCATGAGGAGGTGTAAAAAAATGGTAATGTTGAAAATCTGGAGCGAAAATAAAAAAAAACTGGTGAAGTCACGAGCGTGTATAGAAACTGTGCAACACACACCCGTAATGCAATTATTTGGGGGAATTTTTTCAACAGTTTTTCAATATAGGCATTTTGGGACCTCCACTCATGAACAGTGTTACTGTGATTTTCTTAATCTGTCCCGAACACTAATTTCCCACAGTGACTGCGCTATTCTGCACTGGAAGTGCAAAACACATTTTGGCCAGGGTGTGAAAAATGACAGTGGTACTGTTCATAAGAATGTGTGGAAAAAGGACAATGTTGAAAATCTGGAGTGAAAATATTACAAATTTGAGAAGTTACGAAGATGCGTAGAAACTGTGCAATGCACGCTTGTAACACAGTCATTGTATGGACTTTTGTGACCAGATTTTCAAAATGAGCATTTTTGGACCTCTGCTCGTGAACAGTGTCACTGTGATTTTCTTACTGTGTCCCGAACATTGATTTCCCACAGTGACCGCGCTATTCTGTGCCGGAAGTGTGAAAACACATTTTGGCCAGGATGTAAAAAATGACAGCTGTACTGTTCATAAGAATGTGTGGAAAATGCCAGTGTTGAAAATCTGGAGTGAAAATATTACAAATTCACAAATTTGCGAGTGTGCGTGGAAACTGCGCAACGCATGCTCATAACACGGTCATTTTGGGGAATTTTTTCACCAAATTTGCAACATAGGATTTTTGAGAGCCCAACTCATGAACAGTGACACTGTTGTTTCATTAATCGGTCCCGGAAGGTGATTCCACGCAGTGACCGCTAAATCACCTTTGGGGACCAAAGAACCAAATGACATCACTGAATTCATGAGATGGGGTCCCAAGAACCACATGTTGAAAATTTGGTGCAAAAAATCACCGAGATATGCACCAAAGTTGAAAAAACCCTATTTATGCCATTATACAGCTTACCTGCATTTCTTCAGTTCGTGGTCCACTTTGAAGAGTGCAGACATGTTCCCGGTCCAACGAAGATCATTATGCCAGCCTCCGTAGGTAAGTGTGGGGTGAGGGGTGTGTGGGGAGGTGGGAATGCATGAGAGGTGGGTGTGGGTTGCAGGAGGGGGGGCAAGAGAGTCAATGAGGGACTGTTTTCTTTTGTTACGTGTTTTTTTTTTATTTTACAAGGACGATGTGGGCCTTTTGCCACGCTGGGATGGGCTCCCAGCATGGCACCGGGAAGTTTTTGGGAGGCAATGGAGCCAACGGTGATTGGGCACCCCGCTGGCCACACAGTGTGGGTGGGTGGGACTCATGAAGATGCTGGACTTCTGCCATACTGGGGTGGGCTCCCAGCGTGGCACCTGGAAGTTTTTGGGGGGCACTGGAGCCGATGGGATTGGACACCTGTGGGACATAGAGTGTGCTTGGGGGGTGTGCATGAGCCGGGGGATTTGCACCCCTCGGCACACAACAAAGGGGAGCATGTGCATCGACCACCGCTACAATCAGTGGTGGTGATGTGGAGGCAATTTGCATACTGCTGACTGACGGGGCAGTATGCAATTGTCTACACAGCCATGATATGTGACCATTACTTCAACTGTACACACTGCAATCTGAACCGCTGTCATAGACAGCTGGGACAGTCGTTGATGCGGTGCAGCTGTGCCTGCAAAAACGCTGAGGGCATTGGAAGTGGGGGTGCCACACCTACGAAAACTCCTGTGGTGGCACTATGTTTCTTGCACATGCATGCAAGCGAACATAATGAGGAAGTGCTGTGTTATTTCATTTGTTGATTGTCGCGTCTCTAAGAGCAGCTGAAACATTGACCATTTGTGAAGCTGACTGTGGAGCAGTGGGTGGAGAAACCATGGCAAACCTCTCCAGAATGAACACAGCACATCATGCATGAGCCTGGTGTGTGGCTTTTAGTTCCAGTTTCCAGTTGAAATGCTGCCCCGTTCCCCATTTTTAATCCTCAGGTTGCCAGTAAATTGTTTTCAAATATGTACAGAAATTAGAACATTTGTGAGTCATTTAAGGGAAGGCTAGATTGCATTCATATTGAAATTAAAACATTTGTGAGTCATTTAAGGGAAGGCAATGTAAGAGTCCCTTACACAATCAGAGCTATCTTAAAAACACACAAGGCCTTGGTTTATCCACAGGATTTTTTACAGTGCGGGCTTTCCCACACTGTGATGTATTTGGGCTTCACCACAGTAAAAAGTATCCAAAAGTGTGACCTTTTCCTGGTCCAGACAGCATCCAATCCACTACTAACTAACTCAATTTGCTTTTAACTAACAAACAAACAAACAAAAAGTTATTTGCAGACAGAAAAAGGAATTATAAACAAAAAGAGAAACTCACATCGACAACACTTTTTTGTGAAAGTCTCCATTTATTCACATATCAAGCATAGTGTGGGCAGGTATAGTGCAGGCTTCCCCACAGTATGATGTATTCGGTGCGGATGAAAAGTGAGGGTTTTACATAACTGGAGACAAAAGATATCTGCTTATCAATGTACCGAGGCACAGCTTGAAAGCAGTAACTTTAGTGCGATTCTTTACTCTACCCAGCATGGAGACATATGAGGAGGGTGGGAGTAACTACATAAATCAGGTGGCATCTGCACTATTACCTAGATTAGTAACTAAAGGGTAACTGTCAGCACAAAGGCCCCCCACACCCAAGTGTGGGGCTGGTCCCAATGTGCAATTGGTGTGCAAAAACATTTTGGTTTACTTACTGGTAAGGAAGTTTAGTTGATTGGCAGAGGCCATTACAAAGAGGTACAAACATTACAAGTAAGTTGTTAGTAAAAGAAAACATTCCACAAATAACTTAATTTAAAATCAATCCACAGTAAAAGGAACTTTCAATGTTCTGGGATAAAGCAACGCTTAAGGCATTTGTTAAAAAAGTTTGTGTTTACTGTATTATTGTATCGGACTAATTCTGCTTAGTCCTAGGTTGACATCTTCTGTTATTACAAATCCCAGAATCCCCTGCAGCGGACAGAGCAGTAAACAGCAATGGGAGAGTCAGTAACCTGCATTATAAGTTGTGTCCAAACGGTTAATCTATAACCCTGGTGACTGTTCTGTAAATATGCATGGAAAGTAATTAAAAACTAGCTCTGTTGACTGTATCCTAAATAAATATAGTTTACTGTTTATTTATTTATTTTATGTATTTATTGGAATACTCTGAGAACACCTTTGAGCAGAGCTTGTTTACAAAGGTTCCACGTCAGAGTGGTGTACAGATACAGTTCAAAGTAGAAACATGCAGGAAAGGACCGTGCAAGATCCCAGCTACATTTACAATATTTACAGGATTACAGTGCTTCTACTTCACAGATAGATAGATAGATAGATAGATAGATAGATACTGTCTGTAGAGAGATAGATAGATACTGTCTGTAGATAGATAGATAGATAGATAAATAGATAGATAGATAGATAGATAGATAGATAGATACTGTCTGTAGATAGATAGATAGATAGATTGATACTGTCTGTAGATAGATAGATACTGTCTGTAGAGAGATAGATAGACAGACAGACAGACATATAGATACTGTCTGTAGATAGATAGATCAATAGATAGATAGATATATACTGTCTGTAGATAGATAGATAGATAGATAGATAGATAGATAGATACTGTCTGTAGAGAGATAGATCGACAGACAGACAGACAGACAGACAGACAGACAGACAGACAGACAGACAGATGATAGATAGATAGATACTGTCTGTAGATAGATAGATCAATAGATAGATAGCTAGAAGGATGGATGGATGGATAGATAGATAGATAGATAGATAGAAGGATGGATGGATGGATCGATAGATAGATACCATAGAGAGACAGAGACAGTAGAGGGACAGATACTGTAGCTAGACTAGATAGATAGATAGATAGATAGATAGATAGATAGATAGATAGATAGATAGATAGATAGATAGATAGGCAGACAGACAGACAGATAGATAGATAGATAGATAGATAGATAGATAGATAGATAGATAGATAGATAGATAGAAGGATGGATAGATAGATAGATAGATAGATAGATAGATAGATAGATAGATAGATAGAAGGATGGATGGATAGATAGATACCATAGAGAGACAGAGACAGTAGAGGAACAGATACTGTAGCTAGACTAGATAGATGGATAGAGAGACAGACAGAAACCTGTAGAAACCTAGACTAGATAGGT
This sequence comes from Neoceratodus forsteri, assembly GCA_016271365.2. Lineage (NCBI taxonomy): Eukaryota > Metazoa > Chordata > Ceratodontiformes > Ceratodontidae > Neoceratodus > Neoceratodus forsteri. The sequence goes on along the minus strand of JADMNL010000024.1, from coordinate 416,597,791 downwards.
ACACAGACAGACAGATTGACAGGTAGGCATAATGTAGCTAGAAGGAGACAGACAGACTTACTCGCATCCAGCGCCAGCCCTACTGATCCTGGGGCCCTATGCAAACCTCCTTGCCAGGGCCCCTTATCAGGCGTGAGAGAGACCAAGAAACATCCTCCTCTGCAGAGACCTGCCCATATCTTCAGTTTCAGGTGATTATATTCTAGTTTTGCACACTCTTTGAATGAGAAATTAAGAATATAATTGCCAAGAGAATATGAGACTTACTCATCTCCACTAAATTCTGAAGAAATTTGGGCAAAGACATGGAGGGAAGAAGGTAAACTAGACAACTTGAACTTTCTAGGAGGCCCCTCTGCTTCCAGGGCTCTGTGCAGATGCACTGTTCACACTAAACTAAGGCCGGCTCTGTGTGCATCCCAAAATATGTATCACACAGTGCATATGCAAACTCACCCTATGTATTGCTTTTAACAAGGCTCATGTCAGGGAGGTACGGGACCAGTTTGCAGAGCTGCCTGGAAAGTGCAAACTGTTCTGGAAAACAGACTCTGAATTAGGGCTGGGTGGACTGTTCTTTTTTTGAAATCAGAGCACCCCCCACCATGCAGCATTTATCCGTCGATTTGGATAAATATGGACTCGGTCAATTGAGTTCAGTTCCAAGTCCATGGATGAGGCAGGGAGCAGCAGTGTGAGGTGGGGAGAAGCCGAGAAGAGAGGCAGTGAACAGGTGAAAGGCACAGTGAGCAGACGAGAGATGCAATGAGCGGAGGAGAGGGAGTGGGCAAGTCAGGGTGATGTGGGGAAGAGAGGGGACATAGTGCAACACTGCCTTGCTGGGTGGAGGGGGTGAGAAGCTGAGAAGGGGATGACTGAGCAGGTCATTATGCCTTGGTGGGTGCAGGTGGAAGGAGGGACCTGGTTACATCAGGGCAATGTGGTGGGGACGGGAGGAGAAGGGAAAGGCATGTGGTGCCATTAACTACCTTTGTGGGTGGAGAGGAGAGGATGGGTACTGAGCAACACAGGGAGGGGGGACTGGTCGATGCAACAGACCATCCGCAGCATGCTGGCAGAAGCTGTAGCCACAGCTAGTTGTAGTAGCTTGCAGGCAGAAGTGGTCATGTGACACCACTCAACAGAATAAATACTGCTAAACAGTGCAACAGACTCAGACAGGAGAGTGTGAGCAGCAGCACGGGCAGAGTGAGAGGAGAAATGGTGAGAGACAGAGAGGATGGAGAGAGAGTGGGAGGGAAGGTCAGCTACTAAAGAACTGGGAAACCTACTAAATAAAATAAAATAAAACAACAACAGGGATTCTGACAGGAAGAAATAGGAGAGAGGGAGAGGAGGAGAGAGAGAGAGAGAGAGAGAGAGAGAGAACCATGGGAGGGAGGGCCATGTTCAAAAAAAAAAAAATAACAAGAACGTAAAAAGAGACTTTGCAAACATAAGAAAAGTTGCCATTTTACAAAAAAATACTCGAACTGCAACTTCTGGTTGTTGAGAATGGAGCTGCAGAGAGAGAGAGAGAGAGAGGAAATTGTTTTAGGGGTTACCATAGAAAAATGTACTTGTTCCCCCCCCACCCCCCACTGTCTGGCATGTCTCCTACATTAGCAATTTTATTTTATTTTTCATATAAATAATTGAAGTATTCAATTTGGTCATCTGTGTTAAATATTACAGAGTTTGGCCCGTTTTATGCATTTTTTATCACATTTATTCAAATATTTAAAAATAATAAGAAATATTCAGAACTAATCAAGACTAATCAGAACCCCTCTGAGTTCCGTTTCTGAGTTAATAAGGGTGGAAACTTTATCGAGTTCTGCCAGCTCTACTCTGGATCAGTGTTCCTGACTTACACATCTATGTTTCATGAAAAATGCATACCGCTAATGCTTTCCATGGGAGTCGGATGGTCGAGATCTATGTTCTTGTGCAACTCACTGGCCTGATTCTTGTGTGTGACACAGAAGGAGCTACTGCAAAGAGTGATGATGTCCTGCTGCAGATGTCACACAGATGCTGCGTGAGTATAACGTTCGGCAGAGTGCTGCGGCTGTTGTGTTCACCATTATATTACATGCCAAATAATGAGCCAACCAACTCCAAAGAATAAACTCTGCATAGCAGCCGATGTTGGACTTGTCTTTCACTCCTACACCTCGTAAAGTCTTTCAAGCCACCTGAAGACCTTTCTTTTTGCTCAGGTTTTCCCAGATGTAGAACTGTGAAGAACTTTATTTGTGATCTTTGTATCTTATACTCTGCTGATTTTATGAATTTTATTCTTTGTTGATTGCACTCCTGATTGTTTATTTGTGATGTTTTACATTTATAAGGCACCCAGAGCCTCCGGGATTGGGCACCCAAGAAATAAAAGTTGCCTTGCCTTACCTGAGCAGACAGTTCCTTCTACTTTGGCTTAAACAATTAATGAGCATAATCAACCATTTTTGTAGGCACATTACAACACTCCACGGTGTTGGTTGACCTGTGATAACACCACTTCTAGGTGTTGAAGGCTTTGTTCCTTACTAGGCACCTGGGCATGCGGTTGTCACATACCAACCAACACCTTCTTGTTTTGTATTGCTTACATGTTTCCAATCACCTTTCAGAATCTTTTCTCAAGTTCTTAGAGGTTTCATGTGAATGTTGACTTGGGCTACAAAATTGCTGAGCTGACTGAGCCCAGGGTGCTGGAGTGCTGCAGCAGGGGGGAGGAGGTTTGAACGTGGCAATGGACACTCACCTTCTCAGGGTGGAAGGCTGACTGATCCCCTCTGCAGGCGTGCCACCTGAGGGCCCACAGGTGGAGTCAGCCTGTTGGGCATGGCATGAAGATGCACTTACACACTCTGCACACACTGCTTGCCTATGGTGTGTGCATTCACCGACTGCGTCTTGGGATGTATGAATAGAAGAAAATCCCAATTTGGCAGGGTGAAGCATCAGTATGTTCGGACCCAAACTGCCTGTCCACCTTACAGAAGGGCTACCTCCAACCTCACTCAGAGTGCTATGGAGGAAGTGTGTGCTACCCCTGAAGGCCCAACTATAGAGTGTACCCATAGGGCAGGTGTGGGACCCAGTGGGGTGGAGGGCCAGGTGACATGGCTGGGTGGTAGCCGGGGAGCTGATTGTGGCCGCAGTTGGCAGCAGAACAAAGAAAGCATAGATACAGAGTTAGCCAGCACCAGTGGTAGCTGGTCCAGTGGTTGTGAAAACTGTATAGAGAAGTGGTTATGTAAGTAGTGTTATTAGGTACCAGTCCAATGTAGAGGAGTGCTCAGTTGCTTTTAGACCCAGTTCGCGGCTGTCACTCCCCCCATGCCAGCTGCCTTACTGGCCCTTACCACTGCCATCTTTGGCACCACCTCATCCGGTTGCCATCACTTGCCCCTCTCCATTGCCAGGTGTCACTAGATCCCCATTACCAGCTGTCAATGTCTCCCCCATTTTCAGCTGGGTCACTGCCTCCCCAGTTGCCAACTGTGTCACTACCCCCATTACTAGAGCACTTGCCCAATAACTGAGGTTTAAAGGGAAGCATCGTCTCTCTCTCAGCTACTGGATCACAGAAGATGTGAGAGTATGCTACCTGTCTGCCTTCGTCATTCACTCTGGGTATGGGAGATGATGCCAGTCAGTTTCTGTAGCAGCAGACTTGACATATGATGTGGAAAGGGGAAAAAGTCCTCACTCAGTAACTACAGATTGTAGCATGGATAGTCACAAGATTTTTGCACTGTGTGTATCTAGTTGTTAATATGATATATAGATTAAAGCCACGATGATGATGGTGACATGTAGCTGTAAAGTTGCTTGAAAGAAAGAACAAACACTAATTCTCCCATGCACAGAGCTCATGTTTACAATCTGAGAACATATTCAAAATATCTGTGTTAACAATGGACCAGTCAACATTTCATTCTTTGAATACCAGGTAACTTGTGAAGGCTGAAAACTGCATTGTTTTACTTCAGTCCCTACATTCAGTACTTTCTAAAAATGGGCATACAGATACAAACCTGCTGACCTCAACACTGCTGTATTTGTTAGGTCTGCAACTGTCAGGTTGCATTTCATGTCAACTGACTGCTTAATTATTTAAAATGGCAAGCTCTTCTTTTGTATATTTTCCCACGCATTTGCACTCTTACGTTGAGACATTATTTACACCAGAAGCTTGGATCGCTAGACAACAGGACCATAATAAGAGGTGAAGTGGGACCAAGTGAGTTTCCTGGGAAGGTACCCCCTCAAAAAGTGTGCCCAAATGGCTTTTGGGACTGCAGGGATTCCCTGAAAAGTTACATAGCAGCAGAAATTGGGAGGTGATCCTCCCATTGTACAGGTCACTGGTGCGACCATACCTGAAGTACTATGCAAGGTACTGGAGTCCACATCTGAGTAAAGACTGTGATAGGGTGGAAGCAGTACAGTGCAGGGCCACCAAGATGGTCCATGGGCTAGGGGGGCAAGACATAAGAGGAAAGGCTACAGGACCTGAAAATGTACACCCTTGAGAAAAAGAGGGAAAGGGGTGACATGCTTAAGACATACAAGTACCTGCATGGGATATATAGGGGTGGCACCTCACCAAGGAACTTTTCTCCTTGAGTTCAGATACAGGGATGAGAAGGAACTCACTTAAACTCACAGGGGGGAGATTCAGAAGGGATATCCATAAGCACTTTTTCACAGAAAGTGGTGGACAAGTGGAACAAGCTACTGGAAGAAGTGGTACAGACCAAATCAGTCAAGGGTTTCAAGCAAGGATGGGACAGGTATATGGGATTCATTAGGAAAGGGGGGACAGAAACAAAGGGGAAGGATGGCAGAGTAGTTAGGTAGGGCGAGCAGACCTAATGGACCGACAGACCTTTTTCTGCCACCATTGTCTACGTATCTATGTATCAATTTATATGTAGACATGTAGCCCTCCCTTACCCCACTGTCTATGGGGCAGGAATTTATCGTAGATGAACAGGGGGGAAAATGGAAGGGACTACAACAATGTGAAACAACTCTGAGCTAGTGCACCCGAAATAAAGATAGGAAAATATTTGCCCTACCTCTTGATGGCTTAAACTCTCTGTGCACTCTCGAGCTCTACCTCTGTGAAGTGATTCTGACCCAAAACTCTTGCCGCCAGATCCAGAACCTCAGATCAATCTGCAGCCTCCAGCTCTCCCTGGACTCCCGAGCCCCACGATCCCGGTGCAGTCTGCAGGACACCTTCTGAAATTACAACTCATGGAACAAAATAAATATGACGGCCTCTCATTTCATTTACTCCTTTTTTAACTCAAATAAAGGAATCAGTACTCAGTTTCTTCCCAAACAGCTCTTTATTTTTCACCTGTGCCCTGAATGATTCCAGGGGCACAGGGGTTCTATCTTACTCCAAGAAGATGAAGCAGCTCCATGGGGCTATTAAAACTTTTCACATGCTCGCCCATGCTGGAACTCTCGAGCAGACACAAGATGGCATACAGGCAGTACAAGCAAGGCTGTTTTCAATTTCTGGAAGCTCAGCTGATTTACCCAAGTGGATCCTTCGTATCTGAAGAATCATCAGGCTCCTTTCCCACTGGCTCTGGGAAGTCAAACTTTGTTTTTCTTTGGTTATCATTTCCCTGATTTCCTTCCCTGGCACTGGTCGGCTGCCCTGTCTCCGGTGCGGAGAAGCGAGCTGCTTCCCCCACTTGGCCCCTGGACCTTGTCCCATATCTCAAGGGGTCCCTGGATTTTTCCTTTCCAACCCAGGCCCAGTAACCCTTATCTTCTCTCCTTCTAGTTCAAGCCTGAACTCCCCGGTGTATCAACAACTCCCACACTGGTTCTGTCCCTCCTACAGTCCTCAAGTCTCCCGCTCTCACTGGTGCTAGGGCCTTTGCTATGGCTGAGCCCCAGTGTTCAACTGCACCTCTGAGCTGCCCTGCCACAAGAGGGAACTGGGTGCTGCTACCATCACCTAGGCCTTCCAAGCAGCTCACATTCCTCTCTCAGCACCCTTGGCATCCTCCTTCTCTAAGGTGCCCCAGATGACCATCCAGGGATGGCCCCAGCCTCCTCTCCGCATCCCTGCCATCACATCCTGGGCTTGAATCAAGCTCCAACCAGGAGCTGCCCTCCAAGACCTGTCCTAAGCAACTGTGACCCACCCAGCCCTAAAATGCTGGCGCCCCAGGACCTGCCCCTCCAAGCAGGCCCCTTTTTTGTGGGTGAAGAAGACTACTGGCCCCCTCCACACCTGGGCTGCCCTGACACACTGGGTACAGGAGGGGACCTCTGCCACTGGCCCCTCCTCTTTGGGAACCCTGCTACAGTCCCCACAGCCCTGATAGTCCAAGCAACACCTGCATGGGATCCAGACAGGGCTCCTGCCTACCCCTGCCAACTACCCACTAACTAGGCCTCCCTCATCCCGACAATGCAGCTAAGGCTAGCTGACCATCCTCCCTCGGAGCTCCCATCCCCGCTCCTTGCCACCATGTCGTTGAAGAGGCTGTACCTAACTACTGACTTCGGGGGGATCCCCCCACAGGCCCATCCCAGACTGTCAAGCTCACTCTTTTCCTGCCTCTCCTGCTTTTCCAGCGACCCCTTCCAGCCTCAGGCGTACTGCCCGGGCTGGAGAAAGGCCCAGAACTTCCTGTTTCCTTCCCTTTTATACCCTTCTCAAACTACCCTCTGCTGCCACCTTTAGGTATCCAGCAGGGATTAACCCCCCAGAGCACTAAAAAATTCCTAAGTTCTTTGGGGGGGGGTACGAGGTGGAAGGGGGCCTCTAATGGGAGAATAAGCCCCTCCATAGAGAGGGGGGCTTACAGACAAAAGTAGTGATGAAAGGATGGGGACCCGAAAGTGGTAACTAGTGGATCAAGAACACAGGTGCATGAGTGGAAATTTACAGTTGTGAGACTCAAGGGAAGTAAGAAAGTTTTATTTTACACAAAGGGTGTTGGAGTGGTGGAACAATCTGCCAGCTGACATGGTGGGCACCAAAACTATCAATGGTTTCAGACACAGCTGGGACAGAGTGAAGGGTTTATAGGTTGCTCAGGGTGGTAGCAGTAGGGGAGGGAGCAAGGGGGTGGATAGTGTGGGTTAGAACCCTGTATGGACAATGGGTCCCAGGTTTGCTAGGGCAGACTGGATGGACCAATGTTTTTTTTTCTGCCATCATTGTCTATATTTCTATGTTTTTACTGTGGACATTGGGACACTTTCTGGCATTCTGTTTTCTGCCCTGTATTGTATACCAAGCAAGCAGGCCCATGCTGGAGCTACGTGTGACAGTTGTGCATTAAGTACGGGAATACAGAAGAGACCCTTTACTGGCTGCCAAGTCAGGGTTCAGGTACAGGGATGGTGGAGTCCACAAACGTGTACTGTTGTAATGAAGGATGTGTGACATGATGAAATGCCAGAGCTTCTGGGCTCTACATTCTGTGTAATGATCGAGGAATAACTTCCTGCAGATTATGGAAACCATGGAATAATTTTCTGCAGAGTCCAGAAAAGGAGTTCGCAGTTTATGTGTACCGTGGATTACTAGTCCACAAACAACATTTCGCTTTCCAAATTTTGGAGTTCTGCTGCCAAAAGAATTCTGTGAAATTAAGTGGAATTTTCTGAAATTCTGCAGAATTCCATTCTGTCAGAATTTGAAAATTCCACCCCAGTACTACTTTGAACAGATCATCCCAGTAAGGACCACATATGGATTGCTGCTGTTGCTGGGGGGAGGGTTGAGCCAGCTGGGATAACTGGGGCTGGCACAGCTGGTGTTGCCATCTGGTTTGTGCATTGCAGCCATTAGCGTCTTCTCCAAAGGGACAAAGATTGCAAAGAACATATCGCCACTCACTTTAGGCGGCAAGCACCAACCCAAACTGCAGTAGCTCAAGTCCAGTGGTATCATCCTCCTCTTGTTCAGTGTCACTAGAACCCCGAGATGGAATTGCAAGCCTTGTGATTTACAACTGAGCTATATTTTTAAAACTGTCACTGAAGAATGAATGTGATTCCTCATGAGCAGAATGGGACTCAAGCAGGTGTTGTTTACTTCAGAATGCTGGAGAGTAAATGGAACATTCAGATGATTTGAGTGATAGAAACTTTAAAAAAAGCCATATTTCACAGTTCTGACATCACAACTCTGAATGGGGGGATTTCTGATGTCATAGCGGTGAATTATGGGATTTCTGATGTCACAGTTATTAAGTATTGGATTTCTGATGTCACCGTTGTGAATTATGACACAAACAAGAATATAGGCTATTTCTGAATTACACGGACTAACCAAGGAGGCAGTATAGCGCAGTGGGTTAAGGCTCTGAGCTGTAGAGCTGGAGACCTGGGTTTGAATCCCACAGCCGCCTAGGTGCATACTGTGTGATCCTGAACAAGTCACTTAACTTCCTTGTGCTCCCAAGTTGCATCTGGAAACAAGCTTCAGCTTAGTGTGCTACTCCTGTTTAAACAATGTTCCCAATATAACACTGATGTGGACATTTTACTGATTTATTCATTTGAAAATTGTGACTGTGAAAGACGCACTGAGCTAAGGCTTATTTCAAACATGACTTGGGGGGAGACAAGAGGTAATATCAGACACAAGCAGAACAAGATAAGCATGATGACAAACACAACCAAGTATAGTTGTGGTATAGGCTTCAACTGAAAAAACAAAATAAAGGCTACAACTTTGTTACATTTTTTTCTCAATAAAATTTTATGGAAAGTATAGAGATGACAATTAGATGTTTTTTGGGCAGTATTAGCCACTGCTACAGAACATGGAAATGATATATCTTACAAAACGGCACCGTATTTAAATAATAAGTTATACAGAACTAGATATTAAGATTATAGGTGAATTACCATACAGAACATTAGATGCACTGTATATATGTAAAGATAATATGGTATCAAAATTAACATCTATTAGATTGATAGAAGCTGAATTATGACCAGGTAATACAGAACAGGCCCGCTGACTCCTTTCTCCAACACCAGAGCCGTCTTATTGTGATCTGCTGGGGGTTGCTATTGACCACTGAAACTTTTTAAAATGACCACAGTCTCTCCGAAACAGAGAAAAGGTTCTGAATGGGATGGGCAATGATGTCACCAGTTCCCTCAATGGAATTGCAGCTCTGTAATTCACAGTTGCTCATCATTTATTCTGTGCAAGTGACACTGTGTTGTCCAGAGTCAGGGGTCTCCTCAGTAGGGCCTGCTACTTTGCGCTTGGCCTAAAACATGACAAACACACCCGTGTGCTATACAGCAGCCTGAACTGGGTGGATAAGTGAGGAGGAGGAGGCTGTGCTCTCTACCTTAAGGACTCACTTTCAGGCCACCTGCTTCCTCCGCCCCAGCTAACATCCAGGGCCCAGGCCCTCACCCTAAAATTAATGCTAGGAAAGTCAACCTCCCCTCTCCTCCTCACTACTGCCTACGTCCCTCCCTGGGACCAGAAGCAAGCCTTCCAAGCCATCCTGTCCTATCTCTCTACTCTTCCCCCACAGCATGAAAAAATACTCATGGGGGACCTCAACATAAATTGGCTGGCCAAGACATCCGCCCCGTCCATTAGCGAGGCTGCTGTGCTCGATCTCACGCAGGTTGTCATAACGCCCACCCGGATTAACACCCGCAAGGGGACATCCTCCCTGCTAGACCTAGTATTCACAAACCACCCACACAAAATAACCAGCACCCTAGTACTCCCTGATGCACTAAGTGACCACTCTCCAGTACTATGCACCTGGTCTTGTACTCCCCTCAAAACCCCACCTAAAATTACCTCTCAACGTAAACTTGGGCCTGGTAAACTTGCCCAACTTAAGGCCCACCTCAGAGACTGTGACTGGACAACCCTAACAAGCACCGTCAACCCATATCATGCTCTTGATCTATTTATCACCACTTTCAATGCTGCCTGTGACAAGTACGCCCCCCTCACCAAGAGTATGTCCAAAGGTAACCAAGTCCCCTGGTTCTCAGACCACCTTCTGGGCCTACTACGACAGCATGATGACCTGTGGCACCCAGCTAATGAGACCAAATGGCCTACTGACAGACAACGGTATAGGAAAGCCCGAATCAAGTGCACTTGGGCCATACGCACCGCCAAAGCAGACTATTAGAAAGCCACATTAACCTCCACCTGGGGCACTGGGCACAAATTCTGGAATAATATTAAGGAACTCTGTAGCAAAGCCCCAAATCGGCCTCCAGACCAAATGCAAATAGATGGACACCTCTCCTCGGACCCCCTCAGTATAGCCTCGGCCCTTAACGCTGCCTTCACTGATCTCAGCCATGTCCTCCCTCCCAATTTTTTCAATCCCCCGCCTTCCCGAATCTACCCCCAGCAACCCCGTGCTCCTCCCTTCTGTCTACATGTCCTTACCCGGGAGGCAGCCAAGCCCTACCTAGCCAATGCCATCAGTCACTCTCACTACAGTCACGATTCCCTGGACCTGAGACTTCTCTGACTCACCCTCCAGGAAGTCCTAGCCCCGCTAACCCACATTCCCAGCCGCTCCCTCTGTCATGGGAAATTCCCCTCCTGCTGGAAATCGGCCTCCCTCACACCCATCCATAAAAGTGGGGGCCACACATCCACAAACAACTACCGCCCCATCCACATTCTACCCCCCTGTCTAAAGCACTAGAGCGCATAGTTGCCAATCAACTTACTGACCACCTTACTAAATACAACCTTCTATGCAACCAACAGCACAGCTTCCGAAAGGGTCATAGTACCACCACTACCCTCCTTAATTTTACCTCCCATGTTCACTCAGCCTTGGACCATGGCCACCTCACAGGTGCCATCTTCGTGGACCTCTCTAAGGCATTTGATACTGTCAATCACACCCTCTTACTTGACACTCTGGCCTACAGTGGCTTCTCCAATGATGCCATGAACTGGTTCACCAGCAATCTCTCCGATAGAACACAGCTGGTCAAGGTAGGTACCATCCTGTCCCCTAGCCTCCCAATCCGCTCCGGTGTTCCGCAGGGCTCCATTCTTGGCCCTTTGCTCTTCAGTCTATACCTGAACTCCCTTCCGTCGGCCTGCCCCGGTGACCTCCTCCTATACACAGACGATGCCATCCTGTACACCACTGACCCAGACCCCCTTAAACTCCACCAAACTCTCCAACACTCCTTCTATGAAACTGAACACTGCCTCACCACCCAGCGTCTAATAATCAACTACAATAAGACAAAAGTCATGATCTTCTCCCATCCCCAGAACCCGCTCAAGAGCCTCTGCCCCCAAATTCTCACTGCTAATCAAACCCCTCTAGAACAAGTAAGCACCTTTAAACATCTAGGGATCACACTAGACCCAGCCCTCAACTTTAATCAACATATCCTGCACCTATCTACTGCCCTCAGCTCTAGATTAGGCGTACTCTATTGGTACAAACACTGCCTCACCCCCGAGGCACTACAACTTACCATAAACTCCTCTTTCCTCTCTCTGCTAGGCTACGGCATACTCACCTACAGTGCTAGACTCCGGCTTGTGCTGAACAAAGCCTGCCATCTCATCCTTGGATGTGATCGCTTCACACACACCTGCTCCCTCTACAGCACCACAAACTGGCTAAACTTAGACAGCAGAATCAGGTACTACACCTGCCTAATGACCAAAAAGATAATCCTAGGACTCACCCCTCCTGCCCTTGACAAAATTATCCTCCCAACGCCTCCTGGCAGAACCACTCGTAGCTCGAACAAACCGCTGCTATGGGTACCCCACTGCCGGACTTCCCAATTCCAACGGTCCTTCAGCTACAAAGCCCCTTCCTGGACAAACTCACTCCCAAGCCTAATAACCAATGAAACTAGGCTTGGCCCTTTTAAAGCCAGGCTAAGGAAACACCTCCAGGCCTCTAACCTATGTGACTGCAACTGACACCCCCCTTCCCCGATGACCTAGAACAACGCTTTTGTGTCTTCCATATCTAATGTTCCTACAAGCTAATTATTTGATAAACAGCCTCTTCAGAACCTCTCTGCTACCTTATGGCTGTGCGAATCTATGTAAATCATGTTATCTTGGAATAGTAGTCTTTCACTGAACAAATGTGTACCCAATGTGATGTAATGTAATGCAATGTAATGTACTGCAATCTACAAAACTATTGTCCCTGTACCTTCTATGTATGACGTGGAACCTTTGTAAATGAGTCTCTGACTCAAAGGTCTTTCTGAATATCTCAATAAATAAAATAAAAAAAAACTCAACTTGCGGCTGCCCTACCACACCCTGGTCACTGGCAATAAAGCTTTACAAGGCCTGCTGTTCCCTGGCCTACAATCCAGGTTCAACTTCATCACTCTACCAGGGGTGTGGTGTGGCACACCCTGCTGATTCCTTGAGGAAAAACGTCCCTTCGTCAATCTTGTTTTTCAAACCATTTTACTAAGCAATGGAATAACCTACCTGACCCTTTAAAAGCTGATTGCTCTATTGAAATGTTTAAATCCCAACTTTTCTCCTTGCTTACTCCACCTGGAGCAAGCAATTGATACCATTGACCATCTAGTTTATCCCCAGTGTATCTATGTACGTTGCACTTTACTCGCTATGTAACTACTGTACTAGCACCAATTACATAGCATTGTCTTACCTGTGTCTAAAGGTGTATAATTGTAGTTTTACTGTATTGTGTACTTGTAATTTACTCGGTACTTGTTGTCTTCTGTTGCACCTGACTCTAAACCCTTTGAAAATAGGCTCCACCTAGAAGGTTTTATTCAAAATAAAGACTAAACTAAATAAACAATACATGTGTGGTCCTACTCTAATGAGCTGCATTTTATGGTACAATGTACATTTAGTGCTACTGCCTGTTTTCCTTAAACACTCTTATATCATCATTGCAGGGAGTCAATATCTCAGCGAACCAGGACGACGAGACAGATTTTGAAACGTTTCAGATGGAAATCGACAAAGAGACCAAGCAATGCACCTTACACTCACACGTCGGCAACTACTGGACGCTGGTAAACCATGGGGGCATTCAGTCCACTGCAACTGAAATGTAAGGACCAAAGCCCAGCTAGCCAGAAAAGATGCTGCTCTCTTCTGTTTCTATACCTGCCCCTGCCTATCCCTATGTTTGCCTTTTCATTTTTCCATCTCCTTTCCTAAAGCTATACTCAGACCCCTCTGTTAAGCAATGTGTGCAAAATGCCACGTCCTAAAGCCAATGATCAGCAAAATGTAACAGGATTTTTTGGTGCTCATAGTGTTTAAAAAAAAGGAAACTGTCAGCACACACGCTAATGGGCTCTATGCATGACTGGATTTTGGTCCTGCACCCTACAATATGTGGCACATAAGGCTGAGATAGCACATCCACAGGTATCCTATGGACACGCAGGATGTGTTTAACAGTCCTCCAAGGTCCTGTTGCCCTCCCAAGACCTGCTCTCACTTAAAGAGCAACTCTGCACTTTAGTGCGTACTTTCATAAATATGATGTTTAAGCTATTACAATTTACTGGATAATAACTCTTTTTTTCTCATTTTTAATGTTACTTTCCAAGGTTTACAGCACATCATGGTAGTCTGTCCAAAAAGTCTGTATAAAAAGCATTTGTCTCTCCCCAGTTAACCTCAGAGTACTTTTGTTTATGACATTGTAGTGCTCACCATGAAACCAGACTGTGATGTCACAAACAGCAATCGTGAGGTAAGCAGGGAAGAGCCAGATACATTTTGAAAGACTCGATGAAATAAGTATTGTACTTCATTATCTGCAATACTTGGTAGACAAAAACAGGGAAGTAAAACAAAAATAAAAAAAATACTAGAAAAAAAAAAAGTTAAAACATAACTAGTGTAACCCTAGTGGTTTAAAGGTTTTCATTATAGTAGAAAGAGTCTCTTTAAACATATGCAGCCATGCTGCTAGTCAATGTCAGGAGGGCCCTAGATTTAGGCAGGCAGAGAACCACCATACCTGTTTCTGCACCCCCTTGACAGACGTTCCCAGGCACCGACTGGACCTGCTGCTATGCATCCATGCTCTCCTCCTTGTCATAGAGGGCTGATGTGGACAGGACAGAAGCTCAAGGCTTCTTTCACTTAAGAAAATGGGACATCCATGCATACAGGGATAGGAGGATTAATGTTGGATCTGGGGGTAGATCCACCTGGAGTACTGCGAGCAGTACTGGTGCCCGTATCTGAAGAGGGACATTAAGTTACTGGAAGGGGTGCAGCGCCAGGGCGTCAAAGATGATCAAGGGGCTGGGGGACTTATCATACGAGAGGAGGTTGAGGGAGTTCAACATATACTCACTGGAGGAGAGGAGGGACAGCGGGGACATGATTGAAACTTTTAAGTACATGAAAGGTATAAACAAGACAGGTACAGAGGGGCTGTTCAAAGTAAGGGAGGGGAGGGACACCAGGGGCCATGATATGAGACGGGAGGGAGGAAGGTTCAGGAGGGAGATGAGGAGACACTTTTTTACAGAGAGGGTGGTGGCTGGGTGGAATGCATTACCTGCAGAAGTGGTATCCAGTAGAACAGTGGACTGCTTCAAAGGGGGATGGGACAGGACAAGGTGGAGGGTTAATGAAGAGGAAGGGTGGAAGGGAGGGGCAGCTGCAGAATAAGGGGTGCTAGCTGCACATTCGAGCAGACTTGATAGACCTCTAGGCCTTTATCTGCTGGCAAATTTCGTATGTTCATATGTTCGTAGATTTATTTATTTATTTATTACAATCTTGGATTTAACCACTTGAGCTCAAAGCTCTTTTACATTGGTTCCACGTCAAGTAAACAGTGCAAACGTAGTAGTATAAAAATTACACTGGAATAGTAGAGCAGATAAGACAATAAGGAAGGGGGAGTAGGGGCCATGTAACAGACTTACAGGTATTAGATGCCTAACGGTAAGTACCAGTCAGTTGTCAGTGGAGGCAGGTTAGTGGAGAGGAGATAAGTGAGAGGGGAGGAGCCCCAAGTGCCAAGAGAGCAGGTGACACCGTGAGAAATGAGACTGGGCAAGGGGGATGGGTGTGTGTGGAGGCAGGTGATGAGGGTGGGGAAAGGAGGCAAAGGAGGGAGAATGGCAGCTGATGAGGGTGGGGGCGTGGAGGCACGGAGGAAGGAGTAGTCTCAAAGGAGGTAGGGAGCAGGGGTGGGAGGTGAGGGGTAGGGAGTTGTGGGGAAAGGCAAGGGAGGAAGTAGGGGTAAGGGTGAGAGGTGGGTAGGTGGGGGGGGACAGGGCTCAAGGAAGGAGGTGGGGAGAGGGAGGGGGCGCCCAAGGGTATCAGTATCGGAGGAGTGGAGGCGAAGCTATGAGTGACAGTCACACCGAGCATTATTTAATAAGTGTCATTTGAGGTGTACTTTGAAAGCACAAAACGTACGCTGTCGCAGATGGTCTTCCTGAAGAGAGTTGAACCAGAGCAGGGCTCAGTACGCGAAAGACCTTTGTCCTTGGGAAGTGCGGCATTTTGGCGTAATGAAGGACAGGTGCTCTGAGCTACAAGTGTGCCACGGATTAATACAGGGCACCAGGAGTTGGTTAACCCCAGGTGGGATGGTACCAAGACTGATCTTTTTTGCCAGAAGGCAGGTATGGAATTTTATTCAGGCACAGAGAGAGACAGCCACTGTGCATTGGCATACAGATTGCCGGTATGTGTCAGCCTAGGTGCCCCTAGGGTTAGCCGGCAATCCAGCACTATCTGATAAATGGTGGTTAGATCCACAAAAGCCCCATCTAAGCATCACTAACACACAAATATCCAAAGACTGCTCCCATCTCAAAACAATAGATGCTGTGGTGATTCAGTGTTGTAGTCTCTTTGAGCAGTAATATTAAATCAGCCAAGCCATAACAAAGAGGTGCATTGGGGGCATCCATTTCTGACTCTGTGCTGTTTCACTGTGGCCCCAACTTTCTCCAACTGTAAATAAAAGGATGCTTCTGAAAGGTGAACAACTTAACTGGGAGATAGTACCCATCCCTAACCCAAGCAAGCTTACTTTAATAGCTCTGAGGAAATGGAGGATCAACCCTCTCCTAGTCCCTGTCTATAAAGTTCTTTTAAATTGAAATGCATTCTTTAGTTTTCTAAAGAGATTTTGGACTGTTTTAGCCATTTCCACATTTCAATATTTATAAGCACAGTTTATTATAGGGGCAGGTGATTCATCTTGGTACGGTCACCTTAGATACACAAGGATCATCCCAGTCCTTTGGGCTTAGAGATGGGCCAGAATCCTAGCCAGGCCCCAAAATGGCTGCCAATACCTTAACACATGAATTGGATCCCCTGGCTCAGATTCCACTTCACCCCATAAACATTTTTGGCTAGCTTCCTTTGGCTTGGATCATTTGTCATTTTCTCTTTCTTTTTTTTCCCTCCACTTGATTCCCCCCCGTACTGTCCTGCCAGCCCCCAGCTGGACGGCCCTTCCCAACCCAGTTACCCACCATCTTTGGGACTTACTGGGTACTCCCACAACTAGCCCTTCATGGTGGGGTTGGGAGAGACTTGTTCTTAACCCCCTTCCCCGAAGGTCAGATCCAGTGTGGTGTGCAGTCAGTGGTGCCTGGCCTGCAGGAGGGTCATCCGTCATCCCACTTCAGTAGGGTGTGTTTTCTTCATTTGTGCTCCAAAGACATCAATTAAGCAATAAAGCATGACCAGGGGTTATGTTAATGGTCTGTTAATCACCTCCTAGAGGTGTAATGTGGCACGAGGCATAGCCGAGTGCCATATGCTAGGGTGATGCTTCAATCATTAACATAACACCTGGGACTGCCTTTATTGCTATTATAATAAAAAAAAAAATTTAAATAGTGATAAACCTTCTTTAGTGTATGATTAAGCTCTACATGTATGTTAATAAAAGATTAACATAAGGCTGTTAGAATGTTTACAGCCAATCAGAAAGCTCCATTTCTAAGACCATTTTTATAATGTGCAATGATGCAGAACATCCTTTGACGTCACTCACCCTTCTTGGCCTCTTGTCTGCCATGACACCTAGCTTCTGCTAGATGTCAGACACATTGTGGGAGGCACAACTACCCTCCCTGAGAGAGGAGAGCCATCATCCTAATGCTCCATCATCTCCCAATGGTTGACCCCCAGCGACTCGAAATTGCTCTCGAACCCAGGTGGCCAGTGTGGCAGGCAGCAGTGCTACCACTGTGCTGGTGGGCTGGCATCATTTGTCAATTACATGGAGAGCCAGGTGAGGATTTTTGTACAGTCAGACACAGCACTTCTGTCCATATTTCAGATGCATATGGCGTCAATGCAGATGTGTCCAAATGTCTGCATCCTAGTCACTGACACCTGGATGAATTTGTGGTGATTCCTGCAGTTTACAGCAATTTGTGCTGCATCTGCAAGAATCACATCCATTTTCCAGACACAAGTGCGGAATTCCATCCCAAGAGTTAAACATTTAGTGGTCTAGCTCCCGGGATGGATTTCGGCACTCCCGTCCATAAAACAGATGTGAGTTTCTGAAAATCCCCACCCAGACTGTTATTCCCCCCCACCCCATACTTCCATTGTAGAATAGTGATCATAAAACCAGTTATCGGTGGCTTAGTAGGTTGCATGCTCACCTCTGGATTCGAAGATTGAAAGGTCCTGGGTTCTATTCCCACCAATTACTCAATACTGACATTGTAGTGTAGTACTTGTCGGGGGCTGTATTGTTGAGGTGCCATCCTTCGGATGACATGTAAAGCCAAGGTCCCTTCTGCTGATCTCTGGTGGCTGTCCATGTGGAAGTTAAGGGTCCCATGGCACTTATCATAAGAACACAGGAGTTTACCTGGTGTCCTGGCCAGCTTTCCCCGTCAATAAAACAGGTTCATGAAGCCCTACAACAGGATGAACCAGGAAATGAGCAATGCCTATCACAGCTTAGTGTGCTGACCTTTGCTGGTCAAAGCCTACAAATACACACACACAAAAAAAATAGTTTGATAGCCTAACTGACATCACTACGGATCCAGTGAGTTTGAGTTGCGCACAGGGAAATATTAGCTTGGCCATGCCAGGCCCTTTGAAAATTGGGACCCTTGATTTCATCCAGAAGGGAATTCCAAGTAGTATTCCAGGAATTTGAAGCAATATTCTGTAACCTGCAGCCTGAGGGGTCCACCAGGAACCTTGCTCGATCATGAGCCAGCGACCTGTGGTACTGGCTGTGCTTTCTGGTTGTGTTTACTGTTCAGTTACCCAAGGATGGCCTAGCCAAGAAGCAGCAGCATCTCATTTTCCAGTAGGGTCCTGTGTATACCCAGTGTCACAGCTGGGAGAGACTGACGCACAAGTGGCGGTCAAGTGGCTTGTTCCGGGACACACTATGAGGAAATGGCTGTGGTGGGTATTGGAATATGAGTCTCTCTCTGGTTCCTAATCCTATATTCTAGCCACTAGACCACCCTACATCCGGCACAAATCAGTTCTAGTCAAGGAACCCATGTTGTTAATGGTACCTCAGGAGTCCGTTCCTGAAAGCGTTATACAGCGGCTTTCACACGACTACCCGATAAAAGAATGTGTGCACATTACATGAACGCGTTCATCATACACAGATCTAGTCATGTCCTGTACATACAATGAAATCCTCATCAGCAGGTACCTGATAAAGCAGTAGTAGTCATTTCATTTCTTAGGTGGGCTCTGGGCGCCTTACAATAGTACAAATCACATAGCACATATGTAAAAACCTAATAGCTTATATATCTAATTAGTTAAAATAACAATATAAATACATGCTATATTTAACCTAGCGTCATGAATCCCAACTCTAAAAGGTTTTAGTAAAAAGGTAGTGTTACAGCCCCCTTTTTAAATGCCTGAACAGAGTGGCCTCCCTAAAATTCCAAGTTAACTGATTCCATAACAAGTGCACTACTACAGTAAATGCATGGTCATCAGAAAGTTTTAATTGAGACCTGTGGACCCTCAGCAGGCCCACCTCAATGAACCGGGGGGGGTGGTGGTCAGGGGGTAAGGACAGATGAGTTCTTTAAGGTAGTTTGGGCCCAGATTGTGTAGGGCTTTGACCTGTGAAGGAACACAAAAGCTAATGACAGACTGGTGGAATATAATGTCTTTTTTAAGAACTGATAAAAGAACAAACCTGCTACTCTGTCAGTGTTTCCCACTCTATTATTTTTAATGAGCGCCTCCTAAAGAAATAACTGCTAAAAATGAAGCCTGTTAACAGACTATATTTGTAGTGTATATTAGAGTGTTGTTCTGTATACAATTCCATCCCTTTCAAAATGCTGTTGAACCACAGTTCAAAGGTCATGGTATGTGATTGTACCCTACCCTACTGTGGTACAACAGCATTCTGAAACCTCTAGAGACTGCATGTGTCAGTTTCATTTTGAAAGCAAAAGAACTGATGTGCACACATTTCATGCAATACTATACATTATAAAAAAAATACAGGATGAGCAACTTTATGCACAACCAATGTGTTCTGTCACCTCGGGGTTCTGATTCCCATGGATCTCTCGAGCTTTGCTCTCAAGGTCAGAGGGAATCAGAACACCTCTGTGTGGCAGAACATAAAGAACTGCCTATGGAGAGTCATTCACAACAAGGATTTTCTCACTCATGCGGTCTCCTTGGCAATGCTAGGCCTCGAGAGCGAAGCTCGAGAGGTCATCTGTTGCCATGGAGACCTCAAGATCAGAGAATATCCTTGTCTGTGAATGACTCACCATAGGCAATAATTTATAGTGTATGGTGAGTCTATACAATTTTTTAGCAGTATGGAAAGTACCTTCTTGGTGCGGTTTATTCAAGCACCGCTTGTTTCCTCGTCCGTTGTCACCACCGTGGCCCAGCATCATGCATGCGTGAATACGTTCGATCTTGTTGTGCTGCACTGGTGATGTACTCAGTGCAGCACAACAAGATCATGACACACTCAGTCAAGCACAACAGTGCTGTTCTGAGCATGGATTTCCATGCTCAAGCGGTGTTCCACCATACCCTATACACTGGTTGTGCATAGTTGCCCCTCCAGAATTCGCTATATAATATATGGTTAACCCTGGTTGCGAATGGAAATCTGTACTGATTGAATAGCTGTTGTATCACTGTTCAAAGGTCATGGAATGCAGCTTTTCTGTTGATGGCCAGCTCCTGCCACCTTCCATTTTTTTCTGACATTTCTTCACTGACGTTGTTCCTCTCAGTTGCATGCACACACAGCTCCCCCAAACACAGAATATTCCCCATTATGTCTACTAATTTAAAAAACAGAAGCCTACCCCACACCCAGCTGTTTCCCACCCAGTACTAGAAATGGTACTCTTTCTTTTGTAAATAATTGTTAATATGACTTCATAAATAATGTAATGCCTTTTTTAAAGACAGAGCAATGTTGAGCGATGAACGATGAGCTGACTTGTAAGTCCTTCCCCAGTGCTGATTGAAACAGAAAGCCTGCAAGCACAGGATTGTCAGTTGTCACTCGGACTCTGTCTTTTGACAAAGTAATTATTTTTATGATTACTTACAAAAGAAACAGTGCTCTAACTAGTACCATGTGAATTTTCAGCAGGTGGCTGCGGGTTGGTTTTCTGTTTTTTAAATTAACAAAAAAAATCACAGCAAATTTCTGGGGGGACCAGGCTTTTTAACAATTTTTTTATCCACATACTATAAAAACTAATGGATGGGTAACCCTTTATACAACAAAGCATTGTATCTATCTTGGGATTCTGATGCCAAGGGAGTCCTTTCGAGCTCTGCTCTCAAGGTCTGTGATATCTCCCAAGTCAGGTGTCACTTTGTTCTACAGCAAAACTATGTTCCCAAAGCTGACCTTTTCCAGAATGGTACTGGACACTATGTGGTTCATCTCTCAATCTGATAATCTCTCTTTGCTACATGATAAATGGTTCAAGGCAAAAAAGCCTAATTACCTATAAAACTGGACTATTTCACATATATATATATATATATATATATAGTTATTTAAAATGTATTTAAACAAATGATTTATGTAAAGAAAAATCATATTTAAAGTGTTTTAACTTACGTATAATACTAAAGAGCAGCATGCCATTTTATGAGTGCAATAAACCACTCCAGGGTGAGTAGTAAAGGATTTGAATGTACTTTACAGGGACATTGGGGCACTTGGCCTTCGGCCGCATGCCTTACTCCCCTGGGGCATGCATTAAAATCCTTTATAAAATGGGTCAGGAGTTTTCTGTGTTCTGATTGGCTGAGAGGTACCTTTGGTCATGCCCTTATTTATTTATTTGTTTGTTTGTTTATTTCAGTTTGGGATTAATACCTTATCAGTGCATATTGTGCCAACTGGTACCTCATCAGGCACTCGGGACTATTTACAGGACAGATCATTGTTCCAACCTGTGAAATTTAGAATCGGAGCTGCCTAGCTGAGCTGGAGAACACTCACCCTCCCCTCCCCAACACACACCCACACTATCCATTACTGTACCTAAGTAGATAGTCAAGTCTCCAGATCTCTTTTGACAGAAACATTTTAAAAGTGAAGTCTGACCTGTGCTACTCTGGTTAAAGCTGACCGCAATCAAGTGAGAGATGCACATGCTGCCAGGATGCGACTTTCAAATCCTGCTACAGACCCACTCCGCTGCAGCACCTTGCAAATAAAAACCTGGACTCTCTCCTCTGCTGGTACTTTTATCCATAGTTTATAAACAAAGAAACCATTCCAACTTGTACAGTTATTTTTTTTTTTTTTTCTTAGTACTTTTTACCTTGTGGCTCCCGACCTGCACATTATGTCCTGGCATCCTAGTCATCCGGCCACCATCCAGTCCACTTCAGCCCCATGGAACCCCCGCTGCCAAATACCCCAGCAGCTTCCCCCCACGGTGGGGCAACAGACAGTCCCCCTTACTCCCGCTGGCACAGGATCCAGCATTACAGCAGTGCTCCCGAGATCGAGCGTCCCGTGGATGGCCAACAAGCCGCCGCGATCGGTCACCATTTTCCTCCTCTTACTAGTGCTTGCATCAGTGGGGTGTGCAGTGACGCCAAGGGGGGAGCATGCACGTGTCCACATGCACTCCCTCCTGGCGCCATGACCCAACTCACTCCCCTTTAGTACAGCGTCAGTGCAATTTCCCCCCCCAGCCTCTGCTAGGGGCGCCAACGCACCGACCACTGAGACCCCCCTCCTCCAGAGAGGGAGAGCAGCCTTTGGGCACTCAATCCCTCTCTGCCCCTGCCAAACCCCGGTAACCGGAGACCGTTCCCGAACCTGGGTCGCCGGCGTGGAATGAGGTGTGGCGTCCAGCGCCTCAACCCTCAGCACTACCGGGCCAGGCAACTTGTACAGTCATGTGACAGTGAGCGGCCCAAAGTTACAACCACAATCTCGTAAGCACTATGAGAAAAGTGCTAAGTACGGCGGCTGCTGTGGGAACATGTTTGCTCTCAGTGAAACCGTCCACTCGGTCTCAGGCAAATGGTCGCTCTGAGTATTTGTAAGTAGCAAAGACACCACAAATCAAAATCTGTGTGGAAGGGTGGGAGTCCAACTGTAGCAAAATCAGCAGTGATGGGCAGATAACCTGAGGAATATACAGGGGAAACCTTTACTGGCAATGAAACACTTATGAACATACTTTAATAGGAGGACTGTTTTTTGCTATTTGAGCTATAAAACCCTCCTTTTTTATACTTTTGATACTTTTTTTTAAATAATTACTTGAGGACTGATTTTATCAGTGAAATAAAACACTCTGAGGTGTGGTTTATGGGCTGATAACAGCACTTCCTAGGTGCTAAAGGCACTTGGCACAAGTGCCTTGTGCCTCATTATGCACCTGGGTGCTTTTATCAGTCCATAAACCACACCTTGTTGTGTCTTATTCCTTACTTAATGCACACTCTGTTGTGAGTTGTTGCTTACTTATGTCATTCTAAGCTTGCTGCATCAGTCGCTACCCCTGCACCAGAAGAGGATGTATTGAAATTGCCCGGTTCCTCCCCTGTAACCCAGATTGCCTTTGCAGTAATACCACAAACATATACCTTGTTATTGGTAGTCCATTCCCAATGAGTTGAAATCCTCCTCTGGAGGATTGCTAGATTGTTGTTATTTTTTGGTAAGCCTACGTGATTGTTTTTTGACTGCTGGAGGATGATGGCTCCACGGTCCCTTAATGCTCATCACACTGGGGCGATTTACACACTAACACATGTAACTGCCATTCCCACTCCACCCGTAGCCTAACACAAGTAGTGCTAGCATGATGCACGCAGGAGTCACGTTAGCACTGCCACTAACCCCCTTGCTTTAAGCTGCAACTGGAGCAGCAACAGCGATTACGTGTATTAGCACATAACTTGTCTCAATGAGGGACTGCTCCACATTCGTCAATGTGGCAGTTTATGCAGGTTGTAGTGGTGTTAGCGACAGGAGCCACTGACTGATTGCAACTGATGGTGTCACTGGTTGGGGGCACCTATAATGATCTTATGGGGGGATACATACAGAACTGGTGTAAAGATCAGGGAGACAGAATACAAAAACGAGAGATTAGTACATCGAGAAAGCATGCAGGCTGTGAACAAATGAGGAGTCAGAATGCGGTAGGGCTGTCTTTCCCCTTTAAATACAGAAGAAGCTTGTACAGAATAATTAACCTCTGACTGTGAAAAGCAGGGTTGTTTGGAGAGTAGGGATTCTTCTGACATCAAAGATCCACGAGAGGTATGCACGTGGTACTATCATGTCGCTAGAACCTTGAGATGTCCTAGCAACCCTGTTTTTCCCAGTCAGAGTTTGTTTTAAATTGTTTACAAATCTGTCTTACCAATGTTGTCAACACAAACTTAAATTATTTAAACACCAAACCTGTCAAAGGGCCTGAACAGTGTCTGGTGTGATGGGCTAGAGGGTGGGATATGCTGCCAGCGCCAAAGAGAACTCAGAATGATTGATGTTCAAGTTCTCAATAGATTAGTAGAAAAAAGTTGTTCGCTGACAGGATACTTTCCTGGCCTCCATGGAAATCCATTCTGTACAGTCTGTGTCATCCTGCACGATCCTAAGGTCTGAAAAAGCCATTCTGCATGGTTCTGAGTGAAGGACAGCTTTCAGAAACCACCAGCATAATGGGCCTGTCATCTATTGCAGATGATTTATCAAGCCTACGGTCCCCTAAGCAGCAACATAGTTTAAGGGATTTTGTCCCTTTCTGGAAAACTTTGGAAACCATAATATTTAGACACAATTAAGCTCATATTGTTAGGTTCTCTGTACTTCTATTCCTTTTATCATTCATTGGTGGCTTTACATGGAAACCAGATCTTTATCCCTTGGACTTGATTGCACCTGTTGTTTTTTTTTCTTCATTTATTTTTGACCACTTGTTCCTGCTTGCCCCCATCTGGGGGCCTTCCCTAGTGCCAGTCACCCGTCATCTCTGGGCTCTACCCTTAGCTGCTATGACTTGCCCTTCATGGCAGGGTCAGGGAGGACATGTCCTTGCTCCCTAAAGCAGGATCCATTGAGGTTCCCAGTCAGTGGTACCTCACCTGCAGGAGGGCCAGCCCTCATCCTGCTGAGCAGGGATGTTTTGCTCTGTTTTTCTCCGTGGGGGACATCAACATTCGATGATGTGCAGTGTCTTGCCAAAGAGCCTCATGTCCCTCTGGGCCTCCTGACTGCCATGACACCTAGCTTCTGCTAGGTGCCAGGCCAATTGCGGGAAGCGCAACCCTGTCTCTCTGAGAGAGAACAAACAGCAGCCTTTTGGAAGCTTGATCCTCTCCCTCAAGTGACTCAGGTTTGCTCCTGAACCAGGCTGGATTACCAGCATGGCAGACAGTAGTGGTAGCACCATGCTACTGGGTCAGCATGTCCCTGCTTTTCGATTCTTTGCTGAAGTCACAATGCTCTGTTCGTGACATTGGACGACCATTTCCACAGCCACAAACTGTGATGTCGAAAGCGAGATTATGACTTCAGCAAAGGATCACACAGCAGGAGCTGATAAAAGCGCATGGGAGAAGGATCCTAGTCCCATGTAAATGTTAGCCCTTTCCCCATATCTGGAGGCTTACCCAGCTGCCTCCTGCACCAGAGCACCGACTTCAAAATGGGCACAGCGCCCAAATAAACAAACACCTCCCTGACTCCAGGACAGGCAGCAGGGTCAGGGCAACATGAAATCAGCCAGCTGGGCTTAAGAACAGCAGCAGCCAGCTGCTAAAGACTGCACTTCAAATGCAAACAAACATGGCAGCAACCATGTCTCTCCTCAGCCCTCTGACTCCTGTGGAGACTGCAGGGTAAGCACCGCTGGGAGTTCTGCGACATACAGATAATCCCTGAACTGTGACTTTGTGGGGGAAAACAAAAGCGCTACCCTACAAAATTTTGAAAGTTGCCATGAGACTTCAGGAGTTGGAAGACTGGAGCCGAGGGGAGCACCTGGACCCGAGAAAGGCAATTCTGGTCATAGGAATTGGACTGGGGGGAGCAGTGGATGTGGCCTACTTGGATTTCAGAAAGGCCTTTGATATGATCCCACACAAGAGATTAGTTAACAAGTTGAACAGTCTAGGGGTGGGTGCAAAGGTGGTGATATGGGTGCAGAACTGGCTAAGCAACAGTAGCTAGAGGGTAGTAGTGAATGGGAGGAGATCAGAAGAGAGGGATGTGACAAGAGGGGTATTGCAGTGGTCAGTCCTGGGGCCATTATTATCCAATATATTCATTGGAGACATTGCAGATGGACTAGAAGAGACTAGAAGAGAAAGTATACCTGTTTGCAGACAACACAAAGATCTGCAACAGGGTAGACACACAAGAGAGAGAGTGGATAAGATGAGAAGGGACTTCAACTGGAGGAATGGTCAAAGGTATGGCAGCTGGGGTTTAATGCTAAAAAATGTAAGGTTATGCACATGGGGCGCAAGAACCCAGGGGCAACGTACCGACTAGGAGGGGAAGAAATGGCAACAACTAACCAGGAAAGGGACCTATGAGTCATCATAACAGAGGACGTCAAGGTGTCTAGTCAGTGTGGTAAAGCAGTGGGTAAGGCAAGCAGGATGCTGGGATGCACTGAGAGAGGAATAACAAATAGAAAGAGGGAAGTAATTTTGCCCCATATAGGTCACTGGTGAGGCCACACCTCGAGTACTGTGTCCAGTTCTGGAGGCCCATCTCAGAAAAGATATCAACCGGGTGGAGGCAGTGCAGAGAAGAGCTACCAAAATGGTCCAGGGCATGCATCAAACAAATTATGAGGAAAGGCTCAGGGAATTAAATATGTACTCACTGGAGGTAAGAAGGGACAGGAGGGACATGATAGAAACATTCAAGTATGCGAGAGGAATAAATTAGGTAGGGGAGACCAGCAATCTGCAGAAAAAGAATGAGCACTAAGACTAGGGGTCACGATATGTGGCTAGACGGGGGGAGATTCAGAGGCAATGTGAGGAAATACTTCTTCACGGAGAGGGCAGTTGAACCTTGGAACAGACTACAGAGGAAGTGGTGGGGGCAAAAACCATGAGGGTATTCAAGCATGCATGGGATAGACACAGGGGACTAGTGAGACTAGGACAGAGGGGAAGAATGGAAACAGGTCCGGCAGGATCTGACGGAAGAAAGCAAGACTTTTCTTAAAGCTAAACCAGGGCAGAATGGATGGACCTGGAGGTCCTTTTCTGCCGACAACTACTACGTAACTATGGAATAAATAGTACACGTATTTTGGAGCCATTGCACACTTTGGAGTGTTTGGGTAATGTAAAAATACGTAATGTGAGGTACGACCACACCAGCCAAAGTACTACTGCCTTAACTGAGAGTGATTCTGAAACTGATGTGAGCAAACTGCCTGGAATGTTCAACCTTAAAAGTTCGGAAGGGGTATGGCATCTGTTTGGAAGGGGGAGTAGTCTGCTTTCTGTTCCCCCCCTCTCCTGCCAGTGCAGCCAGGAGATTGGGTGACAAAAGTCAAGACGTTAGTAACTAGTGGCGAAAGACTGTGCAAGACTTTCAAGTGACGGTTACAAGTGACATCCAGAATCCTTCGCCCATGGGCTCCCCACTCCTCCACAGATTTTGAAATTAAATTTCAGTCATTTCCCAATGCAGAAGAAAAGACTGACAAGGATGTGAGCAACTTGTTTCAGAAAGAATGTGCAACACTGCCTGCTGTGCTTGACAATTCTGCAACTGCAGGATACGGGTGGGCAGTCGTTCCTGTATCCCATTACAACACCAGTATCTACAGAAGAATACAAGTATTCTCATCTACCATTCCCACCCCCAATGGAAAAGATAAACACTACAGATGGATACACCAAGCAACTCAGATGCTCCCAAGAATGGAAACATTTAGCAAATGAAAAAAGGAAAACAGTGGTGGAAAGTCTTTGGGGTAATACTTTGGAAATTATATGGTTTCTGTGCATCAGTCAGCCAAACTGGACTCTGCAGAACTACCTGGCAATGCTAAAGACCACCTATGGACCCATCGAGAGTGGCACAGATCTGCTCGTGAGCAACTATCCAGAAAGAGGGAGAAGAATTGTCCAGTTACTGACCCGAATGGAGACAGTTATCTACCAAATAGTCAAGGCAGGTGGAATCAGCCCTGACCAAGCTGACAGGACCATACTGAAGCAAGTGCTGAAAGGGGCCATATACTCACAGATGACTATCTTTTCACTTTGGCTGAAGGACTAGAAAGCCACACCACCCAACTTGAAACAGCTACTGGAGGACAGAAGGAGAGTGTTAGGCAGAATGGAGAGAATCACTAAAAGTGCCTACAGGGAAAACCACTCCCTCAAGCCACTGCCAAAAGACCTCAGATAGATATCACTAAGGTAGGAGCATAAACAAAGCAACTGACGGAGCAAGTAAAAGCATTGGCCACAGCACATGAACAACAGACAAGAGTCGACTGCAGGTCTCCAGGTAGAGGAAGTACCCCCAGATTTTCTGCTGCCTCTCAGCATGGGCCTCAACTCCATCTTGGCCAAGGAACGATGTGTTTTGCTACAGATGTGGGTGGAATAGTTGCATTCACCCAGCAAATCCATAGGTTGGGAACCAGAAGTGGGAAAGGCAACCACCCCAGCAGGGAAACGATAGCGGGGCCCAGTAAACGAGAGACCTGGGTCTCCAACAGTGCAATGCTCTATAGAACTGACTGACCCTGAAATCCTCAGAGGGAGCAAGTTGTCTTCAGGACTACTCGGCCCCAGAGCTGACATTCCAGACCTCATTGAAGGAAAATCATGCAAAGCTTTACATCGACAATGGGTCACATAGAAACAGAGAAAAATAATCTGTCAGCAGAAAAGGACTACTTAGCCAACCCAGTCTGCTCAGATATTCCCTGCATAGTCTGTCTCCGTAGACCCTAACTGCTCTCTGATGACCCTTCCTCCTCCCTTCCCATTTCCTAATATTCCCTTATATCTATCCCATGCAAGCTTGAAGCCCCCTACTGTTTTCACTTCCATCACTTCTGCTGGCAGTATAGTCCAGGCATCCACCATTCTTTCAGTGAAGTAGTACTTCCTCACATCCCCCCAATTCCACCCCCCCCCCGCCTTCACTGCATGCCCTCTGATTCTGGTACTCTTCCTCATTTGAAAGAGACTCCTCTCCTGTACTCTTTTCACCCTTTGTGAGGTACTTGTAGGTCTCTATCGTGTCCAATCTCGCTCTCCTGTCTTCCAGGGTATACATGTTGAGATCCCTCAGTCTCTCATCGTAGGGCTTTTGGTGCAACCCCAGCACCATTTTAGTTGCCCTCCTCTGGACTGCCTCTACCCCGTCTATATCCTTTCTAAGGTGCATCCTCCTGAACCGAACTCAATACTCCAGATGGGGTCTCACCAGTGAGCGAAACAGTGGCAACACCACCTCCCTCCTCCTGCTGAAGATAACTCTCCCTATGCATCCCAGCATTCCACTGGCCCTACCCATTGCTTTATCACACTGGCCTGCCACTTTGAGGTTATCAGATATGATGACCTCAAGGTCCCTTTCCTGCTTAGTGAGTGGCGATACCTCTCCCCCATCCTAAACTCAGTTCTTGGATTCCCATGCCCAAGGTGTATGATTTTGCACTTTTTGGCATTAAACTCCAACTACCATACTCTTGACCACTCCTTGAGTTTCCCAAGATCCCTACACTTTCTTTCCACCCCTTCCTTATTGTCCACCTTATTTCAGATTGTGGTTATCATCTGCAAAAAGGCATGCCTTCCCTTCCAGTTCATCTGCAATGTCACTTATGAAGACATTGGAGAGGACCAGTCCCAGTACTGAGCCTTGTGGCACCCCGTTGGTCACTTTTCCATCATTAGAGTGAGTGCCGTTAACCACCACCCTCTGTCACCTATCTGTTAACCAGTTTCTAACTCAGTTCTCCACTTTGGATCCCACCCCTAGGCTGTTTATTTTTTCAATCAGTCTCCTGTGCAGCACAGTGTCAAAGACCTTGCTAAAGTGTAGATAGGCTACGTCCACTACTCTCCCCTGATCTATTTCCTTGATCCCTTAGTCAAAGAACTCAGATTCATCTGGCATGACCTCCCCGCTAAATCCATGCTGCCTTTACTGTTGCAGGCCATTGGATACAAGATACTCTACCAACCTGTTCTGTAACAGTGCTTCCACCAATTTCCCCACCACTTAGGTGATACTCACCAGCCTATAGTTACTAGCCTCTTCCCTGCTCCCACCCTTATGTAGAGGGACCAAGTCTGCTCTCCTCCAGTCCTCCAGAACCATGACTGATTTCAGTGAGCTGTTGAATAAGGCCATCAGTGGGGCAGCCAGCACCTTCCTGAGTTCTTTCAGGACTCTCCAGGTATATCCCGTCCGGTCCCATGGCCTTGTCCACTTTCAGAGCTGCAAGTCCCTTCAGGCCTCTTTTCTCTGAAAATGAACTTGAGTCCACCTCCCCACTCTCTTTGTTCCTGCTGATCACTGCTGGTCCACCTCCCCCCATGAAGGCTGAGCAGAAGTACCTGTTTAGGATGTCTTCTTTTTCTTGGTCCTCTTCTGTGCAATCTCCCTCTGCTGACCTCCTTATCCTCACTATCCCTCCCCTCGCTTTCCTCTTCTCACTTCTGTGTCTGAAGAAATTCCTCTCCCCATTTGCTACCCGTTTGGGTATCCTTTCCTCTGTGTGCACCTTTGCATAGGTTACCATCACCCACCGTTCCCTCTACAACAGCCACATAAAACACCTGTCTCTGATGCCTCCAAAAGGACTTTTCCTGTGGAGTCTGCATGACATCTGCTACCCCTATGATGGTTACTGCATCGTACAATTTGAGTTTCACAGAGTGGGAAAGGGAGTGCAACACTGGATTGAGGCCATAACACTTATATGTTTGGAATTCAAGAGCATGGATGACACTCCAGTGTCGATCAGCGCCAGTGCCAATATGTTTGAGGAGCACAGTGCCTACAGAGTCCACCATTGCAAGCAACTGTAAAAAAAGTGGACCTGAACCTTGAAATCCCAAAGCCAGTGGTGCAGGAAGATCACACTGAAGTGATCCACTGTGTCAACAGCTGTGAAGTGGTCTTACTGCCTGATGCAGTGTGCCGAGTGATCAGGACTGCAGAGCTCAAGAGTCAGACAGCGGGAACTGTTCTCATCATTGATGCATCAGCTGACAACAGCCTACCAGAAGTACCTGAAGGTCCAAAAAGAAGGAATCTCTCCCCCTCCCTTCACACCTTGAGAAAGATGAGTCACAGTGAGGATGAAGAACGAAACCGAGAAACCCATCATCTTTCAGAGAGGGTGAGTGTTGGCAAATACATTCCATGCAGACAGTGTAATTAGAATGGACCCATAAGTTGCCACTACCACAGAAATTGACACCGGACTATTAGAGTTTAGAGACTCGCCAATACTTGACCACTACCGGTGATGCCTAAGTATCAAGCTATCCAAGTGAAGGAAAGTGTTCTCCTTGAATGAATGGGATGTGGGATGTTGCAAGGGAGAAGAGAATCACATCTGCCTCCAGCCAGAACAATCCTTTCAGGGGAGATAACAACGGGTGGTCCCTGCTGACATAGAGGACATCAGGTGCAACTTACAAGGCCTAATGGTGGCAGAGATCATCAGAGTCCTGAAGTCCATATACATCACATATTGTGGTAGCCAGGAAAAAGACAGAAGCAATATGTATGTGCATCAGCTACCACACACTCAACAAGAAGACAGTTCCCGACCAATACGTGGTACCTAGAGTTGAAGATGCCCTGGTGAGCTTAACAGGAAGCAAGTGGTTCTTGGTCCTAGATCTCCCCAGGGACTACTACTAAATCCCCATGGCAGAAGATAATAAAGAAAAGACCGCATTTATTTGCCCCCTGGTCTTCTACCAGTTCGAGAGGATGCCCCATGGCATATCGGGGGCTCCTGCCACTTTTCAGAGGTTAATGGAGAAGGCAGTGGGAGATATGCATCTTCTGGAGGTACTGGTGTAGATCAACCCTGCAATAGTACAGGCACTCACCACTTGGCTTAGACCACACAACCTTAAGTCACTACAGTCATTTTTTTGGATTCTTCAGCTACTACAGGCAGTTTTTGTAAAAGACTGTTCCATTGTTGTCCACCCTCTGAATCATGTCACCTGAGGTAACTGCCTACCCACAAAAAGAAGGCCTGCACTGGTAGGGACAATCCTCAGACAGAGTACTGGAAGGTGAACAAACCCTTTAGTACCAGGAGAAATGAACAGTGTGAAGTGGCATTCAAGGAGATAATCAAACGTCTGAGTGAGGCGCCTGTGCTGGCATTCACTGATTCTAGAAAACCATACATCCTGCACATTGACGCCAGCGAGAAGGTACACTGTCTGATTTTGTAAGCAAAAATAAAGAGATAAATATATTGGCTCATATAGTAACATACTGTATCAGTGCCAGCATTCAGTGCTGCCCATAACCTGAATGTCTCTCTTTTCTTTTTTCAATTATATTGACCCCTGTAGTAACATATCAGTTCCAGTATTCAGTACTGCCCATAACCTGAATGTTTCTCTTTTCGTTTTTTCAATTTTTAACCAAAATTGTAATCTTGAGCTGTCCACTCTTGTAGCCTACTCGTTGACTGACGTTGTTGATGGGAATGGCAGGAATATGCACCCATGTGCGCTGAAAAGAACAAGTGTGCATGGGTTTTAAAATGGCGCCTGGTCCCTCTCCTTCAGGGCTGTATATTAGTCATTTGGGGTGAAATATAACACCAAGAAAGTGTTGGCCGCACCACTGGCAGCTATGTTTAGCCTGTCACTGGAAACAGAGGAGGTAGTACTGGAGGATAGCTGATGTGGTCCCACTATACAAAAATGGAAACAAGGAGGAGGCGGGTAACTACAGGCCTGTCAGCCTGATCTCCGTAGTATGCAAAGTAGTAGAAAAACTATTGACAGAAAGGATAGTGGAGTACCTGGCAACCAGTGGTCTGCAAGACCCGACACAGCATGGTTTCACAGAGGAGAAATCATGCCAAACGACCCTCATAGAGTTCTTCAAGTGGGTAACCAGGGAAGAGGATTGGGGGGGGGCTGTGGATGTAGCATATCTAGATTTTAGCAATGCTTTTGCTATGGCTCCACATAGAAGGCTAATAAACTGGAGGGCATAGGTTCTAAAGTAGTGAGATGAGTAGAGAGTTGACTGGAAAATAGAACCCAGAGGGTGGTGGTAAATGGCACATGCTCTGCAGTGGACAGAGTGACCAGTGGGGTGCCCCAGGGATCAATGCTAGGTCCATTCCTCTTCAATGTCTTTATCAGCAACATCGCAGAGGGGCTGGAATGGAAAGTATGCCTGTTCGCAGATGGCACAAAACTCTGCAACAGGGTGAGCACTCCAGAAAGGATGGACAGAATGAGAAGAGACCTAAAAAGACTGGATGACTGGTCGAATGATTGGTGGCTGGGTTTCAATGCAAAAAAGTGCAAAATAATGCATATGGGGCACAGAAACCTGAGGGCAATTTACTACCTGGAAGAGGAGGCAATCGCAGGCTCAAAACAGGAAAGGAACCTGGGGGTAGTCATCTCTGATGACCTGCAGATGTCAAAACAGTGTGACAAGGCAGCAGGGAAGGCTAGCACGATGCTGGGATGCATAGGTAGGGGAATCCCCAGCAGAAGGAATTAGGTAATATTTCCACTGTATAGATCATTGGTGAGGCCTCACCTCGAGTACTGTGTCCAGTTTTGGAGACCCCATCTTCAAAAGGACATTAACAGGGTAGAGGCGGTACAGTGAAGGGTAACCAAAATAGTGCTAGGCCTGCGCAATAAACCCTATAAGAAAAGGCTGAGGGAGTAAAATATGTACTCCATGGGGGACAGGAGGGAAAGGGGGGACATGATTGAAACATTCAGATACTTCATGGGGAAAAACAGAATTTAGGAGGGTACCATCTTTCTAAGAAAAAGATATTCAAGGACGAGGAGGCACAATATGAAGCTGGGAGTGAGGGGACAGAGGTCATGTGAGGAAGTACTTTTTCACAGAGAGAGAGTGGTGGACAATGGAACAGTCTGCCGGCAGAAGTGGTGGAGACAGAAATGGTTACAGGTTTCAAGAACGCATGGGACAGACACAAAGGGATCTTGAAAAAGCAAAGGGAGGGGACGGCAGGTTGTTTGGGGCCTGCTGAGTCACAATAGGTAGGATAACAGGGCAGACAAGGTGGGCCTGGAGGCTCTTCTCTCCGGCCAACTTCTATGTTTCTGTGTTTGCTGAACACCTATCCAGAAAGTGTGTGTTTAGACTAAATGACTGATGTATATATTATGCAAAACGGAGCACTGGAACCCCATTATCAATGCATCTGAAATTTGGAGCTGGGCTGTGAATGTGCACATGCAGTAATAGTAAAATATTTTATTCATGCACGTTTATATAAATTAGGATTCTCTCGATTGAGCTACAGCTCATTTACAACAAGGTCCTAGAAGTTACAAGACAATCAGACAATACAAAGACATAAAACTATAAATAAATAGGACACACATTCAATATACAATTTATACAAATTACATAAAGACTAATGTAAACACTCATTTAAAATTATAGGCTAATTATGGCCTGAAAATGTCCTGCAGGATATTTCAAAGAAGGCAGCATTGTCTGGTGCTAATGACTAACTTCCGAAACCATGACTTAATCTCTCTTCAAAGTTTTTTACCTTTATTGATCTTTATAATTACCGGTAGTTTGTTCCATTCAGGGGGAACCCTATAAAAAATTGATTGCCGACCACTCTCTAAATTACAATTTGGAATTTCAAAGTCTGGGGCGTTTGCTGTTCTTAGTGAACTCAATGTATCCTGTTGTCTCTCCTCAGCCACCTGACCCCTGCAAAGACTGCTGGAAAGGGGTTGGAGGTCATCTCCCACAATGCCCACGAACTGTGGCCAATCAGTAGCTTGATTTGCGCCTCAGACTGCATGCAAGCCCAGCAATGTTGGGCCAACATTCCAGAGATTGCTTGCCTGTATGACTGATCAATAGGGCGCTGGCTTTCATCCCCTATAAAAGGGGCTGCTCCTAGGGACCTGGGCTAGTTCTGCCAGTGTGACAGAGAAATAAGAGCTGTGAGTCAGTCAGCCACTGTCTGCCAGTCACTGCAGGCCTGGCAGTGTAAAGAAGTCTGGGATCCAAGCAGCTGACTTTTTGTGAAGAAAACAAGTCTTTATCAGAACTAACAGTTCAAAGGTAAGGATTGCAGCTGTGGTTTCTCTTGCTCCACCAAGGAGTTTCCCCTCTGGGGGATGAGCTCCTTCGAAGACCAACCAACTGAGAAGGCCACTGTTAGAGTCAGGGTACCTGGACCCCCTGAACCTGCAGCACTAGACCAACTGTGGGGCGGACGAGGTCAATGAGTAAACACCAGATGACCCTGGGAAGCCTCTTCTCCAGCTGGAAGCATGTCCATCATATCACCTGTTCCATCATCAGACACCTGAGGTATCTGTCAAGCTACAAAACCACAAGTAACCATCAAGGTTTTGGCCACAGAACTGAGAAAATTGAGATTGTGCCAGGGGCTGTGGGAAAAGTCCTGGGCGGGACTTTTCCACTTTGATAGGCCCAAGCAGAAGACCTGTTGAGGCCCTCAGGCCACCCATTTGTATGTGGATCACAAATAGGGGGCCCTTTTCAACAGTTTACAGTTTAATTATTCAGCAACAGTTTGGGTTTTGAAGTGTGTTTTGTCTGCAACTGTAAAAGCGTGCCACGAGCTCCTACTCTGCCAGCGGCAACTGCATCCCCAGTAAGGTGGCAAGTCTGAGGCTTGAAAAGCTTTGGGGGACCCGGCACCAGCTAAAGCTGTCTTGCTTAAGATCAAATAGTGCTTTGCTTCCAGTTTGTAATAGGCAGTAAAAGCAGTAAGGCGGTAAGAACTCACCGGAGGACTGCAGCAATTGTAACAAGTGCAAAATATCCTTTATTGTACACGTAGAACACACGGTAAGAACGGTGAAACTGTTCTCAATCTAAAACATCCACTGCACGCCAAACATATACTGTATCACTTCCTGGTTCCCACTCCCTGCGAGTCACCGAGCACCTGACATGTTTCACTCAATGAGAGCCGTGTGTTCTACGTATACAATAAAGGATATTTTGCCTTTGTTACAATTGCTACAGTCCTTCAGTGAGTTCTTAGTACCTTACTGCTTTTACTGCCTATTACATACTGGAAGCGAAGTGTTATTTGATCTTAGCAAGACAGCTTTAGCTGGTGCCAGGTTCCCCGAAGCTTTTCAAACCTCAGACTTGCCACTTTAACTTTCTGACCACAGGCACAGCCTTTTGTTCCAGGTGCAATGGTGCTGGTTACTTGTTTTGCATATCCCCAGTGAGGTACCTAATGCAACTAAAATGAGCTCTCACCCATGGCTTTCGGGAGGATTTAAGTCAGGTGCATTTGATAGGGGTTTGAAAGACTGTCGTGGGGGTGGGCAGATTGTGTGGGGAAATTTGTTGTTGTTGTTACTGCATATAGTATACAAATTTTACTGCTACCCCATTGCTTCCACTTTTCCTACTGTCCCTTTGTTCTTTCTGTACCCTCCCTTTTAAATACATTATTTGTTTAATCTGCAGTTTTTGGATTGGGGGTTGCTATTGGTGTTATAATGTCAGTTGTGCTGGGAGTGGGACTGTGTGGGAAGGTTATGCAGTGTTTCCGGGGGGGGGGGTAATAGTCTTGGGTGTCAGCATCCAGGTATCCCATATTGCTACCCCAGGTGGAGGCACCGTGCCACTTTAGGGCTGTGTACCCAGTGTAGTACATCTTTAAGCAACCCAGGCCAGCTCCCCTGGAGGGTTTGGAGAGGTAAACCCCGAAGGCCCCAGGTGGTCCGTTACATAAATAAGCCTAGCAATGAAGAATAAAAAGAAAAGAAATCCAGAAAATATATAGAATTTCTGTAAACTGTGTATAAATATGTTTTCTAAAGTTTTCACGAAAGTTAAAAAAAAAAACAATAAGAACGGCAGGCCAATCGACTTAAGATAGGGGAGCCTGGTTTGTCTCAAAGAAGAGACCAGTGGATGACCCTCACCACTAAGATAGGAGAAGGGAAGGGGTATGACTGTTTGGTCTTGTGAACAAGAAAATGAAAGCTGCATTTCTGTTAACATTAAAGGCAAAGACAGGAATGCAGTTCCCAAGTGGGAGGAGGAAGGGTTATTGTAACAGACTCCCTCTTTTTGGCAGTGTTCAGAATGAGGGGGCTTGAACTCTGTTCTCAGTGTGTAATTCCATGCAAAATTTCAAAGCACAGCTGTTGAAGCCATCCATCACCTTTATCTATAGGCTGCATGATTTTGTTTGTTGATACCCGATTGCCATGGCAACTCACAGCTACGTTCTCCACAACACCAGTAAACCGGAATATCTTAATTTTTTAAAAACATTTCTCTTTCACCCCTTCCCCAGAGCTGCCAACATCATGTTTGATATTGAATGGCGTGGGAGACGGATCGCCATCCGCGCTAGCAATGGCAAGTATATTTGTACAAAGAAGAATGGGCAGCTTGCAGCTGTAAGCGATTCACCTGGTAAGTTACAACAGGAGCAAAGATCCAACGAAACTGAGTTGCAACTCCCCCCTCTCAAAAAAAGTCAAAACCATGAGGGCCAGTCAAATCCTTTTTTGTTCTTTTAAGAACCAGTTCTAATTGGAACTGAAAAAGGTTCTAAACGATTCTTGTTTTGTGATCTGTTTTTGGCCCAAAAATTCATGCATTTGCATTTTATAGGCAGATTGCATGTTAATGAATAACCTGCATTTTGAACCACACTTTTTTTAATATATATGTTCAGGTTAGTTCTTTTTGGTTTTAAATTTTAGAACTGTCCTGTTTCAAGAGAATACTTTTTTAACAGTTTTTTTCCATGGCTTACTGGTTAAGATTTATACCATGTAAAGCAACAGGTTTTGCTAACATTTTGTACTTGCCCTTTTTCCTCCTTTCTACCAGCTCTGTCACTAACTTGCCTGAACTCCTAATACCATTCTATGGCTTATCACCTCCATGGTAGGGTCTTTGCAGCACTCTCCTATCCAGAGACCAAATATGGTAGAGTCTTTAGATGATGGCATGTGGCACAAGAAACCAGTTGCATCATCCTACCAGGTGGG
Organism: Neoceratodus forsteri; assembly: GCA_016271365.2. NCBI lineage: Eukaryota > Metazoa > Chordata > Ceratodontiformes > Ceratodontidae > Neoceratodus > Neoceratodus forsteri. The sequence goes on along the minus strand of JADMNL010000024.1, from coordinate 416,560,020 downwards.
GTGGGAGGGATTTGTACTGTTCTCCTGTCCCACGGGGTCTTGATGGCCAGGGCTCTAGGTGTGCCCATGCAGAACGTATTGACTTTGGGCCACTCAGCACACTCTCACCTGGTCACTGCTCTATCTGTACTGTCACCCTGTGGTCACTCAGATGGCAGCCAGGCACCCTCCCCTGCTCTGAGTTGTTCTATCCTCCTCCCATCACCAGCCTGCCAGTAAACTGGGCTTCTTCTCAAAGTGCCAGTGCTTCTGCTGCACCAGTGGGCCAGAAGGAAGTATGTTGGTATCCAAAGATCTAAAACAACTTACAAATAGGGATACACAGACAGTTTTGACTTCCACCCCCAAAAAATTAAGCAATAAGGCATGTCAGGGCATGTGTTGTACTGGGATAATGTTATGCATCAAAGTGTTGTGAGGCACAAGGCCACAGGCCAAGCACCTTCAACTAACCAAGAAGTGATGTCATCTTAGCGACACATGCCCTGAAGTTCCACGTTGAGATTATAAAATGGATCCATTTGTGTGTTTATGGTCATAAGTAGGTTGTTTTGTGGGCACTAGTTTCACCTGTGAGATCATGCTGAGATAACATTGTGGGTGAAACTGGTTCTCCATGAATCAGCTTTCAGCATTTTTTCTGTCCATTTTATACATTTAACTGTATGTTTTATAACTTTCACTGAACACCTAGTACAGAGACTGTGTGAAGTAATTTGCTGCCATTAAAAAAAGTTACATGCATGCACCAGCATGGAGATTTGCATTACAACCCCTGGTGTCAAGCAAGTGAGCAAAAGCAAGAGGAAAAAGAGACTGCTATGGTTCTCGAAAGTGATGATGGAAAAGGGAACGACAAAAGGGGCTGCATTCAGAAGGTACAAGGAGATACAGAAAAAGGAGAATAGGGAGGTGAATCGGGGAAACAGATGGAAGCAGGAAAAACAGTAAGGAGCAAAAAGGCACAAACTGAAGAGAGAATAGCCCAGGCTGCAACAAAAGGGGACAAGAAATTATTTAGGTATGTGACAATATGAAGACAAAGGGAGGGATTGTAAGGTTAAAAAGAGAAGGGAGGGACTGTAAAGGAGGACCAGGAAAAGGCAGACATTTTGAGTAAATACTTCTGCTTCATGTTCACAGAGGAAGGAGAAGGTGAGAGACCTCAAAAACAGGAGCCTTCGTTGAGAGGGAGGTAGACACCAGTCCTTTTTCAGAGGAGAGAGCCCTGAAGGGACTCACTAATCTGAAAGTGGACAAAGCTATGGGGCTAGAAGGGATGCATACAAGGGTGTTGAGCTCAGGGAGGTATTGGCTGCACCTCTGACAGTCCTATTTAACAGCTCACTGGAAACTAGAGCAATTCCAGAGGACTAGAGGAGGGCAGATGTAGTCTCACTTCACGAAAGTGGTAGCAGGGAGGAGCCTGGCATTTATAGGCCAGTCAGCCTGACATTGATGGTAGTAAAGTTAATGGAAACACTATTAAAAGAAAGGATTTAGCAATATCTGGAATCCAATGGGTTACAAGACTCGAGGCAGCATGGATTAATGGGGGGGTCATGTCAAACAAGCAGGTGACCAGGGAAATAGATCAGGTTGGAGCAGTGGACGTGGCCCACCTAGACTTCAGTAAGGCTTTCAACACCATTCCACATGGGAGACTGGTAAGCAAGCTGGGTAACTTAGGAGTGTGACCAAAGGTGGTGAACTGGGTAAGAGATTGGTTAGGGGATAGCTGACAGAGGGTGATAGTAAATGGAGTTCACTCCAAGGCAGGAAGGGTAATCAGCGGAGTACCTCAGGGATCAATGCCGGGATCGGTACTTTTTAATATCTTTATATGTGACATTGCAGAGGAGCTGAAAGAAAAGGTCTAGTTCTTTGCAGATGACACCAAAATCTGCAACAGGGCAGATACTTGGGGGGGGGCAGATGAGCAAAGACCTAAGAAAACTCGAAGAGTCATCAAGGGTATGGCAACTGGGTTTCAATGTGAAAAACTGCAAAATAATGCACTTATGGCACAGAAACCCTGGGGCAGAGTACAAAATGGATGGAGTGCTACCAACAACAACTGAGCAGAAAAGATACTATGGGTAATCATATCGGATGACCTAAAGGTGGCCAGGCAGTGAGAAAAGGCAGTTGGGAGAGCTAGTGGGATGTTGGGGTGCATAAGGAGGGATAGCACCATCAGAAAGAGGGAGGTGGCGTTGCTCCTGTATAGATCACTGGTAAGACCCCACCTTGAGTATTGTGTCCAGTTCTGGAAACCACATCTCAAGAAGAACATAGATAGAGTGAAGGCAGTCCAGAGGAGGGCAACTAATATGGTGCAGGGTCTGAATCAAAAGCCCTATGAGGGGAGACTGAAGGATCTCAATATGTGTACCGTGGAAGAGAGAAGGGGGGGGATATGATAGGCTTTTAAATACCTCACAGAGGTAAATAAGGTACAGGAGGGAAGTAATTTCAGAAAAAAAGGAACTCAGGAATAAGAGGACATGATGTGAAGCTGGAGGGGGTAGATTCTGAAGAGATGTGAGGAAGTACTTCCTCACAAAAAGAGTGGTGGATTCCTGGAACTGCCTTTCAATGGAGGTGGTGGGGGCGAAGACGGGGGGGGTTCAAGAATGCATGGGATAGGCATGAGGGTATCTTAGTGGAAAGGAAGTGGGGAGAGAAAAAGAGCTGGAGGTTGATTAGAGTCTGTGACAATACTGTAGTTAGGGAAAAATGGGCAGACTGGGTGGCTAAGCGGTCCTTATCTGCCATCAAATTTTGTGTTTCTATGTAACCCATTTCATGGCACTGGTAACCACCTACTATTAAGAAAAGAGTCCCAGAAAAGTTTTACTTCCACCAGGACAACCACCAGATATGCGCCGAAGGGACCACAGTTATCTGTTCATCAGAAGAGGGGTGCCACCTCCATCCCCTGAACCCTTCCTCCCCTGATACTGCTGCTGTCTGCCTGGCCATGTTAATGCCTTAATGCTAGGAGCCTTGGGAGGAAAACTGCAGAGTTACAGGTGCTCATGGCAGAGGGAGAGGTGGACATTGCAGCCATTACAGAAACATGGGCCACCCAATACAATGACTGGGACCTGTCTGTACCAGGGTACAGGTTATTTCGTAGGGACAGAGAGATTGGGAAAGGAGGGGGGGTGGCACTATATGTGAAGGAAGGACTGAAGTGTGTAAGGGAGGAAGGGGAGGAGGGTAGTACGGAGTCACTTTGGATGCAAATCCAGGATTCCAAGAATAGGATTCTCAGAATGGGAGTGGTGTACAGGCCACCCTCTCAGATGGAGGAGTTAGACAGGGAACTAGCAGGACAGATCAGAAGGACCTGTGAGAAGGGCAGTGTGGTGATTGTGGGGGACTTCAACATGCCAGGCATGGACTGGAGTACCCCAGCAACCAGGAATGGAAGGGAGCAGGTACTGCTGGATGCCTTCCAGGACAGCTTCCTGCTGCAAACGGTCAGTGAACCAACCAGGTTAGGGAATACCCTTGACCTTGTGCTGGCAAATGGGGACTTTGTGAGAGAACTTATGGTGGAAGAACCGCTGTCAGGGAGTGACCACCACTCAGTATGGCTCACATTGGATATGGGCAAGGAAGGAGTGGAATCTGGCACAAGAGTGCTGGACTTCAGGAGGGCTGACTTTGGAAGAATGGGGGAAGTGGTAAAAGGGTACCTGGCTAGAATTCAACCTAGTATGGGCACTAACCAGAGGCGGGAGCTCATAAAGCTGGGGATAGTGGAGGCAGCCAAAACCTCCTGCAAGGCCCAGAGCAAGAAGGCTAGGGCTAAGAAACCGAGCTGGTTGAGCAAGGAGGTCATGGAAAAGGTAAGGAGGAAAAGAGCTGCCTTTAGGAGGTACAAGAAAACAGAGAGAGGGAGGACAGGGAGGAGTACCTGACAGAATCAAAGGAGGTGACACGGGCAGTAAGGGAAGCCAAGGCATCTACAGAACTCAGGCTGGTACAAGGCATTAAGAAGGGGGAGAAGGACTTCTTTAGGTACATCAAGGAGAGAAGGAGCTGTAAGGATCACATAGTAAGGATCAGAAAGGAGGGGGGTTGGGTGGAAGCAGGGTGTGATAAGGCAGAAGGGCTAAATGATTACTTCTGCTCAGTATTTACTAAGGAGAAGAGGGGGGTGATACCCAAGGAGGGAGGACTGGCAGAAACAGGGGGGGAAGGGATGACAGATGGGGAAATCATGCAGAGCAGAGTTTGGGAGGGTTTGAAGGCACTGAGGGTGGACAAGGCACCAGGGCCAGATGGCATCCACCCCAGGGTGCTGAAGGAACTGGCAGAGGTCCTTGCAGGACTTTTGGCAGACCTATTTAATGCCTCACTACACTCAGGGTGTGTACCTCAGGACTGAAAGATTGCTCATGTGGTGCCCCTCCATAAGAGTGGCCCCAAGGATGAACCGGGGAACTACAGACTGGTGAGCCTCACATCCATCATGGGTAAGTTGATGGAGACTATCCTAAAGGAGAGGCTGGTGGCCCTCCTAGAGGCCAAAGGACTACAGGACAGCAGACAGCATGGCTTCATACATGGCAGATCCTGCCAAACCAACCTAGTGCAGTTCTATGACTGGGTAACTAGGCAACTGGACAGGGGCCATGCAGTGGATGCCCTGTAGCTGGTCTTCAGTAAGGCGTTCTATTTGGTGCCGCATGGGAGGCTGGGAAGTAAGTTAGAAGGTACAGGAGTGGGTGCAAAACTGGTGAGATGGGTAGGGAACTGGCTTCAGGGAAGGCAACAGAGGGTGGTGGTGGGTGGGGAGCTCTCACACCCAAGGGTAATGACGAGCAGTATTCCACAGGGCTCAGTGTTGGGACCAGTGTTGTTTGGGATATTAATTGCAAACATATCATTGGACATCAAGAGCAAGATCAATCTGTTTGCTGATGATACCAAGATGGGAGCAGTGGTGAATGACCTAGGGAGATGGCAGGGGTTGCAGGATGATCTGGCAAAGCTTGAAACCTGATTAGACACCTGGCAACTGGGGTTTAATGCCAAAAAGTGCAAGGTGCTACATTTTGGGGTGAAGAACCCAAGAAGGAGTTACCAGCTGGGGAGGGCAGCTAGCCCAGACAGAGGAGGAGAAGGATCTGGGGGTGCTCATTACAGGGTCAATGAACAACTCAACACAATGTAGGAAGGCAGCTTCAAAGGCCAACAAAATGCTGGGTTGCATTGCAAGGGGTATATCGTCGAGGAGGGAAGGAGGTGATTCTTGCACTGTATAGGTCATTAGTTAGACCGCACCTGGAGTACTGCGTGTAGTACTGGTGCCCGTATCTGAAGAGGGACATTAAGTTACTGGAAGGGGTGCAGCGCCAGGGCGTCAAAGATGATCAAGTGGCTGGGGAACTTATCAATGAGAGGAGGCTGAGGGAGTTGAACATGTACTCGCTGGAGGAGAGGAGGGACGGGGGAACATGATTGAAACCTGTAAGTACATGAAAGGAATAAACAAGACGGGTACAGAGGGGCTGTTCAAGGTAAGGGAAGGGAGGGACACCAGGGGCCATGATATGAGACTGGAGGTAGGAAGGTTCAGGAGGGAGATGAGGAGACACTTTTTTACAGAGAGGGTGGTGGCTGGGTGGAATGCGTTACCTGCAGAAGTGGTATCCAGTAGAACAGTGGACTGCTTCAAACGAGGAAGGGACAGGACAAGGGGGAAGGTCAGTGGAGAGGAAGGGTGAAAGGGAGGGGCAGCTGCAGAATAAGGGATGCTAGCTGAACATTCGGGTAGATAGACCTCTAGGCCTTTATCTGCTGGCAAATTTCGTATGTTCGTATGTTGCCTCAGGCCTGGGTTGATCCTGAAAATAGGCTGTGTAGCCCAGTGTCTTACCTCCTTAACAAATGACTAAATAAATAATTTTTTCTATATGTGTGGATATACATATGTGTGTATGCCACTGCTACAGTGATACTGTGACAGCGAATCAATCACAGCGACTGCAGTACAGCGGTTGCAGTGTGAACAAGGTGTTTCTATTGCCGAAAGGTGCATTACATTGTCAGCTACTTATTTGGATCAGTTATTAGGGTCAACAGGTGTGTTGTCTGAGGTAGATAGAGTGGTGGGAGCATGGTGTTTGTGCCGCCAATGGGTGGAGTGTCAACCGGGTCATTGTAATGCTGCTGGAGTTCGTGGATAGTGCCCAGGGGAGTTTGCAATAAACTGCACATGAGCATGAATCTGGTGTTTCCTTTTTACTTCATGATATGTATGCCATGGAGTATGTTATATTAATTTATGGGGGGTGCTGTGGGCAGAGTCCCCCCATTTTTACATAAAGTGTCTTGTACTTTGAGCAATTGTTGTCAGTGTTGTAGTGTTTCACTTGTTTCATCTGACTGTGTGATTGATGTCGGGGTGATGTTGTTGCTGTACTGTCAGTCATGATTGTTACTGTCAATCCAGCTTGGTGGAACCATATACTGTGTGTGTATATATATATATATATATATATATATAATCAGTTTGTTATGAAGACATAGCTAGGGGCTATATCAGCCAAAGATGGAGTCTTTGGGTTGACACGCTGAATCACATACACTCCATCTAGGAAACTCCTTCCTGTGATAAGGAGTTCTTTCATGGATCTCGGAGGAGTCAGACACAGAGGTATTCACTGTGTGGGACTAATGTTATGAATTGTGCTTGGTACCACTTGTGTATATTGATTTGTTTTGGCCTTACTCGTTCCCATCTTGTGTATGAGCTGATAGCTGGAAGGCTCTAAAGATGGGAAGAGCGCTGGAGAAGGAGGAGGAGAGGGTGGAGGAAACTGTGAATGCTAAACGAGGGGGGCTGAGCGTGTAGGTATTTTTATAGAGGGAATCCCCGCCCACTGAATTACGGGCGGGCCCTTCAATTCACTGTATGGGAATAATGTTATGAATTGTGCTTGGTGCCACTCGTATATATTGATTTGTTTTGGCCTTATTCGTTCCCATCTTGTGTATGAGCCGATAGCTGGAAGACCCAAAAAAAATAGTATCCACCTCTTCCAACTCACGGAGAGTATACCTGGCAGCACTCAGGAGAGGAAAACTCCCCTTTAATGGAGGAAACCTCTGAGGAACCATGGCTACCAAGTTGCCTCCCTTCTAGGCGTATCACAAGGAGATGGAAAGAAAAAGCTAAACGCATTTCCACTCGGATTAGAACGATGTCTCAAAACAAGATGACGTCCATCTTCCCAGATGTTTAATGATGTAGGCTGGAACTTCTTCGTGAGGCAGAGTAGCAAGAACCGATTCTAAATGAATGGCCAGATTAAGTGAAAGGATCAAGTCCCAGGCGTTGCAGTAGTGAACGAATTGAATCCACAAATTCTTTGGTGGTTAGAGGTGCATTATTATGAGAGGTTATTAGAGGAGATTCAGGACCAGATTGACTATGAAAACCGAATAGCTGGTTCAAGAAGTAGACGGGGCACCAAGCAGTATTTGTAGGAAAATATTGAATGTCCACACCTTCTCATAGCCTGTCCGATTTTGATGCAGGAAGATGGAGAACATAGTAGTCCGTTCGCTTGGTAAGATGTTTGACCTTGAGAAAGGACATCGCAGAAATTGATGAAACTGTGAATTCTCCTGGGCATAGAAATCCATATAAAGCCAGACAGATAGCTGCAAGTAGGATGGTGGAGTGTGAAGTAGGAGGTTTGGACTTCAGTAGATTAATTAGCTGTTTGAAGATGGTATCATCGATGGGTAAACGAGTAGGCATCCTTTTGAATGAGAGTTTTTTGGATTGCTGTAAGAAGAAGCTTAACTGCAGGATAAGGATAACAAGCAGACAGAAGCTGGATCTTGTAAGCAAAAGTGGAACTGAATGCCAGCTAAGTATTGGTGAATGGTAGAGTAAGACAATTTACTGGTTGTATGACAATAGGTCATGAAAGCTAATATGGTAGGTAGGGAAATTGGAAATGCAGAGGAGGCTGTCATGGAGCAGAATGAATTGTATTTTCTCCAGGCTGTTTTGTAAGTTGATTGTGCGCTGATCAATAAGGCTGACCACATGAGGTTTTGTGCTGTAGTAAGGTAATTAATCATGGCATGACTAGATTCTTGAACTGAGGAACTGGAGTTGGTAGAGAATCCGCAGTAGGAAGCAGAATACGGAATTTCTGAAATTGAAAACGGGAAAGGTAGTCAGCGGCTGTGTTGAGATGACCAGGAATATGAAAACACTGAATGCAAAAATTATGAATAAGTGAAAGCCATGTTAATCTCCGCAAGAATAGCATGATTGTAGGAGAAGATGATCTGCCTTTGTTAATAATATCTACTATTGTTTGATTATCTGTATATATTAACACTGTAGACAAAGACTAGCGCTGACCCCAAGTGAAAGTTGCTGCAACTACAGGATATATCTCAAATAAAGGGGAAGAGGTCGTGGCTGCAGGCAATTGTAGAAATTCAGAAGGCCATGTAGAAGAGATCCAGGATTGATGGAAAATAGCAGCAAATCCGTCAGTAGGTGAAGCATCCGTGAATACTCGAGGGGAAAAATCTTGAGAGATGTCTTTGTAGAACACAGAGTGACCATTCCATTGGTTTAGGAAGAGGAACCACATGGCAAGGTCAGAGTTTGCAGTAGCTGTGATAGAAATGTGATGGTGGAGGGCTGAAGCTGAAGGAAGCAGATCGAGCAAACATGCTATGAAGGTTCGTCCTTGAGGAATTATAAGTGTTGCAAAGGAGAGATAACCTAGCAGAGACAAGAGTTCGTGTTTTCTGCAGGATGAGCGATTGGAGAATGATAGAACCAGAGTCTTGATTCTGCATAGCTTGTCCATAGGGAGTCTGGCTTCCATGCGAACAGAATCGAGAATGATGCCCAAAAATTCCAGGGAAGTGGCAGGATCAGAAGTCTTTTCCTCCGAGACAGGTACAGCTAATTGATGAAATAAATCGCGTAAGGCAGAAAGGGCTGCAGCTGGAGGTGCAGAAGGAGGTTCGATGAGAAGAAAATCATCAAGCAAGTGGATCACTGAGGTTACCCGACAATGTTTCAACAACAACCAGCAAAGAGTAGAAGAAAAGACATTGAACAGTTTCAGACTGCTCTTGCAACTGAAAACTACCCGTATAGCAAAGTAATAGGAATCTTCCCATTAGATGCCATAGAGATGCCAAAGGGACGTATGAATAGGAAGGAGTTTAAACGCATCGGCAATGTCAGCTTTGGAGAGTCATGCGCCTCTGCCCATTTGTTTGATAGTCAATATGGCATCGTCAATCTTGGCATAGGCCAGAGAAAAATCCTGAGAAGGGATAAGAGAGTTGATACTGGGAATGCAAGTGGCACATGGAGCGGATAAATCGAAAATAAGGCGCTGCTTCCTTGAGAATTTGCGAGTAGCAATGCCAATAGGGCTGACATGAATGAGAGGAAACGGTGGATGGAGAAATGGTCCGATGATATATCCATTGTCCAGCTCCTTCTACAAAAGGGAGGAGACCAAGTCTGGTTGAGTGAGAGCTGTTTGTAAATTAGGAGATTCGTAGGAGCCCTGAGGAAGAGAGCAAATGCCAGTATGGAATCCAAAAGTAAATCCGGAGAGGAGAAACTACACCAATGAGTGAGATGGATGAGTGGTGAGCAGACGGGACAGTTCGCTGATGTTAATAGGAGTAGAAGGATGATATAATAGTCAGGTTCTGCTTCTTAAATTAGGGCAGATGGATTTTGCATGAGCGTCACCACAATGACTGCAAACATGCAGCAGATGGCAGGGATGAAGGGAGCAACCCATATTATTGAAATTATTACAGACAGATCTACCAGCCACGAAAGTAATAGGACGAACATGTTTATCGTAGGACAAGTGAGGCATAGCAATAGGATTGCGTATAGTCCTGGTAATAGTGGAGCCTGAAGTGGTAGCACGGGATGTAGACAAATCTGGAATGGGTAAAGGGCAGAAAGAAGCGGCATGGGAAAGGGAGCCGCAGATCTGGCAAGTGAGAGCCTGTTGACCAGTGAAATGGCGGCAAAACAACTCATTGTCGAGCGAGCCCCAGTAAAGTCGGACATTCAGGTGAGAGAGAGCAGCAGGAGCTTTAGCTGAAAAAGATTTATGGTAATCGAAAAAATGAGTACCACCATAGCGGACGCCAAGGTCGACAACTAGATATAGGTACAGTAGGTATCCAGCTCCTCCCTGCAAGACAGAAAAGCAGAACACAAAATGTCTCTGAACAGACTAAAGGCCAAAACAAATTCAGTAATAGTCAGTTTTTTGGAAAGCCTAGGATCCTTAGAACTAAGAACAACGGAGAAATCACCACAAGAGACGACTCTGTTTTCAATGGTATCGTGGGAAGAAATAAGCAGTGAGATAAGGTTGACATCTTTCCCTTTGAAGATATCCTTGCGGAGATGAGTGGAAACTAGATGAACAGGTGAGACAGCAGGCACAGAGGAACTTGAAGCTAGAATACCTGAGGTGGTAGCAATGGCAGGCACTGAAGGAGATGGTGGAGGCATCAGGGGCTGGAGCAGGCTGAAGGGCACCCGGAGCCTGGCAACATTCTATAACATCCAGGCAATTGGAAATATCAGACAGAGAAGAAGCCAGATGAGAAATCAGATCCTTCAATTCAGCAAAGGCATCTGGAGCAGGGCTAGCAGGACGAGCTGGCATAGGACGCGGATTGAGATCCTGATTCTCGAGCCATAAATCATACAGTTCCTGCTTCTTAGCACCAGCAGAAACAGAGACCCCCAGAATCTTCAATTCAGCCAGGAGACAAGGAATGGTCCAGTCTTTTAAGGAATGTTTAGACTTTGCAGACTTCTTCCGAGGAATGGGGGTCCATCAGGTGGAGCAGGAGGATCCATGGAGGCTGCCAACGAGCTGAAGAACAGGTAGTAGGCTAAAGAGCTGGAATAGGAACGGCAATAACACAGCCCAAAGCTGGAATACATATGAAGGAAACTAGCAGGGATCCCCAGAGGAATGTCCAAGAGAAGCTCAGGACAACTGCAGGCAAGGCAAGGAAATGAATCCAGAAAGAGCGAAAACAACCAAGGAACCGCCAGGAAAGCAGCATGGCAAATGATGGAGCTAGTTGCAGGTGGGATCAAACAACAGCCGGACCAGGCAGGAAGCAACTCGGACAAACTTTGGAAAGGGCCGGGCATCATGGAAGAAGAGAAGAGAAGGAGAGCGAACCGGGCTGACCAACACCCGAATCCGCGGAGGCAGAGAAAAGGTGGGGGGAGCTGAGGAGGAGATATGGCAGGAGAAGCGCCGAAGAGTTGCCGCAAGCAGCGAGAAGAAAGTGCTGGCAAACGAACAAGGCAACAGGTAAGCACCAGCGAAGGAAAGAACCACACGCCTGGCCCAGCACTCAAACTGTAAACGCTAAATGAGAGGGGCTGAGTGTGTAGGTATTTTTGTAGAGGGAATCCCCACTCATTGAATTACAGGCGGGCCCTTCAATTATGAAAATTAGATAGAAATAATTTGGTCCATTACAGTAATAATAAATCACTTACCTGATTTCCGCCAATTAGCGAACAGAGCCACTCTATCTCATATCCTGTGTACAGTGGGCTCTCTTGCAGGAAGGTTAGGAATGGAGCGTTCCATTTCACAGCCAGGGAGAGGGCAACTTCATTTAACTTTTGAAATTAAAAAGTAAATACTTAAAACTTACTATAAATCACAATAGCTAACTGGAGTGATTTATAATTTCTAGCATTTCTGGTATTTGACAACGGGTTCAAAGCTAAAAAGTGTAAAGTTATGCACATGAGGGCAAAGAATCCGGGGACCAAATACTGGTTGTATGGTATTCTATCAGATACTAGAGGACAGGGAAAAGGGAAAAGATAGCCGAGGAGAAGTGCTTATTGTACTAACTTTGCCATAGCAGAGATGTGCTAGCCATTATGGCAGTGGTAAGTTTCCATAAGTGCCTTGTTGATCAGAGAGTTAAAAAAGTTTAAAGAGACTAATTCTGGGAGCTTGAGTGAGGCTTGTGTTTTATTGCATGTGGATGGGATGACATGACTGATTGCAGCTATGCCATAGAGAGTGTGGAATTTGGGGACGTCTAGCAGGATATAGGTTCTTTTTCTGAGGGAATAGCAGCTGCAAGAATGGTGAAAAAGGGAAGTGGTATACGGTGGGAGTTTGTTCAGCAGAATTTTGAGAGGCCAGGTGCTTGTGTGGAGCAGTCGTCTTGTGGCAAGGGATGACCAGCCCGCTGCTGAGTAAAGAGCACAGTGATGTGTTCTGAAAGGTGCGTTGGTTATGAAGCGCAGAGCACAGTGAAAGAGGACATCTAATCTCTGTAGGTTGGATACCATGCTACTGTTGAATATAATGTCCATGTAGTCCAACAGGGGGTGAAAGGTGGCTTGTACTAACCTTTTTCTGTCTGCAGAGAATAGGGATTTGTTCCTGTAGAAAAATCCCAATCTTGTTTTTAGTTTTTTGGTGAGGTATTCTATGTGCACAGCAAATGACAGTTTGCTGTCTAACCAGATTTCTGGATATTAACATTTTTCGACAGTCTTAAGTGAGTCTCCTAGAAGGGTTGTAATAGGTGCCAGTGTGGCCTGCTGTGCAGGTAACCAGGCCAGAGAAAGAGAAAGGCCTGGGACTAATCATCATGAGTGATCTGAAACATTCGGCACACTGCAGAGCAGCTGCCAAAGCAAATCAGATGCGGTGCTGCATAGCCAGGGGAATTACCAGCAGGAAGGCGGAGGTCATTCTGCCACTATACAGGTCTCTGGTAAGACCGCATCTTAAGTACAGTGTGCAGTATTGGTGCCCTTATCTTAAGAAGGATATCAACTTGCTGGAAACAGTCCAGAGAAGGACAACCAAGATGCTTCAGGGCCAGCAAGGCAGCACCTATGAGGGGGCTCAACATGTACTGTCGAGAAAACAAGAGATGGGGAACATGACTAAGACCTTCAAGTACCTTAAAGGTATAAAGAGAGTAAGCACTGAGGGCCTTTTCAACCTTACTGGGAACAAGACCACTAGGGGTCACAGCCTAAAGCTGGTGGGAGAAGGTTCAGGAGGGTGATGAGGAGGCACTTTTTCATCAAAAGGGTGGTGGCCAAATGGAATGAAATGCCAAGAGGTGGTATCCTAAAAATGGTGAAAAGCTCCCAAGAGGGATAGGGATGGGGCATGGGGAAGGGAAAAGTTGCAGGTAAAGGGGGGTAACTGGGGGGAGGAGTAGTTGAGGGAGGTCAAGAGGGAAATGGGAAGGTGGAGCAGTGCCCACTGTAAACACCTTGGGAACTGTACAATCGAGCAGACTTGTTGAACTGTAAGGCCTTTATCTGCTGGCATGTTCATATGTTCCTATAATTATGGTATAAGAAACTCCTCGTGAGGGTTGGGCAGCCAGAGTGGCTCAGATTCACTTCACGATCCTCTCCCCTAAATCTTATGCTTAGAGTCATCCTAAGAGATGCCCCTCAGAGGCCCTATTAACTTATAAAAAGCATTCATGAAATAGAAATTGCACTGTAGCTGATGTATAATCAGTGTCCCACTAAAGGTCATATTAGTCACATCCCTCCAGAAATTAGAATGAATGTTACCAGCCAGCTTTAAAAAATGGACGACACGTTAATTTATTTTTGTAGGTGAAGACGAAGAGTTTGTTCTGAAGCTGATTAACAGGCCGATGCTTGTCCTACGAGGAGATCATGGCTTTGTCTGCTACCACAAAAATTCCAACACGTTGGATGCCAACCGATCGGTCTATGATGTCTTTCAACTCATCTTCCATGATGGGGCCTATCAGATTCAAGGTGAGGACAAATGACATGCAGCAATGTTCTGCTTGCCTGGTATGCAAACTGCAAAGGAAAAGTAAAGCTATGGGTTAATCTTGTGTAACTGCTTCCAATCGCAAGGTACGTGATACAGCCAAGTACAGCTAAGGAGTGGCGGGGTCTTTACAGCTTCGTTTAAGTGATGCCTGGGTTCAGTTCATATATAAACGTTTTGGATTTGGTGCTGTGCTTCCACTTATGGGAATCCTTCTAACAACTATGCTGTCGGGGTGCTTCCCGACAGGAAATTAGTTAATTCCCACCCACAGAGACAGGGGACCTGATACCTTATACAGAACATCTATACCCACCGTAGCCAAGGTCAATAACATTGCAAAGTAACTGCAACACTCTATTTAACAATAACCAATGAGTTGGTAAATGCAGTACATAAGTGGAATAAGATTTATTAGAGGGACAGGAACTCAGGAACACAGATCTGGAAGGGAAGGGAAAGGTAAGATAGATTTGCAAATTAACAGGTATGGAACCACCACCCACCAAACACAATTCCATTCCCAAGTCTCCCAACCCATTCCCCACTGGTGTGCCAGTACCCTACATCACTTGGGAACTTTTAGAGTCTCAGGGTGTGCACACAAATGATGAGTACATGCAGGCCTAAGGTACATCAGGTATCGTACCGATGGACTAACTACAAGGTGATAGCAACCTCAACTAAAAGTCATTCAAAGCAAGAGGTTTCAATGTGCTAGCAACAGGCTGATTCAAAACTAGTCTCTATGGATACTTTCATTGATCAGAAAGTCCAGGACCAAGCTATCTTACTGTCCCTAGCTAGCTATTAAATTGCATGGAGCTATACCTCTGTCTTTACTCTTGGTTAAACAGTGATAGCTGCACATCAAATTGATGGGGGAATGTCCTCCACACTAGTCTTTTGAAGACTGGCTTGGCTAAATGTGAGGCAGACCTAATGCCTTCTCTGCTTGTGAAGAGTGTGGGCTGTGAGAATTCTAACAAACTCCTGGATGGTTCTTCACCCCACAGGGGCCTTTTCTTTACCTCCTAGAAGGAAGGCTGTCTTACAGAACTGTAGTTATCTAGGCCCTCTGCAAGGACAAATCCTGCAGCAGGAGTTTTCCTGGAAAAGCAGTTTGTTTCCCCACAGAAATAAAGCAATGCATGGCAACCAAAGTCCCCAAAGACAAACAAAAGTCTCCACTGAGCACTTCAAGCATCAGGTTCTAAACCTACACCTGGAGTTCCTGGGCAGGGAAACCTGGTTGAGAACCCAACCCAAAGGCTGAGTTGCAGCACATCTATCTCTCTGGAAGACCAAGTAAATCTGAACTGTTTTGGGCACCTCCGAAGCAGTTTGTCTCTCACTCCACAGCATCATTTATCAAGCTGTCACTAGGGATGCTCTCATAGGTCCATTTTCATGGGCAGTAATCTCATGTATGATTCAGGCAGCATGAATGCCTTGTTCATGCATTCCCCGACTTCTCACTGGCTCATGGGCAAGTCAACACCTCAATTCTTTGTGCTTGTTGTCACTTTGGTTTCCAGCCTGTGCTTTGTAGAGCATTCTGCCTTGAATAGCATACAGTACCTTTGGATCCAAAAGTTTTGAATAATTCTGAATATTGCAGTGCACTTGTTAGTTTACTTCAAGCTGACTTAATTAGCAAACCATTCATAGAAACAGATAATTTGTAAGCAGAAAAGGACTGCTTGGCCCACCCAGTCTACCCAGAGTTTGGTAAACAAGCCAGCTGTAGAACCTTCACACATTTAGGCTATGCTGCCCAGACTGCTTTGATAATCTTAAAGGGCCACTCTCAGTTTTTCGGGGAATTTTTAGCTAGTACTTGTTGATGGTGCCTGTTGCCATCTGTATTTATAATGATAATATATTTGGTCTCCAGTTTTTATGTACTAAAGATTTATATGGATTTTTCACTACAAGTACTGTTTTTAGTGACTGAACTTTGCCTCACCACCTGATGCTCAAATGCAATCATGAGTCCAGTATGGCACAAAAGCACCGGTAAACTCATGAATGAATGAGTTCTTCATTTGTCAAGCAATGTCAGATAAATGTATTACATGAAGGAAGTCAGTTAACTGAGCTTGGCAAACTTACTTACAAGCAAAAATAAGTGATCTAATACAGTAAAAACAAAATTTGAAAAGTATAGCCATGACTCTGGGTATGTGCAGCAGTATCAGGTTGCTAAAATAATATTTTTATCAAAAAATCTAAATAAATCTTTTGTACATGAAAATTAGGGGTCAAATATATGCTCAATATACGTACGGATGGCAACAGACACCATCAACAAATACTAAAAATCCCCCAAAAACTGAAAGTGTTCCTTGAAAGTAGAAATAACCTTTTTGCTCTTTAAAACTGCAACAATTTCTCTTTCGATGCAAAGCCATATCACCAAACCTTCAGATTTATGCATGCTGATGGAAACAATTTTGAATCCCATTAAAGATACATCCTATCAGTTTGTGTCTAAAAGGTCATGTTGCACAATCTGGCGCAACATGGAAATTAATTGCGAACACAGCAGGGTAAGACAGTGTAAAGCTCAACTAATAAAGTTGAAGAAGGGGGTGGGGACTAAGAACTGCATATTAAATGGAATATAAAACTAAAGAAAATCTTCAGAATAGACATCCCACCCATTACATCCAGCTCAGCAGATCTTATGAAATCACATACATACTTCAATGCTTGATAAATAGTGTATGGTACTTGAGAATACTTATACTTTGGCCATTCTTTAGTTACACCATCAGTAGAGGAGCCAGGTAGCATTAGGTAAATAGAAAGCACAGCGCTAAGGCTGAAAAGAGTGCCAGAGGAGGAAGAGGTGGTGATGATGGTGGGTGTTTGAGACACTTCAAGCATGGGCAGTTGGAAGAGGCTAGAATTTATTTAGGTTCTGGGAGGAGTTATTCCCCCACACTGAACCTTGGGCAAAGCTCTCCCATTCAATGTCTGGAGAATAGTTTTTTAAGAGAGTGCCTGACTGTCACATGTTTCAAGACAGTACTAAAGACATATTTGTTCAACCTGGCCTTTCCCTAGGAACTCAGCTGATAGGCCTGCCAGTTATACTGAACGTGATTAACACTGACTTTAAATTTTATGTACTGGATTATAAATGCTGTTTTTATGTTTGTTATGACTGTTTTGTGTAGTGCCTTGATTTTGAAAGGCATTATATAAATAAAGTTTTGATTGATTGATTGATAGTATATGGACTGTGTGTATACTTAAACTTTGGCCGTTCTCTGTTCCCACCCTCAGTAGAGGAGCCTGGCAATGTTAGGGACATAGAAGTCCCAAAAGTGAGATTACCTCCTCCATCTCATGGAGAGTGTGAACAGTAGCATGCAGGAGAGAGAAAAAAACCCTGTGGAGGAAACCTCTGAAGAATAATGGCCACTGAACTGCCTATCCTCTGGGTATACTAAGAGGAGAAAATCCTAAATGCTTGTCTGATTTCTTCTTCAGGATTAGGGATGTAGGTTTCGAAGCATGAAGAGGTCCATCTTCCAAGTCTCTCGATGATATGAGCAGGAATGCTACTTTTGGATACTGATGATGCTGCTCTGATCTGAAAGGAATATCCTGAGAAAGCATAAGGATTAAGTCTGAGTTATAGGAGAGTTCTCACATGCTCCATGAACCAGTTGGTAGTCATTGCTGTGTGATGGTTGGAAATCAGAAGAGGTTGAGAGGAATTGGAGCAAATGTGGAATTGCATAAGTTGATCAAAAAGAGCTACTAGGCATCAGTTATTATGAGTAGGGTAATATGGGATCTAAACTCCTTTGTGCAGTCTGTCAGTCCTTGAAGTTGGAAGAAACAAGATGTAATGATCTGCTTATTTTTTTAAATTGGTGACTGTGAGGAATTTAGCCGAGGAGCCTGATGATATAGCAAACTCCCAGGATGCAGGAAACCATAGAAAGCTAGACAAATGGCTGATGAGGCCATAATGTTCATGGTAGGGTCAAACAGAACAGTGTGCAGCAAGTCTAACAAGTTTCAGAATATAGATCCATTGATAGGGAGTGGCTTAAATGCTTTTATGGAAGATGCTGTATGAATTCCAGGCATGAGGAGTTTAACCGAGGCATGGGATAAAATTGAAGACATGGATGGATTTAACTGAGATAACAAGAACTGGATTTCAGAAAAGTATTGCTTTATGGTCCCATGTGATAATTTCAAGGCTTGTTGGCAGTATGTTATAAATGCAAGTATATGATCAATAGAGAAAGAACTCGTATGTATTGACTGGAAGGCACAAAATGAGGAATACTTCTTTCAAGTGGTGGTATAAGTGGGTGCTTAGGTGGACAACATGAAGGCTTCAGCTTGCTGATGATAAAATGCAAAGTCATAGTGAGATCAGCAAATTGAGGAGGAGAAGCCATGATTGAGTCTGCTGAGGCATAGATGGGACAAAATTCTTGGAACTGAAATCAAGATAAAGAATCATCAGCTTCATTTGAGTAGCCAGGAAAATGAAAGCATTTCAGAGTAAAATTATGAGTATAGAGATAAGCAAGTCAGTCTCTGCATAAACATCATAATGGAATGGGAAGAAGACCTGCCCTTATTGATAATGTCCACCATTTGTTGATTATCTGAAAAGACTGAGATGCTGTGCAGAGACCAGAGATGTCCCCATACAAATGCAGTGGCTATGATAGGGTACATTTTGAAGACAGGAAACGATGTTGAAAAGTCTTGATGGGTGGACATCAGGAGATCAGGGAGCAGTGATCCAGGAATGCTCAAAGCTAGCAGCATGGCTATGAGTTGGTGACACATCAGTGTGTATCCTGGGATGTAAGTCAGGAAATGGGTCTTTGTAAAACAGAACATCTGTTCCAGTAGGCAAGAAAATGGAACCGCATAACTAGATCAGATTTGTCTGCAGCAGCAGTAGTGATGTTAATGTAATGGTGCAATTCAGAGACAGAAGATGCCAATGTCAAAAGGTAGGAAATAAATGAATGACCTTGCAGAATTATCTGCATTGCGAGACTGGGAAATCCCAGGAGTAAGAGAAGTTTGTATTTGGTGCAGGTGGCACTAACAGAAAAAGATTCCATGAGAGTTTGAATCCTGTGTAGTTTATCAGGTGGTAATCTGGCTTCCATACATTTCCTGTCCAGTTCGATACCAAGGAATTCAATGGATGTAGATGGTCCTAACGTTTTCTCCTCTGACAAAGGAACTGCTAATTCCTGGAACAGATGGACAAGTGCAGTAATGCCAGCCACACGGGTGAAATCAGAAGGATTGATAAGTAAGTCATCCAGAAGATGGATGACAGCTGGATAATCACAGACATTGAGTAGTAACCAACAAAGAGTCTCAGAAAGCATGTCGAACAATTTCAGGCTGCTTTTACAGCCAGAGGTCACCCCAACAGCAAAGTAACAGTGATCTTCCCATTTAATGCCATGTAGATGCCACAGACGGATGAATGGGCAACAAGTTAAATGCTTATGTAATGTCTGCTTTTGCAAGCCAGGAGCCAAAATCAAAGTGTTTAATAACTGTAATGGCATCATTGATGTGAACATATGACAGGGAGTAATCATTAAATGGAATCAGTGAATTGATGCTAGAAGTGGACACCCACTGAGATGCAGATAAGCTGATGATTAGGCACTTCTTGCCAGAACATTTTCTGGTGGCAACACTGACAGGATTGATCCACTAGGTGGGAAATGGTAGATATAGAAAAGGACCAAGGAAAAATCCTTTTTACATTTCTTTCTGTAAAAGTTGCTGAACTACCTCAGGTTCCTTTACAGAGGACTGTAAATTGCGACATATGAAGATGTTGGAGAGAAGCACTGCAATGCCCATATAGAAATCTTCAGAGAAGCCAGAAAGGAGATGTTCTACAAATGAACAAGAAGGATAAGAAGCTAGCACTTGAGATAAGACTTGTAAATTGATTGGAGTAGAGGGATGAAGTGATTGTGTTTAGAATGGGACACTTTCGAACAAATAAATTGAGTATAAGCATCACCACAAAAACTGCAGATGTGAAGAAATGGACAGTCAGAGCCTGAGTAGCCTTCATCATTAAAGTTATTGCAGTTTGGTTTGCTTCCTGAATATTTGATGGATCTGCCTTGTTTATTCAAGTTGGGGTGGAAGGAGGCGTTAGGATTAATAATTGTGCGGGTTAGCCTCAAAGAGGAAGCAGGAGTTGATTCAGCTGGTCTAGCACTCCTAGCTGGAATGGTAGATGATGAAACATCAGACACTGTTAAAGGACAAAGGGCAGCAAAATGGGCAAAGAAGCCGCACAGCAGGTCGGAGTATATTTGCTGCCCAGCAAAGTGCCGACAAAACAGCTTGTTATCTAGGAATGTCCAGTTCAGTTATGTATTAAAAGGAACCAAAACAGCTGCAGCTTTTGCAGAAAAGGACAGATGATAATCATAGAAATTGATCCCTCCGTATCGAATGCCTAGATCAACCAAGAGATATAAATATGAGTGCAGTTCCTCACGTCTAGAAGGAAATGCAGAGCAAAGCAAATCCCAATATAAGCTGAAAGTGAGAATGAATTCCAGAATAGTCAGTTTCTTCATGAGTCTGAGATCTTTCAACTTCAATATAACAGAAACATCGCAGGATAATTTTCTGTTGTTGCTTCTATCATGGGATGAAATAAAAAGGGATATCAGGTTTATGTCCTTCCCATCTATGATATCCTTGTGGAGGTGACTTGGGATAAGGTGAATGATGATTCTAAGGAGGAGGAGGAGGAGTGACTGAGGTGGAAGTAGTACCTGAATTCTGTCGAGTTGGTAGATCTGAAGTGGATGGAGTGCTTCTAGGAGGCATAGCACTAGTAGAAGCAGCATCTTCTTGGTTAAGGCTGGTGGACCAAAGGACAGCAGGTGTTGCTAAGATTGAGGCTGGAGTGGGTTGTGAGGGAAGGTGAGCTTCGAGAGAAGCGATACGACATTGTAGCTCTGATACAGATGTCACGATCTGAGCCATAAATTCTTAAATTTCAGATAAAGCAGAAAGAACTAGCTGGGGAATGAGCTGGCTAGGTGCTGGATCCCTGGCAGGCCAAGATGTAGCAGCTACGAATAAGTCAAACAGTTCCTGTTTCCAGGCTGAAGCTGAATGTGAAATACTGATTTTTTTCAATTCAAACATAAGGCGAAGGACAGTCCAGTCCTTTACAAAGTATTTTGATTTTGAATGTTTTTTGCAAGATGGTTGAGAATCTGAAGAAGTCTGACGAGACCCTGAAGGACCTTCTTCAGGATCTGGGGATGGAGAATCAGTAGGTGTGGTACAGACCATAGTGCCAATACATCACTTCATACACCACTTCATATTGCACTTCAGAGGAATGAACCCCGGTAGAAGAACTTGACCTTTTTACGAACCTTGGAAGAATAGGGGACAATATACTCTCTCACAAAATTCATGGGGAAGTGTTACCACTGGTAGTGTCAAGAAGGAGAATGAACCCCAGGCAGCTAGGGTCAGCTACTGGACACTGTCATCAATGAAACAGCTCCAGTGGGGCTCACAGCTTTGCAGTTTGCAGAATCACCTCTGATGGATGAAATCGAGCCCTCTATACAAGTCTATCAGAGGAAAAACTGTTGGGACAAGAATGAGAGATGTGAGTCTGATAAGTTGCTGATAGCTTGGAAGTTACAGACTCCTGTCTCTTGCAGATAAGTCGAACCCTACCTACACTGGTACACCTAAAGGTAAAAGTTAAGGAGACAGAGTCCATAGAGCTGCTGGTGAGGGCTGTTTAAGAGTAGGAGAGGCAACAGACTGGGTGCTTTAGGAGCTGAAACTGGGCAGAGGAGTGGGAGTCTAAAGGCTTGAGTTGTTAGAGGAGAAGATAGCAGGACAGAAAGGGGGGTGTCAGAGACTGCCAAGTCAGGACTGCAGGAACGGAGAGAACCAGCAGAAAGAAGAAGAAACAGGGAGACAAGGAGGCACACAGGAGAACAAAAATAGCAAACGGAGTACAGCCACACAGACCACTCAGCAGCTCTGGTGTGTTTTGAGACAAGCTATGCGTGGGCTGTTAGGAGAAGCTGGAATTTATTTGGATTGTGGGAGGAGTTATTCCCCCACACTGAACTTCAGGTACCGCCCTCCCAAAAAAGCAACAACACAGAAGATATCTTAACCTCTCCCTTTGCTGCAATTTATGCAACTTTTTGTGTTAGGTAAAAATAAGTCAGGTTCTTTATCTCTTTCAGTACAAAACTTGCTAGTGCAGCTTGTGAAAATATGCATTTATATATCTTACAAACACTGTGAAATAAAACTAAGTAAGCAATTAAACTGCTAATCAAATACTTGGTCACAGGACACCAATAACCCCACAATGGTACACAAAAGTTTAAGAAAGTCCTGACAGCTTGCAGTGACTGCAGCCCTCCACCAACTTTATCACTGACGTGGGCAGAAACCAATATCACTAAAATTCTACATATAGTGCTCTCAAATGCAGCAGAAACATAATTCATCTTACGGAGGCTACAGTCAAACACTGCTAATCGCCTACTGTTTAGCAAACCTGCAACTCTAGACCCAATTCTGAAAGGGGCACTAAAACTAAAATGCACTTAGAAAGCTAATGAATGTCTTATTACAAAAACATTTCGTAAGAAACGGTCTCTACAGCAGACACTCTTAGATGACAGTGGGATATTTTGCACTTCTACCGGTCTGTTTTTTTATAAATTTGACTTGACATTATAGGGCTTTGATGTTTTAACAAACTACACCTTGTCTCGTTTGAATCCACATCCAACCTTTATATCTGGCATGTAATTCAACTCTGCTTCCACTGACCTGATGAAGAAGATACAGCTCTCAAAATCTAGTCTCAAAAAGTATTTTATAGTGTATGGGGGTGTGTGATTGTGTATGGAAATCCATACCATGAGGTTATGCTGCAGTAGTGATGTACCTACTGAAGCAGAAAGAAAAGCCATTCTGCAGCAGTATGGTAGCCATGCCATCGAGCAGCAAAAACAAGCAAACAAAAAAGAATCAGCTGTTTCAGCATTTGGCATGTTGTGCCTGAAAACAGTTTAAACATTCACCATGACCCAGATTTACAACAGGCAGCACATACTTGCCAGTGTAGGAGTGTGGCAGGGTGAGGAGAGATTGAGTAGTTTGCCTTATTGGCTGTTGGGGGATTTGGGAGACATGCCGAGTCCGTTGATCATGGTAGTCTCTCTTTCAACACGGGGGAGGGGGGGGAGGATGATATGTGGACTAGCAGTATTTCTTCCAACTAACAGTGCAAGCAGTATTTTTTCTATTCTCTTTATTTCAATACAGGTGTCCTATACACTATACAGAAAAGTGTATAAGAAACGGTGCCCAATAAGGCTTTGTTTCCACCTCAGCATTGCCATGATGACAGTGGGCCTCTCGTGCTTTGTGCTCGATGCTACTCTGCTGTCATGGCAAACCCTCAGTGGAAACACAGCCTTGCTGCGCACAGTTTCCCATACATTATTCTATATGTTGGCCCAATAAAAGGTATCCTCTGCAACATATACGTTTGTCTTCTTCAAAAACATTTTAGAATTAATGAACAACACTTCAACCATTTTATATTACATATAAAGGCTGGTTACGTAACCCAGGCACAGAAATAAAATATTAAGAGGCCACTCATTGGATCCTTGTTCTACTCCTCACTGCACTCAAAAGGCAAATGGCAGGCAGCTCCTTTCACAGGCAGGTCAGGCAGAGTACACACAGGATATCGCTACACATACACATCAGCCAATGACAACACTCTGAAAACTTCTGATAGGTGCACTAGAAGGCAAAAAGTGTGCAGCGGTTTTGCTAACATTCTATTTCCATATTAAAGATAGGACTGCATGAAATAGTTCTTATTTCTGAAAAATCCACAGATTATCACAGTGTGATTACAATAGGAGGGCTACACTTCCACAGCCCTCAAAAATCTGAGCTGCTCTTGAGTGTGTTCAACTTGTATTGAAAAAGCAAATTTAGCAGCTCCGGCATCAGACTGCCTGGACCCCCTGCTCCTCATGGCCATTTAGATGGCTCTTGCTGCCATCTTTGTCTACTGAGCTGTCCCCACCTGAAAGAGAAAGCCTACTGTAGGTCAGGTGATCAGTGGAGGGTACCTGGTAATAATGGCACCTGTACCAGAGCTGTATGGAGGTAATCTTGCAGAACAGACTGAGGGGGTGCCAGGCTCCACTGCGAAAGGTGGAAACAATGTAAAAAAATAAAACTACTTGCTAAAATATGATCTACGAGGACTAAATTTATTTATTTATTTAAAATGTTGCTCCAGCTAGACATACAGAGATATAAGAGTAATCTCGTTTACAAATGCGACCAAAGGGAAGAGGAATAGGCAAGGGCTTCCCACGTGCTTCAGTGGCTGTCTGTCTGCGACATTTGGTCCTCCAAACAAAATATTTTTTTTTTTTTTTTTAGCTGAAGGCTTGGAAGCAGATTAATTTGATGTTTAGGCTATGTTTTACAGGGGTGAGTGAAAACTGCAGAGGAGTGTGAGCAGGTGAGTAGAGGTGGACGACAGGAAGAGCACCTTTCATTGAACACAGGGGCCAAAAATATATTTTTTTTAAATTCTAGATCAGAAGGGCCTTAATACTTGATCTCAAACTTTTAGCCAGCTGTGGTTCTGGTCTATGACCTGAAACCTGTTGATTCTGAGTGGATTCTATGTTTTTTTCTAGAACTGTTCTCTTTCCCCTAAAGCAAATGCTCTTTTCTTTTTTGTTTTCATCAGTTGCTTACAGTGAAGTGAGAAATCTCAGCTGCAGAGTTAGAGTTAGCACATAGCTCAAACTTTGCAACCACACAGGGCCTTGAGCTGTCTAGTTAGCCTCATTTTGTCCTGGTTGTCTGTGTCTATCCAGTTTTCTCAAGAACGTATCACTGATTTGTGTATGACCCCATCCCTTAGAGATTGCATTCTAATTCAGGGAAACTGCCAATGCAATACAACCCCATTTCCTGCCTGGCTCAGCGACAAAGGCAGAGCATTGTGTTACCATACGGGGATCTGCATTCTTGCAAAGCAGGAGAAGCTTACGGCATGCTGAGGGGGCCGCTGCTCAGACCCGGGGGGAGATCAAGCACCTCCAATGGACTGTGGGGAGCATTAACACCATGGGACAGCATGCAATTTTGGCTCCCCCACCCCCACATTACAGCACATACAGACGGCTTAGCACGGACAGTGGAAGCAGGTGGGGACAACAACTGGAAGAAAGCTTCTGCTGCCATTAATGATGGTAGCCCTGACACCCATCTCACAAGGCATGTTTCCAAGATCAGCTCACTCTGAGTCTCGCCTCAGACATTGCAACACATGGGCTATGGCCTGGGCACTGTAGATGGTGTGGGGAGTCTCACAGGGTGAGACAAGCTATCTGAGCAAAGAGGAAAGGGCCTGAGTCCTGTACAGGCAAAGACAGATCCCTGCCTGAAAAGAGCAAAATGTAGGTAAGCACCAGTGGGAGGGAGGGGGATAATTTCAAAAATTTGGGAAGTATAGGGTGAGAATCACAGGGATGAGCCTGTTTCTTGCAATTATCCACTCTCCTTATGGGGCCCCAGTGCAGAGATTCTCATAGGGTCGCAAGATAATCAGAGCATGTGCTGCTCAGTTAGTGATATCAACAAACTTGCAATATCAAACCTGTTTTATTTATTTATTTGTTATCAGGTGTAGGAAACAAGTTCTGGTATATTTCCAGCTCTGGTACTGTCTGCAGCGATGGAGAAATGCCAGAAGACTTTTTTTTTTTTGAGTTCCGAGAGCATGGTCGCATTGCTATCAAAGGAAAGAACAACATGTACCTGCGTGGGGACCAGGCTGGCACACTGAAAGCCGATGCAAATACTGTGGACAGTGCAACCCTTTGGGAATATTAAGCGATGGACTTCAGCACTTCTTCCTGTAGGCAGTATTTTGTATAGTAATACATCAACGAAATTAAGAATCTGTATGTGGAGAGAAGAAGGAGCAGGAGTCAGAGTTTTGTACTTTTCTGTTTTGCAAATGGCACTGTATGATGAAAAAAGTTTCAATGCATGCAGAAGTGTTGGCTCAGATCTCCACATGGTTCTGTCAAGATATGTCAAATTTGAATGTCGTGACAACAGCAGAAAGCAAAATTCTAGGTGTTAACCTCCTAGGTCTTTGATTATTGTTCCATATTCCTATTAACCTATGCCCCGTACAAATCCTGTGTTGTCTGGAGAACTGGTAGCATGAAGCAGCTGAGAATGTAACTCATTTTAGGGACACAGTCCTCCTTTCCTTTATGCAATTTCAGAGCTGCATTGTTTGATCACACTTTGAGTGTCAGTTTCAATGTAATTGCGAGGTAGGTAATCATTAATTACATGCAACGGGGTAATTACATTGTAACTACATTGCAATTGCAATGCAGTTACAGTGTAGTTACACTACAACTACAGTGCAGTTAAGGAAACTTAAAGTGTTATGCACTCTTTGTCAGCTGTTACTTCCTCCTAAGACCCCCTCAGGTTAACATGCATGTCACCTGAACATGTGACTCCTAAAATAGAGCTGTTCTAGGTTATAGATGTTTTTTCCCTCAGGTCCTGAAGCAAAACAGAAGCACTAGTTAGCCAGAAAAAGCAACATCATCCACATACCAGTTCGGTTCTTGTTTTTAGCAGCAGTTTATTTTGGATATAAAGACACTTCCTTTGGAGACGTCCTCTTAATTCAGTTACCTGTTTTATAAAATCCTTATTATTAAGTTTTCCAGTTTGGGGAGACAGTATAGTGCAGTGGTTTAAGGCTCTGAGCTGCAAATCTGGTGACATCCAGCAGAACAGACCTGGGTTTGAATCCCATAGCTTCCACTTGCATACTGTGTGACCCTGAGCAAGTCACATAACTTCCCTGTGCTCCCAGGTCGCTCCTGTAAAAAAGCTTTCAGCTAAGTATGCTACTCCTGGTTAAACAACTAAAAAAAAAAAAGTTAGGTGTGCCCTAACTCTCCCCCAGTGGTTGTTAACAGTCTACCCCCCCACCCCAAGGGCAGTCTTCAGCTATGTATGCTGTACTGCGCACATAGATATGTTGGTGTGATGCCAATACGTCTCCAATGACCTATACCACCATAATCTGTTTAAATCCCTTATTGAGGTGGTGCAAGGGAACAGGAGCTTGAAAACACTTTCAATTCTCCCCTTCTCTTTTCTCAGTCCCTCTGTTCCACACTGGGCAGGGTCACTGTGGCTGCATAGCGCTGGGATTAGCCTCAAAACATATTTTCTGTGAAAAACAACAAACCCCAAAACACAATAACTTGAATGTTATTATGTTGCTAATGTTAGTAGGGCTGCAAGCAAGTGCTGCACAAATATTGAACCGTGGGATAGATGTGGGCCTCCTGTCATGTTTTTTGTGGCTCTTTGGCTACCGTATGCTACAAACAGCCACAGATCACATTAAAATGTTGACTGTAATGCTGCTGTCAGGGTTGGGGGGAAAGAACCTATAAATTAAGAGGAAGAAAATCTTGTTACAGTAGATGCCCCTCGATAAAAGTAGGAGGGAAAGGAGATTTTCCTCTCAAACTGTCCATTGGCTCTGCAGATCAGCTTCACACTCGGCAGGCGTCATCACATCTGGACCCTGCAGGCTGCCAGGAATGTCAGAGCTGTAGTATATGGATCAATTAAGCAATAAGGCATGACAGGGTGTGTGTTATCGTGTAATAACGTCACTCCTGGGGTGGGTTGAAGCACGAGGCGAAGCAGAGTACTTCCACCACCAGAGGAGTAACGTTATTACATGATAACACACACCCTGGAGTGCCTTATTGCTATTATACAATGGCTCGATGTTATACAAAATAAAAAAAAGTTTAAAAATGTTTTTAGTAGATTTGTAGTGAGGCAGTATATCTTTGTTTCTTAAGAGAAGAGGAAAAAAAGCTGATGCTCACCTATGACAGTGATGTTATTGTGTAATATCATCACTGTGCCAGGCACACACTGACCAATCAGAATAGAGGAATTTTCCCTTGCCATTGTATAATTTTAGTTATGCACTACTGCTCCAAGTGTTCCACTGGGGTGATGACTCCAACACATGCAGGCAAAGCAAAAGGCTGCACTTGGGAAGGTGAACCAAAGAAGAAGATACCAGGGAATTAGCGCAAGGGTCAAAATAGTCTTTAATGACTCATGGAACTCCAGATGGGATAATAGTAGAAAAGAATGAAAAAGCCTCCCACTCAGCCTATGCTTACCAGATACAAAGTAGTGCAAAAACAAAGGTGTTATTTTGCTACTTAAAAGAAAGTTCAAGGCACATAACAAAAAGTGTTATCCCCACTGCAACTGAAATGTCCAGTGCTGTTTCATGCCTTTTTCCCACTGCTTGATCAAGGGTGAGGTGTGAGCATGGTGTCTTACATATTGATACGAAAATGACGTAAATAAATAGTGACTTCACAGTGCCCAGCAGACCTTTAAAATTTAAAGTGCAAACAACACTATGCTGTAAAATTTAAAACACAGTTAAAAACAACACTTGATCTGAAAATAGCAATGTGGGTGGAAAACTGGTTGGCAGGCAGAAGCCAGAGAGTGGTGGTAAATGGGGTGCACTCCAGGGTGAGGGGGGTGATGAGTGGGGTACCCCAGGGGTCAGTAATGGAATACCTCTTTTTTAATATCTACTTCAGTGATACAGCAGATGGGCTGGAGGGAAGGGTGTGCCTATTTGCAGATTATACAAAAATCTGTAATAGGTGGACACCCGGGGGTGGGTGGGTGGAGGCCATGATGCAAGACCTGAAGATTTTGGAAGGGCGGTCGGAAACTTGGCAACTGAAATTCAATGCCAATAAGTATGCTGTGATGCACTTGGGGTGTAAAAACTTGTGAGCAGCTTACACTCTTGGGGTGGGGAGAAATCAAAAAAACAGAGCAGGAGAGGGTTCTGGGGACTATAATATCAAGCAACCTTAGGGTAGGTAGCCAATGCAGCAAAGCTGTGGGGAAGGCAAATGGAATGTTGGCATGCATTGGGAGGGGCATAACTAGCAGAAGGAGGGAGGTACTGATGCCTCTTTACAAAGCCATGGTGAAGCCACACCTGGAGTATGGGGTCCAGTTCTGGAGACTGCACCTATGCAGGGACAAAGATGGGATAGAGAGGGTTCAGAGAAGGGCACCCACGATGGTGAATGGTGTGCAGGGGAAGCCATACGAGCAGAGGTGTAGGGTACTGGATCTGTACCCATTGGAGACTAGAAGGGAGAGGGGGGACATGATTGAAACTTTTAAGTACATGAAGGGGATCAATAAGGTGAAGGAGCGGAGCTTATTTAAAAGGAAGGAGGGGGCTAAAGTTAGAGGGTATAGCCTAAGATTGGAGCGAGGAAGAAATAGAGGCAATGTGAGGGGATGATTCTTCACGGAGAGGGTGGTGGAGGACTGGAACAAACTACCAGAGGAGGTGGTGGGGGCTGAAACGGTGGAGGGATTCAAGAGGGCATGGGACAGACAAATAGAGTTGGTAAGTGGGGGAAGGGGAGGGCCTGTGGAAGAGGAGAAGAGTAGGGGGAGGAAGGCGCAGACTCTATGGGCCATTGGGGTCCTTTTCTGCCGTTAGATTTCTATGATTCTAAGATTCTATGATCTGCTATTATACAGACAAAATATATCAATTTATACAAGATGTATAAATTATATGTGTATTAGATAAATGATTGCTAAACATCTGAAATGCCTGTAAAAATATGCCTTCCTATAGTCAGACACTATGTTCATACACTAGATCAATCTCAAACATTTCCTTTGCGTAAGGACAGTGGTATGCTTTTGTTGATAATAGTCGACAGCAGAAAGAAACAGGAATCAGAGCTAACATGCTCTTGTGCCAGAGTCAAGGTCACCCGAAAAGAGGCAAGCATGCCTTTTTCAGGGCAATGACATGCCTGCCAATAAGATCGATCGGTCTGGACTTCGCAGTGAGGACACTTTCTTTGTCATATTCAAGGTACTGCTCTGATTTTATTTTCCTTTCAGCATATTTATGTATTAGCTTTTATTTACCAGGCGAGTACATTAGACACAGTTGCGCCTATTTTTAGGTACAACACGGGAGGTTACAAGATACTCAGTACAGTAACGACAAGCAAGGTACAATACAGTAATACACTAAGGACTGATGCAGCAAACTAACAAACACAATAGTGCATGTTGTGGAACAGAAAGATAAAAACACAAAAATTCATGAAAACTCACACGCTGGGCAGAACAGTTAGTAAGTTACAGGCCAGCCTGTGTGCACAGACAAACAAAACTGAGAAATAAAACGACAATCAACTAACACAGGTTGCCTAGAAATGAAAAAAAGTGCATAGACTAGTACTCCCTGGAAAAAGTATCCCCTCACCAAATGACATACTGTTAATTTCTGGTCTGGCAGCACACTCGTAATTCATTTTGAACATTTATTTCATCTCAGGAAAAAAAAAATAAACCATAAAGAAATTAAAAAAAGACATCTGGATGTTATTTGTTCTTCAAATTTGTGAACAGAGGAACTGCAAAGGGTTCTGAACTTTTGATATGCCATAAGTTTCTGATAGCTATCCATGACTTAAAGGGGAACAGCCAGCACTAAGGAACCAACATCCAAGTGTGGGGCTGGTCCCAATTTGCAGTCTGTATCGCATTTTTTTTTTACTCACTGCTTACTGCAGTATAGAAGATTGGATCAGGCTGATTCTGCTGACCCCAAGCTTACATTAGCTGTAACCAGAAATCCCAGAATCCCCTGCAGCTGATGTCAGAGCTGGGCTGAAGCACTGAGAGACTGAGCAGGCTGCAGTGCACGTTATAGTTTTTATAAGCTCTAATCCTTTGCTTGTTGATCCCACCCAGTGGCATGGAGGGCTAAGGCGCTATGCACCTTACGTCCTACCACACCGAAGACCTGAGTTCAGGAATGACTTTGAGTTGCAGTTCGACCTGCGGGGGAAGGGATCAAGTGTGTGGGGAGGCATGCCATCTCTGCCCTTGGGTGCCACCTGGTAGAGGCCAGGTGGTAACACTGGCACTTGACTGGCATTGAAAGAAGGGGCCATGGTTCCATAGCATGTGTGTACATCCACACACACATGCTTATATTTTTTTATTTTTTTATTTCTTTTGTTAACCGGGTAAACATATGAGCCAAGGCCCTTTTCATACGCGACCCGAGACTATAAAATAGTCACAAGATGTTATACAAAAAGATAACTTTTACATTCACTTAATACAGGAATACAAATACATGACATATAAGACAAACAATATAATACAAATTATTTAAAATGGCAGTGACATTGCAAGCTACTCAATAAATGATGCTTCAATTTCTTTTTGACTAAATTATGACTACTCATAGTTCTCAATTGAATTAGAAGATCATTCCAGTATTTTGGTGCTTGGATAGAAAAAGCTTGAGCACCCACTTTAGTTTTAGTGACTTTCAAATTTAAACAAGAAAGAAAATTTGATCTAAAGTTTCTTGGAGCTTCCCTTACAGATATCAGAGAATACAAGGGAGAGGGACTTTTTTGTCTCAATACATTATCCGTTTTACAACAAAGAGAGTATATGGAACTCAAGTTAGGTGGTAGAAACCCTGAAACTTGATATAAAGTACAATGATGTGTAGTATAAGGCAATCTATAAACAAATCTACAAATACTATGAAAAGTCATTGTTAAGTTATTTACCACATGTTTAGACAAACTAGTAAACAAAAATGAATTATAATTCAGTTGAGAAAGTAGTATACTTTGGGCTATATGTTTCCTGGCTTGTAAAGTTAACACATTCTGTAGTCTGAATAAAACCCTTAATTTTTGATTTACTGATTTTGTTAAAGTCAATATATGATTTGAAAATGTTAAATTTGAGTCCAAATTCATTCCCAAATATCTAAAACATTGCATCTGCTCCAAATTAGTTCCATGTTTACCAAAAATATTCAGTTTCCCTAATTTAACCAACTTTTGTTTAGAGGTAAATATCATACTCTTGGTTTTTGAAATATTCAATGATAATTTTAAGTCCAACAAACAATTTTCTAGACTCTGAAAATCTACAGTCAAATCTTGGGCAATTTTATCTAATGAATTAGAGCTATTATATAATATTATATCATCAGCATATAAGATTGTCTTAGCCTTAAGAATTTTATTTGGTATAATATCCACAATTATGGAAAACAATAGGGGTCCCAAGATTGACCCTTGAGGTACACCCTTTTCTAAAATTCTACTCTTTGACACTGAACATTCATAAAGAACTTGTAGTTCCCTACCTGATAAATAACTCTCCACCCATTCTAATGACAATCTGGATAATCCCTTGGCAGCTAGGCTCCTGAGCAGCAGGCGATGGTCAACAAGGTCAAATGCCTTGGACAGGTCCACAAAAGCAGCACCAGTGAGCTCACCCCTCTCCATAGCCTCACTGATGTGGTTTGTGAACCTGGCCAAGGCAGTTCCTGTACTATGAAATTTCCTAAAGCCATGCTGTTCAGGAGGCTGAAGCCCAGTCAATTGTAAGTAATGACTAATTTGTACCTCTGTTATCTTTTCTAAAATTTTACCTAAAGGATGGAGAAGAGAAATAGGGTGGTAATTCCTCAAATCTTTACTATTTCCCCCCTTAAAAATTGGTCTTATTACGTTTTTTTTTCCACTGTTGTGGAAAGATCCCTATATTTCTAAGGACAAATTTAATATTTTTGTCAAAGGCTTATAAATGTATGAAGATATTAACTTCAAAAACCTTGGCTGAATATCATCAATTCCAAAATTTTTAAAGAATTTTCTTCAAAATTTTCAGTGCCTGATCGAGCTCTATTTCTTTAAAATGAAATATTAAATCATTTTGAGATGCTATAACTGTATTCTTTAAGTCCCGATCATCCTTATCTACATTATATTTACCCATATCCAAAAATTGTTGTAAAAAGGCTGTACTTATTTCTTGTGGATCTTTTACTGTAACTCCTTCAAAAAGGAACTCACCTGATTGTATATCTATGGGAAGAGACACCAAAGATTTTATTGAAGACCAGAATTTTTTTGGATATAACAAATTTAGATCTTCTTGTTTTGTATAATAATCAGATTTACATAACTTTAATTGTACTGTATCTTACATTCATTTCTTAATTTCCGATAGCTTTGAAAATCACTAATATTTTTATTCAAGCAAAATTGTTTCCATGCTTGATCTCTTTGTTTCATCAATTTAAACATCTCCAGAGTAATCCATTTATTCACTGTCCCCCTTACTCTCCTTGTTAGTATTGGACAGAATTTATTTTGTAACTCCAAAATTTGTGTTGTAAAGTAATCTACTGCAGACTCTATGCAAGGTATTACATCCAAGTAGTTGCTGCCATGGCTGGAGACCAAGGAGTAAAAATGGAAAATGGTTGGCGCAGGCTTCATAAAGCCCTGCCCATCTGCCACCACCTGGATTACCAGCCCACTTCAAGATGAGAATCAACAGGCGGGAAGAGGATGGCCCTCCCCCTTCCTGGCTGTGCTGGGGGGGGCAATCCATGGGTAAATTTAGGCAAGCTGACTCTGGGGGGGGTGAGTGCCATGCAGGGAGGTGGGGACAGGGCTGAGAAGCCCATCTGCATCAACCGAGGGAGAAAAACCTCTGTGGAATAAAAGGTACTCAGTAAAACTATCCAGGATATGGTTTGACCACAGCCCCCACCCTGCCCCAGCCTTTATTGCTTCATAAAGGAAGTGAGACTTAGCACTACAGCTGAGGAACGTGACCTAAGAGTTATCATCGGTGACACCCTCAAGCAATTGAGCTTGTGCAACAAGCCCTATGGTAAGGCAAGCAGGCTACTGAGGTGTATAGGGAGAGGTATTGATAGCAGGAGGAAGGAGGTAAATCTACCCGTTTATAGATCTCTAGTGAGGCCGCAGCTGGAGTACTGCACTGAGTTGTGGAGCCTTCATCTCAGGAAGGATTGGGACAGGCTGGAGACAGTACAGTGCAGGGTGACAAAAACAATTCAGAGCCAACAGGGAAAGTGTCATGAGGAACACCTCAAGTCACTAAACATGTAGTTCCTGGAGACCAGAAGAGAGAGGGGAAATATAATGGTTCCTTCAAGTTTCTAAAAGGAATAAACAGGGTGAACTGTGAGGAACTTTTTAGCTTGAATGCTAGTTTAAGGTCACAGGGCCATGAATGGAAACTGACAGGAGGGAGGTTCAAGGATGGACAAGAGGAAGTATTATTTTACAGAAATGGTGGTGGAATTGTGGAACAGTCTGCCAGCCGAGGTGGTGGGCATGAAAACAATTGCTGGTTTCAAGCGCGGTTGGGACAGAGTGAAGGGTGTAGTGGCCACTTAGGGTGAAACATTGGGAAGGAAAATTGGGGGAGCAGGGCAAGACTAGGACCCTTGATGGCCAGTAGGTCCCACGGTTGGATAGGGAACTTGAGCAGACTGGATGGACCATTGGTCTTTTTCTGCTGTCACTGCCTGTATTTCTATGCATCTATAAATCCCTCAGCTAGAAAATGAATGACTTTCATGGCCGCGTGGTTTTAATTAGAAATGGAAATGTTCTCCAACCCCTAGTATAAAATAATGTGCACAGTAGTAATATTATATAAATTATAAAATTAGAGAAATAAACCAAGACATGTGGTCAAATGTGATCACATGACAACACTTTATTATAGCACAACAGCTCAGGTTGGAAACTCTTTTCTCAATTTTTTTTATCATAAATCAGGGGGGCCATTTTATTACTGCAATAAGGTGCTCCTGGGTGTGCATTACTGTTGGACAATGGCACCTCTCAGGTACAGACCCAAGGCATGCTGTTATCTCACATTATACAATGGCAAGAAAAAATCCTGGACTCTGATTGGTCAGTCTTGGGCTAGCCCCCTGCTGTTATCCCAGCATAACATCATGGCTCTAGTCTCAGCCTCACTTTGAACCTGGAGATGAGCATTTTATGGAGCTTTTGATTGATTGTTTCATCTTCTCTTAAAAAACAAAAATATGTTTCCACACAAAAACATCTTTAAAATTATTTTTTTTATTCTGTATAACAACGAGCCATTGTATAATAGCAATAATGCCCTCCAGGGTGTGTGTCGTTTATGATAACGTCACGCCTCAGTCGTTGTACGCACTCAGCCTGCAGCCTCATGCCCAACCACCTGAAGCGTGACGTTATCCCAGCACGACACACACCCTGTCGGGCATTATTGCTTAAATAACACACACCGTCATACCGTATTGCTTACATCATCAATGCTGATTCAGCCAATCAGCAGTAACAATCATCTTGCACTTGAGACCCTCTAATAAGCATAAGAATGCCTCTGGCACAAGATTTGAATGGGTAGAATGTTTCACTTACAACACGGGAGTGTAGTTTTTTTTTTGTTGCTAAGAAAAGTTTTTCAAACAATTGTTTTCAAGAAATATATATTATATAATTACTGGTTAGCATTTGTAATACACACATCTCCTCTTGCACCCTTAGGGTGCCCGGACTGATCACCTTTGGATCACAGTTCTCACATCCTAGGGCCCTCTTATAAGCCACTACCTCTGTTCTCCATTAAATACATGATATGCTAATCACATGCTAATTACCGATTTGCTTTTTAAATCATTCTGTTTTGAAGGTTAAGTTTACTTAAGCAATAATGCACAATAGGACACATGTCGGGCTGGGATAAAGTCACACCTTGGGTGGTTGGGCACGAGCTGAGTGTGTCCAAAACCTGAAAAGTGACATTATCTCCACGACATATTCCCTGGAGTGTACCACCGTCATCATAAAATGGCTTGCTTGTAACAAGAAAGGTGAAAAACAACATTTTTAAAATATGTTTTTAGTTGCCTTTTGAATAGGTGTGATGTTGTGCTGGGATGACATCAATGAGAAGGTCAGAATTAACCAATCACAGCCCATGGATTTTCTTGCCCTTTTTTTTATTTTAATTTAGGAGGGCTTTGCCCAAGATTCAATGTGGGGGAATAACTCCTCCCACCATCCAAATATAAGCCAGCCTCTTCCAACATCCCATGCTTAGCGAGCCCCAAACACCTTCCATCCTCCCCTCCTCCTCCTTCAGCGCTTTTCTCACCCTTAGTGCTGGGCCTTCTATTTCTGTAATGCTGCCAGGCTCCTCTACTGAGGGTGGGAACAGAGAAAGGCCAAAGTATGAAGTATGCATGAGCACCTGCACTATTTACCAAACATTGAATTATAGTTTACAAGCAATCTGGTCCCATGAAGGATTTTTTTAATTAAATTTAGAACAATTTCTACCTACATGTGTGACATCATATATTGCTGCTGTGAAAACAATTATGATCTCAAAGAGGAGTATGTCATCGGTGAAGAGAACAGAAGGTGGATAAGAAGAAGTCTGACATACAAAGGGATGTTTTTCAGATACATATCCACTGTAAGAAAGAATGGGGGGAGATAAATACAAAACAATTTACAAACTAAAGGCTGCAGTGTGTCTAAAGATTGCATTTTAAAAAGTGTTCCTGGATACTGGAAAAATGCTTTAATCTTATTTTATTTATTTAGAATTATTTGACTGGGAAAGGCACACTGAGCCAAAGCTAGTTTCCAGGTGTGGCCCTGGAGCGAGTTAAGCACAGGGATGTTGTATCTAATCTTTCCCTCCCTACCCTTTCCCGAGGTCACGTCTGTAAACTGGACTGTCTTTTCTCTGTATTGATCACCTGGTTAAGCTGTTTTCAAATAAATAAGTGACTTTCTCAGTGTCACACCTTATGCAAGTGGTGGTTGTGGAATTAAATCCCTGCTGGGTCTCAAGGTTCGCAGCTCTATACTAACCAATAGGATGTACTGCCCCTCCCCCCAAAACACACACACACTTAAATTTAGGGAAACAGTCCAGCCAGCCTTTTCACAATATTAATGATCTATTTGTGTTTTTTGCCAAGTGTCTTAAGTGCGTTTACACTGAGAACACATTATGGCTGGCGGCCAACATAACCAACGTGCATGAAGAATTGAGAACAATAAACACACATGATTATGCTGTCACAGTCAATGGAGACAGATCCGGGAGCACTGGAATAGCATGCAACCAGCATAACAGTAGGGGAGAGAAAAGACTTTAGATTCAAGAGTCCTAGCTTGCTCTTGCATGCTTTAAAAGGTGTACATTAAACAGTGTTACAAAAGGGCAGTGAGAAAAGGAAGCAAGTGATTGGTTGAAACATGTCACATGACCGTGCAGTAGAGTTTGTGTTACTGCATGGCTGATTCTCATTCAGATTAGAAGTTGGTGGTTTTTTTTCATACAGATTTTTCTCCTCCATTGCCATCCACCCACTACTCAGGCCTGGGGGACGTACCCCCTGCCTTCGCTGATGTGTCTTTCTAGGGACTGAAAACTCTGGGAGCTCCTTGAATCAGAGATAAAGACAGCAAGGGCAAGAATACGAAACCTGAGGATGTCAGGCAGTTAGCAGCTCCTCCCCAGTTACATCATGCCTTGCAAAGCAGTTCCAAACTGGCTGGGATGACTCGTGTATCTTGAATTTCAAATGGTAACAACGCCTAACAATTTGTCTGAATGCAACCATAGACAGGCAAGGGTATATCTTGGGATAACATAGCGTTTCACCTGAGTGACACCCAATACGTTCCCACAATAGTACAACCATGGTTCCTCCACAGTGTCAGGCCTGGAAAGTTTAGTTAGTTTTGTTTTAGTTAGTAGTTGTTGACCGAGAAAGGAGGGCTAGTAAATACTTTCAGTTTTCAACCTGGAAAGGGTGGGGGGGGAGACAATCCAGATACAAAGCAATGGATATTGAACAAGGTTCCTCTGTTTGTTTGTTATTTTAGTGAATAGAGAAAATGTGGCCTGGACACTTGGGGAAATTCCCTTACTCTTCCAGCAGGGGGCTTTGCTGCTTCCTGTGAGGAAGATGGAGGAGACTGGAGTTGGGGAGGAGGAGTAGGATGGTGAGATGGAGTGCAGAGAGAGGGAACCGGCTTCCCTTCCCTTACGGAGTTGTGAGGAAGCACCTGGAAATCTGGAATTCGTGAATGCTGTCTCAGCTGATGGGATAGCAGATGTTTCAAGACCTGAGATTACAGTGTCAAGTGAAATTGGAGAGCGAGAAATGGTAGCTTCAAACATTATGATACGGCTGCCTGTGGGCAGGCAAAAGAGCATGGGAGGAGGAGGAGACCTGGGTCATTGTGCCACTGCTGTAACTGCGATTGTCAGTACTTTGGATGGAGGTTCAGCTTTCCGTAGCGAGGAAGAATGACTGGATTGGCAATTTAGCCAACGCAGAGCTGCCTTGCTTCTATTGCTGCAGGAGGAGGGAGGAAGAAAGGTGTTTGCAGCAGAAGATTCTTTTGAAAATGCAGCAAACCTCTGGCTTGAACCCGGACTCAATGGACCACCCACAATACAGTCTGCCCCTCTTGAGTGAAGGAAACACAGAGCTAGCCTCCACTAACATGTCTGCTGAACATTTGAACTATACAACTGCCGACTGTGAAACTGACAGTTGGCAAGGTACAGTGGGAACATCAATCACGAAGTTGGCAGCAGAAGCTGCATCTGTTGTCGGAGTTCAAAGCACTGAAATTGACAATGCTAAAGTTTCTCATTTGAAAACGCTGCCATATATTGTGGCTGCCCTGAAAAATGCTGGTTGGATCCTGGACTCTGAGGGGGAGGGCTGGAAATCCTGGGGACCTGTTAGTGCAGCTGAAATACAGAAGACTTGCTCCCCCAGAAACCTTAAGGTATGTGCTCCTATAATAGATGTTAATGTTCATTTTAACCACACACACAGCTGAAAATGACTTTAATTTAACTGTACCCTCCAGCTCTGATTTTGCCGCTAACCCAGATCCCCAACTGTTTAAACAGATGACTCGGGGGAATCCTACAATGCTTATGGTCTCCCCTTCAAACTTACCATCACAACTTGCTGAGAATACTTAGGGGTCTGTTGATCAGAAAAAGTCTATAACCACAACAGGAACTCCTGGATTGGAGACCACTGAGAACACAGACACTATCATCACTCCTGAGACTACACATGATCCTGCCTTTCAGCCTACACCCCCAAATCCAGAATCACCATCCAGACAATCTTTGTGAGAGTGACTGAATTTGGTGCCTAGAAAGTCACCAGGTCCTTCAAGGAGAAAGTCTATACCAAAGGGGGAGGGGAGGCAAGCACAGGGAAGAGCCACCCCACGGCAGAGCAGGAAAAAACACTCAGATCTTTTTAAAAAAGTAAACCCAGAACCCAGATAAAGACACAGTGCAGTTTGTCTGCAGTATAAGGGAGGCCTTGAAGAGATTCTGATAGACAGTATGTGGGTTGTGTACTTCTTAAAGGTAGCATGCGTTTTTTCACTACTGAATTATACGCACTTCTTCATACACTGGGAGAGTCTACCTTTAATGTCAGCTTTAAAACGGTGGGAAATCTTGAGAGGTTCTGGGCCAAATACCAACAATTAAAGAGCAGCTGACGCCATCAGGAGAACTTTAACAAAGCATAATATTTAG
Source organism: Neoceratodus forsteri (assembly GCA_016271365.2). Lineage (NCBI taxonomy): Eukaryota > Metazoa > Chordata > Ceratodontiformes > Ceratodontidae > Neoceratodus > Neoceratodus forsteri. The sequence continues at coordinate 416,520,439 of JADMNL010000024.1, read as the reverse complement.
ACACAGTTTATCTTATATTTCACTTTAGTTCTGTATTCCTCCTCCCCGTTATTTGTCAATGATGTAATCTGCAGGAGAACAGGACCTTTGCTCCTGAAGAGTTCATTTATTCCTGTTGCTTTCTCCTTACCTGAAGTCGTAATGCACTGCTTGTGACATCACATGTACTCCCATGGCAACAGATTATGTCACAACAGAGAATTATGACATGAAGTAGGGAGTAAGCTATAGAGGCAGAGGAACTATGAGGTATAAAAATCATGTATTCAGGCAAATTTCCTCAGTAATAAATAATGTGCAGGAGAAATCTATATAATATATATATATGGAATGCAAGCTGAATTGTACTTAAACATTATGTTTTTCAAAGTTTTCTTTGAGACGTCAGCAGCTCTTTAAAGGATATTCCTTTGTGAACCCCTTTTTGTGCAATCCTGCTGATAAAGCAGGAACTGAAAACTGATGATCCTATTCCAAATGAAGGAGTCAGCAATATAGACATCCTGCTCTGGCTGAAACAGAGGTGCACAGTGATTGGTACTCCATATCCTATTACGAATTCTAGAACTATTTGGACTGGGGGTGGGGTGTATTAGAGTTAAATTGCACTATGGTAGATCTGGAGTTCTGCAAAATACAAAATCACTCATGCCCCCACAATGCAAAGCATCATGGGCTGCATATGCAAATCACCACAGAATGTTATGCTGGTCCAACTTTAAGCAGAATTGCCTTCTGCATATGCCCAATAGTTTTTTTCTAGGCCAGAACAGGGGTATCTTGTTCTATGAGGGTCAGCCTAAGGCATGCTGCAGGTATGGCTCTCAAGCACACCTGAGCAGTGCATATGACAAGGTCCGATGTGAACTCTGTTCTGAACTGCGGCATGTCAGTAATTCCTGTCCAAATCAAGTAAAATGTAACCTTTGTGATGAGGAGGGTCACTCCTTCCAGGCTTGCGCATGGGCATCCACAACAGAGGGGACATGATGGATTTTGTGGAGCAAGTGTTTTATGTCAATAACACACAGAAATCAGGGCCGAGAAAGGAAAAAGGGCCCCCTGGAAGATTTACCAACCAGGCAGAGTCCCTAATTTTGCAGACAGCCAAAGTACATGACCAAAGGCTATTTCCTTCCCCACACCATACTGCGTCTTCTCAAGAAGTTGTCCAATGAATGTTAGGATGGCAGCAAAGTATCTCTCAATGCCCAGAGTACCAATAAACCACTGCTGATCAAATGGTAGAGGCTGCTTTGGAACTGGACCTGTCACCTAAGCTAGCAACATCCCGATCCTCTCCCTCAGTAATACACAGATGGACACATCAGTATCCCAACACATAATGATCACTTGCTGGATCCTAAGGTCAACGATATGCCCCGCCCAATGTCTGCAACTGAGACTTTTATGAGAGTTAATAGAAGATCCTCGTGCACTCAACCAAAAAGTAAAGTGTCCAGGATGGAACTCTTTGAGCATGATAATCCCTTTGAGGTTTTAAGGACCCAGAAGGAGTGCAAAGAGGCAGAAGATGACTCAGAAATCTCTTTACCATCCTCCCAGCTGAACCAGTCTTCTGAAGCAGAAGATGCAAGTGTGGAGCAACAATCCATCGTGCTTCCAAAGAAGAGAACATTGACTAGTATGGTGGCAGGGAGGATGGGGAGAAGAAAATAATTTTGTCGATAGGTCTTGTTTTCCTTGCTTTCTTTTTTGCTGCCTATGAATCACTTACAAGAGTAGGCTTTCTCAGTGGCCACCCTAAATGGGAACAGTATATTTAATACTAGAAAATGGTTAACAACTTTGTCTCTCCTTCGTGATCAGAATTATCACATTATCTTTTTACAGGATACCAGACTTCACACTTTGCGGGATATAACTAATACAAAGAAACTATGGCCCTGGGGACCAACCTTTTGGTCCATGGGAGAGGAGAAATGTACTGGTTTAGGCATTCTTTTCTCCTCCCATAAAGTAACAGTCAAAACGCTTATTGATCTGATCCTGGGAAGGGTATTAATTTTGGATGTTCTATTCCAGAATATGGATTTGAGATTGATTAATACATATGTGCCACAGTCAAAAACCAGCAGGACTGAGGCTTTCAAAGGTATACAACCATATTTATATACCTCGAAGTGTATAATTTTGGGGGGTGATTTTAACTGTAAATTTGTAACTGACTCATAGGCTCACACTAAAAAGGTATACTGTGATTCCTTTTTTCTTCTTCTTTAACATATGGTCACCTCTGCAGCTTTCGACAATGCTGTTCAAGCCAGACACCATGTATCTACCAGTACATTTTGCAAGAGAACACACTACCAGAACTAGTTTATTCTTCATCTCCCCATGGTTTCAGATAACATCAGCAACTGTTGTGCCAGTTGAAACTTCAGACCATGCTTTAGTCAGTTTAGTTTTCCGGCACCTCTGTAAGCAGGAATACTGCGAAAGGGCCTTGGAGATTAAATGCATCCTTGCTGGAGGATGGGAATTTGCAAGTACATCGTAAGACAATTTTTAAAGGACAAGGCTACGCTGATAGATGTATATGATTCTACAATATAGTGGTGGGTAGATTTTAAAAAGAATATTAAGGAATTTTTGCAAAAATGAACTAGAAAGCAGAAACATTATACATGTTTAAAATATCTGGCCCTACGCTTTCAATTACAAAAAAAGTCTGAGATTTGCAGAAGGGTCTAGACTTGACTATTCCAGTCATCATATTAGTTGTATAAAACAACAAACGGGGCAATACTGGTACAACAGAATGAAATTGCTTCTACAGGAGCAATTTGGCACTCAAGGGAGGTCAAGAAAGGTAAACCCCTTTGAAATTTGTCACAAAAGAGTCAAAAATAGACTCGTATCCACTATAATGGATGACTCTGGTGTCTTGCACTCTACCAGTAATCAAGTTCTGTGAGTGGCAGATGAGTATGTTTCCCACAAATTTGGGACTTCAGCCACCTCAACATCTACCGTAGAGACTTTTTTGAACATTGACAGATCCCCATTCCCCACTCTTTCTGAAGATATTTGCTTCTGCCTTCAGAAAGATATCACTAAGGATGAAGTTTGGGCAGCTAATACATCTTTGCAAAACTCTGTAGTACCTGAGAAAGATGGATTACCGAGTGAACTATGTAAGTTGTTCCCTGACGAATTTAGTAATTTACTGGTATGTGTATTTAATGCTTTATTTCAGAAGAGGGATCAGCCTGGACCCTTGCTGAGTGGTATTCCATTTTTTGTTCATAAATCTGGAGATAAACAGAATTTAAAGAATTGGTGTTCACTCAGTCTATTGAACACTGATATTACAAGTTTAGCAAAACTGTTGAGTAAACGTCTGGCTTTAGCAGCAGCATATCTTTTATTTCTGTTTCAAACTCGTGCAGTTTATGGATGACAGGTAGGAGAAAACCTGACTTTTATGAGAGGAATATTTGAAAGTGACCAGAATTACAGCAATACAAAAGCATTGCTACCATCTGTCGCTCACCAGAAAGGAAGAAGTGGATGTAGCCACTGTCAGTCAGGAGCTCAGTCAAGCTGCTCCCATGGTGGAGTGACTAGAGCACCCGATCCTACAGTGGATGAGGTTGGGGAAAAAACATGGCTTGATTAGGGAATATTTTTCTTTTCATATTTTGTTTCTTGCCCCAGTGTTCACACCCCCTCGGAGTTGATTATAATAGTTCTGGGGGAGGGTAGGGGGACAAAGCCCCCTGCAAAACAAAAGAAAAACTATGCTGTGTTGCCACACACTGTTTGTAGATGCGTGGTCTTGATGTGTGTGGTTTCATCCACAACATTATGACCCCGTGCCGGACAAACGATGGGTTTACTCCTTTCCCTTGACCAAGAAAAAGCCTTCAATAAAGTTCAATGTGATTTTCTCTTCCAAGTTCTCATAGAATATGGCACATCTAGGAAATCTGTAGAATCTGTTATAGCACTTTATAAGAATGTAACTGTAACTTCATTGGTGAACGGGAAATTTGGAAGATCATGTTTGTTAACTAATGGAGTTTAACAGTGATGCCCCCTTAGCACTATACTGTATGCCTTTTGTACTGATCCAGTCCTTAGACACATAGGCCCGGATATTCAAACTGCGCCAGGCTGTGGTGCGAGCTTGGGCGCAGATCAACTTGGCTGTGCAGAGGTGTGGCCTGGGCGATATTCAACGGAGCTGCGCCATGGCTCAGCAGCTTTGAATATTGCACCCTGGCCACCCCCAGTGTGCATGGCACAGTGGCACTGCACCAGTGCAAGTGGCCAGAGTGGAGCATGGAGATGTGCTAGCGCAAGTTCCATTGCACCATGCACTGCACCTGCGATATTCAAAAGTTGACATGAAAATGGGGCCATAATTTATGCAAGGTACACACGGGACATTTGCATGTCATTATGGCCCCATTTGCATGCAGATGTGCTGATTCCCGATGACTTGCACCTGGCACCTGCCAGGCAGCTGCTGTCGGGGATCAACGCCCCCTGCAGCCCGATTGCGGGCATCTGTAAAAATTAAAAAGTCCTATAACCCTGGTGGTTCAGTGGACTGCTATGTGCCCTATTGCAGGCATCTGTAAAAATAAACCCATCCAATATCCCTGGTGGTCCAGTGGACCACTTTCTGCCCAATCGCGGGCATCTGTACACAAAGAAAAGATCAATATCTCTGGTGGTCTAGTGGTACCCCCTCCCACCTGCCCACTGAGCCCCTACCCTGTTCCCCGGTCAGCGGCGAGGAATGAATCACATATCTGGAATGTGGCAAATGCGGTATGGGCTGCCGCCCATTGGCTCGTTGTGAACCAATGGGTGTGCAGTCTAAACCTGTCAGTTGGCGGCGGCGGTAGGTGGGTGGGGTGCTGCCACCCCCGGTTGACCGGGAGGAGTGGGGTGGTGGGGATCAGTGGGTGGGTGGGGATGGGAGTACCACTAGACCACCAGGATATTGGTCCTTTCTTTGTGTACAGATGCAAGCGATCGGGCAGGAAGCGGTCCACTGGACCACCAGGGATATTGGAAGGGGTCTTTTATTAATAATACAGATGCCCACGATTGGGCAGAAAGTGGTCCACTGGACCACCAGGGATATAGGACAGAAGTCTTTTTACAAATGCCTGCAATCGGGCATGGGGGGGCACTGCCAGGTGCAGCGGAACTGGTGGCCACCCACAGGTGGCAACTGCCGTGTTGCGCCCTGCAATGTGCAGCTCACCTGTTAGCTTAACTTTGTGCCTGGCGCGAGGAGGGGTTGACATGCATGGCTCTGCACATCCGGGCTGAATATCAGGCTGCGGGTTATGCATGGAGCACGTTCTCTGTGCCTGCATACATACTGATGCATTCCGTAGCGCCAGGATTTGTGCCGCGACTTTTCCCTTTTGAATATCAAGCAAGTATCACTGGGTTGGGCGATGGTGCAACACTGTTGCACCATGCTCAACCCTTTGAATATCTGGGCCATAGAACAAGATGTTTCAACCAGTAATATTAGGATACACTCTTCCACAATTTCTAGGAAAACTTCTGCATATGCAGAGGACATCTGCATATTTGTCCCAGATTTAACAGACAGAGTGAAAGCACTGAAATGTTTTTACGAGTATAGTAGGGTAACTGGGGCCCATCTAAATAAAACCAAGAGTAGGGGGATTTGGTTGAATAGTACTCAGACCACCCCTGTAACTAATATGGAAGGCATTTTGCTAGTTGCAGAGCCCATTAAAATCTTGGGGTTATGGTTTGGTGGACCTGGAATGGCCTCCTTTAACTGGGAAAAAAACTAAATACGTCAGAGACTAAGGTTTCAGATAGTGTAGTTGGAAAACGACTAAGAAAAAAAGGTGTACATGGGAAAGACCTTTTTACTTCCAGTCTTTTTATTTCTTAGCTCTATATACCCTCTCCAGGTTTCGAAGGAAACTAGATTATATAATATTTTTTTTCGCTTGGTATGGGGGAGCCATCTTAACCCTATTAAGAGAGGGTATCTGTACAGAGCAGTGCAAGACAAGAGGTCTTTCAACTATCAACCTAGTAGTTTTCTTTTTTTGTATGTTTTTTACCCATAATTTAAGACCACTTTTGTATGGTACTGAATCTTTAGGGTCATTACTTTTCCAACAGAAATAAGGGACTCTCTTTTCAGAGTGGGAGATGGCTACACTGAAGAATACAAAGGATAAAAGAAAGTTTGTTATAACCTATGTACAGGATTGCTTTTGGAAACTTAAGCAATGGCATTTAGACAGAACTACAATGTTCATGAACACAGGGAAACTATTATATAAAAAAGTGGTTATGGAATTTTTTTTTTATTGAGCCTCTGTTTCCTGATAACCGGGGGATAAAGAGGAGGGTTACAGGAGAGCAACTGGTAGATATCAGGATCCCTCCTAAGATGTAGGATATTATTTTTTTATGTGCACATGGCAGGCTGAATGTCAAAGGGAATCCCAAACATAAACAGAAAGAGGAAAGACTCTGTATAAGGTCTGGATATACATTTTCAAGAAAAAATGTACAAGTACACATGTACAAGAACATGTACACATGTACAAGAATGTACACATGAACAAGAACATGTGCACATGTACAAGAACATGTACACATGTACAAGAATGTACACATGTACAAGAACATGTACACATGCACACGTGTACAAGAATGTACACATGTACAAGAACATGTACACATTTACAAGAACGTGCACATGTACAAGAACATGTACACATGTACAAGAACATACACATGTACAAGCATATACACATGTACAAGAATATGTACACATGTACAAGAACATGCACACATGCACAAGAACATGTACACATGTACACAAATGAACACATGTACAAGAACATATACACATGTACACAAATATGTACACATGTACAAGAACATGTACACATGTACAAGAACATGTACACATGCACAAGAACGTACACATGTACAAGAACATATACTGTACACATGTACACATGTACAAGAACATGTACACAGGTACAAGAAGAAAGTATGATGCATTTGTTTTTTTCAATGTAGTTACATTGTCTCTTTCTGGCACAATTTGGCACAACACTGGAAGATTCCTCTCTTTCAATATGTGACATATGAAGTGCTTATTCTGGGAGACAGATCTAACCCTTGGAACTTTTGGCATAACAGCACCATGAACACTGTTTGCACCTGCCTCAGGCAGTGGATACGGCTACTAAGATGTCAGTTTTTTTTTACAGAACAAAGATATATCTTTAGTACAGCTAATTATTTTAGTAGAACAGGAATTTACAAGATATTAGAGCAAGAGAATACAAGACATTACTGAGCTCCATTTTTTATAAATATTGGCATAAGGTTGTTTGTCTATTACAGTTTTATTTTATGAGGGCTAGCAGCATGGGTGATGGATTATGGAATGGGTGAGGGTTACTTTCTGTTGTTTGGTACACTGTTTTGGTACACATTTTTCTGTTAAGTACTGTTTAACCTTAATATTCTGTTCAACAAAAAAAATTCCCCTTCACTCTTTTTGTGAAGTGCCATGGGAGATTTAACATCCACCTGAACAACCACCAGAATAGGCAGGCAGGTCCTCGGTTTAATGTCTAATCTGAAAGATGGAAACTCTGACAGTACAGGGTCCCCTGAACACCATGTTGGGGCATCAGTATGTTTATTTTTAATCAACAGGAGAGTGCAGGGGTTCAATTGGGCAGGAACCCACAGGAACTCATTTCCACCACTTCTTAAAAAAACTATATGACATGTCCACCACCTCTGTCATCTTTCTCCATCTCCATAGGAGAGTTCCACCACCTAGAAATGACATTTCCACCACATGGAAATCTAGATTTGAGAGTTTCCCCACTTAAACAACTCCAATTTAACTGCCAGGAGACTGCGCCCTGCAGAGCTACCAACAACATTTCCTGCAGCATCTGGTATTAATTGGAGGTCTCCCATCCTACCACTGACCAGGCATGACCCTGCTTTGCTTCTGAGATCTGACTGTACCAGGATACAAGGTGGTAAGGCTGCAGGCTATCAGGCTCAAAGGTGGTAAGACAATTTACAGAAAGAGCCATTCTTGTAAGCACCAATTCAATTTTCCTGTCCTGTTTCATTCAATGTATCTTTTCAGGGATGGAAAACTCTGGGAAGTCTAAAGTAGTGGCAGCTTTTTTATGATAGTAAAAAATGAGAAGTTGTTATGGTTGAACTTCTGACTGCAGTACAATTGTACACAATGCTGCATCAGCTGAGCTAAGCCCATCCAGGCAATAATGTTTCACAGATGTGTGCATAGAAAACCAAGTTGCCACCTTTCATACTGTAGGTCTGTGGCCAATACTTTAGCCTTTTCTGCTCAGGATGCAGCTACTGCTCTAGTTGAATGAACGTTCAGCCTTTATATAAGTTTGCCACCTTTTATGCCTCCCTGATATAAGATTGATCCACGTTGGGGACTTGGTATATTTACATACAGAATGCCCTCTTCATTGAGGACCCAGAAAAAGGACAAGTCTGTCTATCAAACAAACAAAAAATTAATACTGTAGTTCTTTCCAGGTAGAATTTCAATATCCACCTAACATCATGGTTATGAAGCCTTCTCTTCTTGTCATTGAATGCATTGGGACATCAGAAAGTGGGACTGTTTTCCTGGTTCATATGGAAATTTGATAGAACTTCTGTAATGAAAGAATGGACCTTTTAAAGAACTACCTTCTGTTTGTGAAATATCACGTAAGTTCCCTTCCATGTGGACGGCCCATTGGTGCCAAGGGTTGAGGCTGTGGATGCCACACCTCATGCCATGCCAACAACCTGGATTCAGGAACGAACCTTGGCTGTTGGGGGTCGGCCGGGGAGCGAGAGGATTGAACATCTGGAGGACTGTTCTCCTCACCCATGGTGGGTTGTTGTGGGTTCCCAGCACTGCAGCAGCCTCTGGTAGAGACCAGGGGTGGCATAAGTGCATGGGACATAGAAGGGGGCAGGACAATGGCAGGCTCCATTGGCTAGAGCTGTGAAGTGGAGCAGCCATGCAGGAGCCATTGTACACTGTGTTCCAAGGGGAAACTACATGGCAAAATCCCTCACAGTGGACCTATAATGCCACAGACAGTTGACTGGCTGCTGGGCCAACAGGCAGGTGGTTTAAAACAGACATGGAAAAATCAGTATGGCTAAGGAAATGAAAATTAAAAAAACCTCTGAATCCTCTGCAATTTCACCCACATTCTTAAACGTGCAGTCATCACATGTTTTTCTTTCATATAGAATTTAGAAATGCAGCCGTCAATAAGCAGGATTTATCAAGAAGCATGGGATAATCAAACACAACCCATAATACACATTTTAATTCAGGGGAAGTTTGAAATTAATTTCTTAAATAAACTAGCGCTTGTCTTTACATCATAACCCGCTACACATTTCCACACAAAATCGACCAAACAAAAATACAATAATTTTTCATTTACTTGAAATCTGCCGGCACCACTCGAGTTAGGAAATCATCTTCTAACCTGCCTATTTCTGTTTGCCCTATGTTTCTCAAAGTGGGGAACTGCCGGCTCGAGACCATAAAAGTTTCATCAGGAAAGGCATGCCGGGAGGCGTGTCATTGGTGCCGCTGCATGATGAGCTTAACTCTGATTGCAGCGGCACTTTTCTTACAAGTTTTGCCAACTTTGCATAGTGCTGTTGTCAGCGCTAGCATGCTGGCTTACTGGGGAGTGAGGGACGCACCTACTGAAGTGTGCCCTGCATTCGCCAACACTGACACATCTCTGAAATGTGCTACTAGCACTAGATGTTGCTTGCGCGTGCGCGCAAACCAACGTAGAAATGACAGTTCCACCACCTAGATTTGAGAGTTCCTCCACCTAAACATTTCCAGTTTGACAACTGGGTGCTATCTTAAGATATTCTGAGCTGGCAGATTTTAAACCTTGAGAAAAAAAAAGTGGTATATTAAAATTTGCAGAAGAAACATTTCATGTGTAAGATTTTTTCTAGTTTCCTGCAAAAAACACAGTACACACCAGGCAGCTTGGTTCAGATCTCATAACATTCCCCAAAAATTGCAACATTTATTTATTTATTTATTTATTTATTTAAGAGTTTTACCAGAAAGGCATGCTGAGCAGAGGACCACTCGATTCCAGATGCGTCCTGGGGGAAGGGGGAAGAGGAGCAATAATGCATACATATAATAGATAAGCATTTACAGATAGTACAAGCGACACTGAACTTGTATTTACAAGGTTACAGAGCTCCCATGGCTGAGAGGCATAGCGGTTAAAAAAAGACAATAATAGAACACAAATTACAGATGGTACTAATGTCATAGAACCAGAGTACACAAGGTTACAGAGCAAGCAGCATTAACCTAAGCATATGGCACATTTGACATTAATATCACTTTCACAAGGATGGAAGAGCTAGGAGAGGAGTCCACAGCGGGAACCCCTGGGCCAGTTAACAACCTAGTCCCCTTATGCAAGGTTAGGCATGCAGAGAGTGTTTGTTGCGGGTGAACCGGCCCCATGCTTGTGCTAGGTGCATGTACATCTGGTAGAGAAGTGGGTATTTAGGAGGAGGCTGAGATGCAGAGAGTTTGTGGTATGTCTAATGTCAGCAGGCAAAGCATTCCAAAGTTTGGGTATGCGGTATTTGAAAGCAGCTTGACTTTTGGATAAGCCCATAAATGGGACATGAAAAAGCTTGGAGTCAGTGCTCCTGAGGAAGTACACTGGTGGTGGTTGGAGTGAGAGGGCAGATTCGAGGTAGGGGGGAAGGGACTGGGCTCAGTATTTAGCTGTGATCCTAGCACAGTGAACTTGCCTAAGGCCCTGGCGTGGAGCTAGCGATCTGTAGAGGTCACAGTGATGAGTCATTGGGGGGCATTCCAAGATGAAGCAACAGAAAGAATGGATGAGTGTGTCAAGACTGGTTAGGGAGGAGAGGGGAGCAGCATCGTAGACTACGTCGCCATAGTCAAGTAATGGTAGAATTGTCTTGTGGACAATTTCCTTCCGTGTCAATGCAGGGATGCATCCCTTGTTGCGATATAAGGTGCTAAGTTTAAGATGCAGTTTCTTGTGAATTGAGTCGATGTGCATGGAGAAATCAAGGTGCTGGTTGAGCCAGATCCCTAAGTATCTGAAGGAGGTGCATGCCTGTAGGGGTGTCCCGTCAATGGTTGGTAGATGGTGGGGCGGAGAGACCGGAGAGTCTTGGCTGAAAGCCGAAGGTTTGGGAGATGGTTTTCTTGGTGTTGAGGAACAGCTGGTTGGAACAGAACCGGTGTTGAACAGCATTGAAGTCCTGTTGTAGTATAGAGGCCACTTCAGCGGTGGCGGGGCCTGTTGCATACAGTACGGTGTCATCAGAGTACATGTGGATGGATGTGCATGGGCAGGCCAACAGAAGATTATTCAGGAAAATGGAGAAAAGTACCGTGCCCAGGACTGAGCCTTGGAGGACACCGATAGTGACTGGCAGGGGGTTAGAGGTGTGTGGGCCAATTTTTACAGATTGATATCTGCCTGCCAGGTATGAATGAAACCAGCTGGTGGCAGGGCCAGAGAGTCTGGCATCCTTTAGTTTGGATAGTAGCAGGGAGTGGGAGACGATATCAAAGGCCTTAGCTAGGTCAATGAAAATGGCTGATGTGATGTGCCCTTTATCCATGCCAGTGAGAATGGCATCGGTAAGTCTTAGTGAGGAGGTGATGGTTGAGTGTGATTTCTGAAAACCAGACTGATAAGGGTTGAAGAAGGAGGATACATCTAGAAAGGAGGAGAGTTGGGTGAGTACAAGGTGTTCCTAAAGTTTGGCCAGAATGGGGAGGAGGGAGAGGGGGCGGTAATACCAGTGAGGAGGGATCACCACCTTTGGGGAGGGGGATAACTACTGCATGCTTCCAGTCGGCTGGGACAGCAGCTAATGAAAAAAAGAGATTGAAAAGGTCGGACAGTGGGGCGGCGATGGCAGGAGCCGACAGGTGTAGCATTTTGGTATCCAGTCCAGTGGGGCACTTGCCTTTGCTGGGATTGAGTGCCCGCAGTGCTTTTAGCACTTCATCCAGGGAGACCAGGTGAAAAGAGAAACTGGAGCACAGGGAGGTGGGCGGTGTTAGCAGGGAAGTGCTCGTGGAGGGGTGCAGAAGAGCTGATAGGAGAGAGGATGCGCAGCTGATGAAGAAGGAATTGAAGGAAGAGGCCACTTTGCCAGGTTCCGAGATGGTAGAACCTTGGACGTTAGGGTCGGGGTCAGTAGCTGGGCGGGGTGGGGGTGAAGAGTAGGGATTTGATAGTTTTCCAGAATTTTGTTGGGTGATTGAGGTTTGAGGTGAAAGCCGCCTTGAAGTAATTTGTTACATTTCTGAACATAAGGAAGAGCAATCAGAAGATGTAATCAACAGATGATTGATTACTGGACGCAGGAGACATAATCACACAGATGACTGAGTGCTGAGCACGGTAAACATAGAGAAATGCCCAAAAAGACAATACAGGGCAGGAAACGTGTAAAAGCCCTGGACCACCTGAACAACAGAATGAAAAGCACCAGAATAGAATAGCAGTCCTTTGTAGTTATGCCAAAGAGCCCCCAGAGAGAGATGGAGGAGCAGGAAGCAATGCTAAGAGTGAAGGATGACCATGAAGTCAATGAGCTAACTAGGAGACACTGCAGGTAAGAAATGTCCAAGAAGCAATACTGAGATGACCGATCCAACAGGGAGGAATGGCAGGCACAGAACAGGACTTAGGAGAAATCCACCAGGAAAACCAGAATGGGACAGATGAACACAGCAGGTTCCTTCACAGCAGACCAAAGAGAAGGACAGTAGATGGCACAGGAGGAGAGCACTGAGGTGCCAGAGGTGTCCAGTGAAATCCAAGGGATTAGTTGCATGACAGGTGGAAGCCCAATGCCACATGGTGTGGAAGGATTTCAGAATGGATCCTGATGCAGTTGAGGCTGGAAGTGAGGATGAATGCAGACAGAGATAAATCCTGGACTAAAACTCGGGGGAGTAGAAACATCCGGAGCACTGATGATGAAGTAGGTGGCAACTGGAGCTGAAGGTCTGGAGACTGGAAGAGGCAGAGCTGGGAAGCAAGCCACAAGCACCAATATACAGGATTGCAGGATGGAAACTGGAAAGCAAGCAGAGCCATGAAGTCTGGAATTTCAGAGGAATAGGGAAAATCTGAGGACGAACAAACAGGTGGGTCCAAGATCCAGAATGAGATAAGGCCAATAGCATGGCAACTGAAATGCAGCCACAAGGCTAGAACAATCCAATCATCAATGGAGAAGTCTATGAAGCTCAGGAACGGGATGAAGGAACAGAAGAATAAGGCCTGGAAGACCTTTCAGAATGGTCTTCAGAGACTGGAGGCATAGGAACTGTTGACATGACTCAAGTATAGGAGACTGAAGGCAGATAGGTAGAGGGATCCCATTTCCAAAATGGAGATGAGGACCCAAATCTTGGTCCATAGGAGCCATGGAACTGAGAATAAGGCATGGGAGGAAGAGGAAGGTAACTGAATGAGGCTGGCAGAATGGAATTCATAGATGATGTGATTTGATAAACAGACTCCCATCCCCGGGGGACTGCCAAGCCCACCTGCACTCAAATGCCCAAAGCATGAGGTAGGAATAGACACTATCAGAGCACTGGTAGAAATTGGATTCAGTAGAATATGAAGTCAGATGAAATGGACTCCCATCCCCAGTAGACGGGGCAGGCCCACTTTCACTCGATACCTCACCAGGTAGAGTTAGGGATGGAGACTGTCGAATTGTTGGTACAGAATGTAGTCAGTTGAGGCTGTAGATGAATAAAACTGGGTCCCATCCCCAGTAATTGGGTTGTGCTAACCTTCACTCGATACCTCACCAGGTAGAGTTAGGGAAGGAGACTGTTGAAGAGCTGGTATAGAAGTTGTAATTAGAATGGAATTGGAAGACATGGACTCCCATCCCCGGCAGACAGGGCAAGCCCATCGTCACTCGATACCCCAGAAGGTAGAGTTAGGGATGGAGACTGATGAAGTGCTGATAGAGAACAGAAATGGAGACATGAACTCCCATCCCCAGCAGACAGGGGAAGCCCATCGTCACTCGATACCCCAGAAGGTAGAGTTAGAGATGGAGACTGTTGAAGAGCTGGTATAGAAGTTGTAATTAGAATGGAATTGGAATACATGGACTCCCATCCCCGGCAGACAGGGCAAGCCCATCGTTACTCGATACTCCAGAAGGTAGAGTTAGGGATGGAGACTGATGAAGTGCTGATAGAGAACAGAAATGGAGACATGAACTCCCATCCCCAGCAGACAGGGGAAGCCCATCGTCACTCGATACCCCAGAAGGTAGAGTTAGGGATGGAGACTGATGAAGTGCTGCTAGAGAACAGAAATGGAGACATGAACTCCCATCCCCAGCAGACAGGGGAAGCCCATCGTCACTCGATACCCCAGAAGGCAGAGTTAGAGATGGAGACTATCAGACTGCTGGTATGGGCTGAGCAAGTAATGGGCAGCTGGCTGTTCTGTATTATGAAGCAAAGCAGAAATAGAGAGCAGGAGAAAGGATTAGGAGTAGAGATGTTGCAAAGTTTTACTTAAACTGCGAAGTTTAAGTAATTGCAAATCTTCCTCCCGAACATATTGAGAATTGCCATACTGTATGTGTGTTGGACACTTCACGAAATGAGCTCGCATTTGCATTTTTTTAAAGTGCATGTCACAGCATGTGGGAATAAACTTCAAATGAGGCAAATTTACAGGTTTAAAACACACCATGGTGTGATATTGATTTTTCCAAAAGTTAGAAAAATAATAAATGAAAACAAAAACAATTGCAAAGAAATCACTACTTAACATCAGCAGTTTCTCACATAATACAGTCCTGGATCTTAGAGCTCCTAAGACTCTCCTCATCTACATGCAACAGCTTGTCTGCACAAACAGTAGAACCTCTCTCTCTCTCTCTCTCGCTCTCTCTCTCAGGACTGAGCCCCACTGAACTGAACTGAAGTGAACGCAGTGTAGAGGTTTTATATCTTTTGGTGGGGTCACCTGACTGAGCCCTTTCTATTTACATGACTGGACATGTTTCGAAACCAAGGGGGGGTTTTGTTTCAGGGGACTTCCTGGTTCAGTTAAAGGTAGTGTATATCTCCACAGATATTGACACTCTATATATCTACTCTACAGTGACTAAGCACTTCTATAAATTATACCACATTCTTTTGTTCAGCCCCATACAGTAACAGGTTTATAGTGTGAATTTATGAAAACACCTTAAGGATTTCTTATAACTGTACTAATCATGAAATTATTATTGTTTTGTATGGCTTCTGAATCCCTTTTATTTAAAAAGGCTTTATTAACTGTATTTATTCCTATTTAACATAGCTTTCATGTTTTTTTGTACACAAAATGCACTTTTGCACTTTACACAACACCTCTCCGAGTATGTGGCATCATTCTAAGGACTGGATGAATGGAAAAAGAATGAAAAGAGAGAACTAGAAGGACGTTTAGTAGGGATAGTAAAGGGCTACACTAGGTGGCCAACCTAGGGTGGGGGGAAAAGAAAAAAGCAAAGAGAAATGTGTCAACTGTTATGGAACAGACATTTTGGTAGCTAGGAAATGAGATAGAAAACTTGTCCATCAGTCATAGCTGAAGGTGTAGCCTAACTCTGACACACACCTCCCTCCTTAAGAAAAAAACAGTTCTCAAAACTATACTGATTTTTCAAGAACCCCTTCTCAGTCATAAATATTCTACCAAAACAGTAGAATGGGGGTTGGTTGAAACTTTCTCTCACCCACTATGACAGTTTCACCACCATACCAAGTTACTGCAATATGACAATACTTGACAACATTATCCTGGGGTTGTCATACAGTTCAGCACAGTAACCATCTATGCTCTCGGAGGACTTCAGTCTGTACTGACTGTCTACCCCCTAACTATTTCACTCTGGTTACTACAACTCAGACATTTCATATGTAATATCAGGCACCCATCAATAGGCATCATTTCAGCACCCATCACTTGGCATTGTTTCAGTTCCCATCACTTGCCATTGTTTCAGCCCTGTGCACCCACTACCGTATCATCATCAGTACATTAAAAAAGAGGAAGTAATACACAGCAGTATTATGCTGACTTCTAACTTCCTCCATACCCATCACTTGGCATTGTTTCTGCCCTTTGCACCCACTATCGTACCTTCACCGGTACTTTAAAAAAGAGGAAGTAATACACAGCAGTTTTATGCTGACTTCTAGCTTCCTCCATCTAGTTATCAGAGCGGCCGTACAAGCCTATACCACAACTTTTTCTGGGGTGAGTTGTACCCAGCTCTAACCCCATTCTAACACATTGTTCCAACACAGGGGCCCAATCATAGGTTCCGCGCCATACCTAGATCCTCCATGACCATAGGTTCTTCATTTTATATCATACAGTATAGACATTTCTTTCATGTTATACATTTCTTGTAATCATTTCATATATTTCATTTATCCATTTCTCTTTCATATATTTTCTGGCAGACAAGGAACCTTCTCATGCTGAACATCAACCAGCCAGCTCCTAACTCCAAAACCTTTGGGGTTTCCTTTCAACCCTTATTTTTAACATACCAGGTGTTTCCTTTCAGCCCTTACAGCATTCTGGTACCCTCAACTGACTGTACTCAGTACCAGCCTTAAAAGCTATATTCATTTTAAACATTAAATATTTCATACATTTTATCCCATATCACCTAGCTCCCCAAGCCCAATCTACGTCAGTCAGTGCTATAAATACTGTTAATAGTTTCAGTTGTAACTGAACAAGAAAAGGTCCCTTCAGCCTCAGCGGATTCTTCTTTCTTGCATGAAGGTTTCCACCCCAATACAGTATCCCTAGCAACAGTCTCACCTGGGGTCTCATCTTCCTGGTCACCATCCTGCACAAGTAACAGCCCAGGAAAATGGGCAACAATGGGATCTCAAAAGTGGCTGGGAACAAAGGTTCCATCAGGAGGTCCTACTCCTCTAGAACCCATGGATCCTGGTCCTCTGCCTCCGCCATAAAATCCTCCAGTCGGGAACCCTCCATCAACACCTGACAGTGGTGCTCTGTCTCTCTGCGGTGCTGGTCCACCTCCGTGTTTCATCAAACTCCAATCCAGTTCTTCTCCCCTGGGCTCTGCTATGCACACCGGTAAGCCCCTCCTTCTTAAACAGATCCTTAGCATCCGCAGGAGCCTGGAGGTACACCATCCTGCTCTTTGCCCCATGTCTGGATACCAGGGCTGGTTTCTGGGTACTGGTCTCCCCCTTGTTTCTCTGGACAACCAGTACTATCCCACTGCTGATACCAAGTTTGTCACAGTGTGTGGGAATAAACTTCAGACAAAACAAATTTACAGGTTTAAAACACACCGTGGTGTGGTATTTATTTTTCAAAAGTTAAAACAATAATAAATTAAAACAAAAAATATTGCAAAGAAATCACTACTTAACATCAGTAGTTTCTCACATAATACAGTCCTGGATCTTAGAGCTGCTAACATCCTTCTCATCTGCATTCAACAGCCTGTCTACAATAGCAGTAGAACCTCTCTCCTCTCTCTCCCTCAGGGCTGAGCCCCACTGGGCTGAACTGAATGGAACTCATTGAAGATGTATTTATATATTTTGGTGGGGGGGTCACCTAACTAAGCCCTTACATGTTTGGACATGTTTCAAAAACTGGGGGAGGGAGGGGATTGTGTCAGGGATTTCCTGGTTCAGTTAAAGGTACAGTGTATATATCCACAGATACTGACTTTCTATATCTCTGATCCACAGTGATTAAGCTCTTTTATACATAGAACCTTATACAGTAACAGCTTTATAGTTTGAACCTATGAAAATACCTTAAGGATCTCTTACAACTGTACTAATCATTAAATTAGTATTGTTTTATATGACTTCTGAATTATTTTTATTTAAAAATGCTTTATTAACTGTATTTATTCCTATTTAAAATAGCCTTCATGCTTTTTGTACACAAAATGCACTTATGCACTTTACACAACACTGTACAGGAGATTGGCATTATTTTAGGGACTGGATGGAAATGGACAAAGAATGAAAAGAGAGAACTAGTAGGAAGTTTAGTAGGGAAAGTAAAGAGCTACGCTAGGTGGCCAACCTAGGGTAGGGGGAAAAGAAGAAAAGCAAAGAGAAAAGCGTTGACTGTTGCGCAACAGAAGTTTTGGTAGCTAGGAAATAAGGACATAGAAAAGTGGTCCATCAGTCACAGACAAGGGTGTAGCCTAACTCTGCCACAATCTGAATCGCAATTTTCTATATACAACCTAGCTAGGCACATAGTAACTATTCACAATAAAGCATGCTATCATATTAGTCTTACTTAGATATTGGACATCCTATACTAACTTAATGCAAAGTCATGACATTTTAAATTTACCTGGCACACATCAGCAGGATCACAATTACATTTTCACGTCAGACAGTTAGCATTACATTTTCCACTTAAATCATCCCTTTACCACCTTTTACCAGAGTATTTCACTTTATTCCCCTCTTTTTACCTCTGTACCTTTTGTTATACTGAATGGGCACCCTAGCTTGGGTAGAGGCTTTGGTTTGGGTTGAGGCAGTGAACACAATTTTGGGCATGGAGGTGGCTGTAATATATATTCCTTTGTACACAACATTCATGGGCGAGTTAACTGGTTCTCCTGGAGTATCATACATGAGCTTGGATTCACAGATCTTTCTGGGCGACGTGGCAAAGTTGGCACCGGCTCTTGCACTTCCACTTCAGCATTCGGGGTGATCAGTCCCCGTTCAATGTCCAGCAACAAAACAGCTTCAGAAGAAATGGGTTCCACTGCACTTTCTTGTGGTTTAGTACTAGTTTCAGGCTCTTTGGCTTGAGCACCGCTCTCACTTTCTGGCTCTTTAACTTGGGTATCACTGTTACTCTCTGGCTTGTTAGGCTCACTGTCATTTGTCAGCGGTATGTCTGCAAAGTCGGAATCATCCAGGACACATCTCTCCAGTTCTTGAACAACATTACTATCATTAGAATGAAACAGTTCACTTAGCCCACTTCGTTCAGCAACACTTTCATGATCACTTGTAGATTCACTACTTGCTTCATTGTGTTCATGTTCACTGATTTCAGATAATTCCACCATACAAAGGGAATCAGACTCTTTAAGACCTACATGGTGGGCATCAATTTCTGGAGGTTCAGGTACAACTGATAAATTGGAATCAGTTAAAACCACTGGATTTTCAGAGTCATCACCTTGGGTAACGGAGGGAAATCCCTGAAACAATCTTTCAAGTTCAGAGGATGGATAGAAGGCAGTACAAAATTCACTTTCATCATAAACTTCAGATTCAGTATTCTCAGTATTTACAGTGTTTGCAGGTTTGGAGACATTACCATCAGAAGCAACATGCTGGGAAGCAGAAGTTTGCTGGTTTTGTTGCTTGGCCTTAGTAGCAGACCTAGTCACAGGGTGCTGAGGAGCTTCAGTCTCTTAAACGCTATTGATTACTATTTAGCCGATAGGTAAAAGGCGATGTCTATGAATGGTTTTGACAGCACAAGGGTCCAATTCTGGATACATTTTATACACAGGAAGATTACCCAGCTTGCCAACTACAACATATGGGATGTGACTCCAGCAGTTGGCTATTCTGTATTTACCTGAAAGTCAAGAGTTTCTCATTAGTACCCTGTCACCTGGTTGGAACTCTTGGGCTTTGACACGTTTGTCATGATGGGTTTTGTTGGCCAGGTTTTTTTCTGCTGCCATGGTATTTGCAAGCTGATAGGCATGATCTAGTTGAGCTTTTACCTTTTTGATGTACTGCAGGTAGTTTTCTGACTGAAAACCATCAGGATACACTCCAAAAACAAATGTTCACTGAGAGACGAGCTTCTCTGCCGAACACAGGGTGGTGCGGCGAAAAACCAGTAGCATCGTTCTTTGTGCAGTTATAGGTATGTACAAGTGCACATATTTGTTGGCTCCACTTTGGCTTATCTTTTGGATGCAGGGTGCCAAGCATATTAAGCAAAGTTCAATTAAACCTTTCTGGTTGCGGATCTCCTTGTGGATGATAGGGGGTTGTTCTGGATTTTCTTACACCCCATAGGGACAACAGTTCTTTAATAAGTCTGCTTTCGAAAACCTGACCTTGATCCAAATGGATATGCTGGGGGGCACAGTAATGTACGAAAAACTTTTCAGTGAGAACTTGGGCTACAGTTGAGGCCTTTTGGTCTTTGGTTGGATAGGCCTGCGCATACCTTGTGAAGTGATTCATAACTGCTAACACATTAGCAATGCCTTCCAAATCTGCCTCCAAACTAAGAAAATCGATGCAGATGAATTCCATCGGTGCACTTGTAGTACTATTGACCAGAGGGGCTGCTCTTTGTGGTTGAGCTTTGCGCTGAAGACACCTACTGCAGGTTTTAACATATTGCTCAATGTCTAGGCCCATCTTAGGCTAGTAGAAATGTGAATGGGCAAGATCCAGAGTTCTTTCACTACCCAGGTGTCCCATTTGGTCATGCAAGACTTTTATTACAACAGTTTTGAACTTAGATGGCAATACTAGCTGTCTCCTCAACTTCACCGTGGCTGTCAGTAAGCTCTCTGTACAATAGCTACTCATGGAGCTTGAGTTTAGGTCCTTCTCAAAGAAGTAAAGCAGTTTTGGGGTCACTGGACCACATTTTGGAGACATCTTCCCCCTTTCTTAAAGCGTCGACTACTGGTCTGATCACTGGATCATAGTACTGTTCTTTTCAGATGTCAGCTGGAGTTAGCTGTGGTAAAGAACTTAAGTCTAAGGCTGCAAAATTACAGTAGGCAACTGGTACACTAGTCTCTGGAGGTCCCAAGCAATCTGGCAGACAGTTTACAGCTTCAGAGGATGGGGTTTCTTCCTGGTCAAACTTGTGGCATAGTGCTTTTATAGATTGTTCAGGAATATGCACCCATTGTTGGTCTGAAGCAGGTCTTCATGAGAGAGCATCGGCATCGACGTGATTTAAACCTGGTCAGTACTCCACCACATAATCATATGTTGATGGAGTGGAAAGCCATCTGTAGCATCTAATTTGGCTGTTGTTTGGACCTACGTTAATGGATTATCTGTTTTGACCAAGGTTGTAGCACCATACAAATATTCATGAAACTGAGCAACTATTGCCCACTTGAGAGTGAGAAATTCCAATATATGTACCAGATAGTTCTTTTCTGAAGGTGTCAGACTTCTACTAGCAAAAGCTACTGGCCGTAATCCTGCTAGGTATTCTTGATAAAGTTCGACTTCGAGGCCACTCAGGCTGGCATCCATATGTAACGCGTAGGGCTTTGAGGGATCAGCATAAGCGAGTACAGGAGTGCGAGTTAATCTGTATATTATTTCCTCAAAAGTAGTATCACAATCTGGAGTCCATCTCTGTCCAATTTTATAGTCTCTTTGTCAGAACCTATCTTAAACTTTTTGTGAGTAGGTGGGTACCCTTGAGTTAAGTTTAGTAGGGGGCGGATTACCTTGGTGTAGTCTTTGACAAATTGGCGGTAATAGCCGCAGAATCCAAGAAACCTTTGAAGTTCTTTTAAGTTGTTGGGCTTTGGACAGCTGGTTAATGTTTCCACCTTACTGGGGTCTGTTTGTATGCCTTCTGATGACACAATGTGACCTACATATTTGACAGAGCTCTGGAAAAACTGGCATTTGTCAATTGATAACTTTAGACTG
Organism: Neoceratodus forsteri; assembly: GCA_016271365.2. NCBI lineage: Eukaryota > Metazoa > Chordata > Ceratodontiformes > Ceratodontidae > Neoceratodus > Neoceratodus forsteri. The sequence goes on along the minus strand of JADMNL010000024.1, from coordinate 416,498,580 downwards.
AACGCCTCAAGTCTGACCGACACTTTGAATGAGCGACCCTCATACTCCTCGACAGTTTTGCCAAAGACTATGATGTCATCAAGGTAGACAAGACATTCTAAGATATTCATATCTCCCACAGCACGCTCCATTAATCATTGAAATGTTGCTGGTGCACCTGATATGCCTTGGGGCATGCAAAGGAACTCATAGAAACCCAAGGGAGAAATGAATGCAGTTTTCTCCCTGTCCTCTGAAGTCATTGGGATTTGATAGTATCCACTCCGGAGGTCAAGGACGGAGAACCATTTACTCCCATTTAGACAGCAGTCCAGGGCATCCCATGTGCGTGGCATTGTATACTGATCAGGCACAGTTCTTTTGTTAAGGGTCCTGCAACCAACACACATATGGACAGAGCCATTCTTTTTACACACTACAACAATTGGGGAGGCATACGGGCTGCGTGATTCTTGTATGATACCAGCCACTGACATCTCTTGTAGGTGACGTCTGACATTGTCGATGTCAGCAGGAGCTAGACCTCTCCCTGAAGGGTCTCTCTTCATGCAGGCGAATGTGGTGTTCAGCACTAGTGACACACCAAACATCCCATTCCTTGACAGAGAATATATTGGTTCTCTGAGCCAGCTTTTTACTGATCCTGGTCCTCCAGTTGTTTGGGATAGGTGAATCACCAAAATCGAACAGGTCAGGTGATACCTCACACCCTTTTTCAGTTTTACACTTGGATGGGAGCACAGCAGTGTTGGCACAGTAGACTTTAGCCAGGGTGCATCCTCTGTGTACCATGATGTCTCAGTTTGCAACATTTTGTGTCTGTACCACCACTCTTCGGGCATAAGCATGAGCCCAGTCCGGAAGCACACTGGGCTTAATCAGCAGTCCTTCAGGTAATTTTCCCTCATATGGGGCATCCAGCATCAGAATTTTGTTGGTCACATCTTTTCGCAGCTGCACTTCACCACTAATGTTGCATTCTGCATTTGGAGGTAATGTAATAGCAGCAGGATCTTTTTTCCAGACCATCCCAACAGGTTCATCTTTGTCACTTTCCTCAGGGTGCATTTGTTTCTCATAGGCCTTTTGGATCATGGCATGCACATGCAGGGCTCTTCCTGTCTTCTTCTTCTGCCTTTCTTCACATAACTAGGCCGGGTGCCCAAACATAAGTGAATTGGTGCCAGTTAGTACAGGGATACCATTGTAAAGTCCAGTGCAAAGGCAGACCAGGGCTAGTGTCTCCAGAGAATCACCCACATCAGCCACAGAGGATGGAAAAGAAAGCCATACTTTCAGGTAGCCAAGCTATGGATATGACTTTTCACTCAACCCCCATACATGCAGTCCTTCGAGAGGTTGTAGTGGGTAGTCAGGTAAGTGCTGGTCGTACCATTCTTTGAAGATTATCATAACTTGGGCCCCTCTATCTAAAACTGATCAAGCTGGGATTCTGTCTATATGTACAGTGGTGACCATGGAAGGGGCTACCAATTGGGACCAGTCTGGTGGAGCATTAACAGGAACTTGGACAGTTGATCTAGTCACAAAGAAACTGGATTTGGGATTACCTGACTCTCTGCTGTGATAATTTCCTGCACCCCTCTGAAATTGCTTTGCTCTTTGGAGCTTCCCCTGTAGTTTGTCAACCACTTTTTCTAGGTCCCTTTGAGACCTGCAATCTTTTTTCATATGCCCATCCTTCCCACAACTGTGGCAAAATATACTTCCTTTGGTCTGCTATGGCTGTAACATTACATCAGATGCTGGTCTCCATTCACAGCTATGGGGTGGGGAGGAGCATATATTTGGCACTGGAGCTGTAGCACTGACAGTAGAGGGTCTTGGCTTGGCCTCCCTCTCTCTTTGCCATGCCGAGGGTGGCACACTATGTCCTATTCTTTTAACATAGCAGTCAATTCACTTAGTTCAGTCTTTGAACTGCCATTGGCAGGGACACCTGAGCGTACACCCCCACTCCCATAACAGATGCATTTTGAGGGGGATCGTAGTCTTTATCCATGGAAGCAACCTTGGTAGGAGCACCAGCTTTCAGTTCTCTGATTTCTCTCAGCAGCTCTGCCCATGGTGGAGTATCCTTAGCAGTCTCTGATTCACAGGTCCTTTCCAGCACCAGGGCTACTCTAGCAGTGCCTATACAAGAATTTAAATCTTCTTCCTCACCTTCAGCCTCCCTGAGTTCTTTTATTAGGTCACAATAAGCAGGGGGATTATCCCTCCTATCTTGGAACTTTAGCTGGAGAATTAGAAACTTAAAGTATTTGGCACATTATAGTATATGATCTAATCTCACACAATCCAAATTGCTAGCCAATACCCCACCTTTTCTGTAAGCTCTCTGTAAGACACTCTCCAAATGAGTAACATAAGAAGAGAGACATTCCCCTTTCCACTGTTTGGTGACTTTGAATTTCCACATTAAAGCTACCCCAGTAGTGTTGCTCAGATAGTGCTTTTGTGGATCCTACCACTATCTGTCAGATAGTGCTGGTATCCTGACTTGGATCCTACTAGAAATTCTAGCAAAGACAGATGTAGTATCCAGGGTCAGATAATGCTGGTATCCTGACTTGGATCCTACCAGAAATCCTGCCAAAGACAGATGTAGGATACAGGGTCAGATAGCGATGGATCCTAGTTAGGATCCACAGATCCTAGGGTAGATAGACAGGATCAAGGGCCAGATAGTGATGGATCCTGGTTAGGATCCAGGTATCCTGGTTAGGATCCACAGATCCTAGGGTAGATAGATAGGATCAAGGGCCAGATAGTGATGGATCCTGGTTAGGATCCAGGTATCCTGGTTAGGATCCACAGATCCTAGGGAAGATAGATAGGATCAAGGGCCAGATAGTGATGGATCCTGGTTAGGATCCAGGTATCCTGGTTAGGATCCACAGATCCTAGGGTAGATAGATAGGATCAAGGGCCAGATAGTGATGGATCCTGGTTAGGATCCAGGTATCCTAGTTGATAGCATCCATGGTCAAATAACACTACTATCCTACCACAGCAACTATCTGGCCAAATTGGAGGTATCTGTTGGTATCCTGAATTTTTTTTAATTTATTTTATTTATTTATTACTAGGATTACAAATACCTTTGAACCAAGGGTTCTTTTACAAAGGTTCTGCATCGGCAATGGGTGAAAGCAAAACAGTGGTAAGATACAATACAAGGTCAGGAGGTTAACATAGAAGTAAACAGAGGTAAGATACAATACAGGTCAGGAGGTTAACTTAGTAGCAAAAGGCAGTACATGTGTATAGAATAGCACAGTAGCAAACAGTCAGTGGCAAATAACAATGCTCAATTAACAATACAGGTGTATATATAGCAAGACACAGATACAAATAAAAAACATCCTAGTGAGCTGGCCTGGTGGCGCTGAGGGTTGAGGTGCTGGACGCCACACCTCGCACCATGCTGGCGATCCGGGTTTGGGAGTGAGCTCGGGTCATTGGGGGTTGGCCAGGGGGAGATAGGCTGGAGCATCCGGGGACAGCTCACCTTCTCTGGGGGGAAGGGGACTTCCAACCCAGCAAGCGGAGAGCCCTGGCAGAGGCTGGGGGAAGCGACAGCAAGCTGGAGTCTCAGGGGTATGATTGGTTGCAGGCATAGGCCAGCAGCCAATCAGCCTCGGGAGCTGCTCCTTCGTGTAAGGGGGGGGAGATGTTGCGGATGCTGGCAGACACCTTGACGCATGGTCACGTAGTGTCCCATGAGGAACATGGGAAACCCCCCTTAGAGTCGGGTTGATGGAATGCCGAGCCGGGTCCTGATGCGCCAGCGCATGATGCGACCAGGACTAAGGACAAGATTTTCAAGATTCGAGAGTCGTGACCCACGCTGGGGGAATTTCCGTGGCTAGATGGAGGGACCAGAGGTTGCAAAGGTAGGTGCTGGCAGGGCAGACTTAATGGGCGATTCCTGAAGGATGTGGCTCTGTGGGGCAGTGGGAAATAGAAATTTCAAAAAAAAAAAAATCCTAGGGGTGACATAAGTGAAGCAACAGGTGGGGGATTAGAGGGGAGGTGGGGAAAAGGGGGTAGGCAGTCAAGGATTTGACACTGCTGTAGTGCAAGAACAGAAGATAAGTGCTAGGTAGTCTGGGGTGGAGCAACAAGAGATAGGGGTGATAGGGAGGGACGACAGGAGGAGAGGAGGCGGGAGAGGGTAGAATGGTAGGTGGGGTGGGAGAGAGATGGGGAGTAGCAGGGGATGGAGGGGTGGAGAGAAGTGGGGAGGGTAGCAAGGGAGGAGAGAAGAGGAGAGGAGGGAGAGGTGAAACAAAGCCACAAGCCTAGGCAGAGCAGTCACAATTGCTGAGGTCAGTGAGGTGCTGGCGGAGTTTACGTTTGAATGGGCCAAGCTTGTTTTCAGCTGCAATTTCAGGGGGAAGGTTGTTTAGCAGCAAGGGGGCCCTGGTGTGGAAAGCACGTTGAACCTGGTTGGTACGGCAGAATGGAATGATAAATGTTGGTTTGAGGGAACTGCGTGTAAAATATGCAGTGACTGAGGGCAACATTAAGGCATGAGTTGCAGGGGGTGTGAGGCTAAGACAAATTTTCTTAGTCAGTAGGCAGGTCTGGTAGGCAAGTCTACTATTTAGATTGAGCCAGTTGGATTGCTTGTAGAGATCACAGGTATGCGTATGCTTCCATGTGCCAGTGAGAAGTCTACAGCATTTGTTAAGGGCTGTTTTGACCCGTTTTAGGGTGGTATCAATGGCAGCCCCGTAGAAGGCAAGCCTGTAATCAATGACGGGTAGGACTGAGGCAGTTATGGCTGCGTGCATAGCTTCTTTGGTAAGACAGCGACGGTGGCGGTAGAGGACCCCAATTCTTGAGCTGACTGATTTTGAGATGTGTTGAACATGTGAGCTGAAAGACATTGTGCAATCAAGGTTAATACCAATGTATTTAAACTCCTGCACTTGCTCAAGTGGCTGTTCAAGTTCATTATGTAAGGTGAAGTTTACGGATCTGTATTTGCTGTGAGAGCTATGGAAAAGCATGGACTTTGTTTTTTTTGTAATTCATCAACAGCTTATGTTGGAGAAGCCAGGTTTCAACTAGGCTGAAGTTCATCTGTAGCACCTTGGAGAGCGAGACGGGGTCAGTATGGGAGGAAAATGGACTGCATCATTGGCATAGAGTATTAAGTTATTATTGAAAGCTGCAGGAAGAGCATTGATGAAAAGGCTGAAAAGTAGAGAGCCAAGGATGGAACCCTGGGGTACACCAGAGCAACAGGAAGGGCACTTGAGAGAGAGTCAACGATTTTGACTTTTTGGCTCCTTGCTGAGAGGTAGCTTTCAAATCATTTGGTTACATCATTAGATAGTCCAGAGGGAGGAGAGTGAGTGAAGCAGGCGCTGGTGGTTTACGGTGTCAAATGTCTTGGTCAAATCAATGAACACCGCACCTAGTAGGTGGCCAGTGTCAATCGTCTTATGAATATGGCTGGTGAAGTCAACCAGGGAGGCGGTAGTACTATGGGCTTTTCTAAAGCCATGTTGTTGTAGGCAGAGTAAGTTATATTTGTTGAGGTGTTCAGACAACTGGTCAGCTACAATTCATTCCAACGCTTTGGAGAGTGGTGGGAGGATAGAGATAGGGTGGTAGTTAGAGAGAAGAGACCTATCACCACTTTTATGAATGGATGTGACCACTGCTGATTTCCAGAGCTGGGGGGATTGTTTATGAGAGAGTGAAAGATTCAGAAGTTTAGTGAGAGGTTATAAGACAATGTCAAGGGAGAAAGAAAGGCATTTGAGGTCAAGGGTATTGCTGCTGAAACTGGCTTTGCTTAGCACTTTGTTAAGATATCTTTTAGCTTCAGACATGGATACCCTCTTAAAGTAGAACGGGGGGATATTACTGTGGAGATTGATTTTATTATTGAGGCAGTGCCAGGCAGAGTTGTTAAAGAAGTTGGGGAATGACACTGCTAAGATCAGTGAATGCGAGATTAAAGGAGTCCGCTATTTCTTTGGGGTCCTGTAAAGTGGAGCCGTTAACTTCAATCATAGTGGGGGAGGATTTGCTTGGTTTACCCATGAGGCTCTTGATGTTCTCCCAGAAAGGTTTGCTATTGCTCTAGGAGTTAGTAAGTTCCTGGTTGTAGAAGACTTGCTTGGCTCTGTGTATAGCTATTGTGCACTGGTTCCTAGCTGCCCTATAGAGCTGCATATTGTGTGGTTTCCCTAAGTCCATGGCTCGGTGTCAGAGGTTATCTTGGTTTTGCATCATGGAGATGAGTTCAGAGTTAATCCAGTGATTAGTGGTAGACTGAGTTTTGCATTTAGGTAGGGGGGCAAAACTGTTACAAACTTTGCTAAACTGGGCAATGAAGAAGTCAAGTGCTTGGTCGACACTGCTCAAGGAGTCAAGGGGTGTCCAGTCAACCATTGACAGGGCAGCACGGAATTGTGGAAGCTTTCCTTTTGTTAAGATTATTTTATAGGGGAAAGAGGACTTAGGTTTAGGTGCCTTGTTTGACCAGTGGCAAATATCTGGGGAGTGATCACTGACGGCATCTGGGAGAACTTCCGTGTTAGTGATTCTGCCGGGATGAGAGGTGAGGATCAGGTCAAGTAAGGAGCTACTACCAGACTTATAATTAAACCTAGTGGGAGAGGCGACCATTTGAGTAATGTCTAGGGCAGCAATGTTATCCTTATATGGGTCGGCTTCTGGAGCTAGCCAGTTAACATTTAGGTCACCCATTACAATTGTCTCACCATGGGAGGTGTTGTTGTCCATGAAGTCTGTGATCATTTAGAAGTCTGTAACATGTTCACACGGGGGGATGTATACTGACGCAACTGTGAGGGATTTTTCCTTCTGGCCCAGGATTATTTTAACCGATAGGATTTGAGAGTTGTTTGCATAGGGAGGTAATGGGATGACTAGCCCTTTAAGAGTTTCCCTTAAATAAACTGCACAGCCACCCCCTCTCTTGGCAATTCTGTCGAGCTGGAACAGGGCATAGCCACCTGGAATGGATACAGCATTGTCTGGGACCTTAGGAGAGAGCCAAGTTTCATTAAGGGCTATAACGTCCAGCCTATGTTGTAACACCCAGACTTGGAGTGAATCAAGCTTAGCTGACAGGCTGCAGATGTTAAGAGTCACCAGCTTGATGGAGCCTTGTTTCTTGTGTTATTTGTATTCCGAGGTGGGTGGACCGAGGTTTGGGTGTACGTTCCCAGCTAGGAGCAGGAGGAGAAGTGCAATCCTAGCAAGATAGTGTGCAAGGAGCTTGTGAGCCAAACGCCGTCTACATCTGATGGATTTTTTAGCAGGTGTGTTACTGCAGGGTGTGAGGAATTGAAGGAGAAGGGGGTACTCAGGGATGGGGAGGAGATTATCTTGGTTATTATTGAGGGAGGTTAGCATGGGGGCACAGTAGTGTGTTTTGGATGGCGGTAGGGTACACGAAGGGATATATCCCAACATAGAGCAGTGATGCTGGTAAATGAGGGGGGGTACCAGTACTAGTGGAGTTGAGGGATATGAAAAACAGAAGTAGAGGCAGCATTAGAAAGGTGTTTATGGACATAGCGAAAAGAGGTACAGGTGTCCAAAGCAGAGGGTAAGGAGAGAGTGCAGATCTTATGAAGTTAGGGTGGTGGAGGGGGGTAGAACAGGCTGAGTGTTAGGCAACAGGGAGTGATCCTAAAAGCACAGGCCTTGACAGAAGTAGAAGAGGGAAGGGGCAAAGACCGATGAATAGTGATAGACTGACCACACAATAAGTGAAATGAGACAAGAATTGGATTGGATTCGTAAGTGTGCTTATAACTGGGCCCTCTAGTGGCTAAAATATATAATCTGCTAATGGAAATTTAGGCAGCAGAGAGATGAACTCCAAGGGACGGTGCCAGGCAGGTCAAATCTCCAGGAGCTGAAGCTAGTCAGGGAGAGACAGAGTGCTGAATCTGCCTATAGTAGACCCAATTTCAGGCACCATCCACCAACTGAGTTCACAGCTAACAAGCTGGACTGGAACTGCTTTCCCGAAGCATACCTGGAATCTTGCTCTTGAGGGCAGGCTGGGAAGCACCCTGTGGCCAGCTGCATTCAGCACCAGACCGCTAGTGCAGAAGATGGAACCTCCCCCCCAGGGAATCCTGGAATCTTGCTCTTGAGGGCAGGCTGGGGAGCACCCTGCAGCCATCTGTGTTCAACACCAGACTGCTAGTGCAGAAGATGGAACCCCACTCCAGGGAATCCTGATACTATCTGAGCAACACTATTCCCCAGATTCAGTACTACCAAAAACACCTTCTAGTGCAGACAAATATTTTTGCGCTGAAGTGTCAGGGTTTGTGGACCTCAAAAACCTAATTGCTTCCAATACAGGACCCCTTAAACTTTCCATTATTCTTTTCTGTTTTTCTGCTTCTGCACACTGCCACTCTTGAACCAGGGGGGATGCATAGTCCATCCAAATTTCTAGATCATCTTCCCCCTGGGGTGTGGGAAGAGTGCCTGAAAACACTAATAGCCTGCGGTAAGAGTCATGACTAACTGTGGGCACAGGCATGGGTGCCAGCACTGGTATAGGCACAGGAGCTGGTGTAGGGACAGGTACCAGAACTGCCTTAGGTCTTGGGGAAGGAACATCTGCAGGTGGCAGGAATAACTTTTTGAAGTCCTCGAGGGTTCGACCCTCATCCAGTAACAATTTGGCAAGCTTCTCCTCAAAAGTCTCAGATAAGGGTGGGCACTCAGGTTCTGAGGGATCCTCACTATCTTCCGTTACCACCCTCCAGGTGGCTGGGGACCCATCAATGGCAATAGTTTTGGGCATCTTAGTCCTGTCCACGGGGTTGCTACACTCCACTAAAGCCATTAGAATTTGGGCAGTCAAGTCAGCTTGTCAGCTTATCACTACAGCCTTCCCCAGACATTCCGTTTTTGAAAGTGCCCCCTCTATGGTGTCTCCACTAGTGCCCAAGGGTATATCTAGTATTAACAAAGTATTCTGGGGGTCAATTTCATGCCCTGTGCACCAACTAACTAACTGATGCACAGCCATGTCTTCCATGGTACCCATAAAAATTCTAGTTGCAGTTTTTGGTTTTGGCCACTAGGGGGCACCAATCCCAGTGGTGCCTCCAAAGATGTAGTTCTGGTACCATTATACCAAGGGCTACTACCCCTGCCTGCTTACCTGATTGCAGGTTGAGGGGCCTGAGTTCACTATCAAGGGTCACTGTGGTGTCACTACCAACAGTAAAACTACAAATATGGTGCCTCCACCCAGAGTAATGATTTAGTGAGTTGGAACCTGAACTGACACAGCCTTCTGGGCAGCTATACCTACCCACAGCCCCACCTAGTGGTCCCACACTTGCAGTTTCCCAAAAGACCTTACTTTGCATTCAATTCACAATTAATGGAGGGTGCTAATAATATGCTCACAGTGACCACACTTACCAACAGGGTCTGGAACTCTTGCATTCACCTTGTGTACCTGTAAAGATAGTTACTAGCAATAACAACACAAAACCTTTCAGTTGCTTGCATTAAACCAGCACTCAGTAATAATATGTTCACGGACCAGGTCAATGTATAAACAACAAACAGATTTATTAAGGGGTTTAAACAAGGGGTAGGGGATGCAAATTAAAGACAGATTAATTGGTCATTTGCTTTTGGCAATGGTTTTGTCTTTGTAAAGCATTTAAATACAATACATTCACCTCTCTGGACTGTCCAGTTAACCTCACTGGGTACTCAGGATTTACTACGTTGCAGGACTGAAGCATTGCCGCAGGTCGGCTGGCATCGCAGCTGGTTGGGGACCTTAAATAAAGAAATACTTAAAGCTTTTAATTTGTAATTGGCTGTATGAATCATAAACACATTGGGAAAATCCAGAAATTTATAATCCCCAGGCCCGATGGCCTGTGCAGAACAGACTAAACCACCAAGCAAACTTGAAAGGCAAATCAGTTGGAAAAATGGTAATTGGTGCTGCAGGGTTTTACTCACTGAACCTTGGACCTCAGGGTCTGGGATGATTTCCAGGAAGGCTCTCCTCAAGGCAGGATGTGGTTGCAGGCTGCAGGAGTTCGTCCTCTCTGGCAAAGACCAGAATACAGGGACCGGAGCTGACATGACTCACCCCCTCATCAAGGCGTAGCCCCAAGGGTGGCCACAACCCGTGACAATCTTCTCTGCAGGAGCTGATTCCCTTCTCTGATTGTCTGGCAGTTTGGCTTTCACAGGCAGTGACAGTCTCTTGGGCACATTACTTGGCATCACAGGCTCAGATTGGATACAGTTCTGTAATGAAACGCACAGCTTACGCACTTGCAGGTTGCAGTCCTTGATATGTAAGCTGGCACACGGCAGTTCAAGTCTCCCTTATTTGGCAAGCGGACTGGAGACAACCCTGGAAACCCCAGGCATTAACTTTGGCACAGTCCCTGAGGTAAAACAGCTCCTCACCGAGATGCAGATTTGGGATCTTTCAGCAGTTTTGATCCCACCTTCAGTCTGGAAATTAACTCTGGGGAATAACATTTTCTGTCTCCCTCTTTGTGGAAATTGCAGCTGGTTCTGCAGACTTGGCAGTCCCAATAACTAAACAGCAGTAATTTTGTCTGAGGGGAGGCAAGCAGGCCTCTCCCCCAAATCCCTGAGCTGCAGGCAGCCTCCTGACAATCCTAAGGCTTGACCCAGACTAACTCGAACTGCCCTAGATTCAAACAGTCCCTCCATAAATAAATGGCAAAGTTCCTGTAATCCATTTGGCTGTTCAGGCTGATAATCACAGTCCCAGTCCCTTGATTGGACAGCATTTGGGCACCCAACATTGTAAGTCCTTTTTCCCCCCACAAGTCTCTGGCACTGTCCCAGAAGCCCCTTTGTTAAACCTGGCTTTCCCATTGGTTGCTGGCTGTAAACATGGCTGCTGAACACACAGTCCTTACAGCAGTTATTGCAGTCCACCAGGAATAAAGTTCTGGTGCAGCTAGAAGCATTACTTTTATTAAACAATATCCCCACAGATCTATTGCCCCAACAGTGCCCTATAAAATGCTTTTATTTATTTAATCTAACTCCCATTCATTTTATTGTCGTTGCCGCCGGAACACTGTGCCCCTAGGCGGCAGGAAGCTCCTCATCGATGTTCATGCGGGGCTCATTAATATTCATGAGCCTCACTTTATGCTCCATTTTGAAAATTTTTTTTAAAAACTCTTCTGGGGCTTTTTACGGACCCCTTATGGTTACCAGTCCCAGTTTAGCACAACAAGGAACCAGGACCACTGAAACCTCTCCAGTTCGACCGCAAAACAGCAGTCGGCAGATTAAAGTGCTCCAATGTGCATGCGCGACTGCCCACCGCTGAGAAGTGCAGAGAGCACAGCAGGCAGATGGTGATTATGTTTTTAGCCCAAAATGGGCCAAAACAAAGTACAGGGCCATCCATGTCTGGGGACCTGGGGCACCAGCAGGGAGCACAGTGGACTCGGGCCAGGTGGCAGAAGGTGCTGGGGGACAATGGAGTGCCAGAGGCAGAAACGGGAACAAACGGGAGATGCATTAAGGTAAGTCCCATATGGGAGGGCGTTACATAGCTTTAAGCCATGCAGTGAGAGGAGAGGAGCAATGCTACAGATCCTGGTTGTTGCCTGATATGGCAAACGTGCAGCATACAATCATTGGAAGAAAGAGAAAATTGGAATACATTGAATGTCAGGAGCAAATGAATGAGGAGTATGGAAACAAATGACTGGAGATACGAAATGTGAAGAAAGTAAGACAAGAGGAAGTACAGGTTAGGCAAATGGAAAGTGATCAGATATGGCATAGTATCCAAGAAGAGAGTGTTGCGACTGCTGTCATGTAGTATTCACTGGGTACAAATAAAAAGTACAGCAAACAAGAAGTGGGCATAAGGACACTGTCTTGGTAGTGCCCACATTATCGCAGCATCATGGAATTACAAGTGATAGGTGCTGCATGCTTGTTCCATAGTATTTTGGTTGGTAGTTTTCACAACGCGCTAAGCAAGAGCTGCTGGGAGTAGCTGACCTTTATTTGAAATGTGGGAGGAGTTATTCCCCCACATTGAACCCTAGACTTTAGCCCCCCCCCCCACAAAACAAGCTCTTTGTCCCTTAGATTTCATCTGTCCCTGCTGCATTTCCTGCCCCCTGAAGTCATAATTCTCAGCTTATGATAATAAGTGCCAGAAGATGCTGTTAAGTGTTAAGGCCATAAGGGGTGAATCCCCCATCCAGGGAGTTGTCATCCACACAAGTTTTGTTTTTTGACAAAATGTGTAACTGCTGGTGTAACTCTTATCCTCCCTGATAATTCATAGCAGCTCCTTATAGTTAACTCTGTAATGCCCCACCCTCACCCCTGATTTACAGCAGGTCCCTATGCAGGTTTAGTTCAGTGAATCTAGCTGTCCCGATTATCAGGAGATCTTCAAAATTACATCTGCAACCCTGCCTCCATTGCAAAGCCTCCTCTCTGGTGCCATACATGTTATCCCCATCAACACTGTTTACTGCATATGCTGCCATTTTAAATGACGAACTTCGAGCATTTTTTTTTTAACAAGGATTTTCTTATGCAGTATTTTGCACTGCTGGACATATGTAACAAAACTGGAAACTACAGTAAAAATCATCACGTTCAAAAACTCTTATGTCAGAGCTTTAGACAAAGAAGGGTCGCTTCTAAGGGGAGGGTGCTCGCAGGTCCAAGCATAAACACAGTATATTCAGCACTCAGCACTCATTACCTGCAACAAAGACTGCCGACACACCAGTCCAATCCAAAAGTTTTAATTTCACTTCCCTTGCAGATGTCTTATCAAGGTGTAATGCACCACATAGTGTCAAACTTTTATACTGCACTCCATTAACTCATTATCAAAAAAACGTGCAAATGCCTACATACAATCTGACATGAACAATTAATTTTGCTTTTATAGGTGTTTAGTTGTATATTTCCATGACGGGGCGGGGGTGTTGGAAAAGAGTATTATTCAGAGGGCATCTTTTACATCCATACTTAAGAATCTAACACGTCATATTCATAACATACATTATTTATTTACACCCAGTGACATTTCATTTATGTACTTGGTAATCTATGCATGCAATAATTTCCATACCCATATTTTCAGTACAGCAATATGGCCAGCTCTGTTTGTTCATTTAGGCCTAGCCATTCCAATGCCCCCATCATGGGGCAACATACAACTAAACACCTATAAGAGCAAAATGAATTGTTCATGTCAGAGTGTCTAGCACTATAAGAAGATACATGTATATATATATTTTTATAATACATATGTACTAACAATGAGTGTACATTTTTATATGTAAAAAGATTAAATGGGTTGCTGTGATTATATGTAGACATTTGCACGTTTTTTTGCTAATGAGATAATAGAGCGCAGTATAAAAGTTTGACACTATGTGGTGCATTACACCCTGTCAAAGCATCTGCACGGGATGTGAAACTTTGGGCCTTTTTATGTTGGTGCGCTTGCGCAGCCAACATCGTGGGACAGTGCAGCTTTGGAGGCGGGGTTGCTGTTGGGCGAATGCAGGGCACGCATCATTAGGTGCATCCCTCATTCCCCAATCAACCTGCATGCCGGTGCCACACCATGCATACGCAATATGATGAGCACATCTAAGGAAAGGTCTGCTGCAATCCAAGTAAAGCTCGTCATACACAGCAGACCCTTCCTACGTGCTCGCCGACATTATGAGCATGGTCGGTGAGCGAGCGGCCGCCCAACTACTGCCGATTTTGGGGTACCCAATCCCCTGTTGGTTAACCCCTGCTTTCTTTGTGTGCCGACGGAGGCCACTCTCCGTCAGCATAACCCCCATTGTTGAATGCCGAGGGAGGGTGCCCAATCCCCTCAGCTCACCCTCCCTTTCTTCGTGTGCCCGTGGGGTGCCAATCCCGCTGTCATTACTCCCTCATCCCCCGTGTTGTGTGCCGACGAGGGTGCCCAATCCCCGTCGGCTACAGACACCCTCAAATAGTTAGGGTGGCACACTGGGAGCCCACCCCAGCATGCCAAATCCCTGCAAAAAACTGTCTCACAATGTTTTCTTTTTCCTGTAAAATGAAAACTGTCCCTCGTAGTCTCGATGCCCCTCTCCCACCTCCGCACTCACCCTCTGCATTCTTCTGCCTCCCCTCACCCCCACCCCATACTTACCTGTGGAGTCCGCGACAATCTTCAGTGGACTGGGAACACATCTGCACTCTTCAAAGCTGACTGCAAACTGAAGAAATGCCGCTAAGCTGTATAATGGAATGAATAGGGGTTTTTCAACTTTAATGCACATCTCGGTAATTTTTGTGAATTTTGGCCCCAAATTTTCAACATGGGTTTTTGGGACCCCTTCTCATGAATTCTTGCACTGTCATAGCGTTATTCGGTCCCGAAAGGTGATTTCGCAGTCACTGCATGGAATCACCTTTCAGGACTGCATAATGAAATGAGAGTGTCACTGTTCATGAGAGGGGCTCTCAAAAAGCCCTTGTTGCAAGTTTGGTGGGAAAAATCCAAAAAATGACTGTTTTACGAGCGTGCATAGCAGCTGCGCAACACACGCTCATAAGTTAGTGCATTTGCAATATTTTCATGCCACATCTCAACATTGGCATTTTACCACACCTTCTTGAGAACCGTACTGCTGTCATTTTTCACATCCTTGCCAAAATGTGTTTTCGCACTTCCGGTGCAGAATAGCACAGTCGCTGTGTGAAATCACAGTTCGGAACACATTACCAAAATGACAGTGACACTGTTCATGAGCAGAAGTCCTAAAATGCCTGTGTTGAAAATTTGGTGACAATACTCAATAAAATGACTGTGTTATGAGCGTGTGTTGCGCAGTTTGCACGCACGCTCGTAAATTCGCAAACTTATAATATTTTCACTCCACATTTTCAACAGTGCCATTGTTCTACATCTCCTAATGAACAGTGCAGCTGTCATTTTTCACATCCTGACCAAAATATGTTTTCACAGTTCTGGTGCACAATAGCACGGTTGCTGTGGAAAGCCTGTGTTCAAGACACATTATGAAAATGGCAGTGACACTGTTCATTAGCAGATGTCCTAAAATGCCTATGTTGAAAATTTAGGGACGAAAGTCAATAAAATGAGTGTTTTATGAGCACGTGTTGCGCAGTTTGCACGCACGCTCGTGACTTTGTGAATTTGTTATACTTTCACTCCAGCTGTTCATCACTGGCATTTTTCCATACCTCCTTATGAATAGTACAATTGGCTGAAATGTGCTTTCACATGTCTGATGCAGAATTCCACGGTCACTGTGTGAAACTGCTTTTCAGGACACTTTGAGGAAATGACAGTGACACTATTCATCAGCACAGGTCCTAAAATGCCTATGTTGAAAATTTGGTGGTGAAAGTCCAGACAATGACTGTGTTGCAAGCATGCATTGCACAGTTTCCATGCACCCTTGTAACTTTGTCAATCTGCAATATCTTCATGCCACATTTTCACCACTGGCATTTGTGCACACCTCATTATCAACAGTCCAGCTGCCATTTTCCACAGCCTGCCCAAAACATGTTTCCGCAGCTCTGCCGCACAGTGGCGTACTTGCTGTGCAAAATCAGCTTTTGGGACATATTAACAAACTCACAGCACTATGCTTCTCTGCCTCCGCCACTGCCAATGCCAGCGTGACAACATTTGGCATTGACAAATGCTTGTTTTTGGAAGCCTTGCTGGGCTACACCACTCTAATTTCTAAATGTTGTTTCACTACAAATAAAAAGAAAACTTTTGGATTGGACTGGCGTGTCGGCTGTCTTTGTTACAGGTAATGAGTGCTGAGTCCTGAATGTACTGTCTTGTGACAGAGACACCGCCTTCTCTAGTAATTCAGTAATGTGTCTGTAAGAACTGAAAGGGCCAGGCTCACCACTTATGCCCTACTGCCCCCCCATTTCCAGGACCTGTGCTTATAACATCAGAATAATTTCCTTATAGAAACAGACTGTGATGTCACAAGCAGAGGACCATGTCTTAAGGGCAGGAATAAGTGATAAGAAGAGATGAAGCTGAAGAGGGGAAAAAAAAACCCACTCTGCTTTCTCCATCAATAAACAATGGAAGGTCCTGAAATTTACACGGATCTTGAAGTTTGTGTAGCTAGCTAATGTGTCTTTCCAGTGGGAAATTTTTTTGCTAGAAACCAGAAAATTTATTTAAGTATCTAGCCCACTGATTCATGTAAACACAAACATTTCCAATAACAGCATGTAGGCAAGGTGCAAGTCATAATTACCATATTAGCATTATTCTTGTCTTATCCCATCTGTTATCAGTGGCAGGATGACACAGTTTAACATAACTGGAGTTATCTTTCATTGCTTAGGAAAAGTAACAGTCCTCAGGTGGCCCAATTATGGATCACTGGCATACCCTACAACATTTCCATAAAAGCGCATGGCACAGAACCTATGGGTTTTTTGGGGGGAGGGGATGTCCTTTTATACTCATTAAAGGAAACATTAGCTTTGTATTTTAACATTTTTAATATAATTTGAAAGTTTGGCATATGTGAAGTCTGTCTTATACCCCCACGTGTTGTTCTGCGTTCCCTTTTAAATACTAAGTGAAATAAAAAAAATTAAAAAAGCTACAGTTCACCTCAAATGTGCCTCTCACAAAATGAACCAAAAAACAAGCAGAAGAGTGCATGTGGGAGTGAAGAGCAATGTTCTTATAACTACGGTGACTGGCATAAAACTACTTAACCTGGGATGACTAAATTCCCCTTGTAAATGTTCAACACACACTATTGTACAGCAATACAAAAAAATTCCAGCACTCACCACCTCATAGAATTATACAGACACCACTGAAGGTTTTAGTTACAAAAACGTATTTATTTAACATTTATCACACCAAACCTCCACCTGACGTGTTTTGGATCAGGTTGGTCCTTTATCAAAAGCTGACAAATAACACAGAACACACAATATATCTAGTAAATACCAGTCATGACATCATACATAAATCCTCATGTGATTGGTTAAACATTTTTCAGATCTAATTATCAGTTAAAAAGCAATCAACGTTAAAGACCCAATAAAAAGTGTCCACAGCCTTAAGTAACCAAATCACCAGCAAGATGATATAATTTCGTACCAAACACCAATAATGCATAAAACTATTGGTGAGAGTAAAGTGGAAATAAATAATAGAAATATAAATATTGTGTCTGCATAGTTAGAATATTTTAAAGGAAGAATCAAAATGTATGGGGAAAAGGAGGAGGGGAGGAAAGCAGGAAGAATGGGAAAAAAGGAGGGTTTTAGGAGGGGTTGGGAGGAGGAAAGGGCTAGGGGTGAAAACAAAGAAACCAAAATAGTAAGGAAATAAAAATGGATATGGGGTAGGGGGAAAAAGAGGAAAAGGATGAAAACAAAGACAGAAGTGGGGAGGGGTTATTTACAGATGCAGGTTAAAAAACAGTCCAAAACTTAAATCGTTCACCGCATATATGACACCTAAACCATAAAGTGCTCAAATGACCATTATTTTTATGTTTGCTTGCGCGCATGCACAAGAAACATAATGCGGCAGCTTAGGAGAGAAGCGGGTTGTGGAGGTGAGGCAGTGTGGCAGCCAATGCCAGCACTGCATTTGTGGGCTTGGCAGTGTGCACCCAATGCAGGCCCAGTGTCCTGATGACACTGGTTCTGCAGAAGTGCTACCAACTTGAAATGATTTGGCCGCTTCAATGAGGGACTGCCTCATCATTGCAGCATCAGCAATTTCTGCTGCAATGAGGGAGTGGACCGTCATTGCAGGGCGGTACCTCAACTGGTGTAACAGTACGAGGAACATGGCAGCTCTATGTGGCTGCCTCAAAGCCAACGGGGGAGCCCAATCCCCCTGTCAGCATGCCTCTGACCCCCTTCATTTGCTGACAGGGAGCCCAGTCCCCATCGGCATAATGTCCCCATTCCCAAGTTTCTGTTGTGTGCCGAGGGGGTGCCCAATCCCCTTCAGCATCATGCGCCCCCCCAACAGCCTTTCTTTGCCGATGGGGGGCCCAATCCTCGTTGGCTTGAGTCCCCCCTTCCCAGTTCAATTTGCCAACCGGGGAGCCCACTCCCAATTGGCATACTGTCCCTCTCCCCCAATTTGTTGTGTACCAAGGGGGGTACCCAATCCCCCTCGGCTCTTGCCCCCCCACTCAGTATGTGCCGACTGGGGTGCCCAATCCCCTGTCAGCTGCAGCCCCCCAAAACACTCAGGTGGCATGCTGGGAGCCCACCCCAGCTTGCCAAATGTCCCTGTAAAAATAGAAAAAAAAACTTCCTGCAATGTTTTTCTTTTTTTTTTTAAACCTGTAAAACAGAAAGCGGACCCTCATTGGGTCCAGTGGCCCCTCCCCAACCCGAGCCCACCCTCTGCGCACCCTGCCTCCCACACCCTCTCTTACCCCATTCTTACCTCAGAGCCCAGCACGACGATCTTCAGTGGACCAGGAACATGTCTGCACTCTTCAAAGCCGATCGTCAAATTGAATAAATGCCGTGAGCTGTATAATGGCATAAATAGGGTTTTTTCAACTTTGGTGCATATCTCAGGCATTTTGGGAATTTTGGCACCAAATTTTCAACATGTGGTTATTGGGACCCTCCTCATGAATTCAGTCACTGTCATGGTGTTATTCGGTCCCGAAGGTGATTTTGATGTCACTGGGGCGGAATCACCTCTTCGGGACCGATTAGCAGAACGGCAGTGCCACTGTTCATGAGGTGGGCTCTCAAAAAGCCTATGTTGCAAATTTGGTGAAAAAATCCAAAAATGACTGTTTTACTTGCTCTTGCATTGCGCAGTTTTCCATGTAACGCTCGTAACTTTGTAATATTTTCACTCCAGATTTTCAACATTGGCATTTTTCCACACCTCCTTATGAACAGTACAGCTGTCATTTTACACATCCTGGCCAAAAAGCGTTTTCGCACTTCCAGCGCAGAATAGCACGGTTGCTGTGGGAAATCAGTTTTAGGGACAGATTGAGAAAATGACAGTGACACAGGTCATGAGCAGAGGTCCTAAAATGCCTATGTTGAAAATTTGGTGACGAACGTCCATAAAATGACTGTGTTACAAGCATGCGTTACGCAGTTTCCATGCACCCTTGTAACTTCTCAGATTTGCAATATTTTCACCACTGGCATTTTTTCACACCTCCTTATGAACAGTACAGCTGTCACTGTTCACATCTGGGTGGAACTGTGTTTTCGCACTTCTGGTGCAGAATAGCCCGGTTGCAGTGGGAAATCAGTGTTTGGGACAGATTAACAACAAGTGAGTGAGAGAGGGCGAGTGAGCAAGCTCAATGGAGCTCTGTTGGAACTGCTGTGGATTTCTTTGTGGGCAGGAAAAGGCACCAACACAGGCAGGAGCTCAGTACAAAAGGGCAGCATGCAGCGCTATGAGATTCGGAACAAGTGAGTGAGAGAGGGGGAGTGAGCGAGCTCAATGGAGCTCTGTCAGGACTGCTGCGGATTTCTTTGTTGGGGAGAAAAAGGTTCCAATGCTGGCAGGAGCCCAGTACAAAAAGGCAGCCTGCAGCGCTGGGAGAAACAGAATGAATGAGTGAGAGAGGGGGAGTGAGCGAGCTCAACAGAGCTCTGTTGGTACTGCTGCAGAGTTCTTTGTGGGCAGAAAAAGGCGCCATCGCAGGCAGGAACCCAGCACAAAAAGGTAGCCTGCAGCTCCAGGAGAAACAGAACGAGCGAGTGAGAGAGGGGAAGTGAGCGGGCTCAACGGGGCTCTATCGAGACTTTAGAGTTACCCACCCACCTGCCCAAGATCCTGTGTGGTCCTATATTACAGCAGGGTCTCTGGGGGGGAGACAAAGCAATGACTGGATACTTTTATGATTGCTGAAATAATACATATTTAGTTGTTCTGTTTATTTCTCTAACTGAGCTAAGTACTGAGCTATACTGTTAGGATTGCTGTAATAATACATATTTATTTATGCTGTTTATTTCTCTAACTGAGCTGAGTAACACTTGGAGTGCAATACAATTTCTAACTGGACTAAGTGAAACTATGAGGGCTGAGAACAAAAAGTATGGTAGCTGAGTGGTAGAAAACAGACAAGAAGGCTTTAGGATTGCTACAGTAATACAGAATCTAACGGATGAGATTTGAGACTGAATTAACCCGGTCGGCAAGGGGGCAGTAGGGGGACTAATGTGGGGGAACCAGGAATTTGAGTTAATAGGGCCCTAACAGTTGTAGTAGGGTACAGAAAATGGGAGTAAGAACCCATAACATAAGATGGGGGCCAAAATAGGGCAGGTGCTACATGTCAATAGGGTGTGCATCTTTGGAAGGGTGGTGGGGTGTACAGGGTGTTGGTCCGCCATGATCCTGGACTGGGCTTGGAGGATGGGTGGGTGTATGCTCTGTAGACAACTGGCTAGTTTGAGGGAGGAATTGTGGAGGTTAGGGAAGTGTCTAAGTGACAGGGCAGATGAGTATGTAGGCATCCTGGCTTGGGGGATAGGGGATGGCAAGGGGGGACGGGAAAGAACCACTAGGGCCTGAATTGACCCCAGTGTCAGAGACACTAGCACAAAAGAGAGGAGAAGGGAGGGGTGCCCGAGTTGAGGGAGGAGGCCTCCTGATGGGGAGGAAGAGACCACGAGGAGTACTAGGGAGAGAGCAGATGGCTGCGGGTAGGGAGGGACCAGGGGTGGGACCGGGGGCAACTGAGGGGAACAAGTAGGAGGGGAACCAAAAGGGGGAAGAGATGTAAGAGGGGTGTCTACTAGGAATAGATTCGGAACCTCTGCATGGGAGGGGGGGAGCAGGAACATATTGAAGGGGAGGACAAGCGGGGCATGAGAGCGATGGCAAAGGTAGGGGGAGAGATAGCAAGGACAAAAGGGTAGAAGGGGGGCTAGTAAGGAAGGGGGTGACTGGAGGAGAGAAGGCTATGGGAAGGGGAAGGATGGGAGGGGCATCACTATCGGGGGCGAAGGGAATGGGGCTCCAAATCGACAACAGCGGTGATAGGGAGAGGATTGGAAATCAGCAGGGGAGGAGGGGAGGTCAACATGGGAAGCCCAGTAGGAAGTAGTCATTGCTGGGAAGGGGTTCAAGGGGGATGGGAGGAATAAGACAGAGAAAGGGGTGAGGCAGAAGTAGGGGTTGCAATACAGAAGTCACAGAGGGTGCAGCTGGTGGGGGTAAGGGCAGGGAAGAATGAATACTGGAGTGATGGAAGGGACATTAGAAGGGAAAGGGGGTAAGCATTGGGGGGGGGTGCTTGTCCTGGGGATTCTATACTGAAAGGGCTGAGATGGGGCAGAAGGGGAAAAGCACAGTCGTATTTGGGTTGAAGCTATCCCCAGGTTGACTGCAAGAGGGGCAGGCACTGCTCAAATGTGCAGCGAGGGGGAGGAAAAAACCTCATTTACTGTTGCATGTGGGTACAAACGACTTGGTGGGGGAGACTGTGGAAGTAGTGAGGGGGAGGTTCTAGGAGTTGGGCAGGCAGTGTGAGAGCGTGGGGGAGTCAGTGGCATTCTTGGAGGTGCTCCCAGTACCATGTGCAAGCATGGGGAGGAAGGGTAGGATCCAGGAGTTCAACAAGTGGCTGAGGGATTGGTGCCACACCAAAAATTATGGGTTAGTGACTAACTGGGGTGAGGTCCGGGGGGAATAGTGACTTGTACATGGTGGACAGGGTACACTTGAGCAGGGAGGGGAAGGGAATATTAAAGGCAGGATTAGAGGAGTATATCTCTATTAAGGTAGATTTAAACTAGTGGGGGGGGGCCAAAAGACTGAGGTTGGTAGAAAGGTCCGGACAGGGAAGCCTAATGAGCTCACCCCCCCTAGATATAGGTAAAGGGAGAGATGTAGTAACCCTGGGAGGGGGTGGGCAGAGTGGTCTGAGTGTAATACAGAAGGCACCACCACCCAGTAAGAATAACGAGGAGAAAGGGTGCCGACTACTGGGAGGAGGGACACAGGCCAAGGAGAAGAGTTAGGAGAAGGAGGGGTACAGGTGGAAGGAGGTCTCTCTCAACACAAGAAGCCTGGGGAACAACATTGCTGAGCTTCAGGCACTTCTTTCAGAGGGGAAGGTGGACACTGCTGCAGTGACAGAGACTTGGGCCACAGAGTACCATGATTGGCACTCAGCAATCCCGGGATACAGGATATACAGCAGGGACCAGAGGGTTGGAAGTGGGGGTTGCAGTCCATGTGAGGGAAGGGATCAAATGCATAATGGATGAGGGAGGAAAGGAGAGGACAGAGGCACTTTGGGTGCAACTCCTGGACTCCAAGGGCAGAAAGCTGAGGCTGGGAGTGGTGTACAGACTACCAGCCCAATCCGGGGAACTGGATGGGGAGTTGGCATAGCAGATAAGGAGGGTCTGTAGAAAGGGGGAGTGTGGTGATAGTGGGGGAATTTAACCTACCAGGGGTTGACTGGAGCACCCCGGCCACTAGCAGTACCAGGGAGCAGCTGCTCATTGATGCATTCCAGGACAGCCTTCTGACACAATTGGTGAGTGGGCCTACAAGGCTTGGTAGCACTGTGGACCTAGTACTGGCAAATGGGGAGGCGGTGAGGGAGGTAAGGGTGGAGGACCCACTAGCGAGTAGCGACCACCAAACAGTGTGGCTTGTTCTTGCACTGGGCAGGGAGACAGGCGGCATAGGCACTAAGGTGGTGGACTTTAGTAGGCTGGACTTTGGGAGGATGGGAGCAATACTGTGAGGAAGACTCCAAGATATAAGGCTGGGGATGGATGCAGAACAAAAGTGGGGAGTCATAAAGACTGGGCTAATAGAGGCCACAGTAGCCTGTACCAGGGCCAGGAGTAAGAAGAGCAGAGCCAAGAAACCATGCTGGCTGAACAAGGAAGTGCGGCTAGGGGTAAGGGCATAGAGGGCTGCATACCAGCAGTACAGGAGAACAGGGAAGGGGGAGGATAAGGAGGCTTACGGGAGTTGGTCAAGGGAGGTGGCCAGGAGGGTGAAAAAAGCTAAGGCCTCCAGGGAATTAAGGTTAGCGCAGGGCATAAAGGGAGGGGAAAAGGACTTTTTAAGGTATGTCAGGGAAAAGAGGAAGTGCAAGGAACATATTGAGAGGATAAAGTGGAGAGCAGAGTGGGTGGAAAAGGGGGAGGAGCAAGCAAAAATTCTAAATGAGTACTGTACTTCTGCTCCGTTTTCACTAAGGAGAGGGATGGTCCACTACCAGCATGGGCTGGGGGGTTGGGAAAGGGGGGAGGAGGTGACGGACAAACTAATCTCAGGTACTAGGGTGCTAGAAGAGCTGAGGGCAGTAAGGGTGAACAAGGCACCAGGTCCCGATGTCATCCACCCCAGGGTGCTGAGGGAGATGGCGGAGCTGTTGGCTGAGCCACTGGCAGATCTGTTCAACACTTCCCTGGAAACGGGGTGTGTGCCCCAGGACTGGAGGGTGGCCCATGTGGTGCTCATACACAAGAGTGGGCCTAGGGAGGAGCCAGGAAATTATGGGCCGGTCATTCTCACGTCCATAGTGGGTAAGCTTACGGAGGCGATACTGAAGCAGAGGCTGGTGGTATTCCTAGAGAGTAATGGCCTCCAAGATGGGTGACAACATGGGTTAGTCTCAGGGAGGTCTTGTCAAACCGGCCTAATAGAGTATTATGACTGGGTGACAAGGGAGTTGGACAGGGGCCATGCGGTACATGTCCTGTACTTGGACTTCAGTAAGGCCTTTGATACAGTGCCTCATGGGAGACTGGGGGAAGCTGACGGCAGTGGGGGTGGAAAAAAAGCTGACTAAATGGATAGAGAACCGGTTACAGGGGAAGGTGCAGAGGGTGGTGGTGGTGGGGAGCTCTCGGCACCCAGAGCAGTGACAAGTGGGGTGCTGCAGGGGTCAGTGCTGGGCCCGGTGCTATTTGGGCTCTTTAACTCTGATAGAGCACACAGAGTGGGGAGCATAGTTAGTCTGTTTGCAGATGATACCAAATTGGGGGCAGTGGTGGACAAAGAGGATGGATGTGAAAAACTGCAGGGGGACTTAACCAAACCAGAGACATGGTCGGTGGAGTGGCAGCTAGGATTCAACGCAAACAAGTGTAAGGTTATGCATTTCAGGCCTAAGAACCAGAAGAGGGACTATTGGTTGGGGGGGGGAGGTTGGGGATCGCAAAGGTGGAGAAGAACCTGGGGTGTTGGTAACTGGGAGCATGAACAACTCAGCCCAGTGTAGGAGAGCAGCAGCGAAGGCAAACAGGATGCTGGGGTGCATCACAAGGGGGTTCTCATCCAGACACAGGGATGTGATCCTATCTCTCTACAGATCATTGGTCAGACCACACCTGGAGTATTGTGTGCAATACTGGAGGCCATACCTGAGGAGAGATATAAAGTTACTGGAGGGGGTGGAAAGGAGGGCAACAAAAATGTTAAAGGGGATGGAAGCAAAGGAATATGAAGTTAGGCTGAACGAGCCAAACATGTACACGCTGGAGGAGAGAAGGGATGGGGGTTTTGACTGAAGTGTTTAAATACCTGAGGGAGGTAAATAAACCTAGCACTGAGGGGGTGTTTAAACTGAGGAATGGAAGAGAGACGAGGGGGCACGGACTAAGGTTGGAAGGGGGACGTTTCAAGAGGGAAATGAGGAGGCACTACTTCACTGAGAGGGTGGTGTCTAGTTGGAATGCGCTGCCAGAGGTGGTAGTAACATGTAGGACAGTCAATAGCTTTAAGAAGAACTGGGATAATGCAAGAGGAAGAGTCAGGGGGGCAGGTGCTGGGACAAGCGGGGGAGGAACTGAGGGGGAAGAGGCTGGGGCAGCTGCAATCTAGGGTGCTAGCTGCACACTCGAGCAGATTTAGATAGACCGATTGGACTGTTCTGCTGGGAGATTCGTATGTTCGTGTGTATGTTCATATGTAAAATCACAGTGACTCTGTTCATGAGCAGAGGTCCCAAAATGCCTATATTGAAAATATGGTGACAGATGTCCACAAAATAACTGTGTTACAAGCATGCATTGTGCAGTTTCCACGCACCCTCATAACTTCTCAAATTTGTAGTACTTTCACTCCAGATTTCCAACATTGGCATTTTTTCAGACCTCCTTATGAACAGAAAAGCTGTCATTTTTTACATCCTGCCCGAAATATGTGTTTACACATCTGGCGCAGAATTACGCGGTTGCTGTGGGAAATCAATGTTCGGGACAGATTAAGAAAATCACATAGACATTGTTCATGAGCAGAGGTCACAAAATGCCTATGTTGAAAATCTGGTTAAATATTTCCACTAAATAACTGTGTTATATGCATGCATTGTGCAGTTTCACATACGCTCAGAAGTTATAGCATTTTTAATATTTTCACTACCGATTTTCAACATTGCCATCTCTTCACACCTCCCTATGAATGGTACAGCTGTCATTCTTCACATTCTGTCCGATCTGTGTTTTCATACATCTGGCGCACAATGGCATGGTCACTGTGAGAACTCAAAGTTCAGGACACATTGAGAAACTCACAGTGCCACTGGTCATGAACAGAGGTCCCAAATGCTTTCATGAGGTGGGGTCACAAAAAGGCCACGTTGAAAATTTGTAGTGCAAATACCATCAAACACCCGAGGCATTAGGGTTTCTAACCATAACATCCCACCCTGTACAGACTGACAGGCATCAGGGGTGTGCCTTTGGATTGCCGACTGTAATGCTCATGCCGTTCCACCCCCCACCCTGCAGCCAGTGACAATCATCAAGGTGTGCCTTGGACTCTTCGGCCCCAGAGTTAACCCCATTCTCCTATATTGCACCCATTTCAGCGTATGTCCTTATGGAATGGGGTGACTAAAAAGCCAAACACCCCAAGGTACACCTCAACACTTGTCTGTGTCTGCAGGATCGGGTGAGGTGAAATGGCATGAACGTTATGGGTGACAACCCAAATGCATACCCCAATGCCTGTCCATCTCTGTAGGTTGGAGGTGGAGTTGGCATGAAGTTCAATACTGCACTGCCATTCCTACTCTGTATCTGTCTAACTCCTGCATTTCCAATGCTAATATCAGCAAGCATTCTTTTTTTTTTTTTTTTTAGTTGTTTAACCAGGATTAACACACTAAGCTGAAAGCTTTTTTTACAGGCATGACCTGGGAGCACAGGGAAGTTAAGTGACTTGCTCAGGGTCACACAGTACGTAAGTGGAAGCTGTGGGATTCAAACCCAGGTCTGGTCTGCTGGATGTCACCAGATTTGCATCTCAGAGCCTTAAACCACTGTGCTATACTGCCTCCCCCACTCGGCATTGACAAATGCTTGTTATATATTAGTATACCACTCTAAACCAACATCTTTATGTAGTTAGTAATTTGCATCAATCCAATTCAGATACATAAATCTTGATTTTCAAAGCCCCAGAAATAATGTTTTTATGCTGATATATTTCTATTACTTCTCCAAATAGCAGGGGGCAGCAAAACTACTATTAAGGCCTGTTTTTTTGTATGCTCCTAGCTGAATTATCCCAACATTTTCCCTTCTTAACAGCAGATTGTTGAAATTACCACCTCTAGGATTTCTAGATACCTGGGGTGGGATATTCAAAGGAGTTGCATATGGCACAACAGTGTTGCGCCATGCGCAACCCACTGATGCGCCCTGGCACGATGTTCAAAAGAGGATATTGCGCCGTGCAGATCCCGATGCAACGAGGTGCACTAGTATTGTATGCGCGCAAGTGTGGGGAGTACTCATGATAGTCCGCGACATCCCAATATTCAGCTCTGGGATGTGCGGTGCATATGCTGGTGCAACTCTACTTGCGCTTGCACACTGGTGCTCAAAGTTGAGCCACAAAGAAATAGGAGCAAGGGTTGGCCACCCACAGGTGAGCTGCCATATTGCAGGACGCAACATGGCAGCCACCAGCTGTGGGTGGCCACCCGAGCTCCGGGGCCAGGGTCTGTCAGCGTCGCGGGCATTGCAAATGATATGATATCCCTGGTGGTCCAGTGGACGCTTCCAGCTGATCACGGGCATAAGTATAAATACAATGTGTCCAATAGCCCTGGTGGTCCAGTGGATCGCATATCTAGATCGCTGGTAGGGTATACTTAAACAGTGAAAATTAACCCTGGTGGTCCAGCAGTACCCCCACCTGCCCACTGAGCCCCCGCCACCCTGCCCCCGATCAGCGGTGGTGGCAGCACTCACCCGCAAGCCGCCAGCCGCCCACCGAGCTGTGACCAATGGGCGATAGCCATACTGTACGCTGTCAGTTGGCGGGCGGCCGGGCAGCTTACGGTGGGGTGCTGCCGCCTGCCGCTGACCCAGGGAGTAGGGTGGCGGGCTCAGTGGGTGGTGGGGAGGTGTACCGCTGACCACCAGGGTTAATTTTCACTGTTTTGCGCATACCATGCCCATGATCGCTGGAAACGGTCTACTGGACCACCAGGATATTGGACTTGTTTTATTTCTTACTCATGCCCGCGATCGGGTATTGGGGCACTTTGCCACCCTGTGCAGGGGGCGTCAGTCCCCGACGGCTGCAATCTGGCAGGGCGACAGGCGCAAGTCACCGGGGATCGGTGCACCTGCATGCAAAGGGGGCCATAATTACATGCTAATGGCCCCAGTTGCGCCTTGCTTGCATTATGGCCCCATTTTCATATCCACCACTGAATATCACGGTTCCTGCACCTAGCGCAACTGCATTGTGTTAGCGCATTCCCTGCTCCTCTCTTGCCACTTGCGCTGGCGCAGTGCCACTGTGCTGCGCATCGCGGGAGGCCACGCTGCTATAATCAACAGTGCTGAGCCATGGTTCAGCACCGTTGAATATCACCCAGCACACTCCCTGGCGCATCCCAGTTGCGCTGCACCCGGCTTGCGCCCCTGCCTGGCGCATTTCTGAATATCCCACCCCTTATCTATTGCCATAAATATAAAAACATGCTGCGTGTCCTCGCTCTCTCTCTCTCTAAAGCGTTACATGAGCATGTTGCCATATAAACGATACCCTCAGAGCTGCATGTAATACATTGTGCCTAATGCTAAACTCCTTGTTACTGTTAGAAGTGCTAAAAGATTCTTCCTTTAAAATATTCTAACTATGCAGACACACTATTTATATTTCTCATATTTATATCCACTTTGCTTCCACGAAGAGTTTTATGCATTATTGGTGTTTGGTACGAAATTATATCATCTTGCTGGTGATTTGGTTACATATGGCTGTGGACACTATTTATTGGGTCTTTAACATTGATTGCTTTTTAATTGATAATTAGATCTGAAAAATGTTTAGCCAATCACATGAGGTTTTATGTGTGATGTCATGACTGGTATTTACTGCATATATTGTGTGTTCTGTGTTATTTGTCAGCTTTTGATAAAGGACCAACCTGGTCCAAAACACGTCAGGTGGACATTTGGTGTGATAAATGTTAAATAAATAACGTTCTTGTAAATAAAACCTTCAGCGGTGTCCGTATAAGTCTATGAGGTGGTTAGTGCTGGAATTTGTTTGTATTGCTGGACTGGCTTTTCCAGGCATCTCCGATCCTAGTGCACACTTTTACTGTTTTTTGACACACTATTGTACACTGATAGAATGTGGCACCCTGTGTAGGTATCCCTTGTAAGTGCTGTCTTTCTCAAACACACTATCCATCTATTAATTACTTATGTGTCCTGGAATCTGGTGGCATCAGCTGATCAGAAACCTAGAAAAGCTTTCCATGCAGGACCTCCACTCAGTCGTTGTCACCAGGTTCCAGAACTGCTAAGTAGTTACAAACTGAATAATGGGCCTGGTGCTGTGGCGTCGGACAGTGGTGCACTGCACTGGACTGCAGCTCCACATGGGAGGTCCAAGTCTATGTCTTGAATACATCTCCTTACTCTGGGCCAGGGGGTAAGATGCTTCCACATCACATCCCCACCTGGTGGCGGGGAGGGTAATGTGCACTCCACTGCTTGAGTGCCTTGCAAGCACATTTTTAGACTGCTCTAAGTTCTGCATTTTCTGTTTGTACTACTGCTTATTCAAGTTGTCTATCAATTGTAATCCTCTGATGACATTGCTCTCAATTTCAGTATACTGTTTGCTGTATGTTTTTCCTGCTGGTAGTCTGTAATTCTCCCAGGTCATGGCTGGAAATAGGCTTGTGTATGCCTAGTGTATCTTGCATGGTATCACAAACTAAATAAATGAATAGTGGGAAGTGGTGGCAGCGTGGAAGTCATGGATGATCGTGCAACGCCCATCGCCACCCACCATAGGAGTGTGCAGAAAACAACACAGACTTCAGTCAGAGAGGTGGGAGGCTGAAAAGGGGCGATATCACCACTCCTGCTAGGATGATAGTATCAGTGACCAGCTTCTCTGGACACTGCAGAAACCCCATTGATGCCTTTCTCGCCCACCCCCCACTGCTGACTAAGGTTGCTCCTTGGTGGACAACAGTGCACAGGCTGGTCATTGCTGTAGCCTGCCGAGGGAGGGGAAGACACCTTGGTGGAAAGAGACAGAAGGAGAGATTCTGGACTAGGAGCTCCAAAGCTCCAAGGGGTGTGTGTGTGTGTGGGGGGCGGGGGTTGCAGGATAAGACCAGACTGTAACGCAGAAGAGTTAGTACAATAAAAAGAAAATATTGGTTGTAAAAAAGGCGGCATTTGGAAGGGACTCTAAACAGCCAGTCGTTCAGCACAGTGGTACCACTATTACTCATGACGATGTCCAGCGTTCAAGAAGAAGCCTGGGTATTCAATGCAGCGGGGGAAGGAGGAGGGATCAAGCATCCTAGAAGATGCTGCCCTCTTCTGAGGAGGGAGGGAAGGAGACCAGCTCCACCACAGTACCACCTGGGTGACCACAGGTGGCATTTAAGGCAGGAGTAGCTTGAAAGGGAGGACATCGGCTAACTCCGTGTGACATCATGCAGCTGCGTGCATGCACACACGTGGAACCCCTGCAGCAGACATTCTGGGAGGACAGAGAAAAGTGGAAGAACCAGGGGCCCTAGGATGATGCACTGTGGGGAACTGTTGGGCCCTACACAGCACCTTCTACTACAGGCATCTAACTTTGAGTTCACCCAGTGAGTTGGGAAGCCCCGATGACTCGATTGTGAGGGTAAGTCACAAGGCAACCAGGGAGGGCGGACAGGGTGATGGGTCACTACAGGGATGAAAAGAAGGAGTGTGTGAACAGGGGAGATAAAAAATATTTTTTTTAAAAGGATCCTAAATAAGGAGAAAATAGGATTATTTCAAAACAAAGACATAAAACAATACACTGAGGGAATTAAACAGGCTTCACACATATCCAAGAAAACAATTATAGTAACAAATGTTAACAGCAAGGTTTAGGGTTCCCTTTAAAGACAAAGGGATAGCTGTTTGAAACATCAGCACTTGTAATAATTAGTTGCTCCCCCTACAAAATCAAAACACTTTCCTTCTGCCTGAAATTTATGACCAGAATTTACAATCATTATAAATGACAACGTTGTTATGTATCTGTAGACTCTGGGCAGTCACTTTTCTGACCAAAGAGTGTTTCGAAATGCTGGCCCTACCAAACAGAACAGGCTGATGTCTTGAATGTATAGCCCCAAAATCTCAATATTATAACCACTTGGGCTAAATTTAAAGCAGCACTGCAACAAAATTGGCAAACAATTTGACCCTACCTTTTTCACTATTATATGGTCTAGGCATCTTTCAGGTTTATTTGGTGGTAAAATGGTCTAGTTTCACCAACATTTTCTTATTTTATAAATGTTTTAATTTATTTTTTTCTCAAGGAAAAAAGATGGCTGCCACATTTGGATTATAAATAGCACTACAGACCTGGCAAGGGTTACAATCGAGAAAATAAAAAACACTCATGTTGTGCTTTTTGGAACTACCTAGAAAAGTAGATTTGACAGGTAAGCTAATATTTTTAGCAATTGCCACTGAAACTAGCTTTATGGCCAAAATATTTTTTGTTGCACTGCTGTTTTAAGCCTACATGGTTACAGACAGAAAAGCCAGGGCTTTGAAAAGAAACCACTGTCAAAAGTATAGCAGCTTAGATTCAGTGCAAAGAAGTGCAAAGTAATGCACCTGGCAAACAAAAACCCAGGGGAAGAGTACCAATGGGGGGTATTAACAACAACAAAAATGGAAAGGGACCTGGGGGTAGTCATATCAGATGACCTAAAGGTAAGCAAGCAATGTGAGAAGGCAGTAAGGATGGCTGGGGGGATACTGGGATATATAAGGAGAGGCATCACCAGTAGAAAACAAGAAGTTGTTATCCCTCTGAACAGGCAGTTGTTGAGAACCTATAGAGTACTGCATGCAGTTCTGGAGACCCCATCTCCACAAGGACATAGACAGTATGGAGGCAGTCCAGAGGAGGGCAACTAAAATGGTGCAAGGTCTACAACAGAAGCCATACAAAGAGAGACTAAAGGAGCTTAATATGTATACCCGCGAGGAAAGTAGGGAATGGGAGGACATGATAGAAACTTTCAAGTACCTCAAGGGAATCAACAAATTCCAAGAGGGTAGCATCTTTCAGAAAAAGATGTGCAAGAACAAGGGGACACAATTTGAAGATAGAGGGGGGACGGCTGAGGGGCAATGTGAGGAAGTATTTTTTCACAGAGAGGGTGGTGGACACATGGAACGGCCTTCCTGAGGAGGTTGTGGGGCCAAAAACAGTGGGGGAATTCAAGAATGCATGGGACAGACATAAGGCAGTTCTGGTGGGGGTAGGAAGAAGTAGGCTGTTGGTTAACTAGGAGCTGCAGCTTATCCAATAGGTACGGAAATGGGTGGACTATGTGTGCCAAGCTGTCCTCATTTGCCATCAAAGTCTATGGGCCCGATTCCAAGACATATGGCGCAACTCACCAGCACTTGCGAGTTGTGACATATGCCGATACACTGGGGAGCCTGCGCCAGATTCCAGAACAGGCTGGGTAACTGGCGGCTATGTCCTGCAACTTATGGCACCACAGGCTGTGCGCTAAAGGGAAGGCACACCACAGTAGGGTGCCGAAAGCTGTAGCAATGCCCTCTGACAGGGCACAGGTCCCATCCCCCATAGCCCCACATGCACAGCCCCCCTAAGGCCTGCACCCCGAAACAATTGCCCTGCCTCGAAGGGCTATACTAGCACCAGACACACACACACAGTCCCCATGCCTGTTGCCGACATGTACCCACAATCCCTGGTAGTCCAGTGGTCCCCTACCCAGCAGTGCCAGTCCACCCCACCCCCACACCCATTACCAGTCGGCGACTGGCACGAGCCTCCTCACCTATGGCCAGCCGCCAATTGAGCTCCCTCGAGCGCAGTACCACTGTAGACAGTACATGCTCCATCATTATTGAGCGCCACTGTATACAGTAGTACAGGCCGGATGAAGCTCTGGGTCGGTGGCTGGCCGCGGCAGGTGAGAGGTGGGTTGTGCCAGTCACCGACTGGTAACGGGTGTGGGGGGGACTGCCACTGCCAGGTGGGGGGCCACTGGACTACCAGGAATTGATTGGCACTGCATGAATGCCAATAGCAGTGGGTTGGGGATTGGGGCTTTGGGATTGGGGGACATGAACTGCCCTGCGAGGCGATACTCAGGGATTGGGGAGGAAGGATGTCATGATCTGCCCTGCAGGGCAATACTTGGGAATTGAGGGATTGACATGTTCTGCTCTGCTGGGCAGTACTCAGGCATGGGGGTATGGGGTGCCAGTAGCCCACAGAGGGCTTTCCTGCCAATGGGATGGGTGGGTGGGGCTTATGTGGGAACATGGGGGCTGTTCGGGCACCAGACACAGAGGTGCACCCCCGGTGGACACAGAGTACACTTAGACCAGCTAATAGCTGGTCTAACTGTACTTAGACCAATGTCCTCCAGAGGTTGTCTTGGAATAGCACATTTGCTGTTCCAACAGCCACCCTCTCAGAATCTCGTAACTGCTGCCATAAACATTGTTAGCGTGCCCTCTCTGTGGACCTTCAAAAATAACCTAAAGAACCATTTAATACAGGAATCTCAATGTGTCTGCCATTGCTAGCACATAGCAAAGGCATCTCCTACCATCTTCCCTTCTGCCAAACAGATCTCTCTCTCTCTTTCTGTCTCTCTCTGTCTCTCTCTCTCTCTCTCTTGGACACCCTGCACTTGGGGTTCAACCCCCCATCCCGTCTCTCCAGCACTTCTATGCACTAACCCCCTCGTGCTGCTGACAACTAACAGGGTCCCTGTTGGGCACAGTTATTTAGTCTGTCCCTGTATTTATCTGACTGTGTTTACTTATTCCAGTTTTAGTTTTCACTGTATTTTTTGCATTCCTTTGTTTAAAGACCAAATGTACCTAAATGTTCTCATTCTAATCCTATTGCCTTGTTTGTCTCAATTCTCTGTATAATCACCTACTTGTTCTAAATGTACTAACGTGTAACCTATGTAAAGAGCTCTGAGCTCAAATGGTTAATCTGAGATCAGAAATAAATAAATAAAAATAAACCCCCCTTGCGCCATGTCACAAGGAGGTTATGGCGTAACCAGTGACATAGATCAACTTCGACGCAGGCAGCCTGCCACATGTCGCAGGCTGCCTTCTGGAATAATGATTGTTGTAACGCATGGCGCAAAGTGCTACTTGTGCCATTTTGTTCGGTGCAAGTCACTTTGCAACATGTGTAACTGTTCTGGAATCTGGCCCCATGTTTCTATGTTTCTATAAATCTGGCTAGGTTTCAAGCAGAAGGGAAAGGTGCCAAAAATCTTCAGAATCTAAATACGTAATCATAGGCTATTATTGCACCCTGGTTGGAGTACTTCGGTGTCATACCGTAGTTGCCTTAGGTTCATAGGGATGTATATGTAAAGTGCCTCTGAACCTCTTGATCTAACTGCCATGGTGGGTGCTGTCATGAGCCCACTCCAGTGGGGCAGGATTCCTTGGGCTACAGTGAATCCCCTTGTGATCTGGGTCAAGAATACTCCCCCTCCTGTCCTTCTAGAATGCTTGCTGTTTCACAACTGAATGTCCACCAAGAAGGTCCTGGGCTTCTTCTTTCTGTGTGAGGAGTGAAAATACAGTCGAAGTCTGTGTTCCTGGGAGAGAACCCTCTTGGCCATTGAGCAGTGAACCAGAAAAGCCACAAGTGTGTATACGCCTTCAGGGATGCCCTATATACCCTATATGTGTCTTTTCCCAGAAAATGTAGAGACCGGTTCAAACCCCACAGACCCCTTTTGAGAGACCTTTTGTATTCCCCCCCCTTTCATTCACAGAGTCCCTTCTTGGATTCTGCCTCATTGGCATCTGGCACTTAAGAGTTAGACAGGTGTAGATTAATTTGAACAAACTTTCTCAAAACCAACACACACACACACAACAGATGATGGCAGAATTAAAGTAAGCCAAAAGCTTTACTAAATTGTCTTTAAGGAATGTAAATAACATACAAATAAAAATGAAATACTTTTCTTAATATTGGTTACAGGATATGAAAAGAAAGTTGGCAATATACAAAAAAAAAGATAAACGGTTTAAATTTTAGTGACTATAGTTCTACCTTGAAAAAGTCCTCAGTGCTGGAAATGAAAAGTGTTCTTAGCAGATTGCCAATTCTCCTACCTGTCTGGTAGAAATACAAACAGGGGTCCAAAGTCTGCTTGTTGCTGCCAGGAGAGTCTTTGAAAGAGAAAAAGCTTCTAACAATGCTCTGCAGGCTTCTTTTAAGACAATCCAAAAGTCCTGCCTCCGTGTGATAGGCTGGCCTTGTCACAAGCTGAGAAAGGACCAACCAGCACTCATGTTCAAGTTTTAAAAGTCTAACTGAAAGTTTCCTAGCTGGGGGGGTTAGGAAAAGACAGGTGTCCCCCATCCCCAAAACAAGTCAGCATGTCTCGCCCCCTGCTGGTTTTGCTAGTCCAAGGTCCTTTGTTTACCCTCTGCCCCCAGCAAACCATTTAGACCTAAGTGGCTGCCTATTAAGCTGTAATTCCCTGGTCCAGGTGCAGGGCTCTGAAGACAAAAGGGACATCCTTCTGCTTCCCTGAGTCTCAGACATCCTTGCACCAAGCTGTGGCTTACTGAGCTCAGAATCTTTGTTAAGCAAATGGGTCCAGGGACTTCCAGGCTTTGCTTAATTAGCCAGCTGTTACTTCTTAATGACCATATTATTCAGCCCAGCCTTGGCAACCAAAAACCTGGTACAAAATTCAAGAAACATTTCAGAGCAGCTAACAGGGGTTTCCTGACCTAAAACACAGGGTTTTATATTCTTCCAGTGCCCCATATTTTCTTTCTTACGCATGGCCCCTTGCAACTTAACTGGGCCACAGGAGCCTTTTTTGGTAAATTAAATAATTAAACAGCATGAAATATGAACACTGCAATAGGACATAGCGTAATCCCATCACATACCTCCTCCTTAAACAGAACCTGTGGGAACACACCCATTTTTTTGGCAGGGTTTTCATCAGTTCTGTCCCTTAAACCAACTGACGGGATAAGCCACCTGGCATTTGCATTTTAGACCATGACCTGTGTTACGTGTCACAAACAGGATGCCACTGCCATAGCCACGTGGCACATCTCGGCTTTTACAGTCAGCCCAGCTGCCTGTATTCTTTTCAACACGTCCCTCAGCTGGGTCAGGTGCTCTTCCCAACTATGACTGAAAATGGCAATGTCATCTAGGTAAGTCACTGAGTATTCCTCTGTACATAGAAACATTGAAATTGTCAGCACATAAGAACTGCTAGGCCCATGCAGTCTGCCCGTAGGCCTCATACATTGTATGTGGCCACTGACTCTATGTGATCAATGGCTTTTCATCATTTTCTCCCCTCTCAAGCTTCCCTTGTGCCTGTCCCAGGAATGCTTAAACCCCTCCACTGTGCTTTCCCCCACTACCTCCTGTGGTAGAATATTCCAAGCATCGACTACCCTTTCTGTGTAGAAAAACTTCCTTGTGACAGGAAGCTCCTGCCACTCTTGAGGACTGACCTTTTCTTAAATCTGTTGCAACAGTTCTTCTATTCCTTAGTCTATTCTATCCTTTACACTTTCTAGTCCATAAGGTTGGCCACCTATGGGCACCCCCTCCCCTTTCTTGACTATGCTATAGTGTCCTCTTTAATTTTCCTTTTCCCTCGTAGGTCCTGTACAGGGAGGTTATTGTTGTGACCTCCAAGCATATGTAAAACAAGTTGTGTTTATCGTTGTTGGATTTAGTATGTATGTATTATAGAAATTAAGTTAGTTGTGCTATTTAAAATGCATGCAGATTGCTGTAAACTGAACAAGTCTGAAATTAAATGTTGATTTGCATATATCCCATGATGCTTTGCATTATGGCAGTATGTATGATGTTGTATTTCTTTTAAACTTGAATTGTTGCCAATGCCCTTTGGGGTAACCCTTGTTTCAGTGTTTCTGCACTGATGTTCTTTGTTCTTAGCTTGTTTTATTTTTTTCCTTTTGAGCCCCCACTACCCAAGCAAACGGGACCCACATAGGGTTAAAGGGTTTTCACTGAAAAATGTTTAAATCAGAGATTAGTGTCAGTAGGTGCTGGCTAAGTGCAGAGAAAAGACATTCATAGTCTGTTGCTGCAAACTGATGTACTGAAGAAGGAATATGCTATTGCTGAAGCTTATTTTCTGTATTTTGAATAAACATCACACAGAGATTTGTGTTTGAACTTGAAGTTCGGTGTATGGTCCATCTGTTATCCCACAACCCCTCCACAGACTTGGTGTTAGAAGTAGGATAACTTTCTCAAAGCATCTGGACTGGCCAAAGAGGGATGTTTTCTGGTGGATATTGCCCAGATATCCCAGGTGGACCGATGCACCAGGAGCTGCCAGAGGAGAACCCGGAGAAGAAAGTCCATGGAGTTCTGACTAAAAAAATGGCTGACAGACAGAGAGAAGCTGCTGCCTGGACTGGACCTGGGAGTTTGGAGGATGGCCAAGCCTGAAGATGATGAAAAGATGCAAATCGAGGCAAACTGGAGGTGCGAGAAACAACACCCTGGAGGTGGAGACCCTGATGAGGATGATCCACTGGACGAGAGGACAATGGCTGAAGGCAGACCAACTATGCAGAGAGGTGGAAAACTGGTGCCAGGTGCTTGAGAGGTTCCTGCCAGAGAGTGTGTATAAAGAGTCAGAGGAGGATTTTTCGTGGGCTCAGTTTGAGGAGGACCCCCTGACTGAGCAGGATATTCCTTTGTTTCCTGTGTTCCCAGGATGTTACCTGTTGGAGGTTGGAGATGCAAGTATGGAACTTGAATGTGAGACCAGAGGTAAGATTGTACCTAGTGATATTGTGCTGGGGTTGAAGACTCCAAGCAAGCAAGAAGAAGCCTAAGAGGCTGAAGGGACTTTTTCTTGTATTGATGCAGTTAAATCTAGTAACAGTATTAACTGGAGTATACTGCAGGCTAAAGATGCTAATATTGCCAAAATGTTATAATAAGTTAAGATTAAGGAGGTGGTAGATGTGCTTTATTTTGTTGATGAAAAACCTACAAAGGAGGAGGTGGATAGAAAATGGATTGGAGCCTGTGTTGGGGTAACACCTAGAGTGTCTACCCTCAGGTGTCTGTATCAGTAGCAAGTGAAATGAATGAATCAAGAGACATAGTGGGTTTTGTAGAGGGGTTGAACCTTGGACTGGGCCCCTGCTTAAAATTGACATGTCTAGTGGGGTTGGAACAAATAATTACTCACCCCAGAAAAATTGTTTCTATGGTACTGGACTTTACAGTCGTCCAGATTTTTTGGTTAAGAAATATGACATACTTTCCCTAAAAGGAGATAGTTCAGGAAAGGTACTGTTAGTCTCTGTTGAGAAACGTATTAATGCCTCAAGGTAAAGAATGATGATATCTACTCTGTTTTTGATAGAATGTTTATCGTTAATAGGGACCCTGTGACAAAGCTTCTGAAGATGGTTGGGTGGAAGCTCCATCCCTTCCTGGGACAGGAAGGTGGTGAGCAGTCTGCAATAACTGCTTCCTTCTTAAGGTGGGGGATATGTGATAGGGAACTCCTGCCACTCTTGAGGACCGATCTTTTCTTAAATCTGTTACAACAGTTCTTCTATTTCTTAGTCTATTCTATACTTTACAATTTCTAGTCCACAAGGTTGGTGACCTATGGGCACCCCCCTCTCCTTTCTTGACTATGTTATAGCGTCCTCTTTAATTTTCCTTTTCCCTCTCAGGTCCTCATACAGGGAGGTTATTATTGTGACCTCCAAGCATATGTAAAACAGGTTGTGTTTATCATTGTTGGATTTAGTATGTATGTATTATAGAAATTAAGTTAATTTTGCTATTTAAAATGCATGTAAATTGTTGTAAACTGAACAGGTCTGAAATTTCATGGTGATTTGCATATATCTCATGATGCTTTGCATTATGGAAGTATGTATGCTGTTGTATTTCTTTGAAACTTGATTTGTTGTCAATGCCCTTTGGGGTAGCCCTTGTTTCAATGTTTCTGCACTGAGGTTCTTTGTTTTTAGCTTGTTTTTTTTTTGTTTTTTTTTTCCTTTTGAGCCCCCAACTCCCAAGCAAATGGTGCCCACATAGGGATGAAGGGTTTTCACCGAAAAATGTTTAGATCAGAGATCAGTATCAGTAGGTGCTGGCTAAGTGCAGAGAAAGGACATTCATAGTCTGTTGCTGCAAACTTATGTACCAAAGAAGGAATATGCTATTGCTGAAGTTTATTTCTTGTATTTTGAATAAACATCATGCAGAGACTGTGTGTTGAACCTGAAGTTCGGTATCTGGTCCATCTGTTATCCCACAACCCCTCCACATTCCTCAGATCACCGCTTAATCTACCCCTTCCAATTTCATATTGTGCCCCCTTGTTCTAGTACTTTTTCTACATTGGAAAAGGTCCCCCACCTGCACCTTGTTTATGCCTTTGAGGTACTTGAAAGTTTCAGTAATGTGCCTCACTATCTTCTCTCTCTCCAGTGAGTACATATTGAGGTCTCTTAGTGTCTCCTCATATGTTTTGTGGTGCAAGCCATGCACCATCTTTGTTGCCCTTCTCTGGATAGTCTCCACCTTATCTATGTCCTTGCACAGGTGTGGCCTCCAGAACTGCATGCAGGACTCCAGGTGAGGCCTTACCAATGTTTTATTCAATGGCATCACCACCTCCCACCTCCTGCTAGTGATACCCCTGCCTATGCACCCAAGCATGCCACTGGCCCTCCCTGCTGTCTTTGTACACTGCTTTGATACCATAAGTCATCAGAGACGATAACCCCTAGGTCCCTTTCCTCTTTGGTGACAGTCTGCTCCCCAACCCCACCCTGTAGCTCTCCCCAGGGTTCCCTCTACCCAGGAGCATTATTTTGCACTTCTTTGCATTGAACCTCAGTTGCCACATCTCCGACCATCTTTCAAGCTTCTCCAGGTTCCTCTTCGTTTTCTGCACCCCTTCTGGAGTATCCACCTTGTTGCAGATCTTGGTGTCATCTGCAAACAGGCAGATCTTCTCTTCCAGCCCCTCTGCAACATCATTAATGAAGACATTGACCAGGACTGGTCCTAGTACTGATCCCTGTGGTACCCCACTGGTCACCCCCCTCTCCCCAGATTGTACCCCATTTACCACCACCCTCTGTCTCCTGTATGTTAACCAGTTCCTAACCCAGTTCACCACCTTGTCTCCCATGCCCAGACTACCCATCTTGTTAATCAACCTTCTATGTGGGACGGTGTTGAAAGGCTTTGCTGAAATCTAGGTAGACAACGTCTACCGCCCCTCCCTGATTTATTTCTCTAGTCACCCAATCAAAACAATCTATTAGATTAGTTTGACATGACCTTCCTGCTGTAAATCCATGTTGCAGCAGATCTTGAGCACCGCTGGATTCCATATGTGCCACTATCCTTTCTTTCAGCAGTGTCTCCATGATCTTTCCCACCCCCTCAGATGAGGCTGGCTGGTCTGTAGTTTTCCACCTCCTCCCTACTGCCACTTCTGTGCAGTAGGACTACATGTGCCCTCCTTCAGTCCTCTGGAATGACACCCGTGTTGAGTGACTCTGTGAACAGGGCTGCCAGAGGTGCTGCTAGTTCCCTTCACAGCTCCTTTAATATCCTTGAATGGATGCCATCTGGCTCCATGGCCTTATCCACCTTCAGCTTTGTGAGTTCTTCCAAAACTCTCTCCACTGTGAAGGGACTGGTGTCCACTTCTCTCCCCCTTGCCTCTGCAACCCAACTGTGGTCCTTGACCCTCCCCATCCTTAGTGAATACTGAGCAGAAGTATTTGTTCAGCATTTCTGCCTTGTCCAGATCCCCCTCCTTACATTCTTCCTTCTCTCCTTTGAGCCTCACAATCCCCCCCCCGTTTGTCTTCTTTCACTGATGTATGTATAAAATGCCTTATCCCCATTGTTTACAGACCATGCTAAACCCTCTTCTGGCTGTACCTTTGCCCTTCTAACAGCCTTCCCTGCTTCACTTAGACATTCAAGGTACACCTCCCTGTCCTCCTCCCTTTGGCTCCCCTTATATTTCCTGAAACTTAGCCTTTTAGCCCTGACTTTGTGCTCCACCTCTTTGGAGAACCATACTGGTTTCCTTCTTCTTTTACCTTTGGCCACTATCCTAACGCTTTGGTTTGTTATCTCCACTATGGCTCCTTTCAGTTTTTCCCATTGTTCTTCCACCCCCTCTATAACCCCTCCCTTCCCCAGGACTGCTTGTATACATCTACCCATTTCAGTGAAATCCACCCTCCAGAAATCTAATACTCTTGCCCTTGTAAGCTGCCCTTCCACCTATATTTATGTGACTCTGTTCCCATTGGTCCATACCAGGTCCAGAATTGACTTGTCCCTGGTTGGCTCATGCACCAGCTGCCTGAGTCCAACCCCCTGCAGGGATTCTATGATGGTTGTGCTTCTGGCTGTAGCAGTCACCTGGGTGGCCCAATCCACATCCGACATATTGAAATCCCCCAGTAGCAGGACTTTGCCTTTAGCTGCCATGTTGTGCATGTTCTCCACTAGTTTCCTGTCTACTTCATCCCTCTGTGCCGGAAGTCTGTAGATCACCCCTGTGCATATTGCTGTTCCATTCCCTGACTCCATTACCTCGGCCTCCCCCTGTCTTCCCTGAACTTCTGTAGCCTTTATACCATCTCTGATGTACAGGGCCACTCCCTCACCCTTTTTACCCTTCCTGTCCCTCCTGAACAGTGTATAGTCTGGTACATTGACTTCACAGCCATGATTAGCAGAGTACCACGTCTCTGTTATTGCTGCTATGTCAAGGTCTGCATCTGCCAACAAGGCCTCCAGGTCTGGAACCTTATTTCCTAGGCTACAGGCATTTATTAGCATGGCCTTCCATGTTTTACGGTCTGCCCTCCCTCTGCTCCTGTTCTCCCTCTCCAGCATCTTCCCCCCAACCCGGTTTCCTTTCCTATGTGCTCTCCCCCCGGCGTATCACTCATTATACATTCTTCACCTGCCTTCCCCTCCCTCCCTGCCTGCTTTTGTTGTTCCTGCAGTCAACTTATGTTTCTGCATGTTCCCATATCCAGCATTTCTTCCACCTTCCTCCTAATGTCTTTTAGGACTGCCTCAGATACCTGGTCCATGTCATGAGCTGCTAAGGGGGTCTGTCCTGGCTTGGACATAAACAAGGGAGTCAAGTCTGCTAAGACTTCCCTTATTTCCTGGATTGCCTTGCAGGACAACAAGACCAAAGCCAACACATCTGCATGAGACAATGTCTAGACAATAGTGCTTAGTATTGGTTTGTACAGTGCTCTATGTGGCAGCAGCACAAATGTCAGCAGTAGACACACCCTGGAAACAGGCAACAGAGGCGGCCATACCCTGAGCAGAATGGCTATGAACGTCACCAGGAAGTTCCTTACCATACTTCCTATAACAAACTGTAATACAGCTGGCCAGCCACTTGGACAGATATGCCCTCTCTCTCCCAGTAGCAAATGAGACTAAAAGCTGAAAGGCCTTTCTGCAGTCCTTCACGCGATCTGGGTAGAGACGTAGAGTTCTATGTGCATCAAGAATATGTAGCACAGCCTCACCCTTGATAGCATGCTCAGGATAATACACTGATAGGTTGATTGTCTGATTCAGTGTGAAGTCAGAAACTACTTTCGGTAACAAACATGGATTAGTATGCAAAGCCACTCTGTAACATGTAAAAGATAAATGTGGGGTGGGGGAGGCTCATGCATAAGTGCCTGAGGTTCAGAGATGCGAGGTAAAAGCAACCAAGAAAAGAGCTTTCCACAAATGGAAGCTAAGTTCACAAGTTGCAGCAGGCTCAAAAGGAGCCAAAGTCAATTCCTCAAGTATAAAATTAAGATCCCAGGGCAGAACCAGTTTACAAATTGAGGGACACATGCAGAATACCCTTAGGAATGTACAGAACATTTCTAGTTGTCCCACCACGCATCCTTCCATAGGGGCACATAATGCCAAAATGGCTGCCAAAGGCACCTTTAAAGAAGAGTACTGCAGACCTGCAGACTGGAGTCTGATAAAGACAGGAGGTGGGATAGTACAGTACTAATAGGACACACAAATGGGTCCTCAAAGCGGGAAGCACACCGAATGGAGAAAAGCTTCCATTTCAAAGAACATGTGTGTCTGGTGGGAGGTTTCCTAACTACCAGTAAGACATCAGCCACCTCAGGAGAAACTCCCAAATGAGCACCAGCTATATACTCAGGAGCCAAGTGTGCAGGTGGAGGGAACAGAGGTCCGGATGGACCAGGGACCCCTAATCCTGGAACAGTAGACCCCAATACAGGGACAACTGAAGCACAGGTTCCACCGCCAAATGCTGCAGGAGTGGAAACCATATCTGTTAAGGCTGGGGTGGGACAACCAGTATCAGGGTGGCCTGTTCTGCCAGTAGTTTGAGTATGACCTTCTGAATGAGAAGGATCAGATGAAATGCATAAATGAACCTCCCCCTCCAGGACAGGGACAACATGTCTCACCAAAAAACTCCAGGCCTGGAGTGAGCAAGCAAAAAAGTGGCAATTTTGCTTTGTGTGGGGATGCAAAAGGTCCATCTCTAGACAACCCCATCTTGCAAAGAGGTTGTCTGCCACAGAAGTCAGTAGTTCCCACTCATGTACTCAAGACTGGGATCAATTTAGCCTGTTTGCTGAGACATTTGGACTCCTAGGAGGAAAAACGTCTGTCAGTTGCAGGCCATGAGAGAATGCCCATTGCCATGCTTCATCACTTCCCTGCACAGAGGGTAAGAGTGAGTGGGAGTATGAGTGGGAGGTTGGCAGGTGGTTAGGAGGGGCAAATCAGGTACCCCATCACTCAGTGCTCTCCAATGTATCACCTCCACAAACCATATAAAAACTACAAACAGGTATCTGCCTCTATCTCTGAAATCAAACAAAGGGTCAGAGGACACTGCAGAACAGGATACTGCAGCACAGGAGTTAGCACAACAAAACTCACCCAAAACAGGGACCAAATCAAAAAAAGCAAAAAGGAAATCCAAAACACTTCTGGTCATCAGAAACTCCATGATTCGGGGAGTTGATACCTACCTCCAGCCAAGGGTAATAGTCAGATGTCTCCCAGGTACATCAGCGAGGAGAGATACTGACCACATTGCTAAAATCGTGCAGGAAGCAACAGAAAACATCAATGTCCTGGTACATATAGGGACTAACGATCTTGCCATCTGGTCAGTTGTAGAGACCAAGGAACACTTGACCAGGCTGGGAGACAAACTGTCATCCATTTCATCCGGCATCTCCTTCTCTGAGATCTGCCAGTCTGGGGGGGGGGGGTGCAGATGGAAGGTAAGAGAAGGGGAGATAGGGGAGCTAAACATTTGGCTCAAGATCTGCTGCCAGGAAAAAGGACACAAATTTGTAGGTAACTGGCAACAGTTTTGGGAATGAAAGTTATTTAAATTCGATGGACTGCATCTGACTGAGGAGGGAGTCAGTGC
This sequence comes from Neoceratodus forsteri, assembly GCA_016271365.2. Classification (NCBI taxonomy): domain Eukaryota; kingdom Metazoa; phylum Chordata; order Ceratodontiformes; family Ceratodontidae; genus Neoceratodus; species Neoceratodus forsteri. Next base: position 416,454,454 of record JADMNL010000024.1, on the reverse strand, counting down.
ATTGGGGCAGAAGTTTGACGTCTTTGCAGAATATTTAAACTAGCAAATGGGGAGAGGGGTGCAGCACCCAATACATCGAATGGGAAGAACATCCCTTACCCTCAGCTACTAATCAAACAGGAGTTCAGTATGTTTGTAGTTCATTTGCATCACCAGGTAAGGAAAAAGGTCTTCCTCCCCATACAATGTGCAGGGGAAATGCCTGACCTCACCCAACAACTAACACACTGAAATCTGGCCAATGGAAAATCATGTACACAAATGCCCGCAGTCTGGGAAACAAGATCCCAGACCTGCAGGCAACAATGACAGAGGCTAAACTGGACATAGTAGCTATTAGCGAGACATGGTTCACCAGTAACCACACTTGGGAGACTTCAGTACACAGCTATGTACTGTTCAGAAGAGACTGAGGTGCAAAGGGAGGGGGGCCCTTTATGCCAATGAAAATATCAAAGCTACAGAAATTCAGAATACACATAAGGAGCCAGAAGAACTGTGGGTCGCCCTGGAAACAGGAAATGGGACAGCCATACAAACTGGGGTTGTCTACAGGCCTCCAGACCAAGGAGAGGACATAGACACATTACTGTTAGAAGATATACAAAACATGACAGCTAAAGGGGAGGTTCTGATAATGGGAGACTTCAACATGCCAGATACAGATTGGTTAATACCAGCAGGAACATCTGCCAGAACTAGACACATAGTGGATTCCCTGCAGAGGGAGGGCCTCAAACAACTGGTACAACAACCCACAACAGACAAGGCTATCCTAGATCTAGTACTGACTAATGGAGAAAGGATCACAGATCTCCAGGTAGAAGATCACCTGGCGGCCAATGACCATCACATGGTATGGTTCAATTTGGCCACTAGAACTAAATCATCCTGTTCCAAGGCAAAAATATGGGACTTCAGAGGAGCTGACTTTGATAAGATGGCCAACAGAGTTAAGCTAGCCCTTTCAAGAAGAACTACAGATGAGGGAGTACAAGCAAAGTGTGCAAGCATTAAGGATGCAATACTTGAAGCAACATCCCATTGTGTTAGAGAGAAAAGCAGGAGCAAAAGGAGGACACCACTTTGGTTCTCAAAAACAGCTGCAGAAAAGCTCAGAGCCAAAAGGCTGGCCTTTAGGAAATATAAGGGAACGCAGCGGAACAAAGATAAGGGAGGCATACCAAACTTCCCTAAGGGATGCAGGGAAGGCAGAAAAGGCCCAAACCGAGGAAACACTAGCACAAACAATAAAAGAAGGGGACAAGACTTTCTATAGACACATTAGTGAAAGGAGAAAGTCCAGAGGGAGTATTGCTAAGATCAAAGGGGATAAGGGGGAGTGTGTGTGTGTAGGAGGACCAGGAAAAGCATCTGTCCTAAATAGATACATCTGCTCAGTATTTACTGAGGAGAAGGTAGGGCAGGGCCCACAGCTCAGCACCATGAACATGGGGGAGAGAGGTGTGCACTAGTCCCTTCACAAAAGAAAGGGTCCTACAAGAGCTCGCTAAGCTCAGGGTGGACAAGGCAATGGGACCTGATGGCATACATCCCAAGGTACTAAAGGAGCTAAGGGTAGAACTAGCAGAGCCATTATCAGAACTGCTTAATGAGTCTCTGAGCACAAGAGAGGTCCCAGAAGACTGGAGAAGGGTTCATGTGATCCCGCTCCACAAGAGTGGTAGCAGGGATGAGGCAGGGAACTACAGACCAGTCAGTCTTACCTCAGTAGTGGGCAAGATTATGGAGGCACTCCTTGAGGAAAGGATAGTGCAACACCTGAAATCCACAGGAGCACAGGATCCAAGACAGCATGGGTTTACAACAGGAAAGTCCTGTCAAACTAATCGCATAGATTTCTTTGACTGGGAAACCAGAGTGGTGGACCAAGGGAGTACAGTTGATGTCGCCTACCTTGACTTCAAGCAAGGCTTTCAATACTGTTCCACCTAGAATATTGATTAACAAGTTGGGTAGGCTCAGGGTGGGTAAGAAGTTGGTCAACTGGGTGGCAAACTGGTTGGCAGGCAGAAAACTAAGAGTGGTGGCAAATGGTATACAGGCAGAAGAGATACAAGTCACAAGTGGGGTACCTTAGGGATCAGTCCTGGAGCCAGTCCTCTTCAATATCTTCATCAGTGACATTGCAGATGGACTGGAGGGTAAGGTCTGTCTGATTGCAGATGACACCAAGATCTGCAACAGAGTAGATGATCCAGATGGGGTGGGCAGAATGAGAAGAGATCTGGATAAACTGGCAAAATGGGCGGAAGAGTGGCAGCTGGGGTTTAACGCAAATTAGTTCAAGATCATGCACATAGGGAAGAGAAACCCTGAAGCCACCTATAGGTTGGGAAGGGAGTTGCTGGCAATCACAAGAGAAGAAAGAAACTTTGACATCATCATCACAGATGACCTGAAATCACCTAAGCAGACCACTAAAGCAGTAGGTAAGGCTAGAGGGATGTTGGGGTGTATTAGTAGGGGTATTGCAAGTCATAAGAGGGAGGTAATAATCCCTCTTTACAAGACACTGGTTAGGCCCCATCTGGAGTACTGCGTGCAGTACTGGAAGCTGCACCTGCACAAGGACATTAACAAAATGGAGGCAGTCCAGAGAAGGGCAACCAAAATGGTGCAGGGACTGCATCAGAAAACATATGAGGACAGATTAACAGAGCTCAATATGTATACCCTAAAGCAAAGGAGGGAGAGAGATGATATGATCGAAACATTCAAACATCTTAAGGGCATTAACAAGGTGAAAGAGTGTAACATGTTTCAATATAAGAAAATATCAGGACAAGAGGACAGCATGTGATTAGAGGGAGGCCGATTAAGGGGTAATGTGAGGAAGTTCTTTTTCACAAAAAAGGTGGTGGATGCATGGAATGGCCTACCTCAGGAAGTGGTGGATATGAATATAGTGCAGGGCTTCAAACAGGCATGGGATAGGCATAAGGGAGCAATACAGATGAGTATGAATAGATAGGCCATTGATAGAGTACAGGCCAATGGCACATTCATAAGGTAGAAAAAATGGGCCGATTGGATGGGCCTTGCGGTCCTTATCTGCTGTCAACTTCTATGTTTCTATGTGCCCCTTTGCTTGCTGATATAGTGAATTACATTGATGTTGTCCATTCTGATCAACAGGGGACCTGGAGAGAGGTATTCATCGAAAGCCTGGAAACAAAGAAGAATGGCCCTCATCTCCAGAACATTGATGTGGCGATCCAAGTCTCAATCTATCCATATCTCCTGGGTCTGTTACAGTCCCAGGTGGCATCCTATCTCATCATAAAGGCATGATGAGAATCATTTGTTCCAACTCATTTTCAGTTAGTCCTGCTGCACCCAAAGAGTTCACTGTAGAATTCTCATATGGAGGTGTGCTAACGGGATGGTTACAGTGGCAGCTGCCGTAAGTCCCAGGAGGTGGAGCATAGTCCTGGTGAGCACATAGTAGTTCCTGTGTACTAGGCAGGTCTGAGCAATCAGTGCCTTGGCTCTGTCCTGGGGCAGGAATGCACTTGCCACTGCTGCGTGAAGTACTGTCACAATTTCTTGGAGACATTGGCATAGAATAAGAACAGATTTCCATTCACTGACCATGACACCCCAGGTCCTTGAACAGTTGCAGGGTCCAAGACTCTGTGCTGGACCACTTACCTAGATGAGCTCTGCAGGAGCCAATCGTCCAAATAGGGGAAGACATAAAGCTTGTCTTTCTTGAGAGCTGTTGCTACAATGGAAAAGCATCTGGTAAATACCCACAGTGCTGAGGATAAGCCAAAGGGCAACACTTGGAACTGATAATGGCAGTCCTGCAGTGTGAATTTTTTTTATTTATTAATTGAAATGTTTCACCAGGAAGGCACACTGAGCGACAAGTCGCTCGTCTCCCGGTGTGACCTGGGGGGAAGGGGTACAATAGGAGTGAGACATTAAACAATCAAGTTACAAGATCAACATTAACATACTGTTGTAAGGCAGGACTTACAAGCAGTGTTATAACAGTGTTACAACAGTGTTGCGCAAAATAGGTAGAAGAGTGGACAATAATAAGTGCCGGGTTAATAAGTAAACAAGTGCTTACGTGAAAGAAAAGGAGGGAAAGGAGAGGGAGGGATGAGGTGGGGGAAAGGAAGAGTTGAGTTCAAGTTACATTCAAGTTACAAGATCAACATTAACATACAGTTGTAAGGCAGGTGTTACAAACAGTGTTAAAACAGTGTTGCGCATAATATGTAGAAAGAGTGGACAATAATAAGTGCCTGGTTAATAAGTAAACAAGTGCTTATGTAAAAGAGAAGGGGGGGAAAAGGAGAGGAAAGGGTGAGGTGGGGGAGGGAGAATAGTCGTGTCCCTGGAGACCCCTTCAGGATGCGAAGAACCCTGCAAAGGGACTGGGGTGACCAGAGAGAAGGAGATAGGCTGTGTCCCAGAGAGACCCCTTCAGGGTGTGGGGAACCCTGCAAGGGGGCTATGGGGCTAAACAGAAAGTGGATAAGGCTGTAGGGATTAAAGAGTGAGGAGAAAGAGAAGGAGGAGGTGTGATTTAAATACTAGGCGGGGGAATAGGACCTAACCCAAGAGAAGACCCTTCAGGATGCAGGATGAATCTGAGGTACTATCAGTGGTATGATCTGATTTTGATGAAGGTAAGTGTCCTTCGTCTCTAGAGCTCAAAGCCAAACCCCTTTTTGCAGAAGGGGAATGAGAACCTAAAGAGACACCATTTGATACTTTTTATATTCAATGAATTTGTTCAGGGTTCTGAGGTCCAAAATAGGATGCAAGACTCCTATGAATTGTGGGACCAGAAAATACCTGGCATAAAATCTCCTTTATTTTCCTTGAGAAGACCAAGTTCTATGGCCCTTTTCTGAAGTAGGGACTGAACTTCTTTCCTCAACAGGGACAGGTGTCACAGAGGGTAATGACAAAGGGGTGGAAGGTGCACTGGAACTTTGCAGAGCAGTTCTAGTGCATGCCCTTCTATTTCCAGTACCCATTCGTCTGTGATGATCTCCCTCCATTTTGACAGATGAAGGAAGATCCTTCTCCCCACTAGCACCAGTGGCAGCAGCCATGGAGGCGGAGGGAGTTGGGAGTCAGAATGAACCGGGAGCAGCAGGGCTGCCAGAACCAGAACCTTTGGGTGCCTTGGAGTGGCCACCCTGGGCAGCAGGTCCAGCAGGGGGCTGCCTGCTCTGCCACAATATTGTTGACGGTAGACACAGCCTTGGCCAGCACCTCCACTATGACCCCTAACATTTTTTGGGGGGGGGGTCCAAGGATGTCACAGACCTCAGTCATTTTGAATGACTGAAGGTCTTTTAATGCATTGTTCACATCACTGCTAAGTAGCTTAGAGCTACGAAGCGGGACATCAAGCACAGCCTGTTGCAAACCTTTCTGGGGATTGTTAGCAGAATACTAGGCCTGCCAAGCAGCAAATGTAGCATTCTCTAAGGCAGGGTAAACAGGAGGCACCACAATAAAGATTCTCTTATTGGAGTCTTCTTCTTTGCCCTCAGATCCCAACACATCCAGTATTTGTGTGAACGAAGCCTGGAGGGAGGAATCTTGTGGAGGAGACCTGGGGCTATACACCACAGAGTCCTCTCTGCATGATAACAAGGTTGAGCTGGAAGGAAAAACCCCTTCATAGGGCTCATCTTCACCACCATCCCCTGAATTCTCCTCCATTTACAGGAGGTCAGGATTATGTTCCACCTTATCGTTGTCTGAAATGATGATGGGGCAAGTGATGGAGGCAGTGGCTATATCATCGGTGCAGCAGGTATGCTTTTCAGTCCCATCAGCAAGGATGCTGCTGACAGAGGAGGCTCTGTCAATGGAACCACCATTGCCACTGCCAGCAACAGGAATAGGTGAGTTAACATTTCTGAAAATTATGCCAGCATAACCTGGGAGTCAATGACACCTGGTGGTGGGTCGCAACTGTCGTTGCCAGGTCAGAACCCGACCATGGAGACAGCATATTTACCATAGTAGGTACAGCAGTGCCAGAGTCAGAGCCTGACCTTTGTGTCTCAGTAATGGTCGGGGGAGCTGTAGTCGACACCACTGGAGTGATCAATGACAAAGACTTACCATCCTTCACTGGAGACCTCAACTTCGATGGAGAAGTACATCTGTCTCTATGCTTATGGTCACTGGAAGAACAGGAGGGTTTCAACAATAATTTTTCCTTGTCTTTGTGTTTCTTCATCATCCTTGCTGACCTTGGCAGCAATACAGTTGTCGACCACCTGAGTGTCTCCTTACCCAGGGTGTGCAGTTGAGTGGGAGTAGCCAGTTTGGAGTTCATTGTCTGCACCTCTGCTTTCATGGCCTTAATGGCAATTAGTCTCTAGAGCCTTCTTTCGGTGTCACCTTGTGGCCAGGTTAAATCCTTGGCAGATCTTTCAGGCTGTCACATTGTGGGAGAGGCCCAAACAGCAAACACACATGATGTGAGTGTCATCCTTGTAGGTCTTGTAACTGCAAATACATGTAACCCCCCTGCAAATGGGGGTTCCCAAAAGTCTTCCTGGAGCTGGCTGAGTGCTCCTAGCCTGCATGGTGTTCGGCCTGTAAGCTGTTTATCTGTGAATCTCTTCAAGAGCTGTCTGCTTGCAGGCATGATTAGTTCGCGGGGGGACTATGTGTTTTCCTGCTCGAGTCCTGCTCGAGCAGCTGACAAATCGCTCTGTTTCTGCTGTCGCTAAGTGGGCAGAGTGAGTACTTTTCAGAGATGTAACTGTTTGCCACATACCATTTAGAGTATAAGTGGAAATGTAATTTGTCTAACCTGCCTTTCTTGCAGCTGGGACTCTGTGTGTTTTGCCCCTCCATTTTGTATCTGAACTACTGAATAGGTCCAATCAGACAAGGAGGGGCATCTAAAATGGAGTTTAAGTGGACCAACCAGGATCAGGACTCTCTTGGGAGCCGGCTTGCCATAAGAAATATAGCTAGTAATTCTGGGAAGTGAAGTTCTGGACCTTGGCGCCTATTTGCACCAACAGGGGGAGTTTGGAGTGATTGACAACTGAAGTCCACCAATTGGACCGGGTGGTGCCCAAATGGAATACCCTGCCTTGTGTCTGAGAGGCAGATCCGTTATGACCGTGACAAGGGAAGGAGCTCCGAGCTTCTGCGCTACACAGTTTTCGCACAGGAAGCGCGTGGGAGGCCTAAACTCGGGTGGCGCGTTGCCGTTTTGACTCGGACTGAATCTGCAGCTACCGAGAGGAAGAGAGGCTGAATGAATAGGAACCAGGCTCAACCTGTAGAGGACTGGAGAAACTGCTTAATCACGCTCGGTCTGTCAGGAAAGTGAAGCTGCAGTGTGAACTCCCAGGTTAGCAGTAGGTGCGATCGGGACCTGAGATCAGCTGCCTGGTATAGTAATTTCCTTTACATATAAATGTATGGCGTGCTTGTGAAGGACAGCTAAATGAGTCCTTTTGCCCCGTGTGTGTAGATGGAAAGCCAAATGCATGCAGGCGGACTGAATCCGTTGCTGATTGAAGCTGTGTGCCTGGCTTGTAGAATTTCACCCCCCCCCACTCTGTGAGGGAGTCTGGCAATCCATGACCCCCTCTGTGCCAGTTTTCAGCATCGAGTTTGTGATTGTAAATCAGGGTAGCTCCCTGCCATCTATCTATCTAATTGCAAGTGTTTCATCTGATTTCTTTTCTTCCTTCCTTCATGAACTGAGCCAACTGGCTCCGGATTACAATTGGGTATTGTGTAAGTATTTTTTCCATCACAGGGCCCCAACCAGCTGCACCGATCCTGGCTAGCCCCCCACCATCCTGGGTACCCAGTAAAGTGACATTTTGGGACTCTGAATATGTGCACTGTACTGTGATTATTAATGTGTCTAATCTAATTAACCTGATTTCCCCTTTCCTTGTTACAGCCCCTTAAATAAATCAGATCTGTTTGTTTCTGCAACGTTACACTGACTGAGGTATTCGTTTATGTTAGAGAATTGTACTGTGGCTATCGTATTCCATCATCTTGTTTTACAGGGGATCCCCAGAGTCAAGCTGACCGAACCAGTCCTGGGGGTAAGTGTAAATAGTAAAGATACTCATGGTGTATTGTGTGGGCCACTAGTAGGAATAAAAGGGGGTCTCAGTGTCCCAGAGGGCTGTGACCAAGTTAGTCTAACTACTGCAAACCCTGACCTCTGGGTGGAGGCACCCGCCATAGAACCTAGGCCCCTCAACCTGTTAGCAGTTAAGCAGGCAGGGGTAGTAGCCCTTGGGATAGCGCCACCTGGGGGTTGCATACAAAATCTAAATAAAGGTTCTTTTGATGGTGGTATACAGGAACAACATTAATATAACAAACTAGTTAAATATAGAAGAGAAAAAGAAACAATGGTGTCTTTTCTCTGCAGGTCTGATGAGCGGTTGACTGCAAAAGAAAAAAATGAGGTGCTAGGGGGCTGCCCACAATCCATAGGCACCAATAGTGAACATTATCGTAGGTGGTCCCCAGCTAGGCAGGTTTCCAGATGGTTCTGACTCTGATGGCTTACAGTTTCAAAGGTGTGGTCCAATGGAGGAGATGTCCTCGATGAAAATCACTTTTTATAATATAAGAGTGTCTCAACTGCAGGGAGCGGGAGCACTCTCATTGGTCGAGAGCATTCCCTCGATCTATAATAGAAGAATTTGCATTTGCATAGTAATTTTTATTCACTCTGAATCCCAAAGAGTTTTACAAGTAATGAGAGAGAATGGTAGAGCAGTGACACCAAACGTATAGTGGCAGCCTTTGTGCTCATGAACACCCACTCGCAGTCATGGACAGTCACCTGAACCAGTTTCACTGGGAAGGCAAATGTTGGCCAGAACATTGGGAAGATTCCTCACTTTTCAGAAAGTGTCCTCTGTCTTTTGACTTCCATTTGGACACCCACAAGGGCAACACTAGAGATGAGAAGAAGAGACCTCAGTTCTTCTTCTCATCTGAATGACAGCACACCTCAACAGTACAATACACCCCCCACCATACTGTCCTGAATTGCCAACATTTAAAGTATGCGCTGAAGTCTTGGTGTGGGTCTAGAACCCATGACCTTCTGGCCCTGAGGCAGATAAGCTAACAACAGAGTCATGCTGACATTATTTGCATATGATAATTAGTTGCTAATGACTAAATTGCATTTGGATTCAATTAAGCTATTTTTTAAGGGGATGTTCTTTTTTGTTCTAAACTTTATAACCAGGCAGGTTCTAGGGGTCTCTTTTTTATTTTTATTTTTAGATCCGGTTCTGTCCATCTCAAATAGGAATATGCTCTGTTGGTAATTTTCTGCTTATTGTCCAGGCAGACTGCCTGCCAGTGACACTGCAAATTAGCCGAGTGTATGTTGGTTATCCACGCTTTGAAAAATATGATGAGGTGATGGGAGAATAAATACAGGCCTGCACTAGAGATGCGAGAGTGGAAGAGAGAGAGAGAGAGACAGAGACAGAGAAAGAAAAAGCTCTTAATGTGACAGAGGCACGGCATCGTTAATGCTAGAGGGCAGGGCGGTACCGAATTCCAGTCAGACAGGGCATGATGGAAAGCATATTGTAACCATCACAGACGACTGTGAATAAAATCAGTTGTGAAGCTCATCCTTCAGTGCACTACCTTTCATTTTTCTTGCTCCTTTTACAACAATATGTAAATGTAATTGGTTTTAATGCCCTGATTAGGCCTTAGACCACAAAAATAGCAAAGCCCTGATCTCTTTGGGTGACAGTGAATGTTTCACCTCCTACCTGATTTTTTGTAGGGTTTTTTGTTTGTTTTGTTTTATTACTTAAGCTTTGTCCTGCCGCCCTGGCAGACATCATCAATAACCGGGACCTACCTGTACTCTTCATATTCCCCCCATGCTGGCATTAGGGAGGATGGTTGGTCCTCCCTGCCTCCCAAGCACAATCCAGCTAGTGGTACTAGGCAGCAGTATGGGTCAGGTGGTGGGCCTGGCTTAATTCGCCAGAGCCAGGCTTTTCTGTTTTACAATTTCCTCCTTGCCTTGCGGCATGCAAAGACGCAGGTGCACGTGCGTGTGGAGGAACACACATGCCATGTGCCAGCTGCTGGACATCCCCCGAGATGCAACTGCTGCCCAGCCACCATGCCTTCATATAGTGGCTGTATAGGAGCAATGCATCAGGTCCCCCCTCCCCAGAAGAGGACAGGAATCTTCTGGATGCTCCATCCTCTCCCACCCCTGCTGACCTCGGGTGGTCTTAGCTCACTCCCAATCTCAGGTCGCTGGCATGATGGGAGGTAAGGCACTTTTGTACTTTTTTTTAACTAATGTTCTTTACATGCTTCCTCAGACACAGCACTACAAATATACACGGTGGGTTTTTTACTCTGTTTCCATTTTCTATGTGCCCATGTTAGAAAAAAAATGTTCTTCCCCCCACCCCTACACAGTGCATTGGGTTTGACCTTTTTTTTCACAGAGACGTTTCTCCTCTCAGGACTGTTACCCAATGACCTCCAGGCTCCAATTACCACTACCCCTCCACCTGGATCAAGCCTGCAGGGGGTTCACTTAATGTTGGTCCAGAGAGTGCCAACAGCCATCATCAAGATGCAAGGTGCTTTTTCTCCTGCTTTCTCCAGCAGCCTTTGGTCACTCCCACCACCCACACAATATGGACGATGCCTCAATTGGCCACTGGTGCATACATACGACTTCTGAGGAGGAGCATGTTCCCCAGCCCACTGCATGGGTTGCTGTGGTGTCAAAACTTGGCTGCAACCCTCCCTGAACAAGGATGCACTTTCTATGGCAATGCTGCCCCAGCTCTTGACTACCTGACTCTGGCTCCCCAAGTCCACTGTTGAATCAGGTCTCTGGCATAGCACCACATTCCACTGTGGAGCCTTCATTGGGTTTGAAGTTAACTCACTTCCTGTACCAGAGTCTTCTCCCCCTCTGTATGTCTCCCTAGACATCTGTATTCCAGCAATACACCAATCAACAATCTATCTGGCCAAATTAGACACCCTCCCACATGTCTTCTGCCAGTTCGCCACAAACTCCCCTTCTATACACACCATTGCTCCCTCTGTTCCTCTCTGTCAATCCCTCCACTCTCCCACCATCATCAGTCTCACTCCCTATCCTTAATCGCTAAGTACTGGTTTGGTTTCCTCCCATCTCATCTCTTTTCTCTTTTGACCCCCGCCTGCCCTTCTCCTATCCTGTTTGCTCCAGGGAATCCTGTTCCTTCTCCCTTCCTCATCCTCACTCAACCATGGATCAATCTGCCTTCTCCTATCGACTCCCCTCCCTTTGAAACAATCTCCCATCTTCCTTTTGGCAAGCCACCTTTCTTCCCGCCTTCAAGTGCCTACTAAGACTCTCTCCCTCTGGTCCTTGCACCTGCCCTAATGCTCCTTAACTCTTTTGCAAGTACAGTTGAATTGAGCTGATACTACTTTTCAGAATGTCTGTTGTATTCATGCCATAATGTTTTACTGTTCCACTAGCACCGCTAATGATTTATAACGCACTGTATGAGTAACTGCTCTGCGTAGCATTGTCAATGATACTAATGTTAACACATTTTTGCTGCATTGTTCCTTCCCCCTTCCCCCTTCCCCTGGGTTGTACTTGAAAATGAGCCATGTCTCTGTGTGCCTTTCCTGGTTACCAAATTTTAAATAAATAAATAAATTTCTGGTTATTGCCTCAGGGAACATAATTAATTACCTTTGAGATGATGACCAATCATAGGTCAGTTAGTCTGACAAGCGTCGTTTGTAAAATGACAGAATTCCTAATCAGAGAGGAGACTGAAGCATATCTGAAGGACAGGGGGCTGTGAGACAGTATACAGCACGGATTTACAGTGGGGAGCTGGGACGTCATGCCAAGAACACTTCTCAGTGGGGCCACATAATTAACAAAATTAATCAAGGGAGGGCACTAAGTTACACATTTACTGCCCTTCCTAAGCCTAAACAGCAATCCTTGAATGGGACTTTGGTGGGGAGGCATGTACCCCTCCCCCAGACTCTGTGGGTATAATGACTCTGGTAGGGAACACATGCTTGACTAACTTAGTGAGTTTTTATGAGCCAGTTAGCAAGACATTAGATGGGGGTAAGCCTGTGTATGTAGTGGTGGTGGTGGTGTGTATGGACTTCAGCAAGGCTTTTGATGTGGTACCACTCAGGGAACTACTGGACAAACTCACTACTCTCAATAGAGAAGAGAGAGCGCTCTTGGGTAGATCAGAAGCTGGATATCTGATAGGAGGCGGATAGTCACTGTAAATGGTTATGTGTCAGAGTGGGCAGAGGTTACCAGTGGAATACCGCAGGGGTCAGTACTATGGCTTTTATTGTTTAACATATATGACAGCGACATGGATAAGGACAAGGAAGGCTGGAGAGCCAGCTTTACAAGGACATGAAGCTTGGAGATATAGTTAAGACTCAGAGTCACGTGGTCTGGGGTTAGACTAATGAGCTGTGAATGAGCTTGGTACATCCAGCAGGCCTGGGTTTGATTCCCACAAGCTCCACTTGCATATTGTGTGCCTCTGAGCAAGTCACTTAACCTCCCCAGTGCACGTTGGTCACCCCTGAAAAAGGCATTTGTGCCTAGCAGGTCTTATCCAGTTACCAAAAGAATAAAAAAAAGTTAAGGCTATGCAGCAGAACCTGGATAGGTTGGCAGTACGGGCAGATAGGTTTAAAGGGAAATGTAAAATATAGAAGTGTACCATAATCCATTTTGGTAAAAGGAATTCCAATGCAAATACCACCTGAATGGGGAAGTAATTAGTGTCCTGGTCCAGAGCAGGAATGGGATGGGGGGGGCTAGGTAAAAACCACGTGGTCAATAACAGGCGTGAGTCAAAACCACTCACGTGGATACAGAAAAAATGGGCACGGTGAAAAAAGCACACAAATATATATAAACGCTCTGAAACCATGCACACTGTTTTGCCCACGTGGTTTTTGACCGCACGTTTGTTCCAATATGGTCTTGACAGCAGACAGGGGTTATCATAAACAAAAAGTTGAAGCACGGGACACAGTTGAGAAAGTGTCACCAGGTAATAAGATGTATAACGAGAAACTTTGTTATTAGATCACAAAGGTTGGTGTTGATGCCCTTATATAGATCACTGGTGAAGCTGCATTTGGAGTGTTGGGGGCAGTTATGGGCACCGCATTGCAGGAAGGATGTGGAAAGGGTGGAGAGGGTTCACAGGAGGGTGGATAGGTTAATGGTAGGACTATCAGAATTGAGCTACGGGGAGAGATTAAGGGACCTAGATATGTTTAGTCTGGAAAAGAGAAGGGTAAGAGGGGATCTAATTCATGTATGCAAAACATTCTATAAAACACACTGCATGTCGGTCTGTTAAGCAGCAATAGCACTACCAGTCATGGTACCAGTAGTTTTGGAATGAGCACAAGACGTTGTGGGCTGGCTGAGGGAGAAAGATCGAACGTCCCAGGGGATGCTGTCTTCAACTGGGGGAGAGATGGTTGCTGCAGCCACTCAACACTGCCACCTGGGTGACCATCAGTGGCAGTACAGTGGCAATCCAGCAGGGAGGGGGGGACATCAGTGGAGCTCCACTCTGCAAGCTCTGCATGCTGATGTATGGGATCCGTGTGCCAGCATCCTAAGGGGAAGGGACCGGAAAAAAGGAAGAAACCCTGCTCTGTGCAGAATGACTCGGCGTACTAGGGCCCTAACCCTCATCACTACCCACCGCTCCGCCATCCAGGGAACTCCTGCCTCCATACTCAGGAAGAGGCAAGGGGTGGATCTGGCACAGCCAGACTCCACCATGGAGGGTGGGGGATCTCGTGGGGGTGAAAGGAGGAGCAGGTAAGAGACAGGGATGTGAGGAGATGGTGCTGGGTCTGAGCCAGAGGATAAGGGCCAGAGCAGAGAGTGGAAGCATAAACAATAACATTAAAAAAACACCTTTAATGAAAGGCTTAGGGTTTAGACTATAACAAAACTAAGAAACTCGCGGGCATGGAGAACTAAGCTGTTGACTGTGGATCAGTCTATGGGCGAACTGAGTAGGAACTTTTTTATGCAGAGGGTGGTAGGTTTGTGGATTAGCCAGCTGGCTGGGGTAGTGGAATCTGACACACTGAGGGTTTCAAGATAAACCTACAGTAAATATATATATATATATATATAGTCAGTATTCAGAGATATGACCACTGAGAACTGGGGACCAATCCCAAAGGGCTAAGAAGAATTTTCATGTCGTGGCTCCTATGTTCCTATGATAAACATATGGGCCCGATAAATTCAAAACCTTCTAGTGTAGTGTATACAGAGTCAGTAACCAGATAATGCAGAGTACCTTGCTGTTTATGCAACATACAAAGAACTAGCGCTCCGTCTAACACCTCAGTTAATTGGACTTTGCCTTTAGCTGAATGGTGAGAAGAATGGCTGCCTTTGAGACCAGGGATAGAAGAATAGATCCCAGAATCCAGCACTTACTCTTTCAGACCTGGAATTCACCTTACAGAAGATATCTTCCTCCCCCCACGAGCTCGCGGAAGGATGTGACAACCAGAACCTGGGCCATTTTTTGTAGAAGAATATCACAACAATCTTTGAGCCCATAAGGTTCTAAACATGTTTTTTATTGCTTTGGAGTACAATCCCCACCACCACCACCACCACCACACACACACACACACACACACACACACACACACACACACCAAAAAGGTACTTACCCTCAGAAAAGGTAGGTTAAAAGATCCAGAAAAAAGGCTGGTGATTGAGAAAGGACCCAGTGGGACAGGTCTTAAATGGTCATACTGACAGTGGTGTTACACAATATGCATGGGGGGGGGGTACTAATTACCTATATGATGCTGTATTACTTATCAGTCTAAGTTGTTTTAGCTTCATTTCTCTTCACTGACAAAAATTGCTTTTAAAACAGTGTTTTGATTTATATTTTCTATTTATTCTTTTCCTCTGCTTGGACAGCACCAGGTACCTCCTCCTATCACCCCATAGCCCTTAGAAGCCAGCTCTGTTTTTGCCTCGGCAGCCAGCCTCTGCTGCACAGTCCAAAACCAGTCCCTGCAGTAATGTGTGGCTTATCCCCCACAGGTGGAACCCAGGGGCATTCACCTGGGGACAGTTCCCTTCAATGGGTGGAGTCAAGGAGGAGGAGGAGGAGGAGGAGGAGGAGGTAGAGCTCTGTTTTGTTTTTAAACAATTTCTTTATCCAAGATAGCTCAGCTGACAGGCAATATCTCATTTCCAGTGTGGTCCTGCTTTTTTTTTTTTGACTGATATTTTTTCTCCTTATATGTGTCCTCTAGAGACACCACCTTCCACTGTCACTAAGGTGCCCAGAACTCCTGACTGTGGAGCCCCATCCTCCCACGATTCCAGCCACACCTCCAGCTCTACTGCATGGTCCTGGGGCCCCCAAGGTAATACCTCCAGGCCATTTTCAGCACCGCCGCTGACCTTGTCTTCCATCCGGCCAGCAGCCACAGAGAGACGGAAGTATGAGGCAAGTGTAACCCCCCCCTACAAATAGGGGTTCCCGAAAAGTCTTCCTTGAGCTTGCCTAAATGCTCACTGCCAGGCTGAGGTCCTGCATTTTAGCAGTTTAAATGTGATTGCCAGAGAGTGCCTGTATAGCGTCTGTGCACTGTCTCTTTAAGAGCTGCCTGGATTGCAGTCATAAGTAATCTGAGAGGGAGCTCTGTTGAAAGATGTAACTATTTGCTGAAAATCATTTAGAGTGATAATGATAATGTAATTTGTCTAACCTGCCTTCTTTGCAGCAAGGACTGTTTTGTTTATCTCCACTATCTCGGTCCTGGACTGAGAATTGGACCAATCAATACTGGTGGAACCTAAGATGGAGCCGGACTACAGGAGCTATCTGGAGTCAAAATCTGTAGGAATCGTAGTTTGGGGCTTTTGGTGCCTTTTTGCACCTGAAGGGGGAGCCTTTGTTGTGACTGACAGACAGACAGATCAGACAACCGAACCTTTTGGATTCTGGTGAAAGTCCCAGGCTTGCTGGCAGTTGAGTCAGATCTAAGTCGGGAGCTGAAGAAGCAACAGATTGAGACAGTCAAGCAGCCGTCTGAGTAGTTTCGCGAGGGAGAACTGTGGAAACGCCTGAGTTGTGGACTGCATGTCTGCCTGCTGCCCCTGAGAGGGAGAGAAGAGAATTATTTCGGACTAAATCCAAGTTTGTGAGAACGAAGTAAGCTACTGATTTTTTACCAGGCTCATACCTGAAGAAGACCGAAGATTTTGCTGAATGCGATCTGCCTGTCAGGATTTCCAGCTGCTTTCGAATCCCCGTCTTGTGCAGAGACTTTGCGATTGTGACCGGAGAGCAGTTTGCCTGGTACAGTAGCATTTCCTTACATGTAAATGTGCTGTGTATTGAAAGTGGGTCATGCTTTGGTTCCCCACTGTGTGAACTGTGTTCTGCTTGCTGGAAGCTGTATCCAGCCCAAAACGGACTGTATCCGAATTTGTCTCCATTTGGCAGGGGCCTTGCCACACTGGCCCAGCCAGACTACCCACTGCACAGGTAAAGCCATCAGTGAGAGACCAGCCTGGGGATCAGCCTCCTGCTCCATGCCTGAATAGCAATGATGCCTCAGCGATTCGTGTGGGCCCTGCTTCTCCTGGCACTTCAGATTAACCACCTGCTGTCTTGATTTTCGTCCAGCCTGTGTCCAGTCTTGGGTATCGTGAGTAATCATCAGGGTAGCTCCCTGCAACAACAGCCTAATCTAAAAGTGTGTCATCTGATTGTCTTGTTTTCTTTTCACGAACTGAGCCCTCCGGCTCCAGATTTCAAATAGTGTGTGTTGTGCATGTTGTTTTCTTCCATCACAGGGCCCCAACCAGCTGCAACGTTCCTGGCTAGCCCACCATTCTCCATCTGGGTACCCAGAGTGTGTGACTGTTTATGGACCCTGAAGTGCATGCATAACTGTTTGAGTGATACAGCCTTTAAGCAAATTAACCTGATTATGCCCCTTCCTTGTTCAAGCCCCTTAAATAAATCAGATCTAACTCTTTTTTGCATTTACCCTGATTGTGGTTCCAGTTTGTGCAAGAGTCCTGTACTGCTGTTATTTGCTGTGTATAACCTTGTTTTACTGGGGTCCCCAGGGCCGGGCCAGAGGAAAGCCCTGGTGGTAAGTGCAAACAGTGTGGGTACTTGTGTGGTGTATTAGGGGTATTGTGAAAGTGATTATTGTGTATTGTTCCGGCCACTAGTAAGGAAAGAGGGGGGTTACAGTGTCCCGGAGGGCTGTGCCCAGGTTAGCTTGACCACTACCAACCCTGACCTCTGGGTGGAGGCACCCGTTTCAGAACTCAGGCCCCTTAACCTACTACTAGCCAAGCAGGCAGGGGTAGTAACATAGAAACATAGAATTTGATGGCAGATAAGGACCGCTTGGCCCACCTAGTCTGCCCATTTTCCTACCTAATGGATAAGTTGCAGATCCTAGTTAACCAACAGCTTACTAGCCCTTGGGATAGTGCCACCTAGGGGTTACACAAGTCAGGAGGTGGAGGAGTGGGACCCGCTGAGGCTGTGGTGGTGGGGGCAAGGTACAGCTTCATCCTCCAACTAATGTAGCATCTGCAGGCTCTCCTCCCTCTTAAAGAAATGCCCACGTTCCCTCTCTGCACCACCCACTTTGGCCGCCCAGGTGGCCATAGAGCAGTGGGAAACACAATCCCACCCTCTGGAAGAGGAGCACAACCTAATTCTCAATCCTCCTTCCCCCGGCCAGCCTCCAACAGGGAAAGGGAAATGGGAAATTGTTTAACCAGGAAAGGCACATTAAGTCGGAGCTTGTTTCCAGGCATGACCTGGGAGCACAGGGAAGTTAAGTGACTTTCTCAGGGTCACACAGTATGCAAGTGGGGGCTGGTGGGATTCAAACCCAGGTCTCCAGGTTTGCAGCTCAGTGCAATTAACCACTATGCTGTACTGCCTCCAACAGTTCCGGCTCATTCCCAAATCAGGGTTACCAGTATCAGGAGCAACAGCACTTTTCCTGCACCGATGAGCCCACTGAATGGAGTTAGCCCTCCCCTCCAAGGTGCTACTACTTGTACTCTAAGTTCCCAGGACAGACCCCATGCAGTGGCGGAGCCAGGTTTGGGAGCATTTGGGAGCCCGGTGGGGCCATTCAGTCAATCATGGGCTCCACAGTGTACAATAAACATTACAAGTACATAGTGGTGGGGCACCACTACTCACACTGGGGCAGCCAGGAGGGGCGACCGCCACCCCAGCCCTCCTCTTGCTCCGCCACTGACCCCATGCTCTGGGTTTTGCCGTTTGTTACTTCAAAAAGATCTATTACCAGTAGGAATGGAAGAACCCATCTGGATAAGTTCAGAACCTTCCAGAACCTGTGCCATGTTCTGTAAAATAACCTTAACAGACCATTTTGTCAGGCTCTGATCCCTTTTGTAAACATTGATTTTGGGTCCACTTATTGGCGTGTATTGCTTCCATTTATGGGAAACGTTTCTAATCCCTCCAGAGCTGGGGCTAAAAAGTAACATTAAAATTTATGTAAGTCTATGAACTGGCTAAAAAAGGAGATTTTTTTCACTTCCACAAGCAAAATATATCATTTTGCCACAGTTCCTAATCACAAAACCCTTATTTTTTTTGAAGCGTGCAAAAACGATGTCACTTGAAGGAAACAGCAGCAGAAAAAGGGGTTTCTCCATTTATAACTGGAGAGCTGCTTGTTAAGCTGAGAAAGCTGCTTTCCTTTTACTATGCAGTGAATTTTTAACCCACTAACGACTTGCTAAAAATGTCAGTGGCAGATCACCTCCCCCACACCCTTCATTTTCATACATGGACTGTACCAGATTTCAAGTGAGTAACTCTGAGTCATTCAAGAATATAACTTACTGGTGTTGCCCACCCATACCCACCAGCAGCAAGTCTCACACACACATTTTTCTATGCTGAACAACACACTGCTCATTTCTCATTCTGTGGTGGAACTGTGGTTTTCAGGCAGACGTCATTTCTGCAAAATCTCCCCCTTTTCTGTTAAAGCAGAATTACTTCATTCTGACCAGCATGCTGCAAAGTGAGTGACTGTATGTGTGTATGTGTGTGTATGTATCCGTGTCTGTGTATGTGTGTGTGTGTATGTAGTTGTGTGTATGTGTTTGTATGTATCCATGTGTGTGCATGTGCGTGTGTGCATATGTGTGTGTGTAGTTGTGTATAGGTGTTTGTATGTATTTGTATGTATCCGTGTGTGTGTGTGTGTGTGTGTGTGTGTGTGTGTGTGTGTGTGTGCACGCATGCGTATGTGTTTGTAGGGTTTGTATGTGTGTTTGTGTAGGTGTAGGTGTAGGTGTAGGTTTGTAAGCAAAGAAGAATAATTACAATTGTTAAAGGAAGGGTTCCAATTTCAATATAGAATCTGTTTTTGGACTATAGAGCTTGGGAACAGTGCAGTCACGAGTGAACTGCATAGTTTTTTGTTCTAGTTAAACTGAGCCCTGAGAATTATTCCCAGTGCTCCAAGCAGAGTGCTCAAAGGTTGAAGTTTACAATCTGAATGTAACAGGGGCTGCACTGCAGGACTGGATGATGGGTCATCACGAAGTCACATTGACTTCCACAGGACTCTGGAACAACTCAGTGCCATCCTGTCTTAATGCACAGGCTGTCAGGAGACTCACAATGTAAACAGATTGTTGAAAATGGCATGCCAGTGTAGGTAACAACCGGTCCTTCTCAGGGCTCCATTTAGCTAAAGCCAGTAACTGTACTGTTATAGAACCGTGCTGATACCGAACTGAATGAAAAACACATGGACAAAGTAGCACAGTATGGGGTCCACAAAGTGGACAGGAGGTGAAAAGCAAATTGTCTGGCAAGGAAAAAGCAGAGCATGGTGGCTGAGGGTGACCATTCAGAGTGGAGGAATGTTCTATAATGCACTTTTAGACTCCTTTTTCAGTGTTTCTGAAAAGTTGTTCTAAATCTTAGAACATTTGGAACAACTTTCCAGAAGGTGCAGAACAACTTCGAATGCTCATCACAAGCAGCTGCAAGCAGGAGTCGCTCACGCTACACTGAAAACCGAAGCTGACATCCTCTCTAGACTGAATATCAGCATGTCATCTAGACGTTTTTCAGACATGGAACAAGGGCCTCACCCAATTTAGACTTCTGAAACATTCAGACATTTAATATTTTCTGCAGTGTGGAGTTATTTTTTTCTTTTCTTCTTGTTTCAAATTTACCAGATTTACTACAAATCGGAATATTACTGGCTTTTTTACTTTGGGATTGGTGCAATACTACGATTTGGCCAAACCTTCACAGTAACCTGATACATCACACTTTCTTATGAATTTTATGAATCAGTGTTAAATAAAGATGCTCCCGATGTATCATATATGAGCAATTCAGTAATTCGCCCCCAAATGTGAAGAACAAGCTGGCTCTCACACCTTGGAAGGACAATGCCCTCATAGAGCACTCAAGCTTGGCTCTTGTGCTTTATGACATCACCGTCCCTCCCTCCTCAGTGTGAGAACCAGTTTGTTATTCATGCTCTGGAGTGAACTATTTTCTAGGAGTAGAGTACCCCAGGGGTCACTTCTCGGTCTATTACTCTTCATCATATTTTAAGATGACTCAGGAGGAGGTGATCAACAACCGGCTGCTAAAAACTGTGGGCTATATTAAACAGTCAAGAAGAGCAGATAGAGAAGGGTGGCGGGTGCACTACAGGGGGACCAGCACACATTAGGGACATGGGTCAAGAAAAGTGGCTTTGATTGAAAGTGGGGAGAGCAAAGTATGACACCTATTTGCAACGAAACCTGAGCCAGACAGCAAGTCAAGTTCTAAATCTTTATAGTATGGGCTTACACTATGTCAAGACAAAGACAGTATAATTTAACTCAGCACAGATATATGTAATTACATTATACAATAATTTTACTACCATAATATTAAAAATGGCACTAATACTACTTATATTGTCACGGGAGTCCTATATTCAAAAGATTCAGAACAGCATGCGCAGAAGTGCTAGAGTTATTTCAAATACCAAATCCAGGTGTAAAATGAAGAATTTAAAAGCAATATAAATAGACATTGTGAGATCTGCTGTATGCAGTGAAGTGAGGAGCTCACACAGACTTTGTGTTGTGCAACAGTGGACAAAACAACTAGAAGAAAGGATCCTGGGGTAAAGCTGGCCCAGTGGCACAGAGAGCTGGTGCACTGGGTACCTTACCATCTACCACACTGGCGACCGGGGTTCAAGAACAGCTCAGGTTGCCAGGGGGTCGGATGGGGTGGAGAGAATTGAGCATCCAACAGACAGTTCTCCTCTCCTGGGGGGATGGGGGTGGAGGTGGGGGTGGGGCATTCTGACTCAGCTCTTGGCTGCCACCAGATGGAGGCCTGGGGGTGGTGCTGCTGCTCAAGTGAAATAGATGGCAGGGGCTGTGGTTCTGTAGTGTGTGTGCATCTCCACGTATGCATGCTTATGTGCTGGGGCAGCAGGGGAACCAGGGGAGAAAAAAATGGAAAAAGGTTGTCACAGGCCCCATGAAGCCCTGCCTATGTACCCCTGTCCCGCACTACTGCCCGGACCACTGGTTCATGGCTGGGTGAGAGTCACTGCATGGGGGAAGAATGGCCTTCCCTTTCCTGGCTCCACCACGGGGGAGCAATACAATCCATGGGGGTCTTCAGGTAAGGAGAGTCTGGGGACAGTAGGTGCCGAATGGGTGAGGTGGGGCCAGGGCAGAGAGTCCACCTGTGATGACCACAAGCCAAAAAGTTTTATGGAAAAAAGGGATCTTGGAATAACTGAGGGCAGTAAGCTGAACACGTGGGTGTGTGTGTGTGGGGGGGGGGTGCAGGTATACCTCTCAAACTTTTGCCACAGAAATTTGAGACACTGACACTCAAAATACAGGATAATATGGGACTCTGATCCTCATAATGTGGGCATTTGGGACACATCATCAAATGTGGATCTACAAGCCCAGAACACTACAGGCAGTGATGGCTTTGTTTGTGCGAAGTTTAATTTTGATTTAGTGTCCTAAAATATGATGTTCTGCTTTAAATTCTGATCTTCTAGTGCCTTCTCCATGTGGGCATCACCTTTTCTATGTGGGACAAATGTGGGATGTAGCATTTCTGAGGTGTAAAATGAATGCTGTCCCATGTAGTTAGGGGCATTTGATAGGTATGGGAGCAGATCAAGAGAGGTGATTCCTCCCCTGGTAAGGCCTTGATTAGACCACACCTTTAATATTGTGTCGAGTTCTGATCAGCGCAGTACAGAAAGGGCATTGAAGATAAGAGGGTCCAGCACCAGGCCACCAACGTGCTTCGTGACTTAGGGGTCATGACCTATGGAGAGAGATTGGGAATACTCAAATTATTTAGTCTTGAGAAGAGTTCGGAAGAGAAGGCTGAGAAAGGGCACAATGTATGATAAAAGTATTTTGAATACTAAACATAAAAATAATAGAATTTGTTGGCAGAAAAAAGTCCCTCAGTACATCGTGTCTGCCCCGTTGTACCTATCTAATGTGTGGAATGTGAGCCCCTAGTAGATGAACAGGGTGTTGTATACTGTACGCAGATGTTTGAGCTCATGAGTAATGGGAGGACATCCCCTCATACGGGAGGGGGAAGGGGGGAGGCAGTCAGGCAGGGGAAGGGGAAACACATGGGAGTGTGCAGCAGGGTGCAGTCAGTAGGTGATAAACCATCAAAACCAGGACTGTGTAGAAAGGGGTTCGGTGCCATTAAAACACAATCTGCTCCTGTGTGAACTGCACCAGTCTGAAAGCTGTAAAAATATAAACATAAATCCTGTAGATAAGGGCTGATTAAAATCAAGGCAGTCTTCAGCTTTGGAAGACACTGTACCATCTGTGTAGAACAGATCATTCCAGGACTGCAGTAGCTGAACTGGGTTGCTCATATTTGACTTCCTCATACATTTCTGAACCACGTGAGTCATGTTGTTCAGAGCTGAGCTAAATGACTCACTTAACCTCAGGTTTGTCAAGATGCTTGTTCCTGATTGGCCTAGGAAACCTTTATGCCCTTATAAGGATAGGACACTAACCAGCTGTATGTATAGACAGGTACTGTGTCCTTGAAACAGGCGGTACCAGGCAGTGAACAAATAAAATACAGAGCACAATCACGCTCTGCTTACTTAGAATTTCTGTCTTGCACCACACTGCGGGCTATTTTAGTGTGGGCCGGGTCTTAGTTCAGAAACTGCTCGACTATGACAGTGCTGATAAGATCTAAGGTAACAAGAAGCATGTTAAAATTGGTGTACATTTATAACTATCCTCTTGTTTTTTTTTTTTCCCTTCAGTTGGATTCAAGCTTCTTTTTTATATATGTGAATACACCCCCAAAGATGACACTCAGTTTGTAAGAGTGGTATAATGGATGTTCTTAGGGTGTAAGCACTACAGACTAAAGACAAGCAAGTCTGGCACTCTAAGAATGCAACAGAGGTGGGAGGTTATTATCAAGCTTAATTTTATGGAATGTTCGGGGGATCCCGCATTCTGATTGGTCCAGTAGCAGTTTTTATTTCACTGCTAATGCACCGCTGGTGTAAACAGAACAGGGAGCTGGGACCCATTGTGTGTGTAGTGTTACAACTGTTTTTAAATTAAGATAAGGCCTTTTTAGGTTTACTTTAATAAAAAAAAAAAGCCATTGGGAGGTTTTTGTAATAGCATTGTGGCCCTCCGCATTGAGCCATACCAGTCTGATAATGCCCTCTGTATTGAGCCTGCCAGTCAGAGAATGCCTTCTATATTGGGCTTTACCGATCAGATAATTTCCTCCATATCAGGCCTTACTAGTCAGATAATGCGCTCCATATTGTGTCTTGCTAGTCAGATAATACCCTCCGTAGCAGGTCTTACCAGTCAAATAATGCCTTCCGTAGTGTGCCTTACCAGTCAGAGAATGTACTCCATATTGTGCCTTACTAGTCAGATAAAGCCCTCCATACTGGGCCTTACCAATCAGATACTACCCTCTGTATCAGTCATTACCATTCAGATAATACCCTCTGTATCGGTCATTACCATTCAGATAATAACCTCCGTATCAAGCTTTACCAGTCACCTCTGTATCAGACCTTATCAGCCAGATGATGCCCCAGGCATGTAGGTAGGGCCATATTGCTTAAGCCAAATCCCAGGACATCGCCACCATTAACACCGAACTAAACTCGGACTTCAACCACATCCAAACTTGGTTGCAGGACCATAAACTTGTTATTAACCTACAGAAGACGCAGGCCAAGCTATTTGGCTCAGCAGCCATGTTAAAAGCCGCCCTGGATTCACTACAGATCTCCAGGGCTGATGGGTCACCGCTGAGTGTCGCAGGCTCAGTCGTACCTGGGGTAACCCTTGACCGGAGCTGGATATGAACCTGCACATCTCAAATACATGCAAGGCCTCAAACTGCAAGCTGGGTCAGGCTTACAGAGCAAAAAGCTGTCTAACTCCAGCTGCCCGCTGTCTAGCCAGGGAGTCCTCCTACCCACGCTTTGTGCGGACTAATCACCTTTGCCCTCATTGCAAAACTAGTCTAGTAAGTGGGACTCAGCGACAACAACATATGCCGCTTTGCACGCCAGCCTCACCTCACTTCACCGCTGTGAGCTTCACACCCAGTTTGAGTGGTTCCCACCGAAACTCACCGCCTTATGTCATGGGCAACTTCATTGGACAATATTGTCAGAACTGCCACCCTCAAAACCTTGCTGAGACCCTTGTTCTTGCTACACGCTCCTACAACCATGCGATCCAGCGGCTCCCCATGCCTCCTGGTACCTAAACCCACACACAAATGGGTGACTGAGCCTTCGCTGACAGATGCGCCCAGGGTTTGGAACTCTCTTCCAACTAGCGCTCGCTCCTCTCCCTCGCACCAGAGCTTTAAAGCCTCCCTCTGGGGTTTTCTCAAAATGGCTGCCACCTGTCTCTGCACTAGACATACCCTCTCAGCCTGAGATGCCCCAACTAACTGAGATGCTACCTAAACATTACGACTTTTGCAGAGCACAACTGTGCTCATACTCCTCCTGTTCTCACAGCATATATAAAAATGGACCATTTAGGCCCACTGGCAAAACAGGGTGAGCACTAGAATCAAGAATCAGAAGAATCAGCATTTTATATAGCACTTTTCATACACAGTATCCCAAAGCGCTTTACAAGCAATGCTAGACTGGTAGTGAAGTGACTGAATGTGTGGTGGCGGCCATACTGTGCACTCCTTTCTCTCGTACTGGGCCCACTCTATCCCAACTGTGACCCCTCCTTATTCTAATTGCTAGCCTTACAACTTGCTGCCTGGAGCGATGAATTCACACTGCACTTCTTCCTACTGACAGCAGTGTTTAATACTGTACTGTAATACCTGTTTTTGGTATTGTTGTCTTACAATGTCCCTGTGTTCTGGTCACTTTATATTAACTCTTCACTACTACTTGCCTGATGAAATCTGATGCTTGTAAAGTCCCTGTTGTGCTAATTTTATGTAATGTAATCCTCCACTTGTATTTGCATGATGTTCATGTATGTACCTTGTAATGTACCTTGTAATCTCCCGGGTCGCACCTGAAAATAGGCACTTGGTTGTCTAGTGTGCTTACCCGGTTAACAAAAGCAAATAAATAAAAATTAAGGCACAACCAGAGGTTGGGTTACTGTCAGTTATTCTAAC
The DNA here is from genome assembly GCA_016271365.2 of Neoceratodus forsteri. NCBI lineage: Eukaryota > Metazoa > Chordata > Ceratodontiformes > Ceratodontidae > Neoceratodus > Neoceratodus forsteri. Next base: position 416,428,601 of record JADMNL010000024.1, on the reverse strand, counting down.
CCCAGGAAGTCATGAGGCACAAGGCCCAACTGAGGACCTTATGCCCCATGGGATAGATCAACAAAGGTAACCAGACCCCAGGGATTCCTTAATGCTATTATTAAATGAAGATGTTTTCATGTTCTCTAAAACAAATGTTTCACAGTTTATATCCTAATTATTGTATTGTGCATAGGGCTCCAGTGATTAACCTAGCCCTTTTAAAACATTATCAGTCAATCAGAATGCTCCATTTCCAGACACTGTTTTCTAATATTCTACAGATCAAGGGCTACTGAAAGTGTTTTAGTATAAAATGTGTTTTGCAAAACCCACGAAACATGTCAGTTTCTAGGGCAGCATTGCGTGAGAGACTCTTGTCAGGATAACAATGTCTCACGCATAGAGGCATGAAGTGCTCCCTCTGTCTATATTGTGTTACAGGAATTATTTTGATAACTTTTTCTTACAGCCACTGAGTCTGCCTTGTATTCTCCCTCCTCGTTGTTTGCTGCCATCCGTTTCTAGGTTTTCGGATAACCGCACACCCTGTCATGTGTTACCGCTTACTTAAACCAGTGCCTGCATGGGAACATAAAGCACTCAGCACAAGAGAGCCCTTGCATAAGGATGAGGGAGAACTGGGAATTTTCTAAAATATACATAGAGAAACATAGAAACACAGAAACATAGAATTTGACGGCAGATAAGGACCGCCTGGCCCACCTAGTCTGCCCATTTTCCTACCTAACAGAGAAGCTGCAGATCCTAGTTAACCAACAGCTTACTTCCTCCTACTCCATAAGTAGGTTCTGACTGAACACTGATCATATGTAATATCCAATGTATGTAACCTTGAATGTATGTAACTTGTGCTACGGATGTACATAAACCAATGTAATTTCATGAATGTAGGACTATATAAAGCTTATTCTGTTATTCCTCAAAGTAATTAAACTTGAAGAGCCCCTGAAAAAGGGACACGCAGTCTCAGCAGGCCTACTCGGTCAATAAAAGTCAATAAATAAATAAGTAAGCAATAACCCACGACAGGGTGTGCGTTTATAGACATTTAATGCATGCCTGGGGTGCATTGTGAGGCACAAGGCCACAGGCTGAGTGTCCTCACAGCACCCCAGGTGTGCATTACATACCTATAAACACACACCCTGGAGTGGGTTATTGCACTTATAACATGGGTTATGTCACAAACATGGGAAAACACATAGAAATGGTGTTTTCTCGTATTTAAAGACCAAAAAAGATACTGTATCTTCCCACCTTGCAAAATAGTCCCTAACAAATAATGCACACTGCATTGCTCTTAAGCACATGAAAATGTCACACATATAGTACTGACATGATGTGTGACATTGTTTCTGCATAATATGCTTTGCTACCTTGCCTACCAGGCTTCCTTTGGCAGCACCCCCGCAAAGACACATGCACAGAACTGTACTTGAGATCAACCACACAAAGGACTTTTGATAGGGGAGTGGGGAGGTGTGAAACAACTGCTACTGCACACTACTTTGCGCCCCCCCCATGACACACACAAAAAGACACAGAAAAACAATGCTTTTGAATGTCCCTCTGTGTCTTTGGGTCTCTCGCTGAAAAACACCATGCCTCAAAAGAACAAATGGAATGGACACGCAGGTGTAGCACTACAACTACCTCTCATGTCTCTCACTCCTCCATTGTAATCTGTTGTCTATCTTTGTGCATACTATACTTACACAGACAACAGACAAGTCCCAGTGACAGTTTCCACTCTCCCCTGAACTACCTCCTTCTTCTGCTATCTCCCTCTCTCTCTCTCTCTCATCATCATACTGTCATACAGCAACCTGCACTGGACACAGGGGACAATGCTGTTCACTCACTGTGTGCCTGAAGATACCAACAGAGACAGAGAAAGACAGAGAGAAACACACACAGACACACAAATAACATTGCAGCACCTGTGACTTAGGGGGAATCATTCCTCATGAGCTGTCTCTTGCCGCCCACTGACCATCTCTTTATCTGTCTCTCTCATGGAACATCAGTGTTACTCACACCGATGGACAGCACCTGGCAGTACTGGACACATACCAACTCACGGCACTCCTGTTCCATCCCTCTCAATATTTACACACTTAGGCATATGTCACCATCCCCTACTTCAGCCAAGCCTCTGCACTGCTCTGTATCTGTCTCTCTCTCCAGCTCTCACCCAGGGGAAACAACAATCACAGCCCCTCACAATATGGGACACATGTAGGGAATGATTCTGGAGAGGATGGAATAATGACAATGGCCCCTCTCTAGCAGTGTGTCGCTGTTATGTATCGCTGGGATTCGGGGGGGGGGCTCTCTCTGGAGGATCAATGACCAGGACCGGGATACAAGGTGCATGTTGGTGACACATGCAACATACAGCCATGGGACACATAACGGAAACATCATGCCATTCATGCACAACATGACACACAGGACAATGCCAGATGTTTACACGCTTGCTGTCCTTGTCTTCAGCCTGATCCCTACTGTGCCATGGCAGCTCCTCGCTTCCCCAGTTTCCCCCCTATTCAAAGTCATCACCTCGATTCTGCCCCTGGCTGGGTTCTCCACATCCTGGAGGGGCCAGTTTTAGGCATGACTTGTCCTTCCCACCCAATCCCTCACCCCCACTTCTCTCCTGCCCCTCCTCTCTGCCCCTCTGTACTTAAATGCCCCTCCTCTCTGGCCCTCTGCACTTAAACAGCAAACAGTAATTGGTTCACTATAGCTAATCACTTGCACTTTCTTTTCTGTCTGGACTGCTTCCAGCTGGCACTAGCCCTGGTCTAACTTGTCCCTCACAACTGGTTTTTATTAGTTCTGTCAATGCTCCCTCCAGCTTATCAGCTCACCTTTCCCCCTGCTGGGATTCCCTGTCCATCCCCTGACCGTCATGGATGTCCTTTTCACTGCACATTCGTTAACTGCCAATTCATCTGTCTCTTAACAGTAACACAATCCTGCAAGGAGCTGGCGACAGTGCTGTATCAAAATTTCTGTACGTAATCCACAGGTATGTCACTTGTACGTATGTTAACACCGCAGGTATGTTAAATATTCTCTGTAGGTTAAAAATGTACTTTGTCTTTTATGCAAATGTAATTGCATGAAAAATGTTCTATATTATGATAAATGTAAACTGTATGTTCAATCCAACCATCCAACTGTATCCCCCCAGGTCGCACCAGGAGACAAGCAACTTGTTGTTCAGTGTGCCTTGCTGGCGAAACATTTAAATAAATAAATAAATGGCTGCCCTTCTGCTTTTTCCTTCAGTAGCAGGAAACAAGTGCTGATGGCACTTTCATAGAGTCCCTCTGTGGAACCATGCATTAAAAAGGGAATTTAATGCATGGCCACACAGAGGGACTCCACCAATGGGCTTGGATGTTTATAGGTACCTATGTTATAAGGAAAATGAATACTAGGTTGGACCTATTGTACAGGAATAAAATAAATTGTGTTCAGAATATGTAAGGATAGCCGGCCCGCTGGCACAGTGGTTGGATTTCCACTTGCAATGCCGATGACCTGAGTTCAGGAACTGACCCAGGAAGTCAGAGGGCTGGCTGAGGGTAGAAGGATTGAGCATCCTAGGGACTGCTCTCCTTCTCTGGGGGGAGGGGGGAAGAGTGTCCGCACATTGTGGACCTCTGGCAGAGGCTGCGGGTACCGTCGTGCTGGTGTCGTAACATCAGGGGGGGCCGGGTGGACGCTGGTCATCATTGCATGTCCTCACCCCCAGCTTGCAACAAAAACAAAAATTACTGGTCCTTCAGGCACGACACCCTGTTCCGCTGCCATCTCCAGTGCCATGAGTGTCCATCGGGGGGGTCCTGTTCCCGTGGCCTCACCCTGGGAGGTAAGTCAGGGCAAGCTAACAGTGACCATGGAGAGGGGGTGCCCACCCAGTTCCCCCCCGGGGGGGTAATCCTGGGCATGGGGGATGGCATGCAGGCATAGGCTGAGCTTCCTTCAGGGACCAGAGTGGTATCCATCAAAAAAAATAAAAGAATACTCTCAGTCATAGACTATGGATTGGTAATCTGAGTGTCAACAGCAGACAGTGTGTTACCCAGATTAACAGTTGCATTAAATTGTGATTTTAGATTTCGACTGGATGCAAAATGAGAGGTACATCATTGTGAACTGTATGCCCGGGTTGACTAGCAACCCATGGCTTTGCATATCCAGTACTTTGATGACATATGGTGCTGGGAACTGTTAAATGATCAGAGAACTGAGAGGTTAACTATTATAGCATTGCAGTGCTCCAATGCCTATAACTGCAGGTCAACAACAAATCTGCAATTGGATTTGCCACATACTAAAACCTAGGTATAGGGCCCTAAAAACATGAAATCCCTGTCGCTTCAGTGTTATACAGTCAGTATTTGTCCCAATTTAAAAGTAACTTGAGAATGCATATGAATGATCTTCAAATTTGTAAATGCACTAAATGATTGTGTATTGATTTTAACATTTATGCTTCTATGATATTATGTCTTTTGACATAGTATTTTTACACTGTAAATCTGTTGAACCTGTCCATATGAAATGTTTTTTATTTTATGATAATGTCTGACTAGGACACCTTTGAAAATAGGCACTCATTGGCATGTTGTCGAAAGGGCTTTCCCTAATATACAAACAAACAAACACAAAAATATGTCGGAAGAGTGGATGTTATTGAAATAAAGAAGAGGGTGCTTTAAAAGGCATTTCCTGTCACTCACCAGCCCTCCAACTGAATACAATTGCAGTCTATACTCCTTATTAAACAAAGCAGAATATGAAATTGAATAAAGCCATATTACAAACGTTGACATTCAGGAATCTCAGCATGATCCTTGAACCTATAAATGACAAAGCAAGCAGGAGGAATGCGCTTCACCACCAGAAAACATAAGCGAGCCTAGCTAGGAAATGACTCACTCACCCAGCAAAAGATTCTAAAAGTAAATGTAGATGTTTTATTGACATACAAGGCATATAAAAGTCCAGCAGAACCGTTGACATTTTGTGGTTAAAAACCACTTCCTTGGGGTGTCGTGCTACACTTGACGCAGTCCAGAGATGGCATTAAGGGTCTATCTTTCTTTTAAATCCATTCCAAATTAGTGTCTCTGAGCAGTTACAGTATATACTTTTTAAACAGGACCAAACATGTGGCCAGTTTTTCAGGTTCAGCAGTAGCTAAGCCTAAGATTTACTTCAGTGCTTGAGCCTTCAATCTGCTTCTGTGAGGCTATTTTCAATCAAGCCACACCCATTGTCGATGGTGCTCCCCTCTGTTGTGCGGGTAATGGTAGCACAACGACAGGCAGAGCCATAGGAAGGCATTTTGGTGCCCTGGGCAAGAGACTAATTTTGTGGCCCTCCCCCAAGAAAACAGCCGGGGGTCTGGGGGCCGCCAGGCCCACAGAAGCTCAGAGGGGTTTACATGCTCTGTGGTAAGTTTTGGGGCTTTTCTTGAAGAAAAAACATAGTTTTGTTACATGTTCCCTACCCCTGATTTCAGGCAATATTTTGCTCCCATGGAATATGAGATGTGGGAGATTCTGGCTGGCTGGGTGGCATCAGAGTGTGTAGCCGCAATTGTTGTGGATGAGTGGCTGATGATAAACAGATAACTTAAATCACTGGAGTCAGGTGAGGTGACACCACACTAGACTGAAGTGACTACTGGACGGGCTGGCTCTCTGGGACTGGGACAGATGGCACACCAGTGTGTCAGCCAATTGTGTACAGTATTATTCTACTGTCCGCTCAGCTCCCAGAGAAGCCTAATGCATCTATTTCTTGAAAATACAATGTTCTTTAATAAGCCATATATTGAAGGGACTGGATGCTTCCTGAAACACACGCAGTTTCCACACAAACAGAATAAGCTTGTGTTGCCCCCCCCCCCAATTAAATTAAAGGCATAGGATCAAATTTTTTTATTTTATTTAAGATTTACTGTGTGTGTGTGTGTTCAGAAGGGGGTGTAACAACTGCTAGCTATTTAGAGGAACCCTATCCATCCATTCAGTCCTTCATAGCTGTCATTTGCAGGGGCCCCTGCCCCTGCAAACTTACCCTGCCCTTCAGTACAAATGCACTGAAGTCCAGGTGCAGCCAGTCACCTTTAGTTAATGGAGTCACCTGCTAGTCCGCCATACTTCTGGGTAGCGGACTTTACATTCTTAAATTAAACTTCTTTCCTGGACATAAAAAATGCGCTTTTGTGAAAAAAGCTTATCCAGAGACCAGAGGGTAAGGTTTGTAGGGGCGGGAGCCCCTGCAAATGACAGCTTTCCTTTAAAACCAGTGGAAGAGACAGTGGACATCTGATTCCATGCCAGGTAAACCAAACCCAAACCCCAGCGAACTCAGTCATTTGCATATTTTGATATTTATTGGTTGATAGTACTCTGATATGTTCAGTCTACTTCTGTGTGAGCACTGACGCATTGCGATGATGGTGTAGTGTAATTGTCCTGTAGGGGGGTGGTGGCACCACTGCCATGTGGGGGCCGATGTGTCAGAGGGGAGTAGGGGACTGCGTGTGACACACATCAGCCCCCACGTGCCAGTGGTGCCACCACCCCCATACAGGACAATTACACTACACTATCATCGCAATGTATCGCGTCCCGAGCCAGGACCCCTGTCAGCTAGGATGTAGTAATTGCTGACTGCTGTGCTCCCTAGTAATGGTATGGCTGGGTACCAATCCATAAGGCACATAATATAGCAGGAAACATACAAATAAATTTCTTCCGAGAGTCAGGAGTAGAGCAGAAGGCAAGGCTTGACTTGACCACTGTCGTTTGTTTGTGTGGTAATAAAAATACAGTTTCCCTTTATTTAAACAAGACTGAAGTTCATCATCTTATGTAGACATTCAAAGGGAAACTGCATTTTTATTACCTCATCCTCAAGTTACCGTGGTGTTCTCTGTGCTTGACTGCGTGCAGTAAGTTTGTCAGTTTATCTGCTAATAGCCTAGCCCTAACAAGCCTATGCCTATATCATTATTCCCCCGTTAAAATGGGGGTTAGCCAGCCACCAGGCTTTTAAAACTAGTGCTTAGTTTGCGGTCCCAATCCAGTCCAAGGCTGAGTGACTCTCTCCATCTGTGTCAGCTGCCACACATATCACCCTTGGAATGGTCCCTGCCCAGTACAGTTTCCCAAAGGGGACTACAAAATCAGAAATTCAAAGGGGGGGTCAGCTGAAGGATTCAGTGAGGACTTTGTTGTATGAGCTGTGATGCAGCCCCTCCTGAGGTGGCCAAGACTAGTTCTGTGTACATCCTGTACGGGTACCCAATCGTCTCCCTCTCTCCCCACTCGCATCCTCAAGTAACATAGTCTAGAAATATGATTTGGCCTTCAGTTGGCCCCCCAACACCATATTTTAAAAGACCACCAACCAACCCATATGAAATTATTTGATTGGGGGAAGAGACCATGTAATGCTGGACTCCATGGGAAAGGGGTCCAATTTCTTCTGGCACAGTTCAAAATAGCTAGTCTCCTGCCAGCTCCTGCACCGGACACTTTTTTTTTGTTAGCCTTCTCTTCCCTAACCTGACATCCCAGTACCAGTCTCATTATTGTTCATGGACCAAAGACCCAGCCAGCGGTCTTCTGTCAGGTCTCGGTCCAAGTCCCTAGTCCAGCGACATTTAGGTGGCTGCCTTAAGCAGCTCTAGGACATTGCCAATAATGTCACACCAGAACAAGGGGCCAGAGCAGAGCATTCTCTACAGTAGGGCTATCCTACAAAGGCTAGGCAAATTTTATTTATCAAGTGCCCAACCCCTAGGTGTCAGGGCGATTGGATATAACAATAAAATACAATTTTTAAAGATGCTAACAACTTTAAAAGATATATGAGAATAAATATAAGAATTATATAAATTATACTGGGTAGGCCTGATGAAATAGATTTTAGAGTGCACTTATGACCTCCTGCATGCTGGCAGAACAAGCACTAATAGATAAAGAATTCTGGCAGAGTGGAGCTGCAACACTAAATGCACTGAATCCTTCCTTGTCTGCCTGCTCCAGGTGACCAGCTCTAGTCTGACGAGCCTCTTGGTGACAGAAGCATGGGAGGGATTAGATGTTTCCACTGTAGGTTTCATTATTTCCTATAGAAGCCAGATTGCTCTGTTTTCTCTTCTCCTATAAATAACCAATGTGAATATATGGGATTGGGAACAGTTTTACTGTAAATGGCCCCACTTCCTTGTAAAATACAGGAATCCCTGTACATATGGGAGCCCTGCCACCCAAGCGATTAGAATATGCAACAAACTGATTAGGGTAATTTGTAGCTGAAATCATTTTCTCTATCAAACTGTATCAATATTTTATACCTTATCCTAACAACTGATTTATCCAAGACAGCCTATCTCATTCCCAGTGGGATCATGTGATCCCCGCCCCCTTCCATTTACAGTTTTGTGGTCTGGAGGAGCACAGAGAAGTTAAGCAAATTGCTTAGGGTCACACACCCCAGTGTTTGTTCTAGTGGGGTTTGAAACTGTGTTCTTAGTTCTGGCTCTCCTGCCAGGGCCTGATCAGAGTGACAACAACAGCGCTTAGGGTGCTTTTACTTGAGTCAAACAAAAACCACTCAAGTTAGGTAGTAGTGGGTGACTGATTTTTTTCTAGGCTAGCAATCTGTTCTGAGTCTGAGTCACAATAGATTGCTAGCCTAGAAAAATCAGTCTCCCACTACTATCCGAGTTAAGAGCTGCGTAGACTGCACACTGCTCAGCTCAGCTGCTGCTTGTCTCTTGTTTGGAGAGGGGACCGTCTCTGGTTGGCTGCTCAGTGCTGCAGCCTGGAGGCATATGAGCTGGATGGCAACCGCAGAGATGGAGCACTGGAGAGGTCCCAACCCAGACCCGCGGCTCCCACTCAGGAATCGGGACTGGTGTGGGCAGGGGGAGTCATCATTTTTATTTTCCATCGATTGGACTACTCGGAAATTTGGATGACGGGACCAGCTGGCAGGAGGGATAATTTAACCCCCCCCCCCCCAGAGCTGAACCAAGGAGGAGACTGAGAGTGTGCCTGGTCTGGACTCACTTGATCATCACCATTCATGAGGCAGGGCGGCAAGGGCGGGGGCCAGGGCACAGACAGAGACTAAATTAAAAGCAGAATCAGCAGCGCAGCAGAGGCAGTGCAGGTCAAAGGTCATTATAAATTATTCACGTTTCAATTCAAGACCAACCCCCCCAAGCGATCAGTCATCCAATTAATTCATCATCAATGTCAACAAATTGCTTGCCAATGCCTTACACTGACCCAATAAAATCTCCATTGCTCCCATCCCGAAGGCTTCTCTATCTACCCTCGCTCCTCCGACCGGTCGCTCCTCCTCCATTCACTGCGCTCCAAGTAAGTGCACCTCTCTACTCTCTCTAAGTCTACTACTTTTTACTTTTTCTTTCTAACTTTACTCCATCCGGTCTCTCTAACTACTACTGCAACTACACTGTAGCACCTCTCACAACCACCGCAGCGCAAGTGGTCCACCCTCATTTCTACTCGGCTCGGTGGGTGCACCACATGACTTTTTTCACTGCAGATACAGCAACCATGTGACACCTACCACCCTGGCGCTGGTCCTGTCCTTCCGCAGATGCGCACCCCTGCTGACAGGCATCAGTAATTACAGTGTTAAAAACATTTTCTTTAAAGCTACAGCTGCTGTGCAAGTGAATTAATTTGAGTTGGAAAATGCGCCCCTCGGAGGCATGTGCCCGGAGTGGGTGCACCATCCGCCCCACCCTTACTACGGTGCTGATGACAGGCTACATTTGCCAGGCGACAGGCACTGTTACTGCAACATACTTGTCATCCTGGTTTCATTACTTGTAAATAGCCTCAGTGTTTCTCTTGATGCATGCCATGATTTTATTTGCTTTGCTACCTGTTCCTCCCAACACTGTTGCCCCTATTTACACCATCCCTGCATTATCCCTGGGTTCTTTTCCTTTTTTTTGACTTAAAGTTTATTAAAGTTTTTGTGATACATCTCTCATTGTCTGATAGAGCACTGTAAATGTCACAGCAGAGTTCAGCTGATAATATTCATTTCACTGGAATTCTGCAGAACAGCAGAACCATTCTATTCTAGGAGAGGCAGTGTGTCTTTAAGAGGTGGAGGGCCTAGGTTTGCTTGAGAAGGAGAGGATGGTGATCTGAGGTGTGGGCTGTCCAGTCCGGCCAATCCTCCCCTAAATCTTAACCCAAAGAGTTATTGTACTATATCCTTTCTGTGTTCCATGATGTGGAGGAACCAAGTGTTCCACCTGTTCTGCAGACTCTGGAGTTTATTTTCTAGCAGTGCTGTAATTTTTTTCTTACTTATCAATTCCTATGATTATGTCTTCCCATTGAGCGGTTTGTGGTGCAGTTGGCTGGAGGCATAATCTACCATAATCTAGTTACGGTATTCTTAACCGCTGTTGGGAAGATCCCTATAACATATACAGTATGTGATGCTTGTTCTTAAGGTGTGTGGGGGTGATGCAGGAGTAGTGTCATTCATTGCTCTCTGGATCTTCAGGATGGATTTTTTCATGTCCCAGTTGGTCCTTCCCATCATTGATTCCTCTGGTTCCAGGTGGAATAGATCCTCTACAAGTTCCAGGCTATGCTATTTGGCCTCCCCTCGCCCCCCAGGGTCTTCATCAAATGCACGGCAGTGGCAGCAGCCTTCCTGAAGCATCGAGTAGCCTGGGTTCACCCCTACCTGGATGACTGGCTGATTGTGGGTCTCTCCAGGCAGGAAGTGGAGCAGTCCAGGGAACTGGCCCTCCAGACCTACATCTCTCTTGGCCTCCTGGTCAATGAGACCAAGATGGAACTTGTGACCTCGCAGGTGATCAACTTCATTGAGGAGGAGCTTAACTCTTGCAGAGCCAGGGCTCGGCTCCCAGCAGACAGGGCGGTGGCTCTCTCCTCCTTTGCCTGATCATTTCAGGTTGGGACTACCTATGCCTCCTGGGATACATTGCAGCTTGCACCAACATGGTCCATTGGGCCCACTGGAGAATGTGCTCTCTGCAATGGGAGCTGGCCCACTAGTGGTCTCAGCACAGGGGCCATTTCGACCAGCCGGTTACTGTGACCCAGCTGATGTGGGATGCTCTCCAGTGGTGGTTAGTCCTGGAACATCTACAGGAAGGTATCCCATTTGTCTGCCATGGGCCAACGGTCATCTGGATGACCAATGCTTCTCTCATGGGCTGGGTGTCCACCTGGGGGAACACAGAGTATACAGGCTCTGGAACCCCAAGGAGTCCCGGTGCCATGTCAACCTGCTGGAGTTCCAGGCAGTTCGGCTGGTGCTGACTGCTGACATATTTGGGGTCAGGTCATTCAGGTCCAGACAGACAAGACCATGATCATGTACTACCTCAACAAATAGGGTGGGATGCACTCCATTCCTCTGTGCAGAGAAGCTCTCCACATTTGGACTCTTGTGTGCAGCCTGGAGGCCAATCTTCTGTACATCTATGTGGCCAGTGTCTCCAACCAGCTGGTGGACACTCTCAGCCATGTTGGTGAGGTGTCTCATGAGTGGTCTCTCCATCCAGAGGTTGTACACAAGCTGTCCTCCCAGTTGGGCACCCCTCTAGTGGACTTGTTTGCCTGCAGGGAGAATGCAAAGCTGAGGCTGTACTGTGCCTGTCCCCCTCAGCAAAGAATGCTACAGGAGAATGCCTTCTCAAGGCCCTGGACCCTGGGCCTTCTCTATGCCTTCCTTCCATTTCCTTTGATCCACAAGGTGTTGCTCAGGATGAGGAGGGACAAGGCACGGGTGATCCTGGTGGCTCCGGACTGGCCATACCAGTTCTGGTACCCTGATGATTTCAGCCTCAGCAGCAGGCCCCTGAGGCATATTCTTCTCCACCCAGACCTGCTCTCATTCAGTTAGGGGAAGGTACTCCATCCAGACCTTCAATCCCTACACCTGACAGCCTGGTTCCTAAGCGGCTAGAGTTCCAGGCTTTGGGTCTCACAGAAACATAGCTGGAGTACTGCGTCCAGTTCTGGAGACCACATCTCTGGAAGGGCATTAACAAGATGGAGGCAGTCCAGAGGAGGGCTACAAAGATGGTACAGGGGCTGCATGAGAAGCTACATGAGGAGAGGTTGAGGAAACTCAACATGTACTCCCTGGAGGAGAGGAGAGGAGAGAGAGGGGAGATATGATTGAAACATTCAAGTACCTCAAGGGTATAAACAAGGTGAGTGAGTGTAGCATCTTTCAAAAAAAGAGATGTATGAGAATAAGGGGCCATGACATGAAACTGGAGAGGGGCAGGCTTAGGGGCAACGTGAGAAAGTATTTTTTCACAGAAAGAGTCGTGGATGCTTGGAACTGCCTCCCAGCGGAGGTCATGGGAGCAAAATTAATTGTAGAATTCAAAAATGCATGGGATAGAAATAAAGAAACCCTAGCAACAGGAAGGAAAGGATAAATCAAGGGTTATTTAGGGTCCTTGATTTCGAAAATGGATAGGGAAATGAGCAGACTGGATGGACCAGACAGTCCTTATCTGCCATCAACTTCTATGTTTCTATGTCAATAGACTGAGGAAGTGCAGACCATTTTGATGTGTCATGTTTGAGTCTAGGGGTTAGCAACCCCCTTGTCCTGCACCTACCTTGCACTGGTGAGCGCGGACCTCTGTCTGCAAGATCCCCTTGAAATGTTTCCAATAAGCCTGTACTGTTGTATTATGTAATTTATAGATAGATCCTTATAACAGGTGTTCCAAAGGCTGTCAACTACCATCATTGCTATGCTGTGTGGAAGGATGTACTTTTGGTGAACCATGAGCACATATCTTGGCTGCCACATGTAATATTTCCACGTAGCTAAGAACAACTGCAGTGTATGTTACTGGAACTTCTTCCAACCTCCTTGATAAATGCCCAGCACTATTGTTGGGTAATTTATGTATCTTAAATAAGATTAGCGTCAGTGGCTCAGTAGGCAGCACACTCGCCTCTGAGGCCGGGAGATCAGAAGGCTGTGGGTTCAGTTCCCACATCTGGCACTTGGGTTAACATCCCAGTACTGACACTGTAGTGCAGCATGAGAGGGGTGCTGCATTTCTGAGGTGCCGTCCTTCAGATGAGACGTTAAACCGAGGTCCCATCTGCTTGGATTGGTGGTAGTTCAGGTGGATGTTAAAGATCCCATGGCACTTATCGAAAAGAGTAGGGGAATTTTTTATTTGAAAAACAAAACAAAAACAATATAAAACAATGTTACTTCACATAAAAGAAAAATTATAAATCATAACCAATGCTAATAAGTATTACAATCATACTTTTCCAAGGAAATTATCTAATACAAAAGGGAAATTCCTAACATAATCCCCTAGTAAACAACGCCCCCAAGAAGGTGTTGAAAATTTTAAATCTATACAATAAAGAAAAAGTTTATCTCCCAACTAGCATAAAATAAACTGGAACATAGGTAATAACCAAAAATCATAAAACTTAAAACAACTATAATACCATCAGTCAGAAAAAACATCACCTAATTCATATGAGCCAAACAATATGTTTCCAAAAACGTTGAAAAACGTGGTTATCCAAGGTTCGATGTTCAAAACTCTTTGTTTACCTAATGCTAATTCTATACGGTTAAAATCACACTATTAGGAAGAAGAGTATGTTAAAGAAAACTGACATCTAGCTTGCCAAAGATGATATTTAATACATACAAAATCAAATTCAAAGTACTTGGATGATATCTCCGAGAAAACCAATAATCTCCCAAGACTAGGCTCTGATAAGTGATGTGTCTTAAACACCCCTAATCCCACCTAATGGCCAAATCCACCAAAAGGAAATAACATAAGGACAAAGTAGCAAGAGGTGTTCCAATGTTTCTATCTGATCAACACAACCCGTCTAAGACACATCCTATCCATAATCTGTTTGTGTTTTAAATTACCCTAACTCCCAACCTCCCATGACAACAAAGCCACTGCACATCCCACATATTCTGAGGTATCCTATGGTCCATTAAAAGACGAAGGCTTATACAGATTAGTAGGGGTACAAAAAGGAAATCCACTTGACATAAAAATAATTTCTCATAATTTCTGAATAAAATTCTTTTCTAGGAACTCTCATGTAATTGTGCCTTGCCCAATTTCCATTCTCGCAGTTTCCTTACTACTGAATCCGCATAAGAAGGTGCCGCGGTCGCCCTACTGTTTTTAGGAACACCCCCTCCTTCCCAATGGGACATAAAAGAAGAAAATAACAAATGAGTCCACGCCGACCATGGATGACCTTGAGGCTTAATCACATTTTGAAAAGCAGCAATCATAAAAAGGAGTGATAGAAAACAATAGGGTTTATCATCCCCAATCCACCTCGGTTTAGCTTCAAATAAGTGAACGCACGTTTAATTGGGTTTAAACGACTACCCCACACCATTTGAAAGAAAACGCTATATAATCTTGTTTCTAATGAAAATGACACCGGAAAAATCGCACATACATGTAAAAAAATGGGTAATAAAAATTTTTTAAGAATCAATACCCGCTTCTTTTTGGAGAAACCCCAGGATTTCCATTGTTGTACCTTCCTCTCACCTATAACCAGACACTTCTCCCAATTTAACAAGGCTAAGTCCCCTTTTCCAAAAAGAAGGCCTAAAATATTAATGGAATCAGTGACTAGAATACCCCCAACATACTGAAGGCTAGGAGCCTCTCCAATTGCCAAACATTTACATTTCTCAAAGTTTAGCTCAGTGCCATTTAAGACTGAAAAACGGTTAACCACTTGTATAGCCTCAAACCCCGACTGGGCATCTGCTACCAATAAGCAAATATCATCAGCATAGGCTGAAATCTTTTGGACAGGTAAAGTAAGTGAAGGAGATAAACCCTGAATTGACCTGTTATTCTCAATTTCTCGTAAAAGAGGGTCCAATACAAATGCATATAATAAGGCTAATAGGACAACCCTGTCAAGACCCCAGATTTCAACCGGATTTCAGAGCCTAGAACATTATTAATACTTGGGCAAGAGCCTGCCTGGTAGTATAGGGTATTAAGATACTGAATAAAAGTTTTCGGGAACCCATACCTATCTAAAACCTGAAAAAGAAAAGCATGAGACACTGAATCAAAAGCTTTAGCTTGATCTAAAGCCAAAATAAATCCTGACAGTTTTTTTTGTGTTCCAAATTCACACACATCCCGCAAAAGTTTTAGATTCTGTTGAATTGAACGGTGAGGGATAGAACACGTTTGTGCTGGATGAAGCACCCCTTTTGCTACCACTTGCAGTCTTTTACACAAAATGGTAGAAAGGATCTTATAATCAGTATTTAGGAGACTAATTGGTCTCCAATTACCAAAATCTGTGGTATCACCAGATTTGAAAATGAACGTCAAAATGGCTAGATTAAATTTCAAATCAAGCCGTAATGAAGGATGTCTTAAGACTTCAGTCAATATAACACCCATATCCTCAAAAAAACTTTATAAAATTCATTTGTTAATCCATCTATACCAGGTGAGACCACAATACGAAGTGAGCCTATGACTGCCTGTACCTCCTGCAAGGTAATAGGCCCTTGTAATAAATCAACATCAGCCTGAGAAATAGTAGGGGCTGAGAAATGTAAAACTTCTTCCCAAGATGAGGATGGAATAAAAACCTCCCCAAACTGAGAAGAAACCCGACCTTCTGCCACCACCAACATTTCTGCTACTGAAGTTTTCAGCCTCCCAAAAGAATCTCGAAGCCCTGACATAAACCTCCTCTCGATCTTATGTTTACAAGCCCTATAGGGATTCTGAAAAGGTTGTTGTTGGTGCCAAACTCAAACCAGCGTGAAGTGAAGCTGCCCTCTGGTATTGATAATTCAGCATATTTTGCTTCGCCAACTTTATCTGAGATTGCACCTCTAAATCTTGAAACCCAGGGTGTGGCTGTAATTTATAATATTGATTTCTAAAATCTAAATACTGTAAATATTCCGATTAACATTTGCCTGCCACACGCTATAACAAAATCCTTTAAAGTTATCTTAGTGTTCTGTCCACCATGTGATCCAATCCGAAAAAACACCACCACTGATTTTCAAGGAACACAAAGTCCTTCAGTTGGGCCAAAAACACTACCTCAGATAATAAAAGGGAATTCAACATCCATCTACTAGCAAAAGCCGGAAACAAGGCTGGAATCTGATGCAAACTAAGTGAACCATATAATGCCCTATGGTCTGAAAAGTCACTCGGCAAAACTGAACAAACCAATGGTACTAAGTATTTAGAAAGAAAAAGGTAATCAATTCTCGTTTGAAAAGCAGCTCTTTTATAAGTAAAGCCAGTAGAAGAAAGTAATTCTCTGAAAGCATCTTTCAATTTTGCTACCTCTATTGTCTGAAAAAGAGCATGCGAATCACAATAAGTTTTTTGTTGAATCCCGTCTTTTATACAAATATCTAAACTACAATTCATATCCCCTTCCCAAATTACATGTTTGAAGTAAATAGATACGGTTTCAGAAGATTAAACAAAGCAATCCGCGCTGTCTTTACTTGGGGAGCATAAGTATTAATCAGTCTAAAACTAAAACCTTGTAATAAGCAATCCAAAATTAACACTCGGCCAGGCTGGACATCTACCAACACGGTACTTTCGAACCGAAGGGTGAGAAAACAGAATACCCACCCCATCCGC
The DNA here is from genome assembly GCA_016271365.2 of Neoceratodus forsteri. Taxonomy (NCBI): domain Eukaryota; kingdom Metazoa; phylum Chordata; order Ceratodontiformes; family Ceratodontidae; genus Neoceratodus; species Neoceratodus forsteri. The sequence continues at coordinate 416,411,836 of JADMNL010000024.1, read as the reverse complement.
AACATCTTCCCCAAATGACCAAAAAGAAGGGCCGTCCCACCACAGTTTCTTAACCTAAGACACCTCAAGCAAGGAAGACAAATGTGTCTCTTGTAGAAAGATGACATCAGCATTGAAATCCCTACATTGCTGCAGGCCAATTAAGCGTCTCTTATAGCTCTTTATGCTACAGCAATTTAGCGATACAATATTTAAACAGGCCATAGAAAATACAGTTTGTCAATTCAGGGTTTATCTTGTTTCCGCTTTCTACCCTTTTTCTTTTTTCCTTCCAGTAACTCCGCACCCTCCTCTTCAATTTCCATACAAGGGATTTCATCAGTTTTTAACAGCTCTGAACCCACCTCCCCCTCAAGGTCGGACAGAGCTGAAAAAGAATTCTGAGTAGGGCAAACCCCCCCTGAACGACTACTCGCTCGTGTAACCCTCCGAGGGGTCTGGAAAGGAATATCCGCCACGGGCACCACCACAGAGTCCCCTATAGAAGGAAGCAGAACAGAAGGCTCTGAACTTGAAGGGGGGGGGACCAAAATCTGTTGTGGAACCAAAAGTACAGATTGATCCTCAACATATCCCCCTTCACAGGGATCTGCAACTGGGGCATCAGGGACCAATGCATGCCCTCTACCAGCCACAGGAATATTCACTCTACTCCTAAGATTAGTCTGAAAAGGCTGACCCCTAACTTGGGCCTGAGTGATCAAATCTTCTTTATTTAAACCCCCCTGTCTATTTTGCCCTGCCCAAGGACATTGATGATATGCATGCCCAAACTCCTCACATAAATTACATCGAAACTTGTTCCTGCAAATCTCACTCTTATGATCTAATTCTCCACATAGAGCGCATTTAACTTTGTCACATGCACTACTTAAGTGCCTACGGCTACCGCACCTGTAGCATGCTTTAGGTTGCCCTGGATAGAAACAAACTCCCCGGTCTTTACCTAAAAAAAACTATTCGGAACATGCATGACTTCATTATTTACCACATGTAATTTGACTTTAAAACGCCATACCCCAGTCCAAATCCCTTCCATATCTAGAATTGGCTCCGGGGAGCCCAGAACCATACATTTATGTTCTAACCAATATAGAATATCCCCTACATTGACCCCTTCATTCCTAAACATTACATTTATAGTTTTAAATAAAGGTTTAGTAATCGGAATAGCCCAGAAAGGTAGTCATAAAGGCAAAGACTTATAACTATCATATTTGTGCCAACATTTCTCCAAACCAGCCATATGTTTAAAGCTAATATCAAATGTATCCTCCCCCCGAATATTAATTAGTGCATAAATATCCACAGGTAAAAAGTTCATTGAGTCCATTAACAATTTCCTTGCCACATACAGCCGATCAGGGTGTTCAGGTAATTCTCCTCTATAACAGAAGCTGAACTGCATTTCTTCTTGGGGCCTGTTCCAATTTATTTCTTTTGAAAAGATCGCAAAAGCGGGCCCTCCTCACCTCCTGTTCATCCAGTAACAGTTCAGAAGAGCGTCAGACAGGCAACCCCCAGCCTCCGACTACCTTCAGCAGAAGAATTCTCATAATTTTCTGAAGGCAGACCCTTCTCTACCTGTTTGACTAAAGTAAGGGACTCACCCTCCTTCACCAGTTTTCGGGAGGACCTGACTCTTCGGGAAAAAGACAGCCATGCAGGATCAGGAATCCATTTCCCATTTGGTTGTAAAATCCATCCAGCCTGAGATAGCGCCGCCTCTTCGGACCATTCTGCCATTGGACCCTTCTCTTCACTTGCACCTCCTGTCCCACTTGCTTTCTCGGTCGACTCCACCACTTCCTCTGTTACTACCGCAACCCTCGCGATAGCTGGAGGCTCTGATAGTACTGCATTCAGTAAAGCTTCCGGAGTGCAGAAACCGCAATCTTCCCCCTGCATCGACTCCTTGGATGACTGCATATTTACCGTCTCTTCCTGTTCCTTTAAAACGGCAGCAACTTCCATCTCCACACCACTCCCGGCTGTACACTGCTGAGCCTGCATTTCACCCAAGGACCGCTTGCCGGTAAGCTCCGTAGCAGGCCTCACCTGCACCATCGATTTATTAAACTCCATCTGCAGCCCCTTTGATTGCGAGTTCTCCTCAATCTCCATATCTCTAACATCCGCGACGTCTGCACTCACCGGTGCTCCAGCCCGAGTGGCCATCACTATGGTCAATGGCTCCCCTACTGGCCACAACACTGCAACATCAGAGCAGCAGCATCAGAGTAGGGGAATTTCCCCGGTGTTCTGGCCAAATTTCCCTCATTCACTAAAAATACCACCAACAGCTTAATCTGGTTCAAGGTCAGTTGGCATTCATCTGTATCCCCCTCCCCCGGGTCGTGCCTGAAAATAGGCAGGATTTGTCTAGTGCACTTACCCGGTCAACAAAAGTTAAATAAATAAATAAAAATAAAATAAGGGTTCCTGGCATGTTGTGCTTAATTATTCCCCAAATTTTTGGCTGAAAGGACAGTCTCACAGAAAATGGTGTTTTGTTTCTCAGATCCCAGTACATGATGTACAAGAGCACACACTCTCCTCCACTCTCTTGTAGTTTAAAGAGTCTCCGACCACCATCTTTCCATATATTCCCCAGCCGTATTATGTCCCACATACACTGAGGGATATGTGGCTTGACTAGTTGGCTAGTTGCCTCCATTATGCTCTCAGCTGAGCATAATTAAAGTTCCAGAGGTGTAGAAAAATGTTTCCTAACTTAAATGTGGCCTAAAGGTGGAAGGCAGTTGGTAGGGCAAGTGGGATGCTGGGGTGCATATGGATGTGTATCACCAGCAGAAAGAGGGAGGGGGTGTTGCTTCTGTATAGATCGCTGGTATGACCCCACCCAGAGTACCGTGTCCAGTTCTGAAGACCACATCTCAGAAAGGACATAGACCCAGTATGAAGCAGTCCAGAGGAAAGCAACTAAAATGGTGCTGGGTCTGCATCATAAGACCTATTAGAAAAGATTAAAGGGCCTAAATATGTAAACCCTGTAAGAAAGCAAAGAGAGCAAGGGGATGTGATAGAGACCTTTAAATACCTAATGAGGATAAATGAGATACAAGGGGGAAGTATGCAGAAAAAAAGGTGCTCAAGAATAAGGGGGTAGATTCAAGAGAGATGTGAGGAAGTACTTCTTCACAGAAAGCATTGTGGATTCCTAGAACAGTGTTCCAGGGTAGGTGGTGGGGCAAAAACAGTGGTAGGGTTCAACAATGCATGAGACAGGCATATGGGACTCTTGGGGAAAGGGAGGAGAGAATGAATGGGCTGCAGATCAAGCAGGACCTGCGGTGATACTATTGGCAGGGAAAAATGGGCAGACTAAGTGTGTCAAGCGGTCCTTATCTGCCATCAGACTTTATGTTTGTATGTATAATACCGTATAGATCTATGTTTCTATGTATAATACTATATTTATTTTTCCTAGATTTTAAGGCATCATCCACCAGTTAGGTTCCAGTTATTGATTTTTATGAAAGCACAACTAACTTACTGTGGTATACATGCATATTTTCTTTATGTATGCATGATGACTTGCTGAGACTTTACTCTTGTGCATTAGGAACCAACCAATCCTCCACCGTTGGAATCCAGGGACTGTCTGCACTACCTATAGGCAAAGTTGCTATAAAAAATACAGTAGAAGAATGCCATTGGGTTCATCATTTTTACTCCCCCTTGAGCTAGATATCTACAAGTGATATCCCTTTTTATTGGCTTAAGCCTGGAACCCCATCGACCTTGAAAGAAAATACGGTACATTTTGGCCTCCACCTCTAAGCACACGGTTCTTTACTGTTTGCCTTGACGTACTTCAGATGCTTAGTGCCTGACACTGAGTCGGCAGTGGGGGAAGAACTGGGTAGAACTTTATTCCATGTAAAGTCTGCATTTTGTGGTTCAGTCAGGTCAGGTAAGACCAGCATCTGTGTGCCAGAAGAAGAATCACCATTTTTTCATTTGAGCTGATTTTGCAGGCTACAAACATACTTTTTGCTGAGAGGGGGCTATTTTTCTGGAGTTTATTTTTTTACAGCTTTGTCACAACTTTGGGAAGCGGGACTAAATGACACGTGATTTTGGGATTGATTGCATAGCTGCTTAGCTTTTTCAGCTCTTGATGCTGCCATGACATCACTCTCAGATGGAACCAGGTGTGCTGGCTTGACAGGAGGTGCAGAGATGCTAGGCATGTCTCCAGGTACAGATCTACTTTGTAACGTTTCTGCCCTTAGTTTTCCTTTTTCCTAGGTATATTTGGCTTCCTCCTTGGCCATGAGGAAGAACAATAATTTTTCTTCTCTTCCACAGATAGTTTCAATTTTTCTTCCCCCCTAGCAATTTTTTTTTTAGTTTGAGATCACTTTCCGCTAACCTGACAGGGCTGACAACCTCAAGGATTGCCATTTTAGATTCATCTGCTACTGAGAGCATTTCTGTGTCTTCTTCAGAAACGGCCTCTAGGTTAACTGAAGCAGGGAACGAGGCTGGCTCCCTCTGCTCCAGTGATATCCATCTTCTTACCTTCAGGGTCGGCCATGTTTGGAGGAAGCCAAATTAACAGAGGTCCCCCTGCTGGAGATTAAGGAAATTTCCCCAGTGACCTGGCCAGATTTCCCCCATTCACTACAAATACCACCAACAGCTTTACGTGCTCAATTGCAGTTATTTTTTCAACTATAGCTCCCTCTTCCCTTCCCTCCCCACCCCCACCCCGGATGAGGCTGAAAATAGGCAGAATTGCCTAGTCCTCTTTTCCCAGTCAATAAAATCTAAATAAATAAAAAATATGGCAGCAGTAAACAGACAAATACAACATGGAGATGTAATGATATGATTTGGTAGAGGTCAAAGCGTACCAGGGATTCTTCCACCCCCAAAAGGTGCTACATCATAATTAAGCAGTAAAGGCACAATGGGGGAAGGGTTGCCATGAGATAACCACACCCCCTGTGCACATAACCACACAAGCCAAAGGCCACCCCCATGCAGTTGCCAACATTTTAGATTATGAAAACAAAAACCTGCCTTTGCCTTCCATGTCTGTGAACTCCATCTAGCAATGGGAGAGTGCGCAACCCATGTCAGTACCAGATGGTATTCACATGCATCATAGCAAATCAGAAGGCTGAATTCCTAAATTGTTTTATAACCCAAAAGGAATGTTTTGATGTCCAGAGGTGCTTTTGTTTATAATTCAGTATTTAAAGCCAGGATGCCTACCTCCTTTCTCCAGTTCCATCATTCGGTCCTTAGACACCAACTTCCATTGGGAGAAAATAGCCTTCACCTAATCTGGCTACCAACAAGCCAGATGTCCTGTCTGTTGTTGAGACCTGACTCACCCCTACAACTGCTGATACTAAAATCCAGCTCAATGGATATACATCATTCAGACTGGATCGTAACGGGAAAAGCGGAGTGGGGTGTGCCATCTATATTAAAGACCATTTACAAGGTCATGTTCTCCCTCCCATTAACTCAGAAAATAATGTGCAAATCCCATCACTTGAGGTTATACTCAGGACTCATGGCAAAGGTATAACTTGTCATCTCCATCTATATTCCTCCCAAAAATCAGGCTGAAGGATTCAGAATCCTCCAGGAGCACTTATCAGACTGTCATCAACAGTCAGAAACGCTAGTGCTGGGCAATTTCAATATAAACTGGGAGTCCAGCAGCACTGCTCCTTACAGAGACACCATTGCAGCTATAGGCTACGAACAGCTTGTAGCCTCTTCCACATGTACCAACTACCACATCAGGACCAGCACCTTAATGGACTGGGCACTAATGAACTACCTAAAACGCATCTCCAGTACGCAAGTCCACCCAGACAATAAGCAATCATTCTCTCATCCTCTGTACTTGGTCCAGCAAGCCACCCAAACTCCCCGCAAAGGCTGTCACCTCTCGTATTTTTAGGAGGGGGCAACTGAGGCCACAGAAAGACCATCTCAGACAACTAAATTGGTTGACCATTTACTTGGCAGATGATGTCGATGCTGCTCTAGATCTGTTCATTAAGTCGTACAGTGCAGCCTGTGATATCTTTGCCCCAATCACCAAAAGAAAGGTCAATGGGTCACATAAATCCTGGATTACTCCATTCCTCGTTGCCCAACTCCATGCTCGGGATAATCTCTGGCATAAGGCAAAAAGTACAGGATCCTCAAGCGATACCCAAAACTATAAAATGGCTTGAGACCAATGCACTGAGGCCATTTGCCAGACGAAAAGGCAATACTTCAGGGCCGAACTTGACAACTCTTGGGGCGACGGCTGCAAATTCTGGGCAAATATCAAAGTCCTCACAGGGACCTCTAGTAAATCACCACCTACTCTAATTAATATAAATGGTGAACTATTCCAGGACCCAAAGGCTATTGCAGAAACATTTAACAAGGCCTTCTCCAATCTTAGTGGAGTCCTCCCCCCCAGACTATCTTAGCCCACCCAGCCCTGTTCAGCATACTTCGTCAGGCCCTCCTACCTCCAGCATCACCCCACCTTTCTACCTTCATGTCATCTCTAAAGCTGAAGCAAAAAAAATACCTGCTAAAAACGATTGGTAAAACCAGGCACAGTGGGGACGGCCTTGACCCGAGGCTTATATTCCTCACCATAGATGAAATAGTGGCACCCCTCACAAAAATAATTAATCTCTTCTTAACAACTGGCCAATTTCCCATACTCTGTAAATCTGCAGTGATCATCCCAGTCTTCAAAAAAATGGTGACAAGATACACCACTCAGATTACTGGCCAATCTCCATGCTTCCCCTAATCTCCAAGGCATTAGAAAGAATAGTTTACGATCAGATAGTCGATCACCTACATAAATAACTCCAATGTAGGGAGCAGCACGGATTTAGGAAATGGTGCAGCACCACGACCACACTGGTGGAGTTCACAGGGTTCATCCATGACTCCCTAGATCAAGGGCACTTAGTGGGGACTACCTTTATTGATCTCACTAAGACCTTCGATACAGTGAACCACGAACTCCTGCTAGCCCAATTAGGCACTGCTGTCGTATCCAAGACATCAATGGGTTGGTTCAGAAGCTACCTTTCTGATAGGGTCCAACAAGTGAAAACAGGCAACATTGTTTCCACTACACTAAATGTGACTACAGGGGTACCACAGGGTTCCACCCTTGGCCCGCTCTTGTTCAGTCTCTTCCTTAATCGCCTCCCGCAAGTTTGCCAAGACCGCATTCTCCTATATGGGGATGATGACATAATTTTCTCCAGCCATCTGGACATTAGAGCTCTTGAACAATTAGTTGAGGACCGGTTCATAAGCTCGTGATTACTGCTCAGTTATAAGAAAACGAAAACTATGTTGTTCGCCTCTACACACAGCAGAGTCAAAGCATCCAAACTTATCATCCTCAACAAACAAGGTGATACCCTAGACATGGTTAATAACTTCAAGTACCTAGGGGTCACACTGGACAGTGCCCTTTCATACTCCCTCCACATCGACCAAGTTGCTAAATTAGCCAGCAGAAAGTTAAGGCAACTGTACAGGCACAAACACTGCTGTACAGAAGACGCTCTAAGACTTGCCTTAACAAGCTCAGTTTTCTCTGTGGTTGACTATGGTCTTGTTATATACAGTGCGGCCTCAACTATGGCCCCAAAGAGAATCGCCATTACTCTCAATAAAGCCTATAGGCTATTTCTGAGTGTTGCTCGCCTTACCCATACATGCGCCCTATAATAACAGAATTAGTTACCAGCTCAGTCCTCAGGCTAAAAAGGCTACCCTTAGCATAACCCCCCTTCCCGGGGTCCAGAACATGATTACACCTTCTGTACTATCTCGTCCAACATGAAGAACACTCACTAACTACTTCAAGGTGCTATTCTGCCGCACCTCCTTATGCCAAAGGTCTTTTGTATACCGAGCCCCTCACCTGCTAAACTACCTTCCGAGTGGGCTAATTGCTGAATCCAGAATTGGGCCTTTCAAGTTAATGCTCTGCACCCACCTTACTAGCCACAGGAGGTGCATCTGTTTTCCATCAAGGGCCTGCCCAGTCATCCCTCTGCACTTCTTACCTACCTTTGTGCCCCCTGTATGTACCTCTGTCCAAACAGATGCTGTTACCTACCCCAGATGCTTACTTACTACTCTATCCTTCCCATGTCTCTCTTACCCATCCTTGCCTTGTCTACCATCTTCCCTCCTTTTCTCCTTAATCCACTTCTCCTCCATAATCCCCCTTCTCCTCCATTATCCCTCCTCTCCTCCTCATCCCCCCTATCCTCCATACCCCTACCCTATCTCCACTCCCTTGCACCTGCTCCATCCCCCCCTACTCTGGTCCTAAACTTTCCTCTCACCCTACTACCCCTCTACTACCTCACCGTGGCAACGGGCCTCGGTCCTGCCTGGTTCCCACTCCCACCACCCCATTGCCTTCCACCAGACGTCCCTCCACCTCCTGCGTAGCCAAACAATCTGCCTTGATTTTCTGTACAACCACTTACATCCTAAAGCCATGTCTGAGTCTCATTATCACGTTTGAACCAAATATGTAACTTGTTGTGTAATTATGATGGTAACCTGTATGTACCAAGTGTTTACCTGAATCTCATATTCATGTTTGTACCACCAATGAAACTTGTTGTGTAACCCTTGCATGTAACCTGTATGTACCTAAAGGTCTGTAATCCTAGACTTGAATAAATAAATAAAACATGGGCTAGACACAATGGGACCATAGTAATAGGGCTGGGGGGGGGTAAGATGGGAGATCAAGTAGGGTCTGTGGTAGCACAGTAGGTAGGGAATTTAGGGCACACTAGGTGGGCCAAGAGGCCCTTATCTGCCAACAACTTCTATGTTTCTATCCCAGACCAGACTCCATACATCCCATGGGAAACGTCCCCTATGGCAGGACAACCCGTTCATCTGGGCATGGAAGGGAGCATGGGTGGATATTACTCCATTAGCATTACAGCTGCATTTCCTTTACCTTTTCTCCTTATTCCACCCTCCCCATTCTTTTTACCTTGTTGGCTCTATCATGTCTGTTTTGATATTTTATCTTCTCCAACTTGTCTTTTCATTTACAATTAACTTTGTGCTCTTCCAGTTAAATATTTATGCTTCTATGTATCTGTGATCAATAGTTAATCCTAAATGCTATGTTTCAGTGTGGACCTGGGTCTTGTAACTCCCCTCTCAGTATTTTAGAATTTTCGATGAGCAGAACTGATTGAATATTATTTGCTCCCTAAACACTAACCTGTGCCATTATGTTTTACAGCCCTATATAATCAAGTGGCATTCTGCCTGGTATGTGAACAGACATGGTCGGAAACTCTGACGTGGCTCCATCATAAATTCTGATCTGTTACCTGGAAATAATGTAAAGATTTAGAATACTATCTCGTGTCTGGGAATACTGGACTTGGCATGCTATAGCTGAAATAATTTTGGAAGCAAAGTATTGATTATCTTGTATTGTGATACCGGAGCAATTACCAGCTATTTGTAAACAGAATATTATTACATGGGGTTGGTATAGTTTTCAAAGTTGATCATCACTTTCACAGTTTATTTGCTTATATATTTTTTCATCAGTTAGCTAGCGGTATACGATGCATGCTTACACTGTTTTGCAGTATTGAAGGAACGCAGACATTTCAGTACCCTACTGCATTTCTATTCAGATATTACAAGAAAGCATGCAGGTCGTTACCACCACAGCACAAGGTTTTTTATCAGACTGAATACTGTGTTTCTAACATATTACTCTAATATGCATATATGTGTATTCTTAATTGTTCCAGCACCATGATGTCATACATAGAAACATAGAATCTGCAGGCAGATAAGGACTGCTTGGCTAGCCTAGTCTGCCCATTTTCTCTGCCTACAGTATCACCGCAGATCCTGCTTTATCTTTGGCCCATTCACCCTTCCCTTTCCCTAAGATTCCTTTATGTCTATCCCATGAATTCTTGAACACCCTCCCATATTGGTTTCACCCCCACCACTTCCACTGGAAGACTGTTCCAGGAATCCACCACTGTTTCTGTGAAGAAGTACTTCCTCACATCTATCCTGAATCTAACCCCCACCAGCTTCTTATTATGCCTCCCTGCCCTTAAGCACCTTTTTTCTGCAAAATACTTCCCTCCTGTACCTTATTAACCCCCATGAGGTATTTGAAGGTCTCGATTATATTCCACCTCTCCCTGCTGCCTTCCAGGTTGTACATATTTAGGTCCTTAAGTCTCTCCTCACAGGGCTGATGTAGAACCTGCACCATTTTAGTTGCCCTCCTCTGGACCGCCTCCACTCTATGTCCTTCCAGAGATGTGATTTCCAGAACTGGACACAGTACTCTAGGGTGGAGTCTTACCAGCGATCTATACAGAGGCAATATCACCTCCCTCTTTCTGCTGGCGGTACCCCTCCCTATCTATCCCAGCATTCCACTAACCCTCCCAACTGTCTTGTCATGCTGTCTGGCCCTCTTAAGGTCATCCAGCGTGATCATTCACAGGTCTCTTTCTAGCTTGGTGGTCCTCAGTACCGCTCCACCCATTTTGTACTCTGCCTCTGGGTTTCTGTGCCCCAGCTGCATTATTTTGCACTTTTTCACACTGAAACCCAGCCGCCATACCCTTGCCCCATCCTCGAGTTTTCTCAGGTCTCTGCTCATCCTTTCCACTCTCCCTGAGTGTCCACCCTGTTGCAGATATTTGCGTAATCCACAAAGCAGCAGACCCTCCCTTTCAGCTCCTCAGCAATGTCACTTATAAAGACATCAAGGAGGACCAAACCCAGCACCAATCCCTGAGACACCCCGCTGATCACCCTTCCTTCCTAGGAATGAACACCGTTTACAACCATCCTTTTCCACCTATCCTCTAACTAATTTCTTACTCAGTTTGCCACCTTTGGACCCACTCCTAAGCTACCCAGGTTGCTTACTAGCAACCTACGTGGAACAGTGTCAAAGTCTTACTGAAATTTTGGTAGGCCATGTCCACTGCTCCACCCTGATCTAATCCCTTTGTCACTCAGTCAAATGAATGATGGAATGAATGTGTGATTCACATGGAAAAACTCAGGGGCCTTAATTGGCTGAACTCTCATAGCTCAGTTGGTTAAGAACTAAAGCACAGATTGCTGAGGTCCTGGGTTCAAATCCCAGTGAGAGTCACACTTTTCCTTTCATTTCTACAATTGGATCACTCAGTCAAAGAAATCTATCAGATTTTTTTGATATGACTCCCCTCCCCCACTCCCCACCCCATGAATACATGCTGTCTTGGGTCTTGTAACCCATTGGATTCAATCTTTTCTTCAGCAGTGATTCCATTAACTTTCAAACCACCAATGGCAGGCTGACTGGCTATAATTGCCAGCCTTCTTCCTGCTACCACTTTTATGAAGTGGGACTACATCTGCCCTCCTCTAGTCCTCTGGAACCACACCTGTTTCCAATGAACTGTTAAGTAGGACTGTCAGACGTGCAGCCAGAAGTACCTCCCAGAGCTCCCTCAGTACTTTTGTATGCACCCCGTTTGGCCCCATTCCTCTGTACACTTTCAGATTAGTGTGTCCCTTCAAGACTCTCTCCTCTGAAAATTGACTAGTACCCACCTCCCTTCCTCCAATGCTCCTGTTGCTTTTTTGTGGCTTCTCCCTTTCTCATTCTTACGTGAACACTGAACAAAGTATTTGTTTAGGATGTCTGCCTTTTCCTGGTCCCCCTCTGCACAGTCCCCCCCCCTTCCTTTTTTAACTTTATCATCCCACCCTTGGTCTTTCTCCTTTAGCTTACCTACCTAAACAATGCCTTGTCCCCTTTCATCACCTCTTGGGCTATTCTCTCTCTTCAGTTTGCATCTTTGCCTTCTTTACTGCTCTCCCTGCCTCCCTCTGTTTCCCCTGATACACCTCCCTATCCTCCTCTGTCTGTGTCTCAGTATACCTTCTGAATGCTACCCTAGCCTTTACCTTTTCCATCACCTCTCTGGAGAACTATAATGGCCTTTTTTCCTCTTGATTTTGCTCACCTGCTTGATGCAGTGGTTTGTTGCCTTCACTATCGACTTTTTCAGCTTCATCCACTGTTCCTCCACCCTAGTCAGGCCATCCTTCCTGCCCACTAGGTCACACCTGAAGCATTCACCCATCTTTTTTAAAATCTGCTCTCCTGAAGTCCAGGACCCTCACCCTTGTGTGGTTCAATTCCACAGTTGTCCTTATCTTGAACCACACTGTAATATGACTGCTGTTCCCCAGGTGGCCTCCTGCCTTGACGTCTGCAACAATCTTCTTGTTAGTGAGTACCAGGCACAGTATTACCCCATCACGAGTGAGTTCACTGACTAGTTGCCTGAGGAACGCCCCCCCCCAGTAGGGAGTCCAGGATGTCCCTGCTTCTAGCTGAAGCTACATCTGGGAGGTTTCAGTCTACATCTGGCAGATTGAAGTCCCCCACCAGCAGCACCTACCCCTTTTCTACTATATTGCCAGTTGCTTCCACCAATACCTTATATAACTCCTTCCCCTGTGCCGGAGTCTGTAGATCATGCCAGTGTGAACAGAGGCTTCATTTCCTGTCTCTAGGGTGATTCACAGTACCTCTGCTTCCCACCGTGTTCCCTGTATCTCCATTGCTTTTATGCCTTCCCTCACATAAAGCACCACACCCTCCTTTCTTTCCCACTCTGTCCCTCCTGAACAGCATATAGCCTGATATGGCCTTGTCCCAGTCATGGTTTTCAGTGCACCGTGACTTGGCCTTATAGATTTTGTTTCCACTCTGCTTGGTACACCACTTCTTTCCTTTTTGCCCTCTTTCCTTCCTCCCTTCCTCTCTCTTTACTGCTTCTGTTCGCATCCCTCTTCATTTCTACTACCCTGCTTCCTTTATTAATTTCTACTCGGGATACAGGTGTGCCAATATAAAGTCTAAGTCTGACACTACCTGTGCATTGGCCATGCCCCCTTGAGGAAGAGAGTACGTCCTTGAAGTGCTGGGGTACACCAGTTCAGTTTGCAGTGCTCACTTTTGTGAAGTCCTCCATCTTGTGAGTCCCCATGGGAACCTCTCCCATAGTGATTCTTCAAGTGCCATAATGCTGGTAAATGAGAAGATCCCTCTTAAATTCCACTTTAATCAAGTATCTCCTGATTTAATTAAAGAATATGTTTTAAAAATGGATCCTCTGCCTTATACCTTCCACGATGGATTAGATTTCCGAATTATTAAACTGGGAATAAATTATTTCTCATATCCTCTCTCAGTTTTCTTTAACTTTTCTATGTCTACTAGGGTTTTTCCTAGTCTCTGGAAGATGGCCATAATCACCCCTATTTTGAAATCTAGTGATTCAACTGTATTGTCTAACTATCGTCCAATTTCCTTGTTATCACCTCTATTTAAAATTTTGAAGTGAGTTATTTGGGATCAAACTTTTGAGCATTTACAAAAATATAATCTGCTTACCAATTGTCAACATGGCTTTAAGACATTTCATAATACTGAGATGGCCTGGGTGGGGTTCACGGGTGCCATTCAGGGTGCCCTTGATTAAGGGCAAACTGTAGCGGCGCTTTTCTTGGACCTCACCAAGGCCTTCAATCTGGTTGAACATGGTTTATTAAACAGAATCCTTTCTAGACTTCACATTTCTGATAATGTTATTTCTTGGTATTGTGATTATCTTTCTAATAGATTCCACTTTATTCGAATAGGTGATAGTATTTCTTCCCCCAGTATCATTAAATGTGGGTTACCCCAAGGGTCCATTATTGGCCCCTTGATCTTTTCACTCTACATGAACTCTGTTCCTTCTGTGTGTTCTCATTCATCGTTGATACTTTATGCTGATGATGCAGTAATTTACAGTATTGGCTCAACTCCTAATGATGCCCTGGTTGAGGTTCAATCTGATTTCGATTCCTTTCAGAACTGGCTTTTTTCAAACTATATGGTACTTAATTCAAGTAAAACTAAAGCCATGTTATTCTCAGATAAGGTCATTGAGCATGATAGTTTATATCATATCGTTACACAGGATGGAAATGTGATTGAATTAGTTGATAGTTTTAAATATTTAAGGATAATTTTTGATTCGAAATTAACCTTTGATCCCCACCTGAACAAATTAAGGAAATCTAGGTTCACTCTTCAGAGTTAAACAATTCTTGACCAGAGAATCGATGTTTTTACTCACTCACAGTTTTCTGATGAGTGTTTTGGATTACGGTATTGTAATATATGGATAATGAAAATAATACCCCAAAATGCATACAAAAAATTCCTTGCAATATATTAGTTAGTCCCGTAATAGTATACTTCCGGTCCTCGTAATACTATACTTCCGGCCCAATAATACTATACTTCCAGTCCTCGTAATAGTATCATTAGGATTACCGATGCGACTACTGTGTGAACCGTGTTTTGTTTTTTTTTTGTGAGAGGAAGAAGCGGAATGGGACTGGGAGCAGGAGTGGCAGGGGGTGGTGTGCGAGCGAGGAGCGAGGAACAACACTCGGGAGTCTTACTAACTCTGCAGGCCGCACCGTCGTACAGCAGGCACAAGTAAGAACTTAAAAATTCCTCGCATCTGTATATTACAAAAAATAACAAATAGGTTCTGTTGTTTCAAGGCAGAAATTCCATCTTGAGGTTCTGGGGACACAAGAAACTTCGAGAGCTTCACTCTCGAGGTTTCTTGTGTCCCCAGAACCTCTCGATGGAATTATTGCCTTGTAATACACTAGAACCTATCTATTATTCTATTTATCATCTATTCTTCTTTCTCTGGTAAATTTCTTAATAAACTTAGGGTGACTTATAACTCCATCTTACATTTCATGCTCGATGTTCCCTTTCAAACTCAACATTGTCTTTTGTTTAGATGCTCCCATAGTTTATCCCTCAAAAAACGAATTTTGCACAAACTGGGCACCATGATGTTTAAGGTAAAGAATGACCTTATATCCGCAGTAGTATTACTACTGTTTCCAAGTTTTTTTAATTCTAGTGGTACTAGGTCTCAGACTAAATTTACTTTTGAAATCCCGTTGTTTCAAATTGCTTTTGGTCAGAGATCGATCTTATATAGGGCTCCTTTGATTTTTTAACTCATTACCTGCTGATATAGTAGAAAGTAAGACAGTATGGTCTTTTAAAACCAGATTAAAACATTGGATGATGGGTAATGATATATGCACAAGCTCATGTTAAATAATTTTTTTTTTTAAAGTTTTTTTGTATTTTTGTACTATTTTTAAATGTTCTTGTTTGTTTGTATTGCTTCGTATGTCTAAGTATGTCTTATAACTTGCCGCTGGTGAAAACGGGCAGTTTTCTCATTCACCTTACAAGTATAAAAAATTAAAAATGAAAAAAAAAAACTTTAATGTTTTTTACTTTGGTGTTATACATTGTTTTGATATATCAAATGTATGCACTGTTTGCACCTGAGCTTTCCTGGCTGAGCTAGCACTTTTGGTGAATGCACCAATAAAACTTTTTTGGCCGACGGTTGGGAGTGCCCAGTGTTTGTGTTTACCAGTATTGTCAGTTTTTTGAGCACCCAACCTAATAACAGTGCCATCAGTTCTGTGTTCCTGTCCTGGCTGGTTTCGGAGCCCAGTGATGTGTGCAGTGGATGCACCATCATTCACAATGTCTGGGGCTTTTTCATCCCTCATAAAACTCCTCCAGCTATATCTCTTGCTCTTGCTATATCTCTATCACTCCTGCTACCCCTCTGTTCCCTCCCCCACACTCCCTGTACTGCCTCTTTCTCACATAGGAACATACAAAAGAGCCAGCAGACGTCTGCTTGTTATTGAAGGGTCTCTATCTTATGCCACTGACCCTGCCCCCCTTGTCCCCTGCCCTTTTTGCTTTCTCTTCTCCCTTTTACTCACTCATCTGCAACTCCCTTACCCCAGCAGCCTCCATCATTTTGCACTATATTTTTCTATTCACCTCTGACTACCAGCACTACATTCCTTAAGGTCAGAGATTTTTGAGGGATTTATTTGAATTATTCTTAGTATTTCATGTTTACTCTTTCTCCTACAGACACTCCTAATTTTAGCACCCACTTTGAATTCCCAACATTTTTGTGTGGATCTTGTACTTTTTAACCACCAGGTCTGTATTATGGTTTCAGCAGTGTAATTATGCATAAGGGGCCCTATGCACTAATATGTGAGCAGTGGACAAAAAGAGATGTCCTACACTTGAATAGATGTGTGGACTTGAAATGCATGAGAAACAAGATTATGCATGAATGATGGATGGCATGTTCATGTGTGATGTATAAGGGGTGAGTGTAGTTGCATGAATCAGAGTATGCGGGCACTGTAGCACAGTCTCAGAGGAAGTGGGGCATCCCTTGGTCCCACCAAAAAAGGGCATGTGTACCATGGAGTATACTATAAAGTGCACAGAGATAGTGCATGCCATAGTGTGCCTGTTGCACGTCACAGACAAACATGCAAGGGAATGGTGAGGTTCGTAGGTGTACTGGAACACAAGCGAGGACTGAAGGAAAAGGTTATGGTGCCCAAGTTGTGTTCAGTGAATCCAGCAGAGGGCATGCAGGAACACCTGTGTTTGTGTAGGCTGCCTGGAAGGGACCGTGGTACCCAAGTAGGAACCAGAAAAACTAGTGGTGGGCATACAGGAACATCTGTGGGGAGTGTGCCCAGAAGGGGCCGTGGTGGATATGCTGGGACCAGGGTGACCAGAAGGGAATATGGTCACACATGGGCCCGGGGGTAAGGGCATATAGCTGTCAGTGCAGTAAGAACCAGATGGACCTGAGCACAGAACTTCTCAGGGTGGCACAATATAATAGTGCTGGGGATTGGGAGCCTACAATAATGATGACCCAATCCTCGGTACATGTGTGCAGAGCTACTGTAGGGTAGGGTGACCGGATGGAGGGATCAGCAAATATAGTGACAGGATGTCACTATACATACGCGCGGGGGGGGGGAGCGAGCATGCACAGTGAGGGGTGGGAGGGAATGTGATGGGTGGTGCTGTGGTGGGTTGCCAATCTGACCCCGTGGTGTGGTGGGTGGGTTGGCGGCATTGGTGGGCAAGGTACTGGGTTTGGCTCCAGGTGCTGGTGTGTTTTTGTTGCGCCCAGCCCATACCTTTTTTTTTAAATTGTTTTCACCCAACCTGACATGCACCCCCTGGAGTTGAGAATCCTTAAGTAGGGTGGTGTGGGGGGTGCAGCCCCCTGCATAAAACATTAAAAAATGAACTCCCCTGCACCATTTTGCTGTGCGCCGGGGTGTCAGAGTGCCGAAATTAATTTTTGGCACTCTTGACTTCTTGATAACTGCAATCGCCTTTAGGCTTTCGCTGTTATCACATAGATCCCTTCTCAGATGAGGAGGTGTGTGTTGCCATGGCCAAGACCCATACCAAATATGCCACTGTGTTTGGGTGAACAGAAGTATGCACACCACAGGACAGGAAAGTCTGGTTATGGCTTGACATACAGCATGCTATGAATCTTTCCAGTGTACACATGTGTGCAATGTGTACATCTGTGTGTGCTGCCCTGGACTGGCACTGATTGGTTGGTATTGTTGTGTCTTTCTAGGACTATCGTGGATCAGTCACCAGGATGGAACTGTATTGGATTGGGCCAGACGAGCTGGACACTAACCAAGTACCCAAGGCAGAGCCATTGCCAGAGGGGGAGTGTGTTGCCATGGCTGTGTGGTTCAGGGTGGATGAACTATGAACAGGGTGACTGCAGCTGTGTGAGACCAGCCAGGGTGTGGCCATTTCTTGAGAGCCAATGTAAAAGTTGTGTACCACACATTTCTATAACAGTGCCGTAATTATGAATTCTATATTTCTACAGTGTTGTAACTGTAACTTTTAATTCATTGCCACAGTGCTGTCATTTGGTTTCCATCGCCATGTGATTTTATGGTGCTTATTGTGTTGTGTCATATGGTGATGTGACTGTGCCTTCCTGATTTCATTACACTGTTCTTGAGTGTCCAGTAACGTCTCTGCAGTAAACCCAGTGCACTGCATTACTGTGGCTGTGTGTTTATTTGGTGTCTGTTATGTGTGAGTCAGCATTTCTGAGTGATGGCAGGGTATGCTGTCTGGGCACGTGAACTGCACATGTGGGTTACAGTGGGGTGTTGGGTTATGTATTGCAGTTCTTGGTTTTTGCATTCTTACACAGTTGTGAATGGCTTAGTGCATGTGCATAGCCGTTATGATTGTCTGGTAGTATGCAGCCGTGCCTCCATTTCTGTGCATGTCCATTGTTGGTGTGTGTGTACATATGCCATCCATGGGACCAAGTACTCACTTGTTTAGTGTCTATTACAAACATTTTTTTTATGTGATTTTCATACCCACTTTATGCAACACGTGACTGCCATTTCTCCTTCATGTGTAGGGTTCAACATATGAATTTCACTCCCTTCTTGTTCCTCTCCTCTCTAGTTTGCACCTCAAAATGAGCGTTGGCTTATAGTGCCTGTCCCAGTCACCAAATCTGAAAATATTTAATTATAAAAACACGCACCACCTTGCATAGAGGCCATCCTGCTGATAATGGGTCTGTGTCGGGGAGCAACAGCATCATGTGGTCAGCCACATTGCAAGCCTGCTCAGTGCACAGCCCTCCCAGTCTCTATTGACTTGGCACTGAGAGTCAGGACCATAGGCCTCCCACATTAAAGGGAGATGCACGACCCACAGTGCTACTGGGCTGGGCTAAAGAGAGGTACATTTTCTTATCCTTTTTGTTTACTTAGTCTTATTTAGATCTGAGTCACTTCTTTTTTTTTATTTATATTTATGTCCCTCCTCATGAGCCCCCTTACCCAATCAGCCCCATGGCAACTTCCCAGCCCCATCACTCCAACCACCCTTCCAAGCTGCCCTGTGACTTACCCCTCATGGTTGGATGGGGTCCTCCGGGCATACCTCAAGTCCCTCGGAGAACTCCAAGTTCGGTGCCTGTAGTAGTGGTGGCTGTGCAGGTCCCAGGAGTAACACACAGTGTGTCTTCTGCCGGGGCCGGGGCTCTTTCCATTTCCACACCCACACAGCACACAAGTGGCAAGGACTCCACGTGAGCACATGAACTGAAAGGTGTGACGGCGTGCAGGGCCAGCCCATATCCTCCCTTCCATACCACTCTTGTCTAGTCAACCATTTGTGGTCACCCAGGTGGCAGTGGCATGGTGGAGTCTCTCTCTCTCTCTCTCTCTCTCTCCCTCTCTCTGAAGGAGGAGAGTGTCTCTGTGATGCTTAATCCTATTTCCCCTCCGTGGCCTTCCAGTGACCCAAGCTTGTTTCTGAACCCGGGTCAGTGGGATCGTGATCCGACAGACCAGCAGGTCGGAGTCACTTCTTTTCACCAGCTTGCAAGCAGGGAAAATACAGCTGAAAACAGTGCCTGTGTGTGAGATAGAAAACATGTTTTGAAGAGGGCAGCAGTGAAATTATGGGAAGCACGGATCTGACAGAGAAAGCACACGTGTGTGCATTCATGCGTGCATGCGTGTGTTTGTGTGTATGTGAGCTGTATTTTGGAGTACTTCAGAATGCATGTTTATTTAGAACTGTTGGTCAGGTGCAACCTGGAGGGAAGAGGCATGGGGTATACACTAAGGTAAACCATAAGATGTAGGTACAGTCACCCAAAGACACGGAAGTAAATTTTGTAGTATAAGAACATCAGCGAGCAAGGTAGTAACAAGTGCAACTGTGATGTAGTTCATATATAGCACAGCAATCAATATACATAAAAAATAAATATAATTACAGTGTAATGTAAATGTGATATCTACAATATACATATAATATACAGTGTAGCAATAAATACAGTATTTGCAATATGCATATTATATACAGTGTAGAAATAAATACCGTGTGACAGTGATCTCACGCCACTGCCACCCATTTGTGAAAACCTGCCCTTTTGGCTGTACCAGCTTAACAAGGCAGTTGTTTAGGTACACTGGTTCCTTAGCCACCACCACCTGCTTATATAAGGCAAATACCCCATTGCTCAAGGTCACGAAGGTCAAACACAATAAAATTAGGTAGAGTGTACTTCAGACAGCGGACAGTAAACATAATTCGTTGTGCCAGCAGCAATATTAAAACTACCTTCTAAATAATTAGGCACAGTCACTGATTCTATAAATATAGTCTTTACTTGTAACTACTACAGGTGTTTAAATGTACAGGATATATACAGTAAAACAAAACATTTACACAGCTACTGGAAAAGGAAAATAATGTCAAGCATACAGACAGATGGTGGATAGAAGAATCTTAAAAGCTAGGCTCTCCTAGTGTCTATCTCACCTGCCACTAGCCTGAAAGAATTTCCACTGAGTATTTCCTTTCCTTACACAGATAGCTAGCTGTCTTAGTAGGAGACCTCTCCACCACCCCCCACACACCTTCTTCCAGATACACAGGGTCAGAGAGAGAGAGAGAGAGAGAGAGAGTTGGGTACCCAGCTCCTCAATTTATGTGCTCAGGACTGGGGGTAACCTCTCCCTTGAATGACAGTTCCCCACCCAGGTGTGTGTGTGTGTGTGTGTGTGTGTGTGTGTGTGTGTGTGTGTGAGATGTGTCATCCAGGCCAACTGGCATCTTTCACATCTAGGACATCCTTTGTCCAGCTTTACGACCTTGTTTGCAGGATGTCTTTGGTGTTGGAAATCACACCCTCTCATCTGCTAGGGTCTGTAACTACCTGAGCCCGTGGCAGACTCAGTACTTCCCAGCTAGACAGTGTTTCTTATAAGATCTGCCTGGACATGGGGCCTGGAAGCAATGTTGCATCCACTCCCAAATAACAGAACTTATAAAAGAAAAATAATTACACTAACAAATGAATAGATCAATCTTGTCACATGTCTGTCACATCACCTCCACCCCCACCCCCACCCCTGGAAATGAAAGTGTCTCTCTTTTGGGCAACCCCCAAGAGACACCGTTGTTCATGTAGGGACAGGGAAGTGCCTTAAGTATCCTGCCATACATCTAGCCCTGCCTAAACAACCCATCCACATTGGATGGTCATGTTCTGCAACTGCAGTATCAAACTCCAGTGCAATAATTTTGTGTTTTGCCCACTAGTCCTATAGAGGCATGTCAGGGGATTATGATCTGTGACCACAGTGAATTCCCACCTAAACAAATATGGCTGCAGCTTCTGAAGAGCCTACACTATATCCCCAGACACTCCCTCTCAACAGTGGCATATGCCTCCTCCCTGAGCAGAGGCTTCCAGCTCAGATATACCATGGGATGCTCCTCTCACTCCCATGTAACCTGGCTCAGGACAGTGCCCAGCCCATGGTCTGAGGCATCCATGTGCATGATGAACTTGAGCTCATAATAGGTACTAGCAAGCATGGGTGACCCACATAATGCCTCCTTCAGCTGCTGGAAAGCAGATTCACTGACCTCAGTCCAGAAAACTTTTTTTAGCACTTTCTTTTTTGTCAGGTCTATCAGGGGCTTGGCCTCCCCATTATAGCAAGGAACAAAAGTCCTGTAGTACCCAACTTCCCCCAGATATGCCCTTACCTGTTTCTGTGTGGTTGGGGTGGGCAAGCCCTGGATGGCCTCAACTTTCACAGGCTCTGGATGGATGCATCCACTGCTCACCTGGTACCTGAGATTGGACACTTCTGCCATGCCTTTCCAGCATTTTTCCACCTTAACTGTCTGCCCTGCAGCTTTCAGTTGTCAGAACACCTCCCTCATGTGCCTGACATGATCCTCCCATGTCTGGCTGTAAATTACTATGTCATCCATGTATGCCAGTGCATAGTCACCTAACCCAGAGAGAATGCGATCCATGAGCCATTGGAAGGTTGCAGGCACATTCTTCATCCCAAATGGCATTACTCAGAATTCAAATAAACCAAATGGGGTGATGAAGGCCAACCTCTCCCTGGCTGCAGTGATTAGAGGTACTTGCCTGTAGCCCTTTGTCAGGTCTATCGTGGTCAGGAACTGGGCTCCCCCCCAGCTGTTCCAAGGTCTCATCCATTCTGAGTATGGAGTAGGAGTCTGACTCTGTGAAGCTGTTGAGCCTCACCAACATAGAACCATGCGCTATCATCTTTCTTGGGGATCAGTACCACAGGCGAGGCCCAGAGGATACTGGACTCCTGGATTACTACGAGAGTCAGCATTTCTCTGAGCTCCTCCTGCATGGTCTGCCTAACTCTGTCCGCTACCTTGTAGGGGGACTACCTCAGTGACACCTGGGCCCCATTGTCCATGTAGTGTTCAGCCATCACAGTGTACCCCAGTTTTCCCATGATCATGTCCCCAAATGCTCACCGCACCCCACTCATCTCCTCTGCCTGGGCTTGTATCAGCTGTTCTGAGACAGTGAAGTTATCCAATGAAGATCCCTTCCATGCCTCCCCAAGGAGGTCCACTAGTGGATCAACCTCATTCTCCTCTTCTGGCATGCTGCACACAGCAAGGACCATTTCTTCCTCCCTATCATAGGAGGGCTTCATCATGTTAGCATGATATACCCTCTGTCTGCACCTCCTGTCAGGCAGTTCCATTGCAAAATTGACCTCACTCACCTTCCTAACTATGGAGAATGGGTCTTCCCATGCTGTCTGCAGTTTATTCTGTTGGACTGGGACAAGCACCATCATTTGCTGCCCGACTTTGTACTCCTGGGTTCTGGCCCCATGGTTGTACCATGCTTTCTGCCACTGTTGTGCAGTGACTAAGTGCTCCTGGATGAGCCCCATGAGCTCCTTGAGCCGGGCCCTGAAATTCAGGATGTACTCCACAACAAATTCCTCTTGGGAGGCATGGTCCCCCTTCCATTCATCCCTAGCTAAATCTAGGGACCTCCTCACCCTGTGACCAAACAGGAGCTCGAAGGGTGAGAACCCTGTGGGCTCCGGTGGAACTTCCCTGTACACAAACAGGAGGTGGGGCAAATATGTATCTCACTCCCTCTTATAGTAGTCAGCAAATGTCCTAAGCATAGTTCTGAGCGTCCCATTGAACCATTCAACCAGGCCATCTGTCTCAGGATGATAACATGAGGCATGTTGCTGTTTCATCCCACACTTCTCCCACAGACTAGTCATCAGTGGTGACATGCAATTCGTTCCCTGGTCTGACAAAATCTCCTGGGGAAATCCCACCATGCTAAAGATTCCCAGGAGCTTGTCAGCCATTGCCTCCCCCTCAGTGGAGGACATGACCACTGCCTTCGGGTACCTGGTTGTGTAGTCCATGATAATCAGTATGTACCACTTCCCCATGTGACTCTGAGTGCTCAGTGGCCCCACTATGTCAATAGCTACCCTGTTAAAGGGTTCATCAATAATATGGAGGGGCACCAAAGCTGCCTTAGCCTTGTCTCCCAGCTTTCCCACCCTCTGGTACTGTGGACAAGTCAGACAGTAATTTGCCACATCTGTATACATACTAGGCCCAAAGAAATTGTTGATGAGCTGCCTTTTTGTGTGGCTAATGCCCAAGTGGCCAAAAAAAGGGATGCCATAGGTCAGGACCAGAAGCTGCTTGCGGTAATCCCAAAGGACTACCAGCTGCCAGAGCACCTCTCCCTCTAGCCCCCTCTGTGGTGTGCACTCCCTGTACAAGAGCCCATTTTCCCAGTAAACTAACTGTTTACTCCCTTGAGAGTATCCAGCACTATCTGCTATCTCTCTCAGTTTCTGTATGGTAGGATCAACCAGCTGAACTCTGCCCAGCTCCTCCTGTCTGACCCCCCCAACTCCCCTTCAGAAGGAAATCAGCCCATGGCTGAGACCTCCTCTGTTTGCAGCTGGGGCTCAGGGCTGCTACTCCTAGCTAGACCCTCACCCACACTAGCTGCTTCCTCAGCTGGTAAGAGAGAGGTTAGCACAGGATGTGTCATCCCCTCTTCACCCTCGGAAGCTTTCCCTTTTGTCTGACTGTGGGTAGTAACACAAACTAGAGTTTCCTTGTGGTCAAAATCATTTCCATGATCACATCCACAGGGAGATCAAGTACAACTCCCACCTCCTGTACCCCATGGCCACCTTCCCAACTCAGGAACACCTAAGCAACTGGTACTTGGACCACTGGACCTGTGACTCCTCATATTTGGGAAAACTGCCCCAGCAGAATCTGCTCTGCATGGATCAGATCCTACCTCACCATTAAAAAATGGAAGTGCCACTGTCCCTCAATTCCTGTGTTTCTGTCCTATTAACTAGGATAGAGTGCATATGCTTGGAGGAGTTAGGTGGCACTACAGTCTGTGCACAGGCTGCTGTCTGCTGGGTACTGTCTTAGTCACCCCCTTCCCTAGACTTTTGCCCTCTGTTTATGTTTTTAGGGCAGTCATAGGACAGATGCCCCACTTTCTGGCAAATGCAGCACTTATTTGCCCCCGGCTCCTTGTTCCCCTTAGGACTGATGGGTTGTGGTTTGGGCTCAGGTGTAGTCTGGTTTACTTTAAGCTGCCCTCTCTGGGCCTCCTTGAAACTGTGTGCTGACCCCCACCATTGTTCCTACACTGTGTATGTAGTCTGCTGACCATGTACAGATCTACTCTTTCTGCTCCCTCCTTTGTGGAGCTGCATGCCCAATCCAGTAACCATATACGCAGGTCCTCTGGTACAATTTTAGAAAACTGCTCCCTTGTAAACAAATCTTTTATTTCCTCTACAGTTCTGGCTTTGGCCCCATCCACCTAGCGTTCTCGATAGGTGCAAATCTGAACATGTAAGTCTACATAGCTATTTCCTGTGCCCTTTCTTAATTCTCTGAATTTTCCCCTATAAGCCTCAGGAGTTAGCTCAAAACATTTCAGTAACACCCTCATAACTTTATCAGTCCATGTAGTCCTGATCATCCAGTCTCACAAATGTGTGCAAAGCGTGGCCGGTAAGCAAGGGTGTGAAGTGGATTATACACAGCCCTGTCCAATTTAAATTGCACACATACCCTCTAAAATGATTTTAAAAACATATCGAGATCATCCCACTCTTGGTAGTGCAAAAACATTTTAGAAGTAATTGTGGCTTTGTGGATTTGACCCCCATGCCATTACTTATGGTTTGCTGTTGTACTTTCTGGTGCAGTTTCTCCATCTCTTTCTCATACTGTCATTCCTTCTCTCATTCCTGCTGCATAAAAACCTTGTGTTGGTGTGCACTCTCTCTTTCCTCCCATTCATTCTCTCTTTCTTCAGCCTCCAGCTTCACTCTCTCCCTTTTGATGGCAAGCTTTGCCCACTGAAGTTGTGCCTCCTTCAACACAAGCTCTGTTTTCATGAGCTTGAACTAATTTTGAAACTGTGCTGCCCTGGTTCTTGACTCAGGCTCAGGCTGCACTGTTTCATCAGCTCATGGCATGAGGTCCCCCTCTGGCCCAACTTCTGTTCCCTCAGTCTCACTATAGTGGTCACTGTCCTCAGTGACTGCCTGCTCCACAGACATTTGGTCCTATGCCCCAGGGACTGGTTGCCTCTCCTGCACTCAGTCCTGCTCTGCCAGGGCTTCTATGATTCAATTTTTTGTCAGGTCCTCATAGATACTCCCCCTGCCATTGCACAGCTCGCAGAGCTGAGACACATTTCATCTGCTGTATACTGAAGACATGCTCACTAGCTACACTGCCCTAAGCTATGTTTCTAGAAATAACAAGCATTTGTCAATGCCGAATGTTCACCGAGTGCACTGGTGTCATAGTGGGTGTGTGTTTGAAAAGTGCTTTAGTGAAGGAATCACTTTATTAACATTTAAGAATGCAAAGGATAAGTGATAATGTTGGGCAGTATAATTGTCATGTTTGTTAATATTTGTGGTGCAAATTTTCAACATACCATTCTTATGACCCCACCTCATGAGCAAGTGCAGAGAAAATGTTCAACTCCTGCCCAAAAGATGATTTCATGCAGTGAATGCAGAATCACCTGTCTGGATGAAAAAACACATTTTGGCCAGGATATGAAAAATGACAGCTGTCACATACATGAGGCGCTGTGAAGAAATGGCTATGTTGAAAATTTAGGGTCAAAATATTGAAAATTGCCAAAGTTATGAGCCTGCATTCACAAAGTTTAACGCAGGCTCATAACTTTATTGTTTGTTAATATTTTGGGGCCAAATTTTCAATATAGCCTTCTTGAGACCCCACTTCATGAGCAAATTCAGAGACAATTTTCAACTCCTGCCTGGAAAGTGATTTCATGCAGCGACTGCAAACTCACTTTTTGGGATGCAAAAAAAAAAAAACATTTTGGCAAGGATCTGAAAAAGGTCAGCTGTCACATTCATGAGGTGCTGTGAAAAAATTGCTGTGTTGAAAATTTGGTGTCAAAATATTGAAAATTGCCAATTGTTCATAACTTCAATGTTTTTTAATATTTTTATACCAAATTTTCAACATAGCCATCTTACGACCCACCTCATGGGCAAAGGTGGAGAAAATTTTCAACTCCTGCCCAAAAGGTGATTTCATGCAGGGACCTCGAAATGACCTTTTGGGACAGAATTGCCTAGCGTCACTTAATTGTTCATGAGGTGAGGTCCCAAAAAAGGTATGTTGAAAATTTGGAGCAAAAATACTAAAACATGGCCAAGTTATGCCACCAAGTTGAAACCCCCAATTGAAATACACTGAATCTGAAAACCCCATTGAAATACATTAAAGTGCTTACCTCAGTTCACAGTTGAGCTTTGAAGAGTGAAGATGTGTCCACGGTCCAGAGAAGAGTACAGCGACAGATCTCCGGTGGGTAAGTAGGGGGTGGGTCCTGAGTGGGAGGGTCAGTGGGGTCAGCTGATTGCAGCAGACAATGATGGACTGTTTTCTTTTTTTCAGGTTAAAAAACATGAGAAACAGTTTCCTTTATTTCATGGACAGTTTTTTTATTAATGGAAAACACTGGGGGATTGGGCACCCCCAGTGTCGTTGGGAGGGACACTGTATAATTGAGGGCACTGGGGGACTTGGGGGGTGGTTCAACAGACGTCGATGCACAGTTTTCTTATTTTCGGGGGGATAAAAAATATGGCACGATGAGGGACAGTTTTCTTTATTTTACAGAAAGACACTGGGGAACTGAACACCCCCAGTGTCACTACTGTTTGTGTGTGGGGGGGCACTGACCGGGAGGGGAGCGTTGGGGCACAGTTAGGGCCACCAGCAACAGACATCGATGGACAGACAGGCACACATTCCATGCATTCCAGGCTGACCATGACAGATCAACCTGGTTTGCTGGGTGGTGCAGATCAAAGGGACAGCAACTTCTTTTGAAGTTGGTGACTGTCCCCACCCAGCAAATCAGAAACTCCATCATAGTCAGCCTGGGTGCTGATTGGTGTGGCACTGTTGTGCCCCTGCAACACTGCTCTGCATTGAGCAGACAGTGTCCACACCCCTCAAAAGGCACTCTCATACCAAAGTGTTCACTGCACTTGTTTACATGGTGAACACAAAAAGAACAGTAGTACACATTGTACTCCTTTTGTATATCCTGCTCTGTGACTGTTAAGGCACTGTAGCTTTCTACTGGAACTCTCTGTTTCCCAGAGATCCTGGTCCAGTAGGAAATCACACTGTTTATTTATAATTTTTTTTAATTTATTTTAATTTAACCGGGTAGGCCCTCTGGGCCCAAATGGTCCATTTTTCAGGGGTGACCGGGGATTAGTTATATAGAAGCCTGTTGGATATGGAACATTTTGGTGATACAAGACAAATTATGTGTACAATCATGATGAATTCAGAGGCTTAAACACTTATGACAACAATCCATGACCTCCGTGGGGAGGGACCTGGGAGGACAGTAGTCTCTATGCCAAGGATAGACTACACTTGAGTGAGGAGGGAAAGAAAGTGTTGAAACAGAGGATGGAGGAGTAGAGAGGAAGTTGGGAATTTAAACTAGGAGTGGGGGGGTGGCAGTTGGGGAAGAGATATGCAGAGACCACAGGTTGGGAAACCATATGAGCTTACCCCCCATAACAGTGACAAAGGACAAATGGCAAGTACTGTTGGTGATGCTAGGAAAGGAGGGCAGGATGGGAGGGGGAGAGAAAGGGTGTAAGGTGGTTACCCTTAATGCTAGGAGCCTTGGGAGGAAAACTGCAGAGTTACAGGTTCTTATGGCAGAGGGAGAGGTGGACATTGCAGCCATCACGAAAACATGGGTCACCCAATACAATGACTGGGACCTGTCTGTACCAGGGTACAGGTTATTTCATAGAGACAGGTGATTGGGAAAGGAGGGGGTGGCACTATATGTGAAGAAGGACTGAAGTGTGTAAGGGAGGAAGGGAGGAGGGTAGTACAGGTCACTTGGATGCAAATCCAGGATTCAAGAATAGGATTCTTAGAATGGGAGTGGTGTACAGGCCACCATCTCAGACGGAGGAGTTAGACAGGGAACTAGCGGGACAAATCAGGAGGACCTGCGAGAAGGGTAGTGTGGTGATTGTGGGGGACTTCAACATGCCAGGAGTGGACTGGAGCACCCCAACAACCAGGAACAGAAGGGAGCAGGTACTGCTGGATGCCTTCCAGGACAGCTTCCTGCTGCAAATGGTCAGTGAACCAACCAGGTTAGGAATACCCTTGACCTTGTGCTGGCAAATGGGGACTTTGTGAGAGAACTTACAGTGGAGGAACGCTGTCAGGGAGTGATCACCACTCAGTATGGCTCATTGGATATGGGCAAGGAAGGTGGAATCTGGCACAATAGTGCTGGACTTCAGGAGGGCCGACTTTGGGAGGATGGGAAAGTGGTAAAGGGTACCTGGCCAGAATTCAATCTAGTATGGACACTAACCAGAGGTGGGAGCTCATAAAGCTGGGGATAGTGGAGGCAACCAAAACCTGCTACAAAGCCCAGAGCAAGAAGGCTGAGGGCTAAGAAACCGATCTGGTTGAGCAAGGAGGTCATGGAAAGGTAAGGAGGAAAAGAGCTGCCTTTAGGAAGTACAAGAAAACAGGGAGGAGAGGACAGGAGGAGTACTTGACAGAATCAAGGAGGTGACAAGGGCAGTAAGGGAGCCAAAGCATCCACGGAACTCAGGCTGGCACAAGGCATTAAGAAGGGGGAGAAGGACTCTTTAAGTACATCAGGAGAAAAGGAGCTGTAAGGACCACATAGTAAGGATTAGAAAGGAGGGGTTGGGTGGAAGCAGGTGCGATAAAGGCGGAAGCACTAAATGAGTACTTCTGCTCAGTATTTACTAAAGAGAAGAGGGGTGACACCAGGTGGGAGAAATGGCAGAAGCAGGGAAGTGGTGACAGATGGGAAATCATGGAGAGCAGAGTTTGAGAGGTTTGAAGGCACTGAGGGTGGACAAGGTGCCAGGCCCAGATGGCATCCATCCCAGGGTACTGAAGGAGCTGGCAGAGGTCCTTGCAGAACCTTTGGCAGACCTATTTAATGCCTCACCACATTCGGGTGTACCCAGGACTGGAGGATTGCTCATGTGGTGCCCTCCACAAGAGTGGCCCCAAGGATGAACTGGGAAACTACAGACCAGTGAGCCTCATATCCATCGTGGGTAAGCTAATGGAGACTATCCTGAAGGAGTGGCTGGTGGCCCTCCTAGAGGCCAAAGGACTACAGGACAGCAGACAGCATGGCTTCATACATGGCAGATTCTGTCAAACCATCCTGGTCGAGTTCTATGACTGGGTAATTAGGCAACTGGACAGGGGCCATGCAGTGGATGTCCTGTATCTGGACTTCAGTAAGGCATTCGACTCAGTGCCACATGGAAGGCTGGGAAAGAAGTTAGTAGGCACAGGGGCGGGTGCAAAGCTGGTGAGATGGGTAGGAAACTGGCTGCAGGGAAGGCAACAGAGGATGGTGGTGGGTGGGGAGCTCTCACACCCAAGGGCAGTGACGAGCGGTGTTCCACAGGGCTCGGTGTGGGACCAGTGTTGTTTGGGATATTCATTGCAGACATATCATGGGACATCAAGAGCAAGATCAGTCTGTTTGCTGATGATACCAAGGTAGGCGCAGTGGTGGATGACCTAGGGGATGGCAGGGTTGCAGGATGATCTGGCAAAGCTTGAAGCCTGGTCAGACACCTGGCAACTGGCTTAATGCCAAAAAGTGCAAGGTGCTGCATTTTGGGATGAAGAACCCAAGGAGGAGTTACCAGCTAGGGGAGTGCAGCCAGCCCAGACAGAGGAGGAGAAGGATCTGGGTGTGCTCATTACAGGGTCAATGAACAACTCGGCACAGTGCAGGAGGAGGCAGCTTCAAAGGCCAGCAAAATGCTGGGTTGTATTGCAAGGGGTAAATCCTCGAGGAGGGAAGAGGTGATTCTGCCACTGTATAGGTCATTAGTTAGACCACACCTGGAGTACTGCGTGCAGTACTGACATCCGTATCTGAAGAGGGACATTAAGTTACTGGAGGGGGTGCAGCGCAGAGCAACAAAGACGATCAAGGGGCTGGGGACTTATCATACAAGAGGAGATTGAAGGAGTTGAACATGTACTCACTGGAGGAGAGGAGAGACAGGGGTGACATGATTGAAACCTTTAAATACATGAAAGGAATAAACAAGACGGTGCAGAGGGCTGTTCAAAGTAAGGAGGGAGGGCTACCAGGGCCATGATATGAGACTGGAGCGAGGAAGGTTCAGGAGGGAGATGAGGAGACACTTTTTACAGAGAGGGTGGTGGCTGGGTGGAATCGTTACCTGCTGAAGTGGTATGCAGTAGAACAGTGGACTGCTTCAAACGAGGATGGGACAGGACAAGGGGAGGGTTAATGAAGGGGAAGGGTGGAAGGGAGGGGCAGCTGCAGAATAAGGGGTGCAAGCTGCACATTCGAGCAGACTTGATAGACCTCTAGGCCTTTATCTGCTGGCAAATTTCGTATATTCATATTTCAACACACATTCATATAGGTAGGAAGTACTGTAGCAACCAACAGAGGCAGAGTATTAGTACAAGTTACAGTTTTGCAGGAAACAGACATTGAACACTGCACAGACATTGCACACAAATTCTGGCTTTAAATTTATGCACTGATCTTCACCGCTACCAACGTTTGTGGCATTGATCCCACCACACTGCAGACCAGCTTGTGACAGTGATCCCACACTACTGCCACCCATTTGTGACAACCTACTCCTTGGGCCATAGCAGCTTACAGGTCAGTTGTCTGGATACACTGGCTCCTTAGCTGCTGCCACCTAATTATATCAGGAAAATACCCCTTTGCTCAAGTTCAGGAAGGTCAAACACAATAAAATTAGGTAGAGTGCACTTCAAACATTGGACTGTAAACAGAATTCATTGTGCCAGCAGAAATATTTAAAATTAACATCTCAATAATGAGGCATGGTCACTGATTCTATAAAGATAGAGGGCCTAATTCTCAAAGCTCCCCCAACTGACACAAGGGGCTTGCACCACAAGGAATGGTGCAAGGTGTGACTTGCACCAAAAGATGTGCTGGGAGCAGTTCTCAAATGCAGCCTGTGCCAAACGCAGGTTGCATTCACCAAAAAGGGCTTGTGCCATCCTTGGGGCACAAAATGGCTACAGCATGACATTAGGGGGCTTCCAGCAGATGCAGGCTGCCATATCCCCTAATTTATGATTCTCTAAACCCTCCAGAGGGCACATTAGTAAGTACCATTAGATGAGCTGGTCTAAGGGTACTTAGAAGTGACTTGCAACACACCTAGAGCTCTCCCTCGGTGGGAGGGAATATGTGTTGTGGTCTCCCCTCCTCATCCCTGATCTCCCTTGAAATACATATCTATCCCTGGTGGTGTAGACCCCCTCCCTATTCCCAATTTCCTTTTAATTAAAATGTAATCATGTCCTGCTGGTCTAGCGACCCCAGCCCTGATCCTTTAATTAAAGGTACTCATGTCTGGTGGTCTAGCTGCACTTCACCTGCAGAGCAGTGTCTTACCACTCGCCTCCCCCATCCCATCTCTTGAGCCAGTGACTGGCACAGCCTCCACTCTCCACCATGGCTGGCCACCAACTGAGCTGTCAATGAGCATGTATTGTAACAGCTGATTGTACAGCGCATGCTGATTGACAGCTGAGTTGGTGGCCAGCCATGGTGGAGAGCAAAGGGCTGTGCTAGTCACTGGGTAGGAGATAGGACAGCGAAGCGGGTTGTGGGGCACTTTCTGCCAGGTTAGGGGTCCACTAGACCACCAGGGAAAGTTATATGTTATACAGGCAGATTGGGGATAGGGAGGGGGGTCCGCTTGACCAAAAGGGATATGAGTACATTTAATTTAAGGGGACTGTTGTGGGGGCCCACTAGACCACCAGGGATGTAAATACATTTAATTAAAGGGGATCGGGGCTGGGGTGTCTGCTAGACCACCAGGGACATGATTACATTTAAGTAAAAGGGGATCAGGATAAGGAGGGGGATCTGCTAGACCACCACGGACATGAGTACATTTAATGAAAGGGCATTGAGGCTGGAGGCCACTAGACCACCAGGGACATGATTACATTTAATTAAAAGGGGATCCGAGATAGGGCTAGACCACCAGGGATGTGACTATGTTTAATTAAAAGGGGATTGGGGCTGGAAGGGTCTGCTAGACCACCATAGACTGCTTTGTATGCCACCCGACCATGCCTGCAGCTTGCAGCAAACCTCTGTGGTGCACCATTTCTTTGGCGCAAGACCACCTTTGCCAGAAGCTGCTGGACTTTGCTGCCAGGACCCTACCTGATAGAGAACTGGGTGTAGGGTCCCTGGCACACCAGTAATCATCACAAGCTGACATTGGCGCAGCTTGTGCTGCCTTTTGAGAATCGAGCCCAGAGTAATTACTACAGATATTAACAAATATACAGATATATATACAGTAAGACAAAAGGTTTACACAGTTACTGGGAAAGGAAAACAATATCAAGTATACAGACAGATGATGAATAAAAGAATCTCAAAATCTAGCTATCCTAGTGTCTATCTTACCTGTCACTAGCCTAAAAGAACTTCTGCTGAGTCTGTCCGTGACTCACACAGATAGCTAGCTCTCTTAGTAGGGTTCTTCTTCTTCTCCTTTTCCTTCTTCTTCAGAGTTGCCCACCCAGGTGTGTGTGTGTGTGTGTGTGTGTGTGTGTGTGTGTGTGTGTGTATGTATGTGTGTGTGTATGACATCATCCAGGCCACCTGGCATCTTTCACATCTAGGACATCCTTCGTCCAGCTTTACTACCTTGTTTGCAGGATGTCTGTGGTGTTGGAAATCACACCCTCACATCTTCCAGGATCTGTAGCTAGCTGAGCCCGTGGGAGACTCAGCACCTCCCAGTTGGTCAGTGTTCCTCATAAGGTCTGCCTGGACATATGACCTGGAAGCAATGTTTGCATCAACTCCCGAATAACAGAACTTTTATTTTATTTATTTATTTATCAAGTCTAGGGTTACAAATACCTTTGAGCCATGGCTCTTTTACAAAGGTTTCATGTCAGACAAATACAAATTATGGGGAACATCAAGACAGACATTACAACAATGTGGACATTGCAAACAGTGTACAGATTAATACAGTTCAAGGGTAGCATTGTAACAAGCAGCCAGCTGCATTTGTCAGAGAAAATAGACAACAGATAAGAAGTGCCGGAGTCATAGGGAGAGGGAAGAGGGTAGGGGGGAAGAAGGAATGTAGGAAGGGTGGCGAGAGGGTGAAAAGTGCAGCATTGGGTATACCAAGATGTGAGGGTAGAATCCAGTGGGGGGGGGACAAATAGAGCAGAAAAGGAAGTGGAGAAACAAGGTTAAGTTGGGCAGTCACAGGAGCTGTTGGTAGTGAGATAGTCCCGGAGTCTAGTTTTGAACATACCAATAGTTGGGGCAGAGGAGATGGTTGAGCTGAGGCCATTGAACCAGAGTGGTGCTCAATAAGCAAAAGAGCGTTGTCCCTATGAAGTGTGACAGTGGGAGACTTTCAGTAGCTATAGCGTGGATCTCCTAAGGCACCATTTGTTAATTCAGTGTTGTAACAGAGTTGAGACCCCAGAAGGTGCAAGGCCAAGGTAGATTTTTTTGACCATGGAGCAGGTGAGAAACTTTATGCGGTTTGATAGTTGGAGCCAGCCGGTCTGAGTGTACAGGTCACATGTGTGGGTGAGACAGTGAGCACCAGTGATGAGCCAACATGCTTTATTTAAGGCAGTTGAGAAGCATCTAAGGGTTGTGGTTGTGGCGAGCCATAAATGATGAGACCATAGTCTATTACAGAGATCACAGAGCTCAGGACTGCAACCTTCAAAGCTTCTGCGTGAGGTGTGGTCTGTGTTTGTAGAGGAGACCAAGCCGTGTATTAGCAGCTCTAGCTACATTATCTACATGAAGTCCATAGGAGATTAGGGTCAAGCTGTATCCCTAAGTATTTGAAGGACACCACCTGATCTAGAGTGTTCCCCTGGGTGGTGGAGATAGCCAAGTGGTGTAGCTTGTGTAGGATATGAGAGCTGCAGAAGAGCATAGATTTGGTTTTCTTGTCATTGAGGACCAGTTTATGATTAAGAAACCATGTCTCTACAGAACTGAAACCAAGTTGAAGGTTGTATTGAAGAGTTGCAGGATCTTTGTGAGTGGAGAATACAACAGCATCATCGGCATATAATATGACCTGCTCAGAGCAGTGGTAAGGGAGGAGTTTAAGAAAAGGCTAAAAAGGAGGGGTCCCAGTATGGATCCCTGTGGGACACCCGAGCGAACAGGCAGGGTGTTAGAAAGAGCGTCCGCAATTTTTACTCTCTGTGACCAGTTTTCTAAGTAGTTTTTAAACCAGATAGAAGAGTCAGGTGATAGTCTGGCATTCAGTACTTGGTGTATTAGTAGTCCATGGTGTACTGTATCGAAGGCCTTTGAGAGGTCGATGAAAATGGCTCCTGTGAGAAGCCCATTGTCAAGGGATTTGTGCAAAGCTCCAGTGAACTCAAGAAGGGCTGTGATGGTGCTGTGACCTTTCCGGAAGCCGTGTTGTTGTGGACAAGGTATATTGTATTTATCCAAGTGGTCGGTAAGTTGATCAGCCATGATGCACTCAAGTGCCTTAGAGAGTGGCGGCAGTATGAAGACAGGGCAATAATTTGAGTGAATCGTCTTGTCCCCACTTTTATGGACGGGTGTCACGGTGGCTGTTTTCCATAGGTCCTGGAATTTTCCACAGCTGTGAGAGAGGTTAAGGATTTTTGTTAATGGATAAATTACCTCATCGAGGGTGAGCAACAGAAGCTTAAGGTCCAGGGTGTCGCTACTAGATCTAGATTTAGAGATAGCTGCAGTAATATAGCAGTGAGCTTCATTCAGCCTTACCTTCCTGAAGTAGAAGAGGGGATGGTTAGACTGAGGGGCTGAGGTATTTGGGAGTAGGCCCTGTTTTCAAAAAGTCATGGGTAGAACAACACTAAGGTCTGAAAAAGCCGTGTTAAAGATGTTTGCGATCACCTTGGGGTCAAGGGTTGAGGATCCATCAACTATTAACATGGCCGGAGAGGTTTTTGGCTGCTTCCCTGTGACATCCTTGATATTGTCCCAGAAAGCAAGACCATTTCCCCATGTATTGATGAGAGCGTCTTCGTAATAGGTGGATTTCATTAGCCGTATGGCTTTTGTGCAGGCATTTCGTGCTTGCTTGTAATTTTGGATGTCCAGTTGTTTGCCAGTGGCCCTGGCAACTGCCCAGAGATGATCCCTTAGTTTCAGCTGTGAGAGAAGAGCCGCGGTGACCCATGGGTTAGAGAGAGATTTTGTTTTGCACCTTTTAGCAGGGGCAAAGAGGTCGCAGGCTTTGTTGAAAATTGAGATGAAGTGATCAAGAGCCAAGTTAACATCTGTTGCTTCATAGATGGGTAGCCAGTCTTGTAGAAGCAGGTGTTGTTTGAGATGAAGTTTTCCACAAGGAAGGACTCTGCTAGTGATAATTTTGGGAGGGGCTTAAGAATTTGTTAGACCAGGCACACATTGACTGGGGAGTGGTCACTGAGTGAGTCTGGGAGAATGGTCGTCATGAGAAATCCTTGTGGGGTGAGTGGTGAGGACCCAATCCAAGAGGGTACTGGTGCCAGTCTTGTAGTTAATCCTAGTAGGGAGTTTACCATTTGTGTGAGGTTAGCAGCTGAGATGGAGTCTTTATAGGCACTGGCACTCGATGCTAACCAGTTTATGTTGAAATACCCTAGTAGAATAAGTTCAGCTTCAGGAGGATGAGAGTTGATAAAGTTTAGGACGTCGTTGAATCCATGTTTAGGGTCCCTGGGTGGGATGTATACGGAGACAATAGTCAGGGCTTTATGGTTGGGACCCAGGACGATTTTTATTGGCAGAATCTGGGCTGAGGCAGAAAGCTATGGAGTTGCTACAGGATGTCAAGACAGGGAATCTTTGATATAGATTGCGTAACCACCGCCTTTTTTGGATATCCAGTCCAGCCTGTGGACATTGTAGCCCTGTATTGTTACTGCTGAGTCAGGAACTTTAGGTGTCAGCCAAGTTTCCACCACTGCAAGGATGTCAGGGTTGTGTTGGCATATGAAGGCTTGGAGTGCATCCAGCTTTGGTAGTAGGCTGCAGATTTTAATGGTTGCAAGGATAAGGGCATCTGGAGTGTGTGTGTGGTCTGAGCTTCTAGGGCCAGGATTGGGATGGACACTGCCTGAGATGAGAAGGAGGACGAGTAGCAGTTTTAAGGAGCAGAGTCGCAGCTCTTTGAGAGATAGTTTTGATTGTTGTTTCCTGGAGTAGAAGTTGCAAGGTTCCAGGTGGTGTCCCATATGGACTGCAAGGTGGTACAGTGTAGAGAGGTGGCCACACTTGTTGAGAGTAGTGGTCGAGTTAAGTAACCAGGAATATCCAAATGGTGCGTCAAGCACAAGACTCGAGTGGAAGTGGAGAGTTCCCTCGGAGTAGCAGTGGAAACCAGAGTAGAGGGAGGCGGGGGTGGGGTAGGGGTGGCTAGGACCAGGGAGAGAGAAGAGGGGGGCCAGGGCAAGGAGGAGGAGGAGGAGGAGGCGAGAGAAAGGCAGAGAGAGCCCACATGGCTTACGTACTAGATAAAGAGATAGATATAGCCCTCTAGTGGTGAGAGGATATAATCTGCTAATGGAAAAGTCAACAAAAAAAAAGCTCTAAATTCACTTCTAATATCAACTCAGAACTTAAAATGACTGTAAGGATTAAACAAATTATTAAACCTAGCACATAAATTCAACTAGAGACACAGAGGAGATACAGTAGTTAGAGGTGTGTTCAGCAGGAGATAGTGTGGGCCACTTGGAAATCAGCTTCCACTGGTACCAAATCCAAAAGTCAGGGCTAGTACCTTGCAGTACAGAGGATTTTTGAAAATCTGTTTAGGTTCCAGAAATTGAGGGGTCTGTGGCCTGGTCAAGGCACGCTGGATCCCTTGCAGTACAGAGGATTTCTGAAAAACTGTTTGTGTTCCAAAAATTGAGGGGTCTGTGGCCTGGTCAAGGCACGCTGGATCCCTTGCAGTACAGAGGATTTCTTAAAAACTGTTTACGTTCCAGAAATTGAGGGGTCCGTGGCCTGGTCAAGGCACGCTGGATCCCTGAACTTAAAAAAGGAAAATAGTTACACTAACAAATGAATAGATCAATCTGGTCACATGTCTGTCACATACATATAGAAACACAGAATGTGACGGCAGATAAGGACCGCTTGGCCCACGTAGTCTGCCCAATTTCCTACCTAACAGATAAGCTGCAGATCCTAATTAACCAACAGCTTACTTCTTCCTACCCCCCACTAGGACTGCCTTATGTCTGTCCCATGCATTCTTGAATTCCCCCAATGTTCTTGACTCCACGACCTCCTCAGAGAGGCTGTTCCATGCATCCACAACCCTCTCTGTGAAAAATATCTCACATTACCTCTGAGCCATCCCCCTATCTTCAAATTGTGCCCCTTGTTCTTGCACATCTCTTTTCTGAAAGATGCCACCCTCTTGGACTTTGTTGATTCCTTGAGGTACTTTAAAGTTTCTATCATGTCCTCTCTCCCTCCTTTCCTCAAGGGTATACATCTTAAGCTCCTTTAGTCTTTCTTAGTATGTCTTCTGGTGCAGACCCTGCACCATTTAGTGCCCTCCTCTGGACAGCCTCCACTCTGTCTATGTCTTTGGAGATGGGGTCTCCAGAACTGCACACAGTACTCCAGATGGGGTCTCACCAACTGTCTGTACACAGGATAACAACTTCCTGTTTTCTACTATTGATGCCTCTCCCTATGCATCCCAATATCCCCCCAGCCTTCCTTACTGCCTTCTCACATTGCTTGCTCACATTTAGGTCATCTGATATAATTACCCCCAGGTCCCTTTCCATTTTTACTGTTGTCAGTATCTCACCCCCCATTGTGTACTCTTGCCCTGGGTTTTTGTTTCCCAGGTCCATTACCTTGCACTTCTTTGCATACAGTATCCACAATATACACAAAATATACAGTGTTGTATTAAATACCATTTCTATGCGACTCAGATTTGCACCCGAGCGCAGACGTCAAGAGCAAACTCCAGCAGTGAGGAAGCTCACAGCATCCTTTGGATGCTTCCCTCATGGAGGGTGGGCAGGTCCTGGACCACTGTTTGCGGTTCCTGTTGGTGGCTAGTGGCTGGTATTCTTGGTTGCGTGTGGCCTTGATGTGCTGCTGAATGCCCCCACCCCCAGGATGCTGCCATGGTTGGATACTTATCTGGGTGGTTGGTGGGTCAGGAGAAAATCAGAAAACTAGCCGTTTAGCAGACCGGATGATGAAAGCCAGTCCCCACTTTTCACAGAGTCCAGAAGTGTCCGTGTTGACCCCTGCTATGCCTGGGATAAATGGAATGCCTACAGGCAACTCTCCTCTCCCAGTTGCACCCCATGGGGAATGGGCCCTCTCAATGAAGGGATAGGTTAGGTTAGCTGGGTCACATCACTTAAGGGGGGGACGGCGGATGGTGAAGGGACATGGTGGCAGAAGGCCTTGGTGGCCAGAAGGAGTGGCTGATGGAGGGCTCTGGGGAGTATAAATAAATAAGACAAAAAAAAAATACAGTATCTATAAGCTAATTTGTTGGTGTAGCAGTAGTGCTACTGCTTGTGACGCCAGTAACCCAGGTTTGGGAATGAGCCTGAGTCATCAGAAGGCTGGTTGGGGGAGGTATGATAAGCATCCCAGAGGATGCTGTGCTCCTTGAAGAGGGAGGAGTTCAGTGTTCACTGCAATACCTCCACCGGGGTGACCACAGGTGGTGAAACAGCAGGAGCCAATGATCAGAGCACAATGACGCTGATGCGTTCTGATGTACAATGCATGTGACTGCATGTGTGCATCTCAGAGAGCTCTTCTTGGCATGCTAGGGGACTTGGACTGTAAAAAACCAAAAACAAACCTGACTGCAGCAGGAGGATGTCCACCTCTTGCCACTGGCCCCACACTGCCAACTGCAGCACTCTCTCCAAGCACTATTGACCGAGTGTCCATCAAGGGCCAGGGACCTCCCCTTGGTGGCCATCCCTAGGAGGTGGAAAGCCAGGGTGGAAGGTGGAGAGAAGTAAGTCCCAGGGAAGGTAGGTGTGGGGCTGGGTAAGCAGGTTAGGAACGATGATGGGCTAGGCAGGTGACAAAGGGTAGAAAAAGCATACTTAATTTTTTTTAAAAGTAGAGTATCTACAATATACATATACTATACAGTGTGGCAATAAATACGGTATGTACAATTTACATATAACATACAGTGTAGCAATAAATACAGCAGCTACACTATACATATAATATACAGTGTAACTAACTAAAATATACAAATAATATACAGTGTAATACAAATAATATACAGTGTAACAGTAAACACAGTATCTACAGTATACATGTAATATACAATGTAACAGAAAATACAGTATTTACAATATACATGTAATATACAGTGAAGCAATAAATACAGATCTACTATATACATATGATATGCAGTGTAGCATTAAACGCAGTGGGCTTGATTCTCAAAGAGCCCTTAGATTGACTCAATCTGCAGCAAAAAGCAGCTTGCGTCAAAGCCAGGTGCATCAGGGATCCTGCACCCGATTCTCTATCGGGCAGGGTCCTGGTGACAAGGTCCCTTTGCTTGTGGAAACCCTGGCCGTGCACCAAGCAGATGGTGCATCCAGAGGGTTTGCTGCAAGCTGTAGGGTGGCCATATGCCACTCCAGCATGTCCCTGGTGGCTAGCAGCATCCCCCTCCAAGCGCCAATCCCCCATTATGAGATTAAAAGTGGTCATAGAAACATAGAAACATAGAAGTTGACGGCAGATAAGGACCGCTTGGTCCAGCCAGTCTGCCCATTTCCCTACCTACTGGATAAGCTGCAAATCCTAGTTAACCAGCAGCCTACTTCTTCCTACCCCCACCCCCCAGAACTGCCTTATGACTATCCCATGCATGCTTGAATTCCACCACTGATTTTGACTCCACAACCTCCTTCGAAGGCGTTCCATGCATCCACAACCTCTCTGTGAAAAATACTCTTAAATTACCTCTGAGCCGCCCCCATCTTCAAATTGTGCCTCTTGTTCTTGCACACCTCTTTTTGAAAGATGCTACCTCTTGGACTTTGTTGATTCCCTTGAGGTACTTGAAAGTTTCTATCATGTCCCCTCTCCCTCCTTTCCTTGAGGCTATACATATTAAGCTCCCAAGTCTCTCTTCATATGTCTTCTGGTGCAGACCCTGCACCATTTTAGTTGCCCTCCTCTGGACAGCTTCCATCCTGTCTATGTCTTTATGGAGATTGGGTCTCCAGAACTGCACACAGTACTCCAGATGGGTCTCACCAGCTGTCTGTACAGAGGATAATAACTTCCTGTTTTCTACTGGTGATGCCTCTCCTATGCATCCCAGTATCCCCCAGCCCTCCTTGCTGCCCTCTCACATTGCTTGCCCATCTTTAGGTCATCTGATATGACTACCCCAGGTCCCTCTCCATTTTGTTGTTGTTAGTATCTCACCCCCATTGTGTACTCTTCCCTGGGTTTTTGTTTCCCAGGTGCATTACCTTGCTTCTTAGCACTGAATCTAAGCTGCCATACATTTGACCATTCCTCTAACCTTGCCAAGTCCCTTCTCATCCTTTCCACCCACCCTGTGCATCAACTCTGTTGCAGATCTTAGTGTCATCTGCAAAGAGACATACTTTTCCTTCCAGTCCTTCTGCAATGTCGCATTATAAAGACATTGAAGAGGACAGTCTATACTGAACCCTGCGGTACCCCACTAGTAACCCTCCTTTCTTCTGAGTGGACTCCATTTACTGTTACTCTCTGTGTCTTATTCTCCAGCCAATCTTTACCCAGGCGGTCATCTTGGGACCCACTCCAGGCTGGCTAACTTGTATATTAATCTTTGTGTGGACTGTGTCAAATGCCTTGCTAAAGTCTAGGTAGGCCATGTCCACAGCCCTCCCTGATCTACTACTTTGGTCACCCAGTCAAAGAAATCTATCAGATTTGTCTGGCATGACTTCCGCTGTGAATCCATGCTGCCTAGGGTCCTGTGCCCTTCTGGCCTCTAGATACGCGACAATTCTTTCTTTAGAAGTGATTCCATCATTTTCCCTATCACTGAGGTTAAACTAACAGGTCTATAGTTTCCTGCTTCTGCCTTGCTCCCACTTTTGTGAAGGGAATCACATCTGCCCTCCTCCAGTCCTTGGGTACCACCCCATCCTCCCATGATTTGTTAAAAGGGTAGTCAGTGGTGTCACTAGTTCTACCCTTAGTTCTTTAGAATTCTGGGATGAAGCCCATCAGGCCCCATTGCTTTGTCCACCTTCAGTTTTAAGAGTTCTTCAGAACCCTTTCTTCTGTAAATGGGCGGTATCAACTTCTGTATCCAGCGTTACTACTGTTTGTTTTATGTACCTCCCCTCTTCCTTTGTAAATACTGAGCAAAAATATTTGTTTAGTATCTCTGCCTTTTCACAGTCTCCTCTGCCCACCCTCCCTCCCCTTTATTAAGCTTCACTATTCCTCCTTGGTCTTCCTTAGCTCCTGATGTACCTATAAAGGTTTTATCCCCCTTCTTAACTGAGTTGGCTATCTTTTCCTCAGTTTGGGCCTTTGCTGTTCTGACTGCCTTCCCAGCCTCCTTTTGCTTTAACTGATACAGTTCTCTGTCCTGCTCCTTCTGCGATTCTTGTACTTCCTGAATGCTTTCTTTTTCTCTTGAACCTTCACTGCCACTTCCTTTGAGAACCATAGTGGTTTCTTACATCGTCTTGTTTTGTTTATTTGCTTCACACAAAGGCTCGTTACCTCTGTGATGGCAGTTTTATTATTCCCCATTGTTCTTCCACCCCCCTTCCTGCCCATTTGCTAGTGCATTCCTTAGGCACTCACCCATTTTGGCAAAGTCAGCCCTCCTAAAGTCCTCCTAGTCCCTGGTGGTCTAGCAGACTGCCTGAGCCCCAATCCCCCATTATGTTATTGTAAATATTCTCTGGTGATCTAGTGGACCCCGGCATGCCCCGATCCCCCATTATGTCATTTAATAATTCCCTGGTGATCTAGTGGATGCCCCAAGCCCTAATCCCCCATTATGTTAAATTAATACATCCCTGGTGGTCCAGTAGTTATGTCATTTTAATAATTCCCTGGTGATCTAGTGGACACTCCCAAGCCCTGATCCCATTATGTAAAAGTAACACATCCTTGGCAGTCTAGTGGACCCCCACTCCTCAAACCCAGCAGGCAGTGTCCCACCACCCTGCTCCCCCATCCCAAAAATGTGCCAGTGACTGGCATAGCCCACCGCTCACCACCACGGCCAGCAGCCGACTGTGCTGTCAATGAGTGCATACTACATTTAGGACATGCTCATTGATTGACTGCTGTAGTCTCTGGTTCTTTATTAGGCAGGGAAAAAAAGGGCAGACTAGATGGGCCAGCAGATCTTTTTCTTCCATCAGCTTCTACGCTTCTATGTAACCAATGAGGGCATACCGAATACAGTTCGTGCTCATTGAGAGCTCAGTCAGTGACTGGCCATGGTGGTGTGTGGTGGGCTGTGCCAGTCATTGGCTCATTTTCAGAATGGGGAGCAGGGTGGTGGGCCACTGTCTGCCATGGTGGGGGGGGGCCACTAAACCACCAGAGATGTGTTAATTTTACATAACAGGGGATCGGGGCTGCTAGATCACCAGGGAATATTTAAAATGATATAAAGGGGGACTGGAGCTGGGGTGGTCTGCTAGATCACCAGGGACAACCGACAATCACTTAATGGGGGATCAAGGCTTGGGGGGTCTGCTAGAGCACCAGGGAATATTTAAAATGATATAAAGGGGGACTGGAGCTGGGGTGGTCTGCTAGATCACCAGGGACAACCGTCAATCACTTAATGGGGGATCGAGGCTTGGGGGGTCTGCTAGAGCACCAGGGAATATTTAAAGTGACATATCGGGAGATCGAGGCTTGGGGGTCTGCTAGACCACCAGGGACTTATTTTCATAACAGGGGGATTGGGGATCGGGAGGGGGAGATCATGGCACATTGCCGCAAATAGCTCAACCTTTCCAGAGGGAAAATTTTTAAGTAGCCTTAGACCAGCCCTTGCTGGTCTAAAGGTACTTAGAAATTTTCCCTCTGGGGGAGTTTTGAGAATCTCACTTTAGGGGCTGTGGCAGCTTGTGTCTGCCACATGCCCCCAGCGCCATGCTGTAGCCCATTTTATTGTTCATGGGGCAAAAGCCCCCTTTGGTGTATGCAGCCTGCAGTTGGTGCAGGCTGCATTTGTGAATCACTCCCAGTGCACCATTTGGTGCACATTGCACTTTGCGCCATTCTTTGTGGTGCAAGCCTGTTGTACCATGCCAAGGAGCTTTGAGAATCAGGCCCATTATCTACAAAATACATACAGTACACAGTGTAGCGATACATACAGAATCTACAATATACTGTAGAATTGAAAAGTAATGTGTTTGTTTAATTTAGCGATCCAAGGCTGTGTGACTTGTTAGCTGCAGTTAAAGTTCACTGTCCTGTATTTCTATATAATGAGTTAGACATAGATTACTAACTTAGTTGTTCAATTAATTTAGTGGGTCTCTTTCTACAGTGAACATAGCAAAACTTTTTTTACAGTGAAATAAATCAGTTCTACACTACATATATTATACAGTCTAATAACTGCAGTATCTACAATACATGTATACTATATGGTGTAACAGTAACTACAGTATCTACGATACACATATACAGTAGGACATGGGCAGACTGGATAGAGTGATAAGTCTTTATCTGCCATCAGACTCTCATATCTATTTATGTGTGTAATCAGTCAGTATTAAACACCACAGGTGCTAACTAACAGGGGTGACTGTGATTGCTTATTAGCTTTGTGGAACTTTTAGCCAGCATGTGACACCTAAATGTTTTCCTGCATGTTTGTTCTAACCCCATAAAAAAGTGAGACAGAGACAGACAGACAGACAAGGACATCCAACTTTCACAAAACTTCAATCAGTCCCATCCCAGATGATTGATAATACAAACGTGCTTTGGCCTGATCCAGACTGTTGGAGAATCTCTAGCAACATATTTAGAGTGCCAGAGCAGGTCTGAGCACTCCCCTGCTTGAGGCTTGTTCTGAGAGGTAGTCGCTCAGATTGTGACTCAACCCAAATATTCTCAACCCCTTTCCTTGTTAGGCTAATCTTTGTCAACTGCCTGTTGATTTCTAAATTTGGTAGCTTCCCTGCCAAGTTTCTATTGTCATTGAGTCTCCTATGTAAAATCCAGATTTTTATTTGTTTTA
Source organism: Neoceratodus forsteri (assembly GCA_016271365.2). Lineage (NCBI taxonomy): Eukaryota > Metazoa > Chordata > Ceratodontiformes > Ceratodontidae > Neoceratodus > Neoceratodus forsteri. Next base: position 416,366,965 of record JADMNL010000024.1, on the reverse strand, counting down.
AAGGAAAGGGACCTGGGGGTTATCATTTTTAATGATCTCAAGGTGGCTAGGCAGTGCGATAAGGGTTCACCCCTATCAGTGCGACAATCATTTTGTCGACACTGATAGTGGCGCTAGCCATACACCACCTGGCTCTGCAGTACTATGTATTGCAGAGTTCTGGAGCCAGAGACATTCCTGTTTTGAGGTGTGCTTTGTCTCCCACACCCCCCACCAGTAAATATATGAAATACTCGAAGCAGTCATGCCCTGAAAAGGAGGAAAATTGTGTGGGCAAAGGAAGGCAAAATCATCCCTGTCACTCTTGCCTTTGTTGAGGCACCCTAATTGCAGCACCAAAAAGTAGTGGGCACATTGATGGGATATGGTGGTAAGGCAGTAGAAAAGGCTAGTAGAATGCCCGTGTGTATAGGGAGGGGTATCACAAGCAGAAAGAGGGAAGTGATGTTGCCCCTATATAAGTTGATGGTGAGGCCCCACCTGGACCACTGTGTTCAGTTCCGGAGGCCCCATCTCAAGAAAGATTTATCAGGTAGAGGCAGTACAGAGGAGGATAACCAAAATGGTGCATGGCCTGCATCAAAAACTCTACAAGGAAAGACCCAAGGAGTTAAATATGTACTCTCTAGAAAATAGAATAGAAAGGGAAGACATGATAGAAACATTCAAATACCTCAAGGGCATCAATAAGATACTGGAGGGAGGCATTTTAGATAGAAAGAGAAGCTCAAAGATTTTTTTTTTTTTTAGTCTTTGGTAACCGGGTAAGGTCCACTAGGCACAAGTGCCTGTTTTCAGAGGTGACCTGGGAGCACTGGGAGATTAGGTGACTTGCTTAGAGTCACACAGTATGCAAGTGGAGGTTGTGAGAATCAAATTCAGGTCTGGTCTGCTGGATGTACCAAGCTTGTTCACACCTCGTTCCTCTAACCTCCAAGGCTATACTGCCAGCGAAGATAAGGGGGCATGATATGAAAAAAAAATGAAGTTGGGAGGGGCGGCTCAGAGGAAATGTGAGAAAGTACTTCTTCACAGAAAGGGTGGTGGATGCCTGGAACAGACTGCCAGTGGAGGTAATAGGGGCAAATATGGTAGCAGAATTTAAGCAAGCATAGGATAGATACTAGGGGACTTCAGTAAAAGGGCTGGGGGGGAGCTGCAGGTCAAGTAGGGTCTGCAGTGGCACAGTAGGTAGGTAATTTCTTTAGGGCAGACTAGATGGGCCAAAGGGTCCTTTTCTGCCAACAACTATGTTTTTATATTTCTATAGACATGTCAAAACAAGATAAACAACATTTTCACAAGTGACAAACAGCATCAGCACTTACTCAGCCAATCAGCATGGAGTTTGTACCTGCACATAGGGACCTCTCATAACTACAAGAGTGCCTCACAGTCATGCACCGTGGTTGAAAAAGGGACACGTTCCGCTTTGAAATGAGAGTGTTTGTGTCCTGGGTATCTTTTTCAAGAATTGTTTTTAACATTTTTTTAGAATGTCATAAAACATAGTGTGAGAATGTATAATATACTAGACCAAAGGGAAATACACTGGGTAAATAAATCATGTTATTTGGGGATAAATATTTATTTAATTTTACTTACAACATATTTTATTACATGTAGAACATTTCATTTCCACTTAGAATCTGGAAGTAGAATACAGAAAACAATGGACCAGTGAGAAAGAGAGAGAGAGAGAGAGAGAGAGAGAGAGAGGAAGGGAGGGGGAGAGAGACAGAAACAGAGACAGAGAGACAAAGAGGGTAGGATCGAGTCCCTCCCTATTTGTTGATGTACCATACCACACACATATTGTCTGTCTGGACAGCTAGGTGGCCTGGAAGGAGATACAGGTAGAGGGCTTGGAGGGCATACAGGACTGCCCGAAGCTCTAGCTCATTGATGTGAAGGGACTGTTCGAGCTTGGACCAAGAGCCCTGGGTCCGATGAGGACCGAGATGGGCTCCCCAACCTTTGCCCGAGGCATCTGTAGTCAGAGTCTGGGGGATGAAGAATGAAACCCCTTGAAACAGGTTCTCTCTGACCATTCACCACTGCAAGCCTCGAACCATGGGAGAGGAGACCAGAACTAGCTGATCCAAGTCATCCACCAATTGATCCCACTGGGAGCGAAGCGTCCACTGGGAAACCCTCATGTGGAGCCGAGCACGAGGAACTGTCGGGATAGCAGCTGCCATGAACCCGAGAAGGCAAAGAACCAACCTTGCAGTGACTCGCCTGTGGCCGGACAACAGGCTTACCTGAGTCTGAATAGTGGCTGCCCTGTCCGGCAGCAGGAAGGTCCTGCCTAGGGTCATGTCCAGTATCGCCCCAATAAACTGGAGTCTCTGCGATGGGATCAAATGAGACTTGGAATGGTTCATGGTAATACCCAGGAAGGCAAAGACCTGTTGGGTAAGGGAAAGGCAGCGCAGGAGTTCCTCGCTGGATGAGGCTGCCAAGAGCCAGTCATCCAGGTAGGGGAAAACCTGCACTCCCCGGGTACACAGGTAGGCCGCCACCACTGCCAGGCATTTGGTAAATACTTGGGGAGCTGAGGAGAGGCCAAATGGAAGTGCCTTGAACTGGTAGTGGTCCCCCTGGAAAGCAAAATGGAGATATTTGCAGTTGGATGGGCAAATGGAGATATGCTGGTAGGCATCCTGCATATCCAGAGCGCACATCCACTGGCCGGAGTGGAGGAGGGGAAGAAGACTCTGCAGTGAGAGCATTCTGAACCTCTTGTATTCCATGAATAGGTTCAAGTAACTGAGATCTAGAATAGGTCTTACATCTCCTGTCTTCTTTGGGACCAGGAAGAAATGGGAATAGTAACCCGTTCCTTGAAGGGAAGGGGGGACAGGTTCTATCGCCTCTTTCAGCAAGAGAGGTGAAATCTCTTCCTGGACCAGAAGATGTTTCCGAGAGTACAACGACCTTTGGGGAGGGTGATGAGGTGGTTTCTGAAGAAACTCTATTGAGTGTCCTTCTGTGACTAGCTGGAGCACCCATGAATCTGTTGTTATCCTCTCCCAGCCCGGAAGGTGGAGGGAGAACCTCCCTCCTACTGGTTCCTCCAGGAAGTCTGAAGGCTGTGGGAGAGGGAAGGAGTCAGGTGGTGTGGGGCAGCGCCACAGCTGAAGCACCCGCTGCTTTTTTGGGCAGAGGGGGCTTGGCAGCTGAGGGGGCCCGTGGGGCGTTTAGTGGCCCACTTTCCCGGAGGTTTCGCCAATTCCATCTATGAAAGGGATGGCGCTGCAGTTGATGGGGATGGTACATAGAGTCAACAGACTTTAGTGCCGTCCCCTTCTTCTGCAGATCGGTGATGATGTCCTTGACATCACCTCCGAAGAGCACCGACCCCCGGAAGGGTGCTTCCTGGATAGCGGACTGCACTTCCGGGACCAACCCTGACACACGGAGCCAAGCATGATGTCATAAGCCTATGGCAAAAGCTGAGCTCTGTTAAAGCAGTGTCCACTGCATTGTAGGTTGCACAAAGAATGTGTTGACTGGCCGAATGTGCAGAGTGGACAAGGTCAGACAGTTTCTGCTTGACTTGAGAGTCCGGCAGGGAGTCTAACTTGGTTTCCACCTCAGAAAGAATTGCCTTCTGGTAGTCCCCCATGTGACCGACATAGTTGAGGGCCCTGATCCCCAGCGTGGAAGAAGCAAAAATCTTCTTTCCATACTGGTCCAGAAGGCGAGATTCTTTATCAGGTGGCGACGAGCTAAGGTGTTTTGGATTAGCTGACTGGCCGTGAGAGGCGCTAATCTTGACCAAGTCAGCTCGAGGGTGGGAATCTAAAAAGTCAACACCCTCTGGAGCCTGGTATAGCCTATTCAACTTCTGAGGAAGAGTGGCTAATGCCAATGGTTGTTTCCAAATAGTGGTAACAAGGTGGGCATGAGGCTCAATCCAGGGTGGCACCAAGGTGGGAGCTGTGACAGGCAGATCCAGATGCTCAGCGAGTTTCAGTCGCTGTGGGTCTGGATCCAAGGACTGCCACTTATATACTGCCTGGATTTGACGTAGGAGCTCCATGAAAGAAAGATCCTCCGGAGGAGTCCTTGGCCTGGGCTTTGATGGAGAGCGAGGCTCGTCGTCCTTCTCAGAGCAGCCATCGGAAGTGTCTGAGGAGGAGGAAGAAACTGAAGAAGATGACTCCCTTTTCCATCTAGGGGGAGGAATGGACCCCTTGGGAAGCAAGTCCTGACCCTCTCTGGACCCAGAGGGTTTATCCCTGGTGTCTGGAGGAGGAGAGGGAGTGTGTCGCCATGGACGTACGGGAACCTGAACTGGCACAGTCGTCGGAAGATGACTCTCCATCTCTGTGGTGAGCTGAGCCTTAGCAGCCCACCAGGAGGCTAGAGTCTCCTGCAAGTCCACCGGCGGCTGGGGGGCAGTAGTGGAGGAGGAGAAGGAGGGGGATAAGGGTATGGGTTATACCCATAAGGTGAGCATCCATAACCTAACCCGCCAGCGGGAAGCCCAGCGTCAGGTACTGTGACATTGGGTAGGCCGGCGCCGGGTACCGTGGCATCAGATACTGCGTTCCCGGGTACGACAGCATTGGATATGATGGAGTCGAGAACCTGGGAGCCAGGGGAGCTGCCGGAGCAGATGGCTCCGTGGGCGGAATTGGAGCAGAAGGCCCAGGGGGTGGAGGGCCCAGCGCCGGGGCGACATCTGGAAGCGGAATGTCGCCCTGGGTCAGCATTACCGGCATTGGGGCTGGCGTCCGAGGTGAAGACATTGGAACTGGCATCCAGGGAACCAACATCAGATCAGCAGGAGGTTGATCCAATGGAGGAAGAACCAGGACCTCAGCCTCTCCTGGGGACGAAGGGGAAAAGTCCCCGGGGTTGGGCTGAGGATACTCAGGGTCCCCGGAGGGCAGCAAAGGCTGCAAGGAGCCAGGAACGACGGATGTGGGAGGGTCCGGCGTCGGCTCATCCGCTGTGTGGACATCGGGCAGACCGACATGCGACTTAGCAGGATCCAGGCGGATGTCAGAGGGGCTGGCGCCCGACTTAATGGATCCTTCACTTGGGGCAGGCCACAAAGGAGGGGAGGTCTGGTCTGGTGGAAGAAAGGGGACGTTACCTTCAACACGGCGACCCCTGAGGGAGTCGAGGTGGGAGAGGGGCCCTTGTCCTGGTGCTTTTCTTTGTCCTTCCTCTTACGATGGCCTTCAGGTGAAGTTGACACCTGACATAGTTTTTTGAGTTCCTTTTCCATAGAGCTCATCTTCTTTTTGAGAATGTGGGCTTCCAGGGACTGCTGCCGCCTTCTCCGGGTGGCCTCACTGAAACTCAGGTAGTGCTGGTACTTCTCAACTTGATGGTCAGGGCCTAGACAAAAAAGGCACAGGGAATGGCCGTCCTTGTGCGGTAGTTGGGCACCACATGAGTCGCACTTATTCTTGTGCTCGGAGGGTGTAGGGGACAACATACTGTACACCAACGGATGACTGACGAATATAGTAGAAAAAGCAAAAAAACTCGGTGAAATAACCGACGAAAGGGCCTGATGAGCAGGGAAATTTCCACGAGGGACTGGCATAAACTAACAGCGGGAAAGAACTAGAAGGTGGGCGTGAGGGACTGCCCCTTTATACCGATGTCTCCTGAGGCCGGTCACCTAACGTGGGGGCGGTCCCTCACCAGGGACTGCTAGCTAGAAATTTTTCTGTGGGGTCCTGCCACCAGCCAGCATCAGTCCTATATGTAATTACCTACTGTAAGAGCCCTCTCGAAGTAAGATATGAAGTTTCTTGGGGTTACCCAAGGTTACAATACCATGACACACTTCAAGAGATGTTCCAGAGTGAGGTATGTGGGAGTCAGGAGCAGTGAAATTAAGATGGAACTTGAAGTAAATCGTGGTGCCCCACCACGTTTGAGGGAAGACCTGTCACATCTTGTGATGCTGAATCCTGCAATGTCACACAGACTGTTTGGTGTTGAGCCATGTCTCAGAGATACAAAGTATATCGGGCTGGTAATGGGAAGTCCAGGCAGTGAGTTCATCAAGATTATGAAGAAGACTTCTGACGTTCAGGTGGGCTATTTTGAATCCCTTCTCTCCTTGCCAGGGAGTGAGTGAGAAAGAGGGAGTAGCAGGTTTTGGAAGCCCAGGGTTGGGTCCTGAATCTCTGGAAGACAGTAACAGTAGGTACGTCAGAAGGATTAGGGCAGTTAGTTTAGGGCGAGCAATTATAGAAGGGAAGTATCAACAGAATTTACGAAGATAACATGACATGAGGTACCAGAGTTTAGGGGCGCATAATCCAAGTGTATAGATGGTCTGCCATGGGCAGACTAGGGCACTGGACATGGCAAAGTCTGAGACTAGAGAAGGGTTACTAATAGAGGGCATAGAGGCAGGTATGGTGACAGCGATTAAGAGGGGGGCAGAGAGGGCTGATAGAGTGACAAGAAGGCTGTATAAATGAGCCATTAGTATAGGGTAAGGAGGCCCCAAAGCAGGGTGGGGTAAGGAAGTAGGTTAATTTAAAGCAGCTACACCGCTATATAAAAGGGATTAGCAAGTCACAGTAACAATACTGAGATGTAGAGTTGTTAAAACAGGCCTTCCTTAAGAAGATGTGAGAATAAGGTATGAAAGAACTGGCAAGCATAAGGCCAAGTCAGGCTAACAATAGGGGCAGGGAATTAATAGGTAGGCTGCACGGCTGATTTCAAGAGAACTGGCAGTTACAGAATACAGGTTTCGATAGTACTTAGAGGCAGCAACGCATGCAGTGGTAAAGGAATGCAAAGCAGGCTCATACAATATAGGGTATTAGACTAAGTCCTCATTAGTATAGTGGTGAGTATCCCCACCTGTCACGCGGGAGACCGGGGTTCGATTCCCTGACGGGGAGTTGTGGTTTAGCAAATAGGATGCTGGGATGTATAGGCAGGGGCATCACCAGCAGGAAAAGGGAGGTCATAATTCCACTATACAAGACACTAGTGAGGCCCCACCTGGAGTACAGTGTACAGTTCTGGAGACCATACCTACGTAAGGACATAGACAGGGTAGAGAAGGTTCAGAGGAGGGCAACAAAGATGGTGCATGGATTGCATCACAAGTCCTATGAAGACAGGTTGAAGGAACTGAACATGTACTCCCTGGAGGAGAGGAGGAGAGAGGGATATGATAGAGACATACAAGTATCTTACAGGGAGGAACAGGGTGCAGGAAAACACTATTTTTAAGCGAAAAATGTTCCAGGACAAGAGGGCATGGGATGAACTTGGAGGGCGGACGATTCAGAGGAAACATGAGAAAGAATTTCTTCACAGAACGGGTGGTGGACAAGTGGAACACCCTGCCAGAGGAAGTGGTGGGGGCTGAAACAATCACGGGATTTAAGAATGCATGGGATAGACATAAAGGAATTCTGGAGGTCAGGGGTAAGGGGCAACAGACTTCTAGGAAAACAAACTGAACTTACAAGCTCAAATGGGCAGACTTGGTGGGCCATAGGCCCTTATCTGCCGACACGGTCTATGCATCTATGTATAGTAAGCCAATTCCTGGTGGTCTGGGGGTTTTAGAGTTACAGACTATATTAGCAAAATAAGGCAGTATGAACAGTCAAGGTAGGGGAATACAGAATTGATCAACCCTAGGTCAGGTTCTAGCAAAATCTACGATTCAGGAGACATTAGCATAGGAGGCAACAAGCTGTAGCTAGCAATTCAAAGTAACAACAGTGGCTTATCCTAGTGGGGTTTACGCTACATTCGGATGCAATAGCAGATTATATGAGGCTGTCTATTCTCAATTGCTAGGCAACAGCATTAAGAACTGGCAAGATATAGGTTTCAGGTGCATTACCACAGGAGACAATGGACTACATACTCAATCAATCAGTCAGTCAATCAATCACTTTATTTAATCAGGCATAAACACCATTGAGCAAGCTCATTTTCAAGGTGGTCCTGGGCATTAATACAATACAGTACATTTCATAAGATTACAAGTACAGTGGACAGCGGTGCAAAAAAAAAAATATTGCTGTACTATATTACAATATTGACCTACCCTAGGTAGGGTTTTGGCTATGTTTAGATGAACTGGTAGCTCAAAAGAGGCTGATTACACTCATGAATGCAAGCAACAGCAGAGTACAATGGATAATATTTCTAAGCAGGTCTACCCTATATAGAGTGATATACTGAAACCTATGATTGGCAATTTCAAAGAAGCAAGCTTCAGTAGCAGAGTAAAACCAACAGTGGTACATGTCATTTTTTGTTTAAAATCCCTACTTATGCTATAATGGCAATGGAAGTCCAAGAGAGAGAGAGAGAGAAACACAGTGCCCGTCTGACTGCTGACTGACTCTGTAGACAATAGCGCTAATCCTTGGCACGTGGTCCTTTGTGCAGGGGTCTGCTAGTACCACCACAGGTAAGTATGATGGGAGAACATCACAGGTCACCTCAATGTCCCTGATTGGCTAGGGAATCTCTGGTGGCAAATTCAAAACTGTATAGGGGCTGGTTTGGAAGCTCCACATCTCTCCTCAGCGATTGTTAGGAGGGAGGGCTGAGATCAATGTTCCGGTGCCTTCTCGACCCCTGCTGCTGTCTCTGAAGTGGCTGCTCCTCTGAATGAAGGGGGCTGCTGCAGCAGGATTTAAACTTTGTTTTGGCTGGCTTCACCACTGACCATTGCAGAGTCCCTGGATTGGCTAGGAGATCTCTGGCGGTAATTTCTAAACTGTCCAGGGGCTAGCTTGGAAGTCCCACATGTCTCTCTGGTGATCGTTGGGGGGACTGCAGATAAATGTCCCAGTGCCCCCTCAACCCCTGCTGCTGTCTCCGAGAAGAGTCCTCTGATAGAAAGGGACTGCTGCACAGGATTTAAACTTTGTTTTGGTGGGCTTCTCTGCCAGTCACCACAGAGTCCCCAATTGGCTAGGGGAACTCTGGTGGCAAATTATGCCCAATTGCTCTGTTGGAACACTTCAGCCGAGTGAGAGCAGACTTGGCATTCAGGAACTGGGAGTGCTGCTCACTTAGGTTCTCCCAGCCGCAGAATTTGTAAGGCCCCTGTACCACACTGAACCAAATCAGGGTCACCTCCTTACTTTGAACCCATAGCTCAATTGCTAGGCCAGAGTCTGTTCTTAGATCAAAAAGTAGTTTCACCTAACCTGCTTCCTTCCTCTCTTATGCCGATTGCTCTGCTGGAACACTTCAGCCCAGCAAGATTAGACCAGATGTTCAGGAACTGGGAGGGCCATTCATTGCAGTATCCTTATCAACTCCTTGCAGGGGCCACATTAAAATCCTTTGCTGAGGCACAGAAAGAGTTTGGCCTCAGACAAACCGGTTTTTACAGATTTCTGCAGTGGAGGCACTTTTTTACTACCCTCCCTCTGGGCCTCCAAAATCCTGACTCTCAATTAGCTCATAATTACCCGATTACTTTTATTAGCATTGGCAGCACCGAACATGGTGTCCCACATCTACCAGGTGCTCTCTGACTCTGTTGGACACTCCACGCAGCAATGGCAAAAAGAAACTGGAAAACCAGTTACTATTGAGGACTGGCATAGGTCCTGTTCTGCTGCATCCAGGGTCACTAGCTCACACCAGCAGAGAGAGTATGCCTAGAAACATCACATCAGATATTTCTGCACTACAGTCATCACCACTCACTACTCCCCCACTGGGGATTCTTCATCCTGGAGATACTGTGGGGAGGCACAGGCCCACCTCACAAATGTCATATGGACCTGTTCTACACGATAACCATTTTTTTTAGGATCTACAAAGTGAATCTGACCAATTATTTAGCAATCCTATCACCCTCACAGCAGAGCTAGACTTGCTACTACAAATTCCCAGGGGTCTACAAAACCCTAATACAAGATACTCATTAGTTATCCTGCTGACTGTGGCTAACAAACATCACTAAATTAGGGTTAACCCCTAAACAAATTTAACATCAACGAGTGATGCACCATGCTGAATCATATTTATAAGATGGCGGAAGTAACGCACTCTCTCAATGAAAAGGCAGAACTTTCTTCCTTGCATTGGAATGGGTGGATACTGCATGTAATAAGGACTGACAGAGAATTAGTGCAATAAGCCTCAGCCACATCATATGACACCCCAGAACCCCCATAAAATAAACCCAAACCTGATACTGTCTTTTGCCCACTACTGCTTTTGACGTGGTGCGTTGCTGCCCACCTGGACCATCCCCCCCATGCTGATGGTGTTGGGGGGGGGGGGATACCTGGCTCTAACTCTTAGCACTGCATGAGACACTGTATGGCTATACTTTGATTTTCTCACTGAGTGGGATGTGGTACGACTAGCTTCCAATGTTTACTCCACTAACCCCCCATCCCTGCGGCACCTTAGGGGGCCAGAGGGTTTCGCTGTTACTTCACCCCTTTTCCCCAACATGGCTTGTAAAAGCTGTTTTATTAATCCAGTGCTTGGAATGAGACATGTAAATGTTTAATAAAGATTATATTTAGAAGAAAAAATGAGACGTCATTTCATAATCTCAAGGTACTTGCACCAGTTCCTTGATTATTTCCATACACTGTACTTTGGATCTGTTCTGTTCCCTTCCCCTTCTTCCCTGGACGCATCTAGAAATGAGCCGATACAAGCTTAGTATGACTTTCTTAGTAAAACTGTTGAAAATAATAAATTGCAGGCCCCCATGCTCCGGGGGGTAGGGTGGTCACAGACCACTCCTGCACATTTGCTGATCAGTAGGGGTCCTCACTTTGATGCTGTTAAAAGAGTTGGTGAGGGAACAGGCTGTCAGTCATGATGACCACAACCCATCAAGAGGCCCAGTGGTTAAGGTTCAAGAGTACATGCAACCAATGCGTTGGCTCCTGTCCGTGGCACAGAGTCAGACTAATGCAATGTGTGAGACAATGGATGAATCCTTAGATCATGTTTTGGACCCAAAGACAGAAAAAAAGTCCACAGCAACTAAGCTGAACTTAATGACAGAAGTCTGGTGAACACAAGCAGATGGGAGTCACAGATGGGAAGCTATATAATCAGTGTGGTCAAGGAGTTCCTCAAGATAGATGTCCATGGCTCTAAAAGGAGCAGTGCAATTAACCTGCAAGACAGTATTTTCTATTGACCCACCACCAGTTTACTTCACATTGGTGGTGGACTATTTTTGTAGGACAGTTTTTACATTTGTTACAATATATACGTCTGGTGCTGCACGTAGAACTCTGGTGCTGACTGAATTTGGTTCACACTCTACATAAAAACTATACACCAAGAAAGGTTACTAAAGATAGGCATCCCTTCTCCCCAACTTTGTCTAAAAGGTGCTATCCACAATGGCGGTGGTGTACTCCAACATGGACCAACAATCCCTTTTGACCTTAATTTTGTATGTTCATTACAAAGGAAATGTATGTCCAAAACCTGACAAAGATAAGTGTGTACAAGAAAAGCAAACCAGACCAACTTTGCAATACTTTTAAGTGTTGAGAAATTGGTCTACATTTGATATCAGAATAATAGGTAGCAACATCAAGGCAATGTACAAAACAATTTACATAAATGTACAGGTGTTACAAACTGCAACTCCTGTATATCATGTCCTACGAGTCTGGAATGTGATGTGTGCAATTGTAAGGCTTGGAATGCAATGTTTTGAACCCTTCAAAATTTTGCAAGGACACATGACAATCCAACAGTGTTCTATCCAGTTGTGCTAGCATCCAAAAACCACTCTTCTACATGAGCTTTTTCCATTTCACATACAGCAGCTAGCATGTGTGTAGATTAGACTTGCTGGGGGGGGGAGATGTAGCAACTGTAGCTCATTAGGCCATTTAGAAGCATTTATGGTAGACAGTGGATGGGCTAGACTCATTGCATTCCTGCTTGCTGATCCACATCTGCTAGAAGCTGGACAGAGATGCCAGGATGGAACCACCAATCCAGACAGAGTACTTGTGCTCAGGTGCGGCAATGATCTAAGGGAAAGAAAATACAGGTTACTCACCTGTAACAGGAGTTCTAGGAATGGTATATGTTGTTCATCCACACTTTCTGGCAGGTATCCTTGCCGCTTTAATTCTTGCCGGAAGGTCTTCAAGCTGGCTCCTCCCACCCACCTGGGTGGTAAAACTCTCGGCTCCACCCCATGATGCCAGATCTGGCCCGCTGGAAGCTAGGTTGTGCGTCGAAGCCGGGGAGGTCGGGTGGGTCATGTGGATGAACAACATATACCATTCCTAGAACTCCTGTTACACGTGAGTAACCTGTATTTCTAGGGACATGGATATGTTGTTCATCCACACTTTCTGGCAGACTCCTAGCAGTTCTCCAGGAGGAGGGAGGCAAGGCGCACACCCCCGATACTTACTTGGGAAAGACAGACTGGAGAACCGAGGCCCCAAAACCAGCATCCCGACGTGACTCGAGGTCGATGTGGTAGTGGGTAATAAAGGTATGTGCCGACTTCCAGGTAGCAGCCCTGCAGATATCCTGGATAGGGACATCCCTGGAAGCAGCTACCGATGCAGCGGTATGGCAGGTAGAATGAGCTCTTATCCTCTGGGAGGCTCCATGCCCGCCAACCTATAGCAGAACTCTATGCAGGAGGTGACCCACCTGCTTATCGTCCGCTTGGCTGCAGGTCTGCCAGGTGCGGCTTCAGCGTAGGTGACAAACAGCTGGCGAACCTCTCTCTGAATTTCAGCCGCCCGCTTCCTTATATTAAGCGAGGCCGCCTAGGGTCCAAAGTATGGAGCCATACTCGCCACCAAGGTGTGATTGGGGTAGAACACGTGCAGAGTCAACACCTGGTTAAGGTGAAACTCCGACACCACCTTCGGAAGGAATTTCGGTGGGGCGCAGGACAACCTTGTCCCTGTGGAAGACCAGGTAGGAGGCTCGATGGAAAGCGCCTGGAGCTCTCCCATCCTTCTGGCTGACGTGATAGCCACCAAGAAGGCAGTCTTCCATGACAGGTGTGAAATATCACACCTGTGCATTGGTTCGAATGGCTCGCCCATAAGCTTGGCCAATACCAGCAGTAGATCCCACGGAGGTGGAAGTTCTCGCACCGGAGGGGAAATGTGATCAAGGCCTTTGAAAAAGCTTCGACCACCTTCTCCTGCGCCACCGACTGCTTGCCGGCCCACGTCCGGTAAGCAGAGATGGCTGCCAGGTGCACCTTAAGAGTCGTCGACTGAAGCCCTTGCTGAGAAAGGGACCACAGGTAGTCCAGAATGCTTGCCAAGGGGCAGTCGGAAGGGTCCAAGCCCTTCCCCGACACCAAATGGAGAACCTCTTCCATTTGAAGGCATAGCATTTCCTGGTTGACTCCTTACGGGACGCCTCAACGACGTCGAGGACCTCGTCAGAAAGACCCAAAGCCTGGAACTCTAGCCGCTCAGGAACCAGGCCGTCAGGTGTAGGGATTGAAGGTCCGGATGGAATACCTTCCCCTGGTTGACTGAGATCAGGTCTGGGCGGGCTGGAAGCTGCCTCGGGAGCCTGGAGCTGAGGCTGAGGAGATCTGGATACCAGAACTGGCGGGGCCAGTCTGGGGCTACCAGAATCACCTGCGCCTTGTCCCTCCTCGCCTTGAGAAGCACCTTGTGGATCAAGGGAAATTGGGGAAAGGTGTAGAAGAGGCCTGGGCTCCACGGCCTCGAGAAGGCATCCCCCTGCAGCGAACCCTGCTGAGGGGGGCGGGCATGGAAGAGACTCAGCTTCGCATTCTCCTGAGGCAAACAGGTCCACCTGAGGCGTGCTCCAGTGGGAGAAGAGATCTTGTACTACCTCTGGCAGGAGAGACCACTCATGAGACGCAGCCCCTATCCGGCTTAGGGCAACGGCCGGGGTGTTGGAGGCTCCTGCCACGTGAATGGCTAGGAGATCCGCCTCCAGGCTGCGCAAGAGGGACCATATGCGGAGAGCTTCCTTGCATAACAGCATGGAGTGCGTCCCGGCCTGGCGGTTCAGATAGTACATGGTAGTGGTGTTGTCCATCTGGACCTGAACCACTTGACCCCGTAGAAATGGAGCGAAGGCGGTGAGAGCTAGACGGATCGCTCGGAGCTCCAGCAGGTTGATGTGGCATCAGGACTCCCGAGGGGACCAGAGGCCGTGTGCTCGGTGTTCCCCCAGATGGGCACCCCAACCCATCAGAGATGCATCGATTGAGAGAGACCGTCGGCTCGTGGCGGACGAACGGGATGCCCTCCTGCAGATGTGCTGGAACGGTCCACCACTGGAGAGCATTCCACATCCCCTGGGTCACTGTCACGGGCTGGTCCAACGGATCGCAGCATTGTGACCATTGGCTGGCCAGTCCCCCAATGGACCACGCTGCCATGAGGCCCAGGAAGTCCTGGGCAGGGTGCAATTGCCCAACCAGAAATGATTGGGCAAAGGAGAAAAGAACCTCGGCCCTGTCTGCCGGGTGCCATGCTCTGGCTCACAGAGAGTCAAGCTCTGCCCTGATGAACAGTATCACCTGCTTTGGCACGAGTTCTGACTTGGCCTTGTTGATGAGGAGGCCAACCTGAGAGCAAACCTGGAGGGACAGATCTCTGGACCGCTCCACCTCCTGTCTGGAGGGGGCTGCTATCAGCCAATCGTCCAGGTAAGGGTACACCTGGACCCCTCGGTGCCGTAGGAATGTTGTCACCACTGCTATGCATTTGGTGAAGACCCTGGAAGCTAGGGAGAGGCCGAAGGGCATGGCCCGGAACTCGTAAAGGGATCCTTCCGCTCTGAAGCGGAAGAATCTCTGATGGGACGGACGGATTGGGACGTGAAAGAACACGTCCTGAAGGTCCAGGGAACAGAACCACATGCCTTGTTCCAAGGATGGGATTATCTGGGTCAGAGTGACCATCCTGAAGGTTCGAGACCGTAGGAACTTGTTCAGGTTGTGCAGGTCGAGAATGGGGCACCAGCCCCCCATCCGTTTTGGGACCAGGAAGTACCTGGACACAAACCCCGGGTCTGGAGGAGGATCCGCCACCTTCCTGATCACTTCTTTTTCGAGGAGCAGGGCAATATCGGCTCGGTGGACCGACAGCGTGGCTGCGGACCCCGTGGCCCCCCGAGAGGTGATGGTTCAAAAGGGTGGGGCCTGCTCGAACTCCAGAGGCAGGCCTTTTCCTACCACCTCTAACACGCAGCGGTCCATGGTGATAGCGGACCAGGTGGAAAGGAAGTGGCGAAGCCATCCGCCCACGGGGGGAACCCAGGGGGGATTGACGAGGCTGGGGGCGGCATCCCTCAACCCGTCACTGGGCAGGCTTGGAGGAAGAACTGGCCGAGGGACCTCCTGGGCCTTTTCCTCCTTGCTTCCTGTTGGAGGAAGCTGCCAGCTTGGGTTTGGGACGCCAAACGCGAGCCTGCTGGCCCTGTTGCCGGTGCTGCTGGGCTGGTCAAGGAGCAGGGACCGAAGGACGAAAGGACTTCTGCTGCTGACGGCGGCCTTTGTCCCTGTGGGCGGAGGTGACCGAGTCCAGGGTGGCATTGGACTTCTCGAGCCGCTGGAGGTGTCCCTCCACTCCAGGGCCGAAGAGGTCAGTCCCCAAGAAGGGGACGTCTGCCAACCACGTGCTGGGTATTCGCCGTGAAGGTGGATATCCTCAGCCACGCCCTGCGTCGCATGGCCACCACGGCCACTACTGACCTGGCACAGGAATCACCTATGTGCAGAGCAGTCTGAAGCTGCTGCTTCGCCATCACCCTACCCTGGTCCCGCACCTGGCACACCATGGTCTGCAGGTCAGGCGGGAGATGAGGAACAACCTCATCCAGGGAGCCCAAGAGGGCGTGGGAGAAGTGTGCCATCAGCACGGCCGAGCTGGCCTGTCGGAGGCCTAGGGAGGATGTAGCGTACACCTTGCACCCGGCAAAGTCCAGCTTTTTAGACTCTTTGTCGGTGGGGTGGCTTATCCACATCCTGAGCGTTACCGGAACGAGCTATCGGTGACTAACCCCTCAGCAGAGGGGTGCTCCGAGAAACCGGGCAAAGAGCCAGTAGGGTCCACATACTTCCTGGCCATCCTGGCCGACGGCGCACGACAGGAAGCAGGCCGCTGCCAAAGCTCCAAGGCTGGGCCGACAATGGCTTCAGCCACCGGAAAGGCCTCCGTGGGAGAATCCCCTCGGTCCAGAATCTCCTTAGGGGATACTTGGCACGTTTGGACACAGGCTCGGGCTGCATCCCGTGGACTCCGAGATGAGTTGAAGCAGACCTCAAAAGGACATGGGCTATCGTCCACCTGGCTCTCGCGAGGACTCCAGATCAAACTGCCTGGGAGGACAGGAGGAGTCACTGCCACCCTGAAGAGCCTGCGAAGAGCTGCCTCAGCCCTGAGCCACCCTCCACCTGCCGAGGACGGTCGGGAGTGAGGGTGACCGACAACCTGTGGGGCAGGCCGTGACCTGACTGAGAATTCTTGGTCAGTGCCCCCGACTTCAGTTGTGGAGGCGGAGGTTCCACCACAATCAGTGGAGCGGCTGGTTTCAGCCGAGCAACTGGCCCTGGAGCAGGCAACTCGACTGGAGCGAGAGGTTGCTTCGGTTGTTCAGGCGACAGCCACTTGATGGCCGGGGTCTTGGCCGGGGTCAGCTTAGGCCCGGACAGCAGCAACTGCTACCAAATAAGGTCCTCGTAGTGCCAGCGCAACGTGTGCCACAGCCTCTCCTCACCCGAGGAGGAGGACGAGGAAGAATGGCGTCGCCGCTTACTTCGGTTCGGAAACAGACCAAGACCGCCGATGTCGGCGGGAACGGCTGGACCGAGAAGAGGTCCGAGACCGAGACCTCGGGGACCGAGGGTGGGTCTGGGAAGGGGCAGGGGACACCCACTCTTCCCTCGGCTCGGGCACTTTAACCGGGGACTGTGGCCCAGAAGGCACAGGCAAATCCTCGGTATCCACCGGGGGAACCAATGAAGGAGGGCTGTCAGCTTCTCCAGTCTACCATATACCACTCCTAGATCTACTATTACAGGTGAGTAACCTGTGTTTCTAGGGATGTGGATAAGATGTTCTATCCACACTTTCTGGCAGACTCCTAGCAGTTCTCCAGGAGGAGGGAGGCAAGGTGCACACCTCCTACCTAGGAAATAAGGATTGGAGAACTAAGGGCCCCGAAGCCAGCATCCCTCTAAGTCAATGTGGTAATGGGAAATTAAGGAGTGTGCCGACTTCCAGGTAGCAGCCCTGCAGATTTCCTGGATAGGGACATCCCTAGAAACAGCCACCAACGCAGCGGTATGATAGGTGGAATGAGCCCTAAGCACTCCAGGAGACTCTCTACCTGCCAGCCTATAGCAGAGATCAATGCAGGAAGCGATCTGCCAGTCATCCGCTTGGCTGCAGGTTGGCCAGGTGTGGCTTCAGCACAGGTGACGACCAGCTGGCAAACCTTTCCCTGAACTCCAGCTGTGCGCTCTTTGTAGTAAGCGAGCGTTCGCTTCAGGTCCAGAATATGGAGCCTGTGTTCAGCCTCCGAGGTGTGATTCAGGAAGAACACCGGAAGAGTCATCACTTGGTTCAGGTGAAACTCCAACACGACCTTCGGGAGAACTTCAAGACAACCTTGTCCCTGTGGAAGACCAGGTAAGGAGACTCCACCGTGTGTGCCTGGAGCTCACTGATCCTTCTGGCTTAAATAAGCCACCAGGAAGGCGGTCTTCTATGACAGGTGAGACAAGTCACCCTGTGCATTGATTTGAATGGCTTGCCCATGAGCTTTGCCAAAACCAGCAACAAGTCCCGCGGTGGTGGCGGTTCATGCACCGGGGAGAAATGTGATCTAGGCCTTTGAGAAAGTGCCAGACCACCTTCTCCTCTGCAGACTGCTGACTGGCCTGCGCTCAGTAAGTAGAGAGGGCTGCCAGGTGCACCTTAAGGGTCATTGATTGAAGTCCCCTTTGGGAGAGAGACAACAGGTAGTCCAAAATGCTAGCCACTGGACGGGTCAAAGGGTCCAATCCCTTGACCAGACACTAAACAGAGAATCTCTGCCATTTGAAGGCATAGCATTTTCTGGTCGATTCCTTTCTAGATGCCTCCACAACAGGGAGGACATCTTTGGAGAAACCCAAAGCCAGGAACTCTAGCCACTCAGAAACCAGGCTGTCATGTGCAGGGATTGAAGGTCTGGGTGGAGTACCTTCCCCTGACTGATAGCAGGTCTGGGCATATGGGAAGACGCCTTTGGAGCCTGAGGAAATTGCAATACCAAAACAGGCGGGGCCAGCCAGGAGCCACCAGGATAACCTGTGCCTTGTCCCTCCTGACCTTAAGTAGCACCTTGTGGATCAAGGGAAATGGAGGAAAGGCATATAAGAGGCCTGGTGTCCAAGGCCTTGAGAAGGCATCTCCCTGCTGTGTTCCCTGCTGACAGGGATGGGCACAGTACGCCTCAGCTTTGTGTTCTCTGAGACGAACAGGTCCACCTGAGGGGTGCCCCACTGGGAGAACAAACTGTAAGCTACCTCCAGATGGAGAGACCATGCGTGAGAAGCCTCACCCACCTGGCTGAGGGCATCTGCCTTGATTGGAGGTTCCTGCCACATGGATGGCTAAGAGATCCACCTCCAGGCTGTGCATGAGAGCAGGGAGTGCATTCCACCTTGTTTGTTGAGGTAGTACATGGTCATGGTGTTGTCTGTCTGGACTTGGACCTCTTGACCCCAAACAAATGGAGTGAAGGCAGTCAGCGCCAGCCAGACTGCTCGGAGCTCCAGCAAGTTGATGTGGCATCGGGACTCCGCTGGGATCCAGAGCCTGTGGACTCTGTTTTCCTCCAGATGGGCCCCCCAGCCCGTGAGAGAGGCATTAGTCATTAGGATGACCATCGGCTCAGGGCAGACAAACGGGATCCCTTCCTGCAAATGCTCCGAGACTAACCACCACTAGAGTGCATCCCACATCCTCTGGGTCACAATGACCAGCTAGTCGAAGTGGCCCTTGCATGGAGGCCACTGGTTGGCCAGCTCCCACTGCAGAGAGCGCATATGCCAGCGGTCCCATTGGACCATGCTGGTGCAGGCCGCCATGTAACCCAGAAGGTGCAGGAAGTCCTAGTCAGGGCACAAGTGTCCAACTAGAAATGACTGGGTAAAGAAGAAGACAACCTCCGTCCTGTCTGCCGGGAGCCTGGCTCTGGCTCGACGAGAGTCGAGCTCTGCTCCAATGAAGCTGATCACCTGCATGAGCACAAGTTCTGACTTGGCCTCATCGACCAGGAGGCCAAGGTCGATGCAGATCTGAAGGGCTAGATCACTGGACCGCTCCACCCCGTGCTTAGAATGACTGGCTATCAGCCAGTCATCAAGGCAGGGGTACACCTGGACCTCTCAGCACATCAGATAAACTACCACTACTGATATGCATTTGGTGAAGACACTGGTGGCTGAGGAGATGCCAAAAGGCATGAAACTCATAAAGGGTCCTCTCAGCTCAGAAGTGGAGGAACTTTCGGTGGGACAGATGGCTTGGGATGTGAAAGAACACGTCCTGAAGATCCAGAGAGCAAAACTATGTCTTGCTCCAGATATAATATGATCTGGGACAGAGTTAACATCCTGAAAGTGTGGGACCTGACGAATTTGTTAAAGTCGTGCAGCTGTAGAATAGAGCACCAACAACCCCATCCCCAATCTGCTTTGGCACCAGGAAGTACCTGGAGACAAACCCTGGGTGTTCCAGAGGATCCGCAAGTCTGACCAAGACCTCCTTGTGGAGAAGTTGGGCTATTATTTTATTTGGAAAATGTTTTGCCACGAAAGAAGCGTCCTGGAAGGGGCAGGGGGTAAAAGAATTGGGAGAACAGGCAAACACATAGCAATACAAGTACAATTGCTAAAAAAAAAGTGTAGTACAACTACAGAGCAGAAATAACCCAGACCAACCAACGAGGGTAAACAAAACCATGCTTGGATATAACTTACATTGTAACAACCCAAGAGCAGGTAACCCAGTAGGGTAAAGGTTAGAGGATGGATAACACATTTGAAGTGCTAGAAGTAGTAGGCTGAGCACAGGATTTGAAAGTGCTATTGTATACCCAAAGGAGAGCACTTATAAGACAAGTGAGGAAGTGGACAGGCGAGGGGGTAGAAGGTGGGGGATGGAAGAGAGAAGGACAGCCAAGATCTAACCCTTACTGGATGCTGAGAACCCTGCAAGGGGACAGAACCAGGCAGAAAGGGAGAGGAGAGAAGGAAAAAATTACTCACCTTAGTAATGTTGTTTCTTCCAATGGAGTCTTGCTATATTATGACATATGCAGTATAACCCCAGGTTAGAACTGCTCCAGAGGTGAAAGAGTTAACTTCCATGCAGAGCATGGAATCTTGAGTGCGAGCTCGGTTGAACACTCTGTCTGTTGAAGCTCAAACTTAAACTGTCAGATGTTTACGAGCAAAAACTCACTAAGGTTCTGTGTGGAAGCCGTAAACCTACACTAGCCGTTGGCTACTAACTACAAAAACACCTTTTTGATCTTGATCCCAAAACAAAGACTCAAGTCAGGGGATTCAAGAAGAAACTAAAGCATAACACCTAAGCACCCTAGAAGGGTGAAATAAAGTGGGCATCAAAGAAGTGCCAACATTGCATTGCCCACCCACCTCCCAAAAATAGAGGTTCTGAGAAGGGCAGGCTGGGGTGGAGGTCATAATATAGCAAGACTCCATTAGAAGAAACAACATTACTAAGGTGAGTAATTTTTTCTTCAAACAACATGAAGTCTTGCTATATTATGACATATGCAGACTACACAGCAGTACCTCCATGGAGGAGGGACAGAACCTACTTGGGAAATAGGCTCTGAAGCACAGCTGTGCCAAATCGAGCATCACTCCTAGCCTGGATATCCAAGGAGTAATGCTTAGTAAAAGTGTGAACTGTTTTCCAGGTAGCTGCTTGACACATCTCTAGGATAGGAATGTCCCTGGCAGCAGCCAGAGATGCAGCTGTACCTCTGGTAGAGTGAGCCCTCAGGCCTGAGGGAGGAACCTTACCCAGTTTTTCGTAACAGAATTGGATACAAGAGACAATCCACCTGGCAATGGATCTTTTAGTGGCAGGTTTCCCTTTACCAACCTCACCATAAGTGAGGAACAATTGCAAGGATTCAAACCGGTGACCCTTGGCACGCTTCTATATAGTAACTAAGGGCTCTTTTGACATCTAAACTGTGCAATCTCCTCTCACCAGAGGAGGAATGGTCAGTGAAGTACACAGGAAGAGACATGGATTGATTAAGGTGAAAGTCTGAAACCACCTTAGGCAAAAACTTCCTGTTAGTCCTGAGGACTACCTTATCTCTATGAAAGGAGATAAAATCAGGCTCCACTGACAAGGCTTGTAGCTCACTTATGCGCCTGGCAGAGGTGATGGCTACCAGAAACACAGTTTTCCAAGTCAAGTACTTCAGCTCTGCTGAAGACAATGGCTCAAAAGGAGGTTGCATAAGCTGAGCGATGCAAATATTAAGATCCCAAGCAGGGGCAGGATCCCTGAACGGGGGATTGGTGTGAAGCAACCCTTTAAAAAACTTGGAGAACACAGGGTGAGCTGATAAAGAAGAGGGCTTACCTGCTGACAAGACAGACACAGCTGCCAAGTGCACCTTTAGGGTAGCTGGCCTCAGCCCCAAGGAATTTAAATGCACCAAATAATCCAGGATCGTGGGCACACCAGCAGATTCTGGGGAAATATGTTTACCAGCACACCATAAGGAAAATCTCTTCCATTTTGAATTATAGGTAGCCCTGGTGGAAGGCTTCCTAGGGGCCTTCAAGATATCCAATACACCTTGAGAAAGGTGTAGGTCAGCAAACTCTAACTCTTCAAGAGCCAAGCCTTGAGATTGAGAGATTTGAGGTTCGGATACCAAACTCTCCCCAGGGTACAGGTTAACAGGTTGTGATTCCTGGGAAGGCATAGGGGAAGGAAGAAACTTCCCTTCCCAACTGTGAAGGAAGGCATCCAGAGGGACTGAGCCCAACACTGGGGGCCTGCAACAAAAAAGGGGAAGTTGGTGATTGTCTGGGGCTGCAAAAAGATCTATTTGTGGAGTGCCCCATCTGGCAAATATTACCTCCAGTACTAGGGGATCCAGTGCCCATTGTGATGGCCTGGGAAATCCTGCTGAGAGCATCCGCTGGACATTGTCCTTGCCTGGGAGGTGAACTGCCATAAGGGAGGCGTTCAGAGAATAAGCCAGAGACCACAACTTCATTGCTTGGTGCACAAGGCCGTAGACCAAGTTCCCCCCCTTGCTTGTTGATGTACCACATTGTAGTGGTATTGTCTGTTCTGACCTGAACTACCTTGTTCTGGACAGCTGTGGAGAAAACCTGAAGTGCTAGAAAAACTGCTCTGAGCTCCAGCAAATTGATGTGGAGCAGAGATTCCTGAGGGGACCACAGCCCTTGGGTGGAAAGGTCGCCCATGTGAGCTCCCCACCCCAAGAGGAATGCATCTGTAATAAGGGTCAAGGAATGAGACTGGGGAGTGAAGGGGACCCCTTGTCTCAGGATTGTTCTGATCCTGCCACCACTGGAGGGCCTGGATCAGGGTTCGAGTCACTGGAATCAATTTGGTTAGGGGATCCGTCCTTTGAGACCAAAAGGCTCTCAAATGGAACTGAATGTCCTTCATCTGAAATCTCGCTCCCTGCACTACTGCTGTGGAAGCAGCCATGTGCCCCAGGAGCTGTAGAAAATGCCTTGCTGGTCGAGAAACCTGCAGGGTGAAAAAGGAGACCAGAGAAACCAGGGTCCTTGCTCTCTCCAGAGGAAGGAAGGCTCTGGCTTCCTTTGTGTTCAGTTCTGCACCTATAAAGGTGAGAAGCTAGACAGGCTCCAGAACTGACTTTGGAAGATTGAGAAGGAAACCTAGAGATGTAAGCAGGTGCTGGGTTACTTGTAAATGAAGTTTGACCTGTTCTGGAGACTGGCCTACAATGAGCCAGTCGTCCAGATAGGGAAAGATGGCAATCTTTTGCCTTCTTAAATGAGCAACTGCTACTGCCAGGCATTTTGTGAATACCCTTGTAGCCGAGGAGAGGCCGAAGGGCATTGCTCTGAACTGGTAATGACCTGAGGGCAGTTCGAATCTGAGGTACTTTCGATGGGAGCTTCTGATGAGAGCATGGAAGTAGGCATCCTTGAGGTCCAAGGAGGCTAGCCAGTCCCCTGGCTGTAGAGAGGGTAAAATAATCCCCAGGGTCACCATTTTGAACTTTGGTTTTAAAAGGTGCTTGTTTAGATACCCGAGATCCAGAATGGGCCGCCATTCTCCTGTCTTTTTTGGGGTAAGGAAGTACCTAGAGTACAACCCTTTGCCCTGGTGTATGGGTAGAACCCTTTCCACGGCTCTGAGAGCCAGGAGGGCAGAAACTTCTGCTTCCAGGGCAAGTGCCTCTGATGGGTTTGCAGGTGGAAAAGATCTGGCTCTCATCTTCGAAATTTTTGAAGCTGAGAACCAGTCCCTAGCTTACTACTTCCAGGACCCACTTGTCTGATGTTAAAGACTTCCAGTCCTGGACAAGTAAGCCTGCCTGCCCCCTACCGGTAGTGGAGAATCGGCCCTGGCTACCCCATCAGGGAGCCTGTTTTGCAGGGACTTTGGGTTGAGGGCGTCGAAGCAGGCTTACTAGAGCCCCTTCCTCTAAAGAACCCCCTCTGGGCATAGGCAGAAGAGGAGGCCTGGGCTTGGTAAAACGGCCTATGAAAAGGCCTGCCCCTGACATGCTGCCTTTGATGAGTGACTTGCCTTTCTTTGGCCTGTGCACTCCTATAGGTGGTCCTATACTCATCCATTTTCTTCATACAATTCTCTGTCTACTCCCCAAACAGAGAATTTCCCACAACAGGAAAATCCATAGCCTTAGACTGGGTATCCTGTGACAGGGCAGTACATCTGAGCCAGGCCATTCTGCGAAGAGACACAGATGTAGCCATAACTCTAGATGAAACATCATTAGAGTCTACAGCAGCATAAAACTGCACCTTGGATGCCTCAATACCGTCCGCAGCCACCTGCTCCAGCTCCCTGGCAAGCTGTTCTGGGGCCTGTTTTGCTAGGGCCAGAACAGTATCCCACCTGGATTTCTGGTGCCCAGCTGCTGCAGTTTGCTATACTTGCCTGTCTGAGTCCCAAAGATGCTGCCATGTACTGCTTTTTGCCATGGCATCCATCCTCCTGGAACTTTTCAGGAGGGTGAGAGGCTAGAGGAATATTAGCCTTGTCACAGGCTGCAGCCTGCACTACCCCCACATGGCTGCACTGCTGAGATAGGAACTCTGTATCAGAGCCTGATAAAGCATACCTCTTGTCCATCCTTTTATCCACAGGGAGGATAGAATGAGGAGTTTTCAGAATTTTTACTGTCTGTTTCCTAAAAGATTTATGCAAGGGAATAGACAGTCTCCTAGACTCTGGAATATCCATCACTTCCACAAAAATCAGGCTCTTCTTGATCATCAACAGCTTCCTCAACAGGGAGTTGCAGAGTGTCAGCAACTTTCTTGTAAAACAAAAAATGAGAAGGGGACTCAGATAGCCTGGGAGGGATACTCCTGAGGGTCTGTCTGGAGAGATGTCTGGTTCAATGGGCACATCCAGACTGTCAAAAATCACACTCACTCTCCTCGTACCCCTCCTCCCCTTCCCCTGGTTCATAAAAATCTTCAAAATCATAATCTTGAACAGAGGGAACCGACCGAACCGGGCTCTTGCCCAATGGTGCCGGTTCGGACGGAACTGGGGAAAGAGACTGGACAATTTGGATAGCTTTGGCCATTTCCTCAGCGGTTGGAGAAAGAACTTTTGGCCCCAAACTAGCTGACCTTCTAGCCCTTTTTGTTGGAACCGGCTCCTCAGAGCTGGCTCTTCATTTGCCCGAGGAAGCATCGCCCTGGTCAGAGGGCACTCCCTCAGGTTCGGTTGGAACCGAACTGGGCTGGCCATCCGGGTCAGCAGACTTTATGGCCTCCCTTTCCCTGAGCCTACCAACTCTTTTTTCCACGGTGGCAGCAGGAAAATTCTTACAACTTTGGCAGTCTGCATTGAGGTGGTCAAACCCCAGACAATATACACAAATGGTGTGTGGGTCAGCCTTGGCAAAGGCTTCCCCACAGAGGTCACAGTGCTGAAAGCCAGTGGGTCCGGTTTTTCTTTTGGGTTTCTCAGACATAGTGCCAGCCTAACCAAAACTTGCCCGTTAATGGCAATCCACCAAGCAAAATTCTCTTATCGGTTCCCAACCGTGTCACGGGTCATGGGAAAAAAAGGTAATAAAATCAGTATTTTTTTTTTTAGAACCGATAAGAACCGGGACCCGCACTCTAAAGGGCTAGAAAGTAATTTTTAAACCCCTCTGATCGGTTCAAACCGAACCGAAAAAAACGTTTACAAGTTCCACACAGAAGAAAAAAAATTAATACACATATTACTTACAATACCACAGACAGAGCTTGAACCGACGATTGCGGTTAAATTTCAGTAAAATAAACCGAGAATTACACTTTAAAACCGACAAACTGAGCAGCAGGAGGAATCTCCGGAGCGACTGTTCAGTGAGGCGGAGTAAAGAATCTGACAGTTTAAGTTTGAGCTTCAACAGACAGAGTGTTCAACCGAGCTCTCGCTCAAGATTCCATGCTCTGCATGGAAGTTAACTCTTTCACCTCCGGAGCAGTTCTAACCTGGGGTTATACTGCATGTGTCATAATATAGCAAGACTTCATGTTGTTTGAAAGGGAGTGGGGAGGTAGAGAAGGGCGGAGGAACAGGAGGGGAGCAGAAGGATAGGGAAGTAGGCAGACGATAGATTTGAAAGTTGGGGGCAAGGGAGAGGGGAAAGATGAGCGCCATTCTATATCCTTTCAGGATGCAGAGAATCGGCACATAGATTCTGTCGCCAAAGCCACCAACATCTGTATAGGCCTGCTCTACAGGCACAAACACTGCATGACTCCTGACACTCTCCGGTTGGCTATCAACAGCTCTGTCACCTCCATCATCGATTACGGGCTAGCAATTTATGGCTCTGCCTCCCCAGAATTACAGTTGCACTCAACAAAGCATGCAGGCCGCTAAATGGGGCTGATCGACTTACACACACACTTGTGACCTGTACACTCGGCAGGATGGCTACCGGCCACCAGCCGGATACAGCATCAAATCTGCCTCTTAGCCAAAAGTCCTCCTCGGGGTCATGCCCCCGGGCATTGAAAAGCTACTTATTGACCACCACAGCACCCAGAGAACTAGAAGTTCACAACAACTAACCTTCTTTGTCCCCAGATGCCAGACTACCATGGGCCAGAGGACCTTTGCCCACAGAGCACCACAGTGGTACAATACTCTCAACAAAGAAACTTACTGCTGCTGCTCTTGGCCCTTTTAAGAGAACAACTTCGACTTCATCTAATTTCAGCTAATCGTTATGACTGCCTCGCCCTAGTCGAGGCCCAATTGCTCACTGCCCTCCACTTCAGTCTTGAAGCCCCTCCCCTCCTTGCCTCCTTCTACCTGCTTCACTTTGCCCCCCTCTCCCTTTTCTCCCCCGGGGCATTTCCTGACTTCTATCTCTCCCCTTTAGAGCTCTTACCCTCACCCTCTACCCTCCGACAATGGCCTTCCTGCCTGCATACCCCCTTCCCTCTCACCTGCAGTGCATATTTCCAAGATTGCCCTTGGCTGGTTATGTCATGCTACCTAACATTTGGCACATTTTGAATTACTGGAATTTTCTAAGCCTCAGTATCTTACTTCTTGTTATTGTGTAACTATGTATTAGAATGTTGACCTTTGTATGCATGTATGTATACCCCCATTCCTTCGACGTGGAACCTTTGTAAATGAGCAGTTCCTGCTCAAAGGTATTTGTAATCCTAGATTTCAATAAAATAAAATAAAAACCCTGCAAGGAGTCAGGATTAGAAAGTGTGTGTGTGTGTGTGTGTGTGTGGAGGAAAGGGAGCCAGGATCTGTACCCCTTCAGGATGACAGGACCAGGCAAAAACAAAGGAGAGAGAAGGGGAGGAATTTAATGTGGCAGGTGACCAGAGGGGAGGAGAGGGATAAGGAATAGGGAGGCTGAAGGAAACAGGGGTAAACTAGGAACGAAAAAAGTGAGAGCATCAGTGGGGGGAAAGAGATGGGGGTAGCAGGGGGAAGGCAGTAGTAGAGTGTTGAAATAGCACAGTAGGTTGTGGATGGCAGTGGAGTCAAAATGGCACAGCAGGTTGTGGTAGGGGGATGGGAGGAGGGGTATAATAGGTGGTAGCGTTAAGGAACTAATCAGAGGAAGGGTTCATTTAGAAGATAGAAGGCAAGTCAGGGATAGAGAAGTAGTGGATAGTGCACATGGGTGGGGACAGTTGTGAAGGGGGGCTAGTAACAAGCACAGTTAGGAGAACAGAAGTAAAGTACAGCTAAAGGATAATGCACAGGGTTGGGAGACTTCAAGGGGGCTCAGAACAAGTGCAGTTAGGAGAACAGAAATGAAGGGCTAAGGAGATTACAAACGGGGAAAGGCAAAGTCTGATAGGAAGTGGCAGTGAGTTCCAAAGCTTTGGGCAGTGGTAGGAGAAAGCTTCCTGGCCTATGGAGGTAGAACAAGGAATAGATAAGAGTGCGTGCATCAGTGGATCTGAGAGGATGGGAGGTGGAACAGGGAGAAAGTAGGAGAGGTAAGAGAGGAACAGTCCCAAACCAAAATTTAAAAGTGAACTTGGCGCAGTGAGAGAGACGCCTATACGCGAGAGGAAAGCTAGAGAATGATACAAGGTGCAATGATGTATGTGGGAAGAGTAATCAACAGCAAAGTGACAGGAAGCATTGAAGAGCATATCCAACCTGGTAAGGGAAGACTTGGGAGCAGCACTGTAGACTATGTTGCAATAGTCAAAAATAGGGAATATCATTTTCTGAACAAGATCACGCCTAACCAGTAGTGTAAGGAACTACAGTTCCTGTAAAGGGAATCAAGCTTTTTCAGGATGGCGCTGATATATAGACATGTTAAGGTGTCACTCAAGCCAGACACCCAGGTAGTTGAAAGAGATGGTGTCTTCTACTGTTGTCCCGTCAAGGATGTGGAAGGAGGGGAGGGCAGCCTATAGAGTCTCTGCCTAGTGCCAAAGGTCATGGAGACAGTCTTCTTGACATTGAGGAAGAGTCGATGCGAGCTTAGCCAGTGTTGAACATTAAAGTCAAGCTGTAGTCTGGAAGTCAAATTGGAAGGAGATTGACCAGAGGTGAACAAAACCATGTTGTCAGCATACATATGGATAGAGAATGAAGAGCATATACTGATAGGTCATATTGACAATATGAGTGGGCCAAGTTCAGAGCCTTGAGGCACACCAGCAGAGATGGGTAGTGGAGGGGACGTAGAGTCAGTTATTTTAAACAGACAAGTTCTACCTACCAGGTAGGCTCCGAACCAGTTGCAGGCAGAGACAAGCCAGCTGATGAGAGTTTTGAGGAGGAGGAGGGAGTGGGAGACTGTCAAAAGCCTTGGCAAGGTCGACAAAGATAGCAGATCAGTGAGAGGGAGGGGAAACAGCAGGAGCAGAGAGGTATAGAGCTTAGGATCAAGGCCATCAGGGGACCTGCCCCTAGTTGGGTCGATAGACAGCAGCATCTTTAAGGTGTTGGGAGAGATGGGTGAAAAGGCAAAACTGGAGGAATCAGGAGGGAAGGAAGAGGTAGTAAGGTGGGGTGGAAAAGAGGCCAACAGGGTGGAGGCACAGAAAGTAGAGTAGGAATTGAATTCCAGCGTTACTTTAGGATGGTCAGCAATGGGTTGGTTGTTTATTTTGAGCAGTGGGGATAGGGGGTTTGAAGACAGAAAAGTAAGTGAGTGAACTACTTTCCAAAACTGATGGGTTGTTTGTGGCGTTCTCAGACAGCTAATCAAGTGTCTACAGATACCAAGTCCTCCTGTGAGGTGCGGGCTCAGCTGGGAGGGTACTGCTCAAACTCTAGAGGCAAACCTGACTGACCACTTCCAGTATCCAGCTGTCCATGGTGACAGCAGACCAGGTGGAAAGCAAGTGGCAGAGCCAGCCTCCCACCAGAGGACCTAGGGGAGGTGTTGTGGGAATGAGGGTGGCAACCAGGACCTCTCTTGTCCAAAGGTCCTTCCACCACAGGGCCCCCTCCTGGTACAAAACCCTCCCTCCGAATATCACAAGTATCCCCAAGATCAGCCCATTTAAAAATCACCATATGCAGCCACCTCACCAGCACTCTAAACTGTAAGTGCTCTTGAATGCCCCAAAGCCTGAACTCAGCTTTCCTCATCCCATCTGGTACTCAGCAATGGACAGTCTTCTGAACAGTCTCCCCCAGTAACCCTGATCCCCTACCAGGCCCTCGCTTCCCTATACCCTCTAGAGTAGACCTCATTATTTAATACAATTGCTAGATTGAACTTTGTAGAGAATTGAAAACATCACTCCTAACATTGGAATTACTTTGTATGTTCACTTGATTGTATCACGCCTGTATCGTCCAATGTTATACTATTTGTTGTCTACCCTCCCTGTGACGAGGTATCTTTGTAAAAACGAGTCCATGACTCAAAGGTTATAAATCAGATTACTGAAATAAATAAAACCCCCATCCAGTCACTGAGCAGGCTTAGGGGATAAGGATCCAGCAGAGGAGCCACCGGGTCCTTTCCTTCTGTGCTTTCGGATCACTGAGGCCAATGATTTGGGCCTTAGTCACCAGGACCGAAAGGGTTTGCACTTCTGCTGCCTGGAACCCTTGGTATCCTTCTGGGCAGATGTCAGAGTCCAAGGTGGCACTGGACTTCGATACGCTGGAGGTGACCCTCCACACCGAGCCCAAACAGGTCAGTGCTCAAAAATGGGACCTCCACCAGCTTGTGTTGAGTGTCTGGTGTAAAGGTAGAGATCTTAAGCCAAGCCTTATGGCGCATGGCAACTGCGGCTGCCGAGCAGGCACAGGAATCCCAAATATCCAGAGCCATCTGAAGTTGCTGTTTGGCCACAGCATGACTCTGGTCCCGAACCGGTTTGATCATAGTCTGGAGGTCTGCAAGAAGATGTGGAATCACCTCATCCAGAGAGCCCAGAAGAGCATGACAGAAGTATGCCATCATGACAGCAGAGTTCACCTGGCAGAGGCTAAGAGAGGAGACAGCAGACACGTTTTTAGCAGAGTGGTCAAATTTTTATCCGATTTTATTTTCTTTTAAACTTATCCAACGGTCTTTCAACATCCCCCGAATTGCCCATATGCTAAAACAAGGAGTTTGCCATCAACCCTTTGGCCACAGGGTGCTCTGCAAACCCCGAGAGGGTACCAGTGGGCACATTTGCAGGCCATCCGGGCAGAGACCACACAGCAGGGAGCAGGGTACTGCCAGAGCTCATGGGCAAGGCGGACTATGGCATCACCACTGAAAAAGCCTCAGAGTCCCCCTTTATCCAAAAATCTGGGGTGCAGACTCCGCAGGCAGAGAAGCAGTGTCGACTGGCCCTGCTAGAAGCATCAGTGTCAGTTTGTCAGGCAACAGCCAAGTGATGGCCGATGTGGGAGCTGGGGTCAGCTTAGGACCGGACAACACCAACTGCTGCCACATCAGGTCTTTGTTCTCCTCGGGTGAGGAAAGGCTTAAGCGCAAACTGTCTATGCTACAAAGACTTGTAATGGTGGTGCCACTTCCCATGTTGCCAAAAGTGAGACCACCAATGCCAGCGGACCTGCTTGACCCAGAGTATGAGGATGACCTAGAACTTGGCCAACAGGGGTGCAGGCGGGGAGAAGAAGAGAAATCTTGGGAGCCAGGGAGTGCCACAGTTCCTCCTGGTCTAGGTCAGTGACTGGAGGGTCCGGCTCAGTGGGCTAAGCAGATTCTTTGGTGGTCACCAGCAGGACTGGAGTCTTGAACAAGGACTTTTCAGCCTGTTTGGACAACAACCAGTGAACTGGGTCGAGAAAAACATCTTGTCTGCATAGTCAGCTGGTGTCTTGACCAGCTGGCATGATGGGGCACCATGAAGCCAACGGCCAAGGCCGCAGTTTCAACTGTGGTCAAAACCTGGGATTCCCAAGACAGAGAACTTTCAGTCCCAAGAACAGACAGTGAGCCTTTTCTTTTCTGGACGACTCCTTGTGGGACTGAGGGTTGCGCGAACCCGAAGGACCCTCTCCCTTGGTTGGGAGAGAGTGGCACAGCTCTTTGAAGGAGCCTGAATAAGTGGAGCCCAACTTGAGCGCAATAAAGACTAAAGCTGAGGAGGACTGCGTGGCAGCCTAAGTCACCGTCTCCACGAAGGCCTTAAGCTGCTCGGCAGTCCCCACAGCCAGAGATCACCCAACAGGCATCCTTGGATTTTACCAACTTCAGGCAGGCAAGACAGTTTGGCTACCGACCAGCAGATCTCGCAAGCCTGGGGATCGTGCTCGTGTCTCAGGCAGTAAACACAAATGGTGTGTGGGTTTGTACAAGAAACCTTCTGCTCACATGGGCAGCAGTGAAATCCAGGAAAGGACTGGTCCTCCATCACAGTCACGAGTGAAGATTTTAAGAGTTTAGGTTTTGGAAGTAAATCTGAAGATTTGAGCACCAGGGCCTACTCAATGTGGAAGTGGCAAGGAGATAACCTGCCTCTTCCAGTGGAAGGGAAGATCTGGCGTCATGGGACAGAGCCACAGGTTATACCACCTGGGTGAGTGGGAGAAGCCAGCTTAAAGACTCCTGGCAAGATTTAAAGAGGAAATGACAGTGTGGATAGATCATCATTCACATTCCAAGAAAATAAGTTACATAACAGCCCATGGATACATCATCAGTTCAACTAAATTGGGCAGATGCTCAGTGTCAGCCAAGCTAACGAAGTGTCTCCCAATTGTGAAGCTGAAACCAGTTCTAACATCAGCTCAATCAAGTTCATGGTACTGTACTAAACCATGTATGCAGTTTGTGTATTCCACAGAACCTGCATTAAAGTATCTGGGCACTACCATTTCTTCCCACTGCATAGGGGTAGCAGACATAGGCATCCCCTATCCCCACTGCTCTCGAGCCCCTGCCCAAGGCCATCCACAAAGCAGTAGGTGTTACAGGAATACTTGCCAGGGCTGTGGAACACCATGTCACTTTATATGGTAGATAACATCCTGCTGTACATGGCAGACCCTGAAGCCACTCCTCACAGTCAAAGGTCATGGACTCCTTTTTAGCAGCTTTGGGCTAGAGAGGAAAACCACTAAAATGGAGGTCCTATCCTTCAACTACCAGATGACCCAGGAGATCCAACAGAGATTTGTTTCGATGGTATCAGGACATGCTAATATCTTGAGGTATATCTCACCCCCAAAAAACCTTCAGTTTTCTAAATTACTCCCCCTTTTTATGCAGTGTAAAAAAAAAGGGAAAGAAAGAAACACAGGACCTGGCAAGTTGGAATACAATACTCCTCAGCTTCTCAAGATGTGTCGATATTTGTGTGGTGCTTCTCCCTACAGCACTGTACGTTTCAGAACACACAATTAGTGTTATCCTGGCAGTGGAATAAATGAATTTCATGCTTCCTCTGGAAGCAGCAATGCCAAGTTAAATGAAAAATGCTTAGTCTCCCCAAAACAAAACCGGGCATCTCCCTCCCAAACTTAAGACTATACCGTTGGGTCACAGATATCAGTTTCATTGCCCTTAGCACCTTGGCTCTCTGAAAGTCATTTGGCAACAAGTTGAAAGTTAGGTTATCCTTGCCACAGAATTTGTAAGGCCCTTGTACCACCCTGAACCAAATCTGTGTTATCTCCTTACTTTGAACCCATGGCTCAACTGCCAGGCCAGAGTCTGGTCTTAGATCAAAAAGCAGTTGCACACAACCCACTTTCTTCCTCTCCTATGCAGACTGCTCTGTTGGAACACTTCAGCCCAGATGTTCAGGAACTGAGAGCTCCACTCACTGCAGTATCCTTATCAGCTCCTCAGGAGCCTCATTCATATC
This sequence comes from Neoceratodus forsteri, assembly GCA_016271365.2. NCBI lineage: Eukaryota > Metazoa > Chordata > Ceratodontiformes > Ceratodontidae > Neoceratodus > Neoceratodus forsteri. Next base: position 416,333,925 of record JADMNL010000024.1, on the reverse strand, counting down.
TTTTGAGGCACAGAGTTCAGATTCAGATAGATATATAGAGATAGAATATATAAAAATTTCTACAGCCGAGGCACTTGTTTACTGACCTCTCACTGGGCCTCAAATCCTGACTCAACCAGCTCTCAGTTACTGGAATACTTTTATTAGCACAGAAGGCAGCGAACATATGGTGTCCCACATCTACCAGGCACTCTGAGGCTGCACACAGGACACCATACAGCAATGGCTAGAAGAAACTGGAAAAACCAGTTACTATCGATTACTGACATAGGTCCTGTTCTGCTGCATCCACGGTCATTAGCTCACCAGTGGAGACAGTATGCTTGGAATCATCTCTGATGTTTCTGCACTCCAGTCATCACCCTTCACTACTTCCCACTGGGGATTCTTCATCCTAGAGCAACTGACAGACGACAACCTCATACACATCCAGGGTTCCCCTCTCTGAAAGTATAGGGCGGTGGCAATGATCGGGTCAAATGGTGTGTTATTTTTCGGGACCTCCTATATGCACTGTACACGTGCACAAGTAGCTTTTAAGTAACATAGCATGCTGGTATTAAATGGGCAGTATTGCAATAAAGGATGTCAGTAAGAATTCTGGAGGATTTTATAAAAATGGATAAAAATATAGGATGGTAAAAAAATATAGGGTGGTGGCCCACCACCCTAAAACAATGAATGGGGAACACTGACATCATATGCACATATTGCATTTGTATTATGTTTTTGCACTGTATACATTGTATTTCTTATATTTTGCTCAATCTCCCCCTTTGTGACCCCTCCCCCCAGAGGGTTCTGGAAATGAGCTGTTCACAGCTCATGTCGCTCCTGGTGAATCATTTCAAATAAAATAAATGTGGATCTGCAAAGTAAATGACACCATTATTTAGCACTCCTATCCCTGTCATGGCAAAGTTATACTTACTACTACAAATTTCCAGGGATCTACAGGATCCCGATACAGTGGCAGGTAACCCCTGGCATGCAGGCAGCCCCCCAGTGGTCAACCAGCAACCCCATCCATAAAAGACAGACATTTTAGTTCCTGCAACAGTTTTGCGGAAGTAATGTTTGAGTGCACGAGTGGTTGAATAAATGCAAAAAGCTAGTGTAAAATATGGTCACCTAGAAGTCAACGTAAAAGAAGCTCACCACTGAAATACACTGCAAATGAGTACAAGCAAGACCCATTACAACAGCAGTGCAAGTGAACTTGTTTCATTCTGAGAGTCCGGCATTTGGCAACACACTACTCAAATATGTGTCATGTGTGAATAGTGTACATTAACTCCAATTTCACACCACCACATTTTATAAGACAGTAACACTTCTGGCTGGGCTGTGTGGAGTGTTCAAAACAAAACTCCAATGGAATGGAATTATGGAAAATTATGCTGAACTCTTGTTGGTAACCAAATTGTCATTTCATGTGTCAATGATTATTTATTGCAGATTATTAATCTTTATATTCTGCAATTCATGGAAATGGTCTTAACCTATTTTTATGTTTACATATAATGTGTTGACTTCTCTTGAAAATGTACTGGCCAGAGAACTGTACTTACCACTGTGCCATCTGTCAAGACATACAACAAAAACAGCACCATCTTATGAAGGATCAGTTAAGTGTGTAGGATGCAACACAGACATGATTCATGTGGTACAGTCATGATACAGCTGCATGCATACATGTGCTACTCTGCAAGCTTTATTGAAGGGCTGAAACTGACATGCGTGCCTTCTGTTTAGCTTGTGACTGTGGTGGTGGTGGGGGGGGTCTTGCAGTCCTTGGGGTGTGTGAGGGCCATACTTGATTATCTTAGGTTGCCCACCACTGCTCTAATACAATACACTGTGCTCACTGTTATCCTGCCGACTGCAGCCAACAAACAAAAACACCATCTCTAGATTAAAGTTAAGCCCCAAACAATCTACCATGAGGGTGGTACACCATGCTAAAAGCAGTTTTTTTTTTTTAAATAACATTCTCTCAACAATAAGGTAGCCAGCCTAGTGGCGCTGGATGCCGTGCTGGCGACCCAAGGATCGAGTGTCCAAAGGACTGCTTTCCTTCCTCTGGGAGAGGGAGTTTGTGCTGCATGTGTCAGCACGAGAGGGGTTTGGCCAGCGCCCAGAATGCATGGCTGCCTCCATGGAGGTGGAGACTGCTGCTGCATGGGTGCAGGGTGGAGAAAAGGGGAAGATACCAGGACCCATGATGGCACCGATGGGCTGGAGAATGTACCCCTCAGAGAGGGGGGGGGGGTAGCCCCTGCCAGGTCTGAAGAGGTGGTAAATAATGTGATAACAAAAAACCCAATAAGGTAGGACTTTGTTCCTCCTACTGGAATGGGTAGATACATGTAATGGGGACAGACAGGGAATTTGTGCCATAAGCTTCAGGCACACATCAGGATACCCCAGAGCCGCCCCTGCGGGCCTGCCCCCCTGCAAAAACCCAAACTAGATACCATTTGTTGCCCAGCACTGTTTTCGAAGTGGTTCACCACTGCACACCTGAAACCCCTCCCCACCCATGCGTGTGGGGAAGATTACCAGGCTCTCCCCTTAGCATGGCTACACATTGATGTTCTCACTGAGCGGGATGTGGTATGGCAGGTCTAGCTTCCATCAAGGTTTACTCCATCCCCCCACCCCCACTGCACCTTAGTGGGTCAGAGGGTTTACCTCCCAATTATGCATGCACAAAAAGACTCAAGACCATTCTATGGACTGTAAAACTCTGTTCTAATACAGTGCTGGGAAAGTAAACATGTAAAATGTTTAAGATTTACAAGGAAAAAAACTGAACTGAGACTCCATTTCATAATCTCAAGGTGCTAGCACCAGTTCCGCGATTTCTATACACTGTACCTTGGATCCGTTTCGTTCCCCTTCTCCTGCCCCTAGGATGCCATCTGGAAAACTAGCCAATACCAGCTTAGGACTTTCCTGGTAAAGTTTTGAAATGGTTACAGCTCCCCACCCCATGCAAAAAAAGGGTGGGGTGGTCACAGACCCCTCCAGCACATTTGTTAATTGGTAGAGGTCCTCACTTTGATGCTGTTAAATAAGGAAGAGTTGGTTAGGGACCAGGCCGTCAGTCATGAGGACCACAACCCATCAAGAGGCCCAGGGAAAAGGTTCAAGAGGGCATGCAAACCAAAACATTAGCTCCCATCCATGGCATGGAACCAGATTAATGCAATTTGTGTGACAATGGACAAATCCTTAGTTAGATCAAGTTTTGGTCTCAGACTTGCTTTTTTGTAGGAAAGGAAAAAAAAAAAATGTCCTAAGCAGAGCTTTATTTGCTTTTGTTTAACCAGGTAAGCACGCTAGACAGCCAAGTGCCTCTTTTCAGGTGAGACCCTTATGGCAAAGATCTGGTGTACACAAGCATATGGAGTCACAAGAACAGAAGCTACATCATATACATTATGGTCAGAGAGTCCTTCAAGCCAGATGGCTTGCAGATTAATGCACTGGCCATGGACAATATTTTCTATAGACCCACCACCAGTTTATTTCACAATGGCGGTAGACTATGTACAATAGCTCCCCCCCCCCCCCATTTGTTACTTCATGTAGAAGTCTAGTGCAGACTGAAAATGGTCAACACCCTACATAAAAATTATACACCAAAGACTATTATTTCACTAGAGGACAGGCATCCCTCCCTTCCCTGCAAATTGCTCAGCCCATGTTAAAGGAGCTACCCACAATGGAGGAGATACACTCCAACATGGACCCACAATCCTTTTTGACCTTAGTTTAGTATGTTCTTTACATACCAAATGTCCCAAATATGATAAGATAGGCGTGTACAAGAAAAGCAAACCAATTCTGCAGCATTTTGTTCAAGTTGAGAAATTGTTTTACATTTAATATCAGAATAGTCAGGTAGCAACATTAAGGCAATGTACATAAATGTACAGAAGTTGCCAACTGCAACTCCTTTATTATGTCCCATGAGTTTGGAATGTAACGGGTGCAACTGTAAGGCTAGGAATGCAATGTTCTGAACCCTGCAAAATCTCGCAATGACAGGTGACAATCCAAAAGGATTCTGTCCAGTTGTGCTAGCTTCCAAAACCGCTCTCGTGATAAGACCCCCCCCGCCAAGTTCATGTGGCTAGCATTTATGCAAATTCAACTGGCCAAGGAAAATGAAATTAATGTAGCAACTGCTGCGGATCAGGCTACAGTCCATTTAGAAGCATTTACGGTGAACAATGGATGGGCCAGACTCATCATATTCTTGCTTGCTTATCCACATCTGCTGAAAGGTGGACAGAGATGCCAGGATGGAACCACCAATCCAGACAGAGTACTTCCGCTCAGGAGGGGCAATGATCTTTATTTTTTATTTTCATTGTGAAGGGAGAAAGAAGAAAAATAAGTTCCAGAACTGCACATGGATGCACCACCAGTTCAACTAAAACTGAGCAGATGCTCAGTGTCAGCCAATCTAAAGGTCTCAAATTGTAAAGCCAAAACCAGTTTTAGCACAGGCTCGCTCAAGTTCACAGTAATGTACCAAACATAAGGAATAATGCATGGGCATCCATGCACAAAAAGCCTGCATTTCAATCGAGGGGCTGAGATACCAGCGTATGGACCTCAAGAGCCAAGCTTGAGAGGTCCATGCTGGTATCCCAAACCAGACGGAAATACAAGGAGTTATATGGGCACCCATATTTTGTTAGAGTAAGATTTAAAATAAAAATGCGACCGATGCGTTTTTTGTAACCACGGTTATCATAATGCTGAGGGGTACAGTGAGCAAAGAAGTGAATCCAGGCAGCAGAAGTCCATGTCAGGGAATCACAGTTGCAGTTAATGACAGAACCTGCACAACAAGGTTTTATAGCAGTTTGAATTCCGTGCACAATTAGCCCCAACCATACACTATGTTATGCATAGTGTGTATATTCTGTAGAAGCTGCACTTCAAGTATTGGTTTGCATTCAGTTATTACTCATCAAGCTCTTGCATTGTCCAAATGCATCCTCATTCTGTGGTTGAAAGACAGTGGTGATCAGACCACACTTCATTTGGACAAGGCGACATCTAAACACCCCCCACCCTGCACTCTGGATCTAGACCAGTCAGAAGGTGTAGGTATGTGTGTGTGCGCATCTGTCAAACCCGAATTTTAGGTCAACAAGGAGGCTACATAAGTACCTGCAGAAAACAGGTGATTGGACTGGTCAGCAGTACAAGTGGATAAACATGGTGGAGAAATGGGTCTCCTCCATAGTTTATGAAAACTGAGCTCAGTTTCTGCATTAAGGTAGAAGTTGGGGATGACGGATGTATTTAATAATGAAAATCTCCACTGGCAAGCATTTTATTTAGGTACCCTTTCCCAGAGGGTCAGGGTGCTGTACAAATAAAATCAAAAGGATAAACACACAATTTTGTGATGGAGAGAAAAATACAAGGAGGGGGTGCTGCATTAAAAAAAAAGTCAGCTTCACAGGGTTTATCACGATTGTTCAGCATGATCTTGGAGTAGCTGGCAACAGCAACATAGGGGGCAGAAGAGTCTGAAAAGTGGCAAGGCCAAAGATGTAAGGGTTATTTAACCCCCCCCCCCCCGAGTGGGTTCATACACACCCTTGGGTTTTCTGTAAATCAAATTTGTAATATTAGAGTAAAAAGTCTCCCCTGCCAACTGCCAGCATCTCCCTGTGCCTAGTCCCTTGAACCACACACACACACACTTTATTTTCCATTTATAAAGTTTGACAAAATGTGCTTTAATTTAGGAAGTCATGACCCCAGACCACCCCTGCCAGAACGATACTCAGGCCTCCTTGGACAAACTGCAAGCCACAATGAGTGATCAGTAATGGTATGTGCCATGGTCAGAGACACCAGAGAACTACATACCTGTTGACAAAAGTGACAGTTTGCTGACAGGTAACTTGTGTTGGTGCACCTGACACAAGGGCATACTGTCTCCTGGTCCTGCATCACCTCCCCGAATCAACTCAGACTCAGAGTTGAGAAACTAAAGTACAGGGGGCTTCATGGGGCGAAGCCCCTGATGAAAAAAAATGGACTAGGAGACAATTGGGATTTATGTCAGCCGCAACTTGCAGTAGACATGAATCCTGGCGATGCGATGCCAGTCGACAAGTGCTGTCGAAACGGCACTGTAGAGCCATCAGTAACACAGTTTACTGCCCATGCTACATTTTAAAGGCACAGTAATACATTATGATTGCAGATACTGATAGGGCCTGGCCCCGCCACGTACGAAAGTGGTAGGGCCATAGCCACAGTGGTCCCTCCTGTTCCAGCACCTATGCTGCAGCAGCACTTGAAATGTGTGTCCAAGTGTTTGGTACACTCACACTACATGACAGCAGCAGCTGCTTTTTCACCTGACTTTTCATTAAGGCAAGCCCAGTTCTTTGAAGCAAGACCTCACCGTAAAGATATTTATGCAAACACACACACACACACACGTTCATGCATAACCCTGACCTTTATTTTCATTGTGCTGGGTGCAAGAGCAGTTATTTCTTTCTGCATTCGGTCAGCGATGCCAGGGTACATGGTGGTACCACCAGACAATACAATGTTGGCATAAAGGTCCTTACGGATATCAACATCACACTTCATGATGGAATTGTAGGTTGTTTCATGAAGACCACAAGATTCCATACCCAGGAACTTTGGGAAAAATGGCTGAACCATCATTGAGATACAGCTACAACACTAACGATTTACGGGGTAGGGGAGAGAAGAAAGAAAATACAATCTAGAACACTAAAGATCATTTATGGGGAACCAAGGCCCCCAATAAAAATGTGGGGGCAATTTGATGAGTAAAATGGACTTTATATGAGCAGTACCCTTTGTTCTTAATGTCTCCCTCTCTGGGTCCTACGTTTACTTGGATTTTGGTGACCTGGTAGGCAAACAGAGTGTGGCTCAGAATTACAGAAACAGCTTATAATAGGTACAGGTTACTCAGACATAACAGGCCAAGTGTTACAAGGCATAGAACAGAGAAAGTACTAGATTACACCAGGCTCAGCGAGGACAAGCACCTGGGGCCTGATATGTAAAAGACTGTACAGTTGGCAAAGTGTCTGCACCCAGATGGCCTAGGCTTGTGCCCAAGCACAATATTCAAAGGGGGCAGTGGTGAGCGCTAAAAGGGTTAGCACACGAGCAGAAAAATATGCAGTGGGCAAAGGGAGGGGTGGGGACACGATTTCTTGCACAGTGCAATATTCAGTGTAATAGCACTGCACAAAGGGAATAGCGCAGTTCACCTTGCACTGTACAATTACAGCACAGAAGAAACCCAGCTTACTCTGGGCAACCTTAGGGGTAGGAGCCACTGCAGACAACAGTGGTTCGGGGTAGGACACCTGCTCCCTGGGGTGCAATGGTTCTCCCCACATCCAATCCCCATCTAAGAGATTTTTCCTTGATGGCTGGTAGTCTCTCTCTCCCCCCCCCAAATCCCCATCTCCAGTGGCACCCCCCACCATCACCTGCCGCAGTTACCTACAAGTTCCTGGCATCTAATGGCCCCTCCACGCACCAGATACGCCACCTAGCCACCCCCCCTTACCACAATCTCCAGTGCCACAAGGCCATTTGGCAGCTGGTACATTCCTCCCCTCACCACCTTGGCCAGCCACTATATGTAATGAAAGGGTGGTGCGTGCATCCATCAATGCATGTTCCCTTTAAAGTATGCAGGACATGCACACTATGTCAGTGCATAGACAGCAGCCAGCCAAGGTGATGAGGGGAGGACTGTGCTGGTCACCTATGGTAAGTGAGTGGCAGTGTTGTGTACTTGGTGTGGGTGGTGGGCTGCTAGATGCCAGGGACGTCTTGAAGGTAACCGACAACCGACTGGAGGGTGTTGCCACTGGACATCAGGGAAACATTAATTCTACTGGTGGACAGGGATTGGAGTGGGTGAGGCCAGCCACAGGAGGGGCACAAACCTATCTGCAGTTTCCTATGCAAAAGATTATGTATATGGTCCCTCAGCACGCCTTGCATGCCCAATGGAATTATTTGCATGGTGTTGGCTGAATATCATGCTGGGGGTGATATTCCCTGCACTTCACAGATCTAGGTCAGGGCAGCGCCAAGTCAACATACCCCTATATTCAGTCAGTCAGACAGCACCATCTGACTGAATATAACATCCTTGGGGTCATTGGCAAGCACAGCAGAAACCTTTGTACTCCGCCCTGCCCCTTTTTCAATACTGGGCCCCTTCCATCATGGATGAGAGTCCCGATAGTGCTCTGGAAGGCAGTGAGGGAGCAGCAGTTCTGAATAAAGAGAATTCTTTATACTGCCTGTGCTATCTATATCCAAAACCTTTGTGGTCCCATTAAGTCAGCACTTGCTAAGTGTTTGATCGCTGTTAGAAATCGGGGTGGGCAAGAAGAATGGGCCTTATGCAACAGCACAGGGGAGCCCCCATAAATTACATACTTTAGAGGAACCCATTCACCCCCACCACAGTCCCTAGTTTGAGATTGCTTACCCAGGAACGATGGCTGAAACATGGCCTCTGGACACCTGAATCGCTCATTACCAATGGTGATCACCTGCCCATCAGGTAGTTCATAGCTCTTCTCCAGTGAGGAAGATGAGGCAGCAGTGGCCATCTCCTGCTCAAAGTCCAGGGCAACATAGCACAGCTTCTCTTTGATGTCACGCACAATTTCTCTTTCTGCTGTTGTGGTGAAGCTGTAGCCTCTTTCTGTCAGGATCTTCATGAGGTAGTCTGTCAGGTCACGCCCTGCCAAGTCCAGACGCAGGATGGCATGGGGCAGTGCATAACCCTCATAGATTGGCACAGTGTGAGAGACACCATCACCAGAGTCCATAACGATACCAGTGGTACGGCCAGAGGCATACAGGGACAACACAGCCTGGATAGCAACGTACATGGCTGGGGTGTTGAAGGTCTCAAACATGATCTAGAAGGGGGAGAAAGGAAAGTTTAATGCAATTAACACGTCTTGTCTTAACCCATGCAGTAGAACATACTAACATGCAAGTCAACTGAGTTTTTGGGGGTAGGGGGAAAAAAAACAAAACAAAACAAAACAAAACACACCACACACACGCCCCCCCTCCCCCCAACCTACTCCCCACACCAGAAATGAAGCTCGACTAAGGTCATAACTGGATACACATTTATACCTGTGTCATTTTTTCTCTGTTGGCTTTAGGGTTCAGCGGGGCCTCTGTAAGCAGGACAGGGTGCTCCTCGGGGGCAACACGGAGCTCATTGTAGAAGGTGTGGTGCCAGATTTTCTCCATGTCATCCCAGTTGGTCACAATACCATGTTCAATTGGATATTTCAGGGTTAAGATACCCCTCTTGCTCTGTGCTTCGTCGCCTACATAGCTGTCTTTTTGCCCCATACCAACCATGACACCCTGATGTCTTGGGATGTCTAAAGAAAAACGGTTATATTATATTACTGTAATGCAAACACCACATTACACCAATGCAGAGATCAATCTGAAAGCTGCAGTGTTTTTGAGGCAATAATGTAATTCTGGCAAAAATAATGTAATATCAATGTATTTGCATTTTATTTCATTTGAGATACCCCCTTGCAATGGCCTCCACGAAAGAAGAAACAAAGTTACACATTACTCCTCACCGTCCAGACATTTGTAAGCATCCGAATTTGGCTTTACTCACTTCAATGAGGAGTACAGTACTCAAAATTACTCAAGAAAAATCAGAGCACGCAAACCTCAAATTTCCAAGGGCACCAGTCTCATACAAACATTTCATAAAACAATAAAACAGGCAACAGCCTGACGTGTTTCAGATTCACTCCATCCTTTTGCAGAGCCTTTGAAAGAAAAAGGATAGCGTGCTTCCAAACGCCAGGCTGTGCCCATTTTATGGTTTTATGAAATAGATGTTTGTATGAGACTGGTGCCCTTGAAATTTGAGATCATGGCTCTGCCTCCCGGTAATGTTATTGTAAGCACAGTAGCAACATATTCCTTGAGCTAACTCAGAGTACAAAAAAAAAAAAATCCTCAGTCTTATCTAGACCCCAGCAGCACTATTTATTTATTTATTTATTTTTTTTTTTTTAAACCAGATACATGTGCATCACTATACTACAGCCACAGCAGAATTCTGGTTAAAGACCTCAGCGTAATTTTTTTTTTGTTAGTGTTTAGATATTGCAAGTGGAGGGAATCCAGTTAGTGCACACTGCACTAGCCATACATGTCTGTGCAGACTAATTTGTGGACTTATGCAGACATTTCGCTTCTGGTAGTGGTACAGTCACTTCAAACCATGGCAGGTATGACCAAGCAAAAGGAGTACTACAGCCAATCAGAAACAGAATTTGGCCCGCCGGCACAGCGGTTGGATTTCCGCTTGCGACGCCAGCGACCCGGGTTCGGGAACGGACTCAGGTAGCTGGAGGGCCGGCCGGGGGGAAGAGGATCGAGCGCCCAACGGCTGCTCTCCTCTTCCAGGGGGGTGGGTGGGGATGCAGATCCCGCTGCCGCGCCGCCGCCTGGGTGACCACAGGTGGAGGTGAAGTGGGACTGCGAATAGGGAGGAAGGACGCCTGCCGGGCCGGAGCTGAGCTCATCATGACGCGGTTCACCCTAGGCTCCCTAGTGCGCGACGCCTGAGTGGGCGGGGAAAGAAAACCAGGAAATGCCCCACCAGACTCCTGGTAGACGGAGCCCTGGACACGATCCTCAACACTGCCGGTGCCAGTACCAGCATCCCCTGATGAAACCTCAAGACACGCGGGTGAAAAGGGCCCCACCCCTGCATCTGGCCTGGGGGTATAACCAAGGTCTGTGGGGGGAGAGAGAAGAGAGATGGACTGCACTGGCCACCGGTAGCAGGAGCAAGGACTATCAGGCTGTTGGAGACTCCAGAAGGTGCAGGAGCCTGGTGGTGAGAAGGGGGAGAAGAGGAGAAAGGAGAAACAGAATTTGACTGCAGATAAGAACCACTTGGCCCACCTAGTCTGCCCATTTTCCTACCTAACAGATAAGCTGCAGATCCTAGTTAACCAGCATCTTACTTCCTCCAACCCTCGGACTGCCTTATGTTTGTCCCATGCATTCTTGAATTCCCCACTGTTCTTGACTCCACGACCTCCTCAGGGAGGTTGTTCCATGCATCCACAACCCTCTGTGAAAACCACACACTTCCTCACATTAACCCCAAAACCAGTCATCCCCTCTATCTTCAAATTGTGCCCTTGTTCTTGCTCATCTCTTTTTTTGGAAAGATGCTATCCTCTTGGACTTTGTCGATTTCACTTGAGGTACTTTGAAAGTTTCTATCATGTCCTCTCTCTCCTTTCCTCAAGGGTATACATTTTAAGCTCCTTTAGTCTCTTTGTATGTCTCCTGGTGCAGACCCTGCACCATTTTGGTTGCCCACCTCTGGACGGCCTCCACTCTGTCTATGTCTTTGCAGAGATGGTCTCCAGGACTGCACACAATACTCCAGATGGGGTCTCACCAACTGTCTGCACAGAGGGATAACAACTTCCTGTTTTCTACTACTGATGCCTCTCCCTATGCATCCCAGTATCCCCCCACCCTTCCTTATTGCCTTCTCACATTGCTTGCCCACCTTTAGGTCATCCGATACAGTTACCCCCAGGTCCCTTTCCAGTTTTACTGTTATCAGTATCTCACCCCCCTCGTGTACTTTCCCCCTGGGTTTGTTTCCCCAGGTGCATTACCTTGCACTTTTGCATTGAATCTGAGCTGCTATACATTTGACCATTCCTCCAACCTTGCCAAGTCCCTTCTCATCCTTTCCACTCCATCTTGTGCATCAACTCTTTTGCAGATCTTTGTGTCATCTGCAAAGAGACATACATTTCCTTCCAGCCTGTCTGCAATGTCAGACGCATTAAAAAAGGACCGGTCCCAGTACTGAACCATGCAGTACCCCACTAGTAACCCTCCTTTCTTCACTGTGGACTCTTTACTACTACTACCACCCCTTTTTTTTTTTTTTTTTTTTTTAAATCCAGGCTACCACCCTGGGACCCACTCCGAGGCTGGCTAACTTTGTGTATTAATCTTGTGTGGGACTGTATCAAATGCCTTGCTAAAAATCTAGGTAGGCCATGTCCACAGCCCCTCCCTGGTCTACTACTTTGGTCACCCAGTCAAAAAAAAAAATATATTAGATTCGTCCGACATGACCTTCCCATCGTGTATCCATGCTATCTTGGGTCCTGTGCCCCACTGGCCTCTAGGTACTCAACAATTCTTCCCTTCAGAAGTGATTCCATCATTTTCCCCTACCACTGAGGTCAAACTGGTCTGTAGTTTCCTGCCTTTGTCCTGCTCCAACTTGAGACGAGGAATTACATCCGCCCTCCTCCAGTCCTCCGATACCAACCCATCCTCCCATGATTTGTTAGAGAGTAGTCAGCGGTGTAACTAGTTCTACCCTTAGTTCTTTTAGAATTCTTGGGTGAATCTCATCAGGCTCCATTGCTTTGCCCACCTTCAATTTTACGAGTTCTTTCAGAACCCTTTTTTCTGTAAATGGACTGGTATTGATCAGGCTTCAGAGTTTCTCTTATTTGGTTTAGGTACCTCCTCTTCCTTTGTGAATACTGAGCAGAAATATTCGTTCAGTATCCCTGCTTTTTCACCGTCACCCTCTGCCCACATTCCCTCCCCTTTATTAAGCCTCAGTATCCCTCCTTTGGTCCTTCTTCACTCCCTAATGTACCTATAACAAGTCTTATCCCCCCTTAACAGATTTGGCTATACTTTCCTCAGTTTGCACCTTTGCTATTCCAACTGCCTTTCCTGCCCTCTTTCTGCTTTAACTAACAGTTCCCTGTCCTGCTCCTTCTGCGTTTCCTTGCATTTCCTGAATGCTATCCTTTTTTCCTTAACCTTCCCCACCACCTCTTTAGAGAACCAGTGTGTTTCTTTGGTTGCGTTTTGTTGATTTGCTTTACACAAAGGCTTGTTGCCTCTGTGATGGCCATTTTGATTACTCCCCATTGTTCCTCCACCCCTCCTTCTTGCCAGTTTGCTAGTGCTTTTCTGAGGCACTCTCACATTTTCCCGAAAGTCAGCCCTCCTAAAGTCCAATACTCTTGCCTTTGTATGGCCCGATTGTATGGCTGTGTTTATTGTTAATCACACTGTTTGGTGGTCACTTGTTCCCAGATGGCTACCCACTTCTAAAGGGTATCCTATCTCAGTCCCCATTTGAGAGCACCAGGTCTAAAACTACTCCCTCCCGAGTGGGTTCCAATACTAGCTGTCTGAGGCACGCCCCTTGTAAGGCATCAAGAATGACCCTGCTCTTGGATGTGCCTGCAGCAAATGTGCTCCAGTTAACATCTGGCATATTCAGGTCCCCATCACCAATATCTCCCCGTTTTTTTGCCATTCTAAGAATGCCATCCATCATTTCCTTGTTCATTCCACCCCAAGATGGGGGTCTGTATACAACCCCCATGCAGATTGTGATGGCATTTCCTGTCTCCAGGGTGACCCAGAGTGCCTCATTTGCTCCCCGTTTATTTCTGTTGCTTCGATCCCTTCCTTTACATAGAGAGAGCTACTCTTCTTCCTCTCCCTGTCCCTCCTGCAGATTGCGTATCCTGGTATGTTGACATCCCAGTCATGGTTCTCTGTACCAGGTTTCTGCGACTGCCACAATATCCAGACAACCCTCCATCAAAGCCACCAGTTCAGGAAGCTTGTTACAGACTATGGGCATTGGTACTCATCATAGAAACATAGAATTTGACGGCAGATAAGGACCGCTTGGCCCACCCAGTCTGCCCATTTCCCTACCTACTGGATAAGCTGCAGATCCTAGATAACCAGCAGCCTACTTCTTCCTACCCCCACCCCCCAGAATTGCCTTATGACTATCCCATGCATGCTTGAATTCCACCACTGATTTTGACTCCACAACCTCCTCCGGAAGGCCATTCCATGCATCCACAACCTCTGAAAAATACTTCCTAAATTACCTCTGAGGCCGCCCCATCTTCAAATTGTGCCCTCTTGTTCTTGCACACCTCTTTTTTGAAAGATGCTACCTCTTGGACTTTGTTGATTCCCTTGAGGTACTTGAAAGTTTCTGTCATGTCCCCCCTCCCTCCTTTCCTCGAGGCTATACATATTAAGCTCCTTAAGTCTCTCTTCAATGTCCTCCGGTGCAGACCCTGCACCATTTTAGTTGCCCTCCTCTGGACAGCTTCCATCCTGTCTATGTCTTTGCGAGATTGGGTCTCCAGAACTGCACACAGTACTCCAGATGGGGTCTCACCAGCTGTCTGTACAGAGGATAACTTCCTGTTTTCTACTGGTGATGCCTCTCCCTATGCATCCCAGTATCCCCCCAGCCCTCCTTGCTGCCTTCTCACATTGCTTGCCCACCTTTAGGTCATCTGATATGACTACCCCCAGGTCCCTTTCTATTTTTGTTGTATCTCACCCCCCATTGTGTACTCTTCCCCTGGGTTTTTGTTTCCCAGGTGCATTACCTTGCACTTTAGCATTGAATCTAAGCTGCCATACATTTGACCATTCCTCTAACCTTGCCAAGTCCCTTCTCATCCTTTCCACCCCACCCTGTGCATCAACTCTGTTGCAGATCTTAGTGTCATCTGCAAAGAGACATATTTTCCTTCCAGTCCTTCTGCAATGTCGCTTATAAAGACATTGAAGAGGACTAGTCCTAATACTGAACCCTGCAGTACCCGCTAGTAACCCTCCTTTCTTCTGAGTGGACTCCATTTACTATTACTCTCTGTCCTATTCTCCAGCCAATTCTTTACCCAGGCTGTCATCTTGGGACCACTCCCAGGCTGGCTAACATATATTAATCTTTTGTGTGGGACTGTGTCAAATGCCTTGCTAAAGTCTAGGTAGGCCATGTCCACAGCCCCTCCCTGATCTACTACTTTGGTCACCCAGTCAAAGAAATCTATCAGATTCGTCTGGCATGACTTTCCTGCTGTGAATCCATGCTGCCTAGGGTCCTGTGCCCTTCTGGCCTCTAGATACGCGACAATTCTTTCCTTTAGAAGTGATTCCATCATTTTCCCTATCACTGAGGTTAAACTAACAGGTCTATAGTTTCCTGCTTCTGCCTTGCTCCCACTTTTGTGAAGGGGAATCACATCTGCCCTCCTCCAGTCCTCGGGTACCACCCCATCCTCCCATGATTTGTTAAAGAGGGTAGTCAGTGGTGTCACTAGTTCTACCCTTAGTTCTTTTAGAATTCTGGGATGAATCCCATCAGGCCCCATTGCTTTGTCCACCTTCAGTTTTAAGAGTTCTTTCAGAACCCTTTCTTCTGTAAATGGGCTGGTATTAACTTCTGTATCCAGAGTGTTACTACTGTTTGTTTTATGTACCTCCCCTCTTCCCTCCACTTTTTGATGGCCTTACCCTTTCAGCCCCATCCTGTCCTTACTGCCTTTGCGCCCCATTTACCTCTGTCCCTGCTCTCCGACTTCTCTCACCTTGGTGCTTACCTTACTAATTAAGGTTTGTAGGGGGTGGGGAGAAACGAGGGATTTCCTACTCCTTTCACTGTGCCCCCGGCTAGTTTAAACATCACAATGAAGCATTTAACTGCTCACCTAGGACCCTGGTTCACCCCTTGGACAGATGCAGACCATCATGCCAGTATAGGTCTGCATCCATCCAGGTGGCTCCCCAGTCCCCAATGAAATCAAAACTCCGAGCTCCACACCAGTTTTCAACCATTCATTGAATTCCCAGGTAAGGAGTACCCTAGCATCACCCTTGCATAGACAGGCAGCACCTCAGAGAAGGTTACCATATGCGCCACTGGTCTAAGGCCCCTCCCCAGCTCTACAAACTCCTCTTGCACTGCTCTGATCCCATTCCTAGTCATGTCATTTTTCCCTAGGTGGACAAGGACATCCAGCTCCCTCCCTCGTGCAGCTGCTCCACGATCCCAAGGATTTGCTTCTCGTCCCTCCAAGCTGTGGCGCCAGGCAGGCACCTCATATCCCTCTCCCCTTCCTCCCCCACTTCTACCCCCCAATGATTGAGCCCCCACCAGGAGCAGTTTCCTTCCCCTGTGGGGTCCGATGCCACCCTCCTGTGGGTCTCCTTTGTGAAGGTCTCAACTGCAGGTGCCTCCATACAGGATCCACTATCCACCCGAAGAGTGCATGAATTGGGGAGAGGTACAGCTGGAGGGATGCAACTCTGTTCCACCACCTTCTCCCTCCCCAAGCCCAGTCTCTCCTCTTTCTTGGCAACCTCTGAGGTAATGGCATTGGCAGTCAGAGTGGGGGAGGTTTCACGAATCCTAGCCAGGTCAGCCTGGAAAGTGGCAACCTCCTCCCTCAGACCAGAGAGGTGCCTGCAAACATGGCAGCATTGCAGCCTCCAGAATGTCTCCTGAAACAGTGCTGCCCCATAGACATTGCATTGTACCACTCCTATCGTGTCGTATTTTGTGTCCACTCTCCCATTTCTCTGTATGCTTACTCTCTCCTCTACTTACAACCCTCACCCTTCCTGTTCTGGGACAGCAAATTCCTATATTCTTCAGTAGCCTCCTTCCTTGCTTAGTGTCAGACCACCAGCACCCTTCCTACTGCCAAACAGGAAGTTCCTGTTAGTCAAATCCAGTGGCTATAAAAGTAGAACTGGCTTAGGATGGGTGGGATGGAGGGCAATTAGTAAGAAAAAAGGCTAGCAACAGGAAGTTGTACTTGGGAATCACCTGCTTTTATATTGTCTAAGCCACACCCCCAATTAAGTTCTCCTACTGATAACAGTAATCTGAGACACGTTTACAGAATATGTCCATTTGTGTGTGCAGTCCTCATGTCCTTCCATTTGTCTGCCATTAGCAGTTTTTTTTCCTAAATTAGCTTGCTAGTTTTACAGTTCCTGGGGATCTCAATCTTAGCACTGGTTTATTGCTCTTTTGTTCCCACAATACCTCCTGTCCCATGCGACAATGATTTATCCAGAATCATGGATTTTGCAAGTATTGGTTTAGAGCCAATTTTACAACAGCAGAGCTGTGATTAGGTAACTTTCCCTATCCAGTGAGCACAATCCACTACGTTTACAGTTTAGCAAATGTTCGAGGGCTAACTGAGTGGGTTATTCTGTAAGAAAACAGCCAAGTCTTTAATCAAAAACACTGATGATCTGAGGTGATGTGTACTTTATGGCTGTGTGCAGTTTGAAACAGAAAAGTTTTAAAAACACAAAACATTTACTTCTGCTGGCTAGACCAGACACACTTACACAAAAAACAAACATTGAATTAGAGCTAATCAGTGGATGCCAAAACATCCAGCTCCAGTCTTTAGTACTTGCTGAATCAGTAGTTCTGGAAGCATCACTGTCATGAGACAGGAGGCACTGTAGCAAAGACAGCAATAAACCATGCTAAGATGGAGATTCCTCAGGGGCAATAAAACTACCATATAAACTAGACTAACTTAGAAAACAAGCAGTTGTCAATACCGAATGTGGTCTTGCTGACACTGGCATTGGTAGTGCAGGAGTTAGAGAGATGCACAATAGGAATGTCAGTGAAATATGGAAGTGACGCCAACCCCACACCACCCAGCAGAGACAGACAGGCATTGAAGTGTGCCTCTGGGTCGGCCATAACGCTCATGCCATTTCACCTCACCCTACCCTGCAGACTCCAACAAGTATCACATTGTGCCTTGGGGTCCTCCGGCCTTACGCTCACCTCATTCCATAAAGAAATACGTTGAGATGGGTGCACTATAGGAGAATGGGGTGAACTCTGGCTGAAGAGTCCAAGGCACATTTTGATGCATGTCAGTGGCTGCAGGCTGGGGGTGGGATGATGTAGGCATTGCAGCAGACAGCCCAAGTCACACCCCTGACGCTGGTCTGTTTCTACAGGGTGGGACGTTATGGTTAGGAACCCTAATGCCCCAGGCGTTTGTTGGTATTTGCACTGCAAATTTTCAACATGGGTTTTCGTGACCCCACTTCATGAAAACATTTGGAGCCTCTGCTCATGAACAGTAGTACTGTGATTTTGTTAATCTGTCCGGAATGTTGATATCCCACAGTGATCGTGCCATGTGTGCAAAGCCACATTTCAGGCATGTTAAATGATAGCTGTACTGTTCATAAGGAGGTGTGAAGAAATGGCAATACTGAAAATCTGGAGTGAAAATATTAAACATTCTCAAAAGTTACTAGCGTGTGTAGAAACTGCACAACGCACACCCTTAACAGTCATTGTTTTGACTTTGTTCAAATTTGCAGCATAGGCTTTTTAGGAGCCCACCTCAAACACCGACACTATCATTTCCTTAATCTGTCCCAAAGGGCGATTCCGTGCAGTGACCTCGAAATCACCTTTCGGGACGAAATGACAGTGAAAGTTCATGAGGTGGGGTCCCAAGAACTCCCATGTTGAAAATTGAGCCAAAAGTTATAAAAATGGCGGAGAAATCCACTTAAGTTTGAACCCCCACATTTATGCCATTGTGCAGCTTTAGTTCGCAGTCAGCTTTGAAGAGTGCAGACGTTTCCCTGCTCCACCAAAAATAGTCGCGCTGGGCTCTGGAGGCAAGTATAGGGTGAGGTGGGGTGTCGTGTCATGTGCGCAGAGGGTGGGTCTGGGTTGGGAGAGGACACCGGATGGCAAGGGACCATTTTCTTTGTTTCAGGTTACAAAAAAGTCTGCAGTGAATATAAACAGGTGTTGGACACACTGGTGTGGGCTTCCAATGTGTCCCATTTGTTTGGGGGTGGGTGGGGTAATGTTAGCTACACTGGAGTGGACTCCCAGGTTGGCACACACTGGGGCTGGGGCATGAAAATGCCAATGCGATGGGGGTTTTAAATATGCTGATGGGGGGGGGGGGGGAGAAGAGAGATTGGGCACTCTCTCAGCAGACCAAAAACAGTAAAGGGAGCACATATGCAGACAGGGGGCTTGGGCATCCCCAAAGTCTGCTTTCTGGGGCCTGTGACAGGCAGACAGTGACAGCTGCCACCCACCATGTTTACTGCAATGTTACACCAGGCAAGGCACACCCTGCAAAGATCGGTTGCTCCCTCTTTGTGGTGGTGAAATTGTTTCAAGTTGGTGGCACGCTTTTGCACTGCTGTCAGACAGCATGCCATTGCATTCGTGCTACAGAGTCCAGCCTGGAAAAAAAAAAAAAAAAAAGGGGGAGAAGAAGAGTGGCACCACTATACAAATATTGACTGCACCTCCAAAGCTAGTTAGTCCAACTATCGCAAATATGTTGCTTGTGCATATGCAATGCAACATAAAATGTTAATACCAAACAAGTAAGCATTAATGCCTGAAGGAAGCTTCTACTGGGAAGAAATGCATGTTTTTTTTTTGGGGGAGAGAAGAAGAGGTTGTGGCAAAAGGTCAAAGGCCAAGTGCCTACAACCACCCAACCATACATTAATCCCCCAGTAGAAGCAGACTCCGGAGGACATCAATGTGCTTGCAATGACAATACTTGTGTTATTGTTGTTTCCATTCTGTTCGGTTTTGTATCAGCACGGTCAGATCCTACATCTTCGCTGTGATGCCTTTTCTGTGGTCTGCTTCACTGTGGGATATAAAGCGTTTTTTGCTGCGATAGCTTCTGGTGCTATAGTGCGACCCGGTGACCCCGTGATTAATGGCTGGATCGGGCAATACCAGTGATTAATCCCTGCTCCAATTTTGATCATGTGGTGCGTTTGGCCCAGTGACATTCCCTTATTTCACGTTTCTCTTTTTTTGCCATGTTACAAAAGGACAGGGCACAACAGGACCACACACAAAAAATATACATAAAATCAAAACACCGCATGACATATGTTTTTGCAGATTGACTGTAGTACTCCTTTAAACCTGGAGCCTTTCCACTCTGTCTGGTTCAAATTCAGCAGAGGTTGCTAGTTATCAAAAGCCACTGGCAGAGAGCAGTTTAGTGCTCTATGTGAAATGAGTTGGTGGTCTCAGTCCAGTCCCCAGTGGACACCCCACAGCTTAGTCTCATGGGGTCAATGAGTGAATGACCAAGGGATCCAAACTACCCTCTCACCCATGTGGTGGCCCCTACATGACCAGCTTGAGCAGTGTGGGAAACTTGCACTGTGCTGTACACCCATGTAGTGGATACAAAAGGCTTCCATTTTTGGTGCCATCAATGCAGCACCTTCTACAAACAATTAAAAAGGTGAACATTTTTAAACACACACACACACACACACACACACACACACACACACACACACACACACACACACACACACACACACACACGATTAGCAATACAACCCTTGTCACTAGTGAAAACTGCTATAACATTAAACTACAGAGAACACAGTACATAGTTTGAATACAACATAACAGGTGTCAGTGACACACAAATCAATTACAAGTGCATTCATTAGATGCTTCAAGCCACAGTTTCAATCTAGTTTTAAAGAAACTAACCATTATGCAACACACAATTTTGTTCAGAAAAGAATTATAGAAGGAAACCCTGTATGAAATTCATGTCTGGTCTACTGCCAGGTATTCTAAAGACAAACCTGCCAGAGTCCTAGTCCCTTGAGTATTTAAATACTCTGGTGGGGCATAGTGCCCGACCCTTAGGGGGCAAAAGAAAAGTACCCATTTTAAAATTAATCCCATTTTCAAGAGGACAATTTACAGCTTTTAAAAGAGATTACAATGGTGGATTCTACAATGGCAGGATTTAACTGGTAGAATTGTCAAAAAAAAAAAAAAAAACACAACACACACACACACTATAGGTAACCCTTAGTTTTGCCAATATTCTTTCATTACTACCAGAGTACACAATTAATCCATGGTCAAGAACACTAAAAATATGGGTCAAACGTGTCCTAGATTCTGGTTTTAGAAAAGCCCTGGCTCTAAACAAGAATCCCAGCCTTTGACAGTTTTTAATCACACTATGGACATGTGGTTCAAAAGGAAGACTGGAATCAAGGGTTATACCCAAACATTACAATATGTTTGCTAGTTCTATTCCCCCCCCCCTTTGTTAGGTCAATAGTGGTTTTAAATTCTCTTCTTTCTTGGTCCAGTAAAAGCCATAAGCGTGTGTTTTTAATACCATAGGTCTTGCCACTAACCATTTTTTTGAAAGAAATCAAAAGCATTCTGAACCAACATCACGGCATCATCAGGTTCAGCCCCTATATTAAAAAAATATTGCATCGTCTGCATACAAAATCATGTCAGAATTCAAACAGCATTCATAACGAGAAAACAAGAGATGTCCTAAAAATAAATGATGTGGTACTCTGCATTTCATTGGAAGGGATTCTAACACTTCCACCCATCGTCGTACAACATTCCCATTTATATAAATACTGTAGCTTGCAAACCAAGTTATAACATCAAAAGAAAAATGCACAGCTAAGAGGGAATTGAGCACAACTGACCATGACCTACAAAAATCAAAGGCCTTGGTGAGATTTACAAATACAGCTGCAACAGAGTGCCCCTTATCCAGGGCATCCTGAACACAGCTTGTGAACTCCACCAAGGCCGTTTCAGTATTGCGATTCAATAAATCCATGCTGTGAGACAGTTAACTATATTTTTCCAGATTATTTGGTCAAAAATGATCCTTTCCGTCTTAGATAATGGTGCTAATAAGGAAATACATGCAAGTATATAATTAGAAACATTCTGCCAGATTTAAATATAAAATTTAATCAGCCATTTTCCAAATCTTAGGGAAAACTCAATGACAATGAATAACTGAACAAAGGTTAGTGGAAAGGACAGTTTATTGATTATGGACTCTAAGTTGGAGATCAATTTCATCCTACCAATGTATGGTAGAGGAATACCATCTTCCCTGGATCCCCTGCCCAATTAGATTTAGTGTCTGCGGATTTCATTTTTTGTGCATTTCCCCAATGAATTAGTCTGTTCAGTCACAGACTTAGTATGGGGTTCATTTCTGGAGACCACACCTCAGCAAGTACAAGATGCATTAGAAAGAGTTCACAGAAGGGCAGCAAGGATGGTGCATGGTATGCAGGGGAAGACATACAAGCAGAGGTGTAAGAAGCTAAATCTCTACACACTGGAAACAAGGAGGGAAAGGGGAGACATGATTGACACAAACCTTTAAATATGTAAAGGGGCTCAATAAGTAGGGGAAGGGGGTCGAGGAAGGAAGGAGCCAGAACTAGGGGGCACAGCCTCAGACTGCAAGGAAACAGATACAGGGGCAATGTGAGGGGGCGTTTCTTCAGAGAGGGGGGTGGAGACCTGGAACAGACTGCCAAGACTGAGCGGCAGGGCTAAATCAGTGCAGAAATTTTAGAGGGCATGGGACAGGCATATGGGGCCTGAGTATTTTGGGGCGGGGCGGTGTCTGACAGGAGGGAATGTGAAAGGGAAAATTGGACAGACTGGATCGGCTGGAAGGGTCCTTTTCTGATGTCAAGCTTCTATGATTCAGTCAAAGGGAAAAAAAATAAGTTACTGCATATTTTGCTCCTCTGATTTGTGTTTTGCATTTATTTTGTGGAGTTTTATAATGCTGTAATGCAACAGTGTTCCTGTTAACTCTATACTTTCTCCACATTTTATCTCAGTTTCATCATATCTAAAATATCCTGTGCTACCCATCTATTTTTATTTGCCCATAACCTCATTTTTTCCTCCTCCCCAGAAAAAGTCTTCTGGTACATCGTGTCAGCCAATTTTTCTACCCAAGCCATACCAACCTGCTCTGTTGGTAGCCTGAATGCCCATCCCCCACTGTCTCACCATCTTGGCACATAGTTCAATCTTCTACCACCCTCTGTATAGTACTTACATCCCTCCCTCCCCACCCACCACTGGTTGTGTACTGCAGTTTCTAGCCCCATCCCACACTGTTTAAAACTAGTCATATAATCTTCCATTTCAAATAATGGATAAAACAGGACCCTGCATCATGTTTGTAGCCCACCTATGGCCAGATTACGCAGTCTCATGTGTGGTCTCCCTAGTGATCAGAGGGGCAACTTCTAGCCATTATCTGAAAAGGAAAGATTGTATGAACAGTTTTAAACTGTGTGGAATGGGACTACAGCAGTTCAGTAGTCCCCCCCCCCACCCAAAGCCCATCTATAAGTAGTAAAATCAAGCTTTGTGTGTATTTGATCTTTCTGTTTTTCAGAAAAATCTACAGTTCCACTCCCCTACCCCAAAACATGTACAAACCTGATGTCTTGGGCGACCAACAATGGAGGGGAATACAGCTCGAGGGGCATCATCACCAGCAAAGCCAGCTTTGCACATACCAGAGCCATTGTCGATGACAAGTGCGGCAACTTCGTCTTCCATTTTATCTGGGGTGGAAAAAAAAACAAACAAAATAATGAGCTGATGGTAGGTTTTTAGACTAAGTTTTATCAATCTCAGTAGCTTAGTATTGCTAACCCCACCTGGTGGCCAATGACTGCTGCCTGGAATACAGAGGTTTTAGCCAGAGGCAAGTGACGCAACACTACTCTGGGGCCATAGCCATTACAAAGAAAGTTGCGACTTGGTGCTCACTCAACTAGCCAGATATAAAAATTACATACATACCGTAATTCTTGATCTTCCTGTGCATCTTCATCATTCATCACTAGTGGATGACTTGCCAGAGACAAGCACCCATGGGAGCTTTTGTTTGAGGCCATGCACTGTCACGACACTTGCAAGTTGGCCAGAAATGGCTGTTGGCTCCTCCTCCACCACTGTTCTGCCTGACGAGAGACAGAAGAAAATGAGGGATACAGTAGAAATTGAGCCTGAGGGACTGCATAAGGAAAAGGATATAAACTGAAAAAAGGAGTAGGCAGACCAGAGGATGATCTAGGCCCCTAGTTGGTCATATGTGGATATAACAGAGAGAGAGGGAGGCTATAAATGAGAAAGGCGGGGAGAGAGGAGAAGGGGGCAACATACATATGTCAGGTGACTCATCTTAAGAGACCAGGGAGTGCTTTTAGGGAGGGAAGGCAGTCAAACCACAGGTAGCCGTTACCAAGGCTGAATCTTGGTTTACTAACCTCCCCTTCAGGGAGAAGATGCATGGAGAAGTACCCCCCTCCTAATCCCTAGAGGGCGGAGGCCACCCTTGGTGAGGATTCCCAAGTCCTCCCCTCCCCTGGTTACTGATTTCCAAAGGAAGAACCCACAGGGTTCGGTGGGGGGGGAGAGAGAATGAGTGATGATCCCACCTATCAATATCTCCCTCCCAGGAAGGTGAAGGAGGCAGGGAAGTGAAGAACAAACAAGCTATCTAAAGAAGGGAGCAGAGGGGGAATCCCTGCTAGCCCCATCCCAAGGGACCTCCCAAGAGTCTGCAAACCCCGACAGGCGGACCAACCCTGGAGATCGTACCCAGGACAAGGGAGAGGGGCCCACCAGAAGTCCCCCACCTAGCTATTGTCTGGAAAGCACTACTCACCCTCCTCCCAAAAGCCCATCTTGCCACTTTCTAGGACAAGGAGGGGTGCCAAGGAATAGAGGGACCCAACTGGATCCCAAGGAGGAGGCATCGCCCAGGGAGGCCTTCTGAGGGCAAGGTGGGTGGGATTCAGTGGTGAATGGTGAAGACACACAGAAAGGGCAAGAATTACGATAGAACCGCAATTTTCATATCCTCCATGTATCAGTGTTTACCATTCATCACTGGTGGGCGAGTACCTAGCCCCCCTAAATGGGGTTCAGTATTTTCAAGAAAGGAAGGAAGAAAGGAAGGAAGGAAGGAAGGAAAGAAAGAAAAAAAATAAAGACACTGAGAGATTAACATCCCTCAGCCCCCACTGGGTGGGGTGGGGTGGGGAGAGAAACCCCTCTCTACCTCCCAGTTAGGACTGGGACTGGTCAGGGTGAGGCCAGTTCACCTATTCCCTGGGGGAAGAAAGGCACCCCTGCAGTTCCCATCGCACCCTGTGGGAGAAAAAGAGTGGGTCTCCGGAATGCAGAGGCCACCACCCCACATCCTGCCAAGGGCGATAACCAAGAAAGGCGAAGCCATGCAGATCCCGGTCCCTGCAAGCCATGAAGAGACGTCACTGGTGTCATAAGACACCCTTGACTGGTGCCTTGCCAGCTCCAGACCTATTGCAGAGAGGACAATGGTTTGCCAGTTAGCCTCTGAATCAGGCAGTGATGCCAGTGCCTGGCCCAGCATCGCCCACAGATACCCATTATAGGCAGCGTGGTGCGCCTAATACGAAACAATACATAACATGATCCATGCAGAGGAGAAAACTCTCCACCCAGGCAATCAAACTCCGACGAGTCAAGATCCAAGAGCTAGTCGTTGACCAGATCGCTATGTCTGGTAGGAGTGTCCAGTCGCATCAACCCTGTAGTGGGATGCAGCCGAGTGCCTGGAGACCTCTGGTGTGCGCTGTACCGACACTGGCAGCCCAAAGTGGCTGGAGCTGTGACAGATTGAAGCTGCCAGGTACTGTACGATGCCTCTTGTAAAAGGGATAGGCCAGGAGGGGACTGCCAAGTGGTTCGCACTGTACTCTCCTAAAAAGGCTTGCGTCATACGGTGGTGGGCAAGGTGATGGAGGGCATTGTCAAGGAGAGGCGGGGGGGGACCTGGAAAAGTCAGGGTGCCTGGACGATAGACAGCATGGATTCGTCTCAGGGAAATCGTGTCAGACAAACCTTGTGGAGTTCTAAGACTGGGTGACGAGTGCCTTGGACCTGGGTAGACCAGTGGGCGTCCTTTCTAGACTTCAGCAAAGCATTCGACTCTGTTCCTCACGTGGACCTGTTGGATAAGCTGGGAGAAATGGGGTGGGGAACCAGATGATCAGGTGGATAGGCAATTGGCTCCAGGACCGGACCCAGAGGGTCGTAGTTGGCAGGATAGTCTCATCCCCAAGGAGGGTCATTAGTGGGGTCCCAGAGGGATCAGTCCTTGCCCCCGTCTACATCTCTGACATAAAGACACGAATCAGGAGTGAGATGAGTCTCTTTGCAGACGACTCAAAACTGGGGGAAGTTGGGGAGGGTGGCCCTACAGGGGGACCTAGAGGCTCTGGAAAGATGGTCTATAAAGTGGAAGCTGAGGTTCAATGCAGGGAAATGCATGGTACTCCACCTGGGGGGGCGCCAGAAACCCGGGCCAAGTGTACACCCTGTGGGGGGTGGGGTGGTGAAATGCTACAAGTCTTGATGGCTGAGAGGGACCTGGGGGTGGTGGTGGATGTCAAGATGAACAACTCGGAGACTTGTAGGAGGGCAGCAGCCAAGGCCAACAGGATGCTGGGATGCATTGTTGGGGGAAGAGAGAGAGAGAATCACCTCCAGAAGGAGGAGTGATACTCCTCTGTATAACTGCTTGGTGAGGCCACACCTTGGAGTACTGCGTGCAGTTTTGGAGCCACACTTAAAGAGGACATTAAACTCCTGCAGAGGGTCCAGAGGAGGGCAACCAAAATGATTTGGGGCTTGGGTGACAGGACCTATGAGGAGGCTCGAAGAACCATACATGACGATGGAAGAGAAGGCACTTGAGGCGCGCATGGTGAGAATAGGTCTTCAAGTACATGAAGAGGGTAAATAGGGGAGGAACAGACAGGGTGCTTCGAAGGAAGGTGCCACTAGAGGGAATGGGTGGAAACTGGAGGTGGGACGATTCAGGGGAGAAAGGAGGAGGTGCTACTTCACTGACATGGTGGTGGAGGCAGAGACAGTGGAGGGGTTCAAGAGGGGGTGGGACAGGTACAGGGGAAGGGTTCTGGAAGCAAAATCCAATGCAGCAAGAATATCCGGAACTGGGAAGGGAGAAGCCAGAGAAGGCGAGGGGGGCAGAAAGGTCAGCACCCAGGGTGGGGGCTGACCAAACGAGCAGACACGAAAGACCGTTAGGCCTATTCTGCTGGCATTTTAGTATGTTAGTTTATGCTGGGTATTGCAACGGGCTATAAAAGAGATATGCAGGTCCCAGACCAGCTTCGCCAGTAAGCACAGATACTAGGCTTGAGCAGCACCAGAGGACAGGGACAGAAGGCTCCTCTCCCTCAAGGGAGGAAAACGAAGAGGCAGAGGAACCCGAAGAGTCAGACTCCGGCTGCGGAGGGAGAGACTGTTGAAAGACCTGCTCATCCATGGCCCCAACGTACTGGGGGAAGTCTGCAACCTGGGATCTGAACTGTTTCCAAGTGAAAGGTACTAAAAGGACCAACATGGCATGGGTGAAGAACTGGCCACCATACGTGGAGCGCCTCTGACAGAGCTAAGAGACCTAGCAGACGATGCTGAAAGAACAGGGACTCTAAGTCTGCTCTGTCACTGGCCTGTGGAGCAAAGAAACACTGTTGGGACCGAGCGCTGTAGGGGAAGCTTCCCTACGAGGGGTCTGGGGTTGCATGGATCCAGAAGGGTGGTCCCCAGCGCCACCCGAGGACTCGGGGGAGGAGGAGAAGGAGAGAGAAGAACCAACATGGTTTTGGCACTGTTGTCTCCTCCCCTAGCCTCGAAGGACTGTTGCAGCCCCTCGCCCATTCCCTCAACCCGAGGTTGACTTCTCCCTCCTGACCCTGCACAGGATGCCCCACTACAGGCTCCCGAGGAGAGCCACAGTGGAGGGGATCCAGTTCTAGCCTGGGGGCGCTGCACCGAGGCGCAGCAGCCAACTCCTCCCTTAAAGCTCAGACCACTACACCCATAGCAACGGGGCTGCCAAATTGCACCAACATCCTGGTGCCACCACTGGCCCAGGGGTCAGCACCAGTCGCAGTCATAGGGGGCACCTGGGGGGGGGGGGGAGAGAGCAGTGGTCCTGTGCCCCGTGGAACCCACCAACTCCGGGTTTTCAGGTTGCGAGTCTGGGTCACCCTCCTGATCATCTGGCTCAGGAGAGAAGATACAGAGGAGCTCCAGACTGGAAACCCCAGATGCTACCTGCGGCAAGCAGCACCACAGAGGCGCCCAGCACTTCTTGCAGTGCCATCCTGATCATGGGGCCGTGATCAGCTCCGGGATCTAGGGCAGCACCAGCATGTGGTGCCGAGGAACATCCCATGCTGGTCCCAGCAATCTGCACCTCCGAAGAGATGACTGCCAGGGAAGTGCTCCAGCCCCGGGTGGAGCCAGACCGGTCCTCCGGCACCACGGTAGGGACCTCCTCCATGGCAAGGCTAAAAGAGGAGGAAGCCCCTCCTCACCAGACCATGCAGGCCCAGGAGGGGACCTGGAGAAAGGGTGAAGAGTCCTATACTTTGACTGACGAGAGCCATGACACCCCTGAAAGTTGGCAAAGCCCAGCTGACAACGCATGGTGATTGAGAACGTGGAAGTACATGGAGAAGCAGGCATCACAGTGATCCATGTTGTGCTGGGGTCAAAGGCAGACATCATGCTGGTCCGTCACGGAAATTTGCCAGCCGCAGGGACACAGACGCATAGGAGGCCGTCACGCTTTCAATGAACCTGGCATGATGCAACGGCAACTCAAACGCAACAGAAAAGACTCTGTGTTAAGGAAAGGTTTTACGGGTCTTCAGTAATGGTGCAGAGTGGTGAACAGCAGAACCGAGGTGGATTACTTAAGGCAACATCGACAGCGGCTCTGAGGTGTTGAACTGCTCCAGGACGGACTAGACCACAATGACGTGCTACAAATTCTTCAGCTGCAGGTGAGGTGCCATCTGACGGGAGAAGCAGGACCGAGGTGGAGGAGGAGCCAATGGCAGTTTCTGGCCAACCCATGAGTGCCGCCAGCTCCCCCCCAAAAAATAAAAGGCTCCTGCAGGGTGCAGTCTCCGGCCAATCACCCATCAGTGATGAACCGCGAAGACTATCCTGCTGGAGTAGGTAGATTTGTCCTCCCTGTGCCAAGGCCTCATTCTCAGTCACAGAGGACTGGTGCAAACATACCAATCCTTAGAAAGCCCCAGAGCTATTCTCAAAGGAGGTTAGCAAACTCCTCCTGCACATGTAAACTACTGTAAATTTACACTGGAGGGGTGGAGTCAGACAAGTGCCAGCAGAGCCACATAAGCATGGCAACCCTTACTTTTGCAGTCACATTAATGACATATGCCAGAAGAATTTTATTTGAGCAGCTAATAGTAATGCAATGCAGAACCAAAGAGTCAGCAAGGGGCAAAGATTGGTGAGGGACTGGACCCACAAGCAGTGCGAGAGACTCCAACAGATGCCAGGAACTGCATTCGGCCTTGGGAACAGGTGCATCAGTGGACCACAAGGGGAGCCAGGCGAGGCCCACAAAAATGATGCAACAGGTTAAACATTGCAGGGTCATGCTTTGCTGCAGTAGTCCAGCTTGGAAAATTGCATCAGTTTGCACTGCCCCCCCCCAAATCTACAGTGATCCCAAGCTATAAACAGAGGTTATTGGGAAGGTGTGTGTGTGTGTGTGTGTGTGTGTGTGTGTGTGTGTGTGTGTGTATGTATATATATATAAAAAACACACACACACACACACACACACACACACACTCTCTATTACTTCCTCTCCTTGTTCCTTTCGGATTGCTCTCTGGTGTCTAATGGCACCCCCTGCCTCTCCCCATAAGCCTTCCTGTACAGTGGCACCTCCTCTAGCTCTTTCCCCATTCTCCAGTGGTACCCCCCTTCCCATCCCATTAAGTTCTTGGTGTCCGGCGGCACCCCACCCACATGACACCAATCCCTGATGACTGGCACATACATTCTGCTTAGTCCCTCTCCCAACTGAGGTGCAAGTTGCACAACTGTGATACCAAGATAGAGATACACATGCGTGCATACATGTGCGCGCTTACACACACACACACACTTAATAGATACGTGTATCTCTCTCTATGCATTTCTATCTCCATACATACGTACACACACACACCCCCACCCCAATCTCAGCCCCACCACCCTCCCATGCCCCCTTAATCAAACTCACCCACATGGTGACAAATGTCAGTATAAAAGTCCTGAAGCACTGTGCCACTGATCCCAACAGTCTCACTGCCTGGCCTGAATGCCAACAGTCTCTCCCAGTAGTGACTTATGACAGCATGAGGAAGAGACTGCTGGAATTCAGGCCTAGCAGTGAGATTGTTAAGGGACTGTTGGTGTGCCATCCCCCCCCCCCCCACTTCAAACTGTGGATAAGTTTTCTGATCAAGATCATTATTGGTGGTTGGGGGGGTTGGAGGCATTTTGCACGAGCCAAAATAGGAAAGTCAGGAGGGAGTCACACTCACTCTAGCAGTTTGCACCATGCCCAGGGCCAGCAAATTACTGTTAAAAAATCCCCCCCCCCCCCACAGCAAGGGGTGGCTGACCAAGACAGTTACACCTGTAACCCCAGCCTCTGTCCATGCACATAGGTCCATGAATATACAGCATTCAAAACTGAGGGAATTTAATTGCCAAACACTTAAGAGTTTGGCCCACCATCTCCCCCTTCCCCTGGGGTCACCCCGATTACTGTTCTCAAATGGTTTTAATCTGCTACTTTAAGACTATGGGCTTGGCTGAACAGCATTAGTCAGTTTTCTGTAGTTTGACTTTTTTGTTTGCTAATATATACCCAGTGGGTCAGTGCCTTGTACAAATGAGCATATGATCATGCAGGTACTCATTAGCATCCTAACATACCTGCTGCATACACCTAGTCCAGCCCTGACAATTATGCACTGCAACTGAGAAACTGACCTGCAGGAAGCATCTATCGCAAACAGGAGCCCCCAATACACAGATCACAAATTAGTTCAAGTTTGGAAAAGGTAGACCCAACACTACAAGCGCAAGCAGCCACCCCTTTACTCCCCCCCCCCAAAACAAAAATAAAATTTGTGAGCCTGTTCACCGCCCACTTGTCTAGAGACCCACCAGCCCAGTTTGCATTGTTCTGCCCCCTCTGCAGCTGCTGCTCAGTTACCACACCCTGTCAACTTTCAAATTTCTAAGCCAAAAGCCCTGGACTTCACCCTCAAAACAGTTAATCAGTGTCTAAACAGGCAGTTCCAGCAAGGTTCCCCATTTGTAAGTGTGGTGCCCATGGTGTGTACACAGACACTATAATGTGGGGAGGAGGTCTTTCATGGTCACCTGCCCGGCTGCTGCATCACTACTGTTTTGATATCTATGCTCTGTAGTAATCATTTAAGCACATCCAAGGATTTTGTTCGGATGGGCTTACGCAGTCACTAAAAACCAATAAATGTATACAGCATACTGAAGTTCCAAGGAATTACACACTCCTGGCCCCATTCCCAATTAAGAACCCTATACAGTGCACATTGAAGGCCCAAGAATGACACACCCATGGCCCCATTTCTAATTAACTGGCAACCCTGTGCTAAGGAGGCAGAGTGCTCTAGTAGTTATGAATACCCCTCTGACATCAAGGACAGTCAAGCTGCATAACAGAGAACACAGAGTAAACTTGAGTAAATCCACCCTGGCTAGACTGGATTCTCTTTTTAACTCCTGCCACTTTGCACTGGATTGTCCTCCCTCCACTCACCACTGTGACCTGTACAGTTATCCTCCCTTGTCAATAGGCGCCTATACCACTGTCTGCAACAGACTCACTGCCAAACTCTGGCCCCAGTTACTGTCCTCCTACCTAGCCTCTACCCTAACAGCCCAAAAACCATCAGCATACTCACTTAGAAATGGACTCCTGTCTACTACAAATCCCACACATGGCTACCTCTGCTGGACAGTCGGCTTTTAGAGTCCGTCTACCAAAAACTATGAAACTCTGCCGGCAGACATCCGGCTCTCCCCCTTCCCTCGGCAACAAATCTCCCTTCTAAAAGGGCAAGTCCTCATAAGCTGCTCATGTCAACTTGATGTGCACTAGCATGGGCCATGTCAAATTAGTGTGCACAATGTAAGGGCCAGTCACCCAATGCAAATCTCTTGTCCACTGAAATGCTGAACTATCAAGTTTTGTTTGCCATTACCTTTTCTACATATTCTGCCTACTATTATGCTGTTCACTTTGTTTTTTGTCTCTTGTGCATACTACTTCTAGATTTATCATTGTAATTATAAAACCATGTACATATTGTATGTAATCTATGTAAATTTTGCTATTCTATCATTTCTGTATGTTTACTTGTATGTACTATAATGTTCCCTCCACCTCTCGATTCCAGCTACGTCCTGGGGGTAATCTGCTCAGTATGTCTTTCCTGGTAACACTTTTAAATAAATAAAAGTAAATAAACTGGTCTCCCAGTACTCATCTCCACTAGCTGCTGTAAATCGGAAGTAACAGGACCCAACTAAAAAATGCTGCATGTCAGCTCGAAGAGTCCGTTATACAACCCCTCCTTGCACGCCAGGGCTACACCCGGCATCTATTTACTTTAAGAGACGCACCTTGGAAGCGTCTACACCCATTCTTATCAGAAACACACACACACCTACCTCAGTGATTAGGCTACAATCAGCCAATGTCGAACACGCCCTCCAAGTCAAGGAGTTCAACAGGATGCTAGATACCCAAGTCAAGTCACAAGTACTGCCCCACCCCAATCATGGAGCTCAACAACAGGGTTACAAGCATCCCATCCAAGTAACAAATGCACCCCCTCCTCAAGTTACACAAGCAGCTCCCGCCCAGAGTCGGGGGGGCTCATAAGAGCTGCACCGCTTACAATTCCGCCAAATTTAATGCAGCTGCGAAAGCCTGCGAACTATATTCCTGCATGTAGAGAATGCCAGGGTCACAGCACCCCCGTGACTTTACCCACCTACCCAAATCCAAATATCACCCCAGCCAACTAGCGGCCCCGCCCAAACTCTGCAGTCGTCTGCCACTCATCAAATCGTTCTCTAATCTCTACAAAGAACCTGCGGTGATACTGCAGAGTATCGGACCAGCAACCGACCTACGCCATTAGCGTGGGAGCAAATTACGCTATTTGCTTCAATCAGTCCTTGGGTTATTTTGAGTTTGTGGGCTTCAGTCCCAACACCCCCAAAAAAAAAAAAAAAAAATTTACACACGGGGTGTGGAGGGCAAACCCCCAACTCAAACAAAACAAACTGACACAACAACAGTAACCGCAAGAACGCGCTATATTCACAAGTTTTACGCTATTAACGCAGCGCTGGTACCAATACTCTCCACTACCACCGAACCTCCAATGCACTGGTCTTTAACGACTACAAAAACGAGGATACTCCCGGTTCCCCACCGCGTCTTTCCAGCTCTAAGGGATTACATGGCTTTAAAAAGCACCGGATAAGCGTCACCTTCAGTAACCCCGTTAATCCTCTGTTCCTGAGGTACCACGGCGACCTTCCGCGCCAACAAATCGTTATTTAACGGACAGTCACTCGGATAACATCACAAGGATTTTCGCCCCCTCTGCATTAAGCAAGCGCCAAAAGCCTCGGTCCCGTTTTACCTGTGTGAGGTGAAGTTTTTGCTGGTGGTTACAGGGATGGCTGCTTACAGACGTTTCCCAAATCGTTGTCCCCGACTCACTGACACTTCCCCAAATCGACACCGCCTCTAATAGTTGCTGCTTGTACTGCCCGCCACAGCGCCACTCCTACGGCACAAACATGTCCATCTATGGGTATGGGTTTGAAACTCGCCGCCTGATTGGTCCATCCTCGGGCCCAGCACTTCCCCGCCAGAACGTCGCTTCGCCGGTAGAGGCGGAAGTTACGTTGGAGAGAGCGCGCGCGAGAGAGAAAAGAGAATGGCTGGCAAGTCCATTAGCCTACGGCGGTGAGGTGTTTCCCGTGAACCATGGTAAAGGGAGAAGAAAAGCTGTGTTTTATCAGTGTTTAGGATTCTTTTTTAGGCGTGCTGCACAGTGGACCATAATGATTCAAGGCAAGGGTGTATGCAGGCATACTTGCTGTACACATTTGTGTACAGTATATTTAAATAATTTCCCAGAACAATATATATATATATATATATATATTGTAAAATAATATGAATTAAGCAATATACTACAAGAGGTGTTGGTGATGCCAGGATTTACCTACGCCTTGGGTGTTGTTTGGCCACGAGGCGAAGTGGCCAAACAACACCCCAGGGCGTGGGTAAATCCCGGCATCACCAACATTCTGGAGTGGCATATTGCGATTATACAATGGATGTCTGTACATTTTGTGTGAAAAAGTCAGGAAAAAAATAAGTTGGTTTAGATGTTTTAATAATTTTTATTAGATTTGTTCTTACGCGTGCAGAAATAGTGCTTTGTTGCAGTGGTGCAAGTGGTAGACAAGAAGTGCAGGAACTCGGCACTGGCAATTAAGAAATACAGAATGAAGATTTTCAATCTGAAGGATGGCAGTGTCAAGGCACGCCTATCTGATTCGACGCTAGTAGATTCAGTTAGAGATATTAAAGTATTTCTAGGAAAATAACATTGTACAGGTTAAATGGTGTTATGGAAACCCTGATAGCAGATCACAGATCCAGAAAATGTCACTATGTTGCTGGTTTAAGAATTTCAGTTATAGTGTTAGTGGGAAGAAGTACAGGAACTCAGTTTCCGCTGGGGAAAAAAAAAAGGTGCAGGAACTGAGTTCCTGTGCATCCTGCTCACTTTCATCACTGCTTTGCTGGTAGGTATGCACATGTGTAGTGGTGTCAGCAAGCAGGCAAGGAGATACCCTGAATGGTTACAGTTTGGGGAAAACGGAGGCGCCAGGGAACCGTGGGTCTGGAGTCTAGTGATGTAAGCTGTACTAGTGCATATTAGAGCAAAAGCGAAGAGAGTAATTTTGTTGTGGGATGTTTTTGACAGTGTCGCTGACAAACTGAGACCCTGTCCACACTGCACCAGTAAAACCGGTAACGTTACAGAGGGCTTAAACCATTACCGTAATGGTTTGCATTTACACTGGTAACGTTACAGAAGGTGTTTTTGGAACCATTATAGAAACCTGTTGTGAAGTGGTTTCAGCAAAGGTCCCTGTAACAGTTGCAGTTCTGTAATGTTACCGGTGTGTGTCTAAACGCTCCACCGTGTAACCTCCAGTCCCCCACCATACCTGCATGCATTGCAGCACTGGTGTAATGCATGCAGGGACGGGGTGGAGGCTACCAGGGTGTACCAAAGGTAGTGTGAGGCACGAGCGTAGGCTGCAATACTGGGCTGCCTCCATAGCAGGGTAACCCAACCTACAGTAGTATGCCCACCCCTGGAGTTACCCATGTGTCCCCACTTGACCTACCTCCCTGTCCTCACATGCCTCCCTGAGAGTCGCCTCCTGAAGTATCCACAAACTGTCCGTGATGATGCCTCTCACTGTGACGGGTGCTGGGAGTACCCTGCCTGCCCATCAGAGCTATGGCATCAATACTACCTGTGGAACGGTGCCAGTAGTGCACACGTACAACGGTTGAGCTCCTGAGTACATCGTGTAACACCACTGCTGTGGCCAATAGATGTGTGGCACTGTGTACAGGGGAGTGGTGGGGTACACCAGTGGCAGTAGTGGAGGGGCTGCCATCAGCCATTCGGCAGCAGTACCTGACCGGCTGTCGTACCCTACCCCTGTTGGACATGTTGCCATGTCACACACTGTCCCTCCCTCTCACAGCAGTACCTCCCTGAATCCACCATGCAGACCCCCCCCCGCACCTTCTCCCTGTCTCCTCCTCACCATAGGGGTGTAACGGATCATTGCCATACTGTATGTTGCACATTATGGCTTGTACAGATGCATACTACCCCATATGTATTGCTGGTGGGTGCCTCTCATCAAAGCTGTCCTCACCAGGTGCACCATGGGATATGCTCTGCTTCGACGGGGTTGGGACCACACATACTATCACACACACTGTGGACAGGCTGTACCGTTTTCAATCCTTTATCAAACTGTTCACTGGCAGTGTGGCCACACTGTACCGTTTACGGTCTGTAGCGGTTTGCAACTGTTACAGATTTTAAGTGGTGTAGTGTGGACGGGGCCTGAGTAAGAGCAGGGTTCTGAAAGTGAAATGGAGAGAGCTCAGGAAAGAATAACGTGTGTCCCTGAAGCCAGAAAAGAAAAATAAATTTTCCTGTGATTGGAGTTTTTTTTTTTTTTTTTTTAATTCATTGCAGAATTACACTTTTGAAACTTGCAGCATTTTTGATATTGTTTACTGGGACTGCAACATCACAGCTTTGTGGAGGTTTTGCCCTGCAACTGTCGGTGTTTTTGGCGGTTTTGTGTTTGAGATGGTCGCATTGATTTCAGGGGGGTCCTTGATGTGGCTTATTGGTGGCTGGCACCTCTTCCCATGGGGTGATTGTAGCTTTTACAACGGGAGCGGAGTGCCAGGTAGCCAATGACATTACAGGAGTTGTGCTTTATTTTAAAGCACATTGTATAATGTTAGCTACTGAATAGTGTCACTATTAAAACTACTTGTTCTCCTGTTTTCTAGTGTATGGCTGGCACTTGTTTGGCCTTGATTTCTATCGTGGCTGAAATTATGTTGGCCACAATCATCCAATGGTCATAGAACGTGGTTGTACCCTTCTGTGGTACAACAGCATTCAGGCTGATCGAAATCCTTGTGCCATCTGTGAACTGCTGCACGCACAGTAATTGGTTCAGCTTCTGAACTGAAAATATGGCTGGGACAGAGCCCAGAACAGATCCCCATCGAAAACCGGGACGTCTGAAAAGAACCACCATAGGATGTGAGCGTACTGCTTTTGCAATTTAACATTTAACCAACTTTTTTTTTTTTTTTTTTAATTACTTTCGTAGGTGCTGCTGTGGCTGACTGCTCCTCACTGATAGCATTTCCTGCTGCTACGGTTACTGACTGCAGCTGATCCTCACACCACTTTCAACAAAATACAATGGACTATAAAAACTGCAAATCTGGAGACCTGGGTTTGAATCACACTGCCCCCACTTGCATACTGTGTGACCCTGAGCAAGTCACTTAACTTCCCTGTGCTCCCAGGTTGCACCTGTAAACAAGCTTTCAGCTTAGTGTGTCTCACCTGGTTAAACAATTGGGGGCGAAAGGAAAAAGTAGTGGCTGGGCAGCCAATAAGTACAATGCTCTGTATTGCCACCAGTTTTTTTTTTTTTTTTTTTTTTTTTACTTTTTATTTTTGCCGCTTTGCTGTGGCATCACCAACGGGGCATCTGGTTGCCGGCTCACCTGCCCGGAGAACAGCAGGCTCACTCACATGATGGTGGTCCAGTCGGCGCACCCACCCTGCCTGGGGCCACCCAATTGAGGAACAGGCCCCGTGTGATTCCCGACAGTCCTCCGGGCAGTGTGGAGCATGGCCATCAAGCTTCACGGTCGCACCCAGCCATTTTCCTCCTTTCTTTTCCCCTTCAAGTGCAGATGTTCAGTGATGTCGGGACACTACGTGCCGACGTCCACCGCACTCCACCCTCTAATGCACTACTCTTGCAGCGCACCTGATCTTCATCAGGGGCTGCTACAGAGCGGTGATAATCCCAGTCCTTCCCCAGGGACAGGAGAGCAGTCCTCTGGATGCTCAGTCCTATCCCTTCCCGATGACCCGGGTGCGTTCCTGAACCCGGGTCGCCAGTATGGCATGAGGTGTGGCGTCCAGCGCCTCAACCCTCAGCGCCACCGGGCTGGCTTGCCACCTCGGGTTTGATTTCATCACTGACCTTTCGAGCTTCGCTCTTGAGGTCTGTGATGTAATTGGAACCCCTCTGTGGCAACACGAAGAGGATAATGGATGAGCAGCAGTGAACAACAGTGCCGTGTTCACTTCAGATGGTTGTCATGACAACCAAGTGTAACTCTTCCCTCTCGCTGTGGTCTGGAAAGAGAGAAGGGCTGCTATCCCTGCCTTGTCAGCTCGGACCAGCTCAAACAAGGTGGAGGAACCTGGGATCGGATTCTGATGGAAAAAGGGGGGGGTTCTTTCCCGAAGGTTGGGTAAATAGTGCGGTGCCTCCACCCATAGTTAAATATAAAATGGGTCCGATGTTGTTTTTAGCACTACAGCCCTCCGGAATACTGTACCTACCCACCTCCCCTTACAGTCATCCCACACACATGGCATATCTGAAACCAAAAATCCCATTTTCATAACATTTGTAATTAAAGACTTTTGCTAATAATATGCTCATGAATTGGGTATTGTTCCAAAACAATAAAAAGTCATTCATTTACATGGGGAGGACTAGGACTGGGCAAAGGGAATAGAGGTAACAACATTGGAATTCATTGTTTTGCATGTTTGGAAACATTCACCTTTCGGGTAACACATTTTCAGTGCCCACCTCCCACCAGCATTTCCCTTCAATCATCACAGGTGTTAACCATATTACCCACTTCTAAACTGGTACCAGTATAACTCCTGTGAGTCCTATCTGGGTATCCAGGATCTAGCTGCAGGCCTATATGATGTAGCTGGTTGGCCGGCAGTTGGTGCACTTTTAAATCAGATCACAAACCCATAACCCCAAAGGCCATGCAACTGCAAAAAATGGCATTTTAACTTTTGCTTTAAAACTTTCCATGCTGTGGGGTGTAAACTTGAAATCATAACTATGTACAATTCTCCATGGGCAGGACAATCCCTGCGATTACTCGTGGTTCTGCAGACAAACTCTGTTGGCATTAAATCTGTAGCTTTAGGGTGGATGGAACTTGCAGAAACCTGAAGACGTGAGAAGCTCGAGACGTGACACAGGCATCTTGCAGCTTGGAACACTGAGGCATAATGAAGCAGGCAGCTTGCTTGCAGCCTCTAGCACTTTGGCCCTTTCATCCCACCGAGCAGGCCAGATGCAGAGCGCAGCGCAGAGCATCCCAGACCACAAACAACCTAGACCCAGGAGTGACCCCTTGGTCCAGTTCCGGATCAGAGTGCCCTAGCACTCGGGTATGCACCCATGGCTCCCTGTGGGCCAGTCTGCCCCACTTGATAGGGGTCGACAGGTTCCCTACCTGGATCCAGGTTGCGGCTTGCAGTCTCTCATAGCTTTACAGTCACTCATTACTTCACTTTAAAAGAAATCTGTCATCACTTCGTGTGACTGGAAAGGCATTTTTCGACCACCTGCCAGCATGGCCCTTTGAAACATAAAAGTTGATGTCAGATGAGGACTGCAAGGCCCATCCAGCCTGCCCATTTCTTTTTTTCTAC
Organism: Neoceratodus forsteri; assembly: GCA_016271365.2. NCBI lineage: Eukaryota > Metazoa > Chordata > Ceratodontiformes > Ceratodontidae > Neoceratodus > Neoceratodus forsteri. The sequence goes on along the minus strand of JADMNL010000024.1, from coordinate 416,294,775 downwards.
CTTATGAATGTGCCATCGGTCTTTACTCTGTCAAGGGCCTATCTATTCATACTCCTCTGTATTGTTTCCTTATGCCTATCCCCATGCCTGTTTGAAGCCCTGCACTGTATTCATATCTACCACTTCCTGAGGAAGGCTGTTTCATGCATCCACCACCCTTTCTGTGAAAAAGAACATCCTCACATTACCCCCTAATCGGCCTCCCTCTGTTCTCATGCTGTTCTCTTGTTCTGCTTTTTTTTTTTTATATTGAAACGTTAGACTTTTTCACCTTGTTAATGCCCTTAAGATGTTTCGATCATATCACCTCTCTCCCTTCTTTGCTCTAGAGTATACATATTGAGCTCAGTTAATCTGTCCTCATATGTTTTCTGATGCAGTCCTTGCACCATTTTGGTTGCCCTTCTCTAGACTGCCTCCATTTTGTTAATGTCCTTGTGCAGGTGAAGCCTCCAGTACTGCACGCTGTACTCCAGATGGGGCCTAACCAGTGTCTTGTAAAGAGAGATTATTACCTCCCTCTTACAACTTGTAATAACCCTACTGATACACCCCAACATCCCTCTAGCCTTACCTACTGCTTTAGTGGTCTGATTGGATGATTTCAGGTCATCTGTGATGATGATGTCCAAGTCTCTTTCTTCCCTTGTGAATGCCAGCAACTCCCCTCCCAACCTATGGGTAACTTCAGGGTTACTTTTCTCTATGTGCATGATCTTGCACTTGTTTGCGTTAAACCCCAGTTGCCACTCTTCCGACCATTTTGCCAGTTTCTCCAGATCTCTTCTCATTCTGCCCACCCCATGTGGATCATCTTCTCTGTTGCAGATCTTGGTGTCCTCTGCAAACAGACACACCTTACCCTCCAGTCCATCTGCAATGTCTCTGAAGATATTGAAGAGGACTGGCCCCAGGACTGATCTCTGAGGTACCTCACTTGTGACTTGCAACTCTTCTGACTGTATACCGTTTACCACCACTCTCTGGTTTCTGCCCGCCAACCAGTTTGTCACCCAGTTGACCAACCTCTGACCCACCCCGAGCCTACCCAGTTTATTAATCAATCTTCTATGTGGAACAGTATCAAAAGCTTTGCTGAAGTCAAGGTAGGGGACATCAACTGCACCCCTGTGGTCCACCTCTCTGATTACCCAGTCAAAGAAATCTATGAGATTAGTTTGACAGGACCTTCCTGTTTGTAAACCCATGTCGTCTTGGATCCTGTGCTCCTATGGATTCCAGATGTTGCACTATCTTTTCCTTAAGGAGTGTCTCCATAAATTTGCCCACTACTGAGGTAAGACTGACTGGTCTGTAGTTCCCTGCCTCCTCCCTGCTACCACTCTTGTGGAACGGGCTCACATGAGCCCTTCTCCAGTCTTCTGTGATCTCTCCTGTGCTCAGAGACTCACTAAACAGTTCTGCTAATGGCTCTGCTAGTTCCACCCTTAGTTCCTTTAGTGCCCTGGGATGTATGCCATCAGGTCCTATTGTGCTATCCACCCTGAGCTTGGCAAGCTCTTGTAGGACCCTTTCTTTTGTGAAGGGACTTGTGCACACACCCCCCCCAAATTCATACTCCTCTGTATTGCTCCCTTATGCCTATCCCATGCTTGTTTGAAGCCCTGCACTGTATTCTTAGCCACCACTTGCTGGGGTAGGCTGTTTCATGCATTCACAACCCTTTCTGTAATAAAGAACTTCCTCACATGAGTCCCTGATGCTGAGCTGTGGGCCCTGCCGTACCTTCTCCTCAGTAAATACTGAGCAAAAGTATCTAGGATAGATGCTTTTCCTTGGTCGTCCTCCACACACTCCCCCTTATCCCCTGTGATCTTAGCAATACCCCCTCTAGGCTTTTCTCCGTTTACTAATGTATCTATAGAAAGTCTTGTCCCCTTCTTTTACTGTTTGTGCTAGTGTTTCTTCAGTTTGGGCCTTTGCCTGCCTTACTGCCTTCCCTGCTTCCCTTAGGGAAGTTTGGTATGCCTCCCTGGCATCGTCGAGCAGCGTTCCCTTATATTTTCTGAAGACCAACCTTTTGGCTCTGATCTTCTTTGCCACTGTTTTTGAGAACCAAAGTGTTTTCCTTCTTCTTTTGCTCTTGCTTTTCTCTCTAACACAGTGGGATGTTGCTTCAAGTATTGCATCCTTAATGCTTGCCCACTTTGCCTGTACCCTCTCACCTGTATTTCTTCTTGCCAGGGCTAGCTTAACTCTGTCGGCCATCTTATCAATGTCAGCTCCTCTGAAGGCCCATATTTTTGCCTTGGAATGGGATGATTTAGCTCTAGTGGCCAGACTGAACCACATCATATGATAGTCACTGGCCCCCAGGTGAGCTTCTACCTGGAGATCTGAGATCCTTTCCCCGTTAGTCAGTACTAGATCCAGGATAGCCCTGTCTCTTGTGGGTTTTTGTACCAGTTGTTTGAGGCCCTCCCCCTGCAGGGAATCTATTATGTGTCTAGTTCTGGCAGATGTTCCTGCTGGTACTGACCAATCTGTAGCTGGCATGTTGAAGCCTCCCATTATCAGAACCTCCCCTTTAGCTGTCATGTTTTGTGTATCTTCTAACAGTAATGTGTGTATGTCTTCCCCCTGGTCTGGAGGCCTGTAGACAACTCCAGTTTGTTTGGCTGTCCCATTTCCTGTTTCCAGGGTGACCCACAGTTCTTCTGGTTCCTTATGTGTATTCTGAATTTTTGTAGCTTTGATATTTTCACTGACATAAAGGACCACTCCCCCTCCCCTTTTCGCACCTTGGTCTCTTCTGAACAGTACATAGCTGGGTACTAAAGTCTCCCAGGTGTGGTTATTGGTGAACCATGTCTCGCTAACGGCTACTATGTCCAGTTTAGCCTCTGTCATTGTTGTCTCCAAGTCTGGGATCAGAAAACGCTTTATTTCTTTGTTTTCTCACTGTGCAGGTGCTGATGAACATGAAGAACAGCTCACCGATCAGGTGCAGCATCAGATACAGTTTCCATCACACTGGAAATTCTGGCAGGCTCCTTCATTCAGCAGCCGTGCAGGCACCCAAAAAGACCTTCACACTTTCACAGACCTCACAGGCATGTGGGCAGTTCCCTCTTCCTTCAGAGAACTCCAGCCAATAACCCTGACTGTGTTTTAGATGTTCTCAGACTTTGTAGGCATCCGTGCAATTCTCTCTTCCTTCAGAAACCCCAGCCAATAACCTCAGTTCTGCTTCAGACACACCATTGTGCTGGAAAACACTTTCTTTCCCGTCAATGGGATATATGCAGGCACCTCCTGGGCTTTGTGGGTTCTGCAAACCCCCAGGGCAGTCCTTTTATTTCACTCAGGAGAACATAGCAACTGTCGGGCAACTACCCTGCCTTAGACAATAGAAATAATTTTTCTTCCTTTTAAACTGGAGCACCTCGGCCCGGTGGCGCTGAGGGTTGAGGTGCCGGATGCCACACCCCCCGGGGCACGCTGGCGACCCGGGTTCAGGAACGGACTCTGGCGTCAGTGGGTTGGCAGGGGAGGATCAGGATTGAGTGTCTATAGACTGCTCTCCTGATCCTGGGGAGGGTTGGGGAATTTCACCACACTGTTGCGGCCTCTGGGGACGCCCGGAGGCACTACATGCCGGTGAATAAGTGGGGGGAGCACGGCGGACGTCAGCATGTTGTTCCCGGACGTCCTTGCACGTCCGTGCTCCAGTGGGATCCGAAAATTAGGTGGAAAATAGCTGGACACGACTGTGCATCTTGATAGCTGCGCCCTTCTTGCCGGGAGGACTCTCGTTAAATCGCACTGGGGGGCCGGTCTGGCTAGGCAGGGTATGAGGGAGGCCCTCCAGCAGACTGGCCATGGCTGAACCGGAACCCCATCATGTGATTGAGTCTGGTGCTGTCCCGGCGGATAGGGCTGGCGGCTGGATGCCCCTGCCGGTAGTTGCTGCAGTAAGGCGGAAAACAGAAATGTGATTTAAAAAAAAAAAAAAAAATGGAGCAACTTCCAGGCATTGGAACTCATACTCCACTGCAATTCTTGGGCATTTCTGTTTCTTTTGCCCCCACGGGATCAGGAAGCAAGGGACAGGAGCCCCCTCCCTGAGGAGGGAGCTCCAGTCAGCACTGACTGAATTCAATCTCTGTCAGCTGTCTGAATAGAACCGAACTGACTCTCTCCTCACGAGCTTCAGAAAAAGAACACTGTCTCTGATTGGTTTAGCAAAACAATGGGGGGAAGCCTGGCATCTGCTGAATGGTTGATGCCGGCTGTCCATCCCAGAAAAGGCAGTTAATGGGGTTCCTTGATGCCCTAGTGGCTGGCAGTCTTGGTGGCGAAAGCTGCACCACCTGCTTTTTCCAGGAGCCTTCACAGCAGCTCCCCGGGATCCTGTTGTTCTGACTGGCTGTTAGCGGTCACCAGGCTGGTAAACATGGCTGCCAGTCAAACATTTTACAGTGTCCCAAATTTGGCATTAAAATACTGGCAAACAGTAAAGAAAATGCATTTATTTAAAATACACATTCTGTAGTTAAGTCTCTGCCTTATTTAGTGATTGCTTTATATGTTTAAAATAGGGCTGCATGAGCCCGTTGCTATCTCTGTGGTGTAAAAAAAAAAAAACATCCAGGACACAGCAGTGCTCATTAATATTCATGAGCAGCACTTGTCACTCCTTAAAATGACAGGTACCCATTTAATTTACATGGCACTTAAGAAGGCATTTTTAAAACATTTTGTTCTTTCTCAGTGCCTCCGAACCCCCTTTTTTAATTTCATTTTCCCTCAGGGCCTGGGCACACGGCAACAGTTTTGCTTTAGAGCCGCACGGAGTGGCACTCATTTATGAGTGCTGCAGCACATGCTTAGTGGGAGGGGGAGCAGATCACAGCAGCTCGCACAGGAGCTGTGTGGCGATCGGCAACCTGCCACAACATGTGCTTTACTTTTACTCGCTCTGCTGGTCCCCACAGCAGATAAACATATAACAGGGCCAGCAGGAACATTCAGGGACCACACTGGATCCAAGAGCAAGGCGGCACAACGATGGAGGCAGCATCACTGGTAAGCGCCATCATTTGGGGGGGGGGGGATTACACAAGTATACCTCAAGAGAGAAGCGTGAGAGGTTTACGGTTGTCATGAAACCTTGAGAAGTGAACACAGCATTGTTTACTGTTGCCCATCCATCGTCTTTTATAGTGTATGGGCAATAGTTGAACAACAGTGGAGCACTTCGATCAAGTGCTACTCCATTCCCCGCTCACACAGACGTGGCTCTCCTGGTACTGCTGTTTGAACAGCGGTGCTGGGATCGGAGGCGGCAGCAGCAGTGTGCGCCAGCATTTGATGATGATGTACCATTGTAGTGATGAGGGTACAACAACTTCTTGACATTACGACGATGGTACAACACTGGAATTCTGCTGATTTCCATACAAACCAGTGGTCTCCTATACACAATAGGCTTGTTGTGCATGGGTTCCCATTCCCTATTTTCTTAAGAAATAGTTATAAGAATACAATTAGTTTACAAATAAAATGGGAGTGGACTGGTAATCTGATTTTGTATCAAGCTTATTCCCAAACTGACATTTGTTGCAACCAGAAAGCCCAGAATCCCCTGCTGCTGACATTAGAGCTGGGCTGAAGCACTGGGAGATTCAGTAGTCTTTAGTGCATGTTATTTTTATAAGCTATGGGGCCCGATATTCAAAAATGCCGAAAGCGGAGTGCAAAAATTTGCTCTGCGCTTTGTGATGGCACGAGTGCGTAGAAAGGCTGTATTCGGGAGGGGGGATAGCACACAGTGCTATCCCTCTGACTGTAGGGGCCATTGCGCCCAGGCCTAAGCCACTTAGTGCCACCCGATAGTGCTCCTAAAATAGGGCACCGCAGTGGCCTTCACCCAGGCAAAATCTGCAGCATTCAAATTCCCAAGCAAATGAGCCCATTGGGCATACAAGGCGCTTGGAGGCCATTTGCATGCCCATTATGAGCTCATTAGCGTGGGGAGCGAGGCTAGTTTGCCCAGTGCAGCCCCTCCATGTGCCCCGTCACAGTGAGCTGTCCATGCTGCTAGTGATTGTCCCTCCCTCCGATCCCTCTCCCACCAGGAAAACCTCTGTCACTGGAGTCTAGTGGCACCCCCTCTCTCCAATCCCACACCAAAGAAAAATGTTTTCCTGGGTGGCTAGTGGTGCCCATTCCCTCCGATCCCATGTCCAAACATTTCTATTAATGTCCCAGGCATCTAGTGGTGCCTCCCATCCCACCTCCACACAGTTGTAATAATGTCCCCAGCATCTAGTGGTGCTCCCCTCCCTCCAATCCCACTCCCTGTACCAGACTCGAATTTCCCTAGTGTTCAGGGGTCCCTCCTCCCCACCTGATCTCCTTCCCAAGGTGAAAATGAACATAGAAGTACAAACAGTAAATTCCCTGATGTCCAGCGCGCTGCCTATTCTCCCATAATTAGTTGAACAATCGGCACTGAGGTGGAGTGTAGAGGGCAGTGTCGTCTGCCATCCATGACTGCGTCACCAACATGCATGTATGGGGGAGGATTTTCAGTGCTGCGGGTGGGAGGGGAACCACTATCCACCACCATTGTCTGGGCTGAGGGAGGGGCGCTTCTGTTCACAGTTTGGGAAGGGGTTTTGGTGTGGCAGGAAGGCTGGACATACTTGCTTATGGCCTTGCAGCAGGCTGTCACTGTGGGGGAGGGGGAACACTGACAAACTCGGGTGGGCTTCCCCAGTACTGGGACAGGGATTGGGTGGGGTGTGGGACCACTGGCACCAGGGAACTTACTATTTGTACTTCTGTTTTCATTTTCACCTTGGGCCGGGGATCGGGTGGAGGGACCCTAGACATGAGGGAAATTTGAGTCTGGTACTGGGAGTGTGATTGTAGGGGGGTGGGCACTACTAGACACCGGGAACGTTAAAACAAATGTGTGGACATCTTAAACAAATGAGTGGATGTGGGATTGGGGGAGGGGGCGCCACCAGACATCTGGGACATTCACACATATTTGTGGATGTGGAGTTGGAGAGAGGGAGGGAGGCATCACTAGGCACCAGGGACTACTGTGTTTGAGGTCGGGGTGCAGACACACTTCCTCTGGAAACTGCTAGGGTTGCGCCAGATTAGGTCAGCAGTATTTTCTCCACACAAGGGGACCACACAAGGCGCCCTTGTACAGAACAAATACTCTGAGTATCAGACTGCGCTGATATTCAGTCCCCACCCCCGATTTGCATATTTTTACCTTGTGCACCCTCCACTGATTGCTTGGGTGCAAATCCTGTTTGCCCACGCTAACCGGGCTTTTGAATATGGAGCTTCTGTGCAAAACCCAGTTTGCACGTGCAAACTGATTTTCACCGTGGCAAATTTTTGAATATGAGGCCCCTGATCTTTTGTTTGCTGTTCCTGCTGTCCTCCCGAGACTACGTACAGTCACCGAGGACAGTATCTACCCCGAGGAGAACAGCAGGACTGGCAAACATCTGGTCCTTGCTTATTAAAGCTCATAACATGCATTGCATGCTATGGAATCTTCCATTACTGCAGCCCTGCTCTGACATCAGCTACAGGGGATTCTGGGATTTATTTTGCGCTCAAAGTGCAGATTGGGACCAGCCCCACATACAGGTGTGGACTCTTATCGCTGACTGTTCCCCTTTGGGACTGTGAATATGTCTGACTAGGGAATCTGAGATGCCGCCGTCTTACAGTGCATAAGGTGCCCATTCACATGGTCTGTGTTTTAGTTTGTGTAGCTGCAAGGTGACTGTTCTCAGACTGTAGATGTTTACCTCATCTGAAGGCCCTGATAGTGGAAGCTCTGTGAGATGTAACTACTGACGCTTCAAAATCGGTCATAACTTTAATTGATGGACCTATTTGATCTCTGGAAATAAAATGTGTTTATTCTGGCCACCAGATGGCAAAATAGGTATTGCATTGTATTCAAATCACATGAAGTCTTGCTGTATTCTGACTATTGCAGTTAGCTCCAGCAGTCAAACTGCCCCAGCGAGAAGAAGGTTAATTTTCTATGCCGAGCATAGAATGTTGAGCCCGAGCTCAGTTCAAACCTCTGTCTGCTGCACTTAGAAACACAACTGTCGGATTCTTTACTCCGCCTAACTGAACGGTCGCTCTGGAGATTTCTCCTTTGCTCGCAGTTCGAAAGTCGGTTAAAGTCTTCAGTTTTACCGATTATTTTTTCACAAGTTTCGATTCAGATCTCTGTCTGTGGTACAGTAAGTACTAGGTAGTGAACTAGACATAGTAAACTTGTGGAAATTGTAAAAATAGATTTTTGACCGGTTCGACTGAACCGGCCGTTTAGTGAATTACATATTTTGTCTTTGTTTCTAAACTTGGAGTGTGGTTACCAGTCCTTATCAGTTTAAAAAAAAAACAACAAAAAAACAGTGCATTTTCTTGTGGTTTTTTCCTATACCTGTGACACGGTTAGAAACTGATAAGGGTGTCTTGCCTGGTTGTTTGCCATAAAAAGGGTACGTTTGTGGTTAGGATGGCTATGTCTGAGAAACCCAAAAGAAAGACCGGGCCCACTGGGTTTCAACACTGCAGTGCGTGTGGGGAGGTCTTTGCTAAGGCTGATCCCCACACCACCTGTGTTTGTCTGGGGTTTGACTACCTCGATTCAGACTGCCAAATCTGTTTATAAAAAAAAAAAAAAAAGTCCCCAAGTCTACCCTGGAAAAAAGATTAGGTAGGCTTAGGGATAAGGAGGCTGTGAAGTCTGCTGACCCGGTTGGCCAGCCCGGTTCGTTTCCGACCAAACCTGAGGGAGAGCCCTCTGATCAGGGCGATACTACTTTGGGCAAGAGGAGAACCGATCTTGAGGGATTGGTTCCTACAAAAAGACAAAGAAAAGAAAAATCGGCCGGTTTGGACCCAGAGACCCATTTTCCGACCACCGAAGAGATTGCCAAAAGCGATAAGGATTGTAGAATTGCTTCGCCCGGTTCCATCTGATCGGCACCTTCTGGCAGGCACTAGGTTCAGTCGGTTCCTCTGGTTCAAGGTTATGCCTCTGAAGATTTTTATGAACTGGATTTGGAGGATGAAGATTATGATGATGATGACGATGGTGGGGAAGGTCTGGATGAGCACAATGAACCGGACATCTCCCCAGACAGGCATTCAGGTGTTTCCCTCAGTGGCAGAAACCCTCCAGCTCCCTATAGAGGAAGCTGTGGAGGAACAAGAGGAACCTGATTATGTGGAGATGATGGACATCCCAGAGTCCAAGAGACTGTCTATTCCCCTTCATAAGTCTTTTGGGAAACAGACACAAGATTTTAAAAACTCCAAATTCTGTACCTCCTGTCGACAGAAGGATGGACAAAAGGTACACCTTATCAGGTTCAGGTACAGAGTACTTGCATCAACAATGCAATGTTGGAGAGGGAGATGCAGAAGGGGGATGAGCAGGGCTGCATCCACCCCTCAATCTAGGACTCCTGCCAAGCAGACACCCTGATGTATCAGCCCGGCTTACTTCGTCCAGGACTAGAGGTCTGTGACCTCAGACAAGTAGGTCCTAGAGGTGGTGAGCCAGTGGCTGGTTCTCAGCTTCAAGAAATTTCCAAAGCTGAGGGCCAGATCTTTTCCACCTGCAAGCATCTCTGAAACCACTGCCTTAGAGGCAGAGGTTTTATCTCTACTGGCTCTAAAGGCTGTAGAGAGATGATTCCTACATTGCACAGGGGCAAAGGTCTGTACTCCAGGTACTTCCTTACCCCCAAAAAAGACTAGGAGTGGTGACCCATCCTAGACTTAAGATACCTGAACAAACATCTTTTAAAACCAAAATTCAAAATGGTGACTCTGGGAATAATCCTTCCCTCTCTAAGTCCAGGGGACTGGCTAGCCTCCCTGGACTTAAAAGATGCCTACTTTCACATTCCCTTCAGGTGCTCCCACAGAAAGTACCTCAGGTTCGAATTGCCTTCAGGCCATTACCAGTTAAAAGCTATGCCCTTCGGCTGGACATCGGCTCCAGGGGTGTTCACAAAATGCCTAGCAGTAGTAATGGCCTTTTTAAGAAGGAAGAATATTTCCATACCTGGACGACTGGCTCATTCTGGGTCAGTCCCCAGACCAAGTCAAGTCAGACCTGCTAGTGACTCGGCAAGTGCTCACTTCCCTAGGTTTCCTCCTCAGTCTTCCAAAGTCGGTTCTCGAGCCTGTACAGCTCCTCACCTTCATAGGGGCAGAGTTGGATACAGTCAAAGCAAGGGCGTTTCTTCCCCTGGAAAGGGCAAGGGCTATTGCTGAGCTGGCTTCTTCATTCCACCTTCTGGTCTCTCATCCAGCAAGGCACTTCCTTCAGCTTCTGGACCACATGGCAGCTTCTGCAGCAGTGGTCCAAGGAGCCAGATTTCAGATGAGGGACATTCAGTTTCACCTGAGGGCCTTTTGGTCTCAAAAGATTCTCTAACCAAACTAGTTCCAGTGACTCAGACTCTGATTCATGCTCTCCAACGGTGGCAGGATCAGGGCAACCTCAGACAAGGAGTCCCATTCGTCACTCAGTCTCACTCTGTGGTCTTAACCACGGATGCTTCTCTATTGAGGTGAGGAGTCCATCTGGGGGCTCTCACAGCCTAGGGAATGTGGTCCCCTCAGGAATCCCTTGTTCATATCAACCTCTTGGAACTCAGGGCAGTCTTTCTGGCCTTCCAAGCTTTCTCTCATTCAGTGCAGAACAAGGTGGTTCAGGTTAGGATGGACAACACCACCACCATGTGGTACATCAACAAGCAGGGAGGCACTCTGTCCATGGCCTTGTGCACAGAAGTCATGAAATTGTGGTCCCTAGGTTATTCTCTGCAGACCTCTCTGATAGCAGTCGACCTTACAGGGAAGGAAAATGTGCTAGCAGATGCATTGAGCAGGATCTCCCAGGGCCATCATGAATGGTCCCTGGACCCTCTGGTGTTGAAAGTGATTTTTTTCAAGGTGGGGCACTCCAGAGATCTCTCTGCAGCCCCAGACAATCACCAACTTCCTCTGCTTTGTTGCAGACTCCCAGTCTTGGCTTCAGTCCCTCTGGATGCTCTGATCTTGAACTGGGAGGGGAAATTTGTATGTGCCTTCCTTTCTTTTCCTCTACTGTTCAAGATTCTGGTCAAGATAAGGTCACAACCCTGCAAAGTGATTCTGATTGCTCCAGACTGGGCCAGGCAGCCTTGGTACCCCCTGTTGCTGTCCCTAGCAGTCCATCTTCCCCTGTCTCTTCCCAGGAATTACAACCTGTTAACCTTCTCTCGGGGGAGGATTTGGTACCCCAGTCTTCGGTCTCTCAGTCTCAAGGCATGGCTCTTGAAGAGTTAGAGTATGCAGATTTGCATCTGTCCCAAGGGGTTCTGGATATTCTCAAAGCCTCTCGAAAGCCTACCACCAGAAAAACTTATAACTCCAAATGGAAAAAATTCAGTATTTGATATTTCAAGAAGCATATATCCCCAGACACTGCTGAATTGTCTACAGTTCTGGATTATATGGTTCATCGTAATGGCCTAGGCCTCAGACCAGCTACTCTCAAAGTACATTTGTCAGCTGTTTCTGCTTTTCTGTCAGTGGGAAAGCCTTCTTCACTGTCATCTCACCCTGTATTCTGTAAATTTTTCAAGTGATTCCTTCATACCAATCCCCCCCCTTTAGGGATCCTACCCCTGCTTGGGATCTTAGTGTTTGCATTGCTCAGCTTATTCAACCACTCTTTTGAGCCTTTGTCTTCAGCAGAACTTAGTGACGTGGAAAAATGTGTTCCTGGTAGCTATTATCTCTGCCAGACATATCAGTGAATTGCAAGCTCTGTCAGTGGAGCCTGATTTTACCTCATTCCATAGAGATAAGGTGGTCCTTAGAACTAACAGGAGGTTTTTACCTAAAGTGGTTTCAGATTTTCATCTGAACCAGTCTGTCTCTATCCCTGTGTTCTTCACTGATCATTCTTCTTCAGGAGAAAGAAGTTTGCAAAGTTTGGATGTTAAAAGAACCCTTAGTTACTACATTGAGCGTACTAAGGCTCACAGGTTTGACTCCCTCCAGTTGTTTCTCACTTGTAGGGAAGGGCAAACCTGCCACTAAGAGAACGGTTGCCAGGTGGATTGTCTCTTGTATTCAATTCTGCTATGAAAAGCTAGTCAAAATACCTCCCTCAGGTCTGAGGGCTCATTCGAATAGAGGTACATCTGTTTCTCCGGCTGTGGCCAGGGATATTCCTCTGCTTGAGATAGGTAAAGCAGCCACCTGGAAAACGGTCCATACATTTACCAAACATTACTCCATGGACATCCAGGCTAGGAGTGATGCTCGGTTTGGTACAGCAGTACTGCAGAGCCTATTCCCAAGGTAGGTCCAATTCCCCCCTCCATTGAGGTACTGCTTGGTAGTCTGCAATAGTTGGGATACAGCAAGACTTCATGTGGTTTGAAGAAAAAATTACTCACCTTAATAATTACGTTTCTTCTAATGGAGTCTTGCTGTATTCTGACCTCCCGGCCTTCCTTCCCTCACAGTACCTGTTTTTGGGAAGTGGGCTGGCAGGTGCAGTGTTACACCCCAGGGGTGCATTTGGGCACTCACTCCTTTTAGAGAGAGGGAGTGGGTTATATTATTATTTTAGCAGTCTTGAGTTGTTCACTATCTGGTTTTTGATTTTGGATTTCTTGACTTGTCTTTTGGGGATCCAAAATGTTTGGTTGCCATTTGGCTAGTAAAAATTTTACAATTTCCACAAGGTATAGTATTAGCTCGTAAGAATCTGACGGTTGTGCTTCTGAGTGCAGCAGACAGAGGTTTGAACCGAGCTCAAACTCAACATTCTATGCTCTGCATAGAAAATTAACCCTCTTCTCTCTGGGGCAGTTTGAGTGCTGGGGCTAACTGCAATAGTCAGAATACAGCAAGACTCCATTAGAAGAAACATAATTACTAAGGTGAGTAATCTTTTCTTTCTGTGCCAGCGACCTTGGTTTGGGAGACTTTGAGAGCAGTGTCAGGCAGTTTGGGGGCTAGGTTGGTGTGTGTGGTAGTGCTTCCAACTGGGGAGGAATGATGCTGTGGTTCTGCCACTGCATTGATCCCTGGTGGGTGGTGGACCAGGGAGCTTGCCTCCTCTCTAGGTGGATCGCAGCATGCGTGTGAGACTGATAGGGCACTGGCCAGCATTAGAAAATGAGTTGGAGAGACCCAGCTTCCTGATAGTCCGACAGTAGCCAGGACCAAGGCAGGTATCGAGCAAGAGACACAAATAACTAGTGAGAAAGCAAGGAAACTGCATACAGGGTCCAAATGAAAATATGCAAAACTTTATTGAAAATAACAAAAAGCAGTAAACCAGCACAGACAGTAGCTTTATGTTTCAGGATGCACTATCCTTTCTTCAGGAAGCTGTGCTTAGAGAGCTCAGTGTTCTTTACCATTTAAATATCCCTCCACAAATATCATGTGACACTGAATCAAACATTAACAACCAACATTAATGAAAATGACTAGTGCTATTTAAAAACGAGATTACTAGTGCTGTACCTGGTATGGCATAAAAGCTAAATTAGTACACCACAAGGGACATTAAAACATAATTATGCTTGTGAAAGTGGGTCTGCTAATTAAAAGTGATCTACACACATTTAAGCTGCCTAAAAGACTGGCCAAGTGCTAATCAACAGGAATACAACCATAGTACTGCTGTCTTCTAAGGTTCCAAACCATAATAGCATTGACATGACATCGGATCAAATAGAGCAAAGGTCCCTGATGCACCCGGTGTTACAAACGCTTATCTACGGCTACGGTAAGCAAATCAATGCTGTTACAACTTAGAACCTTAGGAACAGCAGTGTTTGCCTCAGTAGTTTTAATGGAGCCAAGAAAATCCTGACTGCAGCCACTAGTCACAAAGAATAGAATCTTCCCTACCCATACATATATAAAAAATACACAGCAAACAGTTTCAAATGTCGTCAAATTCAATAAATTTCCAGTTATCCAGGACTACTGTTCTGTGTTTCTTTAGTATAACTTGGTGCATGCGGGTTGCAACCAAGAACAGCGGCTCTGTGTATAGAAGAAATAGTCTTCTCTGTCAGTGAGTTGAGCAGCCTTTCTTATCAAGAAGGTTAATTTCTTTTTATTATTACAAAACATTTGTTGAAAATCGCACATCACTGTGAGGGACTTGGGCCGTCATAGTTGGCATAGCAACTGTAGGAGGGCAGGTGACTCTTTGTTGCAGTTGCACGTCACCTTGATAACCAGGCATATCCTTATCGACTGAGTAACACTCCATGGCATCGTTATTATGGGCATGGCCATCATTGTCATGGTGAGCACAAAGGTGCCACGGCAGTGAGTAAAACATGACAGAATCTAGTTCATTATTGAAAAGAAAAGATTCCCGTGTATTACAAACAGCAGCGTATAGGAATTATCTGTACTGTCTTGGGATTCCATGGCATCAAGCACCTCTTGAGCTTTGATCTTGAGGTGTATGATGTCATGGAGCCCCTCGATGGTGTTACAGCACCATAACATATGCTGTCCTACTTGTAATCATACAATTCTTTGTGAGTTGTACTGTACACTGTATTTGGCACTGTTTACATCTGTAATATGTTTGCTTGTTATCAGAAGTTTTGACTAAACAGGACACCTCTGTAAATGGGCTCTGCTCAATGGTTTTATACTAAAAAAAAAAAAAAGTGCCTTTTTTCCCCCACCCTGTGTTTATCCTCCAGTCACTCTGACCAGCCTTAATCTGGACTGTTACCCCTGGCCCCATCACCTGACTTCTCTGGGACCTACCTTCTCATTTGCAGTCCTGACAAAGGGCCCTGGCCGGAGAGCCTCAGTTGTCATTGTGGGGCCTGTGAGAGTGTGGGTGTGCATTGGTCAGAGGGTTATTCCTCCATTTTCGCCCTGGGCCCACACACGTGTAATAGTGCGATGTGCATGCTTCTTCTCTGCATAGATGCCCCAGGTATGTTCCGCAGTGCTGAAAAAACATATTCCTGTAGGTGGCAATTAAGCCACAGGACTGACAACCCCGAGGGAGAGAGAATCCATTTTCCCAGCCAGCCCCAGAGTGACCCAGATCTATTCTCAAACCCATGGCATCTGCGTGGCGGGAGGTGAGGCACCCAGTGCCTTAGCCCTCCATGTCACTGGGCCGGCAATGAAATACAAATTGTGTCCATCCATCTATCTGTCTGTCTGTCTACAGATAGATCGATCTTGCAGTTAGGCTGTTGCTAGGTGTGTTATGTTAGGTTGGTGACAAACCATACAAGTACCAGGAATGAATGAATGATCATGTGACATGGTTCAGCCTATGAGGATGCTAGGATATACCTTGATAGCCATCCTAATCTTGCACTTTACCACAGAAAGTTACACTTCCCCTTATTGCACTACCACCTAGGCTGCAGTGTTGCTTTATTGTGCTCAGCACACTTGTTGTGCTTAGTCAGCACACTTGTTGTGCTTAGTCAGCACACTTGTTGTGCTTAGTCAGCACACTTGTTGTGCTTAGTCAGCACACTTGTTGTGCTTAGTCAGCACACTTGTGCTTAGTCAGCACACTAAGGTAGCACTTTAGTTAATGTGGTACAGTACACTCCACTTATTGTGGACAGTCTGTTATAACGGACAAAAACTGATTTCCAAACTGTTAATTTTTCTCTGGTAACAATGGAAATAAACATTGCTTATAATGGACATTATGAAGTTTTTATGGGCATTTCTAGTGCCTTTTTTTTTGGGGGGGGAGATGGGGTGGGGAGTGCAGAGCTGATGAGATTTTGTGAGTATACAGTTAAGATGGAGGAGCTACAGAGATTACATTTTTAACAAAATAATTCTCCACAAGCTGCGTAAACTTTTTTAGTTAATTACACTAAAAAGGAAATGATTTTATATTTGAATAAAACCCTTACAGTACAATTGCTTTGTTCTTACTGTCCTAGAATCCCAACATCCAACCATTAGAGTCACTATGTTATTACTTTCTGCAATAATCTTCCTTTAAAAAATCATGTTCCCTGACAGTTAAGTAACTTTAAATACATACGCTTAAATACAGAAACAGATATGCTAAGCAGGATTCTGAGTAATCTATGAAATTTTATAATAGGTTTTCTTTCACTCTGAGCCCATGCTCACGCACATAGACACACCTAACACATAGGCTCCACTGCCTCTGGATACGATGGACAGAAGTTACGGGTACATACATGTCCATTATAGCAGGCTTGCACTGTACTTTGAATAATAGTGCCGTAAGGGATGCTGTATTGCATTACCATAATATTTTAAACTGTACCCCATACCACTCTCACCCTCGGATGTCTTTGCTGTGTGTGTATTGGGGGGATTTGAGGAGGAGGAGTATAGCTGCAGCTGAAGGGGGTTGTTTGCTTTGGTGCCTCCTTTGCCCGACTACTACTACTACTACTACTACTGCTGCCATTCTTTCCTGGTGCTCTCCAGCCCTTCCCCATGAACTCCCATTTGTGGTGGCGAAACAGAGGAGTGCTTCTGCAGCTGGGAGGCTGTTTTTCTTTGGAATCTCCTGTGCCCACGAGGACTGTGGCTGTCTAGGCACAGCGCATGACCAAAAAAGGCAAATGTTATTGTGTTCGCACTATGCACAGCTCAAAATCCACCAGTTCAACCAAAATGAAACTTGGCAAGTCACAAGATACCACACAAGACTGCACATGCAAAATTTGGTGCAAATCTGTTGAACGGTTGCAAAGTTATTAAAGTGCCAAATCTGAGGTTTAACATTAAGGTGCCTACTCAACCCTAATTATAGGGATGCCGCTATAATATATTCTCTGCAAAAAACTCCATTAATGCATCAGTTAGAGTTGGTATTAAAGCTGGGTTATGCTGTGGTGAACCCAATTAAAGTTCAATTAAAACAAAAAAATATTTAAAAAGACAAAGAACCTCTGTGTGCAAGCGCTGAGGCAATGGTTACTCCAAAGGGCATTTGGCCAGGAAGCCAGGTTTCAAAGAAATACAAAATCACACATGCGCATGTTGGGTTCACCGCAACATAACCCAGATAGACTATTTTAGGGTAGCTGGTTCATTCCACTGGGGTGTCAAACAGACGAGGAATACTGATGAGTCCTGGTAGGACGAAACACGGGTCTGTGTCTTCTGTTGGTACTGTTTGCAAACTGTGAGAGGCCATGCATTTCTGCTTAAAGTTGAACCAGCATAATATTCTGTGGTGATTTGCATATGCAGCCCATGATGCTTTGCATCATGGGGGCATGTGTGATTTTGTATTTCTTTGAAACTTGGCTTCCCAGCCAAATGCCCTTTGGGGTAACCATTGCCTCAGTGCTTGCACTCAAAGGTTCTTTATCATACACAGTAGTTCCCCATGTATGATGGTATCCAATTAGTCTATTCTCATTACACTGTAATAATGTGTTATTACACCTCAATAACACAATAATAAATGGCTTCCTCTTTTTCCCATATGGAAACCGTGGCGTAATTTGCAGTTTATAAATGAGCGCTTATAATAGCAAACACGTACATTGTTTCTCCCACTCTGCACATGCGCCTGCTTTAGCTCCTTGATTCTCGATTATTGTCTCCTTCCCGAACCGCAAACCCAACATGGAGAGAAACTGCCATGGACACTCAGCAGTAAGTAACACAAAATAAACTGTAATTTACCACATGGCTACCAGATCGACCACCCTCACAATACTGGGAAGAAAACATTTTAAATAAAAGTGAAAGCCGACCGTACGCCATGACGTAATCGGGCTGTGGCGGCACCGCACCCTTTTTTTTATTTACTATAATTGCTGAGGTGAAAAAGAGAAACCCAACAATTATGTAAAATAAAGTATGGGTCTGGGTGTGTGTAAACTCGAATTTACACACACCCTCAGGGTTAGATGCTACGCATAAACCCCTCAGGTGTGTAAATTCCGCACACCTGTATCCATACTTTATTCTCTAATATCCCAAGACGCTACAAACCATCCCAATAACACATGCAGCAAGCCCCTTAATAATGCATGTAAACAGCCACTTAATACATATAACAGCCATCCTAAAGTTCCCAAGACTCTACTCGTAGAAAACTACCCTAGGTTATGCCAAATGTATGGTTGGTCCCTTGCCCGCATAGTAAAAGCCATCATATTTTTCCCCTTATATGATGGCAGCCAGTTAGTGTATTATTTCACCAATTGGCTCATTATACTGTATTAATGTGTTATTAACACCTTAATACCACATTAATACCCCACACACTACAAACCACCCCAATAATACATGCAACAATCCCCTTAATAACACATGTTACAAGCCCCTTAATACTACATGTAACAGCCACTCTAAAACCCCCCAAACTGTACCTGCAGAAAACGACCCTAGCCTACACCAAAAACCCACCCAACTACCTCCCTCACATCTCACCAAACAATGCTGTCTCTTGAATCTGCAGCTGTCATATAGGCCCTTCTTGCTGCTGCTGCTTTTCCTTCAGATCCTAACCCCACGGCACTCCCAATAGAGCATCCCGGTAATAAAAGCTGATTGGCCATACATTAATCCACTGCTGACCACAAACCACACCTGCACGATGCACCTGACCACATGCCGCTCTTGTCAACTGTCACAATCTACATCCACCATCACACTCATCTAAAGGAAAGACTGCTGGAGCCACGCCTCCTTTTGTAGTAAGCCCCCATAGTAAGGGGACAAAACAGGCAGTCCTTATGAAAATACATTACACCACTGAAAAGCACAAGCGCTACACTACTGCTGTGCTATGGAAAGCCCTACACTGGGGGAAAAACTATATACCACTAAACTACAGAAAAGCTCGACACAATGGGAAAACATCACCTATATACCGCTGCACTATGGAAAAACGTGGGATACAGCAAACGGTGTCCAACCTCATGCATTATATAAAATATAGGATGGCAAAGTATTATACCATCCTAGGGTTGAACAAGCTCGTTAAAGACCACTTGCCCTATGGGCTTGAGGCTTTATGGCTCGTTTGAGCCTTTAATGCTATTATTTCCTTATATATCAAACTTTATTTACTTTCTCTCTAAATATTTATACATATAGACATATATGGTTGACTATTAAATCACACATAAAAACAGACAGTGATGGCAGAAAAAGACCATTGGTCCATCCGTCTGCCCATAAACTCTAACAAACCTAGGACTTATTATCCATATCCATACTGGGTCCTAACTATCACTGTCCACACCTGTGCTCCCCACCTTACCACGACCACTAAGCCCTTCACTCTGTCCCAGCTGTGTTTGAAGTCATTGATAGTTTTGGCACCTACCACATCATATGGCAGATTGTTCCATGGTTTCACCACCCTTCCTGTAAAATGAAACTTTCTCATGTCCCTCTTGAATTCTCTCCCAAATCAGTTCCCTCATGCCCCATGTTAAGTGATCCACTACTTCTGGTAAATAGTTCCTCGCAGTTTACCTTGTTCATTCCTTTCATGAACTTGAAGGTACCCATCAAATCTCCCGACTCTTGTCTGACCTCTGGTGAGTACATGTTCAGTGTTTTGAGCCGATCCTTGTAAAATCTGTCTTGCTGGTTCTGAATCATTTTGGTCACCCTACACTGCAGTATCTCCAGCCTACCCTTGTCTTTCCTTAGGTGCAGACTCCAGAACTGGGAACAGTACTCCAGGTGGGGCCTCACCAGCGATTTACAGAGGGGTAGTAATGCTGCCTTCTTTCTGCTGTCAGTATCCCTTCCTATACACCTCAGCATCCTGTTTGCCTCACTGCAGACCTTGTTACACTGGTTTAATTATTTCACAGGATTTCTGATGATGACCCCTAAGTCTCTTTCTGCAGAGGTCATGCATAGCTTTATACCCTCCCCATCCTATAGTCTGTCCTGGGGTTCTTGTTCCCTGTGTGCATCACCTTGCACTTTTTGGCATTGAGTTTCAACTCCAAAATCTTTTACCACCTCTCTAGTCTGTGCAAGTCTCTCTGCATCTCCCTAACCCCCTTCTCGCTGTCTACTTTGCCACAGAGCTTAGTGTCATCTGCCAAGAGACGCATCTTGCCCTGGATTCTTTCTCCCATGTTGCTAATGAACATATTGAAATGGACTGGACCAAGGACCAATCCATGTGGCACCCCACTGGTGATTTCCTTCTCTTCTGATGTGACTCTGTTATCCACAACCCTCTGCTGTCTCTCAGCCAGTTTCTTACCCATCTAACTGCGTCTTTCGCTGTACCCAGATCCTCTAGTTTCTTCAGCAACCTTCTGTGTGGCACCGAGTTGAAAGCCTTGCTGAGATCAAAGTAGAGTAAATCCACAACATGGCCGTTATCCACTACCCTCGTTACCCAGTCGGAGAATACTATCAGGCTGGTCTGACAAGACCTTCCTGCCATGAACCCGTGCTGTTAACTATCTTGGAGTCCATTGCACTCCAGGTAGTTTATGAGGTCCTCTTTGGCTAGTGTCTGCATCAGTTACACACAGTAGAGGTAAGCTTGACTGGTCTGTAGTTACTCAGTTGCTCCCCCTTTTCTGGAGAGGCACTGTTTGCTACCCTCCAGTCTTTTGGAACTACCCCTGTCTGAATTGGGTTATTGAATATCCCCACCAGGGGTTCAGTTGGTTCTGTTAGCAATTCCATGAGCACCCTTGGATGCATCCCATCTGGCCCCAGGGCCTTATCTATCTTAAGGGGTGCTAGCCTTTTCCAAACCCTTTCACTGATAAATACTTGCTGCCTCATCTCAGGGATCCTCCTTACAGCTGCCTTAATGCTACTCTCTGGCAGAAGCCTTATGTCTTCCGGTGTGAATACAGAGCAAAAGTAGTCATTAAGAATGACTGATTTCTGCCTTTCCCCCTCAGTTGTCCTGCCTCCCTCTGTTAGTCTAACAATTCCTCCTCCCCTTTCTTTTTTTCCCTAATATATCTAAAGAACTGCTTTTCCCCACCCTTGACCCCCTCCACAATATGCAGCTCTATGTCTGCCTATGCTTCTCTGATTGCCCCTTTGGTTTCCCCTTGTTCTCATTTGGTACACTCCCTATTGTTCCTTCTCTTATTTTTCCTTGTACCTGGTGAAGGCCTTCTTTTGCCTTTCACTGCTGGGTGGCCCCATTTTGCGCGACACCCCAACAGTGAAACATGGAAAATGACTGCTACAGCGGCAGTCACTCGCTTGAGTCCGTCCTGCATGCTTCACCTTCTCCAGTCCAGCCCCGGCCCGGACCAACTCCGACCTGGGAGTTGGAATCCTAAAGTCCCGGTGGGGGCACAGCCTCCACAGCAAACACTGGGGGCTTGGGTGGCACATTACCTGCATCTGTATTGTGCCATCGCTACCTCACTTGGTGCTTCCCTGACCTTTTCAGAGAACCATGTTAGTCTCTTGTACCTTTTTTCTTTTGATTGCCATTCTCATGCAAGACTTTGTTGCCTCGAGAATGGCCCCTTTATTGTCCCTGTCTTTCTTTCATCCATATCCCTGATGCTGACCACTCTGGCTAACTTGTCCCAGACCAGTTTCCTCATCCAGTTGAAGTCTGCCCTTCTGAAATTTAGGACTTCAGCCTTTGATGAGGGCTTACTTGTTCAAAGGACCAAGTCAAATGGTATAGAGTTATGGTCACTGACTGGACCCTAGTGGCTCCCCTACCCTCACTACTCCTACTACTTCTGAGTTTATGAGCACCACATCAAGAATGGCAGCCTGCTTGGTGGGTTCCTTAACTAGCTACACCAGCAAGCGGTCCTGCATAGTATCCATTAGGGCTTGACTTCTAGAGGTCCTGGCCGCTGGAATGACCCAGTCAATATCTGGCAGGTTTAGATCTCCCTCCACCACCTCTCCCTTTGCCACCTCCCCCCCTTTCTAATTCTGCTCCTAGCTCCTTATCTCTCTCTCTTTCTTGTTTCCCTGTCTTGGAGGTCTATAGATCACCCCCATTCATAAGTTTCTTGCCTGAGGATGTCGTGAGCTGAACCCACAGCGATTCAGTTTCCTCATTACCTCCCCAGATGTTTCCATCCTCCACTGCCTCCATGCACTCTCTAACATGGGAACAGGGAAGGGAACATTGTTTTAAGCAGGAGTAGCACACTAAGCTGAAGCTTGTTTCCTGATGCGACCTGGGAGCACAAGGAAGTTAAGTGACTTGCTCAGGATCACACAGTATGCACCTAGGCGGCTGTGGGATTCAAACCCAGGTCTCCAGATCTGGAGCTCGGAGCCTTAACCCACTGTGCTATACTGCCTCCTTATACATATAGGGCTATGCCTCCTATTTTACCTTTTCCTCTGCCCCATCTAAACATGGAGTGATCTGGGACTGTCAGATCGTAGTCATTATTCACTGTGGTCCAAGTTTCTGTGGTGGCTGCTAGAGCCATCTGAGTATGACGCCATTACCTGAAGCTCACTAACTTTATTTCCCAGACTCCTGGCATTAAGGTAGACCTCTTTCCCTTTTTATCCTGTTCCCTTTTTGCTTTTTCCTATCTTTCTCCCTTGTTCTTCCCTAGTCGCCTTAATTTTCTATTTTTTTCATGCTGAATGTAGGCTATGTCAGCCCTCCCTTATTGGCCTGTTCCCCTAATTTGAACGTCAGCCTTACTGTTACCCATGTTGCTGTCAGGAGTCCCCTTTTCCTAGCTAGGTTCCCCACCTGCTCTCACTTCTCAGTGGATGCCCTAGCCTCAGTCTCTCTCCCCCCCCCCACCACAGTCAGTTTGCCTATTCAATGTAAACATCAAACTTCTGTCCCAGAACACTGTCTCCCTCTCTGATCAGGTGAAGTCCATCATTCTTGAAGAGCCTCAGGTCCCAGAAGCCCCCACCAGTACCCCACAAAGACATACCCCTCCTCCTGACATCATTCCTTCAGTCGCCCATTACACTCTTCAGTCTCTTCCTTCCTTACTCTGTCATACCCATTCCCCTTTTTCCACACAGGGAGGACCTCAAAAAAGGCCAGGGAAGCCAAGTGCGCCAACATATTGCTAATTTCAAACAACATGAAGTCTTGCTATATTATGACATATGCAGTGAGTCCCAACCTTCGAACTGCTCCGGAGGTGAAAGAGTTAACTTTCCATGCCAGGCATGGAACTTTGAGCACGAGCTCGGTTGAAAACTCTGTCTGTTGTTCTTCAAACTCAAACTGTCAGATTCTTTACTCTGCCTCACTGAACAGTCGCTCCGGAGATTTCTCCTTCTGCTCGGTTCATTTTGTCGGTTAAAGTATTAATTTCTCGTTTTTTTAACTGAATTTAAGCCGCAACCGGTCGGTTCAAGCTCGTTGTCTGTGGTATTGTGAGTACTAGATAGGTTTTACGTTCTTTCTGTGTGGAACTTGTAAACAGTATTATCGGTTCGGTTTGAACCAATCAGGTGGTTTTAAATACATTAAATCTGTCTTTTAGAGTGCGGTTCCCGGTTCTTATCGGTTCTAAAAAAACCGGAATTCATTGCGTTTTTTTCCACGACCCATGACATGTTTGGGAACCGATAAGAGAGTCTTGCTTGGCGGATTGCCATAAACGGGCAAGTTTTGGTTAGGCTGGCACTATGTCTGAGAAACCCAAAAGAAAAACCTGGCCCACTGGGTTTCAACACTGCAGTGTTTGTGGGGAAGCCTTTGCAAGGCTGACCCCCACACCACCTGTGTTTATTGTCTGAGGGTTTGACCACCTCAATGCAGACTGCCAGATTTGCAAGAATTTTCCTGCAGCTACCCTGGATAAGAGAGTTGGTTGCTCAGGGAAAGAGAGGCCAAGAAGTCCGCTGACCCGGATAGCCAGCCCGGTTCGGTTGTAACCGAACCGGAGGGAGTGCCCTCTGACCAGGGCGAGACTTCCTCTGGCAGAAGGAGAGGTGACTTGGAGGAGTCGGTTCCAGCAAAAAGGACTAGAAAATCAGCAGGTGTGGAGCCAAAATTTCCATCTCCAACCGCTGAAGAAATTTATTTTTTATTTATTTATTTTATTTTAGTTGTTTAACCAGGTATAGCACACTAAGCTGGAAGCTTTTTTACAGGAGCGACCTGGGAGCACAAGGAGGTTAAGTGACTTGCTCAGGGTCACACAGTATGCAAGTGGAAGCTGTGGGATTCAAACCCAGGTCTGGTCTGCTGGATGTTACCAGATTTGCAGCTCAGAGCCTTAGACCACTGCGCTATACTGCCTCCTAAATGATTGTCCAGTCACTTTCTCCGGTTCCGACTGAACCGGTGCCATCAGGTAAGCGCCCGGTTCGGCCGCTTCCACCGGTTCAAGAACTACGATTTAGAGGAATTTTATGAACCGGAGGAGGGGAAGAGGAGTATGAGGAGAGTGAATGTGATTGAAAGTCTGGATGTGCCCATTGAACGGACATCTCCCAGACAGACCTTCAGGAGTGTCTCCCCTAGGCTTTGAGTCCCCCTTTCATTTTATGTTTTATAAAAAAAAAAGTGGCTGAAACCCTCCAGCTCCCTATGGAGGAAGCTGTGGATGATCAAGAGGAGCCTGACTATATAGAAATGATGGATATCCCAGAGCCTAGGAGACTGTCTGTTCCTTTGCATAAATCTTTTGGGAAACAGTAAAAATTTTTAAAAACTCCTCACACTATACCTCCTGTGGATAAAAGAATGGACAAGAGGTACACATTGTCAGGCTGTGATACAGAGTTCCTTACACAACAATGCAGCCATGTTGGGGTAGTGCAGGCTGCAGCCTGTGACGAGGCAAATATTCCCTTGGCTTCTCACCTCTCTGACAAGGACTCCAGGAGGATTGATGCCATGGCAAAGAAACAGTACATGGCAGCATCTTTGGGACTCAGACAGGCAAATTATATGGCTTATGTTGCTAGATATCAGAAATCCAGATGGGATACTGTTATGGCTCTAGCAAAACAGGTCCCTGGCCAGCTTGCCAAGGAGCTGGAGCAGGTGGCTGCTGATGGTATTGAGGCATCAAAGGTGCAATTCCATGCTGCAGTGGACTCTAATGATGTGTCATCAAGAGTCATGGCTACATCTGTGGCACCCTAGAATGGCTTGGCTCAGATGTACTAGCCTGTCACGGATACCCAGACTAAGGCCATGGATTTTCCTGTTGTGGGTAATTCTCTGTTTGGGGAGCAGACAGAGAATTACATGAAGAAAATGGATGAGTATAGGACCACGTATAGGAGTGCACAGGCCAAGAAAAGGCAGGCCACTCCTCAAGGCAGCTTCCAGGGCAGGCCTTTTCATAGGCCTTTTACCAAGCCCAGGCCTCCTCTTCAGCTTTTGCCCAGAGGGTTCTTTGAGGGAAGAGGCAGGCAGGGGTGCAGGCAGCCTGCTTCCACCCCTCAGCCTAAAGCCCCTGCCAAGCAGGCACCCTGATGGGGTTGCCAGGACTGATTCTCCACTACCTGTAGGGGCAGGCTGGCTTACTTTGTCCAGGACTGGAAGTCTTTAACATCCTGGAAGTAGTAAGCCAGGGACTGGTTCTCGGCTTCAAAAAAATTCCAAAGATGACAACCAGGTCCTTTCCACCTGCAAATCCATCAGAGGCACTTGCCCTAGAAACAGAAGTTTCTACCCTCCTGGCTCTCAGAGCTGTGGAAAGGGTTCCACCCCTACACCAGGGCAAAGGCTTGTACTCCAGGTACTTCCTTACCCCAAAAAAGACAGGAGAATGGCGGCCCATCCTGGATCTCAGATACTTAAACAAGCACCTTTTAAAACCAAAATTCAAAATGGTGACTCTGGGAATTATTTTACCCTCTCTAAGGCCAGGGGACTGGCTAGCGTCCCTGGACCTCAAGGATGCCTACTTCCATGTTCTTATCAGAAGCTCCCATCGAAAGTACCTCAGATTCGAACTGCCCTCAGGCCATTACCAGTTCAGCGCAATGCCCTTCGCCCTCACCTCTGCCCCGAGGGTATTCACAAAATGCCTGGCAGTAGCAGTTGCCCACTTAAGAAGTGAAAAGATTGCCATTTTTCCTTCCCTGGACGACTGGCTCATAGTAGGCCAGTCTCCAGAACAAGTCAA
The DNA here is from genome assembly GCA_016271365.2 of Neoceratodus forsteri. Taxonomy (NCBI): domain Eukaryota; kingdom Metazoa; phylum Chordata; order Ceratodontiformes; family Ceratodontidae; genus Neoceratodus; species Neoceratodus forsteri. The sequence continues at coordinate 416,268,661 of JADMNL010000024.1, read as the reverse complement.
ACTACACCTTCAGGTAACTCAGCAACTGCTCACATCGCTAGGTTTCCTTCTCAATCTTCCAAAGTCAGTTCTAGAGCCTGTCTAGCTTCTCACCTTCATAGGTGCAGAACTGAACACAAAAGAGGCCATAGCCTTCCTTCCTCTGGAAAGAGCAAGGACCCTGGTCTCTCTGGCCTCCTCTTACACTCTGCAGGTCTCGACCAGCAAGGCATTTTCTGCAGCTCCTGGGGCACATGGCTGCTTCCACAGCAGTAGTGCAGGGAGCAAGATTTCAGATGAGGGGCATCCAGTTCCATTTGAGAGCCTTTTGGTCTCAGAGGAGAGACCCTCTAACCAATTGATCCCAGTGACTCGAACCCTGATCCAAGCCCTTCAGTGGTGGCAGGACCAGAGCAATCTGAGACAGGGGGTCTCCTTCACCCCTCAGTCTCACTCCTTAATCCTTACTACAGATGCATCCCTCTTGGGGTGGGAAGCTCACATGGGCGAACTCACTAGCCAGGGATTGTGGTCCCCTCAGGAATCTCTGCTCCACGTCAATCTGTTGGAACTCAGAGCAGTTTTTCTAGCACTTCAAGTTTTTTCCACATCTGTTAAGAACAAAGTTATACAGGTCAGAACAGACAACACCACTACAATGTGGTACATCAACAAGCAAGGAGGCACTCTGTCTACGACCTTGTGCACCGAAGCAATGAAGTTGTGGTCTCTGGCCTATTCCCTGAACACCTCCCTTACGGCAGTTCACCTCCCAGGCAAGGACAATGTCCTGGCAGATGCTCTCAGCAGGATTTCCCAGGGCCATCACGAATGGTCACTGGATCCCCTAGTACTGGAGGTAGTTTTTGCCAGATGGGGCACCCCGCAGATAGATCTTTGCAGCCCCAGACAGTCACCAACTTCCCTTTTCTGCTGCAGGCCCCCAGTGTTGGGCTCAGTCCCTCTGGATGCCTTCCTTCTCAGTTGGGAAGGGAAGTTTCTCTATGCTTCCCCTTCCCTCTTCTGTTCAAGGTGCTAGTCAGAATCAGATCTCAACCCTGCAAGATGATCCTGATTGCTCCAGATTGGGCCAGACAGCCCTGGTATCCTCCTTATGTCCTTAGCAGTCTACCTTCCCTGTGTCATCCCAGGAATCACAACCTGTTAACCTGTGCTCAGGGAGGTTTGGTACCAGATCTCAAATCTCTCAATCTCAAGGCCTGGCTCTTGAAGAGTTAGTTTGCTGACCTACACCTTTCCCAGGTGTATTGGATATCTGAAGGCTTCTAGGAAGCCTTCCACCTGAAATACTTATAATTCCAAATGGAAGAGATTTTCCATATGGTGCTCTGGCAAGCATATTTCCCCAGAATCTGCTGCTTTACCCACAGTCCTGGATTATATGGTACATTTGAATACTTTGGGGCTGAGACCAGCTACCCTAAAAGTGCGCCTGGCAACCGTGTCTGCTTTCTTATCAGCAGGTAAACCCTCTTCTCTTTCAGCTCATCCTGTATTCTCCAAGTTTTTCAAAGGTTGCTTCACACCAAGCCTCCATTCAGGGCCCCTGCCTGGGATCTTAATATTTGCATTGCTCAGCTTATGCAGCCCCCTTTTGAGCCCTTGTTTTCAGCAGAGCTTAAGTACTTGACTTGGAAAACTGTGTTTTTGGTAGCCATCACTTCTGCCAGGCGCATAAGTGAATTACAAGCATTGTCAGTGGAGCCTGATTTATATCTCCTTTCATAGAGATAAGGTGGTCCTCAGGACTAACAGAAAGTTTTTGTCTAAGGTGGTTTCAGACTTCCACCTTAATCAATCTGTGTCTCTTCCTGTGTACTTCATTGACCACTCCTCCTCTGGCGAGAGGAGACTGCACAGTTTAGATGTCAAAAGAGCCCTTAGTTACTACATAGATCGTACCAAGAGTCACAGGTTTGACTCCCTCCAACTGTTCCTCACTTATGGTGAGGTTGGTAAAGGGCAACCTGCCACTAAAAGATCCATTGCCAGGTGGATTGTCTCTTGTATCCAATTTTGCTATGAAAAACTGGGTAAGGTTCCTCCTCAGGCCTGAGGGCTCACTCTACCAGAGGTACAGCTGCGTCTCTGGCTGCTGCCAGGGACATCCTATCCTAGAGATATGTCAAGCAGCTACCTGGAAAACAGTTCACACTTTTACCAAGCATCACTCCCTGGACATCCAGGCTAGGAGTGATGCTCGGTTTGGCACAGCTGTGCTTCAGAGCCTATTTCCTAAGTAGGTTCTGTTCCTCTTCCATGGAGATGCTGCTGTGTAGTCTGCAGATGTCATAATTTAGCAAGACTTGATGTTGTTTGAAGAAAAAATTACTCACCTTAGTAATGTTGTTTCTTCTAATGGAGTCTTGCTATATTATGACCCCCCCCCCCGTCTGTCCCTCTCAGAACCTCTGCTTTTGGGATGTGGGTGGGCAGTGCAGTGTTGGCACTTAGTAGATGCCCACCTTGTTTTTCACCCCTCCTTTTTGGGGTGTTTGTGTTTTTCATTTTTTGGATCCCCTGACTTGAGTCTTTGTTTTGGGACCAAAAAATGTGTTTTTATATTTAGTAGCCAGTTGGCTAGTGTAGGTTTACAGCTTCCACACAGAACCTTGGTGAGTTTTGCTTGTAAAGATCTGACAGTTTGAGTTTGAAGAACAACAGACAGTTTTCAACCGAGCTCGTGCTCAAAGTTCCATGCCTGGCATGGAAAGTTAACTCTTTCACCTCTGGAGCAGTTCGAAGGTTGGGACTCATTGCATATGTCATAATATAGCAAGACTCCATTAGAAGAAACAACATTACTAAGGTGAGTAATTTTTTCATTTGTTGTACACTCTGATTCTGTATATGGAATTATGTGTGGCTCTGTTTTACTATGCACGCTGCTTTTTTATCCCTGATGCTCCCTGTACCCCGTCCCCCAGGTCACAACTGAAAATGAACCAGTCTAGACTCCGTTTGCTTCAACTATTAAGAGCTAGGGTACTGCCTAAATAAATATTCATTTTTAAAAGCAGTAAACTGTTACTGTTTTTATCGGAGTTACTTTTTTCTTTTCCTTTTTGTTAATTAGAAGATTGTTTACCTGACAGTAGTAAGTGTGATGTGTGGAACACCAGTCTGCCTGGCAGCTGACATCTCCAGCTCTGTTCCTCTCATTACATCATTAGCATTGTGATCTCACTGACTGTGACATCACAGCTGTGCAGGAAGAGCCCCACAGCAGCTGCTAGATCTGTTACCTGTGCTGTAGCTGTCAGTGAGGTCACAGTGCTGACAATGTTGAGAGAGGACTAGAACCAGATACAGTGGGCGGGATATTCAGACTGCGTCAGGCAGGGGCGCAAGCCTGGGCACAGCACAACTGGGATGCACCGAGGTATGGCCTGGGCGATATTCAATGGTGCTGCGCCATGTCTCAACATCGTTGAGTATGACACGGGCTGCCCCCACTGCGCACGGTGCAGTGGCACTGTGCCAGTGCAAGTGGCAAGTGAACAGGGGGGATGCGTCAGCGCAAGTGCGGGTGCATTAGGTGCAGCAACCGTGATATGCAGCGCTGGGCATGCAAATGAGGCTATTATGCATGCAAGGTGCAAATGAGGCCATTTGCATGTCATTATGGCCCATTTGCATGATTCCCGGCAACTTGTAACCCTGGCTGCAAGATCGGCCATGGGACCGATGCGCCCCTGCACGGAGGGCAACACGCCAATGTCCGATCGCAGGCATAACGTATATAAATCCCTGGTGGTCCAGTGGACCTGCTCCCTTGCCGATTGCAGGCAAATTAATAAATTAATCTCTCTGGTGGTCCAGTGGATGATCCCCAGCCCGATCGCGGGCTTCAGTTGTAAAGAAATATCCAGGTAGGTCAGCGGCCCTCCCCACCCACCCATTTAGACCTGCCAGCCCGCCTCTCTCGGTCAGCGGCAGGCGCGGCTCCCTGCCCGCAAGCCGCCTGCCAACTGACAGCGCACAGTATGACTGTACACCCATTGGTCCGCTGTGTGGGCCAATGGCCGTGCAGACCAAAATGTGACCTGAAGCCCACAGTCTGGCTGGGGATCGGGTCCACTGGATCACCAGGGAAATATATTATTCTTCTGCCCGTGATCGGGCTGGGGATCTGGTCCAGTGGACCAACAGGGAATGGATTGTATACAACAGTCTGCGAACGGGCAATGGGGTAGGGTCCACTGGATCACCAGGGTATTTACATACATTTTATGACCGCGATCGGGCATGGGGAAGGCACAGCGCCCGGCCTGTGTCTTGGGAGGTCGGTGGCCACCAGCAGGCGGCTGCCGGTTGCGCTTGCTTGTACGGCAGCTCGGCTTGTGGGTAGCCAGTAGACTTGCCCTGGTTTCGGCTGGCACAATCTTGCACCCCTCGGAAGCGGTGCACGCGGGTATGTGCTGAAGCGTATGCACTGCACATCCTGAGCTAAATATCGGATGTGCTGCATATGCATGGGCACGCCCCGGCAACATCCCCCTTTGAATATCGTGCAGCAGTGGGTTGCGCATAGCGCAACACCTTTGAATATCCCACCCAGTATGTCAGCTGCCAGGCAGTGTGCTATTCCACACATCCAGCATGATATTGTCATGTAGAAAACTTTCTAATGAGCATAAGGACAAGAACAATGCTTTAGAAATAAAGTCACAATTCACTATTTCTTAAAATTTGTAACATTTTCCTATCTCCTGTTTTTGGTTCTACTAACTCTTTAATGTATGTTTGAAACCAATTAGTCAGTAAATAAATACTTATACTACCATGACTAATCCACAAAAACAGGGGAAGTTATTGCAGAGTTTTTAACCGAAGAGGGGGGCCTGACTAATGGAGGGGATGCTGAAATTAACAGCAGCAGTGAAAACTCATTGCATGAGGTAACGAAGCAAAAAACAGACATTGAGTCACTGAAGAATTGCTTTAGTCCACACACACATACACACACACACACACAGAAGGCATGTTGCACAATGTACTTGGCTGACACAGGCTGGTGTCCGAAATGTTCTAACTGCCACAATATGAGGATTATGGATATTGAACATTACGTAAGAGTTGCTAAGTTGTGTTCCCGGTAGACCATTTCAGCTGAGACACTGACTGTGTTTCTCAACTTTCTGGTTCAGTAGTTTACAAAAATAAAACATGAAACAGTGAAACCAACTAGTCAAAATGGCAAGATTATGCCGAAACAACAATTGAGAATCGAAAAATAAATTCTTAAGATTTTTTTTTCTCTTGTGTCTGTAGTATTTATAAATCCTATCCCTTGCTATGACCATTTGAACAGTTCTGGGCCTCCGGGTGGGGGAGGAGAACTTTGCACAGTAGTCATCACTGCCCGCAGTGGATCAAGACCCAGCCACAGAAGTGTTAATAATCCCCCTTCCTGAAAAGGAATGCTAACTACATCAGGCCTCTCTATATTGGGAGCAGTGAGTACCAGGTACACATCCCTAGCTGACTGCACAGGCTCTGTGTATCTGCTGTCTGCTTTGATCTCTCCCAGCTGATACATGTCTGCTGTGTGCTGTAGGCCTTTTGCCTTATTGTTCCAAGACTGCGGAGCACTGGGACGGTATTTTACTTAATTAGATGATATGCAGCGGGGGAAGGGGTACAATTAAAATTCATGAACTGGTTGCTTCTGGTTAAAACAATGCTCTCCATGTCTGACAGCTGGAACTCTGTTGCTGCTTTGCTGGATTGCAAAACTCCAACAAGCTGGAGTTTTTCCCTTGCTTAGTGCTGTACAGCCCGTCGTCCCAGGGGCGCCACAGCTTGTCACTGTCAGGCTAGTTTGCTTGGGGTGAGTGTTTGCCAGTGTCAGGCAGCATACGTTTGATTCCCATGCAAATGGTTTCACTCTGTGTGCTTTTTGTTTCCATTTTTTGATGAAAGACTTTATGTAGTCTGAAAGCTAAAAACATTTTGTAAATCTTTCTGTTTTGGTCCAATAAAAGGTATCGGATCATCCATCTTGTGCATTTTTCTGTGTGTTTTTGTCAGTGTTGCATAAACAGAATAAACAGTGCGCCAGACCCTCAGTCGCCTTCCAGTACAGACCCCAGTGCGGTGACCTTTGCATCTTGATGGTCATGATCAGTTTGAATCACAATGCTGCTGCCATCTAGGGATTGGGATTTAAACACTTACAAATGTGCTGAAGTTTCAGACTGAGGATGGCACAGGATGGGCTGGGGTGGTGGGAGAACAGAATATGTCAACCTCGCATTAATGACAGTCAGGTAGTGTTTAGGAACACATTCCTAACCAAAGAAAAAGCACTGATGAGACAAAAAGGGAGCCAGCAGCTCCCATGCAGCATCTCACCGAGATGGTCACTGTGGTGCAGTTGTAGCCAGGGTTCTCATCCTTGACCCCTTGTACCTGGGAGCGTAGGCCCCATCTGACCATTCATGGGATTGATGGGACCACCCCTAGATAGGTTGGCCTCCTGTCAGAAGGGACCAGTCGAGTCCCTAGTTAGAGTGCGGAGAGGGTGCACATAAAAAGCATTCTTATGCAATGTTTGCACTCTCCTTTTGTCCTTGATGGCAGTAGGATCTGCAGTGGTTGGCTACTTTAAATTATCATGTGCACAGCAGCAGAGGGAGGCCCTATGAGGTGCTGCGTGGTGGAGCAGTGAACCCTGATGAGAGGGCAGCAAACTGCCCCTCACAGTTTGTTGCCTCGAGTGGCCCATTCCAGAAAGTGAAACCCAGCTCCCTAGGAGCAGCAGAGGTGCGGGGGGGAAGGAAGGGGAATTGACAAAAGGAGGATTCTGTGTGAGGGCAGTAGGCAGACCACTTTCCCAGCTAAAGTACAGATACCTTGGTAGTAAGCCCAGAGGGGAGGCCAAGCAGATAGGAATAACCCTAATGAAATGCATTGCCCTGCAGTGGGTGCCTCAGAAGAGAGGCTGGTTGTTAAATTTACGAAGGTTTTGCAAGGATGCAGTTGCCCTTGCAGCAGTTAAGCTGGGTACTGCTGGCGATCAATCACCTTCATCCTTGTCAAGCTGGACCATGTCTTTCTCCCCCAGTACCACGGCCATCCACAATCAGATAGACGTAGGGGCTAGTATGAGGCAGGGCAGGCTTGTGTGTTTCATCTGTAGCCCAGCAGGGAGTGAGATAGCTAGAAGTGTCTCAGACCAGTGTTCCCCATTCACTATTTTTGTGTGGTGGGCCACCACTCTATTTTTTTTGCCACCACTCTATATTTTTATCTATTACTGATTGTTTGTTATAAAATTCTCCAAAACTGTCTTTTATTCTCATCCTTTATTGCACTACTACCCCTGTTCTGATACCAGTCCACTATAATTTACTTAAAATCCACTTATGCACATGTACAGTGCATATAGGAGGTCCAGAAGAATAATGCACCTTTGTACCCTATCATCACTGCCACCACCCTATATTTTCAGACAGTGGGGAACCCTGTCAGACTATAGGTAGGATACTTAATGTGCATACAGTTCAGGGTGGGTGCACCACAGGGAGCGATCAGATGGCTGTGAGTGACCAGGTGCCAGTGAGTGGCACAGCAAGCAGACAACACTGAGCCTCAGAGCAATCAGACGGCAGCGAGTGGTGGAGCGACCATACAGTGCCAGATAAGTGAATGGTGAAGCGACTAAATAAGAGCAAGCAGTGATGCAACCAAATAAGTGGCAGGAGGACCAGACAACGGGGACTGGAGGAGCAACCAGGTGAAGGTGAGTGGCTGGAAAGCAGAAAGTGGAGTGCCCAGTGATGCATCTGGAAGGCAGTGATCCAAAATCGAGATGTGAAGCGGAGACAGACCAGGACCTACCCACACTGAACACCAGGTACTGCACCTCAAGGTGCTGGGGTGGGGGTTGGGTCATTTCTGTTAGTTATGCTAGATTGTTGCAGCCATTTTGTTTACATTTCACACACTTTGTCCTGTCAGAGCTGTTTAAGTAGGGGCCAGTGTTGGAACTCTGGACATACTGTGATCCCTAATGAATATTTCAACCCTCTTTTTAAGGGACAATCTGAGACATTCAATTTACATCCATTTGCACTGCTCCAGGTTTACATTGTGGGTTGATTATGGTGTAAAACTTGCTCTGTTGGTGGGGTGCTTATCACCTCGTGACTAACCTTACTCTTTCTTCACTATTTGCAATTTATTAATAAAAAGTGTATTTTTATACTGTCAGTTGTGTTTACTATCTTGCTCTGTTCCGCAGAGGGGGATAAGAAGCCTCAACTGCCAGATATAGCTAGGGGTCCCGATGCCTGGTTACACAGTGAAGTTATGAAGTCAGTGGGTGGTCATTATATAAGAAATAAGCTGGAACGTCTGAAAGCCCTAGTGACAAAAGAATTGATTATCATGGCCAGCAAATCTCTGATAAGCTGATCCTGTTGTGGAGGACTTTCTTGGCTGACTGAAGGTGCTTGGAATCTGACACAAGGGGTCCGATTCCAAGACAGGTCCGCCATGGCGCAGTGCAACTTGCACCAACACATGTGACGTAAGTTGCACTTTGCGCCATGGGTTCTGTCAGCTGGGTTCCGAGAGGCGGCCTGCACCATGGGGGACTTGCGCCGCCCAAAGCCCCTACAGCATGGCGGAAGGGGGGGTTATAGCAGCAGCTGCACCCTGTTCTGAAAGGGCAGCAGCTGTAATCCTGCAACGCCATTTCAAGAGGCACTGCGGGGGAGACCAGCTATGAGCTGGCATAAGGGGCTTCCATCCTGGCCAACTGTCTGCCCCCGCAGTATCCCAACCCACACACTGCCATGCCACACAGACCCACCCCCAACCACAAAGCAACCTCCCCCCCTGCAGTACCAGGGTTATACCCGCTGACACCTGGGTCCACAATGGCCGATGCCACCCCCGGTGCCAGTGCCACTCTGCCAAGACTCCCCCATGGCCCACAGGGCTTGGGCATGGCTTGCAGGGCTGTGCCCTGACGGGTTTGTTGGAGGCTTGCGCCACCCAGGTCGGGTGCGTCCCTCCTGTGGCGCAACCCTGGAGATGCTGCAAGTTGCAGGGTGTAGGTGCTGGGAATGCTGCATGTTCTGGAATCTGGTGTAGGGTCCCCAGCATCTCAGCATATGGTGCAACTCTCAGAAGCCAGCGGGTTGCACTATATGTCTTGAAATCTGCCCCCAGGACTTTAGAGATGGTTGACTGCCCCCCTTTTATTTAGAACCCAAAAAAGTCCCTTAAAGTTCTTGCTTTTGAACCCATTTCCAAACCTAGTAATTTGTACACATTGAAATATAAATTACATACAAATTATCCAACTTTTATTTAAAACATCTCCAACTTTTTTTAATGAGGCTTTTTTGGATTCTAAGTATTTGTTAGAATGAGCTGGCCTGTTGGCACAGGAGGAGGGCTACCACCCATGACACCAGGGATTGGTGTTTGGAAGTGGACCCTAGTTGTCAAGGGCCAGTTGGGGGAGAGGGATTGAGCATATCAGAGGACACTCTACCTGTCTGGGAAGGCAGGCTGTGTGACGCCAATGCTGCAGAGCCACCTGGGTGACCACAAGTGACACTGCAGGCAGGGTGCAACTTTGTGTGTGGGGGAGTTGGCCATTGTCATGCAGTCATACATTATGTGTGTGCATGTGCTTAGCATCAGTAGTGCTGACTTTCTGGGGGGGGGGGGGAATTGCAAGTAACCCAGCTTGTGAAGGGGCTGATCAGATACACGTACTTAAGATTAATGCAACCCTGCTTCAGTTGTGTCCTCCAATTAGAAAGCTCAGATTTATCTATCATTGCTTTAATACAGTTAACATGTATATATGTAACGGGGGGTTCAGATACAGGGGAAAGTGAATCTGTTTGCAGGTGACAAAAAACTATGGCAGGGCAGATAGGGAGGGGGAAGGAAACTGGCCCCAGAAAAAGGATATCGAGAGAGATTGGAAATGTGACAAGAAAAGTGGTCAAATATTTGTCACCTTTATCATGGCTGATACCTTCTGTGGACACTGGGTAGACAGTTCCTCGGATAGCCACTCGCACACACCACTGGTTTGCTGTGTTGTCACACAGTGACACCCCTTCCTCTCCAGTTTAGGAAGGTTGAGGGAGGCCTGGGGCTTTACTTCTAAGATAAATTGAGGCTTGTACCCTAAATCTAATAGCACAGTGCCTACGCCCAGAGAATTAAAGTGGGCCTGTCTCCCCACTTCAGGATTACCTCCTGTGACTATTCAATACATGAAGTACTGTTACCACCCCCCACACTATATAGAAGCATACTCCCTGTCAGCAAATGGCCCACGACAGTAGAGGTGCAACTGTAAACAGTAACCACTTACTAGCAAACAGCCTGTTAGAGGAAACTGGTGGTTAACACCACCAATGGAGAACACAGTAAGAGGCGATGTAAACACAACCAACCCCAATGGTTTGGGCATATCTGTACTGTCAGCCCACCCACTACACCACTCAGTCCTGCACTGTATACTTGGAGGTGGTGTTCGGGGTACTTCCCCTGCTACAGTAGAAACATGGACATTGATGGCAGATAAGGACCTCTTGGCCCACCCAGTCTGCCCATTTCCCTACCTATTGGATAAGCTGCAGATCCTAGTTGAATAACAGCCTATTTCTTTCTAACCCCCAGCAGAATTGACTTATATCTGTCCCATGCATTCTTGAATTCCCCACTGGTTTTGATCCCATGACCTCCTCAGGAAGGCTGTTCCATGTGACCACCACCCGAAAAAATACTTTCTCACGTCGCCCCTGAGCCATCCCCCCTCTTATCTTCAAATTGTGCCCCCTTGTTCTTGCACATCTTTTTCTGAAAGATGCTACTCTCTTGGACTTTGTTGACTCCCTTGAGGTACTTGAAAGTTTCTATCATGTCCCCCTCTCCCTCCTTTCCGCAAGGGTATACATATTAAGCTCCTTCAATCTCTCTTCATATGGCTTCTGGTGCAGATCCTCCACCATTTTAGTTGCCCTCCTCTGGACTGTCTCTATCCTATGTCCTTGCGGAACTGGGGTCTCCAGAACTGCACACAGTACTCCAGATGGGGTCTCATTAACTGTCTGTACAGAGGGATTACAACTTCCTGTTTTCTACTAGTGAAGCCTCTCCCTATACATCCCAGTATCTCCCAAGCCTTCCTTACTGCCTTCTCACATTGCTTGCTTACATTTAGGTCATTTGATATGACTACCCCAGGTCCCTTTCCATTTTGTTGTTGTTAGTACCCCCAAATTTGTACTCTTTCCTCAGGGTTTTTGTTTCCCAGGTGATTCCTTTGCACTTCTTTGCATTGCATTTAAGCTGCCATACTTTTGACCATTCCTCCAACCTTGCCAAGTCCCTTCTCATCCTTTCCACCCCACTCCCCCTTGTGCATCAACCCTGTTGCAGGTTTTGAGCCGTCACTCCTCTTTCATCAAATTCTGCCCCCTTGTTCTTGCACATCTCTTTCTGAAAGATGCTACCCTCTTGGACTTTGTTGATTCCCTTGAGGTACTTGAAAGTTTCTATCATGTTCCCCCGCCCCCTCCTTTCCTTGAAGGTATACATATTAAGATCTTTTAGTCTTTCTTCGTATGGCTTCTGGTGCAGATCCTGCACCATTTTAGTTGCCGTTCTCTGGACTGTCTCCTGTCTATGTCTTTGTGGAGATGGGGTCTCCAGAACTGCATGCAGTACCCCAGATGGGGTCTCACTAACTGTCTGTAAAAAAAAAAAAAAAGGATTATAACTTGCTGTTTTCTACTGGTGATGCCTCTCCCTGTGCATCCCAGTATCCCTCCTTACTGCCTTCTCACATTGTTTGCTTACTTTTAGGTCATCAGATATGACTATTCCCAGGTCTCTTTCCATTTTTGTTGTTAGTAAACCCCCCCCCCCCGTACTCTTCCCTTGGGTTTTTGTTTCCCAGGTGCATTCCTTTGCAATTCTTTGCATTAAATTTAAGCTGCCAGCTTTTGACCATTCCTCCAGCTTTGCCAAGTCCCTTCTCATCCTTTCCACCCCCCTTGTGCATCAACCCTGTTGCAGGTCTTTGTGTCATCTGCAAAGAAGCATGCTTTTCCTTCCAGTCCCTCTACAATGTCACTTTTAAAGACATTAAAAAGGACTGGTCCCAGTACTGAACCCTGCAGTACCCCGCTAATAATCCCCCTTTCTTCGGAGTGGGCTCCGTTTACTACTACCCTCTGTGTCCTGTTGTCCAGCCAATTTTTTACCCAGGCTGCCACCCTGGGACCCACTCCAAGGCTGGCTAACTTGTTTGTTAATCTTTTGTGTGGGACTGTGTCAGATGCCTTGCTAAAGTCTAGGCAGGCCATGTCCACAGCCCCTCCCTAGTCTTCTACTTGGTCACCCAGCCAAAGACATCTATTGGATTCGTCTGACATGACCATCCTGCTGTGAATCCATGCTGCCTTGGGTCCTGTGCCCCGCTAGCCTCTAGGTACTCAACAAGTCTCTCTTTCAGAAGTGATTCCATCATTTTCCGTACCACTGAGGTCAAATTAACATGTCTGTAGTTTCCTGTCTCTGCTTTGCTCCTACTTTTTGTGAAGGGGAATTGCATCCATCCCCCTCCAGTCCTCAGGTTGCATACCATCCTCCCATGATTTGTTAAAAAGGGTAGTCAGTGGTGTCACTAGTTCTCCCCTTAGTTCTTTTAGAATTCTGGGGTGAATCCCGTCAGGTTCCATTGCTTTGTCCACCTTCAGGTTCAGGAGTTCTTTCAGAACCCTTTTCTTCTGTGTAGGGACTGGTATTGACCCCCCTATCCAGAGTGTTTCTATTGATTGGATTAGATACCTTCCCCTCCTCTTCTTTTCTGAATACTGAGCAGAAGTATTCATTCAGTATCCCACCTTTTCACTGTTGCCCTCTGCTCACAAATCCTCCCATTTATTAAGCCTCGCTATCCCTGCCTTGGTCTTTCTTCGCTCCCTAATGTAACTATAAAAAGTTTTGTCCCCCTTCTTAACCAAGTTAGCTGTCTTTTCCTCGGTTTGGGCCTTAGCTGTTCTGACTACCTTCCCTGCTTCTTTCTGCTTTAACTGGTAACAGTTCTGTGTCCTGCTCCTTCTGTGCTTCCTTATACTTCCTGACTGCTATCTTTTCTCCCTAACTTTCTCCACCACCTCTTTTAAGAACCATAGGGTTTTTTCTTTCCCTTCATTTTATTTGTTTTCTTCACACAAAGGCTTGTTACCTCTGTGATGGCAGTTTTGATGTTTCCTCATTGTTCCTTCGCCCCTCCTTCTTGCCCGTTTGCTAGTGCTTTTCTGAGGAACTCTCCCATTTTGCCACAGTCAGCCCTCCTAAAGTCCAGTACCCTCACATTTGTATGGCTTAACTCTGTGGTTGTGTTAATCGTGAACCACACTGTTTGGTGGTCACTTGTTCCCAGATGGCTACCCGCTTCTAGATCTGAGATCCTCTCTCTGTCCTCATTTGAGAGTACCAGGTCTAAGATTGATCCCTCCCGAGTGGGTTCCAGCACTAGCTGTCTAAGGCATGCCCCCTGAAGAATGACCCTGCTCTTGGATGTGGCTGCAGCAAAGGTACTCCAGTTAACATCTGGCATATTCATGTCCCCATTAGCAGTATCACCTCTTTTTCTGCCATCCTAAGGATGCCTATCATTTTCTTGTTCATTTCCTCCCCCTGAGACATGGGTCTGTATACCACTCCTGTGCAGATTATGGTGCCATTTCCTGTCTCCAGAGTGACCCACAGTGCCTCCTCTCCTCCATGTTTACCCTTTAGTTCTGTTGTTTTCATCCTTCTCTTTATATAGAGAGCTACTACTACTCCTGCTCTTCTACCCTCCTGTAGATTGTGTACCCTGGTATGTTGACATCGGAGTCATGGTTGTCTGTGTACCATGTTTCTGTGACTGCCACAATATCCAGGCTTCCCTCTTCCGTCAAGTTCACTAGTTCAGGGAGAAGTGCTGTCTGGATACCCTGGGTTGTAACATGGTAGCTCCGATGTCTGTACTACCTGTGATCATGCGTTGGTGCACTAAACACTATGGCCCGGATATTCAGACTGCACCACAAAGTAGTGCAATAGCAGGTGCAAGTGCAGTGCGCACATACGCTGCATGCACGATATTCAAACAGCGCAGGCCAAGGTGCACTTGTGCAACACAACTGAATATCGCGCCAACTGTGCCATGGCGCAGCCAGGGATGTGCAGACGCAGGACTGATGTGCAGTAGCACAACCAGGGATGCACAGTAGAGCAGGGTAGTAGCGCAGTAGCACACCAGAGATGCACAGGGACAGGATGCATGGGTGCACCACCCATGGAAGACATGGGCAGACGAGCACGCAGCAGACCGGACAGCGCGCGCCCCACACCCCATGAACTGCACAACCTGTGGTGAGCTGGATGAACCACCAGCCCATGAACACCAGCACAGAATCCTCAGCAGGGGCATGGTACCCCAGCACACCCCCTGGCAAGCAGTGATCGCAATACAAGGAGGGCTGGCCACCCCATCCCACCAATGTAGAGCACACCCTGCCTAGGAGCAGTGCCCAACAGTGCATGGCACCAAATGCATGCCAGCACCCCCACTTTGACAATGCAACCCTGTGCTCCATGGAGCCATGCATGGCATCCCCACCATGAGCACCCAGCAGCGGGCGGCACCAGCCACTGACTCAACAATTGCAGACACAGTGCTGCCCTGCACAGCCCCCCCATGGCACAGCAGAAAGGTCGACCCTGTGTTGGTACCTGAAGTACCCCGTATGCGACAGGGCCTGCCTTGGACCCCACCACCAGCAGGACAGCACCCTGCACACCCAAGCACACACCCTGTCCCAGCACTGGCTCCAACTGGCAGCACAGACTCCCACAGTGGTGCATGGAGGCATGCGCCACACAGGATTCAACACAGCACGAACAAACACCCACCCTGACCCAAGGGCACTCCAACACAGGGACACAATAGCGGGGCAACAGATCCCACTGACGTGCGACCACAGATGCTGTGTACCCACGGCCAGCACCCCACCATGACACAGGTGTACCAGCCAACCTGCACATGCACCATGAAGCTGTCCGCCACCAGCATGTGGCCGGAGCACAAGTGAAAGACATCAGAGCACATACACCAGCGACAGCATGGAGGGGGGACAACAGCAGAGGCCACAGTCCCACCCGAGGCAGACGTGCACCATACCAGTGACAGGAGCCAAGCCACCATTGCGTCGGGGCCAGAGGGTGGCCAGCATGGACAGCCACCACTGACATGCCAGCACACTGTGCATACCACAGACATGCAAGGGTGTCAGTTGCACGGGCCATGGACATGCTGACGGGCGCCATGGACACAATGCATGCACCAGGGACCACTGCACACAGGCATCCAGTTCACAGGGAACAACACACATACCAGAAACGGGACTGAGTTCCCCACCCATACCATAGGCGGGTCCCTCCTGGACACACACGTGCGCGCGCCCAGGCCTGCACCACCCCCCGATGCCATGCACACCACTGCAGCCAAGCACCATTAGCCCGCTTCAAATCGGAGACCACCACAGTTGTCCTAACAAAACGTGTATTATAAAGTTGTGTGAAATATAAAACACATATACAATGGGGAGGGAGGGCCATAAACCAGGTGGAGATGGGCATGGGGCAAGGGTGAACAAGTGGGAGAGGGATGAAGGGGTGTGAGGGTCAGTCCGGGGGGGGGATACAAAACTGGCACAGTGGGCCTCTCGCCGGCCCCACTTCTGTCCCTGTGCCGTCTTCTGCACCGCCATCCTCTGTCCTGCTCCAGTCTCTCTGCAGGAGCTCGAGGGTGGCCCTTGCGAGCTGCAGCAGCTCCTGCACACTCCTTTCTAATGCTGTCCACCTAGGACAAGGGAGCAGAGTCATTATGTGTGACTGGCCAGACCCCTTCAGCCCACCCATTGTGCACAGCATACAACTGTGGGCCACGCCCCTGTAATGGCATGCAACCACCCACACAACCCACCGACGATGTCCTGCACAGCACCACCGTGGCCGTACAGTGACATGGCTATGCGGTGTGAAGGCAGTGGCACAATCATGTACCCAGTGCACGCATGGACCATCTGCAACACTCACCCACACATGCAGT
The DNA here is from genome assembly GCA_016271365.2 of Neoceratodus forsteri. NCBI lineage: Eukaryota > Metazoa > Chordata > Ceratodontiformes > Ceratodontidae > Neoceratodus > Neoceratodus forsteri. Next base: position 416,252,511 of record JADMNL010000024.1, on the reverse strand, counting down.
GCCACAGGAAAGTGCTGAGTGCACCATGTGGCGTGCACGGCAGTAGAACCAAGTGCTGGTGGCCATGCCCTGCAACACAGCATGCATGGATGTAAGGGGAAAAATGGCACTTGCCTGCATCCAGGCCAGCTGGGCGCTGCTGACCCATGGCCCCTCCAGCATGTCCTTGCTGCAGTGCACCAACCCTGCCCTGCTCCTGCTGGGAACAGGCCTGCCTTGCCTTATGGTGCTCCTCCAGGCCTAGGGTGCAAACATGGAGAGGAGAACATCAGTACAAACCAGTAGCAACCCCGGCCCCGGTGTGTGCATGCCTGCACAGCCCCACCATGGCACACCCCCTCCACCGACCCCACTAGACGGATCCCACCCCCCTGTGGGATGCACACTGCGATACCCGGATGGACGCTACCAGTGTATGGATGGAGCACCTACCTGGCTGTGGCACAGCGCCTCGCCGGGTGTGTGCCTGCAGACACGCCAGTCTGTCAGGGTTCATCTGCCGTAGGTCGCCATACTTGTGGTGACACTGCTCACCAGACCTGGTGGCCTCCGTCAGGCTGTAGGCCACCTCCTCCCACACAGCACTGCATGGCCTGTCGAGTGGATCCTGGCCAAACGGCCCCAGCATGGGGCTCAACAAGGGCCACCAGGTTGGCCAGCTCTATGGCGCTCCACTGCTGTGCTTGCTTTCATGCCATCCTGCAGTGAGTATAGCTATCAAAATGGCGCTCTGTAGCGCATGCGCCCCCCGTACAGAGGTTGCGTGGTACTGCGCTGCCAGTCTCCATCTTGCTGTCACCGAACTGTGTGATGGGGTGCACCCAGGTGGATGTATGCACCTAGGGGGCAAAGGTCGACCGCAGAGTCAAGAGTCTGTCCACGCACTGAGTGCCCTGCATTGCCTCCTGCGCACAGCATGTCTGCAGCGCCACACGCGTCTGCGCCCCCAAGCATCGCTGTGCTGTGTGCCTATTGCGCATGTTACGGAGCTGCGCCATAGCCTGAGCATGCTCAACAACATTGCCCAAGGCGCAACAGTGTGATATTCAGCCAGCATATGCAAATCAGCCATTCCATGGCGCAACCACTGCATTAGCATCCACTTAAAGTTGCGCTGTATAAATTCAACATGGGGCTGCAGAGGAAATAGTTTGGTATTGCAGTCTATTGTGGTGGGTTGTATGCTGTTGGGATGTGGGGACTGTGGTTTGTGAGGGCTGATTGGGACTGTTCAGTCAAAGGTAACACTTGTCATTCCCACAGGCTCGATCATGACCAAACATGAAGATGAGAAGGAGGAGGCCTAACTTCATCCGGGCTGAATCAGATGCCCTGTTCGAGGTATATCTCGACAGGGAACTGCTGCTCAGTGGACAGGGGGGAACACCACAGGCCCGTGCTGCGGCGTGGGGTGAGGTGGCGTGTGCCGTGAACCAGCATGGCAGCCAGCAGCAGTCCGTGCAGGAATGCAAGAAGGAGGTCTGCACAGACAGGAGGAGTATCGAGGATAAGGTGGCTGCCATCGGTGGGGGACAGATGGAAGTGCCACGCCTGACGCCACAGGAGGAACGGGTGGCTGGCAGCATGCCTCGTTCCATTGAGGGCGTTCCTGGTGGTGGCCTCCAGAGGAGTGGCAGCCCATCACTGCATGGTAGGTCCTGTGCTGTCACTGTGGGGGGGGGGGATGCCACAGGGCAGGTCGGAGCCACTAATGCTAATGTGTTCCCTTACAGCTCCTGAGCGTCTACATGGGTCAGCAGTGGTGGGTGTGTCCACCGAGGGTGAAGCCCTGGACATGGAGGATCACCCATCCACCTCCACAGGTGTCTGAGGGACCAGACCAGTGCATACCTGCACGTCTGTCCAGACTGAAGAAGGTGGTGTGGGTGCGGACAAGGCCCTGCCTGTGTCCCAGTGTGACAGTGTCCACGGTCTCCAGTGTGCTGGGATACAGATCGATGCCGGATCCAGCACTGATGATTATGGATCACATCGCACGTCCTGGACAGTGATACATGTGGGATGCAGGATGGTCCCACAACAGGCAACAGCACAGGCATTGTCATGGGTGGTGCTGCCGTGGAGGCCTGTGTAACAACACAGTCCCAGCCTGTGCCTGTATGCCTCAGTGGGGCAGCACTGGTGTGCGTCCAGGGTGGTGGGGCTGTTGCGGTCACTGCGGCGGCTCCGGTGAGCCCTGGCGATCAGCAGCCGGAAGGGCAGTACCAGCAGTCTGCCAGTGGCGATGGGGGGACAGTGTTGGAGGGCAGTGGCAGTGCACTGCGTGTGGACATGCCCCAGCATGGCTCTGGTGTGCAGCGCCCATTGTCAAGGGGTGTTGGCCAGCAGGGCTAGGAATACCACGAGGGACAGCATGTCAGACTGGCAGATGACCGCATTGGCGAGCACAGTCGTCTATTCCAGGCTTCAGTAGAGCAGCAGTTGCGGCTTGTGACTACGGTGGATGCACTCAGTGCGGTTCTGCTCCAGGCAGAGAAGCGGCGCAGCAGAGACCACGGTCTGCTCCTGGCAGAGATGGCCCAGCAGTGGGCGGATGTGACCGCTGCCATTGACAGGCAGACAAATGCATTCACAGCTGTCATGGCCACATTGGGCACCCAGTTTGCGCCCATCCACCACAGACACCGCGCAGTGTCATGTCCACCCCTCTTCCTATACTGCGGCGACACCCGCCATTTCCACACCGGGTTCAGCTGTGGGCATACCGAGCACGCCCGGTGCAGGCATGTTCGTGGTTGCAGACCCCTGCGTGAACATGAAGTGTTGTTCACGCAGCGCCACCCTGGTTGGGACTGTTGGTGCCACCCCATGAGGCCAATGGTCAGTCTGGCAGGGCCGCCTTGGCTAACATCCATGGCACTGTGCCGCTGTGATTGACCCGTCTCCCCATGGCCACTGTCAGCTGCTGCCCTTTGTGCAGTGTGGTGTGCATCATGCGACGCGTGGGTGGGGTACCGGCCCTGCGCACACACACGGTCCATGTGCACACCCCTTTGGCTGCTGACCACTGTGGCATGTGCATGATGATGCTTGTGTTGTGCTGTCCGCCAGTGTGCATTGGTGCCCAGTGTCTGAGGTATGCACAGTGACTGCCACTAGGCGTGGTCGTGTGTGGGGCTAGGGGTGGCAATTGTGGTTGTCGTGCCGTCTACCCCTTGTGCATGTCATGTGGTGTGTGCATGTGTCGTGTTCGGCCCTGCCCATCCCTGACGCCATGTGCAGTGCCACACTCTGACCCATTCCCTTACCGCCGTCAGCCCCTGGTGTTCTTCCCTGCCTGTCTGCAGGCTGTGCCCTTGCCATTGGTGGTTGCTCATGGCCCCGTGATCTACCTGAGTTGACCAAAGTGCTCTTCTGTAATGGTGTCCCGGTGCAGCTGTGACACCTGGATCTGGCGGGGGTCCCTTCGCCCAGGGGGTGGCTGCCCAACACTGGCTGGACCGGCATCCTCATTGTCCCCACCGCTGTCCCCCTCTTCGACCTCTACAGCAATCCGACAGTCGTTGACCGTGTTTTGCAGGATGCAGCAGGCCTTAGAGGAGCTGTACTGTAGGGCACCGCCAGATGTCCAGGAACTGGAAACATGCCTTCAGCATCCTGAACACCTGCTCGATGACATTCCTTGTTGTGGTGTGAGCCTCATTGTACCATAGCTGCGATGGGGTCGTAGGGCGCCGGTATGGTGTGAGCAGCCAGGGACGGAGTGGGTAACCACTGTCACCTGTGTGTAGAGGGTGCACATTAGTATGGTGGTCTGCGTCACTTTGCCATGGGCCAACAAGGCCGGTACCCATGGCACCTCTGACTATGCACTCCCCCATGTCTGCTTGTGTCGTCCTGTGTGATATGCATACTCACCCACTAGGTGGCCAGTAGGGACGTCCCCCACTCTCAAACCTGTGACACGGCGCGGACTGGTGCCAGATGAAGGCATCATGTGCTCCCCCAGGGTGTGTGGCACAGACATTGGTCATGCGCCCCCTGGCATCGCACACCACCTGGCAGTTGATGCTTGCATACCCCTTCCTGTTGATGTAGATGAGACACTGTCCGGGCCAGGTGGCATGCGGATGGCCCCATGGGTGCAGTCAATGGCCTGAGCATGCCAGGCAGCTGTGCTACCCTGTGAAACTCTTGTATGTGTGCTGTGCGCTCTGCCTGTGTGCTGGGGAAACGGATGTTCTCCTCGGCATGTGGCAGCAGTGCACTGAGGAATTCGTGAGGTGGCGGACGCCACGACCAGGGTTGTATGCCTGCTGTGTCCCCTGTTGGTCTCTGGAAGAGTTCGTGGCGAGTAGGCACATGACTGGTGTCACCTCATTTCCACTGATGGAGCATGGCTCCAATCGTGGGTGCCTGCATCTCATCACTGCACAGCTCACGGAGCTGCCCCAGGATCTCCGGTTCAGTGGTACCGCCCACAAGCCTGTGTCAGAGTACCCGGCCGGTATGGCCTACTACCTGTTCTAAGACACCACCGACGGGTCTTCCACGGCCGCGCCTTGGGCTGCCTGTCTTCACTCACACCCCTCATTATCCCTCCATCTGGAAGGTGGTGATGGCCATGTCCCTGGCTGGTGCCTTCCACGGCTGTTATCCCGCTCCCCCACTGTCCGCTTTCTCCGATGCTCTGCACCGGTGCACACCTCCGCTTCAGGGCTGTCCTGCCACTGCCCTCAAGTCCAGTGTGGCACTCCACTGACTATCCTGTGCAGTGCAGGATCCCCACCCCATCCTGTTCCTGATTCTAGTTCAGGTGTGCCCTGTCCTACTCCTGCCCAGTCCTGCTCACTGCTACCTCTGTACTGCCCTTGTGTCAGTCACCAGCACTCCCACCTGTGGCTTCCTTAGCGGCTCTTGCAGCCTCTTTTTGCTCCCCTTTTATTTTTGATCATTTCCTGCTGTCACACAGCTTCTGCTAGCTCTATTGCACGGCATGCTATTGAATATCACACCGCGCGATGGTATTCATGGTTCCGCTCTCTAAGTTGTAGTATGCATGTATCTGCATTTTGCACTCTTGCGCATTGTTACCTTAGCTGCGCAGCCACCTCCTGCTGAATATCTCATGGCGCGTACTTCCATACTTGCGCTGGGCGATCCCTATTGCTTGTATGCGCGACCCTTTGAATATCCGGGCCTTTGAGCCCCAGTCCTGAGTGCATCAGTATAAAAATGCATATGCCAAATAAGCCATGGCTTACAAGTTTATTGGGGAGCAGAGTGACATTCTAGTCCCTGAACATGGATTTTGGTCTCTCTTTCTGTCCGATATCCACTCTTACTGGTGTTATAGAATAACGCATAGGCATCTATGTGTTATGAGGATTTTTTATTTATTTATTTTTTACATACCCAAGGTGTGATGACTCATAAACCTTGATTGCAGAGCTCGAGAAATTTATGAAGTCATCACACACCATAGGTGTGTTAATAAAAAAAAAATCCTCAAGCACACAGATTTTCTTATGTGTTCTTTTTTTATAATAACTGGTGTAAGAATTTATGTCAAATAACACATAGGAAAATGACTCTCTGTAGAAGCAGTTTAGAGAAATATACAAGAAGTGTAAAAGTACTCCCGGGTGCATTACTTTATACTTCTTTATATTGAATATAAGTTGCCATACTTTTGACCATTACTCCAATCTTGCCCTTCTCATCCTTTCCACATACCTCCCCCACCGTGTATCAACCCTGTTGCAGATCTTTGTGCTATCTGCAGAGAGGCATACTTTTCCTTCTAGTCCCTCTGCAGTGTCACCTATAAAGACATTAAAGAGGACTGGTCCCAGTACTGAACATTGCAGAACCTCACTAGTAATCCCCCTCTCTTCAGAGTGGACTCAGTTTACTATTACCCTTTGCTTCCTGTTGTCCAGACAATTTTTTATCTAGGCTACCACCTTGGGACCCACCCCCAGGCTGGCTAACTTTTATTAATCTTTTCTGTGGGGCTGTGTCAAATGCCTTGCTAAAGTCTAGGTAGGCCATGTCCACAGCCCCTTCCTGGTCTACTACTTTGGTCACCCAGTCAAAGAAATCTATTAGATTCATCTGACATGACCTTCCCACTGTAAATCCATGCTACAGCAGTATTCTTAGGTGGTGGATTGTAGGAGCAATGCCAAGTAACTTAATTTCACCAACGAAAAAGGTTGATTTGCAAAAGTAATCCATATGTGGTTTGGCATCTCTGAGGTTTGAGTTTCTGTGAGAATGCCGATTAGAGATACTGACTTGCACTTTGAATTTCACATGGCTTGACAGGGAGAATTTGACCATACGTGTTTGCAAATGCCATCATAACTGCGTGTGATGACACACCACGTTATGACTGCATTTTACAGCAACCAAAAATTGGTTGATAAAGGGAGTCACCGGTTATTGTACAAAAAATAATACATGGGGCAGTGTGCGTTATGAGAATTTAATACCCACACAAGGCATGTGTTGCTATATATACCCCGAGAACAAAGCTCAAGGGATTTATTCAAGAATCACAGTGAGGGTGTGTATTAGATTCAAGAATAACCACACCACGCCATGCTTTATATTCCATAATTTCTGGGCATCAATTTTTTCCTCACTGTTTCAGTGTCTTTTGTTTGTGTGTCCCTCCCCTGTATGTCTCTGCCCCCTCAATCTGAATTACTGAGTTATTTTCCACCACAATGCAACATCCTGTAGAGTCCCCAAAGGAAACCGTGCTGTAATGCCTTTTTTTTGGTTGTTTAATGTGTGAACCTCAGAGACCTCCATCATTGACCAGGACCTTTTCTGGCTGGAAATTTATGTTTGAACTGCCAGTAAAATCCAGGGGGGGTTCATTTGGCAACTAAAATTCAGTGCCCCAAAATGTAAAGAAATACATTCTGGCTGAATACAGGTAAGACAATTGCAGTGATGTCAGAAACATGAGTTACAATTTGGCAGTGCAGTCAGGGAAAGTGCAGCGTAACATAAAACAATTTGTAACATAAAACAATTGTAGGTAGCACTAGGGTCGATGGTAGCAGTTGCATGTCCCAGGTTGGGTAAGTGAGGAGAGTAGTTGGTATTAAACAGCTTGATGCAGCAGTCAGTTTTTTGAGACTCGGGCAGGTTGTTCCGTTGCTTAGCAAAATGGTAAGCAAAACAGGATTGGCCAAGGGAGGTTCTTTTCTGTGGAAGTAGCAGGGTGTGTCGCTCCACACCCCGGTAGAGTATATGTTCTCCACTGTGGTGAACATTGTTCTTAGGCAAGGGGACAGTAAGGCTTGTAAACCTTTTCTGCCAGTTACAAGTGTGTGGTAGAGCAACCTTGTATCCAGGTTTACCCATTTCAAGCTGCTGTATAGCACACAAGTGTGGGTGTCATTTTTTTTTGTCCAAGCACAAAGTGGCAGGCCCTATTGAGGAGACCCTAACCCTAGATAGCACATTTTCACTTGCATCGAAACATAGAATTTGGTGGCAGATAAGGACCGCTTGGCCCACCTAGTCTGCCCCTTTCCCTACCCAATGGAGGAGCTGCAGATCCTAGTTAACCAGCAGCCTACTTCCTCCTACCCCCCACTAGAATTGCCTTATGTCTGTCTCATGCATTCTTGAATTCCCCCACTGTTTTTGACTCTCTGACCTCAGGAAGGCTGTTCCATGCATCTACAACCCTGTCTGTGAAGAAATACTTCCTCAGATTACCTCGGAGCTGTCCACCCCTCTATCTTCAAATTGTGCCACCTTGTTCTTGCACATGTCTTTTTCTGAAAGATGCTACCCTCTTGGACTTTGTTGATTCCCTTGAGGTATTTGAAAGTTCCTATCATGTCCCCCCTCTCCCTCCTTTCCTCGAGGCTATACATCTTAAGCTCCTTTAGTCATTCTTCATATGTTTTCTGGTGCAGACCCTGCACCATTTTGGTTGCCCTCCTCTGGACAGCCTCCATCCTGTCTGTCTTTGCGGAGATAGGATCTCCAGAACTGAACACAGTACTCCAGATGTGGTCTTGCCAACCACTTTCTGTTTTCTACTGGCGATGCCTCTCCCTCTGTATCCCAGTATCCCCCAACCCTCCTTACTGCCTTCTCACATTGCTGGCCCACCTTTAGGTCATCTGATATGACTACCCCACGTCCCTTTCCATTTTTGTTGTCAGTATCTCAACCCCCATTGTGTACTCTTCCCCTGGGTTTTTGTTTCCCAGCTGCATTACTTTGCACTTCTTTGCATTGAAGCTAAGCTGCCATACATTTGACCATTCCTCCAACCTTGCCCCAACTGGTTGGGGTTTCCCAAGAGTCCTATCCAACTCGGGCAGTGTTGTGCAATGCCAGGTCCGTTGTGAACAAGACTATTATTGCAGACTTGGTAGATACGGCGGACCTGACTTGCATTACCGAAACCTGGCTGGATAGTAATGCAGGCCCAGTTTTTGAGGCAGCTGTTCCGGCCGGGTATTCGGTGATTCACTGCCTGAGATTGGATCGCAGGGGTGGAGGGGTTGCGGTCTGTTTTAAGACCGAATTGGACCTCACCAGGGTTCCAGTGGAGACCACCAGATCTTTTGAGAATGTCGTGGTGGCAGGTGGAGGTTATAGAATGGTTCTCATCTATCGTCTACCTGGTGATGAGAAAACTTTCTTAAAGGAAGTGGCAGATTTCGTCATTGACCAGGTATTTGAGTCACCCAGGTTGATGGTGCTGGGCGATTTCAATGCCTGGGTCGATGATGAACTCTCGCCGTTTGGTCAGCACTTCCTCCAATTGATGTGTTCATTGGGCCTCTCACTGGTAGTTACCTCTGCCACTCATAAATACGGCCACTTAGTCGATCTGGTCTTCCTGGATTCAATTTTGGCACCCCCTTGCGTAGACCTACCCCTGTGGAGATGGTCAAGTACCGCCCTTTACGGGATGTTATGCCCATTGGTCTAACCGCGGTTCTTGACCTATCAGAGTTTCCTGGGTTGAGCATGAATCCAGAAGAGATGGTGCAGGCCTATAATAAGGCTGTCACCTCTGCTCTGGATTTAATTGCTCCAACCCGTGTGCGACCTCTCTCCCTTCGTCCCCGATCCCCATCGTTTGACCAGGATCTGAGAGAGTTGCCGAGATCTGGTCGCAGGTTGGAGAAAGTCCGGCTCTGATGCCGACCATATTAGACTTCTAGAGCATTATAAGCTCTACCAGTCAGCAATTTCTCATAAGAAGGCAGTGTTCCTGTCCGGAGAAATTGCTGCTGCTCAGAATCGACCAGCCCAGCTCTTCCGAACTGTGGACAGGCTGTGCAACCCAGCCTGTCTGCAGATCCGTCGAGCTTTTTCAGTTACAGTGTGAGGAGCTTGCTCGATTCTTTGCTGATAAGGTGGCCGACATCAGGGCCGAGATTTGCGCCGCCTCCTCCATGGGAGTTGCCGTGGACCAGCCTATGGTTGCAAGCACCTTATCCACCTGGAGTTCCTTCTCAAGGCCGGAAATCGAGGATATTAGGAGGATTGTCCTTGGTATACGCACCACTAGCTGTAGTTTACAGATCTAAGATTGCTCCCTCACGAGTGGGTTCTGAAACTAGCTGTCTAATGCCTGCCAGCTGTAGGGCATCAAGAATGGCCCTGCTCTTGGATGTGGCTGCAGCAAATGTGCTCCAGTTAACATCTGGCATATTCAGGTCTCCCATCAACAGTATCTCCCCTTTCTCTGCCATTCTAAGAATGCCTTCTATCATATCCTTGTCCATTCCCTCCCCCTGACATGCTGTACACAACCCCTGTGCGGATTGTGGTGCCCTTTCCAGTTTCCAAGGTGACCCACAGTGCCTCCTCTCCTCCCTGTTTACTCTTTTGTTCAGTTGCTTTTATCCCTTCCTTTTCATAGAGAGCTACTCCTCCCCCTCTTCTCCCCTGCCTGTCTCTCCTGTAGGTTATGTACCCTGGTGTGTTAACATCCCAGTCATGGTTCTCTGTGTACCATGTTTCTGTGACTGCTACGATATCCAGGCATCCCTCTTCCATCAAGGCCACCAGCTCAGGGAGCTTGTTGCCCAGACTACGGGCATTGGTACTCATTATCCTCCATTTCATGATGGCCTTGCTCCCTTTTGCCCCATCCCTGTCCTTCTTGCCTTTGTCACTTTCTCCATTTACCCCTGCCCTTCTCCCTATCGACACCTCTGTGTTGGTGTTTGCCGACTTACTACCATGATTATTTGGGGTTAGCTTTCTGCTCCTTTCCAGTGCCTCCCCCTTGGCTAGTTTAAAAGCTTACCAATGAAGCATTTAAACCTTATCACCTAGGATCCTGGTTCCCTCCCGACAGATGCAGCCCATCATGCCAATATAGGCTTGCATCACTCCAGGTGGACCCCAGTCCCCATTGAAGCCAAATCCCTGAGCTCCACACCAGTTTTCAACCACTGATTGAATCCCATGGTGCGGAACACCCTAGCCTCTCCTATGCCATAGATGGGCAGCACCTCCAGAAGGTTACCGTGCATGCTACTTGACTAAGGCCCCTCCCAATTCCATAAACTCTTCCTGCACTTCTAATCCCTCTCTTAGCCAGGTCATTTGTCCCTAGGTGGACAATGACATCCAGCTCCCTCCCTGTGCAGCTGCTCCAGCAATCCTGAGGATTCGCTCCTGTGTCCTTCAAGCCATGGCGCCAGGCAGGCATCTCACCTCCCTCCCTTCCTCCCCAGTTCTACCTTCCTAACAATGGAGTCCCCACCAGGAGTTGTTTCTTCCTGCAGGGTCCCCTGCCACCCTCCTGTGGGTCTCCCTTGTGGAGGTTCCCAGCATCCTCCTTGGTCTCCACTGTGGGTGCCTCCATAGAGGAACCACAGTTTGCCAGAATGGCATAGGAATTGTGGAGAGGTACAACTGGAGGGATGCACCTCTGTTCCACCACCCTCACCCTCCCTGAGCCCACTGTGGTCCAACCGCTCCTCTTTCTTGGCAACCTCTGAGGCAACGGCAGAGGCACTGGTGGTCCCTGGATGGAAGAGGAGGTCCCACAAATCCTGGCCAACTCAGCCTGTAGATGAGCAACCTCCTCCCTCAGCCCAGAGAGGTGCCTGCAGATGGGACAACACCGCATGCTCCAGAACGTCTCCCGGAAGACTGCTGCTCCACAGCCACTGCACTGCTCCACTCCAATCATATCTTATTTCTGGCCCCTTAACTGTTTGCAATCCTTACTCTTTCCTCTGTTTTTTTTTTTTTCCCTCTCCTTACTTTCTGCCTGTTTGCCCTTTAAGCTCCTGATTGTCCTGTTCTGAGACAAGAATATCCTATATTTGAATATGCCAGATGTTAACTGGAGCACATTTGCTGCAGCCACATCCAAGAGCAGGGCCATTCTTGATGCCCTACAGGTGGCAGGCATTAGACAGCTAGTTTCAGAACCCACTCGTAAGGGAGCAATCTTAGACCTCGTACTCTCAAACGGGGGCAGTGAGAGGATCTCAGATCTAGAAGTGGGTTGCCATCTGGGGACAAGTGACCATCAAACAGTGTGGTTCACATTAAACTCAGCTACAGAGTCAAGCCATACAAAAGTGAGGGTACTGGACATTAGGAGAGCTGACGTTGGCAAGATGGGAGAATGCCTCAGAAAAGCATTAGCAAACAGGCTAGAAGGAGGTGTGGAGCAACAATGGGGAATCGTCAAAACTGCCATCACAGAGGCAACAAGCCTTTGTGCTTAAGCAAATAAATCAAAATGAAAGAAAAGCCACTATGATTCCTCAAAAAGAGGTGGCTGTGAAAGCCAGGAAGAAAAAAGATAGCATTCCGAAGTATAAGGAAACACAGAAGGAGCAGGACAGAGAGCTGTACCAGTTAAGGCAGAAGGAAGCAGGGAGGGAAGTCAGAATAGCAAAGGCCCAAACTGAGGAAAAGATCGCCAACTCAGTTAAGAAGGGGATAAAACCTTTATAGGTACATCAGCAAGCATAGAAAGACAAAGGAGGGATAGTGAGGCTGAATAGCATGAACGGTGGTGGGCAGAGGGGACAGTGAAAAGCAGGGATACTGAACGAATATTTCTGCTCAGTATTCACAAAGAGGGAAAGTGCCTAATCCAGTTAACAGAAGCACTCTTGATAGGGGGGTCGATCCCAGTCCTTTCACAGAAGAAAGGGTTCTGCAAGAACTCCTAAAACTGAAGGTGGACAAAGCAATGGGTCCTGATGGAATTCACCCTAGAATTCTAAAAGAATTAAGGGAGGAACTAGTGAAACCTGGCTACTCTTTTTAATAAATCATGGGAGGATGGTGTGGTACCCGAGGACTGGAGGAAGGCGGATGTGATTCCCCTTCACAAAATTGGGACCAAGGCAGAGGCAGAAACTACAGACCTGTCAGTCTGACCTCTGTGGTAGGGAAAGTGATGGAGTCACTTAGGAAGGAAAGAATAATTGAGTACCTAGAGGCCAGTGGAGCACAGGGACCCAAGGCAGCATGGGTTCATAACGGGAAGGTCACGTCAGACGAATCTAATAGATTTCTTTGACTGGGTGACCAAAGTAGTAGACCAGGGAGGGGCTGTGGACATGGCCTACCTAGACTTTAGCAAGGCATTTGACACAGTCCCACACAAAAGAGTAATAGTCAAATTAACCAGCCTGGGAGTGGGTCCCAGGGTGGTAGCCTGGGTAAAACATTGGCTGCACAACAGGACACAGTTTAATTTAATTGTAAGTGGAGTCCACTCTGAAGAAAGAGGGGTTACTAGTGGGGTACCGCAAGGTTCAGTATTGGGTCCAGTCCTTTTTAATGTCTTCATCAGTGACATTGAAGAGGGACTGGAAGGAAAAGTATGCCTTTTTGCAGATGACACAAAGATCTGCAACAGGGTTGATGCACAAGGAGGCGTGGAAAGGATGAAAAGGGACTTGACAAGGTTGGAGGAATGGCCAGAAGTATGGCAGCTAGGATTCAGTGCAAAATAATGTACCTGGGAAACAAGAATCCAGGGGAAGAATAAACAATGAGTGGGGAGGGAGTAACAACAACAAAAAAGGAAAGGGACCTGGGGGTAATCGTATCAGCTGACCTTAAGGCTAGCAATCAATGTGAGAAGGCAGTAGGGAGGGCTGGGGGTATACTGGGATGTATAGGGAGAGGCATCAGCAGCAGAAAACAGGAAGTTGTTATCCCTCTGTACAGACAGTTGGTGAGACCCCCATCTGGAGTACTTGTGTCCAGTTCTGGAGACCTCATCTCCACAATGACATAGACAGGATAGAGGTAGTCCAGAGAAGGGCAACTAAAATGGTGCAGGGTCTGCAAGAGAAACCGTATGAGGAGAGACTAAAGGAGCTTAATATGTATACCCTTGAGGAAAGAAGGGAGAGGGGGGACATGATAGAAACTTTTAAGTACCTCAGTGGAATCAACAAAGTCCAAGAGGGTAGCATCTTTCAGAAAAAGAGACTTACAAGAATAAGGGGACACAATTTAAAGATAGGAGGGCGGTTCAGGGGCAATATGAGGAAGTATTATTTCACAGAGAGGGTAGTGGATGCATGGAACAGCCTTCCTGAGGAGGTTGTGGAGTCTGAAACTGTGGGAGATTTCAAAAATGCATGGGACAGACATAAGGCAATTCTTGTGGGGGTTAGGAAGAAATAGGCTGTTGGTTAACTAGGATCTGCGGCCTATCCTGTAGGTAGGGAAATGGGCAGACTAGATGGGCCTAGCGGTCCTTATCTGCCTTCAAAGTCTATGTTTCTATGTCTATGTTTAGACCCAGGTCCCACAGGCCTGATCATGGGCTGTGGGGATATCATCATCCCAGTTCTTACCAGGATAGTCTGGTGTTCCCTAGACACTGGTGAATATCCCCGCTCCCTGAAGGAGGCGGTAGTGACACCAGTGTTGAAAAAGACATCTTTGGACCCCGACTCCCTGGCAAACTACAGACCTATCTCGAACCTCCCCTTTGTTGGGAAGGTTATCAAGAAAGTGGTAGCCGCCCAGTTAGACAACCATCTTACCATCCATAATATCTACGATCCTCTTCAATCAGGTTTTCATAAGAGAGACAGCACTGAGACTGCGCTGGTTCGGGTCCTCAATGATCTCTTGATGGCGAGAGACCAGAAAAAACTCCATTTTGGTCCTTTTGGACCTGTCCGCAGCTTTTGACACAGTAGACCATGGGGTGTTGCTTGAGCGCCTGAGATACATCTGTGGGCTGTCGGGTTTGGTCCTCAGATGGTTTACCTCTTTCCTCACAGGTAGAACCCAGAGAGTGGTATCGGGGATTTTTTCTTCTGAGCCCATTGCCCTGACCTGTGGGGTGCCTTAGGGCTCTGTGCTTTCCCCCATGTTGTTTGCGGTGTACATGCTTCCCCTCGGAGACATTGTAAGAAGATATGGGCTGGAGTTTCATTGCTATGCCGATGACACCCAGCTCTATCTTATCTTTTGTACCTGACCAGAATAGAGCTCTCTCAGTGTTTAACAGCTGTCTCCGGGAGATCCAGGATTGGATGAGGTCCAGCTGGCTGAAGTTGAACTCTGAGGTGTTGGTTGTGGATCCCAGTTGCTGGATTAAGGGGTTGGGTGGATGCTTAGCCTCCGGACTATTCTTGGGAGGTGTGGAGCTCCCAACCTCTGAAAGGGTGCGAGATCTGGGGGTGATTCTGGACGATCAGCTGACTCTGCGTGCGCAAGTATCAGCAGTCATTAAGACATCCTTTTACCATCTTAGGAACATCGCCAGGATCAAGCACCTTATTCCATCCGGCGACCTACCTACCTACCTACACTGATCCACGCCTTGGTGATCTCTCGTCTGGACTACTGCAATTCCCTTTACTTTGGGCTGTCTGGGGTAGATATCCGCCACTTGCAGCTAGTGCAGAGCTCGGCTGCCCGGTTGTTAACGGGGACTTCTCGTTTCTCGCATATCACACCGGTGCTCCGAGATCTGCACTGGCTGCCGATTCAGTGGCGGATCACCTTTAAAGTAGGTCTTCTGACTTATAAAGCCCTACACGGGTTGGGCCCTGACTACCTGAAAGAGCTCCTGGTGCCCTACCGACTAATGCGTCCACTCCGCTCCACCAACGAGGAGTTGCTAGAGATCCCAAGGGTTAGTTTAAAATCTCGGTGCCTGTGCTTTTTATGTTTGTGGCACCTACCTCTGGAATTCTCTACCACGTTGGATTCGAGAATGCATGACGGTGGAGGGTTTCAAAAAGGGCTTAAAGTCCTTTTTGTGGAACAAGGCATTCTCAGTAAATGTTGATGTAGTTTAATTGCCCGTTGTCAATTTTAGATATATAAAGTACTGTATAGTTTTAGAATGTTTTTATCTGTAATTTATTGTAATGCACCTTGGTTTTAGAAAGGCGCAGATAAATAGTTTATTATTATTATTATTGCCAGGTCTCTCTCCATCCTTTCCACCCCACCTTGTGTATCAACCCTGTTGCAGATCTTTGTGTCATCTGCAAAAGAGACATACTTGTCCTTCCAGTCCCTCTGCAGTGTCACTTATAAAGACATTAAAAAGGACTGGCCCCAGTACTGAACCATGCGGTACCCCACTAGTAACCCCCCTCTTCACTAAGGACTTCGTTTACTATTACCCTCTGTGTCCTGTTGTCCAGCCAGTGTTTTACCCAGGCTACCACCCTGGGACCCACTCCCAGGCTGGCTAATTTGTTTATTAATCTTTTGTGCAGGTCTGTCTCAAATACCTTGCTAAAGTCTAGGTAGGCCACATCCACAGCCCCTCCCTGGTCTACTACTTTGCTTACCCAGTCAAAGAAATCAATTATATTTGTCTGACATGACCTTCCTGCTGTGAATCCATGCTGCCTTGGGTCCTGTGTCCCACTGGCCTCTAGGTACTCGACAGTTCTTTCCTTCAGAAGTGACTCCCATCATTTTCCCTACCACTGAGGTCAAACTGACAGGTCTGTATATTCCTACCTCTGTCTTGCTCCCACTTTTGTGAAGGTGAATCGCATCTGCCCTCCTCCAGTCTTCAGTTACCACACCATCCTCACATGATTTATTAAAAAGGGTAGTCAGTGGTGTTACTAGTTCTTCCATTAGTTCTTTTAGAATTCTGGGGTGAATCCCATCAGGCCCCATTGCTTTATCCACCTTCAGTTTTAAGAGTTCTTTCAGAACCCTTTCTTCTGTGAAAGGACTAATATTAACTCCCTGTCCAGAGTCCTTCTATTGACTGGATTAGGTATTTCCCCCTGCTTTTCCATTGTGAATACTGAGCAGAAGTATTCGTTCAGTATCCCTGCTTTTTCACTGTCGCTCTCTGCCCAACCACCTTCCTCTTTATTCAACCTCAGTATCCCTACCTTAGTCTTTATTTGCTCCTTAATGTACCTATGAAAGGTTTTATCCCCCTTCTTAACCGAGTTGGCTATCTTTTCCTTGGTGTGGGCCTTTGCTATTGTGACTGCCTTCCCCACTTCCTTCTGCTTTAACTGTAGACACAAACCTCCACAATGCCATAGTTAATTAAACTTGTAATGAGGCACTGTACAAGTAGAATCTTAATTTCTGGTGGGAAATTTATTCTATGCCTGTATAAAAGTCCTAGTCTTGAGTTTGTTGTCTTACACAGTAGTTCAACATGTGACTAAAAGACGGTGCACTGTCTAGTGTAACCCCAAGATATTTAAAGGTTTGTACATGTTTGAGTGGGGTTTCAGTTGCTGTGGTGATAGGTAAGATAGAGGAGGTATGCATCTTGTTATGGGTGCTGAAAAGCAGGCATTTATTATTTTATTTTATTTTTTTGGCATTCGTTACTAGCAGGTTGGCGGAGAACCATTCCTGTATGGCACTGAAGTCTGACTGAAATCTCAGCCTCTGTTTTTCTAGGATTTTGTCACTTGAAAAGATTATATCATATTGGTTGACTTGCAGACGGTTAGAATATTGTTTATAAATAGGCTGAAGAGGAGGGGTCCTAAAATTGACCCTCGGGGAACACCCACCTTAACCTGCCTATCCTGGGAAAGTGCACCACAACGTTTAACTGCTTGGGTTCTCCCTGCTAAGTAGCTTTTGAACCAAGAGTTAGTCTTCAGAGACTGCCAGGTTGATTAGCTTCTGGACTTGTAGCAGTTTTCTGTCCTTATTTTTCTCTCTTTCTTTGAAATAAATCAGAAACTGACAGCTATCAGGATTCAGTGATCTTACTTCGAGACACAGCTCTTGCAGCAGGTTACACCATTAGGACTGAAGCTGGCAGGCATCAGGACCCCACGGAAAAATTCTAGCTAGCTATCTTCAGCGGGGACCACCCCCGACGTCGGTCCCGCCCCCGACGTAGTACATAAGAGGCGGTCCGCCAGATTCCCCGTTCTTTCCGCCGTCGACTTGCATGTCTCGACCCTTTGGTTCAGTCTGTAGCGGCGGCGTGGTAAAGGATTTTTCCTACGGGAAATTCGTTCTCTACAATCAAGTTCTTCGCTGATGTCCTCTCCGACCTCCGGTCACTCCTCGAAGTGTGCTGGTGGGAAGCAGATCCCCTTCAAGGATCCGCACTCGGCCTGCGTCCGGTGCCTAGGCCCAGACCACGACACCCGGTCCTGCTCCTTTTGCCAGGGTTTTAATAGCAGAACCCGGATCCGTCGCCAGAAGGCCCTTCAGGCATTCCTGCTAGAAGAAAAGCTCAAGACCATGTCTTCCAAGGGGGATTCTTCGCAGAAGGCCCACAAGCATGCTGAGAAGCATAGGGAGAAGGCCCCTTCCAGGTCCCCATCTAGGGCCTCAGACTCGCGTAGCTCTGGTTCCAGGTCCGACCGCTAACCTTCCCAGGCCAGCTCTCAGCCTCCCCCTGCTGCGGTGAGAAAGTCTCCATCCTCTTCCCAGGCCAAGACTTCCAGGCCTTCCTCGTCCTCCAAGGCCCTGGCTAAGTCGGGGGATCACCACCATCACCATAAGTCGGGTTCCCGCCTTTCTGAACCCGACGTCAGGTCTGCTTCCTTGCCTCCTCGCAAGACCAAGGAGCTCACCTCTCTGAAGAGGCTGCAGGACCCGACGCCGGTGCGTCCGTCATCAACCTCTCGCCACAGGTCCCCGGAGCCGCCGTCGGCCAGAAGACCATCGCCGGCAAGGACAACGCATCACCAGACGCCGGTAGGGGGACCGGCGCCCGCTCCTAGTGAGAAGAGGACCCCGAGGCCTCCGACCGACGTCGGTCAGGAGACCATCACTGAGGAGTTGTTGACTCAGCCCGAGGACCAGACGGGCAGCCCCGGTCCTGTCGAGACGCCCGGGGGAATCCTCGCCACTACCCGAGCCCCCTGTGGAGCTGATGCCGGGACCAGACCGTCCTCCGGCGCCCGGACCGTCGTCTGGCCTTTCCTTTTCAGAAGTGAAGGAGCTGTTTACTTACTGGTGGGACACCATAAAGAAGGACATGGTCCCCACTCCACCTCCTCTTCCTACTCCAGTTACTCCTCCGGTTCCTGCGCCCCCTCTCCATCGGGGTCGGCAGGCTGGTTACCTCCTCCTCGGGAGCACAGAACACCTCCTAGGGGGAGACCAGACAGACGGAGACCTCCGTCCAAATCCTCTTCCAGGTCACCCAGCCCTAAGAGACCCAGAAGACACTGACGATCGCCTTCGACTGAGGACACGGGATCAGAGTTCTCAACATCCAGATCCCCATCTCCCCTCTCCATCCCTTCTCCGGATCCACGTGAGATGCCAAAGTCTCCTCCGGATGACCCTTCGTTCTCTGATATGAGACACATCCAGGAGAACATGGGATGGGATGCAGACCTGTGGTGGTGCCACCCTTGGTAGACACTTTCGTGGACGTCACCAAGGCAGCGTGGAAGCGTCCACATTCGCTCCCGGCGATGCCGAAGAAAGCTAATCGCTTGTTCAAGGCTCCCAGGGAAGACCAGTACTTGACTCAGCATCCTCGGGCCGACTCTCTGGTCACAACAGCCTCTCATGACCGGTCCCAGAGACCGCAACATTTGAGCACCCTGCCACTGGACCCAGAGTCCAAACAGCTGGACGCCATGGGTAGGCGCACGTATGCTTCCACTACCTGCGCTATCAGATCCCTGAATTATTTGACCCACAAGGTGCAGTTCCAAAATGCCTTGTGGGAACAGGGTCTGGATGCGGCTGAGAAATTGCCGGAAGGTGAGCAGAAGGAGGAAATGCTACAGCTCCTTCGTACAGGTTCGGATGTGGGAACCCAAGTGCTACGAGCAGCGTACGACTCCGCGGACTTCTCGGCCCAAGCAGCAGCTTCAGGCGTATGCCTCCGGAAACACTCTTGGTTACACGTCTCCGGTTTCACCCCGGACATCCAGAAGAATATCATGGACGCCCCATTCGAGGGAGAAGTTTTGTTTGGTAAACCCTCAGAGAAGGTAGTTACCAGATTCCAAGAGGCCGGGAAGGCGGTGAGTCGGTTCAGGCCATGTACCGACCAAGCTTAGTTCCTTTCAGTAGGAACCAAAGCCGATTTCGTGGATGGGCCTTGAGACAACAGTCCTGCCCGGCTCCACAACAAAGGGGCTCTGGCTTCGCCAGAGCCAGAAACAACCCATGAGGCGAAGCCAGCGTACTCCTAAGCCGGTCTAGCCAGCGGGACCCTCAGCCGCTACAGCCTGACTCCTTTCCGGCCCCCGCCCCTCAGGATCAACGGGAAATCATGGTCAGGGGTCGCATTGCGAACTTCCTGCCGGGATGGCAGGCTATAACCACCGACAGGTGGGTTCTTCAGTTGGTCGGAAGAGGCCACTTTATAGAATTCGTAGAAAAGCCACCCTCGAGGCCTCCTTTGCTCTCCCGGTACCCGGGTCAGCACAAGTCACTGATCTGGCAAGAAGTACTCGCGCTCTTGCAAAAGGAAGCGATAGAGTACGTCCCGGAGAACCAGAGAGGACAAGGATACTATTCCCACTTCTTCCTGGTTCCAAAGAAAACAGGGGACCTCCGTCCGATTCTGGACCTCAGTGACCTCAACTTGTCGGTCGCCTACAAGAGATTCCGCATGGTGACTCTTCCGGGTCTCATTCCCATGCTGAAGCAGAACACCTTCTTAACGTCTCTAGACATGCAGGACGCATACCTGCACATCCCTATAGCTTAGGCGCACAAGAGGTTCCTGCACTTCGAGTTTCTCGGCCACCACCTTCAATTCCGAGCCCTCCCATTCAGACTGTCATCCGCACCCAGGGTCTTTACCAAATGCATGGCAGTCGTGGCAGTGTCTCTAAGGAGACAGGGCCATTATCTGTTCCCGTACCTGGACGATTGGCTTCTCATGGCTGCCTCCAGAGAGGCGTTGTTACAGGCGAGCCAGAGTACCCAGGACCTGTTTCGATCTCTGGGCATCCTAATCAACCACGAGAAGTCTCTCCTGGTACCGTCGCAGAAGCTGCAATTTATAGGCGCAGTACTGGACACCGTTCAGGGAAGAGCATTTCTTCCATACGACAGAGCGGAGGGCATCAGATCCCTCATCAGGGAGCTTTCGTCGAACAAGATCGTCCCAGCCAGGTTGGTCCTTCGCCTGCTCGGACACATGGCTGCGGCCATTCCGAGCATCCCTTTTGCAAGGCTTCACATGCGGGTAACTCAGTGGATGCTCAAGGTGCAATGGGACCAAAGGCAAGACCACATGCAGCATCCGGTCAGAATCACGAACACCGCGATTCGAGACTGGCAGTGGTGGCTAGACCCAGGGACACTCTCTATGGGCATCCCATTTATAGCACCATCCCCGGAGGTAATTCTCACCACAAATGCCTCAGGTCTAGGGTGGGGAGCACACCTGGACGGGGTGATGTCCCAGGGAACGTGGACCCCTCTGGAGGCTCACCTCCATATCAACGTCCTAGAGATGAGGGTGGTCCTTTTATGCCCTGCAGGCATTTCAGTCAGAGATTCCACCGAGTACTCTTCTGCTTCAGACAGACAACACGGCAGTGATGTATTACCTTAACAAACAGGGAGGCCATGAGGGTGTAGGATTGGGTAATCCGACACGGCGCAAACCTGATCACAGTACATGTTCCTGGGGTGGACAACACTATTGCAGACGGCCTGAGTCGCTCCCAGGCCAGAGTCCACGAGTGGGAACTTCTTCAGGAGGTAGCAGAGGATCTGTTTCTTTGATGGGGAACTCCAGAGTTGGACTTGTTCGCGTCCCCATCCAACGCAAAACTGCCCAAGTTTTGCTCGCTAGATCCAGGGCCTGGTGTTTTCTGGCGAGACGCGTTGTCCCTCTCCTGGGCGGACAGATTCCTCTACGTTTTCCCTCCCTTCCCGTTGATCCAGAGAGTTCTTTTCAAACTGCGCAGGGAGCATGCTACAATGATCCTGGTGGCCCCTTTTTGGACCAGACAGATCTAGTTCCCTTTGCTGATACAGCTATCCCGGGAACCTCCGCTCCCGTTGCCTTTCAGCTCCCATCTCTTGTCTCAGGAGGAGGGTTCACTGGTCCACCCGGACTTACGCTCACTGAACCTGCATGCATGGCTCCTAGAGACATAGCCATTTTGCAACACGGGTCTCTCACAAGAGGTTGCAGAAGTTCTTTCTGCCCAGCCAAGCCCGACAGCATCACGACGTCGCCATGAAGTGGCGCCGTTTTTGTTTATGGTCGAAAATACGTGACCTGTCCCCTTTAGGTTGTCCGGTGAAGGCGGTATTAGAGTACCTGCTCTCCCTTTTCCGTTCGGGTCTCGCCTACTCCTCTATTAAGGTGCACCTCTGTGCCATTTCTGCTTATCACCTTCCAGTGGGACAGAGCACAGTGACACAATTAGATGCCTGTCGGGAATTCCTGAGAGGGGTGTTACATCTTAGGCCACCCATTAAGGACCCAGTGCCTCCATGGGATTTGCTCTTTGTCTTGGAACAACTCACGCTTCCCCCTTTTGAACCTGCCGCGGATTGCGAGCTGCGTTTTCTGTCGTGGAAAACGTTGTTTTTGGTTGCTGTTACATCAGCAAGAAGAGTTTCTGAGCTTCATGCTATCATGTGCAAAGAGCCTTATTTAATTTTCCACCGGGACAGAGTATCCCTGAGGACGAATCCTAAATTCTTGCCTAAGGTGGTTTCCACACTCACTCTCAATCAGGATATTGACCTGCCGGTCTACTTCCCTTAATTATCCTAACAGAGGAGAGGCGCTGCTCCACACCCTGGATGTTCACCGCAGCTTGAGGTACTACCTGAACAAAACTAAGCAGCTTCGAAAATCGGAGCAACTTTTCGTTTCCTTTACTGAAAGGATGATGGGCCAACCAGTATCCAAACAGTCCCTGTCTCGCTGGCTTGTCCAGTGCATCTCATGCTGTTATGATATCAAACAAAAGCCCCTCCCGGGATCAGTCCGGGGCCATTCCACTAAGGGTGTGGCCACCTCCTTTGCAGCACTTCGAAACGTCTTCACTTCTGCCATTTGTGCTGCAGCCACTTGGAGCTCTGTACATACCTTTATCAGGCATTATAGCCTGGACATTGCTTCACGGCGAAGAGCAGGCTTCGGCCTGGCGGTGCTACAGGGTCTCCTGTCCTAGATTCAGGACCTGGAATATTCGTTTAATTTCCTCCTCCCGGAAGTTTTTCAAGTGCTACTGCTTGGGAATCAGTCCTAATGGTGTAACCTGCTGCAAGAGCTGTGTCTCGAAGTAAGATAGTACAGTTAGTTAAGAACTTCCCGTAACAGTAGACTTCGAGAACAGCTCTGCAGCAGGTACCTTTCCCCGCCCACCTTCCCTTTGGAGGAGGTATGGCTTAAGCCTTGACTATCAGGGATTTTTTCCCTTCGACTACTGACGGTGGATCCTCAGTCTCCCATTTTGATGTCAGCCCTGCGACAGCTGGTCTCCGCGCGGGAGAACTGAGGAATCTGGCGGGACCCGCCTGTATGTACTACGCGTCTGGCGTCGGGGGGACCCGACGTTGGGAGCGATCCCCGCTGAAGATGGCTAGCTAGAATTTTTCCGTGGGGTCCTGAAGCCTGCCGGCCTCAGTCCTAATGGTGTAACCTGCTGCAAGAGCTGTTCTCGAAGATCTACTGTTACGGTAAGTTCTTACGTAACTGTACTTTCTCAGGGCAAATGTAAGGAAAGTACAAGGCAGTACATATATTTGGGAGTTTTTTTATTTTACAGTTGGTCTGTACAGGATAGTCCAACTAAGATGCAACATCTAATTTCCAGTGGGGGTCCATTTCTACACCTGCATGGACTGGAGCACAGCAAGGTTATATGACTTGCCTAAGGCCACACTGATTATTTGACTCTGATCTGGTTTGAACCTACGATCTCCCAGTTCCCAAGCTGGTTAGAACCTTGACAAAGCACCAAACAGCAGAGGTGTGAAACGGGGTGCCTGTGGACTCTCCCTCACCATTCACTGTGCTGTGTAATCCATTTTTACAAACTGTGGAAATAAAGCATTCTGTAAATTGATCTTTGAGTGAGAACCAGTTTCTGTTCTGGGGCTAAGCCCTACGTTTTCTCTCTCTGCTTCATGACCGAACACCATGCTGTGAGTGGCCTTTGAACCTGGGACTCCTCTGTTATGATTGGCTTTTAAACCAGCACTTTCTATACTTACTGCCAGCAGTTTAGCACTGTTTTATGCATGTAAAATATATAATGTCCTGAATAAAGAACACCACAAAACTGAGACACCAGTTCTATCTGTATACTGCAATAAAACGTTTTGAGTGCTGCATAGATTGCTCACATAGTGACCCACCCCCTCTTATGGCAGTGCTAATTTATAGCTCCATCATCTTGGAACATATAGAGAATAATGCACTGACAACCATACACAATGAGGCTGTGTTTCCATTGAGGGTTGAGATGGCATCATGTGGACCTACAGAGTGGCCTTGGAGAGGTCCATGATATCATCTCAACCCCAGATAAACTTATGCATAAAGTTAATACATGGTTGCCTATGTGTTATTTTTTTATAGTGTAAGTTTTACTCTATGTAAAAAGGGAAAATTTCAGTTTACCACTGGCCCCCTGGAAACGAGCATCAGGCGTCCTTGTAGCCTACTGGGCTACCTACCGCAATCTGTGGTTCACCTCCTGCACACCTGGACACCACTCTGCCTCTCTCAGCGACAAGAAGCCTAATGCCACCAGCCCGCTGAAAATAAGCATCAGGTACGGCCTATACACAGTCTCGGCCTCCACGGCTGCTGCTTCTGCTGCCGAATTTTTCGAAAATCTGCGCGTTTCCCTGGAAAAGTTCTCATTGGTTGCTCCTGAGCAGGAGCATCCTGATTGACTGCCCAATGGACTGGCATTTTGCTCTCCCGATACTGGACTCGGCTGTTGGACATTAAGCCAGTGAATTAATTTGGGCTGCCTTGATTCAAGCAATCTGGAACTAGTAAAGAAATATATATTAATTTTCACCAGTTTGCAGTGCTCTCTAGCCTAATTTATTAGCTCTGAAGAAAAGTTTTTTCTGGTGATTTAGTGTCGGAGAGTTTCAGATATTTTGGTTGCATCACTAAAATTAGTAATAGTTCACTAGCACTCAAAGAAAAGACATAAAACGTCTTAATTGTATTCTGCTTATTTTATTTTACAATGTGCTTGTGCTTTAATTTCAATCTGGTTCTCTTACGCACTAGGGGGCTCAAGACACGTGTAACAGCACTAAAAATCATAAAGTACTTATCATGTCCCTCTTTGTGTTCTGTTTCTTCAAAAACTTTTCCACTTCATTTTACTTCGTGGCTGAATCACCTGGTCCTTGTGCTGTAGGTAGTTACATATACGAGCTGTCCAAGTTTATACCCGCTCTGACCTATGCCGAAATTTGTTCTCTTTTACCCCTCCTCCCCCCCCCCCTCTCTCTAGCTGGTCTCTTCACGTCTTGCTTCTCTTTTGGACTTTTTACTTTCTCGTTAAACTTACCTGCAAATTGCACTGAACGATCTTCCAGCGCTCTGCGTATATGTTATTATGCAGTGGTAAACTTCCTTCTAAACGAACGCCATTCTTGGAACCACTCAAACAGCACCTTTCTTCCAGGTGCTTCAGCCGTTAGGAG
Organism: Neoceratodus forsteri; assembly: GCA_016271365.2. Classification (NCBI taxonomy): domain Eukaryota; kingdom Metazoa; phylum Chordata; order Ceratodontiformes; family Ceratodontidae; genus Neoceratodus; species Neoceratodus forsteri. Next base: position 416,227,458 of record JADMNL010000024.1, on the reverse strand, counting down.
TGTATGACTTGCTTGCTGATGTTTCGGAGGAAAACTCCTTCCTCAGAGCTACATCAGTCACTTGATTCATTTCTTTCTTTATACCTTGTTGCTGACCTTTTGCAAATCCATTGACCTTCTCTCTTATGCAAAAGTTGGTTCTTTTATTCACTACGATCCTCATGAGTTTTATTCTTCATATCCTTCTATGAAACAAGCATCAGGTACAACCTATACACTGCCCCGGCCTCCACAGCTGCTGCCAAATTTTCCCCCCCGGCCACCTTTAAATACACATAAGCTCCTCCCCTACCCCATCCTGCACCCATTGGCTTCCAGTACTAGAGCGCTGGAACTTAAAGCTAGCTGTCTTCCCACCCTCTTTGTTGATCTCCCTCCCTCTCTCTCACTCTCTCAAAGCTTCCTCACTGGTCTGCTGTTCTCACCCAGCACTGCTCATGCAAAAGTGTCCTAGACCTGCGTTTTGGATGCCAAATTTTTCATCTCCTCTCCACCAGCGTCCACTGTCACCATGAACCTGCCCCAGATCACACTGTTTGCGATCTCTCTAGCATCTGCCCTGGTGCAGATGGACATGTGTGCCTCAGCACTGGCCCATGACCAAATGTACCTTGCCTACCTCTCAGAATCCTGCTCTCCCCCCCCCCCGGTACACCCTACACTCCTCCCATCGTGGGAACTCTCCTACCCAGGTCGCATCACTCTCTCCTTCCTCTTAAACATGGAATGTCGCTTATTTGGTCACTACCTGGCCTCCATATCCTGCTCTACTGCCGTTCCCACCTGCACCTGCATCGCATTTCTATCCCTACTGCTCCATGCAGGAGACATTGAGAGCAACCCCGGCCCCCCTAATTCCCACATTGCCCCCTCCAGCAGCACCTGGACAAATGCCCCAGGGCTAAAAATCGCCCATATAAATGTATGCAGTCATCCCTCCAAATACCAGGACCTGGAAGCATGGGTTGAGCTATACAAACCCCATGTCCTGGGACTCTGAGACATGGCTAAAACCTCACATTACTGATGCCAACTACCTGGGCACTCCTCCCGCTACCTGAATAGACCTGGCAAAAAAAGGAGGGTGGAGTAGGTCTGTTCAGCAAGGAACCCCTATCAGCCAACATAGTTTTCTGCTCCAACCCAACCTCTCCCAGTGAATGGCTCCTCACCTAACTTGCCCTGGGAACTAGCACCAGACTCTACATCTGGTGCTGCTACAGTCCCCCTGCAGCCAGAACTGAAGGCTTAAACCGCTTCCTCTCTGGCCTGGGCTCCATATCCCCACACAGAGACTCAATTCTCTTGGGTGATCTCAATCTAAACTGGCTCAGTTCCCACCAGCCTGACTATGCGCCCTCCTAAAACAATACAACCTGGCCCAAACTATTAACCTTCCCACAAGGCAGAACCCTCGCAATGGCGTGCGCGTCTGCCCCGGCACACACACACACACACACACTCCTGTACTGGATTGTAACTAACCAGGAGGACTGTGTCCTGCACGCTGGTACCGTGGCTGACTCCATTAGCGATCACTCCCCTACGTACCTTCTCTGGTCATCCAAACTTAAACGGCCCCCACCCAAGTGCCTGTCTTTCTGTAACTTCAGATGCCCCCAAAGCTACGTCCTTCTCTCTGAGGCACATGCACTGGACTGCTCTGCCATTTTCTCAGAATCAAATGTGACCCAGGCAGCATCCATGTTCACTCAAGCTCTACTGACTCTACAGGACCAGCATTTTCCATTCACCACCAGAAGGGTGAGGGGTGGCTACTCGCGATAGATCACGGAAGACCTCCTTATCCTCATGAAAAATGGGGACCGTGCCTGGTCAACCTGTAAAGCATCCCCATCCTCGACCCTACGGGATGATTACAGGTGTCAGAGGAACGTTTGCAAACACCTGGCCAAAGCTCTCAAACAGACATATTTTCGCAATCTCCAGCAAACTAACCTCAGAGAGCCTAAACAATTCTGGGCTTCCATGGGCTTGCTACTAACCCCCCTCCGGTAAGCCTGTCCCACAGCTACACACTACTACTGGCCTCATTACCAATCCCCAAGAAGTGGCCAAGGCCCTCCACGACAAATTCTCAGACCTCACTATATACCTGTGCAAACCCCCAAATGGCATGCAAAAAAAACCCTGTCCCCCTGCACGCCCCCATGCCATCACCCATCGAGCCTACCTCTCAACCTCCACCTCCCCCCTTTTTCTTCAAAATACTCTCATACGCTGACATACCTAAACTCCTAAAGAGCCTCCCAAACCATGGCTGCCCTAGAGCAGACTGATTATCTCCCGTCTTCCTTAGACTTATCTTCCTTGCCATCATTGCCCCCCAACATTCATTTTCAACCTCACCCTGACCATTTCCTCGATGCCCAATACATAGAAAACCATGAAGGTCATTCCCATTTATAAAGCCGGGACCCACAATCCACAGACGACTATCACCTGATCTCCATCCTTCCTCACCTAAGCAAGCTACTTGAAAAAGCTGTCCACCACCAACTTGCTGACTACATAAGTAAATATGATCTATTATGTAGCCAACAACACAGCTTCCGCAAGAATCACTCCACCACCACTGCCCTCGCACTCCTAACTGACCACATCCTCACAAACATGGACCATGGAAATGTAGCTGGCACAGTCTTCATTGACCTCTCCAAAGCCTTCAACCTGGTCAGTCACTCGCTTCTCCTCTCCAAATTGCATTACCTTGGGTGCTCTCAAGAGGTCACCACCTGGCTCGGAAGCTACTTTACAGGGTGCTTCCAGTTTGTATGCATTGGCCTGGCCTGCTCAACCACTCTGCCTGTCTCTACTGGGGTCCCCCAAGGCTCTAGCCTGGGACCACTCCTTTTCTCCTTATTCATCAACTCCCTTCCGGTGCATAGTCTCAGCTGTCACTCAGTCTTTTACACTGACGACCTCGTGCTCTTCTCCAGCAGAAAGTCTCCTACCCTCATCTCTGCAGCCCTCTCACAAAACTACACTGCAGCCCACAACTGGTTCTTTGACAGCCTCCTTCTGGTCAATGCCAAAAAAACAAAAACAATGTTGTTCGGATCGAAGCCCTTCCTAACTAAATGCAAATCTAACCCACTCCTAATTATCACGTCCTCTGATGGTCGTGCCCTAGAGGACGTCAGACACTTCAAATTATCTAGGAGTTGTGCTTGACCCCCCCTCCTTTACAGAGAACATAAACTCCCTGGTTCTGAGATTTCACCAAAAACTAGGGTCTGCCTACAGATACTGGCAGTACCGCACCCCTGAGGCCCACCATGCCATCATCCAGTGAAACCTGCTACCTATCCTTGACTACTGCTCTCCCATCTACTCCAAGACCTCTGCATCTACCATGGCAAAACTATCAGTAGCATACAACAGTGCCTGCCGCTTTTCCCTGCTGGCCCCTTTCTCCACGCACCACTGTACACTCTACAAGCCCGCTTTGACCTTGCACTGTACAGTTTTATTGATTCTGCCATCCGTATTGGTCAGAAATCCCCTCTTGCTCCCCTTCTCACTGCCCAAACCTCACACCGCTGCCTATGCTCCTCCAGTATCCCCTTCCTGAAAATCCCAAGGGTAGCCATGAATATGGGTGCTAGAACCCTGTCTGTAGCAGCCCCCACCCTATGGAACAAGCAGCCCACTGAACTGCGCACCATAAACACTCACCACCAGATCAAGACTCTCCTCAAAGACTGGCTCCTGTTGGCATCCACCTGCCACTGCTTTAAGGACTAGCCCCCCCCTTTATAGGTTCCAGGGGTAGGGCCAAATAAATTCTCTTATTTACTGAAACTGTACTGCCATGAGCCTTACTTTGCTTTATTTGTTGTTCCATAATTTCTGCCACCATGTATTGCCAAATGTAACAACTGTAACCTTTCACTATGTATTACCTGCTCTTATTCTGTTCTTGTCATTTTTATGTTTCTACTCTGTACCACCTTACGTGGCCCGGGTTGTGCCTGAAAACGGTCCCTGGGATCAGTGCACCTACCAGGTTAACAAAGTCATAAATAAATAAAATATATACAATAGTAAGGGGGACCCATCCACTCCCCCCACCCCTTATCTTTCATTGCTCATAGTCTTTATTTCGGCTGGGGTGCTTAACAGGAGATAACCATACACAGCAACTTTTTGTGACCTCTGAAGTGTGTAGAACAACTAGGAATGAGCTTTGAAATGTGCACAGCTTGTCACTGTTATAAAGGCACAGGTCAGGAAGCATAGGAAAAACAGGAACAGTTATAAAATTTGCAAGTATCCTTTTATTATTATCAATAACAGTAAAATAAAAATTAAAAATTGTTCAGTATAACTATTTACAAAGGCAGTACAGAGAAAACAAAGTCCTTTGTCTGACTTTATTTCTAATTCCAAGTTTCAGTCTCTTCGCCAGCAAAGATTGCTGCTCTTTTTATAACAGGTCTTTGCCTGACAATTTCTTCTTCTTGAGCTCATTAAGGAGACATACTGTTACTCACAAATTGTATCAGAGTTCTTGTCAGTTTCTTAGCAGAGCAGGCTTGCAAATAGAACAATGTCCCAAGCTGACCTGCTGACAGCCCTGCAAAAGAGTTTGCAAACAAGCCTAAGAGGAGCTCAAACTGCTTCTCAGGTTAACCCCCTAAGTTCCAAATAGCTTTTTGCAGTCATTTCAACAGTATAACTATATACAGTTTCAAACAAAGGGATCCCAGTATCACTTAAAGATTCACATATTTTTATAACTGCAGACATGCAAGGGGGAGAAAAGACACAAACAGCAAGTGAAGACAGAGATAGCAAGAGGTGGAGAATCGCGAGACTGTCAGAGTGATCAGTTCCTAGGTCTCGAACATTTGGTTGCACAACCAAATAGACAAGAGACAGGAGAGGACAGAACAGATCCTTGTGTTTAAACTCTGTCTAAATAACACATGGGTCAGGGCCTTATTCAACCTTGTCAACATACCCACTCTTTAAGTGGGAACCTGTTTAACCCCCCCCCCAAAAAAAAACAGGTTTCCAAAACTTTCTATTAATTCTCTTCTAACATTAGCTTATAGCCTTTACAGTTCAGCACATATGCAGTATAGCAAACAGAGAAGTTTAAACTTGTGCATTTTGTTTTTCAACCTTTGGAATTTTCAGTTCCTGATCCATATCTTGACAGATGATCAGCACTGACATTTTCTGTCACAGATTTGTGCATCACTTTCGATTTTTAAATGGCTGTAGTGCCAGGTACCACCATGTGATGGAATTTTTAGCCTTCATTTGGTTAAGCCAACAGAGAGGATTGTGATCTGTTGTAAGTACCAAGTCGACTCCTAGCAAATAAAACTTAAGGGAGGCACTCCTTAAAGAAAGGATAGTGCAACACCTGGAATCCATATGGGCACAGGATCCAAGACAGCATGGGTTTACAAAAGGAAGGTCCTGTCAAACTAATCTCATCGATTTCTTTGACTGGGTAACCAGAGTGGTGGACCAAGGGGGAGCAGTTGATGTCACCTACCTTGACTTCAGCAAAGCTTTTGATATTGTTTCACATAAAAGATTGATTAATAAGCTGGGTAGGCTTGGGGTGGGTCAGAAGTTGGTCAACTGGGTGGCAAACTGGTTGACAGGCAGAAAACAGAGAGTGGTGGTAAATGATATACAGTTGGAAGAGATGCAAGTCACAAGTGAGATACCTTCGGGATCAGTCCTGGGGCCAGTCCTCTTCACTATCTTAATCAGTGACATAGCAGATGGACTGGAGGGTAGGTTTGTCTGTTTGCAGATGACACCAAGATCTGTAACAGAGTAGATGATCCAGATGGGGTGGGCAGAATGAAAAGAGATCTGGATAAACTAGCAAAATGGTCAAAAGAGTGGCAACTGGGGTTTAACATAGAGAAGTGCAAGATCATGCACATAGGGAAGAGAAACTCTGAAGCCACCTATAGGCTGGGAGGGGATCACTGGTGACCTGAAATCATACAAGCAGATCACTAAAGCAGTAGGTAAAGCTAGGGGGATGTTTGGGTGTATTAGTAGGGGTATCACAAGTCATAAGAGGGAGGTAATCATCCCTCTTTACAAGACACTGGTTAGACCCCATCTGGAGTACTGCGTGCAGTTCTGGAGGCCACACCTTCACAAGGACATTAACCAAATTGAGGTAGTCCAGAGAAGGGCAACCAAAATGGTGCAGGGACTGCATCAGAAAACATATGCAGACAGATTAACTGCGCTCAATATGTATACCCTAGAGCAAAGGAGGGAGCGAGGTGATATGATTGAAACATTCAAACACCTTAAGGGCATTAACAAGATGAAAGAGTCTAACATGTTTCAATACAATAAAAATATCAGGACAAGAGGACACAGCATGAGATTAGAGGGAGGCCAATTAAGGGGTAACGTGAGGAAGTTATTTTTCACAGAAAAGGTGGTGGATGCATGGAGCAGCCTACTTCAGTAAATGGTGGCTATGAATACAGTGCAGGGCTTCAAACAGGCATGGGATACGCATAAGGGAGCAATACAGATGAGTATGACTAGATAGACCATTGACAGAGCAAAGGCCGATGGCATATTCATAAGGTAGAAAAAGAAATGGGCAGACTGGATGGGCCTTTCGGTCCTTATCTGCCGTCAACTTCTATGTTCCATGGCCCACTTTGCCACAAGGCATTCCTTTTCAGTGGTGGACTATCGCTTCTCTCTGTTGTGCAGCTTTCTACTGATGTATAGAATGGGATGTTCCTTCCCATCTATATACTGAATCAAGGCTGCACCTAGGCCTACCTCTGATGCATCTGTCTGTAACAAAAATTGTTTCTTAAAGTCTAGGCTTCTTAAAACGGGCTGAACATTATGCAACCTTGGTGGCCCGGAAAGCTTCATCACATTCTGGGGTCCATTCCACATTGTTCAGGAACTGTTTCTTTGTGAGTTCAGTGAGGGGAGTAGCTAGCTGGGCAAAGCTGGGAACAAATCTCTGATAATAACCAGTCAGCCCTAAAAATGACCTGACATGTTTCTTTGTTTTAGGGCAGGACTGTTACATACAGCTTCTGTCTTAGAAATGTCTGGCTTGACTTCTCCATTTCTCAAAACATAGCCCTAATATCTGATTTCCAGTATGCCCAATGCACATTTGGTAGGATTAATTGTCAGACCTGCCTTTTGATAGATTGGATAACTGCTCCTAAGTGTTCTGGGTGGCTTTTCCAGTTTGGAGTGTACACTTCCACTGCATCATCCAGGTATGCAGCACAGTAACCAGTGTGAGGGGATAAAATTACATCCATGTACCGCTTGAATTTAGCGGGTGCACCATGTAAACCAAACGGCATGGCAGTGAACTGATAGAATCCTATAGGAGTGGCAAATGCAGTTTTGTTCTTGGATTCTTTAGCTAGGGGAATTTGCCAGTAACCCTTGGTGAGATCGAGGGTGCTTGGCACTTCCCAATCTGTCTACCAAATCATCTATCTTGGGCATAGACAACTGTCAAATTCTAATAATTAAGTTTCCTAAAATCAAGGCAGATTCTTAAACCCCCTTCTTTTTCATTTACAGTCACCGTTGATGATGACCAAGCACTTCTCAACTCTTCTGTGATACCCAACTCTTTCATGTTTTGTATTTCCTTAACCACGTCTGCTCTTAACCGCTCTGGTAATCTGTATGCCTTTTGTCTGATAGGGCATGCATTCTGTGTCACTAATATTGTTTTGGATCCCTTTGGCTCGGCCTGGCACTGTGGTAAAACTGCTGCTAAATGTCTTTACCAAGTTACGAATTTCAGTGGTTTGTTCGGAGGTTAAGGAAACATTCACCTTTACAGCATCAGCACGAACAGTTTGTTCCAGTCTGTGATAAGCTATATCAGTATCTTCATCAGTTTCTGGTGAAACTAGCAAAGCAGCCTTTGGTGGGTTTTTTTCCCCCATTTCTTCAGGAGGTTTGAGTGGTATATCTTCGTAGGATTCTTCTTATCAGGAGTCTCGGTTTCATAGTTAACTGTGCCAGTACATTTAAGCACTTTATAAGGCCCTTGCCACTTCATTAACAGTTTATTTTCTGTAGTGGGTAACGGCAGCAAGACCTTGTCACGTGGCTCAAATTGTTTTTCTTTTATTCCATAGTCATAATATGCCTTCTGCTGGTTTGGGGCATCTTCCTGTTTGCTATTTGCAATTTCAACATATTTTGCCATCTTCTTTCTTAGGGCACACATATAAGATGTATCATATTTTTCTAAGTGGGGTTATCTTCCCACGTCTCTTTCATTACATCTAGTGGCCCTCTAGGTTGTCTACCATACAGTATTTCAAATGGTGAAAAACCAGTTGAGGCTTGTGGCACTTCTCTAATAGGCAAAAAGCAGGTAAGGTAATTGGTCCCAGTCTTTTCTGTCCCCTTTTACAAACCTTTTTAACATGCATATTTATCTTTGATTAAAATGCTTAACAAGACCATCTGTCTGAGGGTGATAAGGGGAGGTTCTTATGGTGCTGATACCTAGCAATCGGTACAGCTCCTTCAACAGTGTAGCACTAAAACTATTACCCTGATCAGTAATAATCTCTTTAGGTATGCCCACCCTGCTGGAAATTTTGACACTCTGCTGCCACTTTTGGGGCTGTGACAGTACGCATTGAAACTGCCTCTGGGTATCAAGTAGCACAGTCACATACTACCAAAATGAATCTATTACCCTTTTTATTTCTATCTAAGGGGCCAACCACATCCATTGCAATTCTCTCAAAAGGCACGTCTATCAAGGGTTGGGGCACCAGGGGCACCTTGTCATTTTTAGTCACTGGGGCTACTTTCTGATACTTAGCACAAGAACTGCAATAGGTAGCAACATCTTCATGAATTCCAGGACAGTAAAATCTGTATGCATCTGAGGATTAATCCAAACTCTGTACAGTAACCCATTACATTTTTGAGTTTGCACATGCGTGTCGAACTCCTTGGGCAAGTAGGCTTTGAGGGGTGTGACACTGTCCAGTGCTGAGGGCTCTGCATGGAGCTCAACAACATCACACCAATCTTCAGTCAGGCTAGTCCTGATGCTGTTTTGCCTTCAGTGGTCTGCACACGAAAAGAAAAAGCCATGCCAATCAGGAGCTGGCTTTTTCTTTTCATCTGCAGGTCACCGCAGAGCAAACAGCTGACTGCGTCCTGACGTCTCCGCGCTGGCTGGGAGGAGGTGCTTTCCTGCCTGCCTCCTTCACGCTGCTGTTTTTCCAACATCAAGATGCCCATTCTCGGTATCGGATGCATCCCCCCTCACACACATAACCTCCAACCTCGGGGTGCCCAACCCCCGGGTCAGCATTTAATCATTTTTTCCCAACATCGAGATGCCCACTCTGTGTCAGATGCGCCCCACACACACACACACATGCACACACATAACCTCCAGCCTTGGGTGCCCAATCCCAGGTTGTCATTGAAGCCCCTATACTCTAGCATACTGGAGCCCACCCCAGTGTGCCAAAATCCATTGTTTTCCTGCTTAAAAAAACAAAAACAGACCCGACATCTTTTGTTTTAAACCTGAAAGACAGAAAACAGTCCTCGTTGTTGCCGTGGGCCCCACCCCTTCCCAACCTGCACCCTTCCTCTGTGCCCAACTTCCCTGCACCCCCCACCCTTTACTTGCCTCCAGAGTTCGTAGCAGTGATCTTCAGTGGACCGGGAACACGTCTGCATTCTTCAAAAGCCAACCGCAAACTGAAGAAATGCCGGTAAGTTCTATAATGGCAATGAATGGTGGGTTTTCAATTTAGGTTGATATCTCAGCCATTTTGGGGAGTTTTGGTCTTAAATTTTCAACATGGGGTTCTTGGGACCCCACCTCATGAACACCGTCACTGTCATTTCGTTTCTCGGTCCCGAAAGGTGATTTCATGGTCTCTGCAAGGAATCACCTTTTGGGACCAATTAATAAAATGACAGTACCACTATTCATGAGGTGGGGTCCCAAAAAGCCCTTGTTGCAAATTTGGTGAGAAAACTCACAAACATGACTGCATTATGAGCGTCTGTTGCGCAGTCTCTATGCATGCTCATAACATCATGAATTTTTAAGATTTTCACTCCATATTTCCAACATTGCTATTTTTTCATACCCCTTATGAATAGTACAGCTGTCATTTTTTGTATCCTTCCCAGAATGTGTTTTTGCTCCTGTGGTGCAGAATGGCGTGGTTGCTGTATAAAATCAACTTTCAGGACAGATTAACAAAATTCCAGTGCCACTGTTCATGAGGGGAGGTCTCAAAAAGGTCATGTTGAAAACATTCCTCCAAAAAAATGACTGCGTTATGAGCGTACGTTGTGCAGTTTCTACGCACACTTGTAACTTCGCCATTTTTATATATTTTCACTCCAGATTTTCAACATTACCATTTCTTCACACCTCTTCATGAACAGTTCAGCTGTCATTTTTCACATCCTGCCTGAAATGTGTTTCCACACCTGTGGCGCCGACTGGCACACTCACTGTGCGAAATCACCTTTTGGGATTGAGTAACAAAATAATACTGGCACTGTTCATGAGGTGATGTCCGTAAAAGCCCATGTTGAAAATTTGGAGCAAAAATACCAGCAAGTTCCCGGGGCCTTAGGGTTTCCAACCATGATGCCCACCCTTAAAATGCAAGACAGAGGACTATACAGAGAAACATATGGGAGGCATGTACAAGAGCAATACCAACAGCGAACCCTCGGCATTGACAAATGCTTGTTTAAACATTGGTTCACCCTGTTTTTGTTTCACCCCCAGCTGCTTAAATTAACCTTGGAGAGAAACACCATTAGCTTGCTGTAAAACAAAATCACAATGTTATCAGTTTAGTTTTAACATTTTCATATATTAACCCCTTATGTCCATTAGTCTTTTGTTGCCACTGTTTCTTCAGGCATCTTCTTTCTTTCCTGGACTTCTGAATCTTGGAGCTATGCTCAAACAAGTCTGAATCAAAATCATCGAAAGGAAAATAGTCCCCACCATCTGAAATGTTTCTTACCTGTGCTCTTGTAATCACAGCTGCTGAAACTGCAGGTTTTACTTCCTCTGTGATTAAGTTACTAAATCCTGGAAAGTCATTTCCAATAATCACAGGTACAGGTAACTTAGGTATACCCTCACTTTCATTTGGTGCAACATGCCATTAATATTCAGTGTCACTTGGGTGATGCGATGGTATCAAGTGTTCCTGTGGATGCAGATGACACCAGTACCTGGTTCTTTGGTACAGTTCTTTTCGAAAACTTCAACATGCACTAGGATTTGTCTGCTTCCTGATTCTATAAGTCCCTTCACAAACTTATCTCCCACCTTGACATCTGTTAAATACTTACCCCAGTTTTCTAAGGACTGTTCCAGTGTCACTCTCCTTGCTACGGCAGTTTCTTGCAGTATGGCCTGGCTTACATAGATATATACATAGACAGTGTCAGCAGATAAGGTCCTAGGGCCCACCCAGTCTGCCTATTTGAGCTTTTAAGTTTACTTTGTTTTCCTAGAAGTCTGTTGCCCCTTAACCCTGACCTCCAGAATTCCTTTGTCTATCCCATGCATTCTTAAATCCCATGATTGTTTCAGCCCCCCCATCACTTCCTCTGGCAGGGTGTTCCACTTGTCCACCACCCGTTCTGTGAAGAAATTCTTCCTTACGTTTCCTCTGAATAGGCTTATTACAGTTATAGCAAGTAGTCTTTGGCCCAAATTTATAGACCAATGTTTGACAATGGAAGTGTCTTCTATATCGTTAAACTTCATGACTGATATCGCCAGTGGTTAGAAGATCATGGTGTAGATGATGCAGCATCCTACAGGTCAGCAAGTCTGAAAAGATGCGTACTGACATATTACAGTAATCCCAGTGGCTGTAGGGTAACCACAATTCCTTGGAAAGGTACATCAACTCTCTTGTGTTTAGCACAGTTGAATGTTGGACTGTTGCTTTCTGAAGTCTCCAAGTTAAAGCAAACTATGGAAGAATCGGAATATGCAGAAGAAAGTGAAGATGAACCTGATGATACTCAGACTCAAATGGATGCAAATATGTTCAGTTATAATGCAGCAAAATTAATAAGGTCTGAACTGGAAGAGTTTGGCAGAGAAGAACGTCCAAAGGATTACACCAGATAAAGAGTGCACATTACAAGACCAAGATGCATGTGAAACACCTGGATGTGTCTTATGAAGTAGAGTCAAAACATGTAGGTACTACTCTCTACAATCACATGTCTTGGATGCTTACAGATGCTACTCCAGAAATGGGCAATGATGGGAGAGAACAAAATCCAAAAGTGGCCGTGAAAACCAAGTACTGCAAATGGAAAAGGAGCAAACGCCAACGAGTCTGCATTTGTGTTGGGGCAAATGTCAAATGTGTTATTGCATGTATGTGTAATGCTGACGCCATGAAATGTAGTCAAGTTCAAATGAGTCCGACTTTGGAAGACAGTGACATTTAAGGCCACATCTGTATAAGACTGGAGAAAGTCATGAACTTGATGATTAGTATAGTAATGATCTCATGTAATTGAATAAGTAGCCATTATCAGTGTAGTACTAAACAAGAAATTCTACAGCCTTAGATCTTTGACCAAGACATTTTATATATGTAGTTAGCTCTGATTAATTAAGATTTAATTATTTCCTTAATTCTAAACTTTATTCTTTATATTGAATTTGTAATTTTAGCACTTAGTGTGATGCACCCTTGTTTTGATTCTTTCCTTATATCAATGAAACAAAATAAAAAGGTTTTTGGTGCATAAATAAATATTTTATTACCCATATGTCTACAAATTTTGACCAGGTCCATTTGGGGATATGGGTACACAAAATGCAATATCTCAAGTCATAAATCATATCAGGTTTCTTTTAAATGAAAGCAGGAACATTGTAGAAGATAGAAATATGGTATAATGTAATATAAATGCAATGATTACTTTGTCCGAGGAAACTCCATGAAGTCTAATCAAAACTTTAGCCAAAAAATCAGCAATTTTGGAAATATTTTCCTACAATAATGGCATATACTGGTATGTACTGTAAAGACATGACAGTGAGACTTGTTTTATGGGACTAGACTCAATGTGCATAACTAGTACAACATTTAGACCAATCTGAGCAATATTGAAGGTTCTAGATCATATTTGGTAAAATTTCCACTTTTCCAGATTTTTCTTATTTATCATTCACGTTGTACTTATTTCGGTGAATTTCACAACTTGTTCAAGAGTTATGACAGAGCAGGCCTCATGATTATGGTACCGGGGATCTCCTCTTTCCAAAAATGGTGGCCTGCAAACTATAGCAAGAGGTTTCAGGTCCAACCCCATTCAGGAACCCTGGACCCTGACTAATAATAAATCCAAACATTCACACCTAGTAGAAAAAGCCCTCCCATCTTGTAAGCATTTTGCAGTATAACCTCATTCATACAAGTTCATGAGGCCATAGGCCTATAAGGAACTTGCCACCATTTGGGTTTCAAAGGTGGAAAGTGTATTTTTTATTACCCATGTATTCATCAAGTTGTTTCTTAAATAAGTCAATATTGTCACTCTCAACAATAGTATTGGGCAATGAATTCCAAATAGCTGGTACTCTTTGAGTGAACCACTTATATCTTTTTGATGTTTTATTTCACCTCTTAATGTTAAATTATGAGATCTTGTGTTGCTATTTCCTGTATGCCTAACCAGGCCTGTCGTCGCCAAAAGTGAGACATCCTGTGTAGCTTGAAATGTAAGACAGAGGTCAACTCTGAGTGTTCTGTATTCCAAGGAGTATAGCCCTAACCTATGCAATCTTTCACCATAACTAAGGTTTTCCATGTTTTTAACTCTTTTTCTTACCTTTCTTTGCACTTTTTCAATCGTAACTTTTCTTCCTATAGTGGAAGGGGCACAAAATGGAGCACAATATTCCAGGTGCGGTCTAACCAGGCTGGAATACAAAGGAATAATGACTTCAGGCTGTCTTCTTTTAATGTGTTTGAAAATGCATCCCAAGATGCTTTGGCATTTTTCAACTGTTTTTTGGTGTGCATATCAGATGTAAAATTATCACCAATAATAACACCCAGATCTTTTTCATTAGTAGTGACCTGCAGTTTTATGCTGTTAAGCGCATAGCTTGTTTTTGGGTTGTTGCGACCCAAATGCATCACCTCACATCTGTTCTCATTGAACAACATTTTGTATTCAACAGCCCATTTAGCCAAATTATTTACATTTTCTTGTAATTTATCTGCTGATTGTTAGTCATTAACTATTCCTCCTATCTTACAATCATTAGCACACTTGCAAATCCAAGTAGTATTTGATGTTTACATTGTAGAGACTAGTATGTTAAACTGGGTGGGACCCAGGACAGAGCCTGTAGTACCCCACTAGTCACCTGTCCCCAGGGGGACACGTGCCCTCTTATTGTCACCCTCTGCTGTCTATTCTCCAACCAAGATATAACTCACCTTATTATGGTTGGATGAATCTTAAATTTAATCAACTGATCAACCAAAATCTTGTAGGATACTGTGTCGAATGCTTTTGAATAGTCCAAAAAGACTGTCCACACACATTTCTTTATCAAGAGTAAGTTTAGGAGATTAGTCAAACATGATCTGCCTGGAAAGAAACCATGTTGTGAAATATCATTAAAACTGAGGTCCATTTTGTTAGCCCTCACAACAGTGTCACTCTCCCTGCTACAGGTGCGTTTCAGGCGCAGGTACTGACTCTTTGGGATATTTTTAAAAGTGTGCCGAGAATTACAGCTCTAGCATTTCAACAATTAGATATGGTCCAATTCTTTGCGATATAGATCCAGATATACTCCTCCTCCTCCCTGACCATCTTTCTCAATCATCAGGTCTAAAAATGTATTGGATTTTCATCATAACTGACTGAAAAATTCAAATTGGAATTTGATTGCTCGAGGTATCATACAAAATTACCCAACTCAACACTGTCTCTTCTCCACATAGTTAAATTGTCATCAGTGTACTTGCAGAACATTTCTAAATGGTAAATGGAGAAAAAAGAGAGTTCATGTAAGGATTACAGATCAACATGTCCTCGCACTCTCCCAAGTAGAGGTTAGCATAACTAGGATAATAGTAGCGTAATTTAAATCTTAAATACTAACTTCGGGATCAGATTCCAATGTATCTGACTCCCCAAATTGGAATCCAGTCATCCCTGGTATTGACCCCAAAGCTATTTTATTGGCATATGAAACCCTGAGCAAGGTAAGGGAAGTCAGTAGGGGAAAGGACATTCTCTGCAGTGACCCAGTTTGATGCACGCTCTACCATGGGAGGTTCTTTTTTGGCCCGTCAGTAATTGCCTCTAAATTTAGGCTGCAGAGACACCTGTGGAGGCAGGCATACTGTGGCTTGGAATAGGCCCCCTGCCAGTCCCAATCATTTTATAACTCTTTTGTGTTGAGTTTCTCTTGCCTGGCTGCTGTCATTTCATAGTGACTGTTTCTCTTCTGCAGTGTGGATGAACCATGTGTGGTCAGTACCAATTCTTTTTCATGAATTTGTTCCCAATATTGCCGTTAAACAATAAGGCATGACAGGGTATGCATTATTGTGGCAACACAGCACACCTCGAGAAGTGAAGCATGAGGAATGTTGAGTGCCTTATGCACCTGAGAAGCGCTATTATCCCACATTTATGCACACCTTGAAGTGAAATATTGTGATTATAAAATGGTTCCTCTGATTTTTATTTAAAAAAAAGAGGTTCAGAAAGTTAAATATTTGACTTGTGCTGTTGTGCATGAATAGCACATGGTCACGTGATCACATCTGACCAAAATCACAGGTCTTTGTTTCCTTTACCCATTTTATAATACATGTAACCCATCCCATGTCCTCATCTTCTGCCTAGGGGTCCCAATGCTATAGCCGGGGGGAGGGGGCACAGACCTGAAACCTTCCTGGCACTTTTGACATACTGGGGGTACTAGAACGGCCTTACCTGGCAGATGTCTTCACTCACAAAGGCCTTCCCTTACCCTTATGGCAGATCTCAGAGCTGGCGCAATCCCGCTGATCCTGAACTGGGAGGAGGGCTGGTACTTTAGTAAAAACGAAGAATAAAAATTGCGCAGAAGGGTTAATCCATTGACCACACAACACAAGCCAATCACAGGAACCATAAAGCTCTTTATTTCAGATAGGAAATGATTTCATCCAAAAAAAAGAAAATAAACAGGAGCAGCTCCATGGGGCTGAGAGATTGGGACAAATGAACACGGATGGCATTCAGAGAGAATGAGAAAACATCTTAGCAACCAAAGGTTTTCTTTAGGGCCTAACGCATAGACCTCTCTGGCTCCATTCTGAATTTTCCCTTCGGCAGAGATTTCATCTATCCTGCAGACTTGCTTTCCCTTTTATTCCCCTAACAGAGGAGTGCCTACTCCACCTTTCCAGCTGAGCCCAAAAACAGTGGAATTCAGGGTGAATGCATCCTTTCCCTCAGGATTTTGCTCTGCACCACCAGGCGTGGGGTGTTATCTGGCAGTGTTATGGTGGACCGATGGTGAGGCAGTGAAATGGTTCTTTGTATCTCATGATTAGCAAACTGGTATATTTTCAGCTGTCCTCCCAGGGGTATCGGGGCAGTCTCTTTCCAGGCCATCTTGTCTTCAGGTTCTTCCTTCACAAAAGGCTGTGGGGAGCAGGCTGGAGGAGCCTCAGATTTAACTGTATCATTGGCACCACTGTCGCCAGGCAAGGATCCCACAGATGACCACCAGGCCCTGGGGGGGTCCCCAGCTGACATCTACAGACCCCAGTCTCCCCCCTCTGTCATGGGGCTAGTCGACGGCCAGCAGGGTGAGCTGGGCAGATCGTTGTGCTCTTCCTCGTTGCCCTCAGAGGACTTTTCTATAACTTCTGTCCTTATGTCTGGTGACTCCCACTTTGGTTCCACTGCAGGCAGTTACAACTTTGCATCTGCTCCCAAATCCAGACTACCCTGGGAGAGTAGTAATGCCATACCCGCTGATGCACTGACATGGTAGGGCCAGGGGTAACCAGATGGCGTACCTTTAGACAGTCCCCCCGCTGTAGCACTAGAACAAAGTGGCAGCTTCACTACCCCCTCTTCACAGTAGTCGCACCGGACACATTTTTCCACAGCCTTCCTCCTCCCTGCAGAATTCAAAAATCATGCCAGCAGGGAGGCTGGGACAGTAGCATCTAGCTCCTCCTCAGATGAAAATCCTTCTGCTATTTTCTCCAGTTTTTATGTTTTGTTTGTTTTAACACCTCTTTCAAACAGATCACTCTTCTTTCTCCACACAAAACAAAATGGCACTTCCCCTCCGCTCCCTTCCAGCTTGCACGTGGAGTGAACCAATCACAGTAGATCTTACTTCGAGAAACAGCTCTTGCAGCAGGTCACACCATTAGGACTGAAGCCGGCAGGCGTCAGGACCCCACGGAATTCTTCTAGCTAGCTAGCTATCTTCAGCGGGGACCGCCCCCGATGTCGGTCCCGATGTCAGGCATAGTACATAAGGAGCGGTCCCATAGATTTCCAGTTCTTTCCGCTTGTTGACTTGCATGTCTCGACCCTTTGGCTCATTTCTAGTGCGCGACGCTCGGTTAAGTTCTTCCTTCGGGAAAAAGTTCATTTTTTCGGCTCTTTTGCTGTCTGCTGTCCTCTCCAACCTCTGTTGAAGGCCATCCTTCGAGGTGCGCCTGTGGGAAGCAAATCCCATTTAAGGATCTGCATTTGGCCTGCGTCCGGTGCCTGGGCCTAGACCACGACACCCGGTCCTGCTCTTTTTGCCAGAGGTTCAACAGCCAGACCCGGATCCGTCGCCAGAAGGCCCTTCAGGCGTTCCTGCTCGAAGAAAAAATCAGGGCCATGGACGCAGCCTCCAAGGGGGAATCCTCATAGAAGGCCCGGAGACAGCCCGAGAAGCACAGGGAGAGAGTTGGATCCAGGTCCCTGTCTAGGGCCTCCAACTCCTGTACCTCCGGCTCCCAGTCTGACCGCCGTCCTTCCCGGGCCCGTTCTCAGCCTCCTCCCCCGCAGCGGTGAAGGCTCCTTTGGGCTCCTCTTCTGTCTCACAGGCCAAGACCTCCAGGCCTTCCTCATCTTCCTCTTCTAAGACCCTGGCTAGGTCGGGGGACCGTCATCACCACCATAAGTCTGGTTCCCGCCGTTCCGAACCTGACGTCAGGTCTGCCTCCTTGCCTCCTCCTCCCCAGAGGAAGACCAAAGAGCTTACCTCCTTAAAGAAGTCGTCGGATCCGGCACCGGCCCGTCTGATGCCGGCCCTACACCATAGGTCCCAGGAACAGTTGACTGCCAGATGCCCGTCGCCGGTCAGGCCTACGTCTTCTTGGTCGTCGGCCGGGTGACTGACATCCGTACCCATTGAGAAGAGGACCCCGACGCCTCCCACCGACGTCAGTCAGGAGACTATTACGGAGGAGGAGCTGACCCAGCCTGAGGACCAAACAGGCGAACCCGGTCCTGTCACACTCCCCAGGGAGCCCTCTCCGGAACCTGAGACTATGGGGGAGCCAACACTGGAACCAGACGACTGGCCATCGGCACCTGGTCCATCGTTGGGCCTCTCCATATCTGAGGTCAAGGAGTTGGTCACTTACTGGTGGGACACCATGAAAAGGGATGTGGTTCCCACCCCTCCTCCTCCACCTGCGACCCCACCAGCCCCTGCGCCCCCTACTCCGTCCGGGGCAGCAGGCAGAGTACCTTCCCCCCAGGAGCCGGCGGATCCTCCTAGGGGGAGACCAGACAAAAGGAGACCTCTGTCCAGATCTTCTGCAGGGACACCCAGCCCTAAGAGACCCAGAAGACGCTGCCGTTCACCTTCGACGGAGGACACGGGATCGGAATGCTCGGAAGGATCCAGATCCCCCTCTCTGATCCACATCCCTTCTCCGGACCCACATGAACTTCCTAGATCTCCTCCAGACGACCCATCATTCTCGGAGATCATGAGGCATATCCAAGAGAACATGGGCTGGGATGCGGAAGAATTAGACCCCGAGAAACTACAACTCGCCAGGTATCTTCGGCAGAAAGATCCTAAGCCTGTGGTGATACCACCCTTGGTGGACACTTTCGTGGACGTCACCAAGGCAGCATGGAAGCATCCACACTCGCTCTCGGCGATGCCGAAGAAAGCTGACCGCCTGTACAAGGCCCCTAGGGAGGACCAGTATCTGGCTTCACATCCTCTGGCCGACTTTCTGGTCATCACAGCCTCTAATGACCGGTCCCAGAGACCGCAACATTTGAGCACCCTGCCACCGGACCCGGAGTCCAAACAGCTGGACACTATGGGCAGGCGCATGTATGCTTCTGCTACTTGCGTCATCAGATCCCTAAACTACTTAACTCACATGGTACAGTTCCAAAATGCCTTGTGGGAGCAGGGACTGGACCTGGCGGACAAATTGCCAGACGGTGAGCAGAAGGAGGAGATGTTGCAACTCCTTCGTACAGGTTCAGACGTGGGAACCCAGGTGCTGCGAGCCGCGTACAATTCCGCGGACTCCTTTGCCAGAGCGGTAGCTTCGGGCGTATGCCTCCAGAAACACTCATGGCTCCATGTCTCCGGATTCACCCCGGACGTCCAGAAGAACATCCTGGACGCCTCTTTTGACGGAGAAGTTCTTTTTGGTGAATCCTCTGAGAAGGTCCTCACCAAACTCCAAGAGGCCAGGAAGGCGGTGAGGTCGGTCCAGACAATGTACCGACCCAGGCTTAGTTCCTTTCATAGGAACCAAAGCCGTTTCCATGGCTGGACACAGAGACAGCAGTCCTGCACCGAACCACAACAGAGGGGCTCTGTTTCTCGAAGAGCCCAGGGAAAGTTGCCCACAGGCCGAAGTCAGCGCCCAGCTAAGCCAGCTCAGCCCGCAGGCCCCTCCGCCGTCACAGCATGACTCCTTCCTGGCCCCTGCCCCTCAGGATCAATGGGACATCAAGGTCGGGGGTCGCATTGCGGACTACCTGCCAGGGTGGCAGTCCATAACCATCGACAGGTGGGTCCTTCAGTTGGTCAAAAAAGGCCACTTTATAGAACTTGCAGACAAGCCACCCTCGAGGCCTCCTCTGCTCTTCCGTTACTTGGGTCAGCATAAATTGCTTATCAGGCAAGAAATACTCGCGCTCCTGCAGAAGGGAGCGGTGGAGTGTGTTCCAGAGATCCAGATAGGATCCGGATACTATTCCCACTTCTTTCTGGTTCCGAAGAAAACAGGGGACCTCCGTCCAGTCTTGGACCTCAGCGACCTAAATACATCGGTCACCTACAAACGATTTTGCATGGTGACCCTTCAGGGCCTCATTCCCATGCTAAAGCAGGACGCCTTCTTAGCGTCCCTAGACATGCAGGATGCCTACCTGCATATCCCTGTGGCTCAAGCGCACAGGAGGTTCCTGCGCTTTGAGTTTCTTGGCCACCATTTTCAGTTCCAAGCTCTTCCATTCGGACTGTCATCGGCCCCCAGGGTCTTTACCAAGTGCATGGCAGTCATGGCAGCATCTTTAAGGAGACAGGGCCACTATGTGTTCCCGTACTTGGATGATTGGCTTCTCATGGCCGCCTCCAGAGAGGCGTTGTTGCTGGCTATCCAGAGCACCCAGGCTCTGTTTCAGTCTCTGGGCATCCTAATCAATTACGAGAAGCCTCTCCTCGTACCGTCACAGAAACTGCAGTTCATAGGCGCAGTTCTGGACACTGTCCAAGGGAAAGCATTTCTTCCTGATGAAAGAGCGGAATGCATCAGATCCCTCATCAGGGACCTCTCGACGAGGAAGACTGCTCCTTCCAGGCTGGTCCTTCGTTTGCTCGGACATATGGCTGCGGCCATTCCAACTGTACCTTTGGCAAGGCTCCACATGCGGGTAACTCAATGGATGCTCAAGGTGCAGTGGGACCAAAGGCAAGACCACATGCAGCAGTCGGTCAGAATCACGAATGACGTGATTCGAGACTGGCAGTGGTGGCTAGACCCAGGAACACTCTCTGCAGGTGTTCTGTTCACAGCGCCGTCCCTGGAGGTGATTCTTTCCACAGATGCCTCAGGGCTGGGGTGGGGAGCACACCTGAACCGGGTGAGGTCCCAGGGAATGTGGACTCCTCAACCCCTCAAGAAGCTCATGTCCACATCAACGTTCTGGAGATGAGGGTGGTCCTTTACGCCCTGCAGGCCTTTCAGTCAGAGATCCTGCCGAATACTCTTATGCTTCAAACAGACAATATGGCGGTGATGTATTACCTCAACAAACAAGGAGGCGCACACTCTTACCCCCTTTGCAGGGAAGCGATGAGAGTGTGGGATTAGATAATCCGACACGGCGCGAGCCTGATTGCAGTTCACGTCCCCGGAGTGGACAACACAATTGCAGACGGCCTCAGTCGTTCCCAGGCCAAGGTCCACGAGTGGGAACTTCTTCAAGGGGTAGCAGAGGATCTGTTTCGTCAATGGGGCACTCCAGAACTGGACTTATTCGCTTCCCCATCCAACGCAAAACTGCCCAATTTTTGCTCGCTAGATCCAGGGCCTGGTGTTTTCTGGCGAGACGTGTTGTCCCTCTCCTGGGCGGACAGATTCCTCTATGCCTTCCCTCCCTTCCCGTTGATCCAGAGAGTTCTTCTCAAACTGCGCAGGGAGCATGCAACAATGATCCTGGTAGCTCCATTCTGGCCCAGACAGATTTGGTTCCCCTTGCTAACGCAGCTGTCCCAGGAACCTCCAATCCCGTTGCCTTTCAGCTCCCATCTCTTGTCTCAGGAGGAAGATTCTCCAGTCCACCCGGACTTGTGCTCACTGAACCTGCATGCATGGCTCCCAGAGACACAGCCATTTTGTGACAGGGGTCTACGCAGAGGTGGCGGAAGTTTTTCCGCGGCCAGAAAGACGGCAACACATGCGACGTATGCCATGAAATGGCGCCGTTTTTGCTTGTAGTCACAAGCACGCAGCCTTTCCCCTCTAGGATGCCCAGTGAAAGTGGTGCTGGAATACCTGCTTTCCCTATTCCATTCGGGTCTCGCTTACTCCTCTATTAAGGTGCATCTCTGAGCGATTTCTGCTTACCACTTCCCAGTGAGACAGCGCACAGTGGCACAGCTTGATGCCTCTTGAGATTTTCTGAGAGGGGTGTTAACACCTTAGGCCACCCATTAAGGATCCAGTTCCTCCATGGGACTTGCTCTTTGTCCTGGAACAACTCACACTCCCCGAACCTGCTGCGGATTGCGAGCTGCGTTTTCTGTCATGGAAAATGTTATTTTTGGTTGCTGTCACGTCAGCAAGGAGAGTTTCCGAGCTCCACGCTCTCATGCATAAGGAGCCTTATTTAATTTTCCACCAGGACAGAGTATCTCTGAGGACGAATCCTAAGTTTTTGCCTAAGGTGGTCTCTGCCCTCACTCTCAACCAGGACATTGATTTACCTGTATATTTTCCTAAATATTCCAATAGAGAAGAGGCATTGCTTCACACCCTGGATATTCACCGCTGTCTAAGGTATTACCTGAACAGAACTAAACAGCTTTGCAAGTCGGAGCAACTATTCGTTTCCTTTGCTGAGAAGATGCTGGGCCAACCAGTTTCAAAGTCTCTTTCTCGCTGGCTTGTCCAGTGTATCTCATTTTGCTACGACAGAAAACAGAAGCCCCTCCCGGGTACAGTCCAGTCCAGGGCCATTTGACAAGGGGGGTGGCTACCTCGTTTGCAGCACTTCGTAACGTCTCCACCTCTGCCATTTGTGCCGCAGCTACTTGGAGCTCTGTGCACACATTCATTAGGCACTATAGCCTGGATATTGCATCTCAGCGGAGAGCTGGTTTCGGCCTGGCCGTGCTACAGGGTCTCCTGTCCTAGAGTCAGGACTTCTCAAAGATCTTTCCTAGTTTCCTCCTCCCAGAATGCTTACAGGCGCTACTGCTTGGAAATCAGTCCTAATGGTGTAACCTGCTGCAAGAGCTGTTTCTCGAAGTAATAGTACAGTTACGTAAGAACTTACCGTAACAGTAGATCTTTGAGAACAGCTCTTGCAGCAGGTACCTTCCCGCCCACCATTCCCCCTTGGAGGAGGCATGGCTTACGGAGCCTTGGGCAGGGGCTTACACCCTTTGTCTTCTGACGACGGATCCTCAGTCTCCCATTCTGATGTCATTCTGCAGCCGGGTGTCTCCGGTGGGAGAACTGGGGAATCTGTCGGGACCGCCTCCTTATGTACTACACCTGACGTCGGGGGCGGTCCCCGCTGAATATAGCTAGCTAGAAGAATTCTGTGGGGTCCTGACGCCTGCCGGCTTCAGTTCTAATGGTGTAACCTGCTGTAAGAGCTGTTCTCGAAGATCTACTGTTACGGTAAGTTCTTACATAACTGTATTTTCTTCTGTCTCACCTTACCCATCCTTAGATGCAGGAGGTGCTAGCAAGTGCCACGTCCACAAGGAGCTTGCTGCCATGCCACCATGGCCCACCAAACTGCGCCATCACCTGCAGGCCTCACCGCTGCAGTTGGACCCCTTCCCAGCTCCATCCCCTCCTCAATCAGCAGTGCCAACAAGTTGTTTTTTTCTCAGAATACAATGCAAAAGAAATCCCGGACAAGCCCCCATATCTGTAACCATCCCTGGTCCTTAACTTCTGTCTATGGGTCCCAATGTTATAGTTGGGGGGTACAGACCTGAAACCTTCCTGGCACTTTTGACATATTGGAGGTAATAGAAAATCCTTACTTGGCAGATGTCTTCACTCATGTAATGCCAGCCCCCCCCCCCTTTTGGTACTCAGACAAGGAAACAACTACAAGTGGCAGAAAATAGGTATCACCCTTGGCATTAGGGCAAGCACCTAGCTCGGTAACTCAGAGGTCGGGGGAGTAGGGCTACAAAACAATATTTATATTTTACCCAGGCCAGGAAGAGAGGTGCAAATTTTGTGGTGTCTCCTCTCTGTGGGGGCCACAGAAACTCACTCAGGTGACTCAGAGTTGGATTGTCTGCAACCAGAAATTTGGGATATGACTCTTTACACGAACATTTCCCACAAACATCCAGCCCTATGCAGGGATACCTGGACTTATGAACATCCAGCCCTATTTCAGGAGTACCTGAACTATTTCTAGCACCTCAAGGTGACTTATGTTAGCATCTTACTCTTGTAACCAGTTAGGTTTCCTTGCAACCAAAGTGAGTGGTCAGTTCACTGTGGCCAAAGCTAGACTATCTCTGCCATTATTTTTAGGAAAACAGGATTCCCTAGACACACAGGGGCTACAAGAGACATCCTACTGCACAGTCTCTGTGCCAGGGTCCTGATTACCTGTATTCTAGCCATTTTAGGCTCCTACAAGGCACCAGCCAACCCCATTTGGGCATCAAATGAACCTTGTACTTGCTACATCTTGTACCCCTCCAGACACTTGTAAAGAACACTTGAAATCTGCAGATCTCGCACAAAATACATATCTTGTAAATTGTACACACACAGTCTCTACATTCGGTGTAGTTCTAATAGCTCTTACAGTCTTTTCAGTGTTGCCCCAAACTACTCACTGAACCTTCAGTCCCATTCCTCTTTTTTTTGTGAAAAATATTCACCCCCTTGGGGCTTCACAGGAGCTGGTAGCCACCACTTCCTAGGAAACCAGCAGCTGGTTACTGACCTATGGCAGAAAGTAACAAATGAGGGTCCTTCCCTCTAACAAATGATTTCCAGGCAGAGCACTAATTGCTGTTAGAACTCTCCACTCGAACTCTGACTTCAGACTAACTCACAGCTCAAAACAGCCGCAGGCACAGTGTGGCTTATGCTGCCGCAAAGGTTCTGATTTCCTTGACATCATCCCCTGCCTCAACAGAGCTGAGCAGGTGGTGATGTAATGTTTTATAGAGAGTCTTTAAACCCTCTGACATTGCCCAGGCTATCTGCGTGATGTAGAACTGATGGGATTCTAGTAACCCCAGGAACTGGTCAGTTACACTCACAAAGGCCTTCCCTTACCCTTACGGCAGATCTCAGAACCAGCAGCATCCCGCTGATCCTGAACTGGGAGGAGGGCTGCGACTTTACTCAAAAGCAAGAATAAAAATTATGCAGAAGGGTTAATTTACTGACCACACAACACAAGCCAATAACAGGAACCATAAAACGCTTTATTTTGGACATGTATTATTATTACTTAAATATATAGTGCTAAATGGCCTCTCATACAATCAACAAAGGATGAAAAACAGAAGACACAGACGTGGTTTGTCCAACAAAGAACACATTGATGTGCTTCCTCTGAATCACACCTCGGGGAAAACGAGCCAGCCCTAATGTGGTCTTATGATGTGGGTCATGGTGGACCTAAATAAGAAACATGTAACAGAAGCAGTCTCAAAGAGCTGAGGCAAGGGTGGGCCTACGGTGTCTCAAGAGTTCAAGAAATTACAGCATGGGTCTCTATTATGCAAAGTATCATGGATACATATGCAAATCAGAACCAGCCTAAATGTTCTTGATTTGTATAAGTATCCCATGATGCGCTGTATTATGGGGTTATGTGTGATTTTGTAATTCCTTGGAAACCTGGTTTTGTTGCCAGTGCCCTTTTGGGTAACCCTTGCCTCAGTGCTTTTGTGCTGAGGTTCTTCATATTTTTAGCTTGCTTTCTTATTTTGGGCTCACCATGAGCCAAACCTGTAAGACCACATTAGGGCTGGCTTATTTTCCCCTGTGGTGAGATAGAGAGACATTTGGGTTTTTTTTTTTCACCTTTGTTTTACCAGGAGAGACTCACTAAGCTGAAGGCTTGTTTACAGGTGCAACCTGGGAGCACACGGAAGTTAAGTGACTTGCTGTGGGTCACACAGTATGCAAGTGGGGGCTGTGGGATTCAAACCCAGGTCTCCAGGTCTGCAGTTCAGAGCCTTAAACCACTGTGCTATACTACCTCCAAATGCTAATGAGTTGCAGAGGATGAAATGGTTGTCTGTGGCATCTGCTCTTTTGCTGGTTGTATGAGAGGCTTTTCTACCATAGGGTCTGCTTAAAACAAAACTAGATAAACTTTCCATGGTGATTTGCATATATATCCCAAGATGCATGGGATTATAGAGTATTTTTTTTTTTTTTGAAATCTAGCTTTGTTGCCAGTGCCTATTTTGGGCAATCCTTGTTTCTGTGCCATGGTGTTCCTTTGTCTTTTTAGCTTGCTTTCTTATTTTGGGCCCGCCATGCCCCAAATCCTTAAGACCACATTATGGTTTGATCATTTTCCTCTGGGGTTCTTGCCCTTTGCAGATTGTAGGGCAGGCCCTTTGGCACCATACATTCCTGCTTAAAGCAAAACCAGCCTAAATTTTCATGGTGATTTGTTTATGTATCCCATGATGCTTTGTATTATGGTGTTATGTGTGACTTTGTATTTCTTGGAAACCTGACTTTGTTGCCAGTGCTCTTTTTGGGTAAGCCTTGCCTTAGTGCTTTTGTGCTGAGGTTACTTGGTCGTTCTCATTCTGTCTGATGCCGCCATTTTGGGTCAGGTTAAGAAATGGATGGTTCTGACGCCATATGGCGCTAATGGATATAATGGGTTAACTTTTAACGTGTTCTGTCTCTTGAACTGGTCATCACTTTGTTTATGTGTTGATAAGGATGCTTGGGAGTGCCTCTTACAGTTTTTTTTTTTTTTTTGCATTCAGGATTGTATCCCCTGCCCTTCCCCCATCCAACGATTACCTGACATCAAGGGTGCAGACCAGAGCCATGGTGGAGATGGTATTGGTGTTTTTTTCTCTCATAATTTTTCATCCACATTCCTCCCTTCTCCAAGTGGCGTAGGTGGGTAGTGCTTTTCTTTTTTATGTTGTTTTTTTTTCTGTGTGTTTAATTTTTTAGTGCTTGTGAAAGGCACTTCTGGATTGACAGCACTGGAACCTGAAGTCCTCTGCTTTTCTACGTGACGGGTACAGCACGGACAATCACGGTGCAAGCTTTCCCACACTTCCCTGTCAATGTGCCTCAACCCTGCCATGAAGGAACCGCAACGTAGGTGAGAGGGTAGTTCAGACACCATGCCCATTCAGTCCTTGGCCTCTCATATGAGACTGCTAGAAAGGGTGCAGAATTAGTGCCAGCTGTGTTGGTGGTTTTGTGATGTGGACACCTGCCCACTGGGAACTGGATTGAGACCACCACAACTCACTTCACACAGGCCACTGAACAGCCTTCAGGTGATAATGGCTTTTGGCCACTACCAACCTGTGGTGGATTTGAAAATGTGACCTAGAGGTGAAACGCCCCATAACCCGTTACCAATCCACTGAGCCAGTCAGTTCCCCAGCCTAGTGTCAGTAGTACTTTAAATGGCCTTGCCCACACACACACAGCATGCCTCTGCTCTAAAAGCAATCTCCCTGGCTCACCTGCAGTGGTCTGGAAGCTGCTGCAAGACCTCCATGGCCAAGGCATGCTGCCTGTCAGCAGTTGCCTGCAAACTGCCTCACCTCCTGATATGGCAAGCTGAATCCACTCCTGAACCAAGGTCGTGTGCACATGAGTGTGACATGTCACCACTGCGGCAGCCTTACAACTTTTTGTTTACAATTAATTTACTCAGGATAGCTCAGCTGCAGTGCAACATTACATTTCCAGTGGAGTCTTCTGCTTCTACCCATTTCCCTAGTTGAGTGGAGTGACAACTGATAATAAGTGAGTTGCTACGGTCCACCGTGAGTATATGGCTCTGATGGGGTTTGAACCTGCCATCTCCAGATTCCCAAGCTGTTGCTCAAACCACTAGACCACACTGCCTCTTCTGACTGTAGTGTCTCATCACTTGTTCTTAGAGTGAGAGGGCAGTTCTGTTGCCCTAAGGGCACAAGAAGTGACCCTCTTCCTGCTGTAAGAGGCAGTGTAATAGAGCACCAGCTTGGGAACTGGGAGAATGCAGAGCCAAACCCCACGAAAGCCAAATACACCTAGAAAAGACTCTTCAAACATCCCCACAAACATATTTTGTAACTTATCAACTTCTGACAAATTCTGTTTCTGTAGGAAAGCAGGGGGTGTAGCTAGAGAGGAGAATGGGTAGGGTCTATGGTGACAGTATAGGTGGGGAAAAATGAGCAGACTGGGTGGGCCAAGTGATCCTTATCTGCCAACAGATTTTATGCTTCTATCAAATTATTTTTAATGTGTTACAATGTTTCTTTTTGGATAAGAGATGGTTAGCCAGCCCAGTAGGGCAGCAGTAGGGTTACTGGTTGCTATGCTGGCAACTCTGATTTGGGAGTGAATTCAAGTCACCATGGGGTAGGGGTACCAGATTTTGGTATGCCAAAAAGAGGATACAGTTCCTCCCCTGATGAGCCCGTGTGCCAGACCCCGAGTAAATAGGTTTAAAGTATCCGCCGCCTTCACAGCTCATTTACAGGGAGGTCCTGGGTAGGAGAGAGTTAAAAAAAAAATTATAAACATAATAATACAACAGGATAAAGATGGTACATGAAAAATATTTGGCAGCTGGAAAAGAGGACATGTACTCGTAAAGGAGGACATCTGGTAACCCTACCATGGGGTTATGGGGATGGGGAGGTGAGAATTTGGCATCTGAGGGACTGCTCTCCTCACACAGGGTGGGTGGGTCACCCTCCCGCAACACGCCCAACACCTAATGAAGGCTGGGTTTCCAAGGCAGTTGAGAGGCCCAGAAGGGCATAGAATTTTGAGAGATGTTGTGCATAACTGCATGTCAATATCCCAGAGGCAGAAAATTGTGGAGAAAAATCACTTGCCGTCCCCCCACAGATCTGCCACCACTGATTGGGCACCCAATCAAATCCTGCTTTGAGAGTAAGCCCCACTGACCCCCCCCCCCAACAAGGAGTAAGTTATGAGAGAACAGGGTAAGTCCCGGAGATTGTGGGTGACTAGGCTGTGGAAGGTCATCTAGATGAGGGCTAGCATGGAGAAAGGTGGATATCAGTACAATAAAAAAAAAAAAGAAAAAAAGCTGGCAGTATAGCTTAGAGGTTAGAGTAACAAGCTGTGAATGAGTGTAGTACATCCAACAGACCTGGGTTCGATTCTCACAACCTCTGCTTGCATACTGTGAGACTCTGAGCAAGTCACTTAACCTCCCCAGTGCTCATAGGTTGCCCCTGAAAACAGGCACGTGTGCCAAGTGGGCCTTACCTGGTTGCCAAAGACTAAAATAAAAGAAAGAAAAGGAAAAACCTAAGAGACGGATAACCCGTCTGAAAAGTAGCGCTTTCTTCATTATCAAATGGTGTGTGTGAGGCCCTCTTATGGTTATAATAGGTCCTCACATGCAACTAAACCATCAGTGTTGATTAGTTGATTCAGCACTGATAAATTATAATTATATTAGAATCTGCTTGAAAAGTGCTATGTAAATAAAACGATGATGGGGCGGTATCACATTATAAATAAAACGATGATGGTGCGGTATCACATTATAAATAAAACGATGGTGTGGAATCACATTATAAATAAAACGATTGGTTACTTTCAACTGATGAAAAGAGCTGTGTAAATAATAATGAAAGTGAGTGATTGCAACAGTTAAAAATGAAATAAATTTTCATGTAACCCCCAGGTGGCGCTGTCCCAAGGGCTACTATCCCTGCCTGCTTGACTACTGACTGGTTAAGGGGCCTAGGTTCTATGGCTGGTGCCTCCACCCAGAGGTCAGGGTTTGTAGTGGTTAGACTAGCTTGGTCACAGCCCTCTGGGACACTGAGACCCCCTTTTATTCCCTCGAGTGGCTCACAGTACACAGGAGTTACAGCCCCAATACTCCACGTATACACACTGTTCACTCATAAAGTACCACTTACCCTCGAGACTGATTCTGCAGCACGTCTCTAAGGACCACCTGTAAAATAAGGTTAAACAACATACACAGCAAAATACAATACTGTTTCCATAAGTACCAACACCACAGACAGTATATAGTACAACAACAACAAATCTGATTTATTTAGGGGACAGTAACACGGGAGGGGCAATCAGGTTAATTGGCAGAATTAAATCACAGTACTGTGCACACATACAGGATCTGAAAAGTCACACTCTGGGTACCCAGGTTGGGGGGCTAGCCAGGTCCATTGCCCGGGGTTGGCCGGCAGGTGCAGATGGACAGGGCCCTGTAGATGAAAATATATGCACAACACACGATTGTAATCCGGAGCTGGATGGCTCAGTCTATGAAGAAGTGAAACAACAATAATTAGATGACACACTTGTGATTGAAAACAGGCTGCAGGGGAATACCCTGATTTGTACTCAAAATACCCAAGCTGAGAACCGGATGGTGGATGTTCTTCTGGGTTGCCAGAACAACAGGGCATGGAGACAAGGTCCTTGTGACTGGACCCCACTGCAGTAGATGGCAAACGAATTTAGTCCGAGACAAGCTGGGGTTTGCTTCCAGCTTCAACACACAGCACAGGGGGATTGGAAATAGCGATTCCCCACAAGCACTATGCACATTCATATGTGAAAGGAAAGTACTATACCAGACAGGCTGCTCCTAGATCCCGATCGCAATTACTGCAAAATATCCAGGAGCACACACAGTAGCTTCAGTTCCTGACAGATTGAGCACGATTCCACAATTTCTCCAGTCTTCTACAGGGTGAGCCTGGTTTCCACTCTTCAGACTTCCTTCTTTCTCCTCACAAATCGGATTCAGTCCGAACTGGCTTTTAAAACGGCTGCAGGCCGAACCTCAGGGCCTCACATGCGCTTCCTGCGCTAAACTATACACAGCAGAAGCACAGAGCTCCTTCTCTCTTCACTGTTACAACTGATCTGATCTTTCCAGTCACAGGGCAGGGCATTTCCTTTAGCTCCACACCATTCTGCTGGCTGGTTCGGCTGTCACTCACAATGAGACTCCCTCTGTTGGTGAAAAAAGGCGCCAAGGTCAAAGCTACATTTCCCAGATTCACTGCCCATACAGTCCCCTTGTTGCTGGCTCAAAATTGAGAGTCCAACTTCTGATTCGTCCACAGGCTCCATTTTAAGGAACCCCTCCCCATTGATTGGTCCATTTCAGCAGTCCAGGACCAAAATAAAAGAGCTACACTGAAACAGTTTGTGCTGAAATGAAGACAGGTTAGACAAACATTTTCTCAGTCACTCCAAATGATTTCTGGCAAATAGTTAT
The DNA here is from genome assembly GCA_016271365.2 of Neoceratodus forsteri. Lineage (NCBI taxonomy): Eukaryota > Metazoa > Chordata > Ceratodontiformes > Ceratodontidae > Neoceratodus > Neoceratodus forsteri. The sequence continues at coordinate 416,196,204 of JADMNL010000024.1, read as the reverse complement.
ATCTTTCAACAAGGCTCCCTCTGCACATTTAGCGACGACAGAAACGGAGCGAATTGACAGCAGCTCGGGTGGGATTCGAGCATTAAATACACAGTCCCCCCATACAAACTAATTAAGTCTGCAAGCAGACAGCTCTTAAAGAGACGTGGAGGCTCAAATAGCAGTCACTTGGAGCCACATTTAAACAGCTGAAACGCCGAACACCGCCCAGACTTGGAGCATTCAGGTAAGCTCCTGGAAGACTTTTGGGAACCCCCATTTGCAGGGGGCTTACATTCATAATTTAGAACTGGGAAATAAATATTCAACCTGTTTTAAGAATAAATGGGGTGTTTTTTTCTTTCAGATCAAAATGGGGGGACATGCATAGACAACAGTTTATTTTTATTTTATTTTACAGTTTTTGGTCAGGAGGGGCACACTCTGCTAAAGATGGTTTCCAGTGCATCCCATGAGCACACTGAGGTTAAGTGACTTGTTCAGAGTCACGTAGCATTCTAGTGGAAGTTCTGGGAATCAAACCTAGGCCTGATGGATGTACCCTACCAAGCTCATTCACAACTCATTGTTCTGATCTTGAAGCTATACTTCCAGCCCTAGCTGAAAGAGTATTACCAAAATTTGAATTCCTGAGCTCCACTATTATCCAGTGTTGGCATGCCTCATCTTGTACTGTATGACCAGTCAACTCATATCCCCCATAGCTATTGAAAGATCAAGTGTCGCCTTTTGACTGCCTCCGACTGATCTTAAGTCCAGGCTGTTTGGGCTTAGCCTGCATCTCTCTCACTCACTCACTCTCTCTCTCTCTCTTTCTTTCTCTGTCTCTCTCTGCCCTTATTCAGTCTGTAGAGACAGCTGTGGTTTGGCAGGGGCTACTGCGGTGGTTTGTCAGCATGCAGGATGTAGGGTCTGGAGGGGACCCTATAGCACTGTGACTGAAACAGCTGGCCTTTTCTTCATCCCTTGCCACTGAGGAGGAAGTGAGAGAACACAGGCAGATTTCCCTTTTTAGGCAAACACTGGGTTTTAATGCTGTTGCAGGGATTAACTGGAACTGAAGACCTTTATTTGGAAACTAGTTCAAGTGAACTGTTGCTTTTTGAGTCACTTCCTCTTCCTTTTGTGGTCTTGTCTCCACGAGGTCTGGTGCTGACAGCCACAGGAAGTGCCTTCTTAAAAGTGGAGAGGCCTGGGTTTTCAGCTCTCCTTATGGGGGTTTGATGTCCTAAATGGTAATACATTTGAGTGGTGCCTCGACCCAAAGAAATTATAATGGGCAGGGTCTTAAGGCTAGTAACACCCCCCCAGGATGTAGTACCTACCACCTCACCCCACATAGATTGCCCCACCCATAACCCTCACAGTGCAATAACCCAAAATATAATTATTGACACTCTACCAGTGATGTGCTCTCAGGCAATAAATTCAGCAAAGAACAAGGCATTTTATTGGGGGAAACCGGATCAGGCTCTGGAGGGGAACAGACAGGTTAATGCAAAAATCACAGACCAGTTTTGGTGCTGTATTGTAAAACTTGCTTCTGCCCCCAAAAAAAAATGTAACAGCTAGTATGGTAAAAGTGGCCTGGGTTTTACTCAGTAATAACCGGCCTCAGCGTTTATTCACCCTTATTTATTTATTTTATTTATTTGAATCTAGGATTACACAATACCTTTGAGCCAAGGCTCTTTTAGAAAGGTTCCACGTCAGTAAGTACAGACATAAAGATCATACAGGTTTAAGATACAGTTTAGAACAATCAGTACACAATCATTATTAAATGTCATTACAAAGACTATACAAGAAACACTAGGAGAAGAAAGCAAAGGAAATGGGGGTGGAGGAGGGAAACGGGCAAGGGGGGTGGTAGGACTGAGTAAGGCAGCCAGGAGGCTTTGTCATGACGGAACAGGGGAAAGAGCCTTTGCTGGGCAGTGGAAGGATGAAGTGCTAGGTGAGAGGACAACAGCAGACATCAGGGACAATGGGCCGTAGCGAGGAGAAAGAAGTGCATTAAACAGAGCAGTCACAGGTACTTGAGCCTAGTAGGGAGAGGCGGAGCTTAGCCTTGAAAGCGCCCAGTGTTGATGAGTTAGAGATGTCAGTAGTGAGACTGTTCAGCCAGCTAAGAGCCCTGTATGCAAAGGACCTTTGGCCTGGGGTTGTGCGACAATGGGGGATTTGCAGGGTTGGGGATTTAGAGCTTCTGGTGTTGCAGTTTTTGATTCTCTGTTTCAGGAGGGAGCAGACTCCCGGGGGAGCATTACCCATCATTATTTTCTTTGCTGTGATGCAGGTTTGATACTTTATTTGGTTGCTCAGTTGCAGCCACCCAGTTAGGGAGTAGAGTTGACAAGTATGAGTGAGAGGATGGACTCCCGTGACGAGTCGACAGGCTTTATTCAGGGAGGTGGAAACCCATTTGAGAGAGGAGGCAGTGTCAGAGCCATAGATGATGAGACCGTAGTCTTATGACACTAACAATGGAGCTCAGGGTGGCCACAGTCAAGGCTTCCTGGGTTAGATGCTTCCTATGGTGGAACAGAAAACCCAGTCTTGTGTTTGCCACTTTCTCAACATTATTAATATGGGTAGCAAAGTGGAGTTTGGAGTCCACGGTGATGCCAAGGTATTTAAAAGTATGCACTTGTTCTAGGATGACTCCTTGTTTGGTAAATATGGAGAGTTGATACTGTTTATTTTTGCTGTGGGAACTGCAGAAAAACATTCTTTGTTTTTTTCTGGTTTAGGATCAATTTGTGTTTAACGAACCAGTTTTCGACTGCAGTGAAACCCCGCTGGAGGTTCTCTTGTAGCTGATTTGGATCATGGTGGGAGCTTAGGATAACTGCATCATCAGCATAGAGTAAGATTTGTTCTGGACAGGAATCTGGAAGCATGTTCAAAAAAAGGCTGAAAAGGAGAGGGCCCAATATAGAACCATGTGGGACACCAGAGTGGACAGGTCTGGCATCTGAGAGCGTCAGTAATTTTCACTCTTTGGGACTGGTTTTCTAGGTAGCTTTTGAACCAGTTCACTGTGTTGGGTGACACCCCCGTGAGCTGAAGCTGGATAAGCAGGAGACGGGGAGACGGTGGTTGATGGTGTCGGAAGGCTTTTGTTAGATCAGTGAAGGTAGCTCCAGTTTGCTGACCGTTGTCCAGTGAGTGGTGGATGGCGCCAGTAAATTCAAGTAGGGCCGTGGAGGTACTGTGACCCTTTCTAAAGTCATGTTGCTGCCTGCACAGGATGTAATGCTTGTCCAGGAAGTCAGTAAGTTGGTCTGTAACAATACGCTCCAGGGCCTTGGAGAGTGGAGGTAGGATGGAAATTGGACGGAAGTTCTCCTGTGCAGTTTTGGTACCACTTTTATGCAGGGTCAGACTGGCCCACCTGGATACCTGGAAATTTCCAGGTGGGCCCCCCTCAGTTGGGTAAGTGGTTACCTTCTGAACTCTGAAAACTTTTGCATTTATCATCTTTTTTCTAATTAAATGGGGTATCTGGGACACTATGGATAAATGTAAGATGCAAACACAGAGCTAGTGAATCAGATTGAAGTGAAATATTGATACGAGTGTGTCAACCTGGGCTCTCCTCTATTGATTTTCCAGGTGGGCCCTTGTATCCTCTTTCCAGGTGGGCCCTCTGTACCCCAGTCCGACCCTGCTTTTATGAATAGGGGTTACAACTGCAGATTTCCATTTGTCTGGGAACTGGGTTAAACTGAGTGAGAGGTTAAAGATTCTGGTCATTGGCATGAGCATTTCTTCAATGGTGAGTGATAGAAGTTTGAGGTTGAGAGAGTCATTGCTGGATCTGGACTTGCTAATGGCTTTGGTAACATAGCTACGAACCTGGTACATCTTGACCAATTTAAAGTAGAAGGGAGGGTGGCTGGTGGGGGCAAAGGGGACAGGGAAAATTGAAGTGTCCTTCTCTTTGAAAAAATCTGGTGGAAGCACAGCGCTAAGGTCGGTGAAAGCAGCACTGAATGTGTCAGCAATGATTTTCGGGTCAAGCGTGGTATCACCATTAATGCAGAGTACGGATGGGGGATTTAGACTGTTTCCCTGTAACTTCTTTAATGTTATTCCAGAAGTCTCTTCCGTTGCCCCAGGAGTTCGTAAGAGCACTCTTAAAGAAGGCAGATTTTGTTTCCCGGATAGCTTTGGTACAGTCAGTTTGTCTTCCGGTGTTTCTGGCGAGCTCCCAAAGATGGTCCCTTGCCTTTAAATGCCTTAGGAGGTCACCTGAGAGCCAGGGGTTGCAGAGGGCCTTTACTTTTCTCTTTTTTAATGCAGCAAATGTGTTCCAGGCTTCATTGAAGATTCTGATGAAATGGTCCAGGGCATTGTTCACATTAGTAGCTGTTAGGATTGGAGACCAGTTCTGTTGGAGAAGATGGGTTTTGAGGTGTGTTAACTGACTACGAGAAAGAACTCTGCTGGTGATGGTGTTTTTTTTGGGGGGTTTGATGAATTTGTTGGACCAGGAGCAGCTGACAGGTGAGTGGTCACTGAGTGAGTCAGGGAGGACAGTGGTGTTTGTGATCCGGGTTGGGTGGCTGGTTAGGATCCAGTCCAGTAGGGTGGCGGTGCCGGTTTTATAGTTTTTCCTGGTTGGGGAGTCGACCATCTGTGTGAGGTTTGCCGCAGCTATAGAGCCTCTGTGAGCACCAGCGTCAGCAGCAGTCCAGTTTATATTAAAGTCCCCAAGAAGGATAGTTTCGGTGTCCGGTGGGAGAGACTTGACAAAATCAAGAACAGTGCTGAGCCCAGTACCTAGCTCTTGTCCAGCTATTGCCTCAAACCACTATCCCATTATTGCTATAATCAACTGCAAAAAAAATAAGTCAAATTGCAGATTTCCATACCTGTATGCGCTAGTAGCCACTAGACCACTCTCTCTGTTATGCCAAAAAGAGTGTTCCTAGCCGGCCTGTTGGCACAGAGGTAGGGCAACAATTCATGACATAAGCAACCCAAGTCTAGGAACAAGCATAGGTTGTCGGCAGGTTGGCTGAGGAAGGAAAGGTGAACATCTCAGCAAGCACTGCTTCCCTTTGTAGATGAACAGTGCTGATATTCTCTGTTGCACCACCCCCTGGGTGGCCATAGGAGAAGGGACAGCCGAGGATGCTTGCTGGGGAGGGGTGAATGATGACGTAGGTGATCAAGGTAGTTAGTGTCTTCCTAGCCCAATTTGTGACTGGTGGCTCTAGTTCAGATTGGGTTGAATACATTTTTTCTGTTTATTTGATTATTCAGAAACGATAAGGTTTATAGGGCTGCCTGATGACCTAGCAGAAGCACAGTGACTTGGGTCCAGGACCCGACAAGGGAAGCCGAAGATTAGAGTGACCAGAGCTGGGAGCACTGCCGCTAACAGCGTGAGTCAGCTCAGGGAGGTAGATGTTGGTCCACACTGGCACAGTGATCCCTAGCAGTGGGCCAGGGAGCCTGCTCCCTTGTTTGGGGCGGTATGCACATGCATGTCATGCTGCATTGAGCAATGCTGATGGGGGCTGTAGTCGTTGTCAGATGAGGTGGATAATGAAACAAATGTGAGTTGAAAACCAGGCCATCATCATGATGACAGCCAGTAACTGCATTCGGCATAACCCTGTCTATCTTCCACCACAGGCAGGATTGGTAGGGACTAACTGTTGGTGAGGTTGGAGTGGTTGCCATGGGGATATGCCCCCAGACCCACAGACTGGGTTGGACATGGAGGTGGGTAAAAAGCAATGTATATGTACATCAATAAGGTCTGAACATCAGTTGTCACCCCCAGCACTGTCATCCTGCCACCCTCAGGACTTAACTGAGCCAGTTGATTGATTGATTTAATTTTAGTCATCGGATAGGCCCACTGGAACCATTATAGTCCCTTTTTCAGGGGTGACCCAGAATGGTGTGCCCCCCCCCATGGTGAGGCTAGTAGGTTAAGCCCAGTTCCCCAATGCTGACTGCATCCATGATTGGGACAGAACCTGGTCAGTGGGTGAGGGGCCTGCTGGATACCAGATTCATCCTGCTTCCCTGCTGGTTTTCCCTTCCTTGTTTACACCCTCCTCTGGAGTTGGCAGCTTTAACATGCTTGTGCAAGCATGCTATAGGCATGTAAATGCCCAAGCCAGCTGACTCCTCCTCCCCCCACCTGCTGGCGCCCATAAAGCTACATGTGATGCCACAGGAGGTGCTAATGCAATGGCACAGACAGTCGTCCTCCCCCATAAAGGGAGAGCGACTTCTGGGATGCTCAAGCCCTCTTCTCTGGCTGGACATCCAGTGGCCCAGACTTGTTACCAAACCCTGGTCACCAGGGCCACAAGAATTAGCTCTACCACTGCACCAGCATATTGTTAAGCTATTGATTAAGGGTGATCAATAATAAATTCAAAATTTAAAAATTCCTCCTCTGAATGTGCCCATATTTCTAGAGCACCTGCAAATGAGACACTGTTACAGTATAAGTATCTACTGTCAGGGAACTCTCACATACTGCAGGTCAGTCCCAGTGTATCCCAAAGGAGCATTTCCTGTTACAGAATTCACATGTGCTCCAGACCAGTCCTAGTGTATTCCAAAGCAGCACTTAATGTAAGGGAACTCTCATCTAATCCAGACCAGTCCTAGTGTATTGCAAAGGAGCATTTACAGTCGGGGAACTCACAACTACTCCAGACCAGTCCCAGTATATCCCAACGAAGGATTTACTGTGCTGGAAATCACACATACTCCAGACCAGTCCCAGTGTATCCCAAATAAGCATTTATTGTCCTGGAACTCACACATACTCCAGACCAGTCTTGGTGTATCCCAAAGGATTATTTACTGTCCTGAAACTCGCATACTCCAGACCAGTCCCAGTGTTTCCCAAAGGAGCATTTGGAACTCACACATACTCCAGACCAGTCCTAGTGTATCACAAAGGAGCATTTACTGTCAAGGAGCTCACAACTACTTCTTACCAGTCTCACTGTCTTCTAATGCGAGTCACTGGTAATAACAGTGTAGAGATAGACAGATAGAAAGACAGATAGATATTTTATTTAAATACCCCTCTCTTGAAACCAATTACAGTACAGAAATTAACAAAATGATAAAAATCCCAATGCAAAATATACTTAGCAATCTACAGTTTAAACTTTTTACAGAATGAAAACCGAAAGCTCAGCAGCCTATTCTCTCAGGCTCCTTATCAAGTCTCCAGGAAGGCTCAGTTAAACAGTTTTTAGCAGTTTTAAAACAGTTCACTGAGGGGGCAGTCTGAATGTCCAAGCAATGATTGTTCAACATACGTGGCACGGTGACAGAAAAAGCTTTGTCACTGACAGATTTTAAACAAGATCTTGGAGCAGCACACAGCTGGGAATCAGAAGATTGGAGCATGAAGGACACAGGTGTGGGTTGCAAGATCTGTGAGGTACTGGGGGTCCAGGCCATAAAGGGCCTTCTATGTAAGTGCCAAAATCTTAAAGTTTATCCGCCATCAACTGGTAGCCAGTGCAAGGGTGCATGGCATAAGTAATGTGCTCCAATCACATAAGAGATATCAAAAACTGGCAGCAGCATTCTGAACCGGTTGAGGATGGAGGATCAGTCTAGCTGGAAGGCCATGGTTGAGCACATGGCAGTAATCAAGACAGGAGACGACTGTAACCAGACCTTCTCGATCAAGGTAGGGCTGTGACCAGGAGCATTTACTGTCAGGAACTCACATTCACTCCAGTCCCAGTGCCTCCGGGTGCGAGTCACTGGAAGTGATGACGTAAGAGCATGAACTTTGAAGCAGCTCTCATCTACTTCAGTCCCAGTTCCTCCTAGTGGGGCCAGTGAAGTTGAATTATGAGTATGTTCTTCAAGGGACCTCATGCCTCCTCCAATCGCACTTCCTCTGAGCAGGAGTCACTGTATACAATGGTGTAAGAGTATTTACTGTGAAGCAGCAGCAGGTGCCACCTACAGTACTTTAGTCCCATTGTCTCCCAGTGAGAATCAACGGAGGTGATGATGCAGTAGCATATAGCATATATACTGAGAGACTTCCAACAGAAGTCACTCCGAGTAGTCATGTTGGACCACTGCATCTGCGTGCAAAGGACCACTCAGCTACTTCAACAGTGTATCTTATCTCTTGCTCTCTCTCTTTCTTGCTGTGTCTCTCCATCTCTCACTCTCTGTCAGTCTGTCACTCTCTCTGTCTCCCTCTCTCTCACGGTCTGTCTCCTCCACCGTCTCCCTCCCCTCCTATCTCTTACTTTCACTCTCTGTCTGTCTCTTTCTCCCTCTCTAGCCCCCCAACTTTGTCTCATGGTCTGTTTGTCTCTCTTACCCTTTCACTCACACCCTCTGTCCATCTGTCTACCCCCCATGATCTGAACAAAACTATAGGTACAGTAGTTCAGTCTAGTCCCTGTTTATTTGAAGGGATTTCAATGATGTTTTGTTTGTTTCTACGCTGATTACCAGAAAAGGCTCTTGAGCCAAAGGCCCATTTTCCAGAGCACCCCAGGGCACACATATGCCACAAAAAGATATAAATATAGCACATACATGAGACAGATACACTATAAATGTAAAAGGATTACATACATTTACACACTACACAGTCACATAATGGTTAAATATTGTTCAAAAGTGCAAATGGATTTACTGTATCTTATATTATTTATTTGTTATTGACAGCAGGATATGTCAGACAGAGCAGTAAGAAAATGAAGAACTATCTCCGACATGACTCTGGCTGCACCTTCTATTCCTATGGTCTTTTAGGGGAAAAATAACAGTAGCAACCACTTCAGTAGGCCCATACCACTTCCAGTTTAGAAACCACATTTTTCTAAGAACTGATGCACAGAAGTTCCAGCCTGTTTAGCTGCATGGGGTAGTGTTGTAACAGCATGGGTGGAATGCAATAAAAAAACAATTACTGTTTTCATGTAAAGAATCCGAATGTGGATGCTAATCAGTTAATAAACTGCTAGCAGGATGACTATGCAGGCCTTTCCAGCTTCTACACTTATTCAATGCCTCTGTCCCCTTGGGTGAGGCTGATGTGATATGATTCTGTCAAGCCTGTCACAGCACTGCCTCCATTCCCACGAGGCTGGAGGGCTTATGCAATCACATCTGTGTGCCAGAGGAAGGTGGCAGATGTTAGCAGCAGGGCATCATGGGACAGAATCCTGCTAGAATGCTACCGTTCAAGGCTGTAAATCCCCATTTCTGTGATCTGCTTGGAGAATTCTTATTAAAACCCGCTGTCAAATCATCTGAGCGACATCCTCAGACCACGCCAGGGATCTGGGTTTATGGGACAGATAAGGTTCTACTGAGATTGGGTTTGTCAGAACTGCATGGGTATCTATTTGAAAAATGTTGTTGAAGCTCAGAGTCCATGTCATGCGATTATGGGAAAATATATTATCATTCACCTAATGGTTCAAAATGGAACAATCTGACTGGCTAATGGCATTCTAAAATGGTTACTTTAACAGCAGGAAACCCTCATCTACAATAATACAGTCACACTACAACAACCCATGCCCTGTCCACACCCACATTACAACAACCCATGCCCTGTCCACACCCACACTGCAACAACCCATGCCCTGTCCACACCCACACTGCAACAACCCATGTCCTGTCCACACCCACACTGCAACAACCCACGTCCTGTCCACACCCACACTGCAACAACCCATGCCCTATCCATGCCTACACTACAAGCCATGCCCTGTCCACACCGCAATACAAGCCATGCCCTATCCACGCATGCACTACAACAAGCCATGCCCTATCCGCACCCACACAACCCATGCCCTATCCGCGCCCACACAACCCATGCCCTATCCGCGCCCACACAACCCATGCCCTATCCACGCTCACACAACAACCCATGCCCTGTCCACACATGCACTACAACAGCCCATGCCCTTATCACACCCGCACTACAACAGCCCATGCCCTTATCACACCCGCACTACAACAACCCATGCCCTTATCACACCCACACTACAACAACCCATGCCCTGTCCACACCCGCACTACAACAACCCATGCCCTGTCCACACCCGCACTACAATAACCCATGCCCTGTCCACACCCATACTACAACAACCCATACCCTGTCCACACCCACACAACAACCCATGCCCTATCCACACCCATACTACAACAACCCATGCCCTATCCACACCCACACTACAACAACCCATGCCCTGTCCACACCCGCACTACAATAACCCATGCCCTGTCCACACCCATACTACAACAACCCATACCCTGTCCACACCCACACAACAACCCATGCCCTATCCGCACCCATACTACAACAACCCATGCCCTATCCACACCCACACTACAACAACCCATGCCCTATCCACACCCACACTGCAACAACCCATGCCCTGTCCACGCCCGAACTGCAACAACCCATGCCCTGTCCACGCCCGCACTGCAACAACCCATGCCCTGTCCACGCCCGCACTGCAACAACCCATGCCCTGTCCACGCCCGCACTGCAACAACCCATGCCCTGTCCACGCCCGCACTGCAACAACCCATGCCCTGTCCACACCCGCATTGCAACAACCCATGCCCTGTCCACCCTCACTGCAACAACCCATGCCCTGTCCACACACCCACTACTACAACCATTCCTGTCACTCCCACTACTACATCCCATGCCCTGTCCACTCCCACACTGCTACAACCCATGCCGTGTCCACACCCACACTACAACCCATGCCCTGTCCACACCCGCACTACTACAACCCATGCCCTGTCCACTCCCACACTACTACATCCCATGCCCTGTCCACTCCCACACTGCTACAACCCATGCCTTGTCCACACCCACACTACAACCCATGCCCTAGCCACACCCACACAACCCTATGCCCTATCCACAAAAACACTATAACCCATGCCTTATCCACACCCACACAACAACCTATGCCTTATCCACACCCCCACTACAACAACCTATGCCCTTTCCACACCCACATTACAATAACCTGTGCCCTATCCATACCCACACTACAACAACCCATGCCCTATCTACGCCCACACTACCTAGTTTGCCTCTTACTCTAGTCTGTAGTTTAAAACTCAGTGCAGTCTGTAAATTGTCTTATGCCACCATCATTCCATTGCAAGTATTTTAAAATATGTTGATGGCACGTTACTGTAGCTCCCATCCCTGCTACCCCCATAACCATTGTACTTTGTACGCTTTCAACATTGTTTTTCTTTTACTGAAATTTATTATTTGTATTATTTATTTACATGCACCCATTGTCACTTTATTTGCTATTGCAGTTTCACTTCCTGCTATATCTCCTCCCTCGAGTCACACTTGGAAACAAGTGTTAGCTCAGTGTGCCTATTGAAGTCACCAAATTCTAAATAAATAACGTGTAGGCTGCAAAAACACAGTTTACTTGAGAAATAAGCATTAAGCTGAATGAGGAAACTTGTGTATATACATCTGCTGATAATGTTCCTGTTTTCAGAAATTATATCCATATAACCCCAAAGAATCATAGAAACATAGAAACTGACAGCAGATAAGGACCGCTTGACCCACCTAGTCTGCCCATTTTCCCTACCTACTACAATAACACAGATCCTACTTGATCTCCGACTTTTATCCTTTTTCCTATTGCTAGGGTTCCCTTGTGCCTATCCCATGCATTCTTGTATTCTCCTACCATTTTTGCCCCCACCACCTCCACTGACAGGCTGTCCCATGCATCCACCACCCTTTCTGTGAAAAAATACTTCCTCACGTTACCCCTGAGTCTGCCCCCCTCCTCCCTCATATCATGACCCCTTGTTATGGAACATCTTTTTTTTCTGAAACCTTATTTATGCCCTTGTGGTATTTGAAGGTCTCTGTCATATCCCCCCCTATCTCTCCTCTCTTCCAGGGTATACATATTGAGATCCTCCAGTCTCTCCTTATATGACTGGTGCAGACCCTTCACCATTTTTTGTTGCCTTTCTCTGAGCCTCTACTCTGTCTATGTCCTTCCAGAGATGTGGCCTCCAGAACTGGACACAGTACTCCAGATGGGGTCTCACCAATGATTTGTACAGTGTATCACTCCCTCCTTTTTTTTTCTGCTGGTGATGCCTCTCCCTATACACCCCAGTATCCCACTGGCTCTTCCCACAGTTTTCTCACAATGCTTGGTCACCTTTAGGTCACCTGACATGATTACCTCAGGTCCCTTTCCTATTTGGTGGTTGTCACTACTCCCCCACCCGTCATTGTACTCCCACTGGGTTTCTGTGTCCCAAATGCATGATTTTACACTTCTTTGCTTTGAGATCTTAGCTGCCACACTCTTGACCACTCCTCAAGCCTGCTTAGGTCCCTCCTCATTTCTCTTCTCCCCCCCCAGAGTGTCAACCCTGTTGCAGATCTTGGTGTCATCTGCAAAGAGGCATACCTTCCCTTCCGACCCCTCTGCAATGTCGCCTATGAAGACATTAAAGAGGACTGGCCCCAGAACTGATCCTCGTGGCACCCTGCTGGTCACCCTCCTCTCCTCGGAATGAACTCTGTTTACCACCACCCTCTGCGTTCTATCTCTTAACCAATTTCTTACCTAGTTTACCACCTTGGGACCTACTCCCAGGCTGCCCAGCTTGTTTACAACCCTCCTATGTGGAACGCATCGAAGGCCTTGCTGAAATACAGGTAGGTCACATCAACCGCCCCGCCCTGATCTAATTCTCTGGTCACCCACTCAAAGAAATCTATCACATTTATTTGACATGGCCTTCCCGCTGTGAATCCATGCTGCCTAGGATCCTGTGATCTGCTGGATTCAAGATATACTGCAATCCTTTCCTTTAGCAGTGATTCAGTTAATTTCCCCACCACCAAAGTCAGGCTAACTGGTCTGTAATTGCTAGCCTCCTCTCTGCTCCCACTTTTGTGGAGAGGGACTACATCTGCCCTCCTCCAGTCCTCTGGAACCACTCCCGTTTCCAGCAGTTTGTTGAATAGGGCTGTCGGTGGTGCTGCGAGCACCTCTCTGAGCTCCTTTAATATTCTTGGATGTATCCCATCTGGCCCCATTGCCTCGTCCGTGCTCAGTTTTGCGAGTTTCTTTAGGATCCATATTGAACTGTACCTGAAAAAAATGTAAAACTGTATTTTGTGTTGTATTCTTTTTATGGTTAACATTCTTTATAGTTGTGTTCATGGGACCAGGAATCTGGAGTTCTGACTATGTCACTGCATGGAGTCACAACTCTGAGCATGTGTTGATGGTCTATCAGAGCATTACTCAGAGTTCTGAATCCATGCAGTGACGTATTTATAACTCCTGATTTTTGGTTGGCCCATAGATGCAACGGTAGCTCTACCTCTCATGACGCTGATGAACAGAGTTTGGGAGCGAGGCTGGATCATCGTGGGCTGACCGAGGGTGGGTGGGGGGAGGATTGAGTGTCTCATAAAATGCTGTTTTCCTTCAGGAAGGGAGTGCAGTAGACTCCTGTGTTATACTGCCACCTAGGTAATCACAGGTGGCAGTGTGCCTGGACTGACTTCTGGTAGGGTGGATGCTGACGGCAACATGCTCAGTACATTCGTTGTGCTTGAGCTCATGTGTGCCCTCATGGCAGCCTCCATAAGGGGAGAAAAACCAAGAGGAAAAAAAACCAAAGATGCATTTGTGGGTTCAGCCCCTCGCAGACTCTGCTCCGATGACCTGGACTGCCCTTATGGAACCGGATCTTGTACCCAGCAGACCTGCTGAACCCATCATGGTCTATTAAGCCATGAGAGAACATACGTGGATGTCAGTAAGTTCATGAGAAGTCTGGTGACAGGACTGGTGTATTGGACTGGATAGGGGGCCTCATCGGAGGGGGCAAGAAAATAAAATTCCTAAAAACAAAACTCATAATTTCTGGTTCCTTGAAAAGAACTGCTTTGTATTGTTTCTTCTGTATGGACAACATTCTGTTCATAGTTTACAGTTTCAGCTTGTATTCAGGTACAATTAAAGGTCCTTTAAGGGACAAGCATATAATTTCTTTTTTCTTTTTTTTTTTACTTTCTGTTTCTCTGCCTTCCTGCGCCGGAGCTCCACGTCATCGGGAGACACCTAGTACTGCCCCACATCTCTGCCTTACCTTGAATCTGTGGAGGTTTCCCCATGGAGTCGTGGCTGTATCCCTCAGGCGAGTATGGGGCAGGGCTCTTACACTCGGATATCTCTAGGTTTTGTCAGGTCCCCCCAGTGGTCAGGCAGGCAGGAGCTATCAGGACCAGCACTGGTGCTCCATCTTCTCATCGCCCCGGTGGTGTTTTCCCTGTTCCTTTCTGTATGGTGTTAGCCCTGACATCAAGGTGCTACGTGCCAACATCCTCCATGCAGCTCCCTGCCCCAACTGCCAGCAGGGCTTGCTATACCTGGGGCCTCCGCCCAGGATCAGGCAAGCCGGGCCATATCCCCTCCTCCCCTGGAGAAGGCAATCCAGTCCCTGAGGCGCAAGCCTTCTCCGCCGGCTGGCCCTCCAGCAACCCGAGTCCACTTCCGAACCTGGGTCGCCAGCGTCACAAGCGGAAATCCAACTGCTGCCCCAACGTTACTGGCTATAATTTCTGCAAATAGAAGCTTTACAAGCAGCCACACATCCACACAAAGTTCCTGTCCCCTTTCAAGTACTCCAAGAGTTGGATTACCTTCCCCTCTTACCTTATGACCCCCCCTTAGGGCTAGATTAACTGATGTTATCCCAACCCCTGCACTTGACTTTGAATGACCGACAAGCCTTTTGCAGCTGTTAATGTCCTAGTGTCATTGGAAGGACTAAAAACCTGAGGCAAAGGGCTGGCTTACAGGTTATTACTTTGAATTTTCTTAGGGGAAGTAAAACTGAAAACGTTTTGCTAGGATGGCAGAACACCAAAATACACACACATGTGCATGTCAGCTGTCGTTTTTACACCACTTATCCACTTTCAGCGAGATAAGGGCTGTTAACTGCCCAATTAAAATGCTTGTTTTACAGCCTTAGTGTTCCACTATGCACTTAATGGGTCCTCTGTATTTTTTATAGTTTTTGAGGTTTTACGTATTTTACATTTCCATGCATTCCTAAAGCCAGAAAAAAATCTAATCACTAATGGAAAGGTAAATTACTGAAGCCCATATATGTAGAGAGACAAAAATAAAAACAATTTAAGAAATAAAACACAAAAATATGCCAATATTAACAGCTAATGTAGACTCCAGTCTTCAGGCCAATTATCTTTAGGAGTGCAGTGCATCATCAATAAGCTATTAAATATGAATATTATCTCAAAGTATGTTATAACTGAGTATCTTTATTTTTTCTTTTAGTTGTTTTGGTTGTTTATTGTGCATTCTTTTACTACCTCTGTATGTATGTTGACCCTCATCCTTTGACGTGGAAACTTTGTAAACGAGCAGTTTCTGCTCAAAGGTATTTGTAATCCGAGAATTTAAAAAGTAAATAAACAAAAAAAAAAAAAAACTGGAAATGTTCTTGCGTCCTGCTATGATTCTGTCCCACGACCTCATATTTGAAGTGAAATATTCACAGTACCAGTGCTGGCCTTGTGTTTCTGGGGGCTGTCAAAAAGAAGAGTCATTCCTTATCTGTTTCTACCAGTTCTATCCCATTGCCTCCAATGGTATGGCATGGCAGTATCCTCGGTATGCCCATTTTCTCTCCGTTTCCTTGCTGAGTATCCTTGGCGTGTACACGGTGCGAGTGACCTGAAGGTGAGCATCACGAGAAGGAAGACAGCATCTTTAGATATGTCCACAGAGAGTCAACAGGATGCAGGAGACCCTGACGGTTTTGAAGAAGAGTAGACAATGACCAAGATAAGACCATTCCATCACTGTAAAGCAAGGACTGTATAGCAAGCAGATACTTCCTTATTTGGGATAAGGCTGCATATACTGTTATTGGAATCACAGAATAAGCAAGGCATTAGCAAGCAGCTACCTCCCTCTCTGGGATAAGGCTGCATGTGCTGTCACTGAAGTCCCAGTACAAGGATGTACTAGCGAGCAGCAACCTCCCACTCTGGGGTAAGGCTGCATGTGCTGTCACGGAAGTCCCAGTACAAGGATGTACTAGCGAGCAGCAACCTCCCACTCTGGGGTAAGGCTGCATGTGCTGTCACGGAAGTCCCAGTACAAGGATGTACTAGCGAGCAGCAACCTCCCACTCTGGGGTAAGGCTGCATGTGCTGTCACAGAAGTCCCAGTACAAGGATGTACTAGCGAGCAGCAACCTCCCTCTCTGGGGTAAGGCTGCATGTGCTGTCACTGAAGTCCCAGTACAAGGATGCACTAGCGAGCCGCTACCTCCCTCTCTGGGGTAAGGCTGCATGTGCTGTCACTGAAGTCCCAGTACAAGGATGCACTAGCGAGCAGCAACCTCCCTCTCTGGGGTAAGACTGCATGTGCTGTCACTGAAGTCCCAGTACAAGGATGCACTAGCGAGCAGCTACCTCCGTCTCTGGGGTAAGGCTGCATGTGCTGTCACTGAAGTCCCAGTACAAGGATGGACTAGCGAGCAGCTACCTCCCACTCTGGGGTAAGGCTGCATGTGCTGTCACTGAAGTCCCAGTACAAGGATGTACTAGCGAGCAGCAACCTCCCACTCTGGGGTAAGGCTGCATGTGCTGTCACTGAAGTCCCAGTACAAGGATGCACTAGCGAGCAGCTACCTCCCACTCTGGGGTAAGGCTGCATGTGCTGTCACTGAAGTCCCAGTACAAGGATGTACTAGCGAGCAGCAACCTCCCACTCTGGGGTAAGGCAGCATGTGCTGTCACTGAAGATCCAGTACCACAAGGATGTACTAGCGGTGCAGCAATCCTCCCACTCTGGGGTAAGGCTGCATGTGCTGTCACTGAAGTCCCAGTACAAGGATGTACTAGCGAGCAGCTACCTCCCACTCTGGGGTAAGGCTGCATGTGCTGTCACTGAAGTCCCAGTACAAGGATGCACTAGCGAGCAACAACCTCCCACTCTGGAATAAGGCTCCTTCCTCTTCTCTTGCCAGACTGGACACCCCCTCTAATGCCTTCTGCCGTTTTGCCACAAACTCGATCCCTCACACCCATCACTGCACACTCTACTCCTCCCTCTCCCCTGCCACCGCCTGCATCACTGTGCATCTTTCAGCTCTAAATATTGATTTGAGGCACTGCCCTGATACCTATCCACCCTTATCTGTCCATTACATCTGTCTCTTACTCACTGTGCTCTAGGGATCCCCACACTTTCTCCCTTCCCCACCCTCGCTCCTCCACTGGGAAGTCAGCCTTCTCCTATCACTTCCCCTCCCTCTGGAATCTCCTCCCCTCTGCCATCCATCTCTCACTCTCCCCAGCTTCCCTTAAGCACCAGCTTAAACTCCTTCCCTTCCCCTCCTGCAGCTCCCTAGCTGACCTGCCCTTTGTTCCTACCCCCTTCCCAAGTTCATGCCCCCTCTCAGGAGTTGGTTTTGTGTCTCCAAATTTCATTGCACTGATGTGTTTCTACCAGTTGTTATATTTCAGGATGTTGTGTTCCAGACACCTGCATTTGATACTTTGCCCTTTTGCCATGTTGCCCTACATTTGTTTTGCACCTTATCTGTATGGTGTACGTCTTGTTTTTATTGTATTTACTTGTTTGTTCCACTCCTCCCTTCCAGGGGTCACACCAGAAACGAGCCTTGGCTCAGTGTGCCTTTCCTGCTTACCAGTTAAAAAAAATAAATAAATAAGTACGTACGTACGTACATACATAAGGCTGCATATGCTGTTATTGAAATCACAATATAAGGATGTACTAGCGAGCAGCATCCTTCCTAACTCGGCTTGTTACATTTAATCCCATTCAACACTGACTTTGTTATTCCTTTCATAAAGGGTTTGCCTTGTAAGTCCTATAATACTTCTCAGGCTTGAGCACGCTGTCTCTTTATTGTGTCTGGATTTCGCTATACCAGAGCGTGTCCGGGAACTTGAGCAGTCCTTCAGCCAGCCCCCATGGTTGGCTGAAGGACTGCTCCAGTTCCCTCATTTGTTCTGGTATAGAGAAATCTAAAGACAATAAAAAGACAGAGTCCTCTAGCCTG
Source organism: Neoceratodus forsteri (assembly GCA_016271365.2). Classification (NCBI taxonomy): domain Eukaryota; kingdom Metazoa; phylum Chordata; order Ceratodontiformes; family Ceratodontidae; genus Neoceratodus; species Neoceratodus forsteri. Next base: position 416,178,057 of record JADMNL010000024.1, on the reverse strand, counting down.
GAAGCTTTATAACCCTTATATGGCAAGTCTTTTGTGAAGGGAATACGAACATTATGTGACAGTAGAAGCTCCTAAAAGGGAATTAACACAGCATACTAGCGGGTCAGGTGAGGAGGTGGAGTGGCTATGAAACAACACTCTTTTACTGATGTGTATAAGAATCTAAAAAAAGTGAAGAAACTGGATCTCTGCAATGGTGTTTCACCCATTTATTTATTTGCTTGTGGACTGTGAGTCGATTGGGTGACCCAAGACCAAGAACCCTTTTTTCCTCTATAGAAGAGAGCTTCTTGGAGACCTTCATTTGTTTTTAATTATTTATTCCTTATTGTGATGACCTGCTGTAATTGTTCTCAGCTGTACTGGATGCAGTTGTTAATGAGGCCTTCCTCATCTCGTTTTCCAATATATAAACTGAGATTACATTGGCAGAAGGCATAGGCAGGCTTGATGACGCAGCCCTTAAGTTTCATGAAAAGCTAGAATGAAGAGGATAATTTACATCAATACCTGGTAAGAAGCTGCCTCCCAGCTAATGGAAATGTCCTTTTGGCTCAATGGTTAGATCTGCTGCCGTTGGGACTCAGGGTCTGAGGTTTGATACCCAGATAACGCTCTTCGTGAGTCTGTCCACTGGAAGAGACAGGCATAACAGTTAAAATGATTTTTCAGTATCATGGAAAATATTATTCAAATGCAATTCCACTTATATTTTTATTATTGCCCCGCCCCGACTGATCTGTATCCTTGCCCTGATGGGGGTGTATATGACTCAGGGTAGCTCCTTAAGCATTACCATATACCTCTAATCAGGAGCCCGTTGCAAACATTTCAGCACTGGCTGCCATGTTCTAGTATAAATTTGATTAACACAGGACTCTGGGTGGTAAAGTGAATAATCACACAGCATCCAGAACAGCAGTTCATCATCTCTTTACTGGGGTGACCTTGAGGAAGTTATTTAAAGGGGAACAGTTGGCACTACGAACCTGCCACCCAAGTGTAGGACTGGTCCCAGTTGACACTTTGTGTGGAAAAACATTTTTTTTTTTACTTACAATTTACTGTACTATAATAAACAGTATAAGGCTGATTCTGCTGCCTCCCAGACTGGTATTTGCTGTAACCAGAAATCCAAGAATCCCCTGCAGCTGATGTCAGAGCTGGGCTGCAGTACTGGGACAGCTGATAGCCTGTTTTGCAGTTTAAAGTTTTTTATAAGCTCTGATCTTTTCTTTGCTGGTCCCGCTGTCCTGCCGGGGCTAACTAGGGTCAGAGAGGACAGGTAGAGCACTGCTTTTCACATCATACTTGATATCGTTGGGTAGAAAATCATCTAATTAGCAAAAAAAAAAAACTTGAAATAAAAAGTAATAATTGCTTTTAAAAATTGCTAACCGTATCTGCCTGGTGTATTTGGTGCTGCTAGCTCACTAAGGTTGAAAGGGACTCTAGGCCCATTACGTCCCTGGCCCCACACTACTTCATAAGCATGGATGAAGAAGTATTCTGTGAAGCTGTCTCTTGTGGTTATGAGACTGCATGCTTGAGTTTTTTGGGTAAGGGAACCGAACCTGAGCAGTTTTGGCACACAAAAGATTTGAGAAGAAACTCTTACGATCATAAGAGACACAGGAACTGTACATATTAACATATTGTAAGCCCCCCTTCCCCACTGTCTAGGGGTACCTGATGGAGAAAAAAGGGGAGGGGGGCCTAGGACAAAGTGCCACCCTGAACCATCTTCTGCAAAACTGGATAAGAAAACTAATTAGAATTCATCCTACTTGTAGACATCTTTCCCCTAAGTAAAATGACTGTCACCCCTTTGCACAGGTCTTAAAACCACCAGCAGGAACACAACAGAGCAGGAGCTGCTTCCCTCACTCTGTCACTGCCCTGAAACCCAGGAGGACAAGATGCAGTTTCTCCACAGGCCGACCATCCAGACTATGGAAACATTTATTGAGGTTAAAAAATAAACACAGTTAGTTCATCAATATATGTGTGGCAATCGACGAGTCGGACACCAGAATAGCAGAAAATGAAGCAAATTTATTTCCTGAGCACCTAAAGTGATTTCTGGGCTCAGGAGCCAAACTCGCCTAGAAACTTCGTTGAACACGGCCCCATGAGGCTAACAACATAGAACTAGAGAGAGAGAGGCAGCACTTAGGTACAGATCTCTTATCAGCATTTCAGCAGACTTTGACAGACTTTCGGAACTACAGAATAGAACCTGCAACACTTGGTATGTACTGGCTTCTTCCACAGAAACCTTATATCACTTGTTAGACCTTCCATAACCTTGTTTCTCAAAAATTCTCTCTGCAGGGGAGGGATTTGCTCCTCTAATATGCCAGCCAAGATAAGGTACCTTCGGGGCGATGAGCATATTTCCTTCTTTAAACCTGTTAAACGGTGCAGCTTGATTTTTTTATTGTCTTCCCAGCTCGAGCTCTCACACACACCAGAGCTGAGCAACCCAAACAGAGTGGTGGCTCCCTTCCTCCCTCAAAACAGTTCCCACAGAGGAAGCCGTGACCCATTCTGGCCTAAAGACCCACGTCAGACACGGGGATGGCGGGTCCCAGGACCTGCCCCAAACATGAGCACGGCAGGCCCCGAACAAGCCCCAGGGTGCAATCTTCCCCTCCTTTGTCACTTGCCCCCCCTGGCCAACATGCCGCACGGGGGGGGTAAAGCAAGACCAGGCAAATTTTATTTTTATGGTGCCCAATTCCGGAGGCAATGGGCTCCTAACAATGAAGACCAATAATTCAAGTTACAGTCAATTAAAACTCATTGCACAGTCAGTTAAAATAACAATAAAAAACATTACAGTCATAACAGTAATTAAGACTAGAGTGCCCCAGCAGGTCTAAAATCACTAATCGGATGGGGCAGATTATGCCAGATCCTCTGGAAAAGAAAGGTGGAACAGGTGGGCCTTTAATTTCTGCTTGCATTGTTCAACCGATGGGGCCTCCTGGACAGTGGATGAAGGGAGTTCCACAGGGTCGGCCCTGTGACACTAAGCACATGGTTGACCGAGGTCTTGAGTCGAACCCTGGGAATGTCCAGGAGACCCCTTGTCAAAGAACGGAGGGAGCAGACTGGAGTGGCAGGTGAAAGGAGATCAGCCAGGTAGTCAGGACCCAGTCCATATAGGGCCTTATAGGTGAGCAAGCCCACCTTGAAATGGACTCTCCAACTGATTGGCAGCCAGTGCAGGGACTGTAGGACCGGGGTCACATGACTGGACCTAGACAGGCCAGTCGCTAGCAACCTGCCCGCTGCGTTCTGCACAAGCTGCAGTTGCCGGAGGGTCCCTCTAGTGACCCTGATGTAGAGAGAGTTACAGTAGTCTACAGAATGAGGGTCTTGATCCTGGCGATATTCCTCAAGTGGTAAAAAACACTCTTTACAACAGACACCACCTGAGCCTCAAGGGTCAGTCTGCTGTCCAGGATGATGCCTAGATCTCACACCCTCAGGGAGGCCATCAACCGAGCAGACCCCAGGAACAATCCTGTACTCTCTCTGGAGGCACTCCCATCATGCCCACGACCTGGCTCGATCACCAGCACCTCTGTCTTGTCCGGGTTCAGTCGCAACCAACTGGAGGACATCCAGTCATTGATTTTGGCCAAACAGTTGTTATTCACAGTTTCAGTGATGTGTGTTCCAGGAGCAAAGGACAGATACAGTTGGGTATCATCTGCATAGCAGTGAAAGCCCACACTGTATTGCCAAATGATCTCACCAAGGGGCAGCATGTATACCACGAATAACATCGGTGACAAGATCGAACCCTGTGATACTTCACATGACAGGAGCATTGGGGAGGAGGAGAAATCCCCATCACCATCCGCTGCACCCTGTCAGAGAGATAGTACTCAAACTAGTTGATGACAGTACTGGCGAGTCCACAATACTCACGGAGATGACTGAGAAGCACAATGTGATCCATGATATCGAAGGCTGACCAGAGATCGAGGAGAACAAGAATTGTCCTGTCTCCTCTGTCTCTAGCCCTAAGGAGGTCATTATGCACTCTAACTAATGCCGTTTCTGTGCTGTGTCTAGCCCTGAAACCTGACTGGAATGGCTCATAGATGTCAAAGGATATGAGGAGATCTTCGAGCTGTTTCTCAACAGCCATGTTTAAAAATGGCAGGTTGGAGATGGGACAGTAATTCGCAAGGACATCAGGGTCGAGAGATGGTTTCTTCAAGCGGGGTCTCACCAGGGCTTTCTTCAGGGCCTCTGGGAAGACTCCCTCTGACATTGAGCACCGGATAATCCCCGCGAACACCTGGCCAACAGCCCCGGCACATCTCATCCAGAAACGTGTCGGGGCTGGGTCCAGTTCACAATATGTGTGCTTTAGCTCTGATATCACCTCTGTTACCTTGGCTACCTCCTCCAGTTTAAACTCCTCCCAGACTGACCGAGTTCCTCTGTTCCTCCTAGCCCGATCACTGTGAGGCAAAACTCACCTCACTGATGGAATTCCCAACCGAACGGAGGACATTCTGGCAGAGAAGAACAGAGCAAACTCCTCACACACAGTGAGTGAAAAAGCTTTCTTCATCTGCAAGCAGGCCAAGTGAAGTAGCCTGTCCACAGTTTGAAAAAGCTGAGATGGTCTGCTCCTCCCTGCAGCAATTTCCTTGGACAGGAATTCTGCCTTCTTATGGGTAGTTGCCCCCTGGTACTCATTGTAATGAGCACGCAGGGCCAGCTTGTCCTCCTCGAAACTAGTCTTCCACCAGCAACACTCCAATTTCCACCCCTGATCTTCATCACCTTGAGATCTCCATCAAGCCAGGGCGATCTCAAGTGAGAGGATCTGGATCGTATACGAACCGGTGCGAGGGCGTCAAGTGCTTTTGATACCACCTTATTATAGGTAGCTACCACCTCATTGACACCCACTGCACATGCAGCCACCACCGTAGATAAGTCAGCCATCGCCAACAGTCCCTCTGGGGACAGATCCCATAAAGGGCGATAGCTGACCATCTCAACAGGGGAGGGAATTTTAGTTGTTTAACCAGGAGTAGCACACTAAGCTGAAAGCTTTTTTACAGGCGCAACCTGGGAGCACAGGGAAGTTAAGTGACTTGCTCAGGGTCACACAGTATGTAACGGGAAGCTGTGGGATTCAATCTCAGGTCTGGTCTGCGGGATGTCACCAGATTTGCAGCTCAGAGCCTTAAACCACTGCACTATACTGCCTCCCACCCCCACCAGCTAAACCAGGTAATGCGCGTTCCCCAGCCAAACCAGGAAACCAGCAGGCCTAACACAACCCCACCCTACCAGTACCTACCATTATCCTATAAACCCATTAAATTTAAAACTTTAAATGTGCCAGGCTGCATAGACTCTATATTTATAGAACTAGAGATATAATTTTTTTTCAGAAACAATTAAATCACTTAGCAATTAAATAATCAATATTTAATCTCCCATTCTCTTTCTCACACCACTCACAATTTCCATTCACCCTTCACTCACACAAGAGCAGGGCTTACACCCTGCTCGGTAATATTTAATAGTTCAGAGCAATTAAAAGTCTTTAAGAAATCCTTGATCAGGAAAAGTCCTTGATTATCTCAAAGTCCTCTGTAATATCTCAGGGTCACTGGCCAAACACATCTTCACACGACCACCACATGGCTCAGTCCCTGGGCACATCTTCTTTAGCTGGTTGCTTTCTCGTTACAACATTTTCAACACAACTCAAACTCTGTTAAGAAGCAACAGTGTTTTGGTGGGCTACTCACAGTCCTGGCACAGTCCACAGTTCTGATGGTGGGCTCTAGAGGGCAGGACCTCCGCCCCAAGGGAAATAATAGTCAGGGTCAGGCTTGGTGGTGGGATCTCCAAATGAGTCCTTAGCTATCACGTAATATTTGACTCTGCAACCAGCTAAGTTTTGAACAAGACCAAAGTGCTTAAAAAGTATAAGACTAGCCCAAGGCCCAGAATAACACATGGTGTGTGCCTTTTGAATGATCTGCTGTGAGGGGTGGCCAGAGCCTCCAGGGTTGGACCATAGTCTGTTAAGTTGTTCCCTAAACACCCAATCATTTTGCATCTCTTCAGTGATATCCCACATCCGTTCTGAGATGTAAGGGTGCTCTGCAGTGGGATACTGCAGGTGAATCCTCCTCCTTACCCAGTGCTCAGCTTGTGGCCATTCTGGCAAGTCCCGGACACTGGGGCGCCTTTCCATGCCTGGCTCCAGTCACATTCCAGATCAATACACAGTATTAACTGGGTCACTCCTTAACAGCCCATCCACACACTCTCTCAAAGTCTTAGACTGCCCCACCAGGCATGGGGTTTTATCGGGCAATGTGATGGCGGGACAATGAAAAGGTCTAGGGCTAGTGCGCTGTATCTCATGGTCAGAAAATTGGTACCTTTTAAGGGGTCCCTCAGACACATCAGGAGCAGGTTCATTCCAGATTTCCTCCTGTTCCACTCTTACTCCAGTAGCTCCAATTCTTATCACAGGACGAGTACGCACAGATGGTGGGGCTTCTGTTGCTGCTGGGGTAGTGGGTATGCTGTCACCGAGCAGGGACTCTGCTAGAGATCCCCTGATGCCTTCTGCAGGCCCCTGCCCCTCCCTCTGCCATGGAGATAGCCAACAGCTGGTGAGGAAGAGCTGGGCAGATGGCTGTGCTCCCCCTCTCTGCCCTCCTTCACTTCCTCCACTGCCTCCACATTAACATCTGGGGACCCCACTTTTACCTCTTCAATAACCTCTCCAATCTCTTGCAACTCAAACTTGGCTCTGGTGCCAACATCCACACTACCCTAGGACAGCAAGGACGCTGTACCACGGACATGCTGACGGGATACTCCCAAGAAAAGGTAAGAGGTGTGCCTCTAAAGATGCCTTCAGGAACAGCATAAGAGCATACTGAACAAATTAGCAGTCTCACAAGTCCCTCTCCTCAATATCCACATCGAGCACATCGATCTTCAGCCTGCCCCTCCTGGAAGAATTCCAAAGCTATGTAAGTAGGGAGACAGGAAACGTTGCTTGGGCTTCTTCTTTTGGAGTAAAACCTTCCACTATGTCTCACACCACTGCTGGCAACACCTCTGTACTGCAGCCTTTTTTCTTCTCAGCTCTCTCTGGATGTCTGATGCTTACACAAATTGCTCTGCTCCTTTCCTGGCACTGTTCTCACTTGCTTTCAGTAGTATCCACAAAATGGTGCCTGCACTCGACTCACTCTAGTACACTTTGCCACCAGCCAGTCTGAACCTCTGAATTCATGCATGTGACTACCTTTTTGCCACAAAGGTGCCAGAGAGAGAGCAAACAGGCATAAGCATTCCAAGCAGGCCTCGCCACCACCGTAACTGTGCCACATGATCTAGGCCTGGACTGGCCAATCCTGCCAACTCCTCCAGGTCCAGATTTGGGGGGTACAAACCCTGCTGGGGTACAGGAGAATATCATGGATGAGCCCTCACATCTGTAAGCCCCCCTTCCCTATTGTCTAGGGGTATCTGATGGAGAAAAAAGGGGAGGGGGCCCATACCAAAATGACATTCTGAACCATCTTCTGCAAAACTAAAGACGAAAATGAATTGGAATTCATCCTACCTACAAACATCTTCCCCCGCCCCCTTCAAGTAGAATGACTCTCACCCCTTTGTGCAGGTCGTAAAACCCCCAGCAGGAACACAATGGAGCAGGAGCTGCTTCCCTCCCTCGCTCACTGTTCCGGGACCCAGGAGGACAAGATGAAGCTTTCTCCAGAGGCTGACCATCCAGACTATGGAAACATTTATTGAGGTTAAAAAATAAACATAGTTCATCAATATTTGTGTGGCAATCGACGAGTCGGACACCAGAATAGCAGAAAATGAAGCAAATTTATTTCCTGAGCACCTAAAATGAGATCTGGGCTCAGGAGTCAAACTCGCCCAGAAACGTCGTTGAACACAGCTCCATGGGGCTAAAAGCATACAACAAGAGAGAGAGAGGCAGTACTTAGGCACAGATCTCTTATCAACATTTCAGCAGACTTTGACAGATTTTCAGAACTAGAGAATAGAACCTGCAACACTTGGTATGTACTAGCTTCTTTCACAGAAACCCTTGGGGCGATGAGCAGCCTAGCCTCCATGGCTGCTCCCTGATACTTTTAATTCACATTACATATGAACATATGAATGTGCCAGCAGAAGCAGGCCTCCTGGTCTATCAACGTCTGCTCGAATGTGCAGCCAGCACCCCTAAGTTGTAGCTGCCCCACCACCCTCCCCTTTTGTCTGCCGTCGGCTGTTCTCAGCCTCACCCACCCGTACTCTCCCCTGTTCTCTGCCCCATGCCCTTTTAAAGCTACTCACAGTTTTGCATGATATCACCCTCTCTGGTAGAGCGTTCCACTTCAACACCACTGTCTCTGTGAAATGATTCCTCATCTCCCTCCTAAATCTCCCCGTATTCTTAGCCTGTGCCCTCTAGTGTCCCTTCCTTTCCTCAGTTTAAAAACCCCATCGGTTCCATCCTTGTTGATTCCCCTCACTAGCATTTGTGTGGGCACATTGATGCTGGGAGTAACAGAACACACACCATACCTCGATTTTTGCACAGTAAAATGACAGCTATGACGGGAACCAAACCATAGCACTAAGTAGCAAAATATAATATTAACAGTCCGTGTTGCTAAGTCTCCTCTCGCTGCTGTACTGGAATGGATCGGGACTACCGCTGTGACTGCCTGAGCTACTGCCCACATCATTCTCACTGCTGTCGTAGGATCATCCCTATGGGGATCTACTATGCAGTGGCTGTCAAACTGTGGCACTATGTCAGTGTCCGAAAGATCACTGTTAGTGCAGGACAACATAATGCTTTCATCACCGGACCCTGAAAATGAACTGTTTGATGTTGCTATTGTCGTGCTGCATGCTCCGACCAAGAGCTCTGTTATCAAGACAGAATTGCTGTGACCAAGAACTAATTTTAATTGCAGAGCACAGATCTTCCTGTGATGACACTGCAAAGGTAATGAGTGTCAAAGGTCACCAAATACAGGCTCCAATATACAAAATGACACTTCCTGGTTTGTGAGGATGAAGACCTGATTTAATTTGCTAAAATAGGCTATGCATCTATCAAAATACATTGCGAATCAGTTCTATATGCAGTCATCTTGCAGTATATGCGTTCATATATCAAAACTTGGTAAATTGCTTTAAACCTGTTAAACGGTGCAGCTAGATTTTTTTAATGCCTTCACAGCTCGAGCTCTCACACACACACCACAGTTGAGCAACACAAACAGAGCGGTGGCTCCCTTCCTTCCTCAAAACAGTTCCCACAGAGGAAGCTGTGACCCTTACTGTCCTAAAGACCCACCCCAGACATAGGCATGGTGGGTCCAGGGACCTGCTCCAGACATGAGCACGGCAGATCCCAAATGAGCCCCTGGCCACAATCCTCCCCCACTTGTCCCCAGGCCAATGTGCCACACTTGAGAGGGTACACTGGTGCTGCCACCAACCGGCAACCCTTGCTGCAGTCCTGCCAGCACCACAACAGCCCCATCAGCCCAGTAACCTTACAGTTTCCTGGGTTGCAGGCCCCCATGGTCTGCAGCATAAGTGTCCGATCCCCTTTGGCCTTAGCTCCTTCCACGCCACAGTCCTGCTGATACAGCTGCAAAGATCTCTACTCACTCCTCATGGGGGGTGGGTGGAAGATACACCCAGACCCAATGAGCGTGTACTGTCTACACTTGCCCCCTCCCACGGAGTCCCAAGAATGGACTGGTGCACCGCTGCTACAGTGCTGAAGAACTGCTTAAGCTGACGGGTGGGCCCCCATCCAGGACTGTCCTGCTTACCAACTGCCACCCTCTGTCTCTCTCCCTTTCAAAGCATAACCTTGGGCTTAAATACTCCCCAGGTGCTGCCCTCTACTGGCAGAACACCAAAAAGAAACCCTAAGGCACCTAAAAGCCCTACTGGCACTGGAGGGTGGCCAAGGCTAATAAGCGCCCCACAAGGAGCTTACGATATATAAATCATGCTAAAAACATTATTTAAAAAATGAGTTGTGAATTTAAAGCAGCAGCGAAATGAAAAAAAGTGTTTTTTCAAAACTGCTAGTTTCAGCTACAACTAATAAAAATACTAGCATACCTGTCAAATCTACTTCTTTAGGTACCTCTTATGCTACATGTCATAGTTTTTTTTTTTTTTTTCTAGATCCTAACCCTTACCAGGTTCACAATGGTTTTTCTAAGCCAAATGTGGTGGCCATCTTTTTTCCTTGGGGAAAAACTGAATTAAAACATTTATAAAATACTCAAATTTTGGCGCAGCTAGACAGTTTTACCACCAAACTGGGAGGCGTCTGGAATCTTTTATAGGGAAAAAAAGGTAGGGTCAAATTTCAGGGCCAATTTTGTTGCACTGCTGCTTTAAAATCAAAATGTTTCACTTTCCAGATTATTAGCCAAGGTGGGAGAAATGGCAGAAGCAGGGGGGGAAGTGGTGACAGATGGGGAAATCATGGAGAGCAGAGTTCGAGAGGGTTTGAAGGCACTGAGGGTGGACAAGGCACCAGGCCCAGATGGCATCCACCCCAGGGTACTGAAGGAGCTGGCAGAGGTCCTTGCAGGACCTTTGGCAGACCTGTTTAATGCCTCACTACATTTGGGGTGTGTACCTCAGGACTGGAGGATGGCTCATGTGGTGCCCCTCCACAAGAGTGGCCCCAAGGATGAACCGGGAAACTACAGACCAGTGAGCCTCACATCCATCGTGGGTAAGCTAATGGAGACTATCCTGAAGGAGAGGCTGGTGGCCCTCTAGAGGCCAGAGGACTACAGGACAGCAGACAGCATGGCTTCATCGTGGCAGATCCTGCCAACCAACCTGGTCGAGTTCTATGACTGGGTAACTAGGCAACTGGACAGGGGCCATGCAGTGGATGTCCTGTATCTGGACTTCAGTAAGGCATTCGACTCAGTGCCACATGGAAGGCTGGGAAGGAAGTTAGTAGGCACAGGGCGGGTGCAAAGCTGGTGAGATGGGTAGGAAACTGGCTGCAGGAAGGCAACAGAGGGTGGTGGTGGGTGGGAGCTCTCACACCCAAGGGCAGTGACAGTGGTGTTCCACAGGGCTCGGTGTTGGGACCAGTGTTGTTTGGGATATTCACTGCAGACATATCGTGGGACATCAAGAGCAAGATCAGTCTGTTTGCTGATGATACCAAGGTAGGCAAGGTGGTGGATGACCTAAGGGGTTGCAGGATGATCTGGCAAAGCTTGAAACCTGGTCAGACACCTGGCAACTAGGCTTTAATGCCAAAAAGTGCATGGTGCTGCATTTTGGGATGAAGAACCCAAGGAGGAGTTACCAGCTAGGGGGAGTGCAACTAGCCCAGAGAGAGGAGGAGAAGGATCTGGGTGTGCTCATTACAGGGTCAATGAACAACTCGGCACAATGTAGGAAGGCAGCTGCAAAGGCCAACAAAATGCTGGGTTGTATTGCAAGGGGTATATCCTCGAGGAGGGAGGAGGTGATTCTGCCACTGTATAGGTCACTAGTTAGACCACACCTGGAGTACTGCGTGCAGTACTGGCGTCCGTATCTGAAGAGAGACATTAAGTTACTGGAGGGGGTGCAGCGCAGAGCGACAAAGATGATCAAGGGCTGGGGACTTGTCATACGAGAGGAGGTTGAAGGAGTTGAACATGTACTCACTGGAGGAGAGGAGAGCGGTGACATGATTGAAACCTTTAAATACATGAAAGGAATAAACAAGGCAGGTACAGAGGGGCTGTTCAAAGTAAGGGAGGAGAGGGCCACCAGGGGCCATGATATGAGACTGGAGCGAGGAAGGTTCAGGAGGGAGATGAGGAGACACTTTTTTACAGAGAGGGTGGTGGCTGGGTGGAATGCGTTACCTGCTGAAGTGGTATGCAGTAGAACAGTGGACTGCTTCAAACGAGGATGGGACAGGACAAGGGGAGGGTTAATGAAGGGGAAGGGTGGAAGGGAGGGGCAGCTGCAGAATAAGGGGTGCTAGCTGCACATTCGAGCAGACTTGGAGACCTCTAGGCCTTTATCTGCTGGCAAATTTCATATGTTCATATTAGAAAATTCACTTTGTTGGGAATGGACCTTGTCAACTGAAATTAGAACTTCAAACTTTTAGAGCTACATGCATGAGACACCTTCTTATGGTTATACGAATACTTGGAATATTTAGTAATAAACAGTCCCAACTGGCTAAGGAAGATTTCATGATTTACAATCACTGTGCATTTACATATAGAATAAAGCATGGGGTGGCGTGTGTAACAAGAATTTTACACACACCCGAGGTGTTTGATGCTACGTAAATGCTTTCTGGGTTTATAAAAGCATCCAACACCAAGTGTGTGTGTATAATTCAAGTTTTACACACAACTGCCGGGATATTCAAAGCAGTTGCGCATGGCACAACTGAGTGCAGAGCAAATGCGGACTTTAATATGAGGCGATATTTAATGGGAGCCATTGCGCCAGTGCACAACTATAATGAATACAGGTGCAAGAGCAGGGGGTGTGCCAATGAATATTCGGCGCAGTGCGATATTCAGCCGTGGAACCATGGCACAAGTGCAGAGCAAAACCTGGATGCGCCGAACAGACTTGAGCCTATAAATACAGAGCACAAGCACACAGACAGCACTTGCGCCAGGTGAGAGGGAGAAAGAGAGAGAGAGAATGGCAATACACATGGGACAGACAGACAAAAAGACAGAGCTATGGAGACAGAGCCAGTGAGAGACAGAGAGGCAGTCACAGGCAGCCACAGGAGGAGAGGGACAGAGGTGGCAGTGGAGAGTGAGCCAGGGGCAGAGAGAGCGAGAAGGACAGGCAGGCACAGTGCCACACAGTGCACCAGGGTGGCACATAGGCTGCAGCAGCCGACCGCCCAGGGGGAAACAGGACATCAGGGGCCATGGATAGTGCACCCGTCCTTATGGAGGCCATAATGAGGGGTGTGAGGGGGCAGGAGGAACAGCGATATGGCCGAGGAAGGGCTCGTCGGCGGTACACCCGGAACAGGTGGTATAGTGCCCGCACCACCTTCGAGAACTACACAGACATGGAGATTGTGGGATGGTACCACCTGAACTGGGCTATTCTGAGGCAGCTTTGTGAGTTGTGCAGTGAGGAGATGCAGGCGCCCACAAAGATGGAGCCACGCAATGTCTGTGGAGACAAAAGTGACAGCTGTCATGAGCCTGCTCACCACGGGCACCTTCCAGAGACCAACAGGAGAAACCACAGGCAAAACCTAGTTGGCCATGTCCCGCCTCCTCACACAGTTCCTCAATGCTCTGCTGCCACATGCTTCGGAATACATACATTTCCCTAGCACACAGGCAGAGCGTACAGCAACCATGCAGGACTTCCACAGGGTAGCACGTATGCCTGGCATGCTTGGGGCCATTGACTGCACCCATGTGGGCATCCACATGCTACTTTGCCCTGAGGGTGTGGCCTATACAAATAGGAAGGGGTTCCCAAGTGTGAACTGCCAGGTGGTGTGCGATGCCAAGGGGCGCATCACCGATGTCTGTGCCACACACCCTGGGGGTGCACATGATGCGTTCATCTGGCACAGCTCTGTGCTGTGCCACAGGTTTGAGCATGAGGACATCCCTACGGGCCACCTAGTGGGTGAGTATGGGATGGGTAAGGGGTACCAGGCAGAGTAGGCCATGGGATGGGGGAGGGCAGGGTGGGTGTGCTGGCGAGGGCGCCAAGGACAGCAAGGGGCACAGCAAAGGATGACACAGGGCTAACCGTGTCATTATCCACACAGGAGGCAGCGCCTATCCACTGAGGCCCTGGCTGCTCACCCCCTATCGGCGCCCGTCATCCCAAGTAGAGGAAAGCTACAATGAGGCACACGCCAGCATACAAAACATCATCAAGCGTGTATTTGGGATGCTGAAGGCACAGTTCCGTTGCCTAGACAGGTCTGGTGGTGCCCTACAGTACTGCCCCTCGAAAGCCTATTGCCTATTCCTGGCCTGCTGCATAATGCACAACATGGCCATTGACCGTGGAATAGCTGTCGAGGCTGATGAGGGTGACAGTAGTGGGGACAATGAAGGCAATGGGCCGGAGGGTGGTGTACTGCCCTCCAGGCGTTGGGATCCCTGGCTGCAAAGGATGGCGCGGCAGCATCGAGACAGCATCGCACAGGAGCACTATGGTGCACACAGATAGGTGGCGCCTAACCCATGCATAGGCCACACACACAGGTACAGCACACAAGCAGGGGCGTGCATGGCAATGGGCATGCACACACAGAGGTGTGGTGTGGGGGAGTCAGTGGCACACATCCACACACAACTGCACACAGCAACACACACACACACCCATGTGCCCAGACGCTGGAAAGTGGCGGGGATCGGATGCATTGCACCGGTGCACTGGCACAACCGGTGCAGAACTGCCCTCATCACGCCCATGCCACATGGGCCAGTGGCCAGGCAGCCACACACACACAGGCAGTGTTCAGCGTGACACATAGGCAACACACCAGTGTATGCACACACACACACACACACACACACACACACACACACACACACACACACAGCACACCACCCATGCACGCACAGAGCAGCAGCTGCAGACTGCGGTCAGGGCAGGATGCACATCAGGGCCACCGCGTGGAACCATGTTCACCATGGGGCAGCCGCCAGGGTCTCGACGGCCAAGGGGGTATTAGCAACATCCCCAGGGCTTGAACTGTGGGACTGCAGCTGGGTCTGCGCAGGGGTGTGTAGGCACCCAAACAGGCCTGCCCCAGCCGTGCCTGGGATGCCAACAGCACAGCCCGGTATCGACACCGGGATCGTGAGGTGAACAGTGCACTGTGTGGGGTCTGTGGTGGCCAGCCACGCCCTGTGGCAGCCAGCAATGCAAGGCCATCCATGATCATATTGGCAATGCGATCCTGGGATGCAGTTATGGCCTCCTGCAAGTGCTGTATAGCCACCAGGAGCTGCGCAGTGCCCCTCTCGCGCTGCTTAGCTACCTGGCTCACCTTCACGCACAGTGCATGCACCCCAGTGGCAAGCAGCACCTGTTCCTCCATGGAGGCCCGCAGCAAATGGGTGTGCTCTGCCAACTGGTCAGCGCACTGGGGAACCTGGGTGGGGCGCCGATCCTCCTGTGGTGACTGACCACGTTGCACAGCCCCCCGCTCAGGTGGGCGCTGCACAGTGGGGTCCACATGGGGTATGTCCCTAGCAGGTGCCCCAGCAGCGGACCCCGCGTCCGGCAGTCCTGTGGCTCCTGCAGCCTGCTGCCATTTCCCGTCCGGCCACTAAACACTGCCCAGTGCCTGCGCGCCCGCACCACCTCCACCACATGGCACAGCTGTGGCAGTGTACACAGCAGCATCCGCAGTAGCAGTGGGCAGCTGTTCCACCACTGACAGGCCACTGGGCACGCTGCCTGTGTTGGTGTCTGGTATGGGCGTCTCCCCCACAACACCACCCATGCTGTCCAGGATCATGGTTAGGTCGTCATTGGTGTTGGACCCCGCCCCAATCTGTGTCTCCACACAGAGGACATCGAGACTAGCATCCTGTAGAAACACGTCCAGGGCCTTGTCCGACCCCATGCCCAGGACATCTGGCTGGACAGTGGTGGTGTGCTGCAGCCTATCAGGCCCCCGGATGCCCATGGAGGTGGATGGCTGGTCCTCCAAGGCTGGTCCTGCCTCCATGGCTGCTGCTGGCACCCCATCCTCTGCACGCAGGTGTGCTGGTGCTGAAAGAGAAAATAGGTGTGTCAATGATGCAAGGCCCACGTGTGCCTGCCTCCCCAACACAGCCACTGCATGCTTTGTGTGCCCGACATATGTACCGTGCAGTGTTGGGCTGCCACCTGTCTGGAATCCTCCACCTGGCACACCCTCCACAGTCCTGTGGTGCATGGTGGCTGCCACCAACTCCTCCTGCGCGGTGAGATATGGCGCATCAGCAGGCCCCCCTCCGGTGGCTTTCCAGGCTGCACGGATGGCTGCCACCTTCTCTTTGATGTGCCACTTATCTGTGCCCACCTTCTTGCGGCACTCCTACACTGATCACTGGTGGCTGCCCTGCTGATTCACGCATGGCGCCACCTCCTCCCAGGCCCCAGCCCTGGCCTGTGGCATGCCTGTGGCACCACTCAACAGTGGTTCCTTGTCAAGGTAGGCCTCAAACAGGGCCTCTGCCTTTGTGAAATTGGGCCTGCGCTTGTGAGCAGACCCATGCTCCTCACCCTCCTCATGTTTCGACATGTTGCTACCTGTGGACATGGACAGCACAGTGTGTCAGTATCAGCAGCACCCTAATCTGTCCGCCCTGCTGTGCTGGCTGGGCTCAGTGTGCTCCAGCAGCCTACGCATCTTACCTCAGAAGGTCGCAATACCGGTCCATGGCCTGTGCCAGTCTGTGGCGCTTTTATAGCGCAACGCATGCAAATGAGCATTGGTGCAGTGGTAATGACATGCTGATTTCCCCAGTGCACCATGCATTGGCAGATGAGCTGATTTGCATGAGGCAGCTGAATATCATGAATTTGCTTTGTGCGCAATGAGATTGCTCCAGAGCAAGTCGCTGCACAATGCACACGCATGCGCACTGTGCAGGACCGCGGTCTTGTGCACTGGATCAGTAGTACTGCCTGTGTGCACTGTGCGCCCACTGCACAATAGGGACTGTGGTGTACCATGCGCCATGCCTGCTATTGCGCACGTGCACACTGTGCGGCGGCCGACCCCTGGTGTGACCCTTTGACCCCTGGTCACTCCCCTGCCATATGACCACATCTAGCCATGCCCATGTTGTGCATTGCCGGCATTGCGTGATGGGCTGACCCAGCGCATGTACCCCTGCATTGCGCGTCTGGTGCATGTTGTGCACACGTGCGCCTCCGTCCGCCATTTTGCTTCCCCACACTGCGGTTGGCACTATGATGCAGCGTGGTGTCTGGCAGGCAAGAAACTGGTCCTAGGTCGAACTTGTGAACCTGGTGGCGTGCGTCCAGCCACACGTCCCGCAACTCTTTGGACAGGTGCCCCTGCAGCAACCAAGGGTCGCAGTGTGGCAAGGGATAGCTGAAAGTCTGCAGCAATGCATTGGGGTAGCCAGGACAGGGGAGCAATGCTGCCACAGGTATGGGGACCTTGTGCAGTGGGACCAAGAGCACCTGCGACGTCTGCGAGCACGCATCTGGTGAGGGGCTGTGCCATGGCCAGGTAAGTCAGCCCATTTTGCATGTGTGCCCCAGTGCTGTACTGTGGTGTTGGCTAGGCTGCCTGGCATGCCCTGCAGAGGGGTACACTGTCATCGTGTGCATTGTGGAGTGGCATTGCCAGCCGCAGCTTGCGTTGCGATACAGCCATGTGGGACGTGTTCGGCTGGTGGTGGCCTCCTGCAGCCTGACACTGGGCTTCCCTGGCTCTGTCCCTGAGTCTGTTCACTGTGCCGTGCCCCCGTCTGTTGCTCTGCTCCCACAGTTGCCTGGGGCATCTCTTTCTGCGCCATGGCACCTCTGTTTGCACCATGGCGCATCTCTGCTATATTCAGCCGGGTTGCGCTGGCACAGTTCGGCATGCACAACCTCTGAATATGGCACTCGTTGCACCGTGGCACTTTGAATTTGCACTGCGCCAGACTTGCGCTGGCTTGTGGCGCATTTCTGAATATCTGGGCCAGCATGTTTTATTTTATATAATTGCTGGGTTTTGTTTTTTTCACCACAGCAATTATATAAAATAAACGACATTCCTGTGCGGCTGTGGTCCGGTTGGCTTTCAGCGCAGTCCATGGTTGGCTGCTAAAAGTTCTTTTTTTTCTAGTACTTACTTTGTTTAAAACATTGTAGAGCAGTGATTTATTATTTTTATTGAAAAGAACTTACTGCCGAGTCCAAGTGGTGGTGAAGTCTCCGGCGGCAAGGCAAGGTGGCCAGCAGTCGGGAAGGGAAGAACTGCAAGCAAGGAGCCAGGGAAACCTGGTAGATATTTGCCATTATAAACACTCCTTTATAATGGCAAATTATAAACCAGGTTTCCCTATGGGAGAAAATGAAACCCAGTTATTATACATAGAATAATACACGGAGGGAGTGCATAACAATAATTTAATGCACACCCAAGGTGTGGGATGCTACATAAACTCTGAGGGTGAAGCCTGAGGGATTTATTAAAGCTTAGAAAATGGTCATGAAATTTCATGGCCTCTGACTGGCTGAGACCCCTGGCAATGGGTACATTTATCTGCCAATAGAGACCGGGAAATAAGTAGTCCTGGTGCCACCCTGCCCTTCAAAAAAATATATATCGAGGTGCCCCATTCAAAATCTTTCAGTCACCATTTTTTTTTCTTGCTTAGTGAGACTGAGCTCTGTATCCCTGCTTACAACAGCACAATAAAACAAATCAAAACAAGCACTATTTACTTGTTTTTACAAGTTTAACATTAGTTTCACTTCCAGTTTGCTTTCGCTTCCTCTCCACCTCCTCGGCTGTTCCCATGCTGACCACGATCTTCCAGGCCACCTGCCTGCTTGTTGCGGTCCTAAAGCCAGCAGCGCATCTGCATCTGTGGGAGGCGTAATGGAAAAACTACTTCTCCTACAAACAACACAGCAACAAAACAAAGAGAAAGCTAGTAAAAAACAAACAAACAAAAAAACAAGATAGAGGACAAACTGCGTGATGGGCAAGAGGAAAAGAGGACATTAAAAACTGAGACGGCACAAACACAACAGCGCCCTCTACTGCAAATGCCAGCAGTAGAGGGACTACATTACAAAATATTTTATTGATTTTAATTATGTATTTGCAGCATTTTTTTTTTTTTTAATGGTTTACAGTTTTTTTTGTTAAATGCAGCCTAAATCCCATTTTCTACGCACAGTAATACCCTCCAGAGTGGGCAGCATGGGTTATACTGGTCCTTCCAGAGGTTATAAAGCCCTGACACCTGTGGCATCGGGCCTCATTACACCCCTGGGTGGTCTGGTATAGCCAGTCTATGTTGAGTATTATTGCTAACATTCTCACTGAGGGTGTGCATTAAATTCAGGTTTGCACTCCCCATGTGTTGTTTTGTAATTGCTGAGAAGTACATATAGTTCATATTCTGAAGAGTTTGTTCAGATCTGGTTTGTTGTCATCACGGTGATATGCAAATAAGATGCAGAGTTCAGGGTTCAGAGTCATTTCTAAGGAGGCAAAACAGAGAGAGAGTTTCAGTGTGATATCTAGGGAATGAGTGTAAAGTGCCCCTAACTGCTGCCAAAGGTTAGTATGAGTTAAATATTTCTTGTGCACATTTTAAATAGTACAGCTGTGTTTTTAATCAGTCATGGGACAGGCTAGACTATTTTTACGATTGCCAATTCTTGTGAGAGCTGCGTGGGTCACTGAGCACAGGGGAGACTGTGCAGAAGCTGGCGTGTGTTCGCCGTTATAACCTACGAGTTATAATGACACATGAGCCTCTGCTATGAGAAAAAAAGTCCCTCAGTTATTACATATATAATATATATTTGCCTTACTGTAATGAGTGTACTGTAGCCCACCCTCTTCCCCCCAGAATGTATCTGGAAATGAGTAGCTATCAGCTCAGTATGTCTTTCCTGATGGCATGTTTGAAATAAATAAATAAATTCTAGAGCATTCCTACTCACTCAGCTATGCAGAGTACCCTGTAATTTGGAAAATTCTGTGTACTGTGCACTCCTGGTACACAAAAGTGGGCTTTGCCTTAAAGCACAGAATCAGGAACTACACCACATGCTGCACTCTAGGAATGGAAGAGTGCCTGGTGTATATAGAAAAATTCAAACTCTGCTTCAGAAATGTGTTTTTCACAAACTAGGTTGAAAGGGTAGCCACAGTAAAAAAGCAGGTGTAAGGAAAGAAAAAAGAACACCCTGGTGTAAGTAAAAGATTGATCCTTAATGCCCCTGTGCGCTTGGCATTGATAGTGCATCTCTTTAAGTGCACTGTATGCAGCTGTGACACTGTGCTCGTAGCCCTATCCCCGATGGAAGAATCACAACTAGACTCGAAGCACTGGCGTTAGTGCACGCTTTCAACCTGGTTTGCTAAAATAAAAGCACTTTTTTGAAGCTTACAGGTGGAGTTTATTTAAAGTGTTTCACCAGGTAAACCTACAGAGCTATACAAGCAGTCTCTTTTACAGATGAGACCTAGGGCAGGGGAAGGGGGGGACAAGTCAGCAGCAGACAAAAAAAGCAATATTAAACAGTATATAAAGTAAACATAAATACAGTATCCAGAGATTAGAGAATAATGGATTGGTAGATGGTTAGAATGAGGATTCCTCACTCCCGGGAGGGATGCCATATAAACCCTGAGAGCGAAGCCTGAGGGATTTATTAAGACATCCCACCCTGCGGAGGTATGTAAAATCCAAGTTTAACACACCTACCCGTCCTTTATTTTGTATAATTGCTGGGGATTGTTTTTCTACCACAGCAGTTATACAAAATAAGTGGAGTTGTCTACGGAGTCGAGACGTAGACCGTTGGGGTTTTAACGCGGTCCATAGCGGCTGCGGTTCCTAAACTGAAGCAGTATTTTTTTTCTTCACTCCGATTAGGAAGGTTTGCTGTGCCTCGTGGTGTTTTTTGTTTAGAAAATAAAAGAACTTATCGCCAACTTCTTCTGTCGGGGAAGTTTGTAACATTGAGGAGAGGGAATGAATGGCATGGCATGGGGTCATGTTGTTGCATGCCAAAATAGTGCAGCACTATGCCACGCTGTTAAAACAACAAAAAAAAAATGGAATACAGTGGAATACTTGTTTTCCAATGGGGACTTTGCCCCCCCGCACCCCCCCATTAAGATAACTTCCTGGTGGGGGGGACTCGTACTGTTACCGTTGAGCGGTTTTGCCATGCATTATTGTCGGCATGACATTTTGACCCAGTATGGGACAGCGCAGAGAACAGGAAGTTCACAGTTGGCGCATGGGCCGAACTAGGGGAAACCAGGTGCGTCTTCACTGTTATAACCAGCTGGTTATAACGGTAGAATTGTAACCTGGTTTCCCTATGGGAGAAAATGCTGCCAGTTATTATACAATCATTAAGCATCAGTAAGTTCTGAACTACGATTGAAAACAGGTTTATCAGCAACAAATCTGGTGCAGTCACAATAGAACACAGTCATGATTCTGAGAAGCTGTTTGGCTGAAGGTATACTGGGAGGAGAGCTGTTACCCAAGGTATAATTATTCCAAACCTGAGGGAGTTAGTAGCTAAAGGCAAGCTGCCCCAAACTCAGTTTAGAGCTGTGAGACAATGAACCTATTGACAGCATGGGAGCGAAGGTGATGTGAGGGTGGTGCAATGGGGGTGAGGAGGATGCACAGATAATTTGGGATCTTGTTGAGCCTGAATTTAAATCCAGAGAGAGTCTGGTGTTGAACATGTCTATCAAGTAACAAGGGCCAACCCAGGGGTGGTCATATGAGGTGCAGTGAGGCATCCAAGCAGGGGCACATGGATTGAATCTGCAGAGGGCATCGAACAGAGTGTCCAGTTATACTAAACAGCATTTAGGGGCGACCTCGTAGACAGTGATCCCATAGTCGATGACTGGAAAGATCAAAGTTTGATCAGGTATTTGGACAATCCCAATGAGAGGCAATCATCCACCCAATAGACAGCACCAGGCTTCCTGTGTGATTTTGAAACAAGAGTCGGAAAGATGTGGGGAAAAATGCATGGAATTGTCCAGAATAATATCTAGGTACTTTTTCTGTGACATGGATGGTAAGGAGGCACCATTCCAGGTGGTAATAGTCAGGTTGGGGGCAATAGCAAGATGTTTTTGAGTTTTTTTGGTGCCAAAGAGCATAGAAACGGTCTTGGGTTGATTAAGGGCCAGCCACTTACCAGTGAACCAACTTGATAGTGTGTTGAACTCCAATTGTAAAGCAAAACAAATGTCAGCATAATGATACTGAATGAATAAAGGGTGGTGTCATCAGCATATATATGGATATTGCAAGAGTTTACAGAAAGCTGCAAATCATTCACGAAAATGGTAAAAAGAAGGGGCCCTAGAACAGAGCCTTGTGGGACCACTATGGTGATGTGTCTAGGATCAGATAGAGCAGTGCCAGTAGACACTGATTGGGTGTGGCCAGAGAGGTAAGACAGGAACCAGGAAAGAGCTGGTGAGGCCAAAGACAGTGGGCTCAATTCACAAAACTTGGCACAGGCTGCGACAACATGGCTTATATCGATTGTCGGTGTACCTGGGATCCTGCACCCATTTCTCTACTGGGTAGGATCCTGGCGCCTGAGTACCACAACTTGCGGCAATTGTGACCATGTGTCAAACTGACGGTGCATCTGAGGGATTTGCCACAAGCCAAGGGGTGGTTGGGCAGCACTCTTGTAAGGGGAAAAACAGGTGGTGGCTAGCAGTGCCCCAGCCGTGATCCCTTTTATTAAAATAATCATGTCCCTGGTGGTCTAGCGGACCCCCCCCCCCATCCCTGATCTGCCCGTGTTAATATAAATGTAACTTTCCTGGTAGTGTAGTGGACTCCCAACTCCGTCCGGCAGTGCCCCACCACCCCACTCCGTCCCCATCCCATCCCTGAGCCAGCAGCTGGCACAGCCCTCTGCTCACCACCACGGCCGGCCACTGACTGAGCTGTCAGTGAGCACATACTGTACAATCTGCTGTTACAGTATGCGCTCATGGACAGCTCCGTCAATGGCCAGCCGTGGTGGAGAGTGGAAGGCTATGCCAGTCACTGGGCTCGGGGATGGGTAAGTTATGTTTATATTAATACAGGCAGATCAGGGCTAGGGAGGGGGGGTCACTAGATCACTAGGGAAAGTTATATTTCTATTAATAGGGGCAGATCAGGGATGTGGAGGGGGTCCGCTAGACCACCAGTGACAGTTATATTAATAAAGGCAGATTGGGGATAGACAGAGGGGTCCATTAGACCACCAGGGACAGTTATATTTCTATTAATAGGGGCAGAGCAGGGATGTGGAGGGGGTCCGCTAGACCACCAGTGAGAGTTATATTAATAAAGGCAGATTGGGGATAGACAGAGGGGTCCGTTAGACCACCAGGGACAGTTATATTTCTATTAATAGGGGCAGATTGGGGATAGGTAGGGGAGGACCACGGCACATGTTCCCTTCCACCCAGGGAGGGCTCTGCAGGTGGTACAAGGACCCTTAGATCACCCCTGGATGGTCTAGTGGGTGTTTGATTTTGGCTACAGTGCACACCTCTGTGAACTCCGAAAAAGGGGATGTGCAGCATTACACTGGTGCAAGGCTTCTTGCGCCATGCCGACGCCCATTTTTGTGCCACGAGGATGGAGCAAGCCCACTTTGGCGCATGCAGGCTGCTTTTGAGAATTGCTCCTGGCACATCTTTTGGCGCAAGCCATGCTTTGAGCCATTCCTTGTGATGCAAGCCCCTTGCATCGGTCGGGGGAACTTTGAGAATCGAGCCCAGTATGTTTAGTAGGAGTGAACGGGGGCAGTGCAGTTTACTGTTGCTCCAGCTGTTTATTTCTTGTACAACGAAAAGCTAATAATACAAGCTACAAAAACAAGTATTTGAGTTCAAATTTACTGATGTTTAGACAGGGTTAGATCACTGTGTGTAAGCACATTTTCAGGGTCACCCAGTATGACATTACATGCATCAGTTTTTAATAGAAATGAAGGCCAAACAGAAGCTTTCAGCACTTTGCAAACCTGTTTCATCAGTTGATATTCAAAGTGTATGGGCTTCAGAGAGAACGGACGTCAGTGCCGGAAGCTGTAGGGCTTGGTGCGCAAAGCCTCATCACCTTTACCCTGCACCCTACACAGCTACAGCTGCAGTTTGCATGATATTGTGGTTTCCTGTGATAACCCTCCCTCCTCCCCGTGAAGGGCTGTACGGTTTATGAGGCCTCTGTAATGAAAAGCAAGCACACTTTCGATATTAAGGCTGCATGACTTTGGTTATGGCTATTGACTAGATGTTAAGGTGAGTTTGTAACTTTTAGAAAAACTCTGAAAAACAATATTTAGACACAATTCAACTTATACCGTGTACTTGGCAAGGTTGGAGGAATGGCCAAATTGATGGCAGCTCAGATTCAATGCAAAGAAGTGCAAGGTAATGTACCTGGGAAACAAAAACCCAGGGCAAGAGTACACAATGGGGGCTGAGATACTGACATTAAAAATGGAAAGGGACCTGGGGGTAATTATATCAGATGACCTAAAGGTGGGCAAGCAATGTGAGAAGGCAGTAAGGAAGGCTGGGGGGATATTGGGATGCATAGGGAGAGGCATCAATAGTAGAAACAGGAAGTTGTTATCCCTCAGTACAGACAGTTGGTGAGACCCCATCTGGAGTACTGTGTGCAGTTCTGGAGACCCCATCTCCGCAAAGATATAGACAGAGTGGAGGCTGTCCAGAGGAGGGCAACCAAAATGGTGCAGGGTCTGCACCAGAAGACATACGAAGAAAGACTAAAGGAGCTTAATATGTTTACCCTTGAGGAAAGGAGGGAGAGAGGGCACATGATAGAAACTTTCAAGTACCTCAAGGGAATCAACAAAGTCCAAGAGGGTGGCATCTTTCAGAAAAAGAGATGTGCAAGAGAACAAGGGGGCACAATTTGAAGATAGAGGGGGGACGGCTCAGAGGTAATGTGAGGAAGTATTTTTTCACAGAGAGGGTTGTGGATGCATGGAACAGCCTCTCTGAGGAGGTCATGGAGTCAAGAACAGTTGGAGAATTCAAGAATGCATGGGACAGACATAAGGCAGTCCTAGTAGGGGGTAGGAGGAAGTAAGCTGTTGGTTAATTAGGATCTGCAGCTTATCCGTTAGGTAGGAAAATGGGCAGACTAGGTGGGCCAAGTGGTCCTTATCTGCCTTCTATGTTTCTATACTCACCTATAAGTAGACCTCGGATATTAATGGACCCCCTTTACCTTGTTATTTTAAGAAAATTACAAACATTATTTTGCTGCCCAAATTGGATGGAAAAATCTGTTTTGTGACTAGCACAAAATTGGTCTTGCAGTCAGAACTGTACAGACAATTAGACTACACAGTTGCAAAAGTAGCTTGCCATTATAAGTCCCTCAGATAGGTTGACCTTGCAGATAAGTTGAGTCTCCCTTCTTGAAGCCTATGTTCATCAAAAACTAACCTTGTATGTGAGCATATACAGTATTTGAAGGAGTTTCTGTCTTCCTACTCCTTTTATTCTTCATTACTGGGTCCATTTACATGGAAACGGGATCCCTGACCCATACAGCTGAGCTATTCCTGCTATTAAACCTTTGCTGAAGTCACAGTCCCCTGTTTGTGACATCATAATAATTTCCATAGCAACAAACTGTGATGTGACACACAGCAGAGTATGACTTCAGCAATGGATTATGCAACAGAAACAGATGAGCTCTGGGGAATAAGGATACTCTTTCCATGCAAATAACCTAGTAATGAAGAATAAAGAGAGAGAAACAATATACTGTGTGTATATGTATTTATGTGTGTGTGTGTGTGTGTGTGTGTATGTATATGTATATGTGTATATTATATATATATATATATATATATATATATATATATAGTTATAGTATAAATGGGGCTGGCCATATAGCCTGTAGGTTAGAGTAATGAGCTGTGAATGAGCACGGTAAATCCATCAGATCTGGGTTTGATTCCCACAACCTCCACTTGCATACTGTGTGACCCTGAGCAAGTCACTTAACCTCCCCAGTACTCCAGTGTCGCCCTGAAAACAGGCATTGTGCCTAGTGGGCCTTACTTTGTTCCCAAAGGAAAGATAGTGGAATTGTGTCTATGTATGATATTTTTCAAAGTTTTCTCAAAAGTGACAAACCCTACATTGTGTCTTTTTTCCTTACACTGTTTATGACCCCTGTCAGCGGTACCTCTGGCCTCCATTGCCACAGTGCAGCTTCTGCCATGTGGTGTTTCCTGAGGTGGGTGCTTTGCTCTGCTGCCCCCCTTGGTCCCCTAGTACAGGAGGTGGAGTGGCAAGTCAGCAGGGCAAGGCCTAAAAAGCACAGCATGCCGTTCTGTGTGCTTTTCGGGGGATGTCTTGCAGTTCCTTCCTCTCTCTTAGGACGTCGGCATCAAGGATGCTAAGTGCGTATAAGCATGCTGTTGGGTGGCTGCACACAGCACCAGCCAGTGTTGCCAGCAAACCCAAGCTGCTCCAAGTGCTCTGTCACTTGGGGTCAGCCAGGTGGCAGGATTGCAGCGATGCTTGCTGCCCTCCCTCCCTGGAGGATGAGTGTCCTCTGGGATGCTCAATTCCTTCTCCTCCCCCTCCCCCATGGCCCCAACGTCTCAGGCTCATTCCTGAACCCGGGTCGCCAGTGTTGAAAGCAGCAGCCCATCCACTATGCTGATGGGCTGGCATGAGAACCCCACTTGAAATGACGGTAGCATGCAGGCAGGCATGATACTGCAGCAGTGGCACAATGTGGCGACCTGAGTTTGCGTGCAAGCACTGCAGTCCCATGCCGAGGCTGACTGATGGCACTGTACAGGTGAGGTGCTTGGCTCCCAGGAAGGGAGAGGTTGCAGGCTACCTGGCATTCATGCCAGGTCAACCACGGAGCAGCACTGGCATGAGCTGCGAAGGCAGCTGCTCGCCCATGCTCATGGCAGGATGCTAGCAGCATCAGTGGCAGCCCTGATCGTCAGGGTAGGGACAGGAGGCAAACGGAGAAAAATGGGAAGAAACATAATGAGAAAGCAATAACCCATAACAGGGCATGGGTTTTGAGAGAATGACTGCATGCCCAGGTGAACTGGAAGGCACAAGGTCAATGACCGAGTGCCTTTCAGTGCACCCAGGAAGTGCATTATTTCTCATGAGAACCAGGCCCTGTAAAATTAAAAACATTTTTATTTTAATGGTAAAAGGGTTTATTTTCATGTAGTTAACCTGTTGCTAGGTAGATTGGGTTAGGTTAGTTATGAACTGTGCATTTCCTAGGAATTAATAAATGGTCGGGTAATGTATTTAGTCCAATGATGTTTCTAGGACTTTGAAGCTCATTTTATAACAGTAAATAAATGAATGCAGTGTGCGGCATGGACGTTGTATTACCATTTTTGTATAGTGCTTAAGAAACAGGCAGCATGTCTTCTTTGATATAGCAGCCTTGGTGTCAGAAGTCTGTGGGTTCAAGCCCCAGCACTTGAAGCTTCTGCCCAATACTGACATTACTGTGCAGTATGAGACGAGTCTGCCCTTTTGGATATGCCGGGCCCAATATTCAGTAAAGCACAAATGTTTGTGCTGCACTTTGTAATTGCTCAGGGGTCCCAGATTGGTATATTAAGTCGGGCACTATCCAACTGAGTTTGGGCCATGTTAGTGCAGCACTAAGTCAAGTAGTGCCACCCCGACATGGATCCCAAAGCTGGCCTCAAGAATTGGTAGCAACAGAGCGCTATTTGCAATTTTCAAAGGTATCCATGCAAATGAGCCCCCCCCCACTATCCATGACATCTGTAACTATCCCTGGTGCTAGTGGTCCCCCCAATCACCAGCCCCAGGTTAAAACAATCCCTGGTACTAGTGGCCCCTCCCTCCCTGTGATCGCCAGCCCTAATGTTAAAAAACAATCCCTGGTCCTAGTGGTCCCCCCTCCTGTGATTGCCAGCCCCTAATCCCTGGTGCTAGTGCCCCCACAGTTGCCATCTCATACTGGTAAAATGAAATCCCTGGTGCTAGTGTGTCTCCCCCATTACCAGCCCGTACTGTTCTAATCAAATCCCTGGTGCATCCTAGCCAATATTCCCAGTCAATAAACTAGACCGTGTAACCCGCCTCAGGGGTGTGCCTGGAAACAAGCTGTAACAGCTCTGTGTACTTTTTCTGGCCAAAAATGACATATAAATAAATTTGCACTTTTCATTTACCTGTCATGGAAAAGGGATTTCTGGGCTGTTCCGGGTGTGGGATTTGAAACCGAAACCCTGTAATTACAATTACAACCCCAGTGCTTATCCTGTTAAAGTACCCTAGCCGAGACTGGTCTGATGAAAGAGTGGAGGGTACATCGACCTTCCTTAAGAGGGATCTGGGTCTATATCCAGAACCAGGAATGCCTGTCAGGGCTAGCAGGAGGCTACAGGCAGTCTGCTTGAATGTGCTATGCCTCCAGAGAATGTTGATGATAGAGCCATGCAGAACATTTCCCCAGGCACCCGGAACATGAGTATATCGGTAATGTGTATGCTGCTGCTGACATCTGATGTTAGGGCATGCCTTGGAACCACCACCTCTGACCAAGAATTGGTTATTTTCCCTCTGAGGCAGCCACCGCCCAAAGGGAACCTGTGATCATAAGAGTCAACTGCAGAGTGGCCTGGGGCTGTGCAGGAGGGTGGTCCAACATAAGAGGGAGGAAGGCAGCCAAAGGTAACAGAACAATATCTGTAAAGAGTAAAAGTGCGCAACAGAGTGGGTTTGTGAACAAACATAGGGTACACCAGGAGAAAGAGGGTACGTTTGTGAACAAACACAGGAGACACCAGGAGAAAGAGGGGTGTGATTGTGAACAAACACAGGAGGCCGCAGGAGAAAGAGGGATGCGTTTGTGAACAAACATAGGGTACACCAGAAGAAAGAGGGGTGTGTTTGTGAACAAACACAAGGTATACCAGGAGAAAGAGGGGTGCATTTGTGAACAAACACAGGGTACACCAGGAGAAAGGGGAGTGCGTTTGTGAACAAACACAGGGTACACCATGAGAAAGGGGTGCGGTTGTGAACAAACACAGGAGGCAGCAGGAAAAAGAGGTGTGCATTTGTGAACAAACACAGGGTACAGCAGTAGAAAGAGAGATGCGTTTGTGAACAAACAGAGTACACCAGGAGAAAGAGGGGTGCATTTGTGAACAAACACAGGAGACAGAAGGAGAAAGAGGGGTGCATTTGTGAACAAACACAGGAGACAGCAGGAGAAAGAGGGGTGCATTCAGGGCCGGATTAAGGGGGGGGACAAATGGGGCAAATGCCCCAGGCCCCCTGCCACAGACTGGCCCCCCCCAGTAGTCAGAAGCGAGAGAGACACTTTTAGTAGGTGGACTGGTGGTTTGTAAATCATGCCACCTCCCTCGCCTAAGCACGAGTCAACCTCCCCCATAGGCCCCGACAGCTTGCTCCCTTAAAAACGCTGTGAAAGCAGCCTGACTTCGAAGAAGCACATTTGTTAAATAAAAAAAAAAACACACAAGCCCCTGCCACAGATGAGCCCCCGGCAAGCCTACATTGCAGATTTCTCTTGTTCCCCTTCCTCAGGTGGTACAGTACTGGTAAGGATTTGTAATAAATCATGCCTCCCTCCCCACATGAGTCAAGCGTGAATCAACCCCGGAGCTTGCTCCATAAAACAAAACAAACAAAAAAATGACTTTGGGAGAGGCTTTTTAATTAAAAGAAACAAAAACACAAGCCCCGACCCTCCTGCAGATAGGCCCCCGGCAAGCCAACATTGCAGAACATTTCTCTTGTCCCCCCCATTATATTCAGCCTGCAGCTAGGGTCGGGTGACTTGCTAGAAAACAAACTGGCACTGTGTGGCACAAGAAGTGAAGAAGG
Organism: Neoceratodus forsteri; assembly: GCA_016271365.2. NCBI lineage: Eukaryota > Metazoa > Chordata > Ceratodontiformes > Ceratodontidae > Neoceratodus > Neoceratodus forsteri. The sequence continues at coordinate 416,148,323 of JADMNL010000024.1, read as the reverse complement.
CTAACTATGCAAGCACCATGATCTACCTCCTTAGGATACTGACAGGTTTTCCACTTTTTGAGTCTGGGACTGGACCTGGACCGTGCAAGTTACGACCAGACCTGGGCTGCCGCTGCATAATACAAGGAGCGGTGCCAGGACCAGGAGCTTTCGCACAATCCATCTGGGCAGCATTTTTTAAACCACTCTTTCTTGGTGGTTTTTGAGGCTCAGCATGCACTTTGCCAGCGGCAGCACCTGCACTCGCTATCTGTACACCACGGCCACTCTATCGCTAGCAGCATGATTAATCGGTGCACTGTTCTAAACTGCCTGCTGCTGCTAAACTAAGGAGTTTCAAAGGGAGCGCCAAGCAACAGCAGACAGCTTGAGTTCAGTAAGTGGCTTAGAAAGTTGATATCTGTATTTTATTTTTATGCTGAGATAATTGATCTGAGGTTGTTCAAAGAAGAGATAAAGGGAAGTGGGTGTGTGTGTATACATGCATGGATCCTCTAACTCTGAAATAAAGGAATTAATCATTCCTTTGATATCCCATGAGCAGATAAAGGTATGACATCAGTCTGTTTATTTGGAGTCATAGCATTTGTACATTGGAACTGCACACTTCTGTACAATGGGTACATACAGTAACTTACTGTTGTTTGGAGCAGGATGCATACCTCTTAGTAAAGCACTGTTTATTTTTTGTTTAATTTATTTCCTTAAAATAAACTTGTGATTAAAGAGGTTACTTAGAGATTACTTTGCTTTTCTGAACAGGGTCTAGAGGAGAGCGACTTCAATAAAAGCCCCAAAACTCACCACAGAGCATCTAGACCCCCAGAGCATCTGGAGCCTGGCGGCCTTAATGTCTTGTACAGTACAATAAATATAACATTACAGACTATGACAACATGACAGGGTGTTGTACTTCAAGTTACTTTTTTCTCCTGTGAATAATGGGGGTAGTCTCCCCATATGGTGGTTGTTATGGTTAATAAACAATGTGCTCAGTAAATGTTGCGAAAAATAAAACATTTTGGTATGGAAAGTTGGGCGTTTTACATAGCCACCCAAGTTGTGAGTGTCCCAGGCCCCCCATGGCTTGATCTGGCCCTGGGTGCATTTGTGAACAAACGCAGGAGAAAGAGGGGTGCATTTATGAACAAACACAGGAGACAGCAGGAGAAAGGGGTGCGTTTGAGAACAAACACAGGAGACAGCAGGAGAAAGAGGAGTGCGTCTCTGAACAAACACGGGCGGCAGCAGGAGAAAGTGCATTTGTGAACAAACATGGGAGACAGGAGGAGAAAGAGGAGTGCATTTGTGAACAAACAGGAGGAAGAGGGGTGCATTTATGAACAAACGCAGGAGACAGCGGGAGAAAGAAGGGTGCATTTGTGAACAAACACAGGAGACAGCAGGAGAAAGAGGAGTGCATTTGTGAACAAACACAGGAGACAGCAGGAGAAAGAGGGGTGCGTTTGTGAACAAACAGGAGACAGCAGGAGAAAGGAGTGCGTTTGTGAACAAACACGGGAGACAGCAGGAGAAAGGGGTGCGTTTGTGAACAAACACGGGAGACAGCAGGAGAAAGAGGGGTGCGTTTGTGAACAAACAGGAGACAGCAGGAGAAAGAGGGGTGCGTTTGTGAACAAACACAGGAGACAGCAGAAGAAAGGGGTGTGTTTGTGAACAAACAGGAGACAGCAGAAGAAAGGGGTGCGTTTGTGAACAAACAGGAGACAGCAGGAGAAAGAGGGGGTGTTTGTGAACAAACACTGGAGACAGCAGGAGGAAGAGGGGGTGTTTGTGAACAAACAGAGGAGATACTGTAGCAGGAGAAGAGTGGTGCATTTGCAAACAAAAACAGGAAACATCAGGAGAGAATAAAAATAAAAACAAGCACCTTGGTCTGCAAAATACAGAAAACAAAAATCTCCCTCGTCCTCTGACCCAGCATTCAGGCATAACAATGGTGACGTGGACAGGGGATGCTGTGCTGCCAAAAAAAGGGGGGGGGAGCTGTGAATAACAGAGTCAAAGCAGTGCCATCTAGCAGTGAACGCTGAAGGGCAAAATAAGCCAATAACAATCAGTAAAGGAAGTATGGCAAAAGGCATTTGCTTAATAATCTGCTCTGTTCCTATGGTGATATGATTATCTCTTGCCATTTACTAGTGTGTACTGTGTAGGTAATTTAGTACATTATCTTTCCTCACTCCTACAAGTAGAAGAAGAATTTGCATTGGCATAGCGCTTTTCATACATATTGTATCCCAAAGTGCTTTACAAGCAGTGAGAGAGAGTGAAGTGAGTGTAAATTTGTAGTGGCCACCATTACATTTATCAAAAGCCACAAACACGCATGGGCAACTGCCTAAGGGGAATGTTGGCCAGGGCACCATGGACAAATATTATTTATTTTACAGCTCATTTACTCAAGATAGCCCAGCTGCAATGCAACATCTCATTTCCAGTGGGGTCCTGCATCTACCCATTTGTGCGGCTGAAAGGACTGATGCATTGAGAAGGTGACTTACCCAAGGCAACACAGTAAATATTTGGATAGTGCAGGGTTTAACCTCTGATCTCCTGGTCCCAAAGCCTGTGCTGTAACCACTAGACCACACTGCCTCTCAAAAGATCCACGTGCCATGGGTTCTTTGACTTCCTCATGGATACCCACCAGGACAGCACTATAGATGGTCAGAGAGGATCTCAGCTGAACATCTTACCCAACCCAAGAGTACAGCACCCCACTGGCACTGCATTGGAGTGCCAGTATTTTGGGGTGTGAACCCAAGTTGTGGTTTGGGATTAGAACCCACAACCTTCTGCATCAGACCTGGCTGTGCTACTTGCTGGGTCATGCTGACATCCTAGATACGCCATCCGTATCTGGTGTTGCACTATATGTGGTTGTCTTGGTTATAGAAGATAATCATCTAACCATCTAAGACACCCTGTGCTTATTTTCCAGGACTGGTTGGTTCATTCCTTCCTTCACCCTGCACTTGCCCCCTGCGACTACTGTACTGTATTTCAAGTAGTGTATTCTATATCCTAGTTGCATTGCTTGTACCGATTTCTGCTTTTTATGTTTGCTTGCCTGCATGTGCAAGAAACCTAGTGCGATGATCCAAAATGCAGTGGCGTACAGTTGAAAGGGAGAGCTACGCTTCAGCGAGCAGCAATAAGATATCGCTTGCTCATATGTGCCGCCCACACATACGCTGTATAGCCGGCGGGGTGCCCAATCCCCATCGCTGTGCTGCGCCCCCAACAGAGTTCCAGATGCCATGCTGGGAGCCCACCCCAGTGTGGCAATAGACTGTATGGCCGACAGGGGTGCCCAATCCCCCGTCAGTTCTACTGTCTCCCCCCCCAAGAGACTACAGGGTGCCACGCTGGGAGCCCACCCCAGCATGGTAACAGATCGTATGGCCGACGGGGGCACCCAATCCCCCATCGGTTCCACACCCCTTAAACAGCTTTCCAGCTGCCACACTGGGAGCCCACCTCAGCGTGGCACAAGTCCCGCTGCCTAAGTTTAAAAAAAAAAAGAAACCTGAAAGAAAAAACCTTCCTCGCTGACTGTCCTGACCCAGTCTCCCCACCCCGCCTACCCTCTGTGCACCCTGCCTCCCCCACCCCTCTCCTCACCCTATACTTATCTCCAGAGCTCGCACGATGATCTTCGTGGACCGGAACACGCCTGCACTCTTCAAAGCCGATCCGAACTGAGGAAATGCTGGTAAGCTGTATAATGTAATAAATAGGTTTTCTCAACTTTAGTGCATATCTTGGGCATTTTGGGAATTTTTCACCAATTTTCAACATGGGTTTTTGGCCCCACCTCATGAATTCTGTCACTGTCATGGCGTTAATCGGCCCCGAAAGGTGATTTCGAGGTCACTGCACGAACTACCTTTCGGGACTGATTTACAAAATGACAGTGACACAGTTCATGAGGTAGGCCCCCAAAAACCCTATGTTGAAAATTTGGTGAAAAAATTCCCAAAAATTACTGTTTTACGAGCATGCATTGTGCTGTTGCTACGCACGCTCGTAAGTTCACAAATTTTCAGTATGTTCACTCCAGATTTTCAACATTGCCATTTTACCATACCTCCTTATGAGCAGGACAGCAGTCATTTCTCACATCTGACCCAAAATGTGTTCCCGCGCATGTAGCGCACAATGGCGCAATCGGTGTGCGAAATCAATGTTCGGGACAGATTAAGAAAATCACTGTGACACTGTTCATGAACAGAAGTGTTAAAATGGCCATGTTAAAAATTTGGTGAAAAAAATTCCCAAAAATTACTGTTTTACAAGCATGCGTTGCGCTGTTCCTACGCACACTCGTAAGTTCGTGAATTTTCAATATTTTCATTCCAGATTTTCAACATTTCCATTTTACCACACCTCCTTATAAGCAGTACAGCTGTCATTTTTCACATCTCAGCCAAAACATGTTTCCGCCCATGTAGCGTACAATGGCGCAGTCGGTGTGCGAAATCAATGTTTGGGACAGATTAAGAAAATCACAGTGACACTGTTCATGAGCAGAGGTGTTAAAATGGCTATATTAAAAATTTGGTGAAATAAGTCCATAAAGTGACTGTGTTACGAGTGACCATTGCGCAGTTTCCACGCACCCTCGTAACTTCATGGATTTCTAATATTTTCAGTCCAGATTTTCACCACTGGCATTTTTCCACACTTCCTTATGAACAGTGCAGCTGTCATTTGTCACAGCATGGACGAAATATGTTTTCGCACTTCCAGCGCAGAAATGCATGGTCGCTGTGGGAAATCACTGTTCGGGACAGATTAACAAAATCAGTGACACTGTTCATGAGCGGAGATTACAAAATCCCTGTGTTGACAATCTGCTGAAAAAAAAAAAAATCCCCAAACTAATTGCATTACGGAGTGCTGCTCCATTTTTCTACGCATCGCCGTGACTTCACCAGTTTTTTTTAATATTTCACTGCAGAATTTCAATATTGCCATTTTTGCACCCTCCATAAACAGTACAGCTGTCATTTTTCACATCCTGTTTAAATGTCATGCCGCACCTGTGGTGCCAAATGGCATAGTCGCTGTACGAAATCAACTTTCGGCTAACAAACTGATATTGCCACTGTTCATAAGGTGGGGGGTCACAAAAAAACCATGTTGAAAATTTGGAGTGAAAATGCCAACGAATGCCTGAGGCGTTAGGGTTTCCAACCATAACGCCTAACCCTGTAGAGAATGACAGGCATCAGGGGTGTGACATGGTATTCTCGCCTGTAATGGTCATACCATTCCACATCCTGCAGCCAGTGAGAGGCATTGAGGTGTGCTTTGGACTCTTCAGCCCCAAAGTTCACCCCGCTCTCCTATACAGGACCCATCTCACCGTATTTCCTGATGGAATGGGCTGCGCATAAGGGCCAAAGACCCCAATGCACACCGTGACACTTGTCAGTGTCTGCAGGGCAGGGTGTGGTGAAATGGCATGGCCGTTATGCCTGACGACCCAAAGGCACACCCCAATGCTTGTCAGTCTCTGCAGGGTGGTGGTGGGGTTGGCTTCAGTTCAATACTTCACTGCCGTTCCTATTATGCAGCTCCCTAACTCCTACACTACCAATGCCAATGCTAGCAAGCCAACATTCGGCATTGACAAATGCTTGTTCATTTTGATACTGTATCTGTAACATGTATCCTAATTGCACTGCTTCACCAATTTTCTGCATTTGTCACTGTATCTTAAGCAGTCCATGTATTTCCTGACTGTTTTATCACATGTTGATACTTTTTAAATTTATGTAAATGTATCTGTACATTCTATACATTTGCTAAGCTATGTGACTGTATTGTGTTGTATGTACATTCGTTGTGCCATCTTCATGGCCCGGGTCGTGCCTGAAAACGGTTCATTGGATCAGTGCACCTACCCTGTAAACAAATAAATAAATATAATAGCATCTACCGTCGCATTAAATTAATAGGGCTGGACTTTCAAACACTGATGAAGGGCCTGCGTCAGGCCTTGCATCACCCCCTTGCATTGCTGTAGCTGCGCCAGGACCAAATGGCGCCACTGCACCCGGCTTCATAACTTCAGACACAGAGGGACGTTTGGAGCTGCTTTACTGCAGCTTGTGGTAAAGTCTGGCCACAAGCTCTCCTTTTTTTTCCTATTAGAATGTTTTTATTTCTACTTCAAAACAATATACGTATTCTGGCCTATAGTGTTATCCATTTAGCATATTATTATTGAATTTCTATGTTATTATGTCTTATTCATTTTAACTTTTTTATTTTATTTAGGATTTGCACACTCCAGCATAGCCTAGTTTAGGAGATGCAGCTAGTTTCCAAGACGGTCGGGGGGGGGGGGCAGTATAGCAGTACAGCTGAATAGTTACATTGTGCACAAACTTAAGGTTTTAGGCACAAGATTACAGTCACAATAAATGCAGTTCTATTATGTTAAAAACATAGAGTTGCAACATGCTGTGCTTACAGTTACAATAAGATTAAAGCTTCAGCTATTTAGCTGAGGATACGTGAGCGTAGTTATGAAACGATGCAGAGGGGTGCAAGGATAGGAGACCAGATAAGAAGGGGACAGGAGAGAGACAAATCAATGTAAAAGTAGTACGTCATGTAAAACATTTTTCTTAAGCAATAAGACATGACCAGGGGTTATGTTAATGGTCTGTTAATCACCCTCTAGTGGTGTAAGTAGTAAGCCATGACAGGGTGTGCATTATAGTATTTTAATGCGTGCCCCAGGGGTGTAATAAGGCACGAGGACAGAGGCTCTAAGTAGATTTTTTGTGGAGGAAAATTAGATTTGGCACCTGACTGTGCATTTATAGAGATTTAATGCATGGTCAGGGGACAAATCTTGACCAATGACATTTCTAGATTTTTTTTCTTGCCGTTTTATAATGTTGCATAAGGTGTAGCCAAGTGTCACGTCCCCTAGAGGGTGATTAACTAACCGCTAACATAACCCATGGGAGTAACTTATTGCTATTATAATTAAAAACAAGTTTTTTTTAAACAATGTTAAACCTTGCTCAGCATATGATCTTTACATAAGGGAAGGAATCAAAGTAACAGAACAAAAGAGAAAACAGGGAGGAGAAGAAGCACTGTGGGTAAATTTGGAGACCGGCAATGGCACCACAATCCGCATAGGGGTTGTATACAGACCCCCTTCTCAGGGGGAGGAAATTGACAAGGAAATGATAGAAAGTATACTTAGTATGGCAAAAAGGGAGATATTGCTGATGGGTGATCTGAATATGCCAGATGTTAACTGGAGTGCAGTTGCAAGCCACTTGAAGAGTGGGGTTATTCTAGATGCCCTACAGGGGCATGCCTTAGACAACTAGTATTGGAGCCCACTCGAGAGGAGCAATCTTAGACCTGGTTCTCTCAAATGGAGATGAAGACAGGATCACAGATGTGAAGTGGGTAGCCATCTGGGAACTAGCGACCATCGAACAGTATGGTTCACAATAAACACAGCAATAGAGTCAAGCCATACAAAGGCAAAGATACTGGACTTTAGGAGGGCTGACTTTGCCAAAATGGGTAAGTGCCTAAGGAATGCACTAGCAAATGGGCAGGAAGGAGGGGTGGAAGAACAATGGGGAATAATAAAAACTGCCATCACAGAGGCAACAAGCCTTTGTGTGAAGCAAATAAACAAAACTAAATGATGTAAGAAACCACTATGGTTCTCAAAGGAAGTGGCAGTGAAGGTTCAAGAGAAAAAGAAAGCTTTCAGGAAGTACAAGGAATCACAGAAGGAGCAGGACAGAGAACTGTATCAGTTAAAGCAAAGGAAGCTGGGAAGGCAGTCAGAACAGCAAAGGCCCAAACCGAGGAAAAGATAGCCAACTCAGTTAAGAAGGGGGATAAAACCTTTATAGGTACATCAGGGAGTGAAGACCAAGGGAGGGATAGTGAGGCTTAATGGGGGCAGAGGGAGACTGTGAAAGGCAGAGATACTAAACAAATATTTTTGCTCAGTATTTACAAAGGAAGGGGGTACCTAGAACAAACAGTAGAAACACACTGGATACAGAAGTTGATACCAGCCCATTTACAGAAGAAAGGGTTCTGAAAGAACTCTTAAAACTGAAGGTGGACAAAGCAGTGGGCCTGATGGGATTCATCCCAGAATTCTAAAAGAACTAAGGGTAGAATTAGTGACACCACTGACTACCCTGTTTAACAAATCATGGGAGGATGGGGTGGTACCGAGGACTGGAGGAGGGCAGATGTGATTCCCTTCACAAAAGTGGAGCAAGGCAGAAGCAGGAAACTACAGACCTGTTAGTTTAGCCTCAGTGGTAGGGAAAATGATGGAATCACTTGAAGGAAAGAATTGTCGAGTATCTAGAGGCCAGAGGGGCACAGGACCCAAGGCAGCATGGATTCACAGCAGGAAGGTCATGCCAGACAAATCTGATAGATTTCTTTGACTGGGTGACCAAAGTAGTAGATCAGGGAGGGGCTGTGGACATGGCCTACCTAGACTTTAGCAAGGCATTTGACACAGTCCCACACAAAAGATTAATATACAAGTTAGCTAGCCTGGGAGTGGGTCCCAAGATGACAGCCTGGGTAAAAAATTGGCTGGAAAATAGGACACAGAGAGTAATAGTAAATGGAGTCCACTCTGATGAAAGGGGGTTGCTAGTGGGGCACCAGAGGGTTCAGATAGACCAGTCCTCTTCAATGTCTTATAGTGTTTACATTGCAGAGGGACTGGAAGGAAAAGTATGTCTCTTTGCAGATGACACAAAGATCTGCAACAGAGTTGATGCACAAGGTGGGGTGGAAAGGATGAGAAGGGACTTGGCAAGGTTAGAGGAATGGTCAAATGTATGGCGGCTTAGATTCAGTGCTAAGAAGTGCAAGGTAATGCACCTGGGAAACAAAAACCCAGGGGAAGAGTACACAATGGGGGGTGAGATACTAACAACAACAAAAATGGAAAGGGACCTGGGGGTAGTCATATCAGATGACCTAAAGGTGGGCAAGCAATGTGAGAGGGCAGCAAGGAGGGCTGGTGGGATATTGGGATGCATAGGGAGAGGCATCACCAGTAGAAAATAGGAAGTTATTATCCCTCTGTACAGACAGCTGGTCAGACCCCATCTGGAGTACTGTGTGCAGTTCTGGAGACCCAGTCTTCGCAAAGACATAGATAGGATGGAAGCTGTCCATTGGAGGGCAACTAAAATGGTGCAGGGTCTGCACCGGAAGACAAGAGAGACTAAAGGAGCTTAATATGTATAGCCTCAAGGAAAGGAGGGAGAGGGGGGACATGATAGAAACTTTCAAGTACCTCAAGGGAATCGACAAAGTCCAAGAGGGTAGCATCATTCAAAAAAAGAGGTGTGCAAGAACAGGGGCACAATTTGAAGAGTAGAGGCGGCTCAGAGGTAATGTGAGAAGTATTTTTTCAGAGAGGGTTGTGGATGCATGGAACGGAGGGTCGTGGAGTCAAAAACAGTGGTGGAATTCAAGCATGCATGGGACAGTCATAAGGCAATTCTAGGGGATGGGGGTAGGAAGAAGTAGGCTGCTGGTTAACTAGGATCTGCAGCTTATCCAGTAGGCAGGGAAATGGGCAGACTGGGTGGGCCAAGCGGTCCTTATCTGCCGTCAAATTCTATGATTAGGTTCTACATGTATGTTAATAAATGATTAATATAAGGCTGCTAGAATGCTTATGGCCAATTAGAAAGCTCTGTTTCTCAGCCTTTTCTTGTAACCATACTTCATTCTGCACTCGTTTGCAACCTCCAGTGTTGACCCCAGCGAGTTTTGTTTCTGCAGCTGTTTATCTGGCATGTGCCGCATTTTTTTTTATGTTCACCGTGTCAGAGCTGATGTTTTGTGGCCTGGAGTTAGCCCTGGTGTCTACAATGTCCCATAAGGTCCGGGAGCAGCGATTGTTGCATGTTAGGTCATCTTAGGCACAAGAAAAGTGATGTTCAGCCATAAGTGTTCAAATGCAGTGGGGAATACTGATGAACACCTTGTGGCAGCCGTGTTTCAAATCCTTAAAAAAGTGTTAAATTAGAATCAAAATAAGGGAACTGATGCAAAAAACGTACCTTTGGACTTCAACTAAAATCACAAAGCTATCAGAATAGATGGACTAGATGTTAGCTGTATGGGGGAATACCTGCATAGACCACACAGCAGCAAATGGACCCTGCTTCCCTTACATACTGTAATTCTATACACCGAATGCAGTCTATTTTCAGAGAAGATTTGATTTTTCATAATTGATGTTCGGTAGTAAGAGGAGCTGAGGCAGATGTATTTTATTGCCAACCCACCAGTGCACTTTATTGCTCATTTTTTCCTTTAAGGTTTATTACATCATCTCAGGACACTAAATAGACAATACCGATCTAATCAAATATCCAAAATCTTGTTTTTAGATAAGACCCATGAGTTCTTTGGTTACGGTTTTATTTTACTTGGTGATTCAGATTTGTATGTTGATGTAGTGCGTCTATTTTCTTATTAGAATTGTAAGCATTAAGTTTTTTGACTGTCTTGACAATTTTATAAACAGAGTATAAAAAACAGGGGAACTAGATCATCTTACAAAACAGGAGAAACAAGCATTTGTCAATGCCAAATGTTTGCTTGCTGGCATTGGCATTGCTAGTGAAGAAATTAGAGAGATGCATAATAGGAATCACAGTATTGAACTAACGCCAACCCACACCATGCAGAGACTGAAAGGCATTGGGAGTGTGCCTTTAGGGTCGTCAGCCGTAACACTTATGCCATTCCACCTCACCCCACCCTGTAGACACCGTCCGGTGTCGCGGTGTGCTTTGAGGTCTTTGGCTCTAATGCTCAACCCATTTCATAAGGAAATAAGCTGAAATGGGTGCAGTATAAGAGAATGGGGTGACCTTTAGGGCCAAAGACCCCTAAGACACACCTTGATGCCCATCAGTGGCTGTGGGGTGGGGGTAGAATGTCGTGAGCATTACGGCCGACGAACCCAAGTCAAACCTCTGACGCCAGTCAGTCTCTACAGGGTGGGCATTATCTTTGGAAACCTTAACGCCCCGGGTGTGTGTTTGTATTTTCACTCCAAATTTTCAGAATGGGCTTTTTGGGATCCCCATTTCATGAACAATGGCATTATCATTTCATTACTCAATTCTGAAAGGTAATTTCGCACAGCAACTATGCCATTTGGTGCCACAGGTGCGGAAACACATTTTGGGTAGGATGTGAAAATGACAGCTGTACTGCTCATGAGGAGGTGTGGGAAAATGGCAATGTTGAAAATCTGGTGTGAAAATCTGAAAATTTCACGGGAAGTTACGAAAGTATGTGAGAAAATGCGCAATTCCATGCCCGTAACGGTAATTTTTGGGAATTTTTCACCAAATTTTTAACATAGGCATTTTAGGACCTCTGCTCATGAACAGTGTCACTTTAATTTTCATAATCTGTCCCTAATACTGATTTCCCACAGCGATCAGGCTTATTCTGTGCTGGATAACCAAAACACATTTCATCCAGGTTGTGAAAATGACAGTTGTACTGTTCATAAGAAGGTGTGAAAAAATGGCAATGTTGAAAATCTGGAGTGAAAATATTACAAATTCGGGTTACAAGTGTGCGTGGAAACTGAGCAATGCATGCCCGTAACATGGTCATTTTTGGGAATTTTTTCACCAAATTTGCAACATGGGCTTTTTGAGAGCCCACCTCGTGAACAGTGACACTGTTGTTTTGTTATTTGATCCTGAAAGGTGATTCTGCGCAGTGACTGTGAAATCACCTTTCGGGACCGAATAATGCCATGGCGGTGACTGAATTCATGAGGAGAGGTCCCAAGAACCCCATGTTGAAAATTTGGTGCCAAAAGTTAAAAAAATGGCCAAGATATCCACATGAGTTGAAAAAAAACATTTATGCCATTATACAGCTTACCCGCATTTCTTCAGTTCGTGGTTGGCTTTGAAGAGTGCAGACATGTTCGGTCCACCAAAGATTGTCACGCTGGGCTCCAGAGGTAAGTATGAGGTGAGGGGGCCTGGGGAGGTGCAGTGTGCAGAGGATGGCTGCAGATTGAGGGAGGGCCACTGGACTCAACAAGGGATCATTTCCTTTTTACAGTTTTTTTTTTTTTTTTTGTTTTTAAGAGCGACTTGGGACTTTTTGGCATGCTGGGGTGGGCTCCCAGTGTGCCACCTGGAAATTTGTTTGTCTGTGGGGGGAGTAGAGCTTATGGGAATTAGGCACCCCATCGGCCATACAGTGTGCTGAGGGGAGACTCGGGACTTTTGGCATGTTGGGGTGGGCTCCCAGCATGCCACCTGGAAGTTTATGTCTTTGGGGAGGGGGTAGTGGAGCTGATGGGGATTGGGCATCCCGTCAGCCATACAGTGTGCTTGGAGGGGGGAGTGCATCAGACAAGGGGGATTTGGCACCCCCTTGGCGCACAACAAATGGGGGGCATCATGCCAACAAGGATTGGGCTACCCTGTCGGCAAAAGAACTGAAGAAGGGGGCATGTCGACAGGAGGATTGGGTACCCCCATCAGCTTTCCCAGGGACTGTGAAAGGCGGTGGCTGTCCATTGGCTTCCTGGGGACTGTGAGAAGCCTGAAAGACACATACATGGCTCTTTCTCAGATTACTTCTATATAATTCTGGTGAGAAGGGGTTGAAAAGGGCAGTCTACTTTGACCAAAACAACTGGAGTGGTAGCAGCCCTCCCTCGCTTCCCCAGTTCCGTCGCCTGTGGACTGCCTGTTACATAGCCAGATGCTGTTGGTGCGGTGTCCATTCTTACTTTAAGTATTGTATAGAGAATTGGGAGCTGCTGCTTCTGTATTGTACCTCCTGTGAAGGAATGCAGCTGTAATTGGCTGCTGCAGTCAGGACCGCCCAAACACAACTGATTGTGACGTCAAGTTTCTTTGCGCATAGTGGCATGCTCATTAACTGCCTCCTACTGAAGCAAGGTGTTTCTTGTGCACACGCAAGCAAATACAAAAAGGTAACAAAGAGCGTATAAAAAGGAATAAAAAATGCAAAGGCATTGGGACAAAATGTTACCCATACGATGAATAGCTGCTTGAAATATAAAACAGAAAAAAAGCTGTGAGCTTCACAGCCCTGAACTGCATTTCTTATGGGGATTTGAAGAGATACTTTGAGAATGGTCATGTCCATAGACTCGGTACCAGAGGGGGAAGTTGTACATGTCCCCCCCCAACTTCCCATCAACGTAGTTCTTTTTTGGGCTCAGGAAGGCTGTAAAAGTGTAATTCAGTATTTCCTTAGACTACTTTTCAGTTGTGTGCCTCCTTCAGAAATTCTCTTGGCATGACGTCCCTGTTTCAAATCCCTGTTGCCTGGCCGTCCTTCACCAACCCATGAAATGCTTTTGATTTTGATTCCCAGCTTGCCTCTCCCCACCCCCACCCCAAGCTCTAAAGGGTATCCTTTACTCAACTGAACAATATAATCTAAAATCAACAAAAGATAAGCACATGGCAGGCAGCCCTCAATAATTGATGGTGACATGTGGAAAAGGAGCCAGGAAGTGATAAGGTGAACCTACTGTGATCACTGGAGTGGGCCCATCATTTTCAGGAAACAAAAAACAGGAAAAGAGGATATTTTTTTTTTCTACGATGACTGGTTATTTTGAAGATGTCCTATTTCTGTTAACCTCGGTTTCTGTTGCATCTTACTGAGACAGAGATGCTGCAAGGGGCTAACAAATGTAGTCTCACATGTAAAGATAAGGCCCATAATCTGTCAATGACAAAGTTCCAAGTATGCAATCAAGGTCTTGTCCTCTCACGTGGAGACAAATTACTTTGGGGAGTTAAATTAGGCAAGAATTCACATGAACTTAGTCTCCCTCCTTTCAAAAATGTATACAAGTTCCTGCTCCTCTCGCTGTTCTCCATTGGGTGCTATAAGAGAGTTAGAAACATAGAAAAAGATGTTAGAGGGTGCGGAGCTAGCCACCCTGCTGAAAAGACATGCTCTTTGGAGCTCCTGATAGACTGAAACAGAAAATGCATTATTTGACCTTTTCTTCAGCAGAAGTACAACAGAAGTTGGTTCGCTGTGTACAACTTGGACAGTAGTACAGACTGATACTTTATTTGACTATGGGCAACCCTCAAAAAAAGATAGGAGCAAGACCTTCCACTTTGACCTTTTCCAACCATGAGGCACGTGACACAATGCACAGGGAGGCAACAGGTTCAGGAGCCGACATGGAGAGGTGGTAACAACTGCAGCCCTGGAAGCCCTTAAACAGACTGTAGCTGGCTTGTGCTCATTGATATAGACAATGGACCAAAACTGGACAGTATTCACTGGCCTGCCTTACTAACACAGAACAGGAAATGGACTCAATTAAGTTGGTGACACTGGATTCAGCACAGCAGGTCAGTAGAGCTGTGGTGACGAACACTTGGTCTTAAAAGAGAATGCACATTTATGCCTTTCAACTGGAAGCCACTGAGAACACACATCTAGATCTAGAAACGCTCGAGTAGTTGGTGTTCCAGAGGGCCTGGGGTGCAAGAGATGTTAACTTTTGTAGCGGGCTGCTTATATAAAGAGTTGTCATTTCATTAGACAGTTGCCCTTACAAAACATCCCCAAGCAATACAGTTGCTTTTCCAATCTCTCAGAGATCGGATGTTGTTTTTAATGCCAGGAAGAAAAAACAAATCATGGTTGACAACCAACAAATTTTGCTCTTTCCAGACCTGTCATATACCACCCATTAGAGGAGGAGGAAGGTGATTGATGGAGTGAAGTAGGAATTGAAGAGAATGAACCTCCCAATTGCATTAATACCCTTCTGCCCAGCTCCATGTAATGGTAAGAAAGTAGCCATTCATAATCTTGGACCCGAAGGGGGCCCAAAAACTTGTGGACAAAGTGCAAAAAGATTGACCTGTGGAGCCTGAAGTGGAGAACCCCAATTTGGAAGTGGACTGTGTCACAAAGCATCTCAGAGGTCAGGCCCTCTGCTCCCACAGTGCCAACTTCAGAGTGCAATAGTGTGAACAGGTAACAGACAGGGTAACCCTCCTGTCTGCTTTTGGGTCCGAATCACCTTTAGTCTCAAGTTCTGGGATTCAAATCAGAACCTTATGCTGGTGTACCCAGTGTATAGGCTCAGATACGTACCCTCTTCGGGGATTGCGGTACAATCTTTCACCAGGGACACCAAGCCAGGTTTCCAAAATGAACACTTAAAACTCTATACGAGACCTTAGGTATATTCCTACCTTTTCCCAGTTGAGTATCACCATCAAGCTCTTCAAAACAGCTGTCAGAATTAACCAGGTATACATCACATGCAAAAAGAACTTGGAAGAAACACCCAGGCAGTATCTTGAAAAAAGATTCTTTACTAAAGATGATAAAAATGTGAAAATGTAAACACACAACAATATGTCAAAGAGCTCATAATCACATAAAAGAACAAGGGAATTACAACGAAAACTCCTACCACTATACAGTTAGATTTTGCTATGTAAGGTATTACCTCTGGAAGTATCGCTTTAAAGTTAGATCAGAGAGCTGTGTCTCTAGAGTCCCAAGATGATGATACAAAACAAAACATTTCAGACACAAGTATTAGTTTAAACTCTGTGTCTACTTCTACTGTGAGTCATCTAGCTCCTTCTTTTAGAATATAAAATTAAAAAATAATTTCCTATCAGGAGGTATTTTAAATAAGGTACCATCAGAAGAAAAAGACATTTCCTATATATACAACTCCTTAATTACACATGTTTCTTTGGCCTTGGCAATCTCAGACTGGCACCAGTGTGTTAAAAGCTAACTGGAATCAGCCTAATGACGCCCTGTTTCTGAAGTCATAAAGTCACATTTGGTTTGCACTTCAAAAGCCTAGGCATGTCATAAAAAGGTAATAAAATGCCATTCTGAAGGAAGTCCGTTAATTAAATGGTTCCTGGTCAGTTTACATATCATGTAGCTTCACTGAAACCTGGGGGGGGGGCACCCATGGAAGCACAGGCTGTCTTATGTGAGACAATCACATACTATATTTTTATATTACAGATATCGTACAATAATCATAACCAGCTGGCCAAGCATCACACTCCTCCCCACCTAGACTGAATTTGGGGGCTCTATCCCCTGCATGGGATGAGCTCCTTAAGTCAGTTCACTCCTCATGTAGACGCGCCAAGCCATCTGCATTCTGATTGGTCGCTCCAGCCCTATGTAAGATCGTCATGTCATACCCTTGCAAGGCAAGACTCCGTCTTAATAGTCAACCATTAGTTTTTCCCATTTGTGTCAGCCAAATCAGGGGGTTGTGGTCAGTTTGTACCTCAAAATGCTACTCCGTATAAGTATGGCTCTAACTTCATTAGGACCCACACTATGACAAGACACTATTTTTCCTCAGTAGAGTAAGCCTCCTCCTTGGGAAGTAGCTTTTACTCAGGTACACTACAGGGTGATCTTTCTCTTGGTTGGATGTCTGACCCAGTACTGCCCTCAATACCCACGTCTGAGGCATCAGTCTGTACTATAAAGGGTCTGCTATAGTCAGGACTTGTCAATACAGGAGCACACTGCAGTGCCTCCTTCAGTCTGTAAGGGCTTTTCACAGGCTGGTTCCGGGTAATTTTCTTAGGCATCCTTTTCTTTACCAGGTCAGATAGGGGAGCAGCCAGGGCACTGTAATTGGGTACAAATTTCCTATAGTACCCTGCTGTCCCTAGAAAACTTCTAACTTGTTTGTGCATTTCTGGTCTGGGCCATACCTTGATCACCTCTATTTTTACTTGGTTAGGACAGAGCCTACAACATGCCTGAGGTATGCCACTTCATCCGTGGCCACCTGGCACTTCTCAGCTTTGACAGTGAGCTGGGCCCTCTGTATCCTGCCCAGCACTTCCCTAAGGTGGGACAGGTGTTCCTCCCAGCTGGCACTAAAGATGGCAGTGTCATCCAGATATGGCATGGTGTACTCCTCAGCACCATTTAACACCTGGTTCACCAACCTTTGGAATGTGGCCGGGGTGTTCTTCATTCTGAAAGGCATTACTTTAAATTCAAATAAGCCTAACGGAGTGATGAAGGCCGACCTCTCCCTAGCTCTATTAGTTAACTCTACCTGCCAATACCCCTTTGTCAGGTCAGTAGTCGTAAGGTATGTCACCCCTCCCAGCTTCTCCAGGATTTCGTCCATCGGGTGGGCATCTGACTTTGTAACTGCATTCAGTCCACGATAGTCCACACAGAAATGAGTAGAACCATCTGCCTTGTGCACAAGGACTACGGTTGAGGTCCAGGGGCTGTGGGATCTCTGGATTACCCATAAATCCAGCAATTTTCCACCTCCCTCCTAATGTCCTTTTGGACAGCCTCTGACACCCGATATGCTGTCTGCTGTATGGGCGTCTGTCCCTGTCTCCACATCATGCGTTGCTAAGGGGGTTAGTCCACACTTGGTGCTGAACAATGGGGCGAAGTCTGCTAAAACCTCCTTTACTTCCTGTAGCTTGTCCGGAGCCAGCTGGGGTGACAATTTAACTACCTCCACAGAGGACTTCCTTGCTTTCTTCCAGCAAGTCCAGAAGGGGGTCTCCTTTATCCATCCCCTCCCCAGGACTACATATTGCAAACACCATGTCAGCCCTATTAGCATATGGCTTCATCATGTTGACATGGTAGATTCTTTCTGTATGTCTTCTGTCAGGTAACTATGATATAGTTCACGTCATTTACCTTTCTAACTACTTTGTACGGTCCTGTCCACTCAGCCTGCAGCTTGTCTTTCCGGACCAGGATAAGGACTATGATTTCATGACCCACCGTGTATGAGCGAGTTCTGACTCTGCAGTCGTACCACACTTTTTGTTTCTGTTGGGAAGCTGCCAGGTTGCTCTGGGCTGTCCCCATAAGCTCCTTCAGCCTTTCTCTAAACCTAATGACGGAATCTACTATGGGAGTTCCTTGGATGACGTGCTTGCCTTCCCAGTCCTCCCGGATCAATTCTAGGGGCCCACGTACCCAGTGTCTATATAAGAACTCGAAGGGGGAAAACCCTGTTGACTCTTGGGGCATCTCCCTGTATGCAAACAACAGGTGGAGAAGGTATTTCTCCCAGTCCCTCCCATGCTGTTCAGCAAACGCTTGGAGCATTGACTTCGGGGTACCGCTAAATCTTTCCACAAGCCCATTGGCTTGCGGATGATAAGGTGTTGTGCACCTCTGCACCACCCCACACTTCTCCTACAAACATTTAATCAGGTCCAACATGAAGGAATCCCCTCGATCGGTGATAACCTCCTGTGGAAACCCAACATGGGAGAAAATCCCAAGTAAGGCATCTGCCACTTTGTCTGTCCTCAGTGAGGATAGGGTGACTGCCTCTGGATACTGGATGTCATAATCCACCACAGTCAGGATGAACCTCTTCCCGGAGGAGCTGGGGGTATTTAAAGGCCCCACAACATCCATTCCCACCATCTGGAATGGGTCCTCCACTATGGGCAATGGAATTAGGGCGGCTTGGGTTTTCTTACCTGCCTTTCATATTTCTTGGCGCCGGTGACAAGACCTGCAATACTCCTTCACCTGCTGGGTGAAGTTGGACCAATAGAAATTTTGGGCCAAATGCTGCATAATGTGCACAATTCCCAGATGACCAGACAAGGGAATATCATGTGCAATCTTGAACATTTGCTCATGGTGCCCCTGGGGAACGACAAGCTGCCTGCCTATCACCCCTCCCTCTGTCTTTTCAGCTTGAGTATACATCAGTCTATTCTCCCAATAAACTTTATGTTTTCCGTCACCTCCCTGTGCTCCATCAGAGTCTGCCCAAGCCCTCAGCTTCTCTAGACTAGGGTCACTTTTCTGAGCAGCTGCAAACTCCTTACACATTCCCAAGGCATGGGACAGGTCCCCTTCAGTCTCTAAATTAGAGTCCGTAGCATTAGCATCAGGGCATTCAGGATCACTGTCATCCCTAACCCTCTGACAATGAATCACCCCTCCTTCTTCGGAGTAACCCTCCGTAGCTGTTTGGTTAACTGCTACTGGGGAAATTTCTGCCCCCTTTTTATTAGTCTCCATATCAGGGGACACAAGCAGGAGAACCAGCCTCCCAGTGGTTTCCACAATGGCTTCTATGGGGTCCAAGGAACTACAATTTTCCCTTAACGCTTGACTGCGGGTAACTGCACACACCATCCCCTGTTTGGGATTGTTGCCAAGGATGACGTCAACTGCTAAAGTTTTGGCTACAGCCACCTGTTGCACAGTTCCCCCTGTTTCACCCCATCTAGGAGAACACTAGTGAGTGGCAATGTTATCTCCTTCACAGTGAAGCCTTGTACAGTTACAAATTTATTGGGTATAAGCTGACCAGGCTGTACTAGATCCCCTACCAGGCTCTACCAGATCCCCTTTTACCAATGTCAGGGATGCCCCTGTGTCTCTTAACCCTTGTGTCCGTACACCATTCACAGTGACTAGGTGCATGTGTTCCCTCATGTTCAGAGGCATGCTTCCAGGGACACACAAACAACCCACTTCTTTCCTAGCCCCATTTTGCATATTGCTCGTCCTTTTGGGACACTGTCTGGCAATATGCCCAGCTTCTTTACAAACCCAACATTCGTTTCTTTTCTCAGAAAAATCTTTTCTTTGAAACCTGGGGCTAATTGGTTTCAGTGGAGACAATGAGGGGTTTTAACTGCACTGAATGCGCACTTTTCCCTTTCTGTGCTGCTATGCCCGCCCCATTCCCTCTCAGAGCAGGTCTGCTCTTGGCATAGCGATCCAAGAATTCAGCAGCCTCTTGCATTGTTTTTGGGATCTCGGTTCTCCAGCCAGGTTTTCAGCTCTGCTGGGCATGCCTCAAAAAAATTGTTCTAACAATATAGCATTTTCAATTTTATTTACAGAGTTGGCTTCAATTCCTTCCAACCAACATTTTAAACACTGACGTTGTTTCTTGGCTAGCTCCTTGTAGCTCATGTCAGGGCTTTTTCTGAGCTTACAGAATTTTAGCTCTGTATGCTTCTGCAGTTAAATCAAACTTTTTTAAAATTGCAGCTTTAAGTTTGCTGTAATCATTACTGTCCTCATTCTCCATTTGACCCAATGCATCCCGGAGCTTTCCCGGTAAGTAGCAGGGATAGCTGGAAGCTCCAGGAACCTCTAGGAATCCTTGCCTGAATACAAACTTTTCAAAGGAATTTAAAAAGGCATCCATATCCTCCCCCTCTTTAAATTCAGCTATCAATTTGGAATTTAATTTGTAACCCAGTCCTGTAATTCCAGTTAAACTCAAGCCACTTATTTGCTCTGGTGCTGGTGGATGGAGTCGTAGCTTCTCCAGTTCATGTCGCCTCTGGCGCTCATGCTCTTCCCAGTCAGCTTCTCGCTGTTCTCACTCCCTCTTCTCCTCTGCGGCTCACTGTTCTCACTCCTTCTCCTCTGCAGCTCGCCGCTCTCGCTTCTCTTCTCTCTGGAACTCCAGCTCCATCCTGTGCAACTCAGTCTGCAGCCTGATTGCTTCTGGTTCCAGAATGCTGGTGACCTTCCCCTGCTGCTGTGTCCCTTGGCGTGCACTGGCCCTGCTGTACTCCTCACCGGATCTGGACACTGCACTGGCCGCTGGCCCCTCCATGCCCAAGGTTTGGTCCTTTACAGCCACAGTCTGCGACTCGACACTCTGGGCATCAGCGGCCATCAGAGCATCCATGAGGTTCTGCTTGATGGCTCTCCCCTCATGCAGGACTCCTTTCTCCTTGCACAACTGTTTCAGGTAGTCTGCAGTGTGCTTACTGTAGTTGGAAGCCATCTTCTTCCCTAATTACGGCTACTCTAACTTGCACTTTAGAAAACAAAAAATGAAACGGGTAGGAACTTGACTGTGAGCAAAATGATATTGTTCTGTTTTCTCTTTTAAAAATAAATCACTGCCTTATTTTGCAAGTGAGCTATACAGTATTAAGTTGACACACTGAACAGTTAAAGCATATGTTACCAAATTTATCCCACCGCTACCACCAAATCTGTCACAAACGCACTCCGCAGGTCAGGCCCTCTGCTGCCATAGTGCCAACCTCAGAGCGCAATAGTGTGAACAGGTAACAGACAGGGTAACCCTCCTGTCTGCTTTTGAGTCTGAATCACCTTTAGTCTCAAGTTCTGGGGGGATTCAAACTGTGAACCTTATGCTGGTGTAACCAGTGTATAGGCTCAGATACGTACCCTCTTCAGGGATTGCGGTACAATCTTTCACCAGGGGCAGCAAGCCAGGTTTCCAAAATGAACCTGTAAAACTCTATAAGAGACCTTAAGTATATTCTTACATTTTCCCAGTTTAGTAACACCATCCAGCCCTTCAGAACAGCTGTCAGACTTAACCACGTATACATCACATGCAAAAAGAACATGGAAGAGAGACACCCAGGCAGTATCTTGAAAAACAATTCTTTACTAAAAGATGATATAAATATGAAAAATGTAAACACAGAACAATATATCAAAGAGCTCACAATCACATAAAAGAACAAGGGAAAATTACAAAGCAGAACTCCTACCCCAATACAGTTAGATTTTTGCTATCTAAGGTATTACCTCTGGAAGTGCATTTTAAAGTTAGATCAGAGAGCTGTGACTCTCTAGAGTCCCAAGATAATAAAAAAAAAAAAACATGGAAGCACAGGCTGTCTTACGTGAGGCAATCACATTCTATATTTTTATATTACAAATATCATACAATAACCATAACCAGCTGGCCAAGCTTCACACTCCTCCCCACATAGACTGAATTTGGGGACTCTATCCACTGCTTGGGATGAGCTCCCCAAGTCAGTTCATTCCTCATATAGATGCGACAAGCCATCTGCGTTCTGATTGGTCACTCCAGCCCTATGTAAGATCGTCATGTCATACCCTTGCAAAGCAAGACTCCATCTTAATAGTCAAACATTAGTTTTTCTCATGTGTGTCAACCAAACCAGGGGGTTGTGGTCAGTTTGTACCTCAAAATGCTACCCATATAAGTATGGCTCTAACTTCTTTAGGGCCCACACTATGGCAAGACACTCTTTTTCCACAGTAGAGTAAGCCTGCTGCCTGGGAAGTAACCTTTTACTCAGGTACACTACAGGGTGATCTTTCCCTTTGTTGGATGTCTGACTCAGTACTGCCCCAATACCCACATGTGAGGCATTAGTCTGTACTACAAAGCGTCTGCTATAGTCAGGACTTGTCAATACAGGAGCACCGCACAGTGCCTGCTTCAGTCTGGTAAGGGCTTTTTCACAGGCTGGTTCCCAGGTAATTTTTTTAGGCATTCTTTTCTTTACCAGGTCAGATAGGGGAGCAGCCAGGGCATTGTAATTGGGTACAAATTTCCTATAGTACCCTGCTATCCCTAGAAAACTCCTGACCTGTTTCTGCATTTCTGGTCTGGGCCATGCCTTGATCGCCTCTATTTTTACTTGGTTAGGACAGAGCCTACAACATGCCCGAGGTATGCCACTTCATCCATGGCCATCTGGCACTTCTCAGCTTTGACAGTGAGCCGGGCCCTCTGTATCCTGCCCAGCACTTCCCTAAGGTGGGACAGGTGTTCCTCCTAGCTGGCACTAAAGATGGCAGTGTCATCCAGATACGCCATGGCGTACTCATCAGAACTATTTAACACCTGGTTCACCACCTTTGGAATGTGGCCGGGGTGTTCTTCATTCCGAAAGGCATTACTTTAAATTCAAATAAGCCTATTGGAGTGATGAAGGCCGACCTCTCCCTAGCTCTGTCAGTTAATTCTACCTGCCAATACCCCTTTGTCAGGTAAATAGTCATAAGGTATGTCACCCTCCCAACTTCTCCAGGAGTTCATCCGTCTAGGGTATCGGGTGGGTGTCTGACTTCGTGACTGCATTCAGTCCACGATAGTCCACACAGAAATGAGTAGAAGCATCTGGCTTGTGCACAAGGACTACGGGTGAGGCCCAGGGGCTGTGGGATATCTGGATTACCCCTAAATCCAGCATTTCTTCCACCTCCCTCCTAATGTCCTTTTGGATAGCCTCTGACACCCGATATGCTATCCGCCGTATGGGCGTCTGTGTCCCTGTCTCCACATCGTGCGTTGCTAAGGGGGTTAGTCCAGGCTTGGTGCTGAACAGTGGGGCAAAGTCTGCTAAAACCTCCCTTACTTCCTGTAGCTTGTCCGGAGCCAGCTAGGGTGGCAATTTAACTGCCTCCACAGATAACTCCCCCTTGCTTTCTTCCAGCAAGTCCAGAAGGGGGTCTCCTTCGTCCATCCCCTTCCCAGGATTACATACTGCAAACACCATGTCAGCCCTATTAGCATATGGCTTCATCATGTTGACATGGTACATTTTTTTTCTTTATGTCTTCTGTCAGGTAACTCTATGATATAGTTCACGTCATTTACCTTTCTAACTACTTTGTACGGTCCTGCCCACTCTGCCTGCAGCTTGTCTTTCTGGACCGGGATAAGGACTATGACTTTCTGACCCACCGTGTATGACCGAGCTCTGGCTCTGCAGTCGTACCACACTTTTTGTTTCTGTTGGGCAGCTGCCAAGTTCCTCTGGGCTGTCCCCATAAGCTCCTTCAGCCTTTCCCTAAACCTAAGGACGAAATCCACTAGGGGAGTTCCTTGGGCGGCGTGCTTGCCTTCCCAGTCCTCCTGGATCAATTCTAGGGGCCCACGTACCAGGTGTCTATATAAGAGCTCGAAGTGGGAAAACCCTGTTGACTCTTGGGGCACCTCCCTGTATACAAACAACAGGTGGGGAAGGTATTTCTCCCAGTCCCTCCCATGCTGTTCTGCAAATGCTTGGAGCATTGACTTCAGGGTGCCATTAAATCTTTCCACAAGCCCATTGGCTTGCGGGTGATAAGGTGTTGTGCACCTCTGCACCACCCCACACTTCTCCCACAAACATTTAATCAGGTCCGACATGAAGGAACCCCCTCGATCAGTGATAACCTCCTGCGGAACCCAACACGGGAGTAAATCCCAAGTAAGGCATCTGCCACTTTGTCTGTCCTCAGTGAGGATAGGCCGACTGCCTCTGGATACCGGGTGGCATAATCCGCCACAATCAGGATGTACCTCTTCTCGGAGGAGCTGGAGGTATTTAAAGACCCCACAACATCCATTCCCACCCTCTGGAATGGCACCTCCACTATGGGCAATGGAATTAGGGCGGCTTGGGTTCTCTTACCCACCTTCCATATTTCTTGGCACCAGTGACAAGACCTGCAATACTCCTTCACCTGCTGGGTGAAATTGGGCCAATAGGAATTCTGGGCCAACCACTGCGTAATGTGCATGATTCCCAGATGACCAGACAAGGGAATATCGTATGCAATCTTGAACATTTGCTCACGGTACTCCTAGGGAACGACAAGCTGCCTGCCTATCACCCCTCCCTCTGTCTTTTCAGCTTGAGTATACATCAGTCCATTTTCCCAATAAACTTTATGTTTTCCGTCACCTCCCTGTGCTCCATCAGAGTCTGCCCAAGCCCTCAGCTTCTCTAGACTAGGGTCACTTTTCTGAGCAGCTGCAAACTCCTTACACATTTCCAAGGCATGGGACAGGTCCCCTTCAGTCTCTAAACTGGGGTCCCTAGCACTAGCATCAGGGCACTCAGGATCACTGTCATCCCTAACCCTTTGACATTGGGTCACCCCTCCTTCTTCGAAGTAACCCTCCGTAACTGTTTGGTTAACTGCTACTGGGGAAATTTCTACCCCCCTTTTCATTAGTCTCCATATCAGGGGACACAGGCTGGGGAACCAGCCTCCCAATGGTTTCCACAATGGCTTCTATGGGGTCCAGGGAACTACAATTTTCCCTTGCACTTGGCTACGGGTAACTGAACACACCATCCCCTGTTTGAGATTGTTGCCAAGGATGACATCAACTGCTAATCTTTTGGTTACAGCCACCTGTTGCGCAATTCCCCGTTTCACCCCAGTGTAGGAGAACACTAGTGAGTAGCAGTGTTGTCTCCTTCCAAGTGAAGCCTTGTACAGTTACAAATGTATTGGGTATAAGCTGACCAGGCTCTACAAGATCCCCTTTTATCAATGTCAGGGTTGCCACTGTGTCTCTTAACCCTTGTGTCTGTACACAGTTCACAGTGACTGGGTGCATGTGTTCCCTCATGTTCAGAGCTGCAGGGACAAACAAACAACCCACTTCTTTCCTAGCCCCATTTTGTGTATTGCTCATCCTTTTGGAACACTGTCTGGCAACATGCCCAGTTTCTTTACAAACCCAACATTTGTTTCTTTTCTCAGAAAAATCTTTTCTTTGAAGCTGGGGCTAACTGGTTTCGGTGGAGGCAGTGAGGGTTTTAGCTGCACTGAAGGCATGCTTTTACCTTTCTGTGCTGCCACATCTGCCCCATTCGCTCTCAGAGCAGGTCTGCTCTTGGCATAGCAGTCTGAGAGTTCAGCAGCCTCTTGCACTGTTTTGGGATCTCAGTCCTCCAGCCAGGTTTTCAGCTCTGCTGGGCATGCCCCAAAAAACTGTTCTAACAATATAGCATTTTCAATTTTATTTAAAGAGTTTGCTTCAATTCCTTCCCACCAACGTTTTAAACACTGTCACTGTTTTGTGGCTAGCTCCTCGTAGCTCATGTCAGGGCTTCTCCTGAGCTTACGGAATGTAGCTGTGTATGCTTCTGCAGTTAAATCAAACTTTTTTAAAAGTGCAGCTTTAAGTTTGCTGTAATCATCACTGTCCTCATTGTCCATTTGACCCAATGCATCCCAAGCTTTTCCGGTAAGTAGCGGGGGTAGCTGGAAGTTCCAGGAACCTCTAGGAATCTTTGCCTGAAAACAAACTTTTTCAAAAGAATTTAAAATGGCATCCATATCCTCCGCCCTCTTTAAATTCAGCTATCAATTTGGAATTTAATTTGTAACCCAGTCCTGTAGTTCCAGTTAAACCCAAGCCACTTACCTGCTCTGGTGCTGGTGGTTGGAGTCCTTTCTTCTCCAGTTCATGTCACCTCTGGCACTCACGCTCTTCCCGGTCAGCTTCTCGCTGTTTTCGCTCCCTCTTCTCCTCTGTGGCTCACTGTTCTCACTCCCTCTTCTCCGCTGCAGCTCGCTGCTCCTGCTTCTCTTCTCTCTGGAACTCCAGCTCTATCCTGTGCAACTCAATCTGCAGCCTGATTGCTTCTGGCTCCAGAATGCTGGTGACCTTCCCCTACTGCTGTGGCCCTTGGCTTGCACTGGCCCTGCTGTCCTCTTCACCTGATAAGGACACTGCACTGGCCACTCCACGCCCAAGGTTTGGTCCTTTACAGTCACAGTCTGAGACTCGACACTCTGGGCATCAGCGGCCATCAGAGTGTCAGGACTCTCCTCTCCTTGTACAACTGCATCAGGTAGTCTGCAGTGTGCTCACTGTAGTTGGAAGTCATCTTCTTCCCTAACTACGGCTACTCTAACTTGCACTTTAGAAGAAAAATAAAACAGGTACGAACTTGACTGTAAGCAAAATTATATTGTTCTGTTTTCTCTTTTAAAAATAAATCACTGCCTTATTTTGCAAGTGAGCTGTACAGTATTTAGCTGAGACACTGAACAGTTAAAGCTTGTGTTACCAAATTTATCCCACCTCTGCCACCAAATCTGTCATAAACGCACTCCGCAGATCAGGCCCTCTGCTCCCACAGTGCCAACCTCAGAGCGCAATAGTGTGAACAGGTAACAGACAGGGTAACCCTCCTGTCTGCTTTTGGGTCCAAATCACCTTTAGTCTCAAGTTCTGGGGTGATTCAAACTGTGAACCTTATACTAGCGTACCCAGTGTACAGGCTCAGATACGTACCCTCTTCAGGGATTGTGGTACAATCTTTCACCAGGGACACCAAGCCAGGCTTCCAAAATGAACCTTTAAAGCTCTGTAGGCGACTTACGTATGTTCTTACATTTTCCCAGTTTAGTAACACCATCAAGCCCTTCAAAACAGCTGTCAGACTTAACCACATATACATCACATGCAAAATGAACTTGGAAGAGACATCCAGGCAGTATCTTGAAAAAAGATTCTTTACTAAAAGATGATAAAAATATGAAAAATGTAAACACAGAACAATATATCAAAGAGCTCACAATCACATAAAAGAACAAGGGAAATTACAAATCAAAACTCCTACCACTATACAGTTAGATTTTTGCTATCTAAGGTATTACCTCTGGAAGTGCATTTTAAAGTTAGATCAGAGAGCTGTCTCTCTCTCTAGAGTTCCAAGATGATAAAAAAAAAACCATTTCAGACACAAGTATCAGTTTAAACTCTGTGTCTCCACACCCCTTCTGTGAGTCATCAAGCTCCTCCTTTTAGAATATAAAATTAAAAAAAATAATTTCCTATCAGGAGGTATTTAAATAAGGTGCCATCAGAAGAAAAAAGACATTTCCTATATATACAGCTCCTTAATTACACTTGTTTCCTCTGAACTTAGCAATCCCACACAGGCACTAATGTGTTAAAAAGCTAACAGGAATCAGCCTAATAATGTCCTGTTTCTGAAGTCATAAAGTCACATTTGGTTTGCACTTCAAAAAGCCTAGGCATGTCATAAAAAGGTAATAAAATGCCATTCTGAAGGAAGTCAGTTAATTAAATGGTTCCTGGTCAGTTTACATATCCTGTAGCTTCACTGAAATGGGGTGGGGGGCACCAATGGAAGCATAGGCTGTCTTATGTGAGACAATCACATACTATATTTTTATATTACAAATATCATACAATAATCATAACCAGCTGGCCAAGCATCACAGACTCCAACTGAATGATCGGGACCTTTATTTGAAAAAAAAAAAATTATTTATATGTCCTGCTCAATTGTGGATGTTCTCTGTCCTGTAGGGTAGACGGTTGGGTTGTGCGTTTCTGTGGTTATTTGAGCTCTCGCCCTGGTTACTATTTAATAGTGTGTACATACTTTTGCATTCTTAACCACATGTGCCATTTTCATCAGTGTGCAAAATCTGGGAGGGTTAATTATGTGGAGACAATTTCTTTTTACAGAGAGTGGGATGCTGAATGGATGATGTCTGCTTTGCCTCTGAGTGTGCTGGTTTGCTCATTCTCACTCCACAGGTTACAGACTCTAAGTTTAATGTCTGGGACTTTACATGTGTGCAAATTTATTTACTAATACTGACTGCTTTGAGGTTACAATGGAGCTGCAAGTTACAAATCTGGAGGAAGGGCTGGCTGCCAAAGTGATGGCCGCTTAAGTTTGTCTCTGCATCATTGAAACAGACCCAAAACTGTGTTTTAACCGGTGTGACAACTCTCAAAATCCACATCACTAGTTGGCTGTCACCTCATGGATTCTGGTAATTCTTGGTTTACAAAAATTGACTGCTTCTTTTGTATTGCAAGTTAAAAAGTCTGACCTGCCTATGTTGATGGCCGCTTGAGTTCATTGGCTCCATATCACAGAAAGAGACCCTGCTAAAAATGGTGATTTTAACTGATGTCACAACTCCCAAATACTGCACCACAAGATAGCTCTCACCTCAAGGAGTCTAGCAATCTTCATTTTAGAAAATGCACTGCTAATTTTTTATATCACAATTTTTAAAACAAAGTCATGCCTACACTTGGAAAAAAATGTGGGTCGCATCTACGCTGATCAAACAGATGCTCACTGCCAAGATCGCAGCTACCAAGGGAGGAACTGTTAGCAATACTACAGCCACCAGCAAATCAGAGTTTGATTAAATTAAAGCCATGCTACAGGAGATAAGTAATAACATTAATAGCCTTAAGCTGTCTGTATGGAATTTAACATTAAGTGTTTCAGACATCACTGTGAGTGTACCCAAATCTAAGTCATGGATAGGAGCCCTGGAAGATTCAAATATTTATTTAGAGGAGTCGTTAGCTTATCAGATAAGCAGAATTGACTCTGCTCAGTAAGATCGATGACCTTGAAAATAGGGGCAGATGAAATCATTTGCACATTGTGGGATTCCCTGAGGGAGCAGAAGGCCACAGTACTACTAATTTCTTACAGAATTTCCTGCCAACATTATTGGGGTACTTATTGCCCTGGCTGCTTGAGGTGGAGAGAGCTCTCTGTACCCTTACACCAAAACCTAAACAAGAAGCTAAACCATGCCCTAGAGTTGCTTATTTGTTCAGATTCACTGTTAAAGAAGAAATGTTCAGACTGGCCAGGGAGAAGAGAATGCTAAGCAAAACACAAAGCAGGATGCAGCGCTCTCTTGTACAGAAGTAAAAAGCAGCCACAAACTGTTACAGTTGCAAAAATGTTATTTTAATGGCTAAATCAGCCTGTGCAGTTACAATAACAACAACAGTAACACCTACACCAAAGTGCCCCAGCGCTTTGCCATGTAAGGCTTCGTCATGGCGTGTTGTACTTGGTTTTGGGGAAGCCAGCCCCAACAGCAGCACCACCACTTAAATTTTGAGAAGCGTTAGCTTCTGTTGTTGTTTGTAGAAGAAAATGCTAATACAGGAGGGCAATCATATCCACATTTCCCAGGGCTACTCAAAAGAACTAGCTGAAAAACTGATAGCTTTTTCAGAGGTTAGACATGTGGAATACCAGATTAGATATCCTGCTGTATTACAAATAAAACAAATGGGAAATTCCA
The DNA here is from genome assembly GCA_016271365.2 of Neoceratodus forsteri. Classification (NCBI taxonomy): domain Eukaryota; kingdom Metazoa; phylum Chordata; order Ceratodontiformes; family Ceratodontidae; genus Neoceratodus; species Neoceratodus forsteri. Next base: position 416,118,581 of record JADMNL010000024.1, on the reverse strand, counting down.
TAACTCTGTCTCTGGGTCAGTTGAAGATACTGGGGACTTTATTGACAAATGCTTGCCCTTCCCCCATTCAGCTTCAGTCAGCTCTCATTTCAAAACTTCTCAACATTCTACAATGAACCATGCAGTTGTCAAGGGTAACACTGCAGGTTTTAAGTAAGCCTCAAATGTTAACATTGCTCAGAAGTCGAAGGACAGTCTAATGCGGCTTTAAACTATAGCCCTGCCAAACCAAACACAAGCACTTCTTTTAAAAAATTATCTCCAGGTTGGTCTAAAATTGTCAGAAAAAGTAAACCCAGCCCTAAAGCAATACAACATTGTTATACTAATACCAGTGTTCACTCTAGGAAGCAATAGAAAAAGAAACAGAAGTGGATCGGAATGCAGCCTGACTTTTCTCACAGCCAGAATGACCCATCCCTGTGGATATAAAAGCTTTATTTGACCCTAATTTGGTGCAGGAGATGGACACTGCAACCATCCCCCAGGAGCTCATCTTAGACGCTACCACATGATTTCACTATGCAGCTGAAATTTTCCCTACAGTGAACTTGTAACCATCATGCAGGCCTCATTTGCTACTGGATTAAAAGAAATTGCTCAATTTCCATGTGAAACCTATCCTGTCAGCATGTTGATGGTGATTACAGGGTCCTTGCTGTCCAAGTTCTTTTACAGCAAAAGCTGCCACACATCCCTGCCAGCTCCACTTTTGTTGATTGTTCTTTCCTCGCATGCTTGATTCAGCCTCTGAGCACATGATGATCTGCTGCACATTCCAGTTTTGCTGCAAGTTCAATTGCAAGCCATCAGTCTGTTGGCAGGTTTGACAATGGGCGGTTCCTGCAATGTCATGAATATTAATTTTAAAGAGACTCCATGCATATGCATCTCACTGGCTATCTCTGCTGAAGCTAACTTTTTTTTATCCTGGCTGTCAATAATGACAAAATTTATCAGACAGGACTTGGAACATACTTAATTCAACTAATTCTAATCTCAGGTTTCTCAATATATAGTACAGTAGACTTTGTCTATTTCTACTGGTATATGTGAATGTGTACACATTCTCCATGTTTCATGTTCCTTACATTTTATTACATGTTAACTTGCTCTGTTTATGATATCCCCCACCTTCCCTTAAATTCCCTCCCTTCGCACTGCCAGTCATTGTCCCATGTGTGTTATGTCATGTTGTTTGCTCATTTCATCTTGCAATCTTATCCACAACACAAAGCAAACAGAAAGCGACCTTGAATTGGTAAGGCATATAGAGTATGTCTCAAAGATGCTCCTCAGCAATTTTTACAATGCATTGCTCTTCTAGCCAATTCTGATCAATCACAGGCTTGTATTTATAGTCATAATTCCTGCTGGCCATATATGCCCCACAGGGGAAATTTATGGACTATATTGACGCCTGTGGACCATTAACTATTTTTTCCAGCCTTTTAGCATGCAGGTCATGAGACCCACTAAGGGGAATTCCCAGACCAGTGGGTAGCCTCTTGGTACCTCTAATGTGCCAGTCTGTTTATGACATGTCAACAGAACAAAATGTACCACTTGTATATAGCGCCTTATATATTTACGTGGTCTCAACATGCTTTCTGCTTCCAGTACCTGTGGAGTCTCGTTACCTTCCTAATGTTCTTTCCTCCCCATCTCTACCTTATGTCATCATATCCCTTTTAGTTGGCTATGTCATACGTTTTTCTTTGTAAGTTATCTTTGCTGATTTTATTCATTTTCACGCCAATGTTCACACCTTTAATTTTTTAGCGATGCAGACAGGTGCAATATTTTGTTTTCTTAATTTAGTCTCAGTCTGCATATCCAAAGCTTAATACTGTCTCCTTGGAAGGTATTCACGTCAATGTTTTCACACTCTTAACTGGCTGTTTTTTTATTGTTTTTGTGCATAGTTGGTTAGTTTTAAGTTTTGTTTTTTACTTACTAGTCATTAGAAGTCAGTTGTCCAGTACTACACTACGTCTTCAGTTATTCATTTTATTATGCCTATCATTTTTCTACTGTAAATATATTGCACTGTTTAGCTTTAGATTATTATATACTTGGTGCTGTCTAGAAGTAACTTTTAGTTCTGACTACAAACGTTATCCTAGCTTCTGTTCAAATACTGCTGTTATGCACTTAAATTTCATATGTTGATTGCAGTTGGTTCAGTTATAGTCATCCACATATATGGTATTTTTGTTGCTGTTCTTCAACATACATATTTATTTATTTATTTGAGTTTTGGTGACCGGGTAAGTCCACTGAGGCAATACAGTCCTTTTTTCAGGGTTGACCCGGGGTCTTGGTAAATAGCAGAGAGACAATTGCAAGAATACAGTGGTACAAATACAATGGCAGATATAGAGATACAACAAATACAATGGCAGATATAGAGATACAGCAAATACAATGACAGATACAGAGATACAACAAATACAATGGCAGATACAGAGATACAGCAAATACAATGGCAGATATAGAGATGCAACAAATACAATGGCAGACATTGAGATTCAACATAAACAATGGCAAATATAGAGATACAGCATATAGGTATTTACAAACGTGACAAACAAGGAATAAGTGCTTCAAAAACAAACATAATTTCAAAGGTATATACTATATGAGCTTAGAGTAGCAACTAAAAGCAAAGGGAAGAGGAGGGGGAAGGGACAGTCAATGAGGAAAAGGAGAGTGAAGGACAGAATGCAGGGATTGTGTTGAAGCACAGGGCTCTGGGAGGGATAGGGATAAAGGAGGGAAGGGAAGAATGAAACATCAATGGACGCAGAAGCAGGATACAGAGACTGAGAGAGAGGCATACAGATTAGATTGAAACATGGGGAGAGGACAGAGGTGGGAAGGGAATTCCAGTCTGATGTCACCGCAAAAGAGAAAGAACTACGGGCAGTGGCTAGTTGTAGTTTCGGAATAACGAAAAGTGGGAGTGAGGCAGATCGGAGGGCGTGGGGAGCTTGTCTTAATTGTATAGTCTCAAGGAGGCATGAATTTATGGACAAGCTTGAACATGAAGCTCGAGGAGGAATACCTCAGTTTTGCTTCATAAGGTAGCCAGCCCAGAGAGGAGAGGACGTCACAGTGGTGAGAGTGGGCATTTGCCCCCAGGGCAAACCTTCCCACCCTATGGTAAGCCTGGGTTAGAAGAGACAGGGAGGAGAAATTTGCAGAGAGCAGTAATGGAGCTCCATACATTAGGAGTGGAAGAAGAGACGCAGTAGCTATCTTAAGGCAGGAGGCAGAGGAAAGGAAGGGAAGGAGGTGATAAAGGAGTCCAAGTTTCTGGTACAGAGATTCTGAGACACATGAGATATGCAGGCTAGGGATGAGAGCAGTGTCCAAAAGGATACCCAGATATCTGAAGGACTGGACACTCTCAAGCGCATCACCATTGTTCGAGTTTATGCTAGGAGGGGGGAGAGGAGACTTGATGGAGAGTCAATGAGCAAATACCATACTTTTAGTTTTTTTCATGTTAAGAATGAAGTGATTGCAGCTGAACCAGTCCTCAAGAGAAGCAAAGTCAGATGCAAGTTCTCTGTTAATTAGATTAATATCTGGGGAGGAGTGATAGATGATTGCATCATCTGCATAGAGGTGCACAGAAGTCCCTCTGCAAAAGTTGGGCAGGTCGTTAATGAAAAGAGGGAATAATAGAGGACCCAAAATGGATCCCTGAGGGACACCATGGGTTATGGGCCTTAGGTCAGAGACTGATCTAGCCCATTTAATCCTTTAAGAACAGCAGGAGAGAAAGTTTTTAACCCAGCTCAGTGCACCAGAGTCAAGGCCAAGAGCATGTAGCTATTGGAGGAGAAGACCATGACTGACCAGGTCAAATGCATTCATGAGGTCAACAAATATGGCACCGGTAACAAAACCTTGATCCATAGCCAGGAATATATCTGAGGTAACTTTTATCAGGGCGATTAGGGTGCTGTGATTCCTCCGGAAGCCATGTTGATACGGGGAAAGTAGATTGTGATATTCCAGATAGTCCTGAAGGTGGTTATACACTATTCACTCTTGAATTTTGGTTAGTGGGCAGAGGATGGAAATTGGTCCATAGTTTTCTACTGCATTATTGGACCCTCGTTTATGCACCATAATGACCACTGCCACTTTCCATTTATCAGGGATTGTACAAGAGAGGAATGATCGACTGAATAAGTCACGGAGAGGATGAGCGAGGGCAGGGGCACCTAATTTAAGAAATTTTGGCTCAAGTGAGTCATGTCCAGGGGAGCTCTCTGATTTTAAGCTGGAGAGAAGCTTCTGCACCTCTTTGAGGGAGGCCAATTTCAGGTGGAAAGCAGGTCGAGCACCAAGGGTGCTTGGTGGGGATTGGTTAGGGGGTGTAGAAGGGGGGTTATGGAAGAGCAAGGTATATTTGTGAAGATCCATAAAAAAATTGTTAAATCCGGATGCGATGGACGTGGGGTCAGCAAGGGTGGCGCCATTGGCAATTATGGAGCATGGGATATCTGCAGTCTTTCCTTTTACCAGGGAGTTAACTTGCCTCCAGAATTCCGTCGGGTTGCAAAGATACTCCTTAACTCATTGTACCCAATAGCTTCGTATGAAGTCCGAACCATCATTTGAGTCTCCTGATATAAAATGGCCACCCAGGGTATAATGAGTTAAGGGATTTGTAATGGTGACGTTTGGCTTTATGGAGGGAATTTTTGTACTTGTTTCTGAATTGCCTGTAGACTTGCCAGTCTTGAGGGAGTCCGCTCCTTTTATAGGTCCGCCAGGATTTGTCACAGAGGGACATAAGCATGCTAATATCCTTAGTGAGCCACGGAGCCTTGACACCCTTTGATCTACATTTTGTCAGTGGGGCACGGTAATTAACAATTTGAGAGAGGGTCGAGACAAAGAAATCCAAGGCTTGATTTACATCGGGAAATTTATATTTTCCTTGCAGTACATAGATGGCTGTGTCAGTAAATTCTTTTAAACAGGTAACTTGGAACATTAAGGGGTGTCATAACCCTGTGAAAAGGTACAAGATTCTTGCCTCACTAAAGGCCTCAAAAACAAATATTGCCTTCCTCCAGGAAACACACCTCACCAGAGAGGAGAAAGATACATTTTAAAAATCCTTGGTGGGGAAATATACTGTAGTCCTTTTTTAACTCAACAAATAGGGGTGCATGCATTCTGTTCTATAAGAAACTTAATGTTACCATTGATCATACAACAATCGACCCTGAAGGAAGGTTTTTGTTTCTTAAAACCGATATAGGGGCCAGACAGTTCTCTTGGTAAACATTTATGCTCTGAATAAAAACCAACCAGAATTGTTTGCCTCTCTGGCTTGAAATATATCTTCTACAGGGGTCTCTAACATAATTGTGGGAAGGGACATGAACACAGTTATAGACAACTATGTAGGCAGAAGTAAAAAATTAACTAATGTGGATGTTAAATCCATGAACGCATTGAACAAATTCTATCAAGAATCTGGACTAGATGACACTTTGCGCCTAGTTCATCCCAAAGGTAAAGACTTTACTTTTTTTTCCAACAGGCATTATCTTAAAGCAGGCTAGATTACTTCCTTATTTCTAAATCACTGTTGACTGGGCTAACAAATCCTTGCTCCCCTCTCCAAAATCATTGAAAAAGTTGTTCATACCCAGCTCGCCACCTTCCTTGACTGTCATAACTTGCTGTCTGTTGCCCAGCATGGTTTCAGATCTGGGCATTGCATTGAAACTGCCCTGGTCAGGTTCACTAGTGATATCCATAAGACAAGCGATAAGGGGCAGTACACAGGCTCTGTCTTCGTGGACCTGACCGAGGCGTTTGACCTGGTTGACCACTGCCTTCTCCTGGATACCCTCAAGGGCTTGCAGATAGCTGAAAACATTGTCAAATGGGTTGGAAGCTACCTCTCCGGCATATTTCAGAAAACTAATGTCAACAGTCATTTTTTTGCTGACTGTTCAATTAAATATGGGGTACCCCAGGGCTCCATCCTGGGCCCGCTCCTGTCCTTGCTCATAGAAACATAGAATTTGATGGCAGATAAGGACCGTTCCTGTTCTTGCTCTTAGAAACATAGAAACATAGAATTTGACGGCAGATAAGGACCGCTTGGCCCACCCAGTCTGCCCATTTCCCTGCCTACTGGATAAGCTGAAGATCCTAGTTAACCAGCAGCCTACTTCTTCCTACCCCCACCCCCTAGAATTGCCTTAATACTGCCCCATGCATGCTTGAATTCCACCACTGTTTTTGACTCCACAACCTCCTCCGGAAGGCCGTTCCATGCATCCACAACCCTCTCTGTGAAAAAATACTTCCTTAACTTACCTCTGAGCCTACCTCAACTGGCTCACCCTTGAAGGCAGGTTCCAACTCAAAATTCTCTCTTTCCTACACAAAGTTAACCATAACTTGCTACCGATCAGCGTTATCTCCCTTTTCCCCTTATTGGTTCCCAAGTGCAGAACAAGAGGAGCTGCCTGTCATATCTTCAACACCCCTTTTTACTGCACCAAGCATGCGCAGGACTCCATCACATACAAGGGCCCTAAATTTTACAGTAAACTGCCCCCTGAACTTCAGGCCTGTAATTCAATTTGCTCATTCACCTCCTCCCTCAAGGATCACCTCCTCCAATCCACCACCTGTGTCTGCCCCGGTAGGTAACCCCCCCCGAATGTCCACCAACCCTTGACTTACCTTAGAGTTTATATGTGTCTGTATATATTGGCTCTATTGTTGTGTGCTCTGTATTTTTATTTTTTTTTTCTAATCTAGATGTTCCTGTCATGTACACAGTTCCCACTGTGAACACCTTAAAATTTTGCAAATATTGTTTTTACCTTTTTCTCTGTGTCATTGAATTTCTGTACCACTGGACGTTTGTGAAAATGGTCATTTTTGCTCACATACTTTCCAGTATAAAAATAAAATTGAATTGAACTGAATTGAGCAAACTGTAGTGTAGATAACATTGTCATCTCAGAACCGTGCAAGTTACTATGGGATTACGATTCGGTAATGATGTTAAACGAGAAAAAAACATGGAGGTTTAATTGTGCTCTGCTTAAAGATTCACATCTTGGCAAATGGTAGAAGATGGAATCTAAACACTTCTTCCTTAACAATGACAATGGCTCTGTAACAGTTGATATTTTATGGAATGCCTACAAAGTTTTCATGATCACGAGAGGGCTCATTAACTTCTACTCTAGCCACAAGAAGAAAACCAAAGGAAAAAACTAAAAGATATGGAGCGTGCTCTTAAAACCAAAGAGCAATTTTGTATTAACTCACAATTTACAAATCAACAGCTGCATACAAAAATTGTTGGTTTGAAATTTTCCATCAATGCTATTCACAATCGGAAAGCAAAGTATGCCTTGTTTAGACTGAAACAGATATGTTGGGAATCTGGCAAATCACAGAGAAAGCTATTAGCTCATAAACTGCTTAAAGCTGCAGAAGCTAAGAAGATTGCATCTCTAATACTAACAGAGTAACCATTCTGGCCAACAACCAGATAGCTACTGCATTTGGGGAGTTTTATGAAAGTCGATACAGGTCAGATGTTAGTTTTGACAAGGTCAAATATAATGATTTTTTTGCTAATCTCAAGCTTCCCTCCTGGAGTGATACAGATAAGGATGCCTTTGATAAGCCCATCACTAATCACTAATAAAACCCACCTATTCACTAAAAATACCACCAACAGCTTAATCTGGTTCAAGGTCAGTTGGCATTCATCTGTATCCCCCTCCCCCGGGTCGTGCCTGAAAATAGGCAGGATTTGTCTAGTGCACTTACCTAGTCAACAAAAACTAACTAAGGGGAAGCTGATTAAGGTAACAGTGTCTTTGCTGTCTGGCAAAGCTCCCAGTTTGGATGGATTTACTTGAGAATGTTTTATAAAGCCACTATTCAGAATCTTGCACCCGTTCTTGAAAGAGTACTAATCCATACTCATACCTCTGGCTCCTTACCTGCCTTAATGAGAGAGGCAACTATTTCTGTTCTTCTAAAGAAAGACAAGGATTTATCTAAATACAAGAATTATAGACTTATTGATAGTAAAATGTTAGCTAAAGTTATTGCCATCAGATTCAACAGAATAATAAACACACTCATTATCCAGATCAAGTAGGTTTTGTGCAGGGTTGCCACAGTTAAGACCACTTCAGATATATTTTACACACTACCCATATGTCAAAAGACTTGAATAATAGCTCCCTTTTTTATTCCTTGGATGCCAACAAAACCTTTGACAGGGTTGAATGGAGTTACTTAATCAACATTCTGAAAGCTTACAATTTCAGCCCATATATTAGGAGACGGATCAGTACATTATATACAAATATTTCAGCTAAAGTAAGTGGGGTGTCTTCTAATACTTTTAACTTATACAGAGGCACTCGTCTGGTGTGTCCCCTCTCTCTCTCCTACTATTCATACTGGCTGTGGAACCCTTACTAAGCAAAATTAGATGGTCCCTTTCTTATTCAGGCATGAAAATAGGCTGAGTCACACACTAATGGCATATGCAAATGACATTTTATTATCTTTAGTTCATCCAAGAATCTCCATTCCACCACTAGCTAAAACTACTAAGGACTTCTCAACCTTCACGGCTTCTTAACTAATTTCAATAAACCAAAAGCTATGATGGTGCAGATATGTCAGCCTTAAAATTATTTGGTTTCAAAGTATCAGACTCTGGTATTAAATATCTGGGAGTTTGGATTTATAGAGACCTCAGTACTAGTGTTCACAAGAATTTACCAAATGTTTTTATCTCTCTCAGGTAAAATCCAGGCCATAAACATGATGTTGGTCGTTATAACCTACTGCCTGTTATAACATTTGCCATTTTATATCCCTCCATACATCTTCAAAAGAATTTATACAGTTATTTGTAAATTCACCTGGGACAATAAACCAGCCAGAATTTCATTAATTAAATTACAACAGCCCAGAATGAATGTAGGATTTGCACCTCCAGACTTTCATCTGAGATATGAAACCTTCATGGGTTCACAGTTAATAAGAATGCATTGGCAAAACTGTGAGAATAGACACCCCTGTTGGTTCTCTATAGAAAAGTCTATATTAAAAGGTATTCACCCTAAAACAATGTTATTGACTGGGCTACGTAGGAATTTAGATACTCATCCTTTGCTAAATCCCCCAGTAAAAGCCTGGTTAAAGCTCTGTAATAAGTTAGAATGGTCTCCCATAACATCTCCACATTGTCCGTTATGGGAGAATAAACTGATCCAAAATGATGGTAAACATCAACCGGTATTCCCGGAAAAACAGGGGCATATCGTGTAGAAATGATCTTATGGATCCACCCACAAATACCATCTCTTCCTTCTCACTGTTCTCTAAAATATTCCTTACCATGCAGTGAATTTCACAGTTACCTCCAATTACGTAATGTGATGAAAGACTTAATTGGCCCCAGTTTTACCCTCCACAAATATAATAGATAAGGTGTTTTATCACAAATAAAGGTCACAAACTATTACATAAGTGTATTTTTGAAACAGTTAACAAGCCATTAGAAAACATTAAACCTAAGTGGGAGGGTTGACCTGGTGGTACTGAGGGTTGAGGCACTGGACGCCACACCGGCAACCCGGGTTCGGAAATGGACTCGGGCCACTAGGGGTTGGCAGGGGAGAGGGTCGATCGAGCATCCCAAGACTGCTGTCCTCCCCCTGGGGTGGGTCTGGGGGATGCGGCCCCTGTTGATGACCAGGGGTGGCACAGGTGCGGCACCAGCAGTGGGGTGGAGCATGGCAAGACGCCTGCATATGCGTTGTGTGTCATTGCACTGCTGGCTCCAGGGGACCTAACTGGAGGAAAAAGGCTGGGCATAACTGTGCAGCTTGATGGCTGCGCCCTGCCGACCTGGAGGCCTGTCGTGGAATTGTGTCGGGGTCTGGTCCAATCTGTGACAGAGAGGTAAGGGAGACCCTCTAATGGGTTAGAACAGCCGTACCAGACCCCCATGTATCGAGTGAGCCTGCCGTCCTCTGGGTCGGTGGGGGCCGGCGGCTGGATGCCCCCAACGGTGCACTGCAGAAGGCACATAAACACAAGGAATTAAAAAAAAAAAAAAAAACCTAAGTGGGAGAATGAACTGGGGAGCAACATATTGCTAGATGACTGGAACAACAGCTGGAATACTACTCTTGGAGCCTGCAGAGAGTCCAAGGGTAGACTAACGTAATACAAAAATCTCACTTAGATGGCATTACTCTCCCTGCAAGCTAAAAGAATCAGGCTTATAAAATGATGACTGTTGCTGCAGATGTTTAAAAGATAGGGGTTCAATATCTCATATCATGTGGTTCTGTACTGAATTAAAGATCTTTTTGGGACGAAGTGTAGAACACATTTACATTAATACTTAGGCATGACCTTACCATCATATCTAAACTTGTATTAATGGGCATCACCGAGGACATTACAAATCTTTCTCTATGCCAAATATTATGGTTACATGCAGCATTAATTTCCACAAAAGCATTATCTTAAAACACTGGAAGGAACCTGATCCACCTTCAGTTCTAGAACTGCTACATTACTCATCAACCAGAGTCAGTTTTGAGAGACCGGCATACATAAGTAGTGGCAGATCTGATAAACTTTTATGAGTTATGGATTCCTCACTTTCATTCTGATTTTTGTTCAGGACAGGGTAGTAGACAAGCAAAAAGAAGGAGACAGACCAGCATTGCAACTAGGGATGTGGAAAACTCAGAACTGCTGACAGAGGCAGCAGGAACCCAGGCACGGGGCCAAAGCAGGGGCAAGCAAAACGGCCAAGACACCCTCAAGCACAGCCTGTGGCAACAGAAGCAACAGACAGTAGGCCACCAAGGAGCTGGCTTACAAAGGTGGAGGGAAGGCTGCACCAGGAGGAACTGCAAAGCAGGCAGAACATGGAAGTAACGGGGCAGGCAGGGGAAAAGCCAGATGGGCCAGCAGCAGCAGGCTGAACTGCAGATGCAGAGGGTGGAAGAGTGCCTGCCAGCTGGGAGGCAACAGAACAGGTCACAGTCACATTGCTGAATGGAGATGGGCATGGTTTGGGTGTGGGTCAATCACAATTCCACAAGGGATTGGTGGAGGTGGAAGTAGTGAACCACCACCAGTACACAGTAGTGCATAGCATCATGGAGTACCCAGAGGCCATCTCCAGGATTATGCATGAATGTCTGGAATTGTGCAGTTCAGGGAGTTCCAGGACCATTGGAAGTAGGCAATAATGATGGTCTCCAAGGGTCGGTGCTCTTCAACATTCTATGCAGGATACTGCTGTCACGCGACAATAGTACAGAGGGGGGCAGGAGGGTGTGCAGGAGCAGGGTCAACAGTCGCACAGCAGCAACAAAAAAAGAGCATCCAGAGGACTCTAGAAAAAGTTGCACTGTTCTAGCGCTCAGTTGTGGGAGGGGGCAATGTCACCCGCTGCCCCACCAAACCTCAGGCAAAGCCTTGCAATTAGTCTGACATGCCCCCACTCTTCAACCAATAATTTATTGAGTATCCCTATGCATCAGACTAACATGGGACAAAAATCTTTTGGGTACTGACCAATGTCCTTGTGGAACATATTCAACACTCAATTAGATCTTCACCAACTCTTTGTACTTTCTCAACTAGATTTAAAAATCATCTACTGAACACGAATACCTGCACTTGTTTTCTTTAAACTGCATAGTTTGCATATTTATTATTCATTTATCCTTGCTTTTCTTTATGATATGTATTATTTAAAAATGTTGTCTTATGTTTTTACTGTTTTATTATTAATGTATGTAAATTTAATGTTATACTGTGCCATATTGGTACCTGGACTGTGCCTGAAGAAGATGTGTTTTTCAACAGTGTACTTACTCAACAAATAAAATGAAAATGAAATTAACTTTGTCAGTTTCCACAAGAAGAGGTATGAAGTAGACTCAAATGCAACAAAACGATTTTTATTAAGTAACTCAAAAGTTACAGGGAGGTGCTGGAAGGAGCTGCTCCAGGGTTGACTGTGCTCATGTTAAATAAATAATATGTAAAAGCAGGAAAACTCAGTTACCAGTCACTGCTCTACAGCCATGTACAGTCATGGCTAAAGAAGTCTTACAATACCATAAATCTTTATTTCAGGTGCTCATCTGTGCCAAGTGTGCAAAACAACAGTGGCCAGCAAGCCACACCCAACATTTTGCATCACCTTATTAAGGCTTTGTCAATGGTACCTCCTACTTCCAAGTCCAAACATTATATACACATTCGAGTCTTAAAGGCATATACACATCAATTCTGACAGTCATTACTATACTAAACTGCCTCACTTGCTGTCAGAGAGGAAGGGGAATGACTTGGCACAGACAAGTGCCTGAAATAAAGATGTGCACAAGACAATATGGTATAGTAAGACTTCTTTAACCTTAACTGTACTGGGTTGTGGAGCAGTCACTGGTAGCCAATTGTATAGGGGTTCTTACACTCTATATAATCAATTGTTTAACCTGGTACTTTAACTTAGCACTTTTTGGTTTATTTAGTATATTAACTTAGCACAGTACCATTTGCTACATTTGCTGAGTACTATAACTTACCACTCTACCACTTGTTAGGTACTCTTACATACCACTCTACTATTCGCTATGTAGTCCAACTTGACAATCTACCATTTGCTGCTAATTTAGCACTCTACCATTTTCTGGGTACTCTACCTTAGCACCCTACCATCTGCTAAATACTCTTAAGTTAACACTCTGCTATTTGCTAGGTACTTCAACGTACCAGTCTACTATTTAGAAACATAGAATATGACAGCAGAGAAGGACCAACTGATCCATGTAGTCTGCCCATTTCCCCTACTTGGTTTGCCAATCCCGACCCTTATCTGGACTGCCATTCCCCCGCTCTGCTGCACAGAGGTACTTACTAGGTACTTTAACTTACCATTCTATCATTTTTTAGATACTCTAAATTAATCTGCTACTATTTTCTAGGTAATCTAACTTACCACTCTGCCATTTGCTAGGTATTTTCACTTACCACTCTTCAATTTACTAGGTATTTTAACTGAGTACTTTCCAACTTACAGTTTGCTAGGTCCTCTAACTTCACACTCTAGCATTTGCTAGGTACTCTAACTTAGCACCCTATTTGCTTTATACCCTAGCTAAGCACTCTTGCTTAGCAAACTAAAGTTTCTTAGTACTTTAAAGAGCACCAGTTTTGGTGCTTTAATTAAGCCCCCACGTGATAGCAGACCTAAACAGGGCTCAAAGAATCTACTTTAAAAATGTTGTACTTCTTACTTACTTTAAGGGAAGGGATTGTAAATTCATCTCAGCTGCTGGATCCCTTCCCCTTCACGTCCTGGTACCTAATAGTAAGCTTTGCCCCATGCTGCCTCCACGCTCCTATGTTCTGTGATGTAGGAGTAGCGTGGGGTATGTCTACTGAGAACAATGCCAGTGGAGTTTAAAAGCCCTTTTGTATTATTTAGGCTGATTATACAAATCAGCTGAAAGATCAACTAACAAGAGCCATGTTAGTTGAGCCGTGACTTTGATTTGACCCCAGTGGCCCTCTGACATATTAAGAGATGACTTTTCAGCCTCTCTCTCACTGTAATCAGTTAAGTGCACCCCCATGCTCCACAAACTCCTGCATCACAAAATGTAGGGGGACAGGGGCAGCATGGTGGCAGAGCTTGCTATTTAGTGGTATCGGGAAGGGGAAGGGATCGGGAGGCCAAACTAAATTTACGATCCCTAACATAAGTAAGCATTAAAAAAAATATGTGAAGTAGATTCTTTGAGTCCTGTTTAGGTCTGCTGTCATTTGGGGGCTTAACGGGTTATCCAACATTGAGCATGATGTTTACTCTTTAACATTTGCAGTCAGTCCAACTGCTGCTTACAGTGACATGTATACTTCTGATGATAGTTCCTTAGGAACAGACAATGACTATCTCAAGAACCCTAATCGAACCAATTACCCATTGAGGGATGTAGCACAAAGATTGCAAACTGAAGAAGAAAGAAATGAACATCGTCGACTTTGGGTGCATGATGGGACCCCCAGAATAATTTACCCCTCCTGGATTGTTGCACAAAAACTATAAATTGAAGCGTGGAAGCAATGAAGATCATCAAATGTAGTTCCAAGGCAGGACCACTGGAACACTTTACCCCTTCTGTGCTGTAGCACAAAGATTACAAAATGAAGATCTGAAGAAGAGAAAAACTGGAGATCATTGGCTGGTGTCCTGGTCACTGATCACTGAAATTCTGGAACAGGGATGAATCCCCAACCGAACTTAAACATTGAAAGGATCCTAACTTGTGAGCTGAAATAGCTGCTAGATTGCCTTCCTCATGTATCTGGGTTCAGTACAGGAGCTGGAATATAGCTGCTGTAACCTATCACCCTACACTAGCTGAAGCGATTGTCCAAGTAACTTTCTGTAGATTGCTGAAAATCATTGTAGTCAATGGCCATGCAGGATGCGGAACAAGAATACTGGAGTACATCAGGGGGATTTCATTGCACTTCGGAACATTATGCTCTGATTTTCATAAGCTGTGCCAAGGCCTTTGGTCTTAAACTGTTGCCTAAGCAAACCTTTACAATCCATAAATAACTTGCAGTGTCTCTGAGTTCAGCAGTCTTTTGAATAAACACTTAAAATATAAGGATGGGAAGGTCAGCTTTGGCCCAGTTCTAATCTGATTCTGACTTTGATCTGTTTCCAAAAGTTCCGAGTTAGTCAGTCAGATTCGCTCTGGTTGGCTTAAGCAGGTGAATCTGTCCAGATCTGAATCAGAGCTGGGTCAGAGGCAAATCTGGACTGGGTCAAATTACAGAATTAGGTTGCCCTGACTCACTCATAATTTTTGTCATTTAATTTTTAAAATAGTTATTTTTATGTCTTCTCCCAACAGTTTTTTTCAGTTTTAACAAGAATAAAGCTTCAAAATCACTTACATTACCAAAAGTGTGTCACAGCCGGACCATTGGCAGATCAGAACCTGGTCAATACTGTAGACTAGATCAGATCAGGGTTAAGTCATAAATTGCTCTGATTTCCAGAGTCTAGCAGAGGCAGAGCATTTTGGGGAGTCCTGATCTGACACCAAGCTGCCCCCAACCCTACTTAATTTTATATACATTCACATTAGCTATGAAGCTGACTTCTGGCACTGTTCTTTACTCATCCAGTTCAATGGCGTACTGTTGCTTTAAAACACAGTTGAATGAAAACATTTGTCTCTTTAAATATTTAATAAATGTTACTCCATAGAGCTTGAATACATATAAAAGCTAGAGGGAACATCACGTAACTATGGTGTTTCCTGTCTTTCACATTCCTTATGTTAATGGTGCTGAACAACTTGCAAATGGTGCCCGAGAGCCCAAGAAATACCACATGATGTATCCTCTATTGTAATATATATTCGATCTCTATGGGTTATTCTCACACTATACTGCAGGCTGTGATGTCCTTCATTAATGAAACATGCAGCTTCAGTTAAAGTAGGAAGTTTCAATCACATTCAGCACTCTTTTTAAATATAACCCTTAATGGTGGTAGCTTCAGTACCTGCCCCACAGAATCTGGCTCAGCTGGAGGGGTGAGGCATCAAATCCAATTAAAAAGGGTTCTGTCCTCCAACTGCAACATCTGCTGCCACCTGAGGGATGTCCCTTTCCTTGGCTTAGCTCCCCTTCACCCATCCCGACTAGGCAGGCATTCCATCTTCATTCTGTCCATCCATCTCTGGTAAAGAGGACCAACACCCACTCCTGACTGGAGCCTGACTCTGGATGTTGCCCTGGAGATGGAGCTTGGAGTTGGAATGGAGTTCGGTTCAGGCGCTGCACTTTGGACATGCCCCTTCTACTAGTCAGATTTGTTTTCTTTGCTGAAGAGGTTAGATGTCCCAGAGTCCTGTTTATTGTTTTACACAGTTATCAAAGTGTTCAACTTTATGTTGTTAGTTTTTTGATACTCTGCATTAGTTTAGTATTTTAATTATTTTTGTTTGACTTGTGGTTTAATGTCCTACCTTAGTCAAAAGCTCTGTCTCTCTCACCAGGCCTCTCTCCATCAGCCACACAGATGGCAGCATCACTCGGGCACAGGACTGCAAATGCCACCCAAAGGTAACACACTCTCTTTTGTGGGACACATCCTGCACCACAAGGCTGCCAAGGACTCCCTTAGAGGGGAATCCCCTCAGGGTCCCACGCCTCCCTGTATGTTCCCTACATAATCTCCAGAATTAGTATTGATTTACACAAAATGTCCCCAGTTCCCCTCCCTGGGGTCTCCACTGCTGTCATGGGCCAGTCCCTGGAGGCTGTCAGGACACTGGGCATCAAGGTGATTTAGTCTCAGCATTTGGATTCATTACTAGCAGCGAGGTGTGTGGTCCTTGCCACCTCAGGGCACTCTGGCAAAAAGTGATCTCGAAGGTACCCGTCTCTCTGTATCTAAGCTCCACCCACAGGACTCACTGAGTTAGAGTCTCTACCAAGCAGTAGGCTCTGAATCTGGTATTCCAGTAACCAACCCCCTAGTGGCAGGAAGCTGTTGTTACATGTAATTTTGTTCAGGTGGGCACACTGAGCTCGATGGCACGATCATTTCCAGGCAGGTCCTGGGGAGAGGGAATGGGATACATCAAACTAAGAGTAGCATTATCTTTCAAGCAATAATGTAGATAAAGTGCAGAACAGTACACAACGCAAATTACAGTAGGTGCTACAGATAATACAATCAGTGCATCTGCAACAGTAGCAGAGCACTGGTAGTTAGCAGCCATGCATCCGGGGGTAAAGGAAGCTAATACATCACAAACTGTTGAAAATAATATCTTACAAGCAAAAAGTGGAAAATAATGTGCCGAACATGGCACTGGGACAAATAATGTGCTATACTGAATGCTATCTGCAGAGGAGTGGATAGCAAGGAGGGTGTTAAAGCAGCAATATTTGTTAGTAACAATACACATTTTTTCAGTAATAAGGTTCGCTGGCATAAATATCAATATACACATTTTTCTTTTCATTTTCTTTCACTCCTGAATCAAGATACGGGGTCTTGAAGTTTATAAAAGTTCCTACGCCCATGCCACACCCACCATGAAAAAAAAAATTAGTTTCTGCTGTATACTATCAGAAACGTGGAGAAAACCACCTAATAAAACTACAGCATTAATCTATGATGTACATTCAACAAGTAACACCAGGGGGAGAGATCTTTAAAAATGGCGAATGCGGCCATCTTTAATGACGTAGTCCTTAATTACAATATCAGCTATAAAAAAAGTCTTAGCATCTGAGAAAACAAAAAATATACTGAGCATGAATCTTAGGTTGTCAGAAATACATTTTTGATAAAAAAAAAGCTATATGATGACTTTTTTAGCTGACTAACAAGTACTGCTGCTTTAAGGGCACTGAGGGAGGATATGTAGAGAGTGGAGAAATGGTCAAGGATCCATCAGATGAAATTTAGTGCAAAGAAGTGCAGAGTTATGCACATAAGGGTCACCCAAAGTTGTAATACTAGATGCCATGGGGGGGGGGGGTGTAGTGATGGAAAGGACAGCAGAAGAGAGATAGCAATCTTGGGATGATAATTGCAGATAACCTTAAACAATCAGTGCAGTGTAACAGAACAGCTGGAAAGGCAAACTGAATGCTGGGTTGCAATTTCAGGGGATTAGTGGCAGAAGAAAGGAGGCAACCCTGTTGCTGTACAGATCCGTGCTGCGGCCACACTTGGAGTACTGCACAGTCACAGTCTGCATGCAGTTCTTGAGTCCATGCTTGAGGAACGACAGAGATAGGATAGAGGTGGTGTATTGCTGGGTGACCAAGATGATTCAGCATCAGTAAAGGAAGTCATATGGAGAAGCTGGAAGACCTCAACATGCACACACTGGAGGCCAGGAGGACAGAGAGGACATGATAGAGACATACAAGTTTTTACATGGGATAAAAAGTATATACAGCAGGGAATTGTTCACAATGAGAGTGAACGCGGACCGAAGGGGGAACTCTATGAAGCTGGCAGGAGGGAGATTCAAAAACAGCATCAGGAAGTGCTTCTTTACAGAAAAGGTGGTGGAAAAGTGGAACAAACTACTAAAGGGAAGTGGTCTGTGCCAAATCAGTGGTGGGATTTAATCATGGGTGAGATATGCACATGGAAAAGTAGGAGAAGAGCATGGCATGAGTGGGGGAGGAGGAGAGAGCAACCACGAGGGTACTTGCAACACACCATCAGTAGGGTGGGGCTGATGGCCTTTGCCTGCTGTCAGTGTCTCTGTTTCTATCGAATCCGTGTTAGTAAAAGCAGAAAAAATTTAACAACTTGGGATGTAAAGACATACCCGTATGATGATAAAATCTCACTGCAGTACTTTTTACATGCTGATAACCAGAGTTTTGATGACCGACTGACTTATAATAATCACAGCCGAGCCTACACCCTCTAGGTTGCATGACAGAGCATGTATGGAATGCTTACAGCTAAGGGCAGAAAAGGCATTAATGCATGGAAGTCTTCAGCGGCGAGAAAGATTAACAATGCTGGAAGGAAACACGACAAGGCTCAAAAGCAGTTCTGCTGACTGGTCACTTCTCATCACAATGGATTCTAACAAACTGATTACTCTGTTCGGGGATTTCTGTCACCCCTGGGTGTCTGGTGCTGTCTCAGTTACCGGGCTGAAATTACTATTATCAATTTTTTATGAGCGTATAATGTGCCTCATAGCTGTCCCTTCCATTCCTGCTATAGCTTTGGGATATAAGAAGTTTGTTTTATTTTTTAATTCTGCTTTTTATTTTACCCCTCAGCTCACCCAATAGCACCCCCCAGTCCTGACACTGACCTTCTCATGGACTTACTGGTTAGCCACCACTTACCCAGGCCGGGACCATGGTAGTAGTGGGTTGCCTGCCATGTTGACCACTCACGGGCCTGCAGCAGATGCCACTGCAGTGACAGATCACTGCTTTTTTCCCTCAGCTCCAGGTTTTCTCCCAAAGGGTGCTGGCATACAATGATGTGTGTACGTGCATGCAGTGGAAGGCATGGGTGCTGGCTGCTCCTCTCTTCTATCCATGTTCTCCTGCTGTGCTGACTCCTGGCATCAACCAGGAGGCTGTTGAGCCATGGGACACAGTGTCTACACTGCCCGAAGCAGAAGAGCTGTCCTTGAGATACTCTACCCTCTGCCCCCTGTCGGTCCCTGAGTGACCCGAGTCCATTCCTGAACTGAGGTTGCTGGCATAGCAGTTGGTAGCACTAGAGGGCTAGCTAGAAGTTTCACTTTTTGACCAAAGTTACCTCGCGGGGAAAAGAACTAAGAATATAGTGACTTACAAACACTGCAGTCCAATCAGTGGCTGATTTGGTAGCACTCTTGCCTCGGCCAGAAAGATCAGATGGTCATGGGTTTGAGTTCCACACCAGCCATTTTGGCCAATAGCCACCATACTAACACAGCAGTGCTGCACTGGGAGGTGGTGCACTGTTGCAGGTATAATCATTTGAATTAAACATTAAATTGTCCTTCTGTCCATCTGTGATGGAAGTCAAACACTCTGGGATACTTTCTAAAAGCGATGGGAAATTATCCATGGCAGCCAACAGTCACCCCTCTCAATAGCATAGATTCTAATTCAGTATTGCTGTGTAGGTGATATTGGTATACATAATACCTGCTGCATATAGTCCACATACGTTCCCTGCACTGACACTGTCTAACTCATTGCTCTGTAAAGCACTCACTCTGGGATACATTTTGCATGAAAGCTGCTGTATATGACATATTCTATATGTAGCTATATGTAGCGCCTCCAAAGCCTTCATAGGTGTTATGAGGGGGCTGGCCAAGGCCCATGTGTTTTTCCTTTTTAGGTCTTTAGGTGGGATCTCGAGGCATTCACATAATATGCTAAATTATAAAATGGGTATAAATAATGCTGGCTCCTGACTGGCCGAATGGTACTTTCAGCTTGGCTGTTGTCCCAGCACAATGGCCCAGCTGAAAATAACTCAACAAAAATATGTTTTAAAAAATACATCCAATTTACTAAAAAGAACCAATTTCATAATTGCAATAGGGCACTCCAGGAAGTGCAGTATGGTGGGCTAACTGCCCTTCTCGGGTGGTGAAAAAAGCCACCCAAAGTGAGCTGTTATCCCACCATAACGCACCCCCGTCATGCCTTATTGCATAATTATAAAATGCCAAGAAAAAGTCCTGCATCCTGATTGGCCAGTGGCCTCCTTCAACAGGGATGTTATCCAAGCACAACATCACTATACGGCAGCGATCACTGACTGTTCGCTGCACTTTCAGCACCTTCACTGAATGGAAGGGCCAGCTTGATTATTAAATTTTGTTTTAATCTGTATAGAAATGAGCCAATGTGTAACATCAGTAATGCACTCCAGGGTGTGTGTCGTGGGGATAACATCACTTCTCAGGTGTTGGACACACTCAGCCTGTGGCCTCATGCTCAACCAACTGAGTTGTGACATTATTGTAGCATGACAGACATCTCTGTTGTGCATTATTGCTTAACTTACAAACAGGAATGGCCACGGCCACGCAGGATTTAGTGAGTAATGCAGCGATGTCATTTATTTGAGCCTCCTTCTTTATGCCATTCTCTTGCATCTAATTTTTATAAGGTGCTACATCAGTTGCAGACTGATCCCTGACAGAACTGTGGAGTACACCTTATCTAAGATATACACACTGTGCATCTCAGCTGCATCTTATATACACCTCATGAGTACTGTACACCCTAAAAACTTGTACTTTGACTGCGCCTTACAAACTTTACATTTAGCAGTAGGCATCTCAACTACACCTTAAAATACAACAGCAAGCAATGTATACCTCATCTGCACCTCACAAATGTAACTTTTAGTAGTAAACACCTTGACTGCATCGTGACTTCTGCCTTGAATCACTTAGTTGAAAATCTATTATTTTTTTAGGGACACCATTGCCAGATATGAGTTTTGAACTATCTTGCAGTATTTCCTGTGGTTACTGGCAGTTTGATCTCAGGCAGCAGTAGGAGCTGTGTATGTTTAGCTGGGCTGTGCTTGCAAAATAATCTTTTTCAGAGTGAGGCCCCATATTCAAAGGTTGTGATGGCGCATCCAGTTGCCGGCACACAAATGGTATAGTCGAACAAGATGCCCAACCCCAATGGATCGCATCATCCTGTTTGAATATTGCAACTTAGGTAGGCGGTGCAAAGGGTTGGGGCTGCCATGCACCAGTGCGTCCCGGGATGGGCTGAATACCTCAAATGGGGATGCCTGTGCTCCCAAAGGCAATATTCAGCCAGGACATATGAATGAGCTCGTTAGGCATGCATGGAGCAAACGGCCCTCATGCCTGCCATTATGGGCACATTTGCATGTCTGCACAGGCCAGGATGCACCGGGTCTGTCTGTCCCCCCACCCAATCCTAGGCCATGGCAGCATAAAGTACTCCCCATTTTCCATTGCGTGAGGTACCCTCCTGCTCGAACCCGTCACTGTAAGAATAGACCATCCCATTTTTTCATAGTGTAAGGTACCTCCTACCTGCTCTTCCCCACAGATTATTAGTAGTTGGCCAAAACACCCTTTTCCAAAGAGTAGTGCCACCACCTGGTACCCTGACCCGTTAGTACAGGACTCCCACCCGAATCCATACCATATCATAGGGCTTCCCACCCCATACCCGATCCAGGAGCCTGGTACATAAAGAATCCCCCACCGCATTTTCCATAGTGTGCAGCCCCCACCCCAGTAGGCATGACCCCCTTCCTGCACCCCCACCACCACACATGCCAGTGACTGGCACAGCCCTACACACCCTGTCATGGCCAGCCACTGACTGTGCAGTTCGGGATCACTGTACTGTACAGAGTGCGAGCCAGTGGGCTCGTGCTCTGTACAGTACAGTTGCATAACGACAGTCCTGCTGTTCATGAGGTGGGGTCCCCAAAAGGCCATGTTGAAAATTTGGGGTAAAAAATCTCAAAAAATGGCTAAGTTATGCATAAAAGTTGAAACTCCCATTGAAATACATTGAACTGCATTTACCATAGTTTCTTATACTGCAGTCGCTGGTTCCAGCAGCAAGACGCGTCATCGATCGGAGAATGAGTCTCAAACCTGGGACCTGTTCAGGTGAGTGAGGGTGTGTGGGGGTGTACTGGGGGGGTGAGGGGTGGTGGGTGCTCAGTGGGAGGTGGGGGAGCTGTTCGGCGAGGGACCTTGTTTTTACAAGTTAACAAAACAAAAACATTGAGGGACAGTTTTCTTTATTTCAGGTTTTGGACACATTGGGAGGGTCAGGGTGTCATTAGACACCAGGGAATATGAAAATGGAAAGGGAGACAGCGATCGGCGGGTGGGGGGGTGCCACTAGACACCAGGGAAATGGACAACGGTGATTGGCGGGTGGGGGGTTCCACTAGTCTCTGGACCACCCATGGGCAGCACAGTAGTGGCAGTCACTTTCTCCAGGTCAGTGCAGCTGTTCACATTCACAAAGCAAGGCTCAAGAGTTAGCTGGTTTGCTCTGGGTTGGACGTGGGTCCTGGGCTGGCTGGGCTGGGCTGGCAGGGATTGAGTCATCTCACTCACTACTTTGGGATCGGGATGGAACAACAGTGAAGATATAGACACCCACTGCTGGTTGCACATACAAGTCCATGATACCCAAATTACAGCACTAATTCTATCTGCAGAAGCACAGGCTCCTGCAGTGACAGTGCTTCAGCAGCCACAAATACACATGCACAGTGTAAGACATACACACCCACTGTTGCTGTAGACAGAAATTCTCCATACCCAAAATAAAATACTATTATCTGCAGAAGCACAGGTCTGTACACATACACACCTACAGTATTACATTAGTAAACAGCACTGATGAAGTATGTTTTTTTGAAATGCAGCATACTGTAAGCATATTTCCAAAAGTACCACATCAGTGTGCTGCCATTTGTGTCATCTGGAAACAGCTGAATGCTGTTTGTCTCATGATGATGGCTGTCTGTGGTTGCTTATGTGGTTTCATCTTTCTGCTGCTTGGAGGGTGGAGAGTTAGGGTTGGGAACTGTAACACCATATTTCCCTACTTTTGTGATGTTATGTTCAACCCTAACTGGGTATTAACAGTTTTTGCAATGAATTTCCTTTTTGAGAAAGTTAATAAGCTTTAGTCAATCCTAAAAGAGAGGCTGGTGACCTTTCTGGAAGACATTGGGCTCCAAGATTGTCATCAGCATGGTTTTGTATCGGGCAGATCCTGCCAGACAAACCTAGTCGCATACTACGATTGGGTTACCAGGGAAGTGGACAGGGACCATGCAGTGACATCCTATATTTGGACTTCAGCAAGGCCTTTGACTCGGTGCCACATGGGAGGCTGGGGGGGACTGGAATACACTGGGGTGGGGATAAAAATGGTCAACTGGATCACCAACTGGCTGAGGGGTAGGCAGCAAAGGGTGGTGGTGGGGGGAACTTTCATCACCAAGGGACATTACAAGCAGGGTGTCCCAGGGTTCAGTACTGGGACCGGTGCTATTTGGGATAGTCATAGCCGATATCTCAAACAGGATCCAGAGTAGGATCAGTCTGTTCGCAGATGATATTAACATCGGTGCTGTGGTAGATGACATAGAGGGATGGAGGGGGCTGCAGGAAGACCTGACCAAACTACAGGAATGGTCAGAGATATGGCAGTTGGGGTTCAGTGCAAAGAAGTGCAAGGTACTGCACTTGAGTAAGAACAGAGGAGAAAATATCAGTTGGGAGGGTTACAGTTGGAAAGCACAGTGGAGGAAAAGGATCTAGGGGTACTAATAACGGGGAGTATGAACCACTCAGCTCAGTGCAGGAAGGTGGCTCCAACGGCAAATGATGCTGGGGTGCACAGTGAGGGGAATCTCCTCCAGGCACAGAGAAGTGATCCTACCCCTGTACAGGACACTGGTCAGGCCGCACCTGGAATACTGCATGCAGTACTGGCGTCCATTCCCAAAGAGGGACATCAGATTGCTGGAGGGGATGAAGCGGAGGGCAACGAAGATGTTCCAGGGACTTGAGGAAAAATCCTACAAGGAGAGGCTGGGAGAGCTGCAAATGTATTTCCTGGAAGAGAGGAGGAATAGGGGGGATATGATCGAAACCTTTAAGTACCTAAAGGGTAATAACAGGATTAATACGGAAGGGATTCTTCAGATCAGAAGGGGGAGGGACACGAGAGGATATCAGCTGAGATTGGAGAGGGGGAGATTCAGGAGGGAAATCAGGATACACTTTTGCACAGAAAGGTGGTAGACAAGTGGGACACTCTGCCTGAGGAGGTGGTATTGTGTAGAACGGTGGGAGTATTTAAAAGAGGATAGGACAGAGTGGGGGGGGAGGATGGGGCAGCTGCAAGTTGAGGGGCTAGCTGCACAATCGAGCAGATTCGATAGACCATGAGGCCTGTTTCTGCTGGCGTTTCGTATGTTTGCATGGAATTACAACAGTACTTCTAGCTGCAGAAGCACATTCACAGTTCAAGAAATACACAGTCAGATTTTTAAAACATTATAACTCAAGTACCGATTAATATATTTTCATGAACTCTAAGAAAGACACCTCCTTGGGCTAACCACTTCTACCTGAAAATATAGAAACAAAATTCTAAATCATTATTGTTATGGACATGAGTTATAAAAAAAGGCCAAAAAGAGTGTTTTGTTTCCTTATTTTTACACTCCCTCTTCTCTGAATCTGGACAAGTCACCATCTCCAAACTTCACAAATCATACGACCTTGGCACCCTGACTGTGCATGCAAACTTTTGTGCAATTTTGTCGAGCAGCGCCAACGTTATTAAGGCTGAAACTCACAACAGTAAAATGTTTTCTCGCAGAAGTGAAACATTGTCCTGCAAAAGTAAAACATCTCTCATAAGTAAAATTCTTCTTTTGTATTAGGTTATCTCAGAAACCCCTATTGAGCAAGCTCAGAGCCAAATTTCAAAACCTTATATCTGAGAACCATTTGATTACTTTTATGAAACCTTCAAAAGACACACCCTTGGTTGAGCCCCTTCTACCATGAAAGTTCCGTAACAATATCCCAATCCATTTTAGTCCACATGTGAGTACAAAATGGGCAAAACATTGCATTTTTAAAGATTTTAAAAATTCTGGATCTCAGAATCCAAATGATTATCCATCATGAAAGCTACCCAGACTTAAAACATGCTACCCAGACCCACTATAACTTCCAGATGATTTTGTCAAACAGCGTCAAAGTTATTCGTTGAAAACATTGAAGATTAATACTAAACAGCTTGTCAACCCTGATGCCCACCCCTTCCCCTGAGCAAACAAGGTCAGACATGATCTTTTTTCTTCATGCAAGGGCCCTCTGTGAAGAAAGTTACAACAAATTCTGTTGGCAACATGTGGCAAGACATACTTCTCTAACTTTGAAGAGTGTGTCACTATGAGGCAGTAGCTTGGAGCTGTTCCTTGTGCGTCAGGCAAGAGGCTACAGGCTGAAGGGAGGGGTCAGCATTAGGGTTGACAACCCCAAGGAAGACCCCACCACTGATTCGCCAAGACGTCAGAGACTCAAAACCCTAATGTTTATTCCTTTTGCTGTTTGGGGTGTGGTTGGGGAGTTAGGTTGAAACCCTAGCGCTACATTCCTACTTTTGTTGCATTAAGTTGAACCCTAACTGGTGCATTAACAGTTTTTGATATATATATAATAATGTGCCTACATACAATACAGTCAACATCAGATGGCAATGCTAGTGAGAAAGTTAACATATTAAAAATCTAAGAACCTGGCTTGATGTATCACTTTCATGCAGTAGGAGATACATTAAGCCAGATTCTACACTTAAATCGTGAACTTGCTCATGTTGCCATCTGATGTTAGGACTATGGATCAACTAATCGAATAGCAAGTTCTGGGATCCAAACACTATAAACTTAGTTTTTGTTGCATTAAAGATCAGGCCGTTGTTGGAACCAGGAGGAGACTCCGTTGAAATCAGATTATGATACTGGATTAATCTTGGACATTGTCATTGCACTGTAGTGCAGGGTGATGTCATCTGCATACATATGTGCTTTGGCAGATCATTAATAGAAATGCAGAAGAGCAGAAGGTCAAGGACTGAACCTTGAGGAACCCCAAGATTTAAGACCAAGAGGTCTGAATTGATGCTTTGTGTGGGCACTTGCTCTGTTTGGCTACTTAGGTAGTTTTCAAACCATTTACTAGCTGGTTGGCTGAGACCTATGATCTTGAGTTTGAGCAACAGTATTGCATGATTCACCAAGTCAAATACTTTGGAGAGGTCCACAGAGACAGCCCCACTGAGGATACTATTATCCATGGCTATTTGGAGATCATTGGTGACCTTGAGCATTGCAGATATGGTAGAATGCCTCTTCCTGATGCCAGATTGCATGGCAGAGAGCAGATTGAGATGCTCAGTCAGCTGAGATTGAACACATTTTTTGAGAACCTTGGACAAGGGAGGAAGGATCTAAATAGTTCTGTATTGATTCAGATCCTGTTTGGACCCTCCTTTGTAGAGGGGCACAACACTGGCACATTTCCAGACAGTAGGCATCTCACCAGGCGCAAGAGAGAGAGAGAGAGAGATTTAACAGCATGGTAACTGGGGTGCTGATATGAGGCACTATAAGGCAGAGAAGCTTGGGGTGAAAAAGAGGATCCATGACAGGGAGACCGACAAATTTTATCAAATGCCCGTCAAGCGACACCAGCAGGTCAACCGCATTCTGCAGTCGGCTGCCGGTTCGCTGTTTCTATCTTTATTTTCTTGAGGGCTTTGCCTGAACCCCTGTCCCCCACTTAAGGATTCTGAACTCCAGTTGGAGCTGATTGGGGGGGGGTGCAGGACCCCGACAGACAGCGCCAGGTTCCAGCAGGTCTCCCGCTGCGGCTAGGTGCTGTAGTCGCTGTGGGGGACCTCGCTGGTGAAATGTCACTGTAGGGGCCCAAAGAAGAGTACCAACACTCTTGTTTGGACTGAGGTCTTTCAGTGCTTTGAGGACCCCTACTATAGTGACTTGTTGGAAGTAACAGTTTGGCAGATCTGGAAGGTCAAGCTCTGGGTTGCTTGATGAGAGACCAACCATGGATTTGACCAAGAAGTACTGCAGCTTGGCAGTGATGAGGTAGGTGTTGAAAAATAATATAATGAAGTGGGAGTTAAAGGCATTCACAAAGTGTAGAAGAGATGTGCAAAGTTCTCAGAAGAGTTCCTGATTTGATCAATTTGCTATTGAAGATCCATTGTAAAGTGCTTTGCCCCTAAGAAGAATTTGCTGAAATGATGTTTGTTTTCCTCCTAGTAGTTATAGCAGTGATCCACTTTTCTTTAACTCCTGCCAATTTACTTTGATTTTTCAGTCTTCTATAATACCGTCTTTCATTGAGGGATCTGGTCTTTCTGGATCCGGACCAAGCAGTATCCTTTTGCAAGAACACTTCAAAAATCTCCTTAGAGAGCCTGGGGTAATTGTACCATTTAACCATGTACAGTATGTATGCAATATGACACAATGGGGTGTGCATGGAACAGATTTTACCACACACCAAGGGGCATAGTGATGTGCAAGGCCATAGGCCTAGTGCCTTCAGCCCCTGGAAGTACGGTAAAATATGTTCTGTGCACACCCCAGAGTGTCTTATTGCGCTTATAAAATGGGCTCCTTTTTTTAACGTTTTACAGTTGGGAAAAGCATGTTTATATGTTGAAACAATAGATTTACTTGTGCATTTATGATAAAATAGTCCTTCCACCCATTACACATGATGTCATTGTATTATTGCTGGACAAAGTTTGCCCTTTGCTGGCATCAAGATTCAAGATATGGAATGTCCATCATGGAATGTTTACCGTGGAATACAGGGATTCAAAATTCTGCTCAGTTCCACTTGTAGAATGTTCTACATACTGTACACACACAACAAATGCTTCTTCTACAGCCAGAGACTCCATTATCTCACTGTCAGGGCATGCAGAAGAGATTTCCATGATGAGAAGGTAAAGACAGAAGGGAGATTTTTCATTGTCAGCAAAGAAACAGTTGTAATGAAAACTATAAACAATACTTAATGTTTTCAATGTATTTATGTGTGTCAGGGAAATGTGATGATCATGGAAACAACATTTAATTAATTTGTTTTATTTAAGGTATTTTTATTTTTAGGGCCCAGTTGGAGTTTTTTACAGTGTAAAGGTAGCAGCCATGTTTGTGATGGAAGATCAGTTCTGGTTGTGGGGGACTAATGGAAGATGGTTCTGGCTGTAAGAGGACTAATTTGCTCATTGTGTGATGTGGTTTAGGACCAGGATGACTGTGCATGAAACAGATTTCATGCACGGTCACATGATATATTTTAAACAGTGAGACTTCTTTATATTGGATGCCCATTTTGTAAGTTCTGATTGTGAATGTCTGACATTGAGAAATTCACTGGCAAAGAATTCCCAGGCATCAACTATGGAGGAACTAAGTTTGATATTGTCCCATCTTATGGCAGACAAGTCTGCATAGAAAACCTCTATTATAAAGTGCCTGTACAAGCAAACTGTGATCATTTTCAACCTTCTTTTTTTTTTTTTTTTTTTTTTGCTACTAATTTTCTAGACACCGAAAGTGACAGAATGACTGCTGAATCAGTCAGAAAGTACACCAGGAACTGAGATTCTATCACATCAGTTAACAAGAATCCAGTCTGAAAGACCGTGGTTGTTGGTGACGTGTTACATCTTTGTGTGTAGTAGGTGATACTTTGGTGGAGGTTTCATTGAAAGAGCATGTTTGCATTTGGTTGGGTCCTTCCCAACCAGTTTAGTTAAGATCACCAATCAGGAGCAGCTAAAGGGTTGTATCTCCCGATAGTGTAGCAATGGTACACACAGGATAATGTTTTGGGGAGGCCATGGTGAAAAAGACTCTGTGCCATTCCCCAGAATACATTCAACAAAACAATTTTGAAAGTTTTAAAATTTTTGGTGGGGAGGGCGTGAGCACCCTGCCCCAACACATCTTGCCTATGTAGTGGAGCCAAGTACATCTATAATGGCATCAATTATATCTTTAGAGGAGACAGCATTATGTAGTAGTTAGACCACAGGCTTGAAACCAAGAGAGCCAGGTTCAGATCGCTACAGAGCCACTTGCTCACTGTACAGCCTTGTGAAAGTCACTTAACCTGCCTGTGGCTCAGTCCTCTCAGCCATAAAACTGGTAAATGCAGGACCAAGACTGAAAATGAGATGTTGCATCTCAGTCTGGCTACCTTGGATAACTAAACTGTATTCATTTTTTTTTTTTTTTTTTTTTTTATGGAAGATGCCTAAGAGGAGGAACCTAGGTAGGAGAGGAAAACTGTCAACTGAAGGAGGAAGTGGAGCCAACCCATGGAATGTAATCCAGAAAGGAGTCAGAGAAACGGACACTCTCTTAGCAATTTTTCGGTGGCAGCTCCTCAGTTTTGGAATGCATTGCCCTTGAAGTCCATTCTTCCACTTCACTTTTAAACTTTAAGGTGTATTTAAATTCATAGACTCATAGAAACTGTTGGCAGAAAAGGACCCCAGCCCATCCTGTCTGCCCATAACCCTCCCTCCCTAAGAAGCCCTCCCTCCCTTACCAGCCTTCCCCTCTGGCCAGGCCCATATACTTATCCCAGGCTCTTTGAAGCTGCCCACCATGTCCACCCCACCACCCATTCCGCAGACTGTTCTATGGCCTTACCACCCTCTCTGTAAAGAACCTCCCCTGCTGTCCTCTGAATCTTCCTCTTCCAGTTTGTTGTATGCCCTCTAGTGGAATTGGTCTTACTCATTGTGGAGATGCTGTCGACCCTCACCTTGTTCATGCCCTTCAAATACTTCATGCCTCCACCATGTCCACTGTCTCCCTTTTCTCCTCCAGTGTGTACAGGCCCAGCTCTTCCAGCCTGTCCTCGTAAGACTTCCACTGTAGCCCCCTCACCATCTTGGCTGCTGTTCTCTGGACCCTCTCCAGCCTGTCCTTGTCTCCTTGTAGGTATGGTCTCCAAAACTGGACTCCATGTTCCATGTGTGGTCTGACCATGGTTTTGTAAAGTGGCGGGGTCATCTCCTTCCTCCTGCTTGTGAATCCTCCTATACATGCCAGCATTCTGAATGCTTTCCTGCAGCTCTGTCACACTGATTCCAGATTTTCAGGTTGTCTGAAATAGTGATCCCCAGGTCTCTTTCCTGTTCTGTTACCTCCACTCTCTTCCCCAAAGCCGGTACTCCACCTTGGGTTACTTTGCCCTTTGTGCTTAATTTTGAACTTTTGATATTCAGTAGAGTCTTGTAATTGTTTTGTTTAAAATGTTGTTTGTCTAGTTGATTGTCCTATTTGTTTTTGTTTACTGTTGGTCGGAACTGAAAATGGCTTGTCCCAGTGTCCTCACTCCGTTAACAACAAAAAATGAAATAAATTTGTAAGAGGGAAACTGAGCTTGGGGGGTTTTTTCTCTGTCATTTGTTTTTGTTATTATTTTCCCACATCTTTGTTCCTATATTTTTCTCATCACTCAGCTGGTTGATCAAACAAGCTAGACTGATTTAAGTTGCTTTATACAATGACTCCAGTTTCCCTGTAGTTAACATTTAAAATGAGCCCTTGCTGGATAACTGTAAAAAAAAAAAAAAAACAAGTGGCGAGACTGTCGACTCTTGTCGTGCATAATTACTGCTTTCTGCTGTATAGGGCTGTGTTCGGAGTTGTGGAAGAGTCGCTGCTCTAGCACTCACCCGCCTATCACCCCCCACCTTTGTTTCCTATTTACCTCCACCTCCTCCCAGACCCCCAGACTCAGTCGGCGCCTGCCCTAGTCTAAATCCTCCCGCCGTTTTGTCCAAAGTGTTATAGCTCTTTGTTTGCCATTGTCATCCAAAACCCTCCCCCTCATTCCTGAACCCATATAGAGTGCACTTTTTTTTTTCTTATTCTCCCCCGCAGGACTACAGCCAACCCCCTCGGGCAGTTACTGCCGCTGCTGCGGACAGGATGTCTGGAAGACGCCACACGGCGCTCGGAAGCCCCTGCTCCCTTAACCAGGTACGGAAATAGGCGCCGCAGACCCGGCTTCTCTGGGGAACTCTTGGACCGGCTTTTGTCTTTGGACCTTGGGCTCTGCTCTCATTGGCTGCCCATTCAGACAGTGCATCCCGATTGGGCCATCCATTTGCCTGGGACATTTTTGAATTATTGGGACAGCTCGCTATATTAGCACTGTTACTGCTTGATCTGTCCACAGCCACTTGACTCGAATCCCAATCCGGAGTCTTCTAGGAGCCAACCAAACTGCGTCTGTTCCCTGATGCCAGCCAGTCTTCGGCTGCTGCTCCTGGGATTGTGGTTAGTGGGAGGCGGCGGTTCCTGCATCTAACCTCCTAGTGCTGCTGATTTACATCCCACCACCCCTCCCTCTCCCTAGGCCACCTTAAATATGCCATTATCCCCACCCACCTAGCTATAACCTTCGCCCCATTGGCTCATCTTCTCTGTTCTTTCTCCTCGCCCGCTTCCTTGCCACCCCACATCACACATCGTACTAACTGTCTCCATTTTATTATTGTTGACGTCCTACCATTATATCCTAGATCCCAGAACTTTCTGCCCAGATTTCAAGAAGATGTAATAACTCTACTATTAACATTCATATATATCATAATATATATATATATATATATATATATATATACACATATATATCCTATAACCTATCTCTCGGGCTTCCTCTTTCTGTTTTGCCTAGCATAACTTAGCTCTTCTTACCTCTGTATCATGGATACTGGCTCCGTATCTTGGAGGTTGTGGGCATTATTCTTTTTGGTTGGTACACAGCTCTCTTCATTTTCACCAAACCCCACATCTCACCCGTCTCTCACTAGGACAGGGGAGATCTTCCATGTCTGGGATTTCGATGACATCCTGGGAACCATCAATTATCTCATAGGTGTATTCAGCTTTACCCCTCTGACCTTGAATACATACCTCGTTCGCTTTGTGGGGACCCTTGCTGTACATTCTCCTAAGTCTTCCTATTTGTCTCCCCACTTAGACCACCATACACTGTGCTCTGCTGCTAAGGTACTGTTATTTGTAGCTCTATATCTGTTAGGTTTAGCACCAGAGGCTCCTCGTGCCATACCCATGTTCCTAGTAAGCAGGAACGCACCAGATTCTTCAAGGTTTTATTAGGCCTTACTAGGAAGTTGTTGCATCTCCTCCTACTATGTTCAGGAAATGTTGAGTTGAACGCAGGCCCTCCAGCATCTATTGGCTCTCCATCTGACCTACCTAGCTTCAAAGGACTAAGCTTTATGCATGTCAACACATGTAGCTTGTTAAAAAAAATTACTGCTATCCATGCCTGGATGTGCCACACTGCACCCAACATATTGGTCGTTACAGAGTCCTGGCTCCGCCCAGTGACCAACAATAATGAAATAAACCTCCCTTCTATTTCTCTGTTCCATACCGACAGGCAGACTAGAGGTGGTGGGGTGGCTATTTATGTAAAAGACAAATACGCAGTCTCCATCATTGACTCAATCTCAGTCCCACACAAGTTCGAAAGTCTCAGATTGCACCTGGAACACCACTTTCTGTGTTTGGCTGATATAGGCCACCGTCTGCTGGGTTGCAACTTCTAAACCATTTAAGCCTTATTCTGGAGCGGAGGTCATCTGAGACTATATTATTAGGGGACCTCAACCTAGATTGGTTGTCTTGTGCTTCCTCTCCCTCAAAAACTTTCTGTGATTCTCTCGGGCTGATACAACTCATCAATGAACTTACACACCCTAACAAATCAAACCCCTCAAATAGCACCTTGTTAGATATTATTCTTGTCAGCAAACCCTACCTATTCTCCCATGCTGGTGTCTTTTTCTCAGACATTAGCGACCACTGTTTCATTGCCTGCGTGAGGTCAAATCACTCATCCCCAGGTGCGTCTAAATTCTCTCTCAAAAGGTGCCTCCAATATTTTGATCCCAGTGCTTATGTATCAGAACTGTCTCATTCTGTGCACTGGATGGATTTCTACTTAGCAAACTCAGTGTCCACTGCCTATGATATTTTCCAAGGCATAGTACTAGGCGCCATAAATAGACACGCACCCTTGTTAAAACCCTGTCAGGAATAAGTCCTCATGGTGGTTCACCGTAACTGAAGGAGGCTATGCGTAACAGAGACAGGCTGTGGAAAATGTCAGAAATCTAAACTCTCAAATGACTGGACCCTTTTAGGAAGGCCAGGAACCTTTGTACCTCTATGGCTAGAGAAACTAAGGCTAAGTTCTACTGCACCCAGCTCGATCAATCAGCTAATTGCTCCTCAAAATTCTGGAAACTGATTAATGACATTGAAGGTCGTCCCTCTGGTACCTCCTTGCCATCAAAATTTTGTCTGGGGCCAACATTCTAGCTGACAAACCATGAATACTTGATGCCTTCAACAACCATTTTGCCACCGCAGGGCTCGCCTTCGACTCTTCCCCTGCAAGTTCACTCCGTTCACAGCTGGGAGTCATTAATCATGATTTCTCCTCCCCAACCGCATACTTCTCATTTCAACCCACAACCCTGAAGGAAGTGGAGGACCTGCTACTTCAGTTGGATGTCAGGAAAAGCACAGGTACAGACCTTATTGAGCCTTACTTCCTTAAGTTGGGTCTCCATGTCCTTGCAGTACCTATCACACATTTATTCAACTTATCCCTCTTACGGGGTAATCTCCCCACCATCTGGAAGACAGCACATGTTATCCCTTTGTTTAAGTCGGGAGATCCCAGTGACCTGAATAATTCTAGGCCAATTTCCATCCTAGCAACTCTTTCCAAGCTATTAGAAAAAATCGTGAATGCTCAGCTCAGAAATTACCTGGAATCCACAAACTTGCTTAATCCACTACAGTCAGGCTTTAGAGCGTAACATAGTACAACTTCAGCACTGGCTAAAGTTACTAATGACTGACAGTGTGAATTAGACAGAAAAAACTTTGTATGTGCTGTGTTCCTGGACCTAAGCAAAGCCTTCGATACCGTTGATCATGACCTGCTCCTTACAGCCCTCCGGTACGTTGGTTTGGACTCTCTATCCTCTAGTTGGTTTCAGAACTATCTTTCAGGCCGCTACCAGCAGGTAAAGGCGGAAGGTGAAGTTTCTCCTTTAAAACACCCTCCTGAGGGGTGTCCTTCAAGGTTCCATCCTGGGCCATTACTTTTCACTATCTATATAAATAGAATAGATGCTACCATCAAAAGCCCAGATACACCTCTTTGCCAATGACATGGTGCTCTATGCTAGCGGCCCCTCCCCAAATGTGCATACAGCTCTCCAGGATGACTTTAACTTATTGCAGAATCAGCTCCTAAATCAAAAGTTGCTGCTGAACATCAAGAAAACAAGAGCTATGATTTTCTCACCCTTTCCCAACAGACCTAACCCTGCCTCGGCCGGGTCTCTCTCCCCGATATCCACCGCCCTGGACGAACAGTTGGAGTACGTAACTCACTTCAAATATCTAGGAGTTTGGATGGATAACAGACTCTCCTTCATAGAGCACATAGATCAATTGATCAAGAAGCTTCGCCAAAGACTCAGCCTACTCTTTAGGATAAAAAATCTTCTCCCATCAGATGCAAGGTTGAGACTAGTCCAAATTACCTTCCTACCCCTGCTAGATTATGCTGATTTCCTTTATAGTCATGGATCAGTTGGCGCACTCTCAATATTCGACACGCTCTATCAAGAGCTCTAAGGTTCATATCAGATCTTCCATACTCCACTCACCACTGTTTGTTGTATACCGCTGTAGGTTGCTCTCTCTGCCTTCAGACGACAAAGAAATGCCATCTTCTGGACATACAAAGCTATTATCAATAAACTGCCTGGCTATATCTCAGTCTGCCTTCCTCCTTGCACCCTGAGCAGATACGCATTGAGAAGCACCTCCTATATTACCTTAAAGCTAAGAAAAGTCAGGTCTCGCTTTGACTGGGCGTCCATTAGCTATCCGTTTCCCAGGCTATAGAATAATCTGCAAAACTCTGAAATTAAAGTACAAAGTCAGTTTCGCAGCCTTCAAAGCATTCTATCCTCAGCACATCAAAGAATCCTGTGCTTGCTACCCCGACTAAACTATTTCCTTATCTTTTGTCTTGCCTCACCAGAGATTTTGATCCCAGCCGTTTATGGCTCTCCCCACTTCCCCATCCTGTCGCCTCCCCCATCCCCATTTCTGCTCTGATCCCAGACTCTGCATGGCCCTCTCCCCTCCATTACTCCACTCCATTACATCCCTTTTCTCTCCTTCATCCCTTTCTTCCCTTTTCTTTCTTACCTTCATCTATCCGCTGATCTTTCCCTGCAGTATTCGCACTCTCCCCTCCCTCTGCACCCTCCGTCTATCTTCTTCGTCAGGTTCCTCACTCGCCCTGCACTCCGAGTTCATATTCCTCCCCTTTTTATCTCTTTTTAACTTGTCCTTCACCTCTTTCCTGCCTCACTGCACCTTTTATATTCCCTTACAGGTGCTCCAGGGCACTTTTGCTTTTGCTTTAGCACTTCATAGTGGTGAGGGGTTACTCTCCCTTTCCCCGTGCTTCCCGTTATCCCTGACTCAATGTGCATTACTTTTGTTAACTCAGTTTTGTATCTGTTAAATACATTTTGTTGCACTTATTCTGCATTCCACCCATTGCATTGCCCATGCTTGTTTATTCATGCCTGTGTATCATATTCCTGTATATTATCCTGTATCTTGTATTTGTGTTCACCTTGAAAAGGAGTGCCGCTCAATGGCATTTCTCCTGGTTAAATAAAGATTTTGATTGATTGACTGATTGCTGCAGCTGCATTTGTCTGGGGGTCCAGGGATAGTGGCTGGTTTCATAGCCAAAGCAAATACCATTCCTTGGTCAACCCAGTGGATGTGTTAATGCTATGTAGCCTACAAATCCTTCTCCAGGGTGCTTAGCACCTCACCTTGGCAACACTTTATTCATTTATTTAGTTTGTTGATTGCTTGACGTCAAAGTTTTACTGGGAAGACATACTGAGCTGATAGTATCTCGCTTCCAGATAGGAGGCATGTCAACGAGAGATACTACTGCAGCATGCCCACAATGCCCCAGTCATCCCCAGCATGTCATTCATAGAATCGCATACACAAACTGTCGCCTTCCAGGTGACAGTAAATGCCCCAAAGTTTCCAGTTTAACCATTGTTCAGAACATGATACAAATGATGAACTTCAATGTTCTCAAGAGTTTTCTGTGAGACGTAAGAGAGAATAATATGAATTTTTTCTCTAAAGTCTCAGAGTACTATATTTATTTATTTATTCAATTTTGGTGACCGGGTAGGTCCACTGAGCCCCGAAGGTCCCTTTTTCAGGACAACACCAGCTCTGGATTGAACAGAGGGCACTTGAGGCGCAAAATGAGGGATGCCCCTTCTAATGGTCAGTTAAATTGAGAGGCATGCCCCTTACCCCTCCAGATTCCAGTTATTGTTTTTATCCCCCCTTCTCCGGAAAAATATTCTGTATAAAATACACAGCAGTGGGATTCAGAACCCCTGCATAGCTACATTTCTTGAGCAAAGCTCAACAGGCAGCCGAGGGACACTGCAGCATGTTAGAACACCTTCTTGGCCCAGTTAGAAATCCCTGGGAGCACAAAATAACAACATCCAAAAAGATTGTGCTGTCTAGCTTGATAGATGACTTAAATATTTAAGCCTGTAGGTTAGCATCACGTTGAAAGCACTTTCTTGCCTGCTGCATAACACATGACCTCAGGCTCCTGAGTTCTGCCTTGAATGGAAGAAGGTAACAGTGAAAGCCAGTAAGAGTTTCTAATGCATAATGCCCAGGGAATCAACAAGGAGCACTCTCGGTGACTCAGTTGCTGATTTCATCTGCTAATGGGTTAAATGGGATTGTGTGTGTGGGAGGCAGGCAATCCATCTTTCTTCCAGTAATTAGCCCATTCTGAGCAAAGCTCTGTATATATCTATCTATCTATCTATCTATATATATATATATATATATATAAATTAGCTAACTGGTTTCATAATATCCTAATTGACTACCATCATATATGGGGAAATACATGATGTTTTTTCTGTGGGGACATGAGCCAAACCATGCATTATTATACTCATGGATACACAGTGCTACATTTCCTAAGCCAAAACATGTAATACCAGGCCTTTTTATAAGCACAATACCATGCTCCATGGTGCTGCGTTCATTGGGTGATACAGCTCTCTGCTGCTGTATGCTGAAGGACGATTGTCACACAACACACACTGAAGGAGTGCCTATATCTAGGCCTGAAGAACCCATACCGTGTGCATTTTGCCGACGACATAAGTGCTGATTTCTGTAATCTGCTGCTGAGGTTTCTTGACTGAGATCAAATAATGGAGATAGGTTTGGAGATGGGCCTGGGGATGGGAGCTAGGACACAGTGCAGAGGGAGATCGTTGTTTGACATGATGACTCAACATATTGATGGTCTGAACCACTTACCCTAGTGTGTTTGGGGAGGGGTAGTGGCCTTAAATCAAGACAGTACTGGGCAGGCTAGAATTCAAAGCCCAGCTAACACAGTTGGGGCTACTGGTGCTTTGTTTCTGAAATATTTGCTGTAATCCAGGTCCTAGAAATACAGGTATTACACTCTTCCGTCAGTTAGGCCCACCTAAGTGACCGTCCTTGAAGAGGATCTGCTCTGTTATGGTTGTGTTTTTTTTTTACGTGTTAGTTATGCAAGATAGCCCAAATGAGATGCAATATCGCATTTACAGTGGGATCCTCCTTGCTACCTAGTTCTGCAGTTGCTCATGAACATCTGGAGTGTAGACAGACAGTGGGGTTCATTCCTCTTCTTCAAAACTGGTAGGGACAGAGGAAGACTGAAGTGTTCAACCTGGGAGGAGTTACTTATGATGCTGCAGTCTTCCTCTGTCTCATAGCTGGGGAACAGCCATTTCATGCTGCTCTATGCAGTTTATTTTATTGTACAGCTTGTACTGTACTGTATTGTATCGTATTTGCCAGAATCCAGATATGGCAGCCCACCTCTGCTCCAGAAGGAAAGTGAACAGGGTTGGGTGTGCCTACCATTCTTACCATGTCCTATTCAGCTGATGTAACTGAGCTGCTATCCCAGTGCCAGTGTTTTTTGCGCCCTTTTTCCCTCTCGGGATGGCATTGCTGGGCCTTATTCTAGGACTTCTTCGCAATGAAGCTCATTCCGGTCTGTTACAGAGCACCGTCATGGAGTTGGTACAGCCCACCTAGCAGACTAACTCTGTTCTGGATGCAAGGAACTCTCCCCATGGCCAGCCCACCCTTCACTCCTACACGGCGCTGGCGTAGCTAAGTCACTCCATGCCAACTCCTGACTGCACTGGTGCCATCAGAAACATGTCTGTCATGCTGCAGCGGATGATGGCAACAGAAGCACTGGCTCACAGACTTGAAAATAAGCCTGCCTGACTCTCTACGGTAAGGTATGTCAAGGTCAGGTCCTGTGGCTAGTCAGGGAATTCTGAGTCCTTTTCTTGCTCAGTTAGTGCAACCCTCCTTGGCGCAACCTTTAGCCCATCTCCCAACATTGTGGAAGACACCACAAGCCCTTGTTCATGGCGAAAATCACTGCATGATCTATTAGTCTTCCTGACTCCCCAAAAGTATGGCAGGTCCCGGTTGGGGTCATCAAGCAGTCTGACCATCTGTTTTTTTCTTTTTCTTAACTCAGACCATCATGTTTAGTTGTCATTGGTAATTGACAGCTCGTGTATTCGCAAGGTAACCTAGTCGATACAGCCCTTAAAATAGCAGATGGAACTGCCGTCCACACCACCAGTAAACCAGGAACTATTTTTCTAGCTGGGCCCACAGACAATGTTTCCTCAGCCTGTCTGATTCCTTACAAGAAAGAGAGGTCGGGGCTGGGTTCAGCAGAGTGGATGGATTCCAGCTTGTGGACACCCTTTCCTTTTGCCAGTGCTGCTGCTTTTAGGTTATTATCTTAGAGTTAAGATGAAACAGTTGTGCAGTACTGTAGGCATCAGCAGTGAGCAATCAGCTCTCAGGCTGCTAGATTGGTTCTTACATTCAGTACGTGTGACACTGCAGCTTGGTCCTAAGATTTTCCCCAATGCATCTGGGCCTCTGCCACTCCTGCCCTATGGATGTTCTGGCACTTCGACTCTGCTACAGCGTCCTAAACCAGAGCTGGCTCCACGTCAGATCTGGACAATGCTGCCCAGCACCCATCAAGCACTTTTGGCTCTACTCATTGGATTCAAACAACCAGCACTACTGCTTAACAAGCT
Organism: Neoceratodus forsteri; assembly: GCA_016271365.2. Lineage (NCBI taxonomy): Eukaryota > Metazoa > Chordata > Ceratodontiformes > Ceratodontidae > Neoceratodus > Neoceratodus forsteri. Next base: position 416,079,023 of record JADMNL010000024.1, on the reverse strand, counting down.
GCAGGTCTCACTTATCAGTCATACGTGATGACCTTGCATGCCTATGTCAATCCTAGCCTGTGGTTATCCTAGCCCTAGAGGACTTTGCAGCTCTGGTTACATTCATTTGGCTCCACTCCCCTTGAGTGAGGCAGCAACATCACCTAGGTTAGTCATGCAGACTTAATCCAGTTTATATTAATTGTTCAGGTGGGGGATGAGCCTCTTCATTTTCTGCAGCAGGCCGTCGCTAACCATATAAAATGACTACCTATTTTATGAATGCTGGAGTCCAGCAATGCACACTCCTGGGGCACGTCTGCTTCCTAGAGGTGCAACAAAGTTGTGAAACTTCGACTTCGTGAAGCTTTGTGACATTCTCATTGGCATCACCAACTTTAACTTCACCGACTTCGCAACATTTTTTCTGGCAAAGTGGCACTGTTTTCCGCAAAGTGGCAACTTTGTGAGCGAAGTTGGGTCACTTCACAGAAAAAAGCACCACTTTGCCTGGCAAAAACGCTGTAAAGTCAGCACTTCAAATTTCGCAGTTGGCCAACTACACAAAGTTCTTTTGAAGCAAAGTTTTCTCAACTTCAAGATCTCTACTGTTCCTCCTCTCATGACATCAGTGACTTTGGAGCTTCAAAGGTAATTCCACCCCCCCCCCATTTACTCAGAGAGGCTGTCCTGGGCAGGAGCCATTGTCTGTCCTATAATCCTCTATGGGTAAAGTTTAATTGGGAAGGGGTGCTTAGATATTACAACCCCTCAGGATCCCTCATGTCAAACACCCTAATATCAACAAGGCACCCACATATTAGGGCCTCATTAATATAGTTCATGAAATGTTTTCAGTAGCTCAGATAGATAACTACTCAACACCCTCGGGTGCCTTCAGATCCCTCTCCTTTTGCCTTAACTGGTAGTCTCTGTAAGGCTAACACACTACTGACTTTAGCTGGTCCCTTGGCCTGCAGCTACCTCTGTTTCCATCAGTCATGCCTCATGACTTGGTGTGTGTAGGAGGCCTTGGTTTTGAAGGTGCTTTTTGAGAGCGGACTTCCTCAAGAGCATCCTCTTGGTTGGGCTTCCCTTCTTTTTTCAATTTACCTTTTTCCTCCTGCCGGCTCTGCATGATGGCACCCCCCCCAACCTGTCACAGACCTTCTCACAGGCTTATCGGTTATCCACCACTTACCCAGGACCATCTACAGTGGGTGGCCAGCAGTGTCAGTCATGTGAGAGCCTGCAGGGGCTGCCAGCATGGAGCAACCTGGTCTCTTCTGTTTTCTCTTCGAGGGGCATCTTGTGCAATGGCGCAAGTGCTCATCTATGCTTTGGTGCCCATACCTACCAGTCGTCCAGAGGTGGCATTTCTCCTTGCATGTGCTTCCATCTGTGTGGCTACCCAGCCTCCACCAGCCTACAGTCCCACAGCAGGAGGCTTGCCCCTTCCCAGAGGAAGGACAGCAGTTCCTGGACTCTCAACCTTTCCTCTCCTGCCTGAACCCTGACAATCTCGCTCCTTCCCAAATGCAGGTCACCAATGTAGCAAGCTGTAATACCACTGCTATGCCACCGGGCTAGTTAGCTGGGCTTCCCTTCTGACCTGGGGGTCACCCAGCCTTTTCAGGGGCTGGCATTCTTGCCGAGTCCTGTGAGAGCATTCATGCCACTGGCTGGCATTCTCTCCCTCAGCTTCTTTGGACCAGCTGTTCTAGAACATCCAAAATGTGCTGGACTGCTAAGACCCAATTCATGCATAACATGTCATGATCTTATCTTTGCTCTCGCACCCATGCCAATTATTGAGCTACTTCTGCATTACTCAGATGCTGGGGGCAGAGCTTTGGATTCAGTCTGCTTGCCCTTAAGGCTCACTGCACTTCATCCTGTTCTCCCTGAAGTGAGTCAAAGGTGTGGTCCCCTTTTATTTGCACTCAAAGCATACCGGCAAGTCCTGTCCTAGATCCCTGCCTTCCACTGGGTACACACAAGCTGATGGTCCCACATGTAAATTTGGCTTGCGGGTCCCTTGCCTTCAGTCACAGATGCCAGATTGCATGGAACTCCCTGCCAGAAACCAGTAGCACAGCCAAAATGTGCAAAAACACATGTATTGCAGAGTGTTTTGATTTGTGTGTGCAGTCCTAGTGCAGCCTTCCCTTTTTTCCTATTATGGGTTTTTTCTAAATTTGCCTACTAGTTCTGTGGCCTCTCGGATCTCTATGTTCGTATTTTTTATTACTTTTCTTTTTCCTACAATGCCTCCCATCCCATGTGATAGTGATGCATCCAGAACCCCTTGATGGTTACTATATAATAACCAGTCCGAATTCCATCCAGATTGGTATAGATAACTTTGTGCAACAGGATGCTCCAGTCCGTGTCCCAAGTGGAAACTTTGGATCTAGCAATGCGTTTACTTTGTTGCACAGCTAGAATGCATGTTCTCCATTTGTTGTGGCTTGCCTAGCCTCCAGTAGCAGTATTCACTTATAGTTAGCCTCAGTGATTTCCCAGAGCCATCATGGCATGTACAGGAATCCATAGTAGGTTTTGAACCATTTGTTGATCACACGATGAGCCTAGCTGATCTTTTCAGTGTGCTTCACTTTACCTTTTATTGGCGTAGCCATGGTCCATGCCACCATCTTTTCATGTTTTCATCTATTTCCTGCTGACGACTTGTTTTGGGTTCCTGAGCTTGGTGCTCTGCTTCATGTGGCTGTGATGCCTCTGGTGCAGTGGCAGTTGCCATGGAATAGAACTTGGAGACTTCTGTAAAAGACTCTGGCAGTGCTGATTCTGCAACCTCTTCATCCATGACCTGCTCCACCACTGCATCCATGGATTCTTGCTGCTCTTGCTGTTCGATGTAACAGTCTGCTGTCCCTCTGCTCCTCCTTCTTCTTCTTCATGGGGTCAGGCAGGGCAGACTCAGGACTGACCTCTGGGTAGGCCACAGAGTCAGCAACTATGCCAGGATATGTGGCCTAACCACACTGGACTACAGTCAAACTGACCTCCAACCATAGAAACATAGAAGTTGACGGCAGATAAGGACCACAAGGCCCATCCAGTCTGCTCCTTTTTTCTACCTTATGAATGTGCCATAGGCTTTTACTCTGTCAATGGCCTATCTAGTCATACTCATCTGTATTGCTCCCTTGCCTATCCCATGCCTGTTTGAAGCCCTGCACTGTAGTCATATCCACCACTTCCTGAGGTAGGCTGTTCTATGCATCACCACCCTTTCTGTGAAAAAGAACTTCCTCACATTACCCTTAATCGGTCTCCTCTAATCTCATGCTGTGTCCTCTTGTCCTGTTATTTTTCTTATATTTAAACATTTTAGACTGTTTCACCTTGTTGATACCCTTAAGATGTTTAAATGTTTTGATCATATCACCTCTCTCCTCCTTTGCTCTAGGGTATACATATTGAGCTCGTTAATCTGTCCTCATATGTTTTCTGATGCATTCCCTGCACTATTTTGTTACCCTTCTCTGGACTGCCTCCATTTTGTTAATGTCCTTGGGCAGGTGCGGCTCCAGCACTGCACACAGTACTCCAGATGGGGTCTAACCAGTGTCTTGTAAAGAGCGTTTATTATCTCCTTCTTACGACTTGTAATACCCCTATTAATACACCCCAACATCCCTCTAGCCTTACCTACTGCTTTAGTGGTGTGCTTGGATGATTTCAGGTCATTTGTGATGATGATGCCCAAGTATCTTTCTTCCCTTGTGATTGCCAGCAACTCCCCTCCCAACCTATAGGTGACTTCAGGGTTTCTCTTCACTGTGTGCATGATCTTGCACTTCTTTGCGTTAAACCACAGTTGCCACTCTTCTGACTATTTTGTTAGTTTATCCAGATCTCTTCTCATTCTGCCCACTCTATATGGATCATCTACTCTGCTGCAGATCTTGGTGTCATCTGCAAACAGACAAACATTACCCTCCAGTCCATCTGCAGTGTCACTGATGAAGATATTGAAGAAGACTGGCCCCAGGACTGATCCCTGAGGTACCCCACTTGTGACTTGCATCTCTTCTGACTGTATACCGTTTACCACCACTCTCTGTTTTCTGCCCGCCAACCAGTTTAGCACCTAGTTGACCAACTTCTGACCCACCCCCTAGCCTACCCAGTTTATTAGTCAGTCTTCTAGGTACCACTTTCATTAGTGAGAACAACAGTACCAGTGCTCACTGCAGAGTTAGCCAGGGAGGAGGTCTGTGACCACATCCTGGATCTCACCAGGTCTCCAGTTGAATTGTCCAGCCTCACCCCCTGCCTCCTAGCAGTCACCTCTTGGGCCCTGGGCATCCCTAGCAGGCGGGCACCTCTCCCTCAATGTAGACCTTTGACTAAGGCCTACTCCACATACTGTATTTCAGTCCCTGGGCTAGAGCTTTTGCTTCTGGCTGGGACAAGACAGTGGTCATGTTTGGGGCAGGAAAAGCAGACTGTTTCTTCTCCCCTACATTGGTGGGTCACAACCCAGGGGATCATCGATGGGGATCTAGGATGGTTGCTATCCCAGGACCCAGAATAGCATGAACATAGTATAGTTCACATGTTTTTATTGTCCTTATTTTTGCAGCATTATTAAAACAGTGGTCACAATACCCCAGGGTCATGCAGTTCACAGTGACCCCCCCCCAGGCCTGAGCCCCTTTGCATCCCTGCAACTTCTCCAGTGATTGGCTCTCTCTTTGGATTCTTAGAACCCTCATTTGCTGATGACCCAACCATTTTTCTCATCATGGACCAAGTCTGGAGTGCATGATGTCTTCGTGGTCCCCACTCCCTGACATTTCCTGATCCTAACTTCCATTTTTTCTTGGAAGGTTCAAAACAGTTCAGTTGTTTAACAGTCTATACCAACACACACACACACCAGAGGCTCAACACAGTTACTTGAAAATTACTTTTACTTTGTTTCAGTGACCTGCTCCCTGTGCTGGTTCCTTTTTGGGTTTTTTTTTTTAAATACTTGAGATGAATCCCTAGTGGGAAGATTTGTTAGTGGAGTCCTTAAACAAGGTCTTAATGTAAACGTTGGCAGAGGTTCCTGAGCAAATTTTCTTCTTCTGAGTAAGCAGTGTCATAGTGGTGTGATTTGGTCATCTGCCAACTCCTTGGACTCCCATCATCCTCTCTTGCTGCCATGCACGACTGCTGTCATGCATGTGACCAGAGTGCAGGCCTTCTTCAACCCCTGCCCATTTGCATGCAGGGGCGAACCTTCAGGACTCATGCTCTAGTCACTCGGCACCATGCAAATTGTGTGGAGGTGCCAGCTGCTCCTCTTTCAGACAGTTCACATGCAGTCTGATAAGCTATGAAAATAAACTGCAGAAAAGTGTCACATTTTTTTCTCTTAAACCACAACACTGTCAAGCCTGTAACTCAGTGTAGTCGTAGTAGAAACTGTTGTTGGTTGACTGTTGTGTACAGTATGCACAGTCGTTACAATATGGACAATACAAAATGCACATTCCTTACACATACATTAAAAATATTTCACTTAAAAAGACAGACATCACTATACTCCAGGCATGGCTCCTATTTCTGTGCAAGTTTTACATAGTTTTGTTATGAAATACTTTTTGAATAAGTTGCAGTGTAGGTAGGAACTGTATTTGGTGGACAGTGGTCAAAGCTACTTAGCTAATGTCCTAACATGTTTTTTTTTTTCAAATTTCTTTATCACTCAGGCTACAGGAGGAGGATATCCCCACTCATCAGTGTCTGGACCTGCAAACCCAGCATCTCCCCAGGCTGCCCAGTCTGGGAGGCCCGCGCTTACTCCCTGCAGTGGGGCTCCCTGAAGGGAGAGACCAAGATCCATATGAGACCCCAGCCGACGATTACGCCTGGGGCGCATTCGGTGGAGGTCCAGGGGTTATTGAGCTACTGGCCCAAGGGTTTTCCCTTTAGGTTCCACCAAGAGGCATGGATGTGTAATAACGCCAACACAGGCCAGGCACACTCCGCACCCGACCCACAGACATCCACCATCACTTCCACCCTCTACATGACGGTCCCGCTGATGTACACCCAGTCTGGTAATGGTATTGCTAGCATACTGAGATGCTATGACTCTCCTCCGAGGAGGAGAGTTGTCTATGGGACACTCATCCTACCTACCCCCAGCCGACACTCTGATGCTTCATGCTCATTCCCGAACACAGGTCATCAGCGCTGCAGGTGGCAGCACTACTGCTGTGCCAGATGGCCAGCCATGTTCTTTCATGTTGATGGACATTTAAATCTATCCATTAAGCAAATAGGTCTGGTGATCTCCCAGAATTGGCTATAATCCATAGATTATCTCATAGTAACTAAGGCAAAATATTATCAAAAAATGAGTGGTTTTTGAACATTGCACCAAATAAACTTTAAATAGGGCAAGAGGTATCGGGCACCTAGTACATGGTGCTGTCAGCTCCACCATCCACCAAATCCTGGAGGACAAGCCCACATGTGTAAGAGCAAGGCACCCCCTTGATCTAGGGGTATATTTTGGCATCTCTTGTCCAAATGAGCACCTGCCTTACACTATGAAACATCATTACCTCTACCTTACCGCTATGGGACCAGGGCAATCAAGGCACATTTTAAGGGTATCACAAATGGGAGACTGCTCACAAACCAAAGTCCACACTGGGGTCTGGGATTTAGTTGCTGTCAGCTGGTAAACAGCATGCAAGGGAATTATCATCACCATCTTCAGTTCTTTAATGTTCGAAGTTCCATCACAGTCAAGAATTTTCTAGCCTACTATACTATACTGCACAGTAACATATTTCATTTCCAAGCCTCCTTCTCTCTGCTGAAAACTGGTTCTGCTACTGCTGTTATTTCAAGTACTATAACCTTTCTCCCATTTTGGAGATTCCCAGAGCCCTTGTGCTCCCAAGACCAATGGCTTAGTGGCACCCTCCCAGGCAGGGTGAGCACTACCCTATGGGCAAATGTCAGTAAGTACCAACAGTGGTGCATGTCATGACAGTAATCATCAAAGTACTCTGTTTAAGAATGATGCCAGCACAGCCTGAGAGTCAACGATGCCCACGGAGAGGCTTGTGACTGTAGGCATCGACAAGCCACAAACTGTTGATGGAGGTGGCATGTGATTCATAGTAGGTATGATAGCACCAGAACCAAGCATCGACCTTGGTGTCCCGAGAACAGTTGAGGAGGCTATAGTTAATGCCACCAGAGCGGTCAATGATGAAGGCATACTAGCTTTCCAGGAAGATCTCAATTGTCTCACCAATCAAATCAGCAATAGCTTGGTCAATTACCAAGGAGGACTCATACTGGTGGTGGACAGACCAGATTGAGAAGCCTGCTTGGGATTCACGCCTCAGCCTGGAGATGCCATCACTTAGTCTTGTGAAGAAGGATTTGTTTCCAGAATCTTCGAGCATCATCATCCTGTGGCCTCTGAGTAATACTGTTTGGTCTTGCAGGCTCTGACCCTAAGAAAAAGGATGTTTAAATTTAGAACAATCTGAAATTGATGCCATAAAGCACAGTGTCGACTAAGCATTGTAATAAAGTAACACTAACAAATCGTAGAAATAATGGCATTGTTTCTCTGCAGGTATGACGAGCAGTTGACATCAGGAGAAAGAGCTGAGGAGCAATGGCCCCAGCTAACAAAAGTTTCCAAGTGGTCTTGATGCCGATGGCTTACAGTTGCAAAGGTGTGGCCCAATGGAGGAGATATCTTCAATGAAGACCTTGTAGCAGTTACCGAGACGTGGGCGAACCCGTACCATGGCTGCCTTGGATCTGTCTGTTCCAATCCTGGATACACATTCTGTAGGAAGGACAGACCAAAGGTTGGGGGGAAGGGTAGCAATCTATGTTAGTAAGGGGATTAAGGTCACAAGGGAAGATATGGAGGGGAGAGTATAGAGATGTTATGGGTGCAGCTGCAGTTAGAAGTGAGGAACAAAATAAGGGTGGGGGTAGCATATCGACCACTAAGTCAAGATGAAACCACAGATAGAGGGGAATAAGATAAGAAAGGCTGCAGAGGCAGGGAAGTGGTAATAGTGGAGGACTCTTAACATGCCCAATGTTAGTTAGTTAAAATTGTTTTTTTAACAGGATAAGAGCTTTAGGTCCAATGGACCTGTTTACAAGGTTGTCCTGTATAAAACAATTTTAGCTACAGTCCATACAACATACATACATTCAGTGATAAAAACAGTTAAAGAATAATATGTAAACAGTTAATACAAGATTATCATATTGCACAGTCTCATTTGTGCAGTCAAATGTATGCATGCTACATATAGTCTAACACATTGTCACTTGCAATCATCTAATAGACAGTGAACGTTTGCAGGTGAAATGGTTCATAAACTACACTTTATATTAAGGACCTAAGTTGCTAGGTGCATGTACATACTTCCTCATAATTTTGACTTATAGCTGTTTTAAAAGGTCCTATCCTAGATATGGTCCTCATTTGTGGGTGAATATCATTCTATAATCTAGCTGCATTATACTGAAAAGTCATATGACTACATTTTGTTCTTACTTTAGAATTGTAAGTCCCCAATGTCTTACATCCCTTAAATGATATCTCCAATCTTCTATCTCAAATTCTAAGGATAAATTTCCCCTAATCAGACAACTTTTTACCTTATAAACTAATAACATATATTGTTTCTTGAATCAAAGAGACAAACTGTACCACTTCAATGGATGAAACATAAGGCAGAGATGAGTTTTAAATGGACAGTTCAATACAAATCTCGTAAATCTGTTGTATGTATGATTAACTTTATCCAATACCTTTTGTCCCGCAAATCTGTAAATGAAGTTGCCATACTCCAGGACTGGCATAATCAATTGGACTGTAGTCATATTTCGCATGGGGGGTAACTATAGATGATGACCTTCTCAAGGCACCTATTCTAGCATTTAATTTCTTTGTTATGTAATCAATATGCTCTTCAAAATTCAATAGGGTATCCAGTTCAGCTTCAAGGTATTTATATTTGTTAGTGAGTCTCAGTTTTGTCCATCCCGAGTATGTATTTCATTATTATGACAGTAATCCTCTTTACTTTGTTGTTTTTTGGGGGATACATCACTTGGGTTTTTGGAACATAAAACCAATCTCAATGCACAAAACCAGTCCTGAGTATGTCAAAATTGGTCTGCAGTTTGGCATCATTAGGCCATGAAACCTGTCAGATGCCAGTAGTACAGTGTCATCAGTGTATAAACTGATGTGGGTGTTTTGTATCAAGTCTAGCAGATCATTCACATAAATCAAAGTAGTGGCCCCAGGATCAAACCCTAGGCACACCCTTTGTTAAATATCCTAGGTCGGACAACTGGTCATTTATTACCACTCTCTGGCTCCTTTGGTTCAGATATGATTGAAACCATTTTTCAGACCTGGGCTATTTCTATCCTTTCTAATCAGGTAAATAATATTCCATGGTCTACTAAATCAAAAACTTTCGACAAGTCAACAAAACCACATCTGTGGACTCACTGGTGTCTAAGGCCTAGCCACCCTATTGACAAAATCCACGGGTGCAGTGTCCTTGAGTGTCTGGCTGTAAACCCATGTTGAAATTGAGTGAGTTTCAGGTACTTTTCTAAATACTCATAAAACTGATTGTAAACCATCCTTTCTAATAATTTAGACAAAATTGGGTGGTAAGGTTATTGGCCTATAGTTAGAGGGTCCATTTGGACATCTGCTTTTAAATATGGAAACTGTTTTAGCCTGTTTCCATTTTTCAGGAAATATTCCCTCCATCAGACTTGGATCAAGAAACATAGTAATTACTGGTGACACTGTATTAATGGCATCTATCAAGAATCTCATTTCGATATTATCAAGACCGCCTGACTGTTTGGGTTTTAGTGTTTTAATTTCCAGTGCTACTTCTCTTACTTTGATTTCCCTAAAGTAGAACTTAGGTGAATTATTTTTAGCAGTTCTTTTTATAATATTCCCAGTAGTTGCATTGGTTACATTTGGGATTTTAATGTCTGGTAGGGTAATAAAATAACGATTTAAAGCACCTGCTGCATTTTTAGAATTTAGAATATCTCTGTTACTATTCATTATTTTAATCTCAGGATTTACCTTAACTGGGTTCTCCAGTTCTCTGATAATGTCCCAGTACTGTTTTGATCGTGTTGTGTTAGTAATCTTATTTTGGTAATGTTTTTCTTGCCTATTTTATAAGTAATTTACATCGATTTCGTGTTTTAAATCTCTCCCAATTGGCTGAATCTGTTCATTTATTTACCTTTCTCCAAAGTCTATCTTTAAGCCAAATCATTTTCCTCAAAAATTCATCTATCCATAGTAAAATGTATTTTTTTTCTTATTCTGTATGTCCTTTGAGGGGCATGTCTATTAATTACATGCTTACAGGAAGGAGTCAGTGAACTCATTGACCCCCAAGCTCAGATCTGGGACAAGTTTGATCCTATCCTATCTCTGATCCCGAAGATCATTGTTAAAGTATATAGGATGGTAATTTACAAAGCTCCTCCTGTATGCATATTTTACTTTGTATAACAATAATTATCTTGAATTATACACATGGTTGGGTTGTGGTCACCTAAATCTGGGGGTAATACAGCACTGCATTTTATTTTAAATGTTTTGGAAAAGAACATTAAGTCCAAGATATTACCCAGACTTTGTGAACATCCCTTTCTAGTAACTATATCAATTACCTGTTGTAAGTTTAGAATTTGGAGATGATGTTCTAATGTCTTGCCTCTGGGTTTACCCCAAGAGGCATTGAAGTCCCCCACCAAAATAATATCCTTTTCTACTGCTATAAAAGATGTTTTATGTACTACTGCTACAAAATTGTCAATATTAGTCCGGGGAGGGGGAGCGACTCCTACAAAAGTTTTGCTGTTTGGATGTGACAAACAAACATTTCTGTCCCCTGTATTGCTCCTGAAAAAGCAATGTCAAACAATCCCAACTTTGGATGTGTGAATAAAAGAACCCCACCTCCTGTCTTACACCTGTCTTGTCTAAAAATATTATAACCCTCCTGTTGTATTTCATTATTTTGTATTTGTTTAGTTAACCACGTTTTTGAGTAACCCATTGTATAAGGTGAATTTTGTTGTGTCCAAATATGTAATTTGTTTATCTTTTTAACCAAGCTTCTTACATTCTCGTGAGTTATTTTTTAATTCTGGTCTAGTTACTAGTTTAGGTCCTAGATTCACCTCTATGTCTCCTGTCATCATTAACACTAATTGAACTGCAATTATACCTGATGTTCTTTCAAAATGCACAGATCTTCCTACCAAATCCCCTATGTTCTGTGACTTTTTGTAGTTTATATTCTTCCACTGGTATGAAAGTCTATTTCTCCCTGGTTTGAGACGTTTTATTACATTTACGGGACAGAAATGTAACTAAACACTGACTCTGTACTGTAACTTATCATATGTGAGTTCAACAGAATGATTGTCCTAATCCTTTTTTCATCTATACCACACTAATGAATCAGCAAGGTTACAGAACCAGAATTTGTAATGTAGTAATTAAATGCACTGTGATTCAAGGTGGCAACTATACAATGGATATCAAACTTCAGTAAACTTATTACTAATGCTAGCCACTAAATAGTAAATATACTTGAGAACTAATAAAACTATACTAAAAATAAATGTATCTTGCTTGTATACAATCTCTTGTAAAATCTATGTAACTCGGGTCGCCCCTGAAAAAGGGACCTTGGGGCCCAGTGGGCTCACCCGGTTATCAAAATTTAATAAATAAATTAATAAACACAGAAGTAGAAACAGAAGAATCTCCTTTGCACTGGTTCCAAATATCTATATTAGTGTTTAACAGTATTCCCAATGTGATGTTAACCTCTAGTTTTTAATACAGCATGCAATCGCTATAGGAAATTCCTTTAATCTAATACCTCTAGGCCAGAGGGGTGCAAGACGAAAGTCCCAGCAGGAAAACAAAACAAAACTAAAGCCTTTCCAACTGAGTTAACTAAACATGTACCATGCTACCTAGAATCTCTCTAAATCTGAAAATCTGGTGTAGGACAAAACTTAGAGCGTGTAATTCATAAGTTAACTGTTTACATATCTCAGTTTTACATTCTATGGATTGATTATTTAACTTTTAAAATATTATTTAACTTTTAAAATATCCTAATAAAATCTTTGAAATCTTACTTTACTTCCAGCGATATGGCTTGGAGCATCCCACAGGCCAGCAGCAGTAGGAGCCAAGTGATCCTAGATGTGTTCCAAGATGAGTTTTTGATGCAGGGGGTGACGGAGCCGACAAGGGATCAGGTCATCTTTTACCTAGTGCTGACAAACAGTGATCACGTCAAGAGTTGCTGAGCCTCCGGGAGGGAGCGATCACCAGCCTGTGTGGTTTCAGGAGGATATTGGACATGAAGTACTGAACACGAAAATACAAGTTCTTGACTTCCTGAAGGTGGAGTTTGCATGCATGGGATCAGTATTAGGGAAATGACTGAGAGAACTCAGGGCAGACATGGGTGTGGAGGAAAGGTGAGCTGTGAAAAGGGAGGGGGCCCAGGCAGACACTGCAACATGCCTTATACAGAAGGTAAAAAAAGAGTAGAAAAGAGAAAGTCACTGTGGCTTACAGAGGAAGTGGGCAGAGCAAAGAGAGAGAGAAAAGGGCTTCATACAAAAAGTACAAGGAGACCCAGAGGAAGAAGATAGGGCTGAATATGTAGGGAAGTTAAAGTCAACTGCAGGGTGGTAAGGCAGGCCAAGGCAGAGACAGAGTTGTGAATAGCTGGGGAGGGGGGTAAGAAGGGGATAAGACCTTCTTCTGATACATCTGGGAGAACAGATCTACAAAGGAGGCATAATGAAGCTGAAAAGGGAATAGAGAGTGAAGAGGAAAATAGGAAGAAGGTGGAAGTACTAAATGGGTACTTCTGCTTAGGCTCCATGAAGGGAAAGATGGGCTACTTCCACAGGACAAAATAGGATTAGAAGGGCAGTGGAGATGAGGGGAAGCAGGACAGAGAACCAAGTCTTCAAAGGACCTAAGATAGACAAGTCCCCAGGACTGACAGCATGCACCCAGGGGTGCTAGGAGCTGGTGTCAGTTCTTGCAGCACCCCTGACTGGCCTGTTCAACTGCTCTCAGGACACAAGCATGGTTCTGCATGAGAGGAGGAGGACATCTGATGTGGTACCACTACATAAGAGTGGATCAAGGGATGACCCTGGAAACTATAGACCAGTCCAGTGGCAGCTAAGATTCAATGCAAAAGTACAAAATCATGCATTTTGGGCACAGGAACCCGGGGAGGCTTGCATGATGGGGAGAGATACTGACAGTAACCAAACAGGAGAGGGATCTGGGGTAATCATATCAGATGTTTTGCCAGGGAAAGGTGATTGTCTCTGGAACCAGACTGTGGCACCCACCCACTCTGGGTTCTGCCCACCTTTATAGGCAGTTGATGAGTACTACTTCCTATCTGGAAGCAGGAACAGGTTAACAAAAAAAATAAATGGGAGATCAGGCTTGAGCAGGGCTACAGCAGAAGCTAGAAATCCGTCTAGGGCATAGGATGAAAGAAATAGGACCAGGGGGCTAACTTTGGCAGGAAGTGGGATTAGATAGGCCAAATCAAAAGGGAATAATGCAGGGTATGGTGCAGTGCAGTGGGTGTGGGGCAGCAGTCTTCAGGAGGACGTTCTGGATATTATTGTGCTGCCCCATATGCAGGCACCTCTCTGGGATGAGGCTGGAGGTTGCCAGTCTCCGGGCCAAGCTGGCTGGAGTACTAGCAACCTTGGCTTCCATGCAGATGCCTCCATGTCCACAGCCACTACTGCAATGGTTGTCTGGGCAGAGGGCTGGTTCGACTACAGTGGGCTCAGGGAGGTTGAGGGAAGGGGTGGTCAGAGGCACATCCCCCATCTGGTCCAACTTAGAAACTCCTTTGCTGTCCTGGATGAACAGGAGAGTCCCACAAAGGCACCCAAAGTTATGACCAGGGAGGATGAGTGGGTCCTCCAGGAGGGAGACCCAGGGTGGGGGGCAGAGGACCCCAGAGGAAGCTACTCCTAGTGGGGGACTCAATAGTCTGAGGAATGGATTTGGGCACAGCTAGTGGGGTGGAGATGGAGGGAGGGAGGTAAGTGCCTTTCAAGAGGCACAGCTTGGGGGAAGGGAGCAGATCCCAAGGATTGTTGAAGTGTTAGTGGGGGTGGAGTCATTGTTCACCTGGGGACAAATGACGTAGCCAGGATCAGGGGAGTGTAGAGCAGGTGCAGGAGGACTTCAGGTGTTAGGAAGGCCCTTGGGGAGATAGCAAGCTCCTGGCATTCTCGGAGGTGCTGCTGGTTCATGGCGGGGAAGACTAGGAATCTCCACGCTCAGAAACTTCAACACTTGGTTGAAGGGCTGGTGCAGTGAGAAGGGTTTTGCTTCACTGGGAACCCACCTGGGGGGATGAGGGCCTGTAGAAGGGCGATGGCCTGCACCCATCCAGGGAGGGGATGGCGATACTTAATGAATGGTTTAAATACTTCCTTTGCAAGCATTTGAACTAGCCGGGGGGGCAGATGGGAGCAGGGAGACTCAAGCGGCCCACCCCCACATGTTAGAGCAGACAAAAGGGAAGATCAGGAGGATAAGTTAATGACAGGTAAACCTGAACTCATTACAAGGGGCATGACACAGAAAGGGAGGCAACAAGAGAAGAAAAGGAGTCCAAAAGGAGACAAGAGGCAAAAGCAGGAACAGCAAAGGGAAAGGCAGTGAAACATGGAAGGCCATATATACAAATGCATGCAGTCTGGGAAATAAAATCCCAGACCTGGTGGTCTTGATGACGAAGGCAGACTTGGATATAGGGCAATAACCAGTGTCAATGGCTCAGCAGGTTGCACACTCACCTCTGAGGCCAGAAGATCAGAAGGCTGTGGGTTCTAGTCCCACTCTAGGCACTTGGGTTAAATCCTAATACTGACACTGTAGTTCAGCATGTTGGGGCGCTGCACTCCAGAGGTGCCATCTTTGATGAAACGTTAAACCGAGGTCCCACCTGCCTGTTCTGGTGGTTGTTCAGGTGGATGTTAGGCACTTCTTGAAAGAGTAGGAGTTTGTTAGAGGAAAAATCAAACAAACAACGATTTACGGATACATCAAAACCAAATCCACTATTATACAAAGGAAGTCTCTAATGTTCACCATGAAAAAGAAAATTTCAAAATCAGAGATTTACATCATTTTGGGATTTACATCAGTAATACAATATGCATAGTACTCGTATTCCACCTTAAAGCTTGGCCAGTGTAATGCCCATACATCAGAGCTTCGCAGTTTACTGATTTGAACCAGGGTATATTCCATTCTTGAGATAGCAACACCCAAAACCCTTGAACATAAGAACACGTAAAAAATAAGTGTCTGATTGTTTCTATCTCTTGCATGCAGTGTTGCCTACTACAGTACCTTTCCTCCATCTGTTTATGTTTATAATTGGATTTAATGTTAATTTTGTCGTGACAGCTTAGCCAGTGCAAATCCCACATTTTCTTCAGAATTCTGGGTTCTCTAACTAGTTGTAATAAGGCAGGAGCATGGATTTGACTTAATTGGAAAATGTTATTGTTTCTTGAAAAAATCTCCTATATCCATATGTAAATATCTTTTTGTTTTTAAGTAATCAGCATTGTGCTAGTGATTTGCCAGCGTTTAATTTTCAGGAATACTTCCTAGTATATTCTGGGATCACTGTGGATTTTTTCAAGACTTTCATGTCTGTGCTTCTATTGTGACAGCTATGGTAGCAGGTCAATATGAGGAAAGGGGGCTATTCCTGTTCTGCATATATTAGAAACGGTCTAATGTTTGTATACAGAAATATACTGAAAAAAGGGATGGGATTAATCATTCCAAGCCCCTGCTTGACTGGTAAATAAGTCAGATTCATTTAATAGGGTTCAACCTACTTCTTCAAATTGACTGAAAGAAGATACTCAGAATGGTTGTCTCAAATTATTTCGTGGTGGAAATGTGGGGCTAATATATAGAAACAGTGGTGCCAGAAATGTTTTAACTAGGTATACTTTTCTGTTTGATGCGTGCCATGTGTTCCAACCTGCTACTAGTTCTTGCCCTGTTTTATTTTTTGTTCCAGTTTACTGTATTATCATGTTCAGATCCATAAGTCATACCTAGTATTTTAATTGGGTCTGTTGTTACTTCCACTCCACAAATATATTTTAAATTTGGGCTGGCTTCTCCTATTTGTTTTGCTATGCATTTCCCAATATTTAGGGTGATCCTTGCATGGGTGCCATACTGATTACATAACTAGATAGCTGTTTCAGCAGAGACTGGGTCTTGTACTAAAACACATAAATCATCTGCATAGGCTATTGCCACATATTTTAGAGTTCTGTTTATAGTTTAATGTGTCAAGTTCTGAAGATTTGTTGAGGATTCTAAAAGGCGTCAATACAGAAAACAAAAGAAGGGGCTCTTAGGGGTATCCTTGTCTCACACCCTTGCCTACAGTGAACATGGGGCCCTTCCATTCCTGAACCATTGGTGTGACTGTCACTATTCTATAGAGACTCTTAATCCATTCAATATATGTGCTGGGTGTTCAATACTGTTTTAACACTGCCCATAGGTAGTTATGATTAACTGAGTCAAAGACTTTTCTTTGATCTAGTGACAATACTACATCAGATGCGTTACCTCTCTGACTCTGTTCAAATAATTCTCTTAGCAGAATTAGATGGTCTGCTGTTTCCCTACCAGGGACTGAACGCGTCTGAGCTGGAGATATTAAATATTCTGTGGTTTTCAGTAACCTGGAATTTAGAATTTTTGTTAGTATTTTAAAGTCATTATTTAGCAGGGAGATAGGTCTCCAATTCTATATATCTTCTTTGTCACCTTTTTTAATTATATATATGATCTGTCCGGATTTCATTCTCAAGGAGGGGAACGATCTTTAAGAATACGTGTAAAAACCTGTGCTAATTCATGCAGGAGCTTGTGTCTTACGTATTTATATAGTTCATTGGTAAGCCCGTCACTTCCGGGGTTTGTTGTTAACCAAGGCACCCTAGGGCCTGAGCTACTTCTTCGAGTTGAATATTTTGTATTAAGTTCACGCACCAGTCAAACCCCAAGAACCATCACTGCAACACTCTATCCCAACTAAACTGGCCCTCCTGGGAAGCTCGCCAATCAGCCCACCCCCCCAGCCTCTTGGGACTTGTTGTACTAAAGAATAACCTCGGCTCCTCACACTGTGGATGCGCAGGCTCTTAGCTGTCCCAAGGATCAGAACTAAGGTGGGGTAAGTCGTTCACCCATACCGCACCCACCCTGTGGAACTCCTCCTCCAGGAGTCCAGGAAGCTCCCTCCATCAAAAGTTTCCAAGACGAGGCTTAAGGCACATATTGTGGCTACTCAAGTGTAATAAGCTAAAGGTAGGGATCCACCTTTCGGACACCTATAACCTCACAGCCCATAGCCTTCCTGCTGTGTGAAATCTGTCTCCACACATTGCAGCTCATACCCCCCAGCTATGGTAGTATCAATAACAAATGCACTAATGTAATGCTGAACTCAGCATATGTAACCAGCTGACTGTACATCTATGTTTAACCTGTATCATGAATGTATTCTCTACACTTACCGTACTGTGATGTATCTTATGTTATGTAAATCCCGGGTCGCCCCTGAAAAAGGGACCTCCGGGGCCCAGTGGGCTCACCCGGTCATCAAAATTTAATAATAAGTATTCTGCATGCTCCTTGGAGCATGTAGGATTGTTTAAATCAGAAAAAAAAGTCTCATAATCCTGACTTGTTGAGTGATCTGCCGTGTACAGTCGCTGCATATGATCATACACAGTGTTTCTAATTTCAGATAAATCAGAGCAAAGGACTTGTTGGTCATTTTTTAAGCTATCTGTTTATGCTTGGTATTGTTATTACATGTTTCATAGGGCAAGTATATTTTCCTACCTTGAGTAGAGAATCTCTTTGATTTTGTAAATTCTGGGCTTGTAGTTGATTGAAGGATGCCATTTTTGCTTTATATTATGGGTCTGATCATTAATATTCTGACCTGTGGTGTGTGATAGGGATAATAATATTTGGAGTTGCATCCTGTTTTGTAAGTATTGGTAGTATTCTGTGTTCCTTTTATTTTTATTATGGGGCCCAATTCCAGAATGAATGTCGCAACTCACAGGCATATGCAAGTTGTGACATTTGCTGCTATGCCGGGGACCCTGTGCTCTATTCCAAGACTGGCAGGGTCTCCGGGACTTATGCCCTGTGACTTGCAGCAGCCACAGGGTTGTGCCACGGCAATGGTGCAACAGACCTGGCCACCATGAGACGCAGCCCACAACAAACTGTCCCCCGCACCCTCCCACCTGACACATGCCCACAATCCCCTGGGGGTTGACCATGTGGCACAAATGCACGGGGGGCACATATGTGTACGACCTCAGTGCACCCAGAAATTTGGGGGGTGGGGGCATCACTTGGGTGGGGGTCCATGGGGCATGGCTATGTGCATTTTGTGGCACTGCAGGGGGGAGCAATCATCCTTTCACCTAGACATTTGTCACTTAGACGACCTCCATGCTGGTCTAACCTACAGTGCCATAGCGGGACTCGGAATAGCATAACTGGGTTACGGAGCCTTCCTTTCAGAATAAGGTGCAGGTGCTACTGTAACCCACCCTTGCGCCGGCCACGCAGCAGGTTGTAGGCATAGTGGGTGGTGTAGCCCATCTTTGGCTTAACCTGTATGCAGTATGGCGCAACCCGCAACTTGGAATCAAGAATTATATATTTATATATTAGTGTATGATTTGCGCTAGGATTCAAGCGTAAATCACCTTGCACCATGCGTAAGTCATCTTGGAATCGGGCCCTAGGACTTTAATAACTGAGTTAGGTCTGCTATGGTATCTTCCCACCACTGTTGGGGGGGGGGGGGTCATCATATACATCAACAAAAGATTTCCTAGCTTCCAAGACATAGTCTATTTTTTGCTTTATGCTGGGTGATTCCAGAAGGGATGAATTAAATTTCCAGGTTCCTGGGCCATGGGATGTTCGTCCTGTGTTCCCTAATGAAACCTGTAGAATTTTGTGGTCTGAAAATTCTGAGACTAGTGTGTCTGCAGCTTGAATATGAATATATGAGTCAATAAAAAAATAATCTATTCTGGTGGCTGGTATTCCTTTGTGGAAGGCAGGTCCAGCTATCCTTGAGGGTGATCTGTGCACATCTATCAAATTACCAGCTTGGGTAATTTTTTTCAAAAATGCCATGTTGCAGATTATTTTTTTTGTTTTGATATTTTTACCTCTGTCCGCTCGGGATACACTACAATTGAAGTCACCTCCTAAAACCTTAGTCGGGGAGGAATGTAAATAGAGTTGAATGAGCTGGAGCAGTGCTACTCTTTCTGCCTTAGACTGGGCTGTATATACATTAATTATTCTAAATAATGTATTTTGTATCTTGGTCTCTATTAGCAGCGCTCTACCTGGGAGTAGGTCCAGGACCTCAACTAGCTGGAAATTGATCCATGAGAATTATATTGCTATCCCTGAGCAGGGGTCCAGACCCATAAACCAGTTCGAGGGCCCAACATGCCATCATTTGATGGCTTTCCTAATGTCCTGTAAGGTATGTAATCTTTTGTCCTGGAGGGGAAAGATACCGTTATTCAGAGACCTAAGTAATGAGAACACAGCTTGTTTTTTCACATGTTTTTTCACACTGTTGACATTCAGTGAGTAAAAAGATACAGAAGTTTCCATGGGAGTAGGTTAAAGAGATGTCATTCACAGGGGCTGTCTAGCTGTCCTTCTGGTTTTTCTTACATGTTTGGTTTTGGCTTTGGACTTCATTGGGGGTTGTGCTGTTGAGGAATTGTTACCTTCAGCCGAAACAGGGTCGTCCTTATCAGAACCCCCATCTGGCAAGGACAACCTGACTGATGAATCAGATTTATTACCAGAGGCTCTGGGTTATCAGCCAAGGCCTTGAACCTGTTGGTTACTGGAATCCCTGTTGTTTTAATTACCTTGGACTTAGGTTGGGACCAGTTCTGTCTTCTTCTAACGTTCTCTTGGATTTTCCAACGTCCCTGCAATGGGTGGGGTGGGGGTGCATTTTACCTGCATGTCTCTGTCGCCTTCCTGGACTACTACCTCTCTCTTCTTCCTGATTTGCCTGAGAAGATATCCCTGGGGATATATGGGGAGGACTAGGCCCTTCATGCCTAGGGACTGACTGACCCTCTTCGTGGGGAATTGTGACCTGTGTACTTTCTGTAGGGTTTTCTGTTGTGGGGGCGGGGTTGGGGAAGATTCTGCCTTTTGTTCTCTGAGCAATGGCTATAAGTAGTGTCTGTTCCTCGGTATCTCCTTGGTTAGGCTGGTTGTGGGCTGCCCAGGGACAAGAATGGTAGGAATGTCCCTTAGTGTCACACAGATTGCATGGTTGTTCATTACGACAGTGCCCACTAGTATGCCCTAAGTCTCCACACATTGTACATTTAAGCTTGTTACATAAGCTACTAATGTGCCCTGTTTCTCCACATCTATAACATGCTTTCTGCTGACCTTGATAAAAAAGGACACCTCTGTCTCGACCTATGAAAAAACTATTAGGCAGATGTTGCAACCCTGTCTCGGTGGTATGCAGGACAGTCCTCACCCTCCACCCTCCAGTCCATATCTTCTCATCATCAAAATTTGCTTCCGGGTTCCCCAACACTGTACATCTTTGTCTAAGCCAGTACAATAGGTCTGTTACGTTAACCCCTTGTTCCTGAATAAAACTGTTATTGTTCTGCTCGCTGGTTTAGAGAGGGGGATAGCCTCAAAGGGTGACCAGAGTGGGGCTGATTTCAGAGTGTGGCAGGGTTGGACTGGGGTACAGAAGGCCCACCTGGAAAGAAGACACAAGTGTCCACCTGGAAAATCAATAGAGGAGGGCCCAGGTTGACACACTCATATCAATATTCCACTTCAGTCTGATACACTAGCTCTGTATTTGCATCTTACATTTATCAACAGTGTCCCAGATACCCCCATTTAATTAGAAAAAAGAAGATAAATGCAAAAGTTTTCAGAGTTCAGAAGGTAACCATTTACCCAACTGAGGGGGGCCCACCTGGAAATTTCCAGGTATCCAGGTGGGCCAGTCCAAACTAGTAAATTTTAAACTAATGTCAAAGGTCTGTTCACCTGAAACGTGTATCAATGCATGAATTTCAGCTGATGAATATTTCATGGAGGTTTTTAATAGTGATCTTGCCACAAATCGACAGTCAGGGAATACATCCATTCCACCTTTATAAATTAGTCTGATTGCATTGTGTCTTTTGGCAGGAAATAAAGGTTCCCTGAAGAAGGAAGCATATGATCACTGAGAGGGTGGTAGACCCTTGAATGCACTGCCTGGCAAGCTGGTTCAGAGATCCACAGTGGAGGGCTTCAAGATAGGGTGGGACAGACACAGAAAGCGGATGTATCAGATGATGGCCTGGCCCAGGGGGGTGGGGATGGATGATGGGGGTTTCTGAAACACAGTGGGGGGGAGGGTCTTGGCACCCAACTGGGGATATGAGGTTCGAGCAGACTCAATAGACCGTAAGGCCTAATCTGCTGGCAATTGGTATGATTGATTCCCTCTTGCATACTGTTGTCTTTCAGAATTTTCAGTAGGAGGTTGCTCAGAAGCACTGGGCCCTGCAGCCTCAGGGTCATTTCTGTCAGAATTATCTAACTGTCTCACAGTTTGAGTATTATTTTCACTATCCTCTCTTGCTGGTGCTGGTTCATTTAACATCAGTTGTGGATCTTGCGTTAACTGTAGTACATCTGGAATATGCATTGGGGACATAACGTTCATAATATCACTTCTGCTCATTTCTGTATCAACAATAACTTGTATGGGAATATCTTGTTCAACATTCTTGTCTATTGATTGTGGCTTTATTATTTGAATTGAGATGAGCCTGAAATCCAGCACCCTCAGAGTTAAGCTCCCATCCAGCTCCCTGTAAAGCTGGTTCCACCGACCAGTCTACTGTAGGCGCTTGGTGCACTGGGCTACGTCTTAGGCCAGGAACTGAGGCTCCTGCTGATGCCATCCCAGCATAGCCCCTTCCTTAGATAAAGTTGCATTGGCTATATTGCCTTTGAAAACAAATAAAGAAGAGCTGGTACTTGCTATAAAAGTAGAAGAAGGAAGCTCCGACTGCTGTTTACTAGGCAGGTCTGTTCCTGGGGCAGATCGTGGTACAAACACTTCCAGCTGCACTTGAGGTTAGCAGCTGGTCCTGTGGCTGGTAGCTAAGGAGCAGCACCTCATCGATTGACTTCTCAAGTTGTATTGGTAGCTTCTGCAGCTAATTGCAGCTTTTAGTTCCTTTTGCTGTTTAAAAAGTTGCTCTTCTTTAATTAGCTGGGCTTCTAGGTCCACTAAAGATATTTGTGAGATACTTTACAGACTGTTGAAGTACTTTCAGATTCATTAATTTCTGTTGTTCTTGTTTCGGTCAATCCTGTGTGACATACTTAGCATTTGTCTCATTTTCTGATGCTCCCTCCAAAGAAACTAGAGCACTGAAAAATTTGTTGGTCTCAAAAGAGTGCAAGGCAGTGGAGGAGACCGTCTCCACTACCCTCTGCACATCCATCTCTGTCGGCGGTTTTGCAGAAGTGGCCATTTCGTACCAGAGGTTCCCCCTACAGGAAGAGCAGGGGAAGTTTTGTTATTGTGGGAATCACACAATACTAGGGACAACATAATTGCATATATAGAAACTCGGGAAAATTTTATAATATCAAATGTCTCAAAGCAGTCTTCTTCTTCGCTCAGCACCCAGAAAGCTATGAGGTACAGTGTCTTCCATTTCAGGCGTGATGCATTTTTATCTTTTATTTTGGTTCCCACCCACCACCCATTTTTTTTTTTTTTTTTTTTGTCACCCAAGTCAAACAGTGAACCCATAACCGTGCAACAGCAGGAGCAGATAAACGGAGTTTCTCAGTATTGTACAGTAGCTGTGCTTGACCCAGCACAATTCACACTAATTCCTGCTGAGAGATATCATGTTGTTATAGTGTCCAATGACATCTGGATTGACAGGTATGATATTTTAGAAGACCACAGAGAAGGCGTAATGTACTGTAGGAATACTGCCTCCAATTGCCAGTGTACAAACCCTGAACTAGAACATCATATGTCATGTTAGCAAAGTTATGATCCTGTATAGTCTGTGCTAGGAGAATCCAAAATGAGGTAACATAAGGACAATCAAAGAAGCTATGTTCTTGTGTCTCCAAAATAGTGTTACAGAAGTCTCTAGTGCAATATCTGTCTTTCAGTTTTTTTATGTTCATGGTTGTTTTTAACACCCAATTTGCCAGGACCAGCGAGCCAACTAGTGTCCCACAAATATTTAGGGATTCTATCATCCAAAAGCTGTTTTTATGGTAAGAGAAAAGGTCTGCGCAGTACCCTTATAAAATATCAAGTCGTCCGTAAAATGTTGCAATAGAAGTTGCTCAAAGACCATGGTACGGCAAAGGGATAGTAAATCCTGTTGTAAAACTTTCCATAGTCTAATTTTCTTCATGGAAACTATGACATAATCAGGATAACAGGTAGGTGACAACTTGAAAGTCCAGTGTGTTTTAACCAAGGAGGTAACAGCCGCGCACCAATCAGCTTCCCAATGAACCCAGAGTTTATCAACCCATTAAAAACCAAAATAATGTGTGAAAATATAACAAAGGATTAATCATCTCCAAACCCCCTTGTGAGATAGATCGATATGTGATGTTGCGTTTAACTGGATTGAGCCTACTACCCCAAATAGTTCTAAAAAAAATACTGTAAAGTTTGGTTTCTAAAGAAACCAGAGGGAGAAACACCATACCAATAAACAATAATTGGGGAATAAGAAAGGTCTTTGCCAAATACACCCTCTTTAGTTTAGTAGTTTGGATCTTATTCCACATCAACACTCTGTTTTCACAGAGAGTCAAAGTACAAGTCCAATTAAGTGTAGCTATGTCACTAGGGCCAAAGTGAACCCCCAAATTGGTGGCACCTGCCACACTCTGGATGCCCCCTATAGTGCCACCTAAGCCCAGGGGAACGTTTCCTATCCGTAAGGCCACACTCTTCTGTATATTTATCTTAGCCCCTGTTGCCTTAGAATAAAGCTGAAGAAGGGAAAAGGCTATGGGTCCGTCACTGTCCTGTCCCAAAAATACACAGAGATCATCGGCGTATGCCAAAACTTTCAAGGATGGGGTAACGGGAAACCAACATACCCTGAAGGGCTGTATATATCTGCAATTTATGTACTAATATATCAATGTAAATGTGTAGAGCAGGAGGCTAAGGGGCAACCCTGCCTGACTCCTTCTTAATACAGATTTTCCATCCCACCATACCATTAATGAGAGGAGAGAATGGGCCTGTGAGAGAAGACGATCCACTGAACAAAGGTGTGCGAATCCTATACGCCTTAAAATCTAAAAAGAATGTCATGAGAAATGGTGTCAAACTCTTTCTTGATCCAAGGTAAGACATAACCCTATAATGAACCCTGCAGACCCCTAGTGAAAATTTCCTAAACAAAATAAATTATCACGGAGACTCCTGCCTGAAATAGCACAAGACTGGAGCGGGAAATCAGAACTTAGGCAACTTGCTCCAATCTATGACATAAAACCATAGAGAGTAATTTAAAATCCATTATTCAGTAGGGAGATCGGCCTCCAGTTTGAGAGAGCCAATCTATCCCCATTTTATATAGAAGAATCAAAAGGCTTGTGCCAGTGATTCCTGCAAACTCATTAAGCAACATATCATTAAAGGTTTCCATTAATAATGGGGTTAACAGATCCACAAAGGTTTTATAAAAGGTGGGACCCAGGCCACCCGGACCCGTGCGGCATTACCTTTTAAGTTCAGGATAGCCCGTCTAACTTCCAATTCAGTCACCGGGTGAGTCAGAGCATCCGCACTTATGGCAAGTCAGGAACATTCAAGTTAAGTAGAAAATTTGTAAGATTTCCCTCCAGCTGGGCTGTAGTACCAAAATGAGAGAGCAAATGTCCAGAAATAAGTTCCAGTATAGCGTGAAAATCCATGTGCACTATCCCATCTTGGTCACGTACCGCATCCCATGACTTTTTCTGGACCCTCATAGAGCAGTCCCTAAAAATATCCAGGGAAGTTTTGGTACCCTGAGTACCTGCCAGTTGCTCCATTTTCAAAGATCTCACTCTACTATAAAGAGCAGATCTCATTTCCAATTTAGCATCAGCAATTTGTTGTGATCTGTCTACACCCTCAGTGTTATGCAAAGAGATGTGTCGGAATAACCGTTTCCGAAGGGATAAAAAATGAAAGTACTCCTGCCGACCTTTCCTTTTACTCTATCTTTGAAAGAGGAGTTTAACCATTTGTTTGGTCTCCACCCACCATTCCCCTACAGAATTATACCAGGCAACTAAGGTAGCTCGAACTTTCAGGAGCTCTAGTGTCTCAGCCTGAACAGTCTCATTGGTAAACATAGTGGTATTAAGATGCCAGTACCCTGTTCCATTATTATTTGTATGCAATTGTCCTAAACGGACATGTAATTCTAAGTGATCTGAGGTGGCCATCAGGTGTGTGTCAGCTGTAAGGAATGTCCAGTGTTTGTAAAGAAAATAAAGAAAGATATAATCAGTCTGGGAGGAAAGGTCACCCCTATGATGTGTATGACGACCCAACTGGTGTAGGGATCTATAGAAGTCCATCAAAGAAGCTGTAATGTAGGACTGAGTTTAAAGCAGTCGTTCACAATAAAGTTTTGTTGTCCTATATGTCTTATCCCCAAGGTCCAAAGGGCAATTAAAATCTCCCCAGAATAAGTTTCCTGTGGGTGTGCAAAACAGGTGTATCAGCCAAATAAATCACATCTGAGGGCCTTAGTTTGGGGTGTATATATGACACCTATTCTAAGGTCCTGCTGTTGAAAAGAGATGTCCAAAAACAATGTCCTCCTGGGTCCTCATCATGCACTTTATGAACGGTAACCAGCCCAGAAAACAGAATTCCACTCAATACACAGTTCTGTCCCCAAGGACCACTGAGAGGTACCCAGGCCAAGCTTTCTGGGCTTGATAAATATCGGACTCAGACTGCAAACAAGTGTCTTGAAGTAAACAAATGTCAGCCCTAGATTCATACAGGGCCTGGGCATTATGATCCTACATTTAAAGCTCCTGATACTGTTTACACTCAAAGAAACAACACTCAAAGGTCCCCGACAAGTGGTGCATAAGGTGAAAGAGGAGGGATCATAAGGCCACTTTATTTCTAACTTTTCTTCCTTGCCTGTTTCTTCTTAACCTTTGCCTGCACAGAAGGCTCACTGTCCACATCAGTGATGTCCGGCTGTGAATCAGCAAGGAGGACTCAGAATCCTTTCTTCCTCAGCTAAATGGTTTTGAAGAGCAGAAAACTGATTTGAACAAGGTGTATCATCCAATTTAGGCAGTTCAGCCTTGGCAAGATTCCGTGAGGATCTATGTTTTCCTTTGGCAGGCAAGAACTCTTCCTGTGAGGGCAGGGATGGGGTGACATATCCAGGTCTTGCAAGGGTTGTTATATAGAGTCAGGTTCAGTGAGGGGTACTACACAACTGGGGCCACAGGAGACCTCCGGAGGAACAGGTTGGACAAGTACGGGAGCAGCTATCTCAAGAGAGGTGGAGGGCACTATCGGGACCTCACGCAGAGAAGGAGCTAGTGAGTGAGGGGCTGAAGTGAGCTTTTCTTGAGCAGAGTGGACAATATCGTCCTGGTCCCAAAATGTACCCTTGTTGTGCACAGCCCATGGGCATCGGAGGAAAAGATGACCCATTTCCTCACACAGATTACATTTTGGGGAGTTCTGACAACAATTGCTTGGGTGACCGACTTGCAAACAAAAATTACAAACCAGGGCATCACAGGCATTACTACGGTGTGAAAAGGAACCACGCTGATGGCAAGTCTCAGGTTGACCGGGATAGAAACAAAAGCCACAGTCCAAACCTGGGTAGAAGCAGCTAGGTAAATGCTGAGGCCCAGCTTCAGACATGCGCAGTTTCAGGCACAGTTTCCACCCCCCTGTCCAAATATGTTCACTATCCAGGATTGGGGCAGGGCATTCCAGAACATCAGCTTGTTGCTTAGCCCAGTGTAAAATGTCTTGAATATGCAAATTTTCATTATGAATCAAAATCGTGATGGTCTTAACTGAGGAGCTAGTCAATGGAATGACAATAAAAAGGGCCCAGAGAATAGAATGTCTTAAATTATTATGTTTCAACCAGAATCTGTCCAAATGTGCAGGAGTGTTAAAGGAAACATCAAAAATTGTATCCATGGAAATATGAATGAGTGCGAAGATATCAGAGGCCAAAGAATTCATTGACTCCTTAAGCAACTTTCTAGCCAGATATATTCTGTCAGGTTGAAACTCTAGCCCACCAACATAGTTCAGCCGAACTGTGTTTCTTCTTGCCCGGGGTTTACGCAGATTGGAGAAAAGATCATCCATCCGGCACCTAGGATTGGTATAAGGTCAAGACCCATTCTGACCAGTTGGGGGGGTCAGGTAGAGGTGGAATCAAAGGGTCCAGCCTGGGTTGTGAAGGATCTGAGTCCACCCATTATGTGGATGTTCCAGGTGTCACTGGGACTGGAGGAGCACAGGTAGTAGTGGGAGTATGAGAAGTGGAAGGCTGTAAAACTGCCTCACTTATAACATGTGATGGAGTGGAGGTACAGTAGAGTCATAAGGACTAGTAAAGCATCATTATCTGGTGCAGCAGCAGGACCATCCCTAGATTCCTTCGGTAGAGATGTGGGAGAACTCACCAATGGGGGATTCACCTCAGGTAAAATCGCTGATGCAGAAAGAGGAGTAGTCGGAATAGCAGAGGAAATGTCCGCACCATCCACCATGCGAGGGAGAGCCTGAATTGAGGTCACTGTAGGAGGGTCTCCCAGGAACCATTGCTTACCATCAGGAGCTAAAATCCAACCTGCAGCTTTCGTGCTCGCCCGGGACCAGGAATCACGTTGGCTTCTTAGGCTGATTTACAATTGCTCCAGCTTGGTCTTGGTTTTCAACAAAATCTACATCATCAGCATCATTAATTTGCCATTCAGTCGGCAACGGGTCACTATGTAAGACAGCGCTCACCGGAGAGTCCACAACACATAGTCCTGGGGCACCCACCGCAGGGGCTAGGGCAACCTGTGACACAGTAGAATCCATTATAAAAAGGTGCTGAATAGCAGAAGCCTGCTCATTAGTAGCAGTATCCATGTCCTGAGATAAGTCTGTATCGACAATATTATCTGGAATATCCATAGAACTACTAAAAACAATAGTGTTCCATCCTTCTCCTCCACAACTTCTGCAGCATTTTAACCAGCCAGGTGAAAACTCTCCTCCATGTCCTCCTCCTCAGAATCCATGTCCACCATCAAATTGGGCCTCCCACCCTGCCTATAGGAAGTGACAGCACCCCTGCCAGCCACAAAGGAGCAGGAATTTCCCCTGTCCGGGCCAGATTTCCTCTATTCACTAAAAAATACCACCAACAAATGCCTGGTTCAATTTCAGGTGGCACCCATCTGTATCCCCTTCCCTGGGACAAGGCTGAAAATAGGCAAGAAATTGTCTAGTCCTCCTTCACAGTCAACAAAAACTAAATAAATAACCGAGATGTGGTACACCAGGAACCACGACTGGGAGGTAACTACCAGGGTGTGCTCTATTCAGGAGGGATAGAGAGGGTAAAAAGGGAGGGGGGGCTCTTCAAGTCAGTGAAGGCATAAGGGGCCACCAGGGCTGGATTAATTACATCCCAGAGTGCTGAAGGAACTGGCGGATGTCTTGGTGAAACCCCTGGTGGAGCTCTTCAGCATCTCTTTGAGGACAGGGTGGGTGCCCCAGGACTGGAAGGTGGCACATATAGTGCCTATCCACAAGGGAGGATCAAGGGAGGTGGCAGGGAACTACAGGCCTGTCAGCCTGACATCAGTGGTGGGCAAGGTGATGGAGGGCATTGTCAAGGAGAGACTGGGGGGGGACCTGGAAAGTTGGGGTGCCTGGGCGATAGCATGGATTCGTCCCGGGAAATCGTGTCAGACAAACCTTGTGGAGTTCTGTGACTGGGTGACAAGTGCCTTGGACCTGGGTAGACCAGTGGATTTCCTCTTTCTTGACTTCAGCAAGGCGTTTGACCCTGTGCCTCACATGGGCCTGTTGGATAATCTGGGAGAAATGGGGGTTGGGAACCAGATGATCAGATGGATAGGCAATTGGCTCCAGAACTGGACCCAGAGGGTCGTGGTTGGCGGGATAGTCTCATCCCCAAGGAGGGTCATTAGTGGAGTCCCTCAGGGATCGGTCCTTGGGCCCCTCCTGTTCAACGCCTATGTCTCTGACATAAGGAAGGGTATCAGGAGAGAGATGAGTGTCTTTACGGATGACTCAAAACTGGGGGCAGTGGTGGAAGGGGAAGGGAGGGTGGCCCACAGGTGGACCTGCAAGTTCTGGAAAGGTGGTCGAAAGCGGAAGCTGAGGTTCAATGCAGGAAATGCAAGGTACTGCACCTGGGAGCCAGAAACCCAGGCCAAGTGTACACCCTGGGGGATGCTACAAGTCTCGATAGCAGAGAGGGACCTGGGGGTGGTGGTGGATATCAAGATGAACAACTCGGAAACTTGTAGGAGGGCAGCAGTAAAGGCTAACAGGATGCTTGGATGCATCGCTAGGGGGCTCACCTCCAGAAGGAGGGAAGTGATACTCCCACTGTATAACTGCTTGGTGAGGCCGCACCTCGAGTACTGCGTGCAGTTTTGAAGGCCACATTTAAAGAGGGACATTGAACTCCTGGAGAGGGTCCAGAGGAGGGCAACCAAAATGATTTGGGGCTTGGGGGATAGGACCTATGGGGAGAGGCTCGAAGAGCTAAATATGTACACATTGGAAGAGAGAAGGGACCGGGGGGACATGATAGAGGTCTTCAGGTACATGAAGGGGATAAATAGGAGAGGAGTAGTCAGGGTGCTTTGAAGGAAGTGGGGGCAACTAGAAGTCATGGGTGGAAGCTGGAGGGAGGGAGATTCAAGGGAGAAAGGAGGAGGTGCTGCTTCACTGAAAGGGTGGTGGAGCCATGGAATGCGCTGCCCAGGGGGCTGGTGGAGGCAGAAACAGTGGAGGGGTTCAAGAGGGGGTGGGACAGGTACAGGGGAAGGGTTCTGGAAGCAAAAACCAGTGCAGTGAGAATATCCGGGACTGGAAGGCAGAAGCCGAGGCAGCAAGGTCAGCTCCCAGGGTGGGGCTGACCAAACAACAGACCACAGAGGACCATTATGCCTATTCTGCTAGCATTTTAGTATGTTAGTATAAAAGCAACTGCAGTACAGGGTAGACAGGGGATGCTGAGGCATTGTGGGTCACCCTTGAGCCATGTAATGGCACTGCAATTTTTGCATAGGCATGATCCACAGGCCTCCAGTACAGGGAGGAGGTGGACAGGGCAATGGTGAAGAAATCCATGAGATGGCAGCAAAGGAGGTACTGCTGCTGGGTGATTTTAATATGTCATACATGGACTAGACCATTCCGGCAGCTGCATCAGCCAGGAGCAAAGATATCCTGGAAGCCATACATGCAGCAGGCCTCAGGCAGTTAGTGCTAGAACCCACCATGGACAGGGCGGTTCTGGACCTGGTGCTAACCAGTGGAGACAGAGTCAAGGAAGTTCAGGTGGAGAGGCACCTGGGGTTCAGCGACCACCACACAGTGTGGTTTAATATGAGTACAGGGACACAGTCAAGCCACACAAAGGCAAGGATCATAGATTTCAGGAGGATCTACTTCACTAGGATGGGAATATGTAACCAAGAAGCCCTGGCGAGGAAGGATATCAGAGGTGGGGGTGGAGGAACAGTGGGCACTCCTAAAAGGAGCCATAGTGGAGGTAACAAACCAGTGTATTAGGCAGAGAGATAAGGGCAAAAGAAGGAAAAAGCCACTGTGGTTCTCAAAGGATGTTGCTGAGAAGGTAAGGGTTAAAAAGTTGGCTTTTAGAAAATATAAGAAGTTACAGAAGGAAGAAGATAGGTGGGCGTGCCTAAATAGACAGAGGCAAACAGGTAGGGCAGTTAGGAGCGCAAAGGCGCTAACAGAAGAAAGGAAAGTGCAGACGGTAAGGGACGGGGACAAGACATTTTATAGGTACATCAGTGAAAAAAGGAAGGCCAGGGGTGGGACTGTAAGGCTCAGAAGGGAAGAAGGGGAGGGTATGGAGAGTGACCAAGAAAAAGTGTCAGTACTGAACGAATACTTCTGCTCTGTATTCACTAAAAAAGTGGAGGGAGAGGGGCCAAAACTAGCCACCAGAATCGAAGGGGGGGGGGAGGGAGGTGAACACCAGTCCTTTTACAGAAGAGAGAGTCCTAGAGGAACTCATAAAACTGAGAGTGGACAAAGCAATGGGGCCAGATAGCATGCACCCTAGGATATTAAAGGAACTAAGGATGGTGCTGGCCGCACCACTGACAGACCTGTTTAATGAATCCCTCAATACAGGTGTGGTTTCAGAGGGCTGGAGGAGGGTGCATGTAGTCCCTCTTCATAAAAGCGGAAGCAGGGAGGAGGTGGTCAACTATAGGCCAGTCAGCCTCACCTCAGTAGTATGGAAGATTATGGAGGTGCTTCTTAAGGAAAGGATTGTGGAACATTTGGAATCCAGCGGAACACAGGATCCAAGGCAGCGTGGATTCTCAGTGGAGAGATCATGTCAGACAAAGCTGATAGATTTCTTTGACTGGGTGACAAAGGAGGTGGATATGGGGGGGGCAGTAGATGTCGCCTACCTCGATTTCAGCAAGGTCTTTGACACCGTCCACATAAGAGGCTGGTAAACAAGCTGGAGCTCTTGGGTGTCGGCTGAAAAGGTGGTGAATTGGGTCAATAATTGGTTGAGGGGACAGAAAGCAGAGGGTGGTGGTAAATGGGGTCCAATCCGAGGAATGGGGGGTGGCCAGTAGGGTACCACAGGGATCAGTCCTGGGGCCATTTCTTTTTAATGTCTTCATTAGCAACATTGCTGAAGTACTGGAAGGGAAGGTTTGCCTATTTGCAGATGACACCAAGATCTGCAATAGAGTAGACACTCCAGAAGGGGTGGAGAAATATGAGGAGGGACTTAGGGAAGCTGGAAAAATGGTCCAAGGTATGGCAACTAAGATTCAATGAGATGAAGTGAAAAAGCATGCACCTGGGGCACAAAAACCCTGAGTAGAGTTACAGGATGGGGGGGGGGGAGTTACTGACAGTCACAAGGGATGAAAGGGATTTGGGAATAATCATTTCAGATGACTGAAAAGTCACCAAGCAGTGTAGAGAGGCAGTGGGGAGGGCCAGTGATATGCATAGGAAGGGGGGTATCCCTAGCAGAGGAAAGGAGGTGGTGATGCTACTGTATAGAACACTGGTGAGACCTCATCTGGAATATTGTGTTCAGTTCTGGAGGCCGCATTTGTGGAAGGACATAGACAGGCTGGAGGCTGTTCAGAGAAGGACAACTAAGATGGTGAAGAGCTTGCAACAGAAGGCATATGAGGAGAGATTAAAGGACCTCAGTTTGTACACACTGGAAGAGGTAAGAATGGGGGGATATGATTGAAACCTTCAAGTATCTTAAAGGCATCAACAAGGAGCAAGTAGGAGACAATCTTTCAGTTTAGGAGATGTATAAGAACAAGGGGGCATGATATGAGATTGGAGGGGGGCAGGATAAGGGGGAATGGGAGGAGGTTTTTCTTCACGGAAAGGGTGGTGGATGTATGGAACAGCCTACTCCAGGAGGTAGCTGGAGCAAACACAGTGGGCGGATACAAAAAGCATGGCATAGACATGAAGGAACCCTAGAGTTGGGAAAGAGAGGCTAAAGCTGATGACCAAGTAGGGTCAGTGGTCGCTGATACCGGTAGGGAAAATGGGCAAACTGGATGGGACTAGCGATCCTTATTTGCTGTCAAATTCTATGTTTCTGTGTTTCTTAAAGGTGGCCAGGCAATGTGCCAAGGCTGTGGGGAAAGTCAGTGGGGTACAGGGGTGCATAGGGAGAGGTATCACCAGCAGAAGAAAGGAAGTGATGATGCCTCTGTATAAACCATTAGAGAGACTTCATCTGGAGTATTGTGTCCCAGTTCTGGAGGCCACATCTACATAAGACATAGACAGGTTGGAGGCAGTTCAGAGAAGGGCAACAAAAAAGGTGCAGGGCCTGCACCAAAAGTCATATGAGGGAGAGACTGGAGGACCTCAATCTGTATAGCCTGGGGGGATATGATAGAGACCTTCAAATTTCTCAAGGGCATAAATAAAGTACAAGAGGGTAGCATCTTTCAGAAAAAGAGATGTTCTAGAACAAGGGGTCATGGCACAAGGCTGGGTGGGAGTAGACTAAGGGGTAAAGTGAGGAAGTATTTCTTCACAAAAAGGGTTGTGGATGCATGGAACAGCCTCCCAGCAGAGGGGTAGGGGCAAATTCGGTGGGGATTTCAAAAATGCATGGGATTTGCATAGAGTACCCTAGCAATAGGTAGGAGAACAAAGCCAGAGATCAAGAAGGGTCTTTGATTTTTGCAGCAGGGAAAATGGGCAGACTAGGTGGGCCTGGCAGTCCTTATCTGCCGTCAAATTCTGTGTATCTCAATCAGTCAATCAATCAAAGTCTTTAACCAGGCGATCACCGTTGAGCAAGATAATTTTCGAGGTGGACCTGGGTTTGTTAACAAGGAACAAGGGACAATATACATGGGATGCAACACACAAGAAAATAGTAATAATACAAATAAAGTGAGATACAATAATACAGTATATACTGTACAAAGTATCAGCAGGTAGCATTGACAGTAGTATATGTTTGGAACAGAAGATACAGCTAGTTTTGGGTAGGACACAATTTTTCATAAAAGTAAAGAAATATACGTATCAGGTGTACCGAACACAAATAAAACCTAATATGAAAAGATATATAGTGATACGGTTTGGAGAATTTAGAGCTGGAACCAGGGTCAAAGGAGTGGAAGGGCAGATATGGGGTAGAAAAGGGAGAGGGAAGAGTCGATTATAGATGTGATCAGTCTTTAACAGCAGTAATTAGAGTGTGCTGGACTTATAGGAGTCACTATTTAGGGTAGACAGGCACAGGACTCCTTATTATGATGTAGATATAGAGATTTAAAAGCTGCTAGGCTGATGGGGTGAGTTAATTTCAAAGTTTTTTTTCAGCTTCTTCCATAGTTGAGGGAGAACAAAGCTGATGGCTGCTCTGCCAATGCGAGATTTTGCTTTGTAAACATAAAGGTAGATATATGAGGTGCTTCTCAGGGCATACTTCCCCGGAGTGCACAAAGGTAAACAGACAGAGCTATACTGGGGCAGTTTATTTGAGATAGCTTTGTACGTCCAAACCGCAGCATTTTTTTGCCGTCTGTAAGCAACGGATGACCATCCCACTGCCGTGTACAATGCACAGTGGTGGGTTGAGTATGGAAGACCCATGATAAATCTTATGGCTCTGTGATAAAGCGTATTGAGTTTGGCTAGGGTACCTGCAGATCCCTGACTATACAGAAAGTCTGCGTAATCCAATAGGGAAAGAAAGGTAGTTTGACCCAGTTTCAGTTTAGCGTCTCTTGTGAGGAGATTATTAATCCTAAAGACCAGACGAAGTCTTTGTTTAAGTTTCTTTGCCAGTACTTCTAAGTGATCTGTGAAAGTAATCTATATCAGATGGACATCAATTGTTGGCAAGCTGATTATGAAATTATGGAAATGTAGTTTCAGGTGCAGCCTCTGCTAAAGTGTGTTCAAAATGAAATACACTTTACCATGCTATTTGAAGATTTGACCTTCGGGCAAATTGATTTGAACACCGTTGCAGTATATAGACAATACGTAAGTGGCTCCCTTTACACTTAGCTGGGACAGCTAATGTTTAAAAGTATCAAAAAGGGGAAAGACGGTCCAGTTAATGAATTGCTGTCAAAAAGAAAAATGACCGTACTCTAAGATCGAATGAAACCTCGTCACTGGTTCTTCCCTTGTGCAAATCGAAAATTAGACAAAAAGCATTTTCTCACCAGTACAATAGCAGTTTTAACGAATGTCTTAAAAGTTATTTGTTTGATTTAGTGGTTTGCACTTGCTTCTAAATAAATGTTAGGTTCTATATTTCTATTGTACTTTGTACATATGATTATCTTATGCCTGTATTGGTATATAATAACTGGTCAGCAATTTTCCTATAGACTAGACCAGTTGATGTTTCCCGTACAACTGGCTGGTTCTTATGACATTCACGCGCTATGCCACTCAACTGATGCCGCTCCTGCATTGGCTCAAGGAATGGATTGGGCGGCTGTACACTTTGAAAGATGGCGCTCGTCTGTTGCTTCACGAGAACCTGCCACAAAAGAAAATGATCATCCCTTCTTTATTTTTAAACTGTATCTGGTTGATCCAGCCTTGTACCCCACTAAATATCTGGTTGATCCTGTCGTCCGACCGTT
This sequence comes from Neoceratodus forsteri, assembly GCA_016271365.2. Lineage (NCBI taxonomy): Eukaryota > Metazoa > Chordata > Ceratodontiformes > Ceratodontidae > Neoceratodus > Neoceratodus forsteri. Next base: position 416,043,313 of record JADMNL010000024.1, on the reverse strand, counting down.
TTGGCACCGGAGCGTGCCCACAGAGCGTCATCCTAGACGTGAACTCGAGGTGACAAACTGTAAGTAAATTTGAAAAAAAAAAGAGCATCAGGCACCAAATTAAAAAAAAAGGAAAGAAAAGGGAGATGGCAGCAGAAAGAGGGAGTCACAGGTAGTGTGTGTGTGTGTGTGTGTGTGTGTGTGTGAACACTAAAGACAGGCAGGAGTGAGTGTGAGTGTGTGTGTGTGTGTGTGTGAAAAATAGATGCTTAGTATATTATAAAAAATAAAAAATGGGGAAGTGTGTAGCGTACTCAGATTTAATACACCCCCTTGGTGTGGGATACTTTAATAAACCCCTCGGGCTTCACCCTCAGGGTTTGTGTAACATCCCACACCCGGTATGCATTAAATTCTCAACACACACTTCCCCATCATTTATTCTCTATATATTGCATGTTTCATGTCATGCCTGTAAACAGACCTGGTGATCAAATAAAACGGAAACTGAAATTGAAGCTGATCAAAACCATCCTGACGGAAAGGTTGGTCGTATTCCTTGAGGCAAACAGACTCTAGGATAGCAGGCAGCATAGGTTTATGCCATGGCAGGGAGGTCACACCCAAAAAATTGACCAGCTTCTTTGACTGGGTCAGTAAGGTGGTAGACCGGGCCAGGCAGTAGGCATACCATATCTTGACTTCAGCAAGGCCTATGACCTAGTCCCCCACAAGTGGCTGATCAAACAGCTGGAAGAAACATAGAAGTTGACGGCGGATAAGGACCGCAAGGCCCATCCAGTCTGCCCATTTCTTTTTCTACCTTATAAATGTGCCATCGGCCTTTGCTCTGTCAGTGACCTATCTATTCATAGTCATTTGTATTGCTCCCTATGCCTATCCCATGCCTGTTTGAAGCCCTGCACTGTATTCATAGCCACCACTTCTTGTGGTAAGCCATTCCATGCATCTACCACCCTTTCTGTGAAAAAGAATTTCACATTCCCCTTAATCGGCCTCCCTCTAATCTCAAGACATGGGGACAGGGAGAGAAACTGATCAGGTGGATGGCAAACTGGCTTGGGGTAGAATGCAGTGGTGTTGGTGGTGGGTAGCACTCAGGGTGAGGAAGTTACTAGTGGGGTTATGCAGGGGTCAGTGCTTGGTACAGTCCTGTTCAATGTGTTTTAACGTCACACTGGAGACAGCACCAAAGGCAAGAGGTGCCTTTTCATGGACGATACCAAGCTCAGTGGCATAGGGATCTGAAAGAGGACCTGGTGAGGTTGGAAAGGTGGTCTGAGTCTGGCAACTGGGTTTCAAAGCAAAAAAGTACAAAGGTTCCAATGCAAAAAAAAGTGCAAAATAATAATGTGCTTCAACGTTGACTCCTGTGATTATTGCCTGTGGGTCATATCAGATTACACTACACTATACTGTAGGGGTATGTGAATACCTTATCCTGAGTACTCTGGTGGAATATTCTATTTGGGCCACAAATATTCAGGTATTCGGTATTCATATTTGGGTATTTGTGGGGGAGTGTAATTGAAAAAAAAACAGTTCTCCACCCTCCTCCCCAGCCTAAATCCTTAAATCCAAGCCCCCTCATCCCACCCACCCTCTGTTAGGATAACCAATCCCACCACCCTCCTCCCCCCAGTACCCACAATTTGATATTTAAAACTCCCACGAGGGGCGAACAGCACAACCTGCCCACCTCCATGGCCAGCCACCATCTAAGTGCTCATTTGCAACTAAAGAACAAGAATCACCCCACCCTGGCTGGCAGCACCAACAAACAAAATTGTCCACCCAGCAGCACCCAATTCTTGCATGCATCCCACTGTTATAACAAGAAGACAATTAGCTTAACCCCCAGTAGCCAGCTGCTTGCTGCAGAATAAAAAACTACAGTTGCACTCACTCTGTATAGTGAAAAGATAAGCTAATCATTTCACTATACAGAGCAGACAAGCGCGGAGTGCTTTTCTTCTGTAGCAGGTGTGCCATGGAGAAGGATGGATGTGCCAGTTGCCTTCCTGTTATGACACTGATGCATGCAAGAATTGGGGTTCTGGGGGAAGGATGATGGTCAGTGGGTGCTGCCAGTTGGGGGTGGGGAAATAGATTTCTTTAAGGGCAAATGAGCACTTAGAGGGCAGCCGTCGTGGAGGCAGACAGATTATGCTGGTCACCCATTGTGGGAGTTTTTCTAACTTAAAATATCAAATTGTAGGTGCTGGGGAGAAGGGTGAATTGAGGTACTAACAAAGGACCGCATGGCCCACCTAGTCTGCCCATTTCCCTTCCTAACGGATAAGCTGCAGATCCTAGTTAACCAACAGCCTACTTCCTCCTACCCCCCACTAGAACTGCCTTATGTCTATCCCATGCATTCTTGAATTCCTCCACTGTTTTTGACTTTACAGCCTCCTCAGGAAGGCTGTTCCATGCATCTACAACCCTCTATGTGAAGAAATACTTCCTTACATTACCTCTGAGCCGTCCCCCTCTATCTTCAAATTGTGCCCTCTTGTTCTTGCACATCTCTTTTTCTGAAAGATGCTACCCTCTTGGATTTTGTTGATTCCCTTGAGGTATTTGAAAGTTTCTATCATGTCCCCTCTCCCTCCTTTCCTCGAGGCTATACATCTTAAGCTCCTTTAGTCTTTCTTCATATGTCTTCTGGTGCAGACCCTGCACCATTTTGGTTGCCCTCCTCTGGACAGCCTCCACCCTGTCTATGTCTTTCTGAGATGGGGTTTCCAGAACTGTACACAGTACTCCAGATGTGGTCTTACCAACTGTCTGTACAGAGGGCCAACAACTTCCTGTTTTCTACTGGTGATGCCTCTCCCGATGCATCCCAGTATTCCCCAGCCCTCCTTACTGCCTTCTCACATTGCTGACCCACCTTTAGGTCATCTGATATGACTACCCCCAGGTCCCTTTCCATTTTTGTTGCTGTCAGTATCTCACCCCTATTGTGTACTCTTCCCTGGGTTTTGTTTCCCAGGTGCATTATTTTGCACTTTTTGCATTGAATCAAGCTGCCATACATTTGACCATTCCTCCAACCTTGCCAAGTCCCTTCCCATCCTTTCCACCCCCCTTGTGTATCAACCCTGTTGCAGATCTTTGTGTCATCTGCTAAGAGACATACTTTCCTTCTAGTCCTCGTAATGTCACTTATAAAGACATTAAAAGGACCGTCCTAGTACTGAACTCTGCGGTACCCCACTAATAACCCTCCTTTCTTCACTGTGGACTCCATTTACTATTACCCACTGTGTCCTGTTGTCCAGCCAGTGTTTTACTAGCTACCACCCTGGGACCCACTCCCCAGGCTGGCTAATTTGTCTATTAATCTTTGTGCCGGTCTGTGTCAATGCCTTGCTAAAGTTTAGGTAGGCACGTCCACAGCCCTCCTGGTCTACTACTTGGTCACCCAGTCAAAGAAATCAATTAGATTTGTCTGACATGACCTTCCTGCTGTGAATCTATGCTGCTTTGGGTCCTGAGCCCCACTGGCCTCTAAGTACTCAACAATTCTTTCCTTCAGCAGTGATTCCATCATTTTCTTTACCACTGAGGTCAAACTGACAGGTCTGTAGTTTCCTGCCTCTGTCTTGCTCCCACTTTTGTGAAGGGGAATCACATCCACCCTCCTCCAGTCCTCAGGTACCACACCATCCTCCCATGATTTATTAAAAAGGGTAATCAGTGGTGTCACTAGTTCTTCTCTTAGTTCTTTTAGAATTCTGGGGTGAATCCCATCAGGCCCCATTGCTTTATCCACCTTCAGTTTTAGGAGTTCTTTCAGAACCCTTTCTTCTGTGAAAGGACAAATATCAACCCCCCTATCCAGAATGCTTCTATTGACTGGATTAGGTATCTTCCCCTGCTTTTCCGTTGTGAATACTGAACAGAAATATTCGTTTAGTATCCCTGCTTTTTCACTGTCGCTCTCTGCCCAACCACCTTCCTCTTTATTCAGCCTCAGTATCCCTGCCTTAGTCTTTCTTTGCTCCTTAATGTACCTATAAAAGGTTTTATCCCCCTTCTTAACCGAGTTGGCTATCTTTTCCTCGGTTTGTGCCTTTGCTATTCTTACTGCCTTCCCCGCTTCCTTCTGCTTTAACTGGTACAGTTCTCTGTCCTGCTCCTTCTGTGTTCCCTTATACTTCCTGAATGCTATCTCATTCTCCCTTACTTTCCCCACTACTTTTTTTGAGAACCATAGAGGTTTTTTCTTTCATTTTGATTTGTTTATTTCCTTCACACAAAGGCTTGTTGCCTCTGTGATGGCGGTTTTAATGTTTCCCCATTGTTGCTCCACCTACCTTCTTGCCTGTTTGCTAGTGCTTTCTGAAGCAGCTCCCATTTACAAAATCAGCTGTCTTGAAGTCCAGTACCTTCACTTTTGTGTGTGCTTGACTCTACAGCTAAGTTTATCGTGAACCACACTGTTTGGTGGTCGCTTGTTCCCAGATGGCTAACCACTTCAAGATCAGAGATCCTCTCTCCGTCCCCATTTGAGAGTACCAGGTCTAAGATTGCTTCCTCCTGAGTGGGTTCCAAAACTACCTGTCTGAGGCATGCCCCCTGTAGGGCATTGAGAATGGCCCTGCTCTTGGATGTGGCTGCAGCAAAGGTGCTGCAGTTAACATCTGGCATATACAGGTCCCCCATCAGCAATACCTCCCCTTTCTCTGCCATCCCAAGGATGCTTTCTATCAATTCCTTGTCTATTTCCTCCCCCTGAGACGGGGTCTGTATACAACCCCTGTGCGGACTGTGGAGCCATTTCCAGTCTCCAGGGTGACCCACAGTGCCTCCTCTCCTCCCTGTTTACCCTTTAGTTCACCATTTTATGTGTTTTTGTTTTACATAAAAAATACTGTTGTTTTCTGTCATACCGGACTCTTTTCCTTTCTATGTCTTGCCATGTAGCCCCTCATCCATTCTCAAGATCGAGGTCCCCGTTCTTGGTCACCCGCTGCCACTGTGACCCCATTGAGCCATGATTCTTGGGCATCACAATCACTTTCCAACATGGTCTTTGTATATAAACAAGCTGCCTTCTTTACTAGAGGACATGCATACCTTAATGTACGCTGACAATATAATCTTGTACACTAATTCCTCTTCAGTGGATCATATAAACATAGCTTTAAACACAGATTTTCAAGTTCTCGATAGAAGGTTAAGAGACCAGTGCCTGCTTTTAAATACAGTAGTAGCAAAACTAAAAGCATGCTTTTTGGTACTAGACAATGCACCACCATGAGTGACCCTTTGTAGTTCTTGATCAAAAGGGACTGCATTGAACAGGTCTCCCCAGTTCAAATATCTGGGAGTTATCCTTGATTCTGGATTATCTGACTCATTACATATAAAAATGCTATGTTGGAATATTAATCAATGATTGGGAGCTTTGTTTAGATTACAAAACATTCTTACTGAATAAGCTCAATTTGCTATTGCCAATAATGTTCTGCTGTCCATTATGAATTATAATTCCTTCTTGTTTCATGGTCTATTGAAATTCAACATGACCTTATTAACCACAACATTTCACATATTTGCAGATTTGTACTAAAAAAAAACTTTTGTACTCATCATTGTACACTATATCAATTAACTGGGTGGCTTTCTCCGGCTTTGAGTTATATTTACAGTCTTAATTGTTTAACACATAATGTATTAAATTTAGGTCCCTTATCACCACTGTCAGTCTTGTTACATCAAAGGAAATTAGATAGGGCCCTTCGCTCTAACTCATCAGTTTCACTAACACTTCCTAGGGTGCGAACTTGTGCTGGAAAATGTGCCTACTCTGTCTCAGTTCCTATTAATTGCAAAACATTACCATTAGAAATCCAAGATTTACAAAGTCATGATAGTTTTAAAGTCACATTAAAGAAACATTATGCAGACTCTCTTATATGTAAGTGCTAGTCCATCTGTAAATATGTGCTTGGTGTATTGTATTTGTAATTTTCCTGTATGTGATATGTTTATTGTGTAACACCTTGACTGTATTTTATGGTCCCTGGTCATGTTTGAAAAAGGGCCTTGGCCCATAACACTTACCCAGTTAACAAAAGTCAAATAAATAAATAAATAAATGATCAGCAGTCTTACAAGTAGTCAGAGGTCCCCATGCAAATGGCTCACAGGGTCATTTACAAATGACAAGCCACACAGATCAGGCTCAGCAGAGGGTGGGTGGATGCAGGATGCAGAGCTCGTTCCATGCATGCAATCCCTATTCTTTTCTCCATTTTCCTAAACAACCTTCCCTCTGTCTGCTCTTCCACCTCTGTCTGCATGTACGCAGATGATACGGTTCTCTTCTCCTCAGGCCTTTCCATCACTGATGTTGCATCCAGACTTCAGCATGACTTCAATAAAGTTCAGCTCTGGTTCAGCTCCCATCAGCTTTCCCTTAATGCCAAGAAGACAATCTCAATGACCTCTGGTACCAGGCAGAGACTCTCTTGGCTCCCCTCCTATCTTACCTCATCTTTATGTATTCTACCTCCGCCTGACCATTCCCCTAGGTCTTATGACCCTCGGCTACTAGCAACCCCGTGGCGGTCTACTGTCGTAGGACATAAGGCCTTCTCTCATCACTTCCCTATGCTATGGAATGCCCTGCCTCCCCAGATTCACCACTCCTCCCCCACTCCATCTCCTTAGCCCTTCACAATGTTTTGCTGTGAATTGCTCCTGTGGCTACTGTCTGTAATCCTTACCTTGCTGCTTGCTACTGCTCCATCCTCTGCTCTCCACGATAGTCACACATCACTGTTCCAAGGGTTAATTACAAATGGATTCTACTATAGCACTTCAAGGTATATTTCTTGGCTAATTTTTGCACTGTTAATCTGTTATGACTCTCTGTTATTGTAACGTGAATGTGATATGCTCAGAATGTTTGTATCCTTGGCTATTTTTTTTTTGTACTGTTAATCTGTAATGACCTTGATGTACTGTAAATGCATTTTATTTTCCCTATTACCTCCCCAAGAATGCACCAGGAGACAAACAATTTGCTGCTTGGTGTGCCTTTCCTGGTGAAACATTTCTATAAATAAAAAAATGCCTATTTTGTGCACACTCACCATTCCAGGAGACGGGCAGAACATGGGGGGATGTCAGTCCAGCTGGATGAAGTGTGACTCTACTGGATCACACAATACCAGCTGGGCACTCCTACATCACTGGATTTGGTCATCAGAGAGGCCATTCTTACTCGAAAGGCCCCACTGTAGGCTGTAAGCCACTGGTGGTGGAGGGGTACAAGAAAGGAGTTAAAACCCAGATAAGGCAGGGTGATAGAGCTGGAAGGTGGCACTGAAGGAGACAAGACTGTCGAGTTGGAACAATAGTAATTAAAAAAAAAACCCAGCATGCCAGGAAGCTGGAAACTTGTCAATAATTCTAAAGTCAGAAACCGGGCTGTATGGGAAAAGAGACAGACAGATAAAAGAACCGTACTGTATGTCCCATTGAAATTCTGGTTCTTACATTGTTTCCAAGACCCTAAGGCTTCTAAAAGACAAATAAACATGTTGCAACATCAGCATTCTGTGCTTTTTCATCCCTTTTATGGAACTGTAAATTGGTATGGCTCTTTTAAAACTTGCGTTCCTCAGAGACTTTCACTGGCATATGTCTAGGCATGTGTGAGTGATTACATAGGACACTGTCTCATACCTTCTTGCTTTATTATTGAGAAGGCTGATCCCACCCCCTCTCTGGAATGCTGTTGATTGATGTCTGCGCACATTCCTAACCTTCAGACAAGTCCGTTTCTTGTGAGTTTGCCTCTTAAGGAATTTTTCTATACTGTACCTAGATTCAAACCAGACCTCTCTGCTCTTTTTAGACCATGCTGCTCCATGATAAGGAGGCAGTGTGGTTCAGTAATTAGTTCACTGGCTGGAAACCACAAGATCAGAGGTGCAAATGCAACTAGAGCCAAATTCTAACTGCATGACTCTGGGCAGGCTGTTAACCTCCCAGTTCCGCAGTCCACTCAGCTATGAAATAGGGATAACTTCTGGCACCTAGCCACTGAAACGGGATGGATGACTGATAGACAGGCCTACAATGCTGCTCGGAACAGGTGCTCATGGGCCGTCCATAAAGCCAAGGCCAACCATTACCAGGCCACCCTCACCACCTCCTGGGGGCATGCCTGGACCTTCTGGGACAATATTAAACAGCTAAATGGGAAATTGTGCTCCCCTTCCCCATCCCAGCTCACTATTGATGGCTCTACCTCCACCGACCCTGCCTGCATTGCTAACTGCCTTAACACCTCCTTTACTGACCTTAGCTCTGTCCGCCCCAGTAATTTTTTTGACCCACCCCCTAGCCTACCTCCCCCTGTCCTCCAGCACCCCTGCTTTCACCTATGCAAGGTATCTGCCCAGGAAGCCAAACCTCTCCTAATTAAAGCGTTAAAAAGCAATAGTCCCAGCAGAGACTCCCTGGACCCCAGTATTCTCCTGCTGGTGCTGGATGAAGTCCTTGCCCCACTCACCAGCCTACTTAAGCGATCACTGCCTGGGGCAATTCCCACTGCATGGAAAACTGCCACAGTCACGCCCACTCATAAAGGGGTGACAGGTCCTCCTGCCAGCATTGCACCAATCTCCATCCTCCCCCTCCAAAGCTCTAAAAAGTGGTGGCCATTCAAATCACTGAATATTTGACTAAGCATAACATCTTATGCCCAGAGCAGCATGGCTTCTGTGCTGGTCACAGTACGGCACTGCACTAGTTGAGTTTTCCAATTTCCTACATTCCTCCCTGGGCGCCAGCTCCCTAGCTGGTGCAGTGTTCATTGACCTCTCAAAGGCATTCGACACTGTCTCCACCTCTTCTGCTGGATGCCCTCTGCCACACTGGTTTCTCTGCTGGCTCCTCGCATGGTGTTCGAGCCATCTATCCGCTGCTCTCAGTGTAGTCAAAATCAATGGGACACTCTCTGAAACTTGTCCCATCCACTCAGGGGTACCCCAGGGCTCCATCCTGGGCCACCTACTCTTTACACTATATCTAAACACCCTGCCCAGTGCATGCTCTGGCAAAATTCTTATGTATGCAAATGATGCTGTCATTTTTGCCACCCACCGTAATCCCATCTCCCTTCAGGACTCTCTACAACACTCTTACAATGATGCTGAAGCCTGGTTTAAGGAGCACAGACTCATCATTAATCTCAAAAAAACCAAGACAATGCTCTTCGACCACCCCCAAAACAAAGCTTGCAACAACCCACTTCTTATCCTCCCTAGCACCAAACAACCGCTTGAACAAGTCTGCTCCTACAAATAGCTTGGGGTTACCTTCGACTCAGCCCTCACCTTCCACACCCACATTAATGCCCTTGTATCCACCACTAACACACGGCTTGGCATCCTCTACCGCTATAAGGATTGCCTCCTCCCTGATGATCTTCGACTTGCTGTTACGTCATCAGTACTGTTCTTTGTCGACTATGGCCTGCCAGTTTATGGTGCTGCTGACACTACTGCCCTCAAAAAAATCCTCCTCACCCTAAACAAGGCTTGCAGGCTGATTACTGGTGCCCCCAGGCTCACACATACATGTCAACTCTATGACAGGGCAAAACTCCTTAACCTAGATGAACAGCTCCACTCACCAAACCTGCCTCCTCACAAAAAACTCTCCTGGGCTCTCCTCCTGGGGTGACAGCAGCCCCATCCACTATGCACCCCACCCACTATTGCAACCCAAACCGCCAACAAGACCACTCTACTGGTCCCCAGATCCAGGACCACCCATGGTCAGAGGTCCTTCTTCTACAGAGCCCCATATTGATTTAACTCTCTCCCTGCACCCATCTCCAATGCTCCCACAATCTCCAACTTCAAAACCGCCCTTCGGAGCCAACTGTTTAACAGTCGCAGCTGCTTCTGTCTCTAATTGGTGCCTCGCCACTATCTCTCTACACTAGACAATGCCCACTGGGTGGCACTCCACCTCACTCCCCATTTCTCCCCTGTGCATCCTGCTCCGGTTGTAACCAGCATGTGCTCAGCTGTATCACTGGAAATGCTACTAGATTGTACAATGTAGCAAACCTTTCTGTGTAACTCTAAGTCAGTGACCTGTATTCTGTAACCTAAATGCTCTGTCTGTCCTCAATGTATGTAGGTATTTTGTAAATGAGCTTCTAGCTCAAAGGTTGTAAACCGATTATACAAAATAAATAAATGTTAATTGATAGAAACAGGACCCCATTGATAATTAGATGTTGCATCTTAGATGGCTCTATGGGCAAATAAGTTGTAAATGGAAAATATCATCCAACTTATCAAAAGTTGCAGTAGATGTTAATGGCAAAATGTTGTACTTCTACATTTTTATTTTCTTTAGATTTTATTTATTTAGATTTTCATAACTGGGTAAGCCCACTGGGAACTAAGCATGTTTTCAGGGATGACCTAGAGGTTACCTCTTTTACCTGCCTTGTATGCTACCCTTCTCCCCGATTTGAGTCTGCTTTAGGTTTTATGTTTGCGTGCATGCATGCAGCAAACATTTTGTTAGAGAGTGGCTTTTGAGGGTGTGACACTGTCAGTCCAATGCAGAGTGGTCTGCAGGGCTTAGCAGTGTCACACTAATCATCAGCCAGGCTGATCATGACACTGTTCTGGCTTGCTGGGGAAATTTGGTGTAGCTCAGGAGAGAGCCGACCCAATCATAGGTCAGCTGTTCCTTTGATCTACATAACCGCCCAGCAAGCACAGCTGATCTGTCATGATCAGCCTGCTGACTGAGGTTGAATTACACCCTGCAAAAAAAAACATCCATTGATGTCTCTGCTGCTGCTGCTGCCATTACTGTTCTCCCACCCTACCCTCACACTCAGCACCCACCCCCTCACAAATATAACACCGACACTGGGGGTGCCCAACCCTCAGTGTCACCACCTGAAATAAAGAAACCATCCCTAGTAGGGTTTTGTTTTGCAATATACCCTGTAAACAGAAAACGTCCATCATTGTCTGTTGTTGCTGTCGCCATTAGTCCCCAACCCAACCCTCCCACTCAGCACCCCCAAAGCTCTTACTTATCCACTGGGGTCCAACACCGTAATCCTCTCTGGACCGCAGACATGTATTCACTCTTCATCGCCAGACCGTGAACTGAGGGAAATCAGGTATGCAGTTCAATGTACTTCAGTGGGGTTTTGATCTCAGTGGCATAACTTGGTCATTTTTGATGATTTTTGCCCAAATTTCAACATGCCTATTTTGGGACCAACTTCATGAACAGTGGCAGTGAAATTAGAGAATAGTCCTGAAAGGTGATTTTGCGTCACTGTGCAAAATCACCTTTCAGGCAGGAGTTTAAATTTTCTCATCCTTGTTCATGAAGGTGATCATAAGAAGGCTATGTTGAAAATTTGGGGGTAGAAATAGTCAAAACAACAAGTTATGTGCCTACGCTGACTTTTACGAATGCACGCCATAACTTTGGTAATTTTCATTATTTTGATCCCAAATTTTCAACACAGCCATTTGTTCACATACCTCATGAATATGACAGCTGTCATTTTTCAAATCCTGGCCAAAATGTCTTTTTTTGCACTTGTGGCACGAAATCACCTTTTGGGCAGGATTTGAAAATTTTCTCCACCCTTGTTTATGAGGTAGGCTCTAAAGAAGGCTATGTTGAAAATTTGGGGTAAACATATGAGAAAACAAATATATGAGTCTATGTTGCAATTTTTCAATGCACGCTCATAACTGTGGTAATTTTCAATATTTGTGACCCCAACTTTTCAACATGGCCATTGTTTCACACCACTTCATGAATGTGACAGCTGTCATTTCTCAAATCCTACCCAAAATGTGTTTTAACACTTGTGGCGCAAAATTACATTTCAGCCATTGTTTTATAAATGATACCTGTCACACTCAGAAGGAGTGGTTATAAAAAGAATATGTTAAAAATTTGGGGTAAAAATGTGAAAAAACAACTAAGTTATGAGGAAACAAATTGTTCCAACCCTTACGCATAGCTTTATTTTTTGCAGATTTTGGCCCCTAATTTTCTACATATCCCTTGTGCTACCCCACATTCTGAACATGGCGGTGTCATTTTCAAATCCCTCTGAAACTTGTTTCACAGTCACACAGTAAAGTCACCTTCTGGAGGGATTTTACAAATTCCCACCTCTCTTGATCATAATGTCGTTCATAAAAGACTGTTGCACATTTGGGATCAAAATGTGGGAGCCCACTTAAAAGTAGATATTGCCTCTTAGCTGCCCTATCCTGGGTAATTACAATATAACAATGTGTCAGAGCAGGACACCACTGAAAATGAGATATTACATCTCATCTGCCCTATCTTGGGTAAATATATAGTAAAAATGTGTAGAAGCAAGACCCAATACAACAGCAATACCAGTGGTGAACATTCAGCATTGACAAGTGCTTGTTTTCCTAGATTTGAAAAATTGAAGGTGCAGTCTCATCTCTGCCCGATGCTGGTGCACATGTTCAGAAACACTGTTGCTATTTTCAGTCAGTTTGTTTCATCACTTGCATTACTTGTTTCACAATGCAACTTGCTTTGCCATAACTAAAAACATTGTGAAGTTTTGCTTCGACTGTAAAATTTGCCCTTGCGAATAACTTCAAGAATTGCCTACTTCGTCACTTCACATTGAGATTTCCTGAGTAAATGGCACTTCTTCCAGCACATTCAGGCAGTGTCATGGTGAAGCTGCAACTTCAGTGGTGAATCTGCAGCATTTCACTTGAAAAATTGCAACTTCACCTGCCAAAAACTTTGCAAATTGGCACTTCACCCTTCACAAATTTGGCAAACTTCACAAATTCATTTGCAGCAAAGTTTGCCAGCTTTGCACATGTCTAGCCGTAACCCTGCAAATGTCTACTTTCACACCATATACTTTGTGCAGTATGTGTAAAAAAATGTAGGACTCTTTTTTTTTTTTTTGTGTTTGTTGGTAGTTTGGGTACCGTGTTTGAAATACACACACCCCACAGGAGACATACACCTTCACAGGACAAAGACCCATCTGGCAGCATATGAGTTTGGCCAAGCTAAAAGATATGTGCTCAGTGTGAGCAAAATTGAAAATGTCATAAAACAGGGCATAGTACCTTTTGCACAGTGGGTCACAAATATGTAAACAGCATATATATGTACTGTTGCAGGCAAGCTGGTCACACAGTCCCATAAATTCCCAGCAAATGCTGACAGTGTCACTTAAACATGGCTGTACCCAGGTTTTCTTCAGTGTACACCGCTGTTTATGAACCTTGATGTCCCACCAGGGTGGTGAGCAGTGTCTGTTGCTTGCTAGTTCACTTTAGGCACAAGAAAATTATGCTGAACGGGCCCTCCAGAACTGCTAAGAATACTCATGAAAATCTGAGGATAGCTGTATTAAAGGAGATCTCCTTTAATTAATTGAAATATTGAAAACTCAAAAGCAGACTGAACATGGAGCCACAGGTATCTTACAAGACAGGTAACAAAAGAGCAAGGTAGAGGTACAAATGTTGCACTATTACATGCACTGTTCGAGTTTGTAAAGAAATTACATCTCCCAAGTCCATTTTGGGTATTTCCATATATGGTAGGTACTGTAAGTAGGTGAGTAGATCGTTATTTCTAAAGTGTCATTCTGTACACTCAGGGCGTTTCACAATGTACAAGGCCACACTGAACTATGCAGACATACAGACTGAACTAAATTACAACATACAAGAAAGAAAATTAGATGAACAGAATCCCAAAACCTATAAACTGCTGATCTCACTGCTTAATCAGAGTATGCAGTAGGGTGGTTTTAAAACTCATGTGGTAAACAGCTTGATAATGCCTTTGATGAGTCTACCATTGACATAAAAAATGTTATGTACATCGTGAACTTGCCTTAGGCATTTATGTCAATAGTAGGCATGCCACGACTTTCTCAGCCTGCTGGCACTGCATACGCAGGAGCATCAGAACGACCTCAACCTTCCCATCCATTTTTTCCCTTTTTTATTGCAGATAAACAAGTAATAAAGGTTTAACATGGGCATATTTCAACATGTCATATAAAGTTGATCACATATATTGTGTGAGCCTCCTGTTACCTTAACTTAGCATACTTGGGCTATCAGACACAATAAAGTAAGTAAAGTTAAGTAAAATTTATTTCTTAAGTGCCTTTCAGGTGTCAAGGCGTTGTACAGTAAAATACACAAACAGTATGATCAAATGAAGGAATAATGCATGACAGGGTGTGTGTTGTGCTGGGATAATGCCGTGCCTGGGGGGTTGGGCACGAGGCCGCAGGCCGAGTGCGTCCAATGCCCTAGGCATGGCGTTATCCCAAACAACACACACCCTGGAGTGCATTATTCCTATTATACAATGGCTTGTTGTTATGTAGAAAATACAAAAATAATTTTAAAGAATGTTTTTATTAGAGTGGAAAATATTTTTGTTTCTTAAGAGGAGATGCAAAAAGGGCTCATCTATAGTGGCCATCATGGTGACAGTAGACCTGTGGCGCTGTTGGCTAATGCCTTGGGTTCAGCCCCAAACTGACCAATCACAGTCCAAGATTCTTTCTGCCATTGTATAATAATAAGCATCCATAAATTTTAAAAACCTTCAGAAAAAGCCTGATAGAACAAATATGATTTGAGCTCCGATTTAAAACTCAAGATGGTCAGGCATTCCCTTAACCGACGAGGTAGAGAATTCCACAGGGTAGGGGCAGCATAAGAAAAAACACGTGCCCCAGATGTTTTTAACCAGACCCTGGGAATCTCTAGCAAACCCTCGTCGGTGGATCGGAGTGAGCAGGAGGTGTAGCAGAGAATAAGGGGATCTTGCAAATACCCAGGTCCCTGTTTGCATAGGGCTTTGTAGGTCAGTGACCCAACCTTGAAAGTGATCCCCACTGACCAGCAGCCAGTGCAGTCCGCACAGCACAGCATAATATGACTAGTCCTACCAGTCAAAAGCCTGGCCACCGTATTCTGCACTAGCTGCTAGTGATGGATATCAACCACCGAAGCCCTAGGTAGAGGGCACAGTAATCAAGGTGGGAGGTTACGGCGTGAACCAGTGTGAGGAAGGTCAGCCAGAGGAACCAAGTGTTTCACCCGGTGATATTCCTTAGGTGGTAAAAGGAGGATTTGACAATGACAGGCGCCTGTAATTTCAGGGTCAAACCGCTGTCAAAAATAACGCCCAGGTTACGCACCCGGTCTGAGGTCATGAGCTGGACACCATCAAGACATAAGCCTGAAGAGTGCCCAGCCCCAAGACCCGCCTCCAAACGGTACTTGCATACTGTGTGATCCTGAGCAAGTCACTTAACTTCCTTGTGCTCCCAGATCGTACCTGGAATCAAGCTTCAGCTTAGTGTGCTTGTCCTGGTTAAACAATTTCCTCCCTTTGAAAAGTACTGTTCATGTGGAGTTTGAATAAATTTGGTACCCCTTTTTACCAGCTGGATACGGTTGCATTTTTTGTTAAACAAATTGAAAAATATTTAAAATTATTAGGGTTCACTTGTAATGAAGTGTCACAAGTACACATTAAAGTCAGTGTAAGTACTGCACATGCAATTGCACTGTCCACCCTGTCCTGTCTTATTGCTTACATCAAAACTGCGATGACAGCCTGTACTTGACACCTTTCAGTGATAATTGCACCTGTTATTAATTCTGATTTATGATTTAGATGGGGCAGTGAGTTCTAGTGGTTAGAGCACCACCTTAGAAACCATGAGATCATGGGTTTAAACCCCACTAGAGCCAAATACCTATTGTGTGACCTTGAGTTCCTAGTGTCCCAGTCCACACAGCTGCGGGAATAGGTAGTAGCAGCAGGACCCTTCTGTAAGTGAGATGCTGTATCTCAGCTGGGCTATTCTGGGAAAATAAACTACAAAAAAACAAAGTTCTCGTCACTGTTTTTGTATTGTATTGCCTTGTCTGGGAGTGTCCTGTTTGGTATTTTTTTGAACATTGTGAACAGGTATCATTGTAATTACTTTGCACTGCTTTTGCACTTTGCCAGTAACAGCATTTGATGCAATGACTTAGCTAGGTATATATCCCTTGTCTGCCTCCTTGAGTGCTCCTCATGCATAATCTGTAGAGCTTGGGTCAGATGGCTCGAGGTAGACACAGCTGCTTCTGTAAGTACACTCGCTCCATTGCTTTGTTCATTGTCTTTTATATATTACAAACTATCATGAAGGCAGTGAATTCTAAATTGGGGGTCACTTACAAGTCCAGTTTCATGCTGACTCCTTTGCTGAACTTGCTATTGCCAGAGGCATATTGCCCTGCCTTCCAGCCTGCATGCCGAACCTTGCTGCCACACACAAAACCATCCTTCATAAGTGGGATGTCACTTATAATAATATCTGTCGTCGCCTCCTCGTCATCACAGCTAAGCACCCACTGCCAACTGTACAGGGACCTGGGCTTGTTATCGCTCAGCCACGTCAATACTCTCTTGGCTCCTGATTGACTCTATACTCAGAAACCAGACCCTTCGCACTCAGCAATATTGCTGGTACCTCAAAGCTCTTCAAATAGACTGCGATCAGTAGATAAATCCCTGCTGAATGTACCTAGATGTCAAACATCAAAAGGTTCTGTTGCCTTCAATCACTCTGCTCCTAAGCTTTGGAACTCTCTCCCCAGGCACTTCGAATATCCAGATCCCATGACAGCTCCAAAAAGGAGCTGCTCCTACATCTATCCCTTGCTGATCTCTGCACTTGTTTTAATCCTCCTTAATCTACTCACCCGCCAGATGCTGCCTGGCCTAACTTTAACCTCCCTACCTCATAGCGCTTCTTATCCTTACTATCTCCTTCAGAGCTAATCTACCCCAACCCCCCGCCACACCTGAGTCTTGTTTGAGGCTGTGATAATGCATCCTGCCTAGTCCGGAATTTGCCCTTGCCTTGTTTCACGGCCTATGTGAATCTTCATTGCTGTGACTAATTTGAACAATATTTCTTTGATGCTATGTTGTGGTATCTCCTCCTGGACTGTGTAGGTTTTTTATGCCTAAAAAATCTACGTGAATTGCATTGATTGTTACTGTTCTGGCTGCATGTATGCATTGCTACTGACTGTTTTGACCTATGCTATTGTAATTTCATTGTACTCATGCTTTGTACTGTACCTGTCTTTGATTGTTGTACTCTCCCAGGTCGTGCCTGAAAATAGTCATTTCATGGCTAGTGCACCTACCTGGTTAACAAAAACTAAATAAATAAATAAATAAAGGTACTGCTGCCATCACAGGACATTTGTTGACATGAGACACTTTTCACATTTCACGGACTTTCCGAAATAACAATTCTTTAATAAATCAATAACATGACTATTATGATACAATGTGCCTATAAGGCAATGCATTGTAATTGCCACACGTGTTACACTGTACTGAAAAGTAACTTCCTATATAATTACAAAATAAACAGCAATAAAAAAAACAGCACAAGACATGGATCAGAAACCAGGAAATGTAATTCATACTGTTTCTGATCCTTGTCTGTGTGTCTTTTTTTGTTTTCCTGGTCATATTGAGTTTGGCGGCACTAACTCAGCTTTTGAGAGTGTGGGTGGTGTGTTTTATAATATAATTACTATGTATGGTACACAGTACCCACAAGTTACATACAGTCTAATTACCATGAACAGTATAATACTCTATACCCACAAGTTTTATACAACATCATAACCAAGTGTGGTGCACAATACCCACAAGTTACATACAGTGTAATTACCATGTATAGTACTCTGTACTCACAAGTTACATACAATGTAATTACCACGTATAGTACACTGTACTTACAAGTTACATGCAGTGTAATTACCACGTATAGTACACTGTACTCACAAGTTACATACAATGTAATTGCCATGTATAGTACACTGTACTCACAAGTTACATACAATGTAATTACCATGTACAGTACAGCATACTATACCCACAAGTTACATACAATATAATTACCATGTACAGTACAGTGTACTGTACCCACAAGTTACATATAACATAATTACCATGTGTGCTACACAGTAGCCACAAATCAAATACAATGTAATTTCCATGTACAGTACAGTATACTATACCCACAAGTTACACACAATGTGATTACCACATACAGTACAGTATACTATATCCACAAGGTACATACAACATAATTACTATGTGTTGTGCATAATACCACAAGTTACATGGAATATAATTACCATGTACAGAACATAGTACCCACAAGTTTCATACATTGTAATTACCATGTATAGTACACTATTCAATAAGTTCCATACAACATAATTACTCGTACAGTACACTGTACCCACAAGTTACATACAGTGTGTTACTATGTATGGTACACTGTATACACAAGTTACATACAATGTAAATACCATATCATAATATACCCACACGTCCGATACAACTTATTACAATGTGTGGTAATAATAGTACCCACAAGTTGCATACAATGTAATTGCCATATTTAGTACACTGTACCTAAGTGTTACATGCAATGTGATTACTATGTACACTACAGTACACTATACCCACAAGTTACATATAACATAATTACTATGTGTGGCACACAATTCCACAAGTTACATACTGTGTAATTACTATGTATAATACACTGTACCCATAAGTTACATACAATGTAATTACCATACACAGTACAGCATACTATACCCACAAGTTACATGCAACATAATTACCATGTGTGCTACACAGTACCCACAAATTACATACAATATAATTTCCATGTACAGTACAGTATACTGTACACACAAGTTGCACACAATGTAATTACTGTGTACAGTATACTTTGCCCACAAATTACATACAACATAATTACCATGTATTGTACACAATACCCACAAGTTATGTGCAATATAAATACCATGTACAGAACACAGTACCCACACGTTATATACATTGTAATTACCATCTACAGTACACTGTTCCAACAAGTTACATACAACATAATTACTATGTGTAGTACACTGTACCCACAAGTTACATACAGTGTATTATTATGCATGGTACACTGTATACACAAGTTACATACAATGTAAATACCATATACAGTACACTATACCCACAAGTTTTATACAACTTTATTACCATATGTGGTACACAATACCCGCAAGTTCCATACAGTGTAATTACTATGTATAGTACACTGTACCCAAAAGTTATGTGCAATGTGATTGCCATGTACAGTACAGTACACTATATTCACAAGTTACATACAACATAATTACTATGTGTGGCACACAATACCCCCACAAGTGCAAGTGATCGGCTGCAGGGACCCAGGTGGCCAGCAGATTGGCCACATGCCCAGGTCCTCTGCTCCGCACCCGGCCACCCCCAGGGATACTGTGTGCCTGGGGGATGGGTCCGTGTAAGGGGGCCATGCCGAGGCCGGCATTGGTGCATACAGCCTGCACGTAGAACCCCCACGAGTGCGGAGCTGCACGTTGACAAACACTTCAGTTGCACTTTTTTTGTGAATAGGAACCATTGTAATTACCATATGCAGAACACAGAACCCATATGTTACATGCAGTGTAATTACCATGTACAGAACACAATACCCACAAGTTATATACAGTGTAATTACCATGTGCAGTACACAATTCCAACACGTTACATACAACATAATTATGGGCCTAGTTGTTCTTTGTGCACTAGTAACTAACACAATTGCTACCAGTGCTCACCCCCCACCACCCCTTTACGTTCTCCACTTGGTTGGGCATTAAAATCCCTGCCTCCTGTACAAACACACAGGCCTGGATCATTGTAGAGCCCTTTGTACACAGTGGTCCTATGACATGGTTCTCATCACCCTCACTAAATTACAGGGGTCCTGCTGCTGCTACCTTACTACAGTGTTTTAGGCAATCCTACTGCTTGACACAGAAGGCCAAAAGCAGATGCAGGTTATCCTCAAAATCCACTAAACTGTATCTTGCATTCAGACACGTACTACTATTGCTGCTATTCATTGGTTTCAATATACTTCCTAATCCTGGCCCTGTTACAGTAGTCACATCCTACCGAGGATATCTGGAGGTAGCCCATGTGAAAAGAGGGGGCCTCATGCCTGGAGAGCCCTCTTCAAATATGGCGGGCATGGAGATTTCATCTATACAGAGCTTCCCTCAATTGTTCTCCCCTAGAGTCCTCCCCATCATCCCTCCCATGGGGGGCTAACTTGATAGCTCCACCTAGTAGAATGCCAAGTGAGGATGTCTGAGGCTCAGAAACCAGGTCCTCCTTTAGTGCTTCTTGACTGGCTCCACAATCAGACTCATGATGCCTTTGAAAAAATACCACCAACAGCTTCATCTGGTTCAATTTCAGTTGGTTACCATCTGTATCTCCCCTCCCCGTCACCCCTGAAAAAGGACTTCTAGTCTTAGTGGGCCTACCAGTCAACAAAATTAATAAATAAATAAACTCAATGAGTTTAGCTCTCGGCAAGCAAACTCCCAGTATGATGCTGCCGTTGTCACAGAGATGTGGCTCACTAATAGGATACCAGACTGAGAAACTGACATTTCATCTACACCCTGTTTAAACAGGACAGGGATACTTGGGGTGGATGTCTCATATACATTTAATCCTTCATTAAATTATGCAAACTTTTCATTCCGTTAGGAACCATCTGGCTGTGAACTTTGCAATTAATCTTAGGCTAGGGCCTAAGGGTGAGGAAAATCTCAACTCACTGGTAACCTATATTCTGCTGTCTTGGGTGACTTTGACTGCTTTGTTAATATAATATCGGGTTTAAATCACATCATGAGAAAATCATACTTGGTGACTTCCACTGCAACTGGCTTGTAAGCACAATAATGCATACAGGGACAACTGGCCAGTGTGCACCTGACCCAAGTTATCACCGGGCCCTACCAGAGTGAACTATGAGACAGACACTGCCACCCTGCTAGACTTGATCCTAGTCAGCCACTTAGACAGGATCGTTTCTAGTGCTGTCTTGCCTGACTTCATTAGTGACTACTCCCCTGTCACCTGCAGATGGGTTGTCAAGGTAACCAAAAATAAGCTGTCCACCACAAAAGCCTGAGTGTTCCACACCCACAACTTACCTTATTTTCAAGCCTCACTACTACAAGCTGACTGGTCCTTCTTAACTGCATGTGTGATGTCAGTGCTGCGCTGGAGTACTTTATTCTCCAATTTAACAGGGTCTGTAACATCATTGCCCCGTTCAAGGCCCTCCTTAGGATGGGAAAATCTCAAGCCCGGTTTATTTCAGCTATCAAGTCACTGACCAGGGGACGTGACATAAGGTAGCCGTTGTTGCAGCGAACCCCCATAGCGACGGCAATGTCGGCACTGGAACCCATTGCCAGTCATTCCATCAATCGGATTTGTTGTGCCAACTGTCTTCCCACCCAGGGGCTTTGTGCTTCCCATACACCTCTGACCTGGAGGCAATTGTATTATAGTTCAGGTGGGCCAAAGTCTCTGCATTGATCAGCGTCATTCTTGCTGTGGTGTTTTTTCACTCCCATTGGCTGATGGTGTACAGGCTGTTGGGGCAAACTTGTCGATCTGATGTTCATCACAGTTTTTGTTTTCGGAACTGGCTTGGTGGAACTGTGATGGAGCATGGGCTCTCTATAAAAAGGAAAGCCTTATCAAATCCCACCAAAAATACAAGGAGCTGTGGAACACTGTAGAACTCTGTATCAAGGAGGCTAAGGCTGAGTATTACAAAAAGCAGAAAAGAAAACCTTATTCATCATCCCAGACAGCTCTGGAGTAGCATCCATGAAACTATGAATAACTCCATTATAGCTGGTTGCCTTACTACTGATGGTGACAAGAGTATCGCCGACACCTTTAACAATACCTTTAGCGACTGTCGGCATACTGGTTACTAGTCACAAGCTGATTCTGAACCTGAAAAAGACACAGGCTATGCTCTTTGGCTCAATGGCAAAAATCAAAGCCTCATCGGCCTGCTTACACTTCACCAGCGCAGATGGATCCTCACTACCCATAGTGAGCTCCATCAAATATCTGGGGGTAACACTTGACCCCAACTTGACATGGGTAATCATATCCTTAACATCTGCAGGGCGGCAAACTGCAAACTGGGTCTGGCCCTATAGGGCTGGCATAACCTTACACCGCAGCCAGGCTTGCCCTAGCTAAGGGTATGTCCTTCCTCCTCAGCTATGGGCTGTACCTATTTGCTCGCTTCTCCAAAGACACATCTCACCTGGTGGTACACTGCTTACAATAACATTTGTCATTTTGCCTTGGCTGCCCCCGATTCACCCACCGCTGTGAGCTATATGAGAAACTCTGCTGGCTCTCACCAGCTGATATCGTTGATTTTGGTTTGGAATGCCTCTCTGGGAAAGTGATCAGAACATGCACCCCAGGGGCTGGCCTGGTTTCTGGCTAAACTGAATCCCACCCCCTACCAACTTAGGTCTCTCACATCAGGGATGCTCAAAGTCCCTCCTACCCAGATCCTCATGGGGGATCGGGACTTTGCCATAAGTGTGCCCAGACTCTGGAATTTGCTGCCTGTGGATATCCAAGCGGCCCCCTCCTATCTGAGTTTTCGAAATTCCCTGTGGGGTTTCCTAAAACTAGCATCAGAGTGTGACTGCCCCAAACCTCCCTAGAGTAAAGTGTCAAATTGTTTTGTCTGAACCTCCCAGGGTGTCTCCATTGAATTCCTGGAGATATTTTCCCCACTGTATCAATGACTTCTGACCACTCCTTGCTAAAAGCCTTGGGCATTTTACAGTCATTATTGCTCCATAGTCATAGGCTAACCATGACATATTGCACCTTGGTCACTTGGTAGAAACTTGTACTACCAAGTGTTTCTGTCTAACATGTGCATATTTAGAAAAATGTGATGAGCTGTATATACCTGTCATGATCCAACTAGCCTGGGTGTATACTGATAAGGTTATAAGTTATATTATGACTAATCCAGTCCTTGAGCTATGCTCCACTCCTGTGTATGATGACCTGTATATATCTGTCAGTTGAACTAGCTAGTCTAGAGTGTATAATCTGAAATGTGCTTACTAGTATATGTTTCTAGCGTCAAATGATGTATTTCCCACATGTTTGTGTACTGTGACAAAAAACTGTACTCTCTTTGCCATGTCTCCTTGACTGTTGTTCCATATGTTGTATTCTCCCGGGTCGTTCCTGAAAATAGGCATAATACTTGTCTAGTGTACTTACCCGGTAAACAAAAGCTAAATAAAATAAATAAATAAATACCTGCCTGACCCCATTACCCATCCTGCCCCAGTAGACATCATACCTGACAAGCTCACTAGGCCCACGTTCTATTGTAAAAACCTTACCTGGGTGGGTGTGCATGGCTACCTAACCAGGACTTAAATTAATACCATACTTGGCCCAGACAACATTGACATGAAGTTGCTAAAATTAGTAATTGGGGAACTCACCTGCCCCCTGCTGCTGATCTTCAACATGTTCCTTACTACAGGGCATGTCTCTGAACTGTGGAAAAAGGATCATGTGACTCCAGGGGGAGATGCAAACCTGTCATCCAACTACTTCCTCATCTCCATTCTACTCCTCTTATCCAAAACCTTAGAGAGAATAGTGAGTGACCAGCTCACAGACTACCTGAGCCAGCAAGAGCTCCTGGCTAAGGAGCAGCATGGATTCAGTCAGTTGTGCTCTGCAGAAGGGAAAAATGGCTGGTCCATATATACATAGACCTTATCAAGGCCTTTGGCCTTGTTAACCATGCCCTTTCTCTGCCAGAAACTAATTAGCCTGGGCTTCTCTGAAGACTCAGTCAGCTGATATAAAGGCTACTTGGCAGGCAGATCACAAACTGTGAAATGCTACAATACACTATCTGATGAAAGGTTCATCAGTGTAGGTGTACCCCAAGGGTCAGTCTTAGGACCCCTACTTTTCAGCCTAGTTATAAACAACTTATCTGCCATCTGCAAATCGACCAATGTAATACTTTATGAGGATGACACTGTCATCTCCTCCTCTGACAAAAGTCTGGAGAAGCTAAGGCAGAGGCTTCAGACAAACTTTACTGCCATTCAGACGGGTTCTCATCCAGCTTGCTTATAATGTATGGTAGAACACTGTTATGGGCTCAAAATCATCTTTTACAGCGTTGTTACACTATCGTGTGACGTCACGCTCTTGTTATATTATCGACAATGCGTCACATCGATAGTGTAACAGATTCAAACCACCACGCAATGCTGTTGCCATGGCCCCTATAACAGCCGAACATGCCTATGTTTAAAAAGTTTAGAAATAAAAATGCTCACTTTGAAAACCCATGAACGGATGCCATCCTTCACCGCATGGTAAGCCTGCAGCCTGTTGTATAGTAGTAGATTGTTGTTTCCAACACTGGCATCATTTTTTGTTCTCCGCGACCATTCACTATAAAGACATATGTCATGGTCAGCGGTATAACGCTATTTGCCTTCTGAGTTCCCTTGGCAACCCTGTAAACCTTCTTGAGAGTTTAACAGAGTTGCCAAGAGAACCACTCGAAGGCAAACATAGCGTTGTTACACACCGCTGCCCATACGTTATCCTCTATGTGATGAATGAAAATAAGACCAGGTGTATTCTGTCTGGCACCCATAACAAGGCTCACACCTCCCATGTCCCTACAGACTGCATCAGGAGACACCCTTGAACAAGTTCAAACCTTTAAATAGTTAGGCAGTACCTAGACAGTGCTTTGTCTTTCAGTGCG
The DNA here is from genome assembly GCA_016271365.2 of Neoceratodus forsteri. Lineage (NCBI taxonomy): Eukaryota > Metazoa > Chordata > Ceratodontiformes > Ceratodontidae > Neoceratodus > Neoceratodus forsteri. Next base: position 416,018,454 of record JADMNL010000024.1, on the reverse strand, counting down.
ATGTTGACCAGCTACTGTAGTTATGGCTGTCTGTTTGAGGCTAGGTCTCCTCTACAGGCACACAAGAAACTTCCTGCCAGAAATCAAAATACTCATTGTGCAGTGCTTCCTCACAAGCATTATTGACTATGGGCTTGTGGTAAATAGCTCCGATAATGACAGTGTGATATCCAGGATCAGGGTCTCCTTAATAAGGCCTGCTGTTTTGCACTGGCCTCAAAAGTGACACCCACACCTGTATTCTGCACACCAGCCTGAACTGACTAAACCCTGATCTGAGGTTACTCGACACACCTTGCCCATGGGGCTATAAAGCACTACAAGGCCTGCTGTCCCTTTGCCTATAGTCTATGTTTAATTTTGTTGACAATATATATGGTACCAGGGGTGTGGTGCATCACACCCTACTGCTTCCACACAGAAGAACCTCCCTTGGTTAATCCTGTTTCTCATACCATTTCACAAAACATTGGAATGACCTCCCTGACATGTTGAAAATCGGTAGCTCTGCTGGATTGTTTATGTCCAACCTCTTGAGCTCACTCACTGACTCCATCACGAACATTAACTGCTATCAATGACCAACTGTTTCTTTTTCCTTAAATGCATGTTATGCACAGTGCACTTTATTCATAATGTAACGTAAACATTATACCCGTGTAGTGTGAAATATTGTACTAGCACCGCTCATACAGTCTTGATTTTTGGTCTGTTACTGTACGTCTTTGTTACCACAGTATATCTATAGCTGCAGTGCATTTTGTATTGCGTGACTTTGTGCACTTACTTCAGTTACATTGTTCCCTGTTCCCTTGCTGCAACTCATTGTATATAACCATGTAAATATTGTTTGCAATTATTAGATATTATTGTATTGTAAATGGCATTTCTTTCTTTTTTTATACTATGTATAATTTCTACATTTTGTTACAACTCTGTTGTCAATGCTGTATTTTTTCTTTTTGTACCCTCCCTCGGTCGCACCTGGAAATGAGCTTCTGCTCATGGTGCCTTTCCTGGTTACCAACTTTGAAACAAATAAATACATAAACTTGTACCTGACTTGTGTCATTTGTGTGCTGCCTGACTCTCAACCCTTTGAAAACAGGCACTGCTTAAAGGGTTTTCTGAAACAAAAACTAAAACTAAACTAATTACCATGCTTTATACACAGTATCTGCAAGTTATGTTATGTACAAGATAATTACTATGTACTATACACTAAACAGGTTACATATTATGTAATTACAATGTACAGTACACAGTACCTGCAAGTTATGTACAAGGTAATTCTATGTACCATACACTAAACAGGTTACATACCATGTAATTACAATGTACAGTACAGTACCTGCAAGTTATGTACAAGGTAATTTCTATGTACCATACCCTAAACAGGTTACATATTATGTAATTAAAATGTACAGTACACTTCACTCTTGAGGTCTATGATGTCATCTCACCCCTCGATGGAAACACAGCATTGTTGTGTATAGTTGCCAATATATTATTCTACATAATTATATAAGGCCCTTGCACCTCAGGGGACACACATAAACAGAAAAATCAAGCCTGGGGTCCTCATGTGTGGGAACTAAGGTGTGGGGGGCACCAGTCAAAATGAACACACTACAAGGAAACAGATTCATCGTCTAGTGCTCCACATGATTTCGAGGCAGTATAGCGCAGTGGTCTAAGGCTCTGAGCTACAAATCTGTTGACATCCAGCAGACCAGACCCGGATTTGAATCCCACAACTTCCACTTGCATACTGTGTGACCCTGAGCAAGTCACTTAACTTCCTTGTGTTCCCAGGTCACTCCTGTAAAAAAGCTTTCAGCTTATTGTGCTACTCCTGGTTAAACAACTAAAAAAAAAAAAAAAAATGATGACGCTGGTGATGGTAATTTTATTAAAGAGCAGCACAAGTCTAAATAATAATTCCATAAGCAAGTACTCTGCACAAAGACTGACCATACACAAAGAACAAAAGCACTCTGGGGCGGGTCCCTGACAGCTGACAGGGAACCTACTGACCAGAGGATCCTCTTGCCCTATGGCCTCACTCCTTCACTACCTGGAGGACCACTGAAACATAGCCTCCGTTATTGCATCCCCAACTCTTCCACCGTACGACCCCAGGCCTTTAACCATTAGGTGGGCTTTCTTGGACTATGTGACCACGAAGCATGGATGCTGATGGGACTATACACCTTGAAGGTTATGCCAGATGGCACTGGCTGTGCCAAGGCCACACCCCTAATCACTTATCTGGCCTGGCATGATGTGCACACAGCATCCTTGCTTAATGTGGGGAATTCCGCTCCTCCACACCTTCACTGTCCCAGAACCTGCTGGATACCTAATATGGACCCCAACCTCTAGCCATCCATGTGTGGGGACCAGCTCAGGCCAAAAGGCCTTCTGAAGAGCTCCCATGAAGGAGACCCTCCCTTGATCCTTTGACTACTTCAATCTCTCAACTCCAGTTTTCTTTGAATCTACTGGGCATCGGTTAGCACCTCCCATTTATTTCCCTGCTCCATTACGTGGCAGGAAGCTGGCTAATCCATGCTTTTAACCTTATAAGTGTAGGATTAAGGGGGTAACTGAACCATAAATCCTAACCTTTTCTGGTGGGGGTTACATATGTTTGAAATTTAATTGCTATAGGTTTTCCTTTCGTTGTTCATTACCTATAGACTAGTGACAAAAATGACATCATTGCGGGACTGAGAGTCTAGGAAAGAGGAAGCAGTGAAGAGGGACACTGTCCCAATCCTGTGGTAAGTCTGAGTAATGTTGTTTACTGAACATGGTTTTTATTGCTAGTACATACGAACAGCATAAATTAGACATAGTACATGTTAAAGCCCCAGTGGCCATAAGCAGAAAGAATTGCTTGAACAGCAAAGAAGACTCAGGGATGTTTATTAGACAATGACTTTTGTTGTTTCTGTGAGCAGAGCATGCAGTTTAAAATGTTTCAATTGCACAACAGTGTTGGACAGGCTGTTCAGTCACGCTGAAGGGGTGTGTCATATAATTCAGGCTGGTGTTGATGAGGAGGATGACATCACACGGAAGTCTGTCAAGAAAGGATGGTGAACATTGCCATAGTTGAGTAGACAGCAGGTGAGGAATTCCTCTTTTAAATGAGAACAAGTGCTATGCCTAAAACTGCAGCAGTTGCTGCAGAAACACCCAATAAGGGTTTTGGCCAAAAAAAAAAAAAGATGTTGATACCTGTGACAAGTAGCTTTACTTCTGAAAAGAACCACTCCAACTTTCTGGTTTCCAGATATGACCATGGCCATCTCATGCACACCCGGTGGCTTCCTTTGTGCTGGATATCCTAATTAGCACTACCAACTAATGGCAGAGTTGGCAGTACTAGTTAACATATCCAGTGAGAAAGAAGCCGCCAGGTGTGCGTAAGATGGCCACCGTCAGGTCTGGAAGTTGGAAAGTCAGCAGGGTTCTTTCAGAAATAAAAATACTTGTCACAGATATAAAAAAATGTAGTGCCAAAAACCTTAATTGGATGTTTCTGCAGCGACTGCTGCAGTTACATAGATACATTGACAGTGTCAGCAGATAAGGGCCTATGGCCCACCCAGTCTGCCCATTTGAGCTTGTAAGTTCAGTTTATGTTTTCCAAGAAGTCTGTTGCCCATTACCCCTGACCTCCAGAATTCCTTTATGTCTATCCCATGCATTCTTAAATCCTGTGATTGTTTCAGCCCCCACCACTTCCTCTGGCAGGGTGTTCCACTTGTCCACCACCCATTCTGTGAAGAAATTCTTCCTCACGTTTCCTCTGAATCATCCTCCCTCCAACTTCATCCCATGCCCTCTAGTCCTGGAACATCTTTTTTGCTTAAAAATAGTGCATTCCTGCACCCTGTTCCTCCCTGTAAGATACTTGTATGTCTCTATCATATCCCCTCTCTCCCTCCTCTCCTCCAGGGAGTACATGTTCAGTTCCTTCAACCTGTCCTCATAGGACTTGTGATGCAATCCATGCACCATCTTTGTTGCCCTCCTCTGAACCTTATCTACCCTGTCTATGTCCTTACATAGGTATGGTCTCCAGAACTGTATAGTGTACTCCAGGTGGGGCCTCACTAGTGTCTTGTATAGTGGAATTATGACCTCCCTTTTCCTGCTGGTGATGCCCCTGCCTATGCATCCCAGCATCCTATTTGCTTTACCTGCTGCCTTGTCACACAGTTTACCTGCCTTGAGGTCATCAGAGATGACAACCCCAAGATCCCTTTCCTGCTTGGTGCATGCTATATCCTCACCCCCAACAACAGTTTTAGACATAACCCTTGTTTTCATTTAAACACCTGGCTGTATTGGCTCCCCTGTGGAACACATGTTCAAGTTCAAAAGCATACTCATGAAATGTTTGAAACCCATATGCTTTGAACAACTGCATTTTATTCTGCATTTCCTAGTTGCAGACTGTGTACAATTCATGATCTTTAAATGTCATAGGGAAATGAGGAAGGAAATCTGTGTGGCTTACAGCTACTCATCATGTTCCTTTGTCAGAAATATTTATACCATGGAATGATTGATATTTAACAGTCCCTGAAGAAAAAGGATGTGAAAAAACTGTGTTTTATATTATTTTCTTTTATGGAAAACACTGTGTACAGTTCTCTTCATAGAGCCAGGAATTTGAGTTCTGACTATGTCGCTGCATGGGCACAGAACTCGGGCACAAGCCGTTATCAGAGCTTAGCGACATTTTTACATTAACTTTTTTCTAATTCAGTTTTCCTCCTTTCCTCCCTGGCTGGCCCTTCTTCCTGCTGAACCTCCCAGCCCTGTCACCCTGGCTTCTCCTGAGACTTACCTCTCCTGGAGTCCCCCATGGCTTGCCCTCCATAACAGGGTAACAGGGAGTCCCTTGACCCGCTGAGGTCCGGATCCAGAGTTGGGAGGAGCATGAGTCGCCGGGTGTGGGGCCTGTGGAGGTCGGCGATCATCCTGCCAGCCAGGGGATTTTCTGCTCTTCGGTTCCCCCTTGGTCTGCCGCTCTGTCCCTCTCCACAGGCATTTGGGACTACATCCCCAATGTGAATGTGTGGTGGCACACTGTTGATGCATGGCGTGTCGCCCTTCCCTCTCATGGCTCCTGCACCCTACCAGCCACATGCCTGTAGGTGGCAGTGCTGCAGTGGAATGTGACACCTTTTCCCTCCCAGGAGAAGGAGAGTGTCCTATGGGACGCTTGGACCTTCTCCCCTCCAGTCAGCCCCCAACGATCCAGGCTTGTTCCCAAACCCGGGTCACAGATGTCTGGGCGGTAGCTCTACTGCTGCGCCAACAGGCTGCCTCTTATATTAACTTTTATCCAGATACTTCCATGTTAATTACTGTATTACTGTTCTCCCCTTGTTCCCCTTCCCCCGGGAAGTGCCCGGAAATGAGCCTCACCTTAGTGCACCTTTCCTAGTAACCAGTTTTAAAATAAATAAAACTGTTCAATAGGGATCATGGGGGTGTAAGAACATAACTTCTGAAAACAGGAACAGTACCAGCAACTGTAAAGTAGCATGGATTTCCTGTCCCCTTTTAGTGCAGGCACTTCACCCTCTACTGCCTGACTGGCAAGTCATTATGCACACCCAGCCTATCTCCCTTGTCGAGGTTCCAAAGGAATAAAACAAAGCCATGTGACCTACTCACCTCTTGTGAATGAGTTTGGTACATCCAGCACACATATGGGTTTGATTCCTACAATCTTTACTTGCATACTGTGTGAAACTGAGCAAGTCACTACATGGGCCTTGTGCCCAGGGGGCCTTACCTGATTACCAAAAGAATAAAATAAAAACTCTAAACCTTGGGAATTCCAGAAGCACCTTACTCTTTTTCAAATCAAAACCTGGTGCAGCACAAATCAATGATGTGTACTCACAAGGGTAGGTGTGCTTATATGTGGAACAACAAACAGACAGAAGAGAGGAAGAAGAAGAAAGAACCCTAGCTGTGCTTTGAACCCAAGCCTCTAGGAATGCAGCTCTGCTGTGCTACCAACTGCATCACCAAGGCAACCGAAAACCTAGGTCTCCAAAAAGCCCCTTATTCTTTTTCAAAAACACAACCCAGTGCTGCACAAATTACATTTTTTTTATTCACAAATATGCAGTGTGTGTGTGTGTGTGTGTGTTTGTAATCCTAAACTGACATTTCTCTCCCTCACATGGCCTTGGTAGCCTATCAGTGAAGGTTAAAAATCCAGTCCTGCCCTGTCTTTCAGACTCCTCCCCAAGCTCAGAAATTGCCCAGGACCTTTCCCAAACTCCCCCTGGCCAGGGTGTTTGTTCCTATGTGTGTCCCCACATCTGGCCTCCCTTCCATTGTCCCAATGAGTTCCATCACCTCAGACCTAGGTCTATCAAGCAGTGGCCCCATTGCTAGAGTGGAGCATCCTACTTTCTGAGCCTGTGGAACACACACTCTGCTCCTTCCCCCTCACAGTGGAGTCCGCAAATATTAAAACTCTCCTAACCCACACTCTTTTCAGGACCTCCTTTTTATGTTGTCTTGCACGCGCAATAAACATTTTGTGGCAGCTTGCTGAAGTAGCAGGTTGTGGAGGTGCGGCCATGTTGTGATCAATGCCGCCACTGCTTTTTTGGGCTGGTCTCTGTGGCACCAATGAATGAGCACGCTGTCTATGACAGCAGTTGAGAAGCGCACACCAACTTGAAAGAAATTCACCGCCTCAATGAGGGAGCACCCAGTCATTCCAGGGCATAGCCACCATACGCCTGGCATGCCACAGCATGCAGCAGACCAGTGGGTGGTAGCAGGAGCTGAGAGCGAAGTCAGCCTTTCTGCTGAGCAGGACTACAGGGCGTAGGCAGGCATATGCCAGACACGCATGCTTATCGAGTAGCAGGGGGTAGCAAAAAGCTGCCTGACATGTCTGCATATTCCTATGTTTATTTTTGTTTTTGCATGCTTCTGACCTTGGATAGTCCATGGTGGCGCTACACTGGGGCACAGAAGACATGCCTCCCCTGTGTGCCTTGTCTGTTGAAACATTTCAATAAACATGGCGGCTGTCACAGTCTACCTCTCACAATCCTTAGAAAGCTGACTACGGGGGTGCCCAGTCCCCCTGTTGGCATGTTTATGACCCCCCTCAAGATTGTGTGGCATACTGGGAGCCCACCCCAGTGTGCCTCGTTTGTTCCGAAGCCAACCGCATCGGCATGTTCCTGCCCCCACCCCACCCCCATTGTGTGCCACACTGGAAGCCCACTCCAGTGCGTCCAACATAATCCTCCAAAGTCATGGGGCACACTGAGAGCCCACCCCAGTGTGCCCAACAGTTGTTCTGTTTCATGTGTAAATAAAGAAACCCTTCCCACGATGTCTATTCCTGAAAAAAAGAAAATGGTCTGTCGTTGAGTCCGGGAGCCCCAACCCGCACTCACCCTCTGCACACCCCACCTCCCACACCACCCCTTTATTACCTCCGGAGGTCCAAGCGCTGTATCTTTCAGTGAGTGGGAACATGTTCGTAGTATTCAAAGCTGACCGCCAACTGAAGAAATGCCGGTAAGCTGTCTAATGGTATTGATGAGGGAGGGGGTTCAACTTAGGTGGATATCTCGGCCATTTTTTTATTTTGGCTCCAAATTTTCAATATGGGGTTCTTGGGACCCCACCTCATGAAATCAGTCAGTATCATTTCATTATTCGGTCCCGAAAGTTGATTTCGTGGTCACTGCACGGAATCACCTTTTGGGGCTGATTAATAAATTACAGTGCCACCTGCTCATGAGGTGGTCTCCTCAGAAAGCCTTTGTTGCAAATTTGGTGAAAATTCAAAATGACTGTGTTATGAGTGTGCATCATGCAGTTTCCATGCACCCTCATAACTTTGAGAATTTTTAATATTTTCACTCCAGATTTACAACATTGCCATTTTTTCACACCTCCTTATGAACAATACAGCTGTCACTTTTCACATCCTGCCCAAAATGTGTTTTCGCACATCTGGTGCACAATGGCGCAGTCACGGTGGGAAATCAATGTTCTGGACAGATTAAGAAAATCACAGTGACACTGTTCATGAGCAGAGGTCCCAAAATGCCTATGTTGAAAATCTGGTGAAAAAATTCCAAAAAATGACTGTGTTACGAGCGTGCGTTGTGCAGTTTCCATGCACGCTCGTAACTTCGAGAATTTTTAATATTTTCTCCCCAAATTTTCAACATTGCCATTTCTTCAACCTCCTTATGAATGGTACAGCTATCATTTTTCTCATCCTACCCAAAATGTGTTTTTGCACATCTGGCACAGAATGGTGCGGTCACTGTGGGAAATCAACGTTCTGGACAGATTAACAAAATCACAGTGCCACTATTCATGAGTGGAGTTCCCAAATGCTTTCATGAGGTGGGGTCACAAAAAGCCCATGTTGAAAATTTGGAATGCAAATACCAACAAACGCCCGGGGTTTCTAACCGTAACATCCCACCCTGTAGAGACTGACAGACGTCAGAGGTGTGACTTTGGATTGTCGGCTGTAATGCTCACTCCATTCCACCCCCACTCCCCTGTAGCCAGTGACAGGCATCAAGGTGTGTCTTGGACTCTCCGCCCCAAAGTTCACCCCATTCTCCTATACTGCACCCATTTCAATGTATTTCCTACGGAATGGGGTGAGCATAAGGCCCAATGACCCCAAGCACAACGCAACACTTGTCGGAGTCTGCATGGTGTGGACGAGGTGAAATGGCATGAGCATTATGGTTGACGCACCCAGAGGCACACCAATGCCTGTCAGTCGATGCAGGGTAGAGGTTGGCATCAGTTCCATACTTCACTGCCATTCCTATTATGCATCTCTAACTCCTGTACTGCAAATGCCAATGCCAGCAAGACAACATTCGGCATTGACAAATGCTTGTTTGATGATGCCGCCCTCATGGGTGTAACAGCCTCATTCACCATGATGAAGGGATCTGGCTACATCTGTACATCCAGAGGTACAAAATTGTTCTTATTAAACACCACTGGCTCTATCCTCATCCCTCTTCTGCCCCACCTGCAAGATCTTCTGGCTCCCTACTGCCCCTCCCGCCTACTCCGATCCACCGACAAGGGATTGCTAGAGATTCCCAGGGTTCGGTTAAAAACATCAGGCGCACATGCTTTTTCTTTTGCTGCCCCTACCCTGTGGAATTCTCTACCTCATTGGTTAAGGGAATGCCTGACTGTCTGAAGTTTTAAACAGGAGTTCAAAACCTACCTGTTTCATTTGGCTTTTCCTGATGGTTTTTAAAATCTCTAGCTGCCTATGGTTCTATTATTTGTTTTAAACTGTTTCTGCATTCTGATTTTACTGACTGTACAGCGCCTTTGGCTTTGGAAAGGCGCTTTATAAATAAAGTTTTACTTACTTACTTACTTCTTGTCCCCACTGCCCATCTTCACATACTGACAAGGAGTCCTCCAGAAGTGGCTTTTGTAGTGTCCTTACTGCCCTACCCAAGTAGTATTTATTTTTATTATTATTCTTTGGTAACCAGCTAAGGCCAACTAGGAACAATGCCTGCTTTCAAGGGCAACCCATGAGCACTGGGAAGGTAAAGTGACTTGCTCAGGGTCATGCAATATGCAAGTGGAGGTTGTGGGGATGAAACCCAGGTCTGTTGGATGTACCAAGCTCATTCACAGCTCACTACTGTAATGTCTAGGCTGTACTGTCAGTCCCAGCTATTTCAGCTCTTGCAGCCTGAAACGCAACCATGAGGGTATGGAACTTCCTACAATTTAGGCAGCAGCTACACTCCCAGAGTACCCTCTTAACCATGTCTACCCAACGTCCCCAACATAAACTCATTCCCCCAAGCAGTGTCCCCCCCATTTTGTTTCCTGTTTATCCCTCAAGATGCTGATTTCGGTTACTTCCTTTTACCAAATTTCTAGTCTAAGCCTCCTTACCAGACTAGTTCAGTATTTAATAAGTTCCTCTGCCTAAACAGGGCTTTGCCCCACTGCTGTGTATCTGCCACTGCCTTCAGATGCACAGTACTGTAGAGACTAACCACTGCAGACCTTGCTTAGTACAGTGCCCTAGCACTACCCTATGTCAGGGCCCTTAGTGCTCTGCAACACTTTGTCCTGATTTCTGTGGCAGGGCTTCTGCAGCAGCATTTTCTGATTTCTGTGGCATGATTTTTTTTCATTTCTCTGGCAGAATGCTGTCTCCCATTGGCTAAAGTAGGGTATGATATCACTGATGACATTACATGCCATGCATAGAGGAGAGGCTTCAAGATAAATGAGATGGGGAAAGGAGTTGGGCAATATGGAATAACTGTATACTTGAATGGAAATTCACCAAGAACAATGAATTCTGCAGCACTAAAATAGTGATTTTAAAGGGTTTAAAACATTTGTAATTCAGCACTCTGGCCTGACCTCAAGGGTAACTTCCAGGTCACCAGTGACTACTTAATAGTGTTCTCTGGCTAGCACGAGTGAATTAAACCCCTTCTGTAACTCCTTGATGGTCTGGAGTGAGAAGGGCTGCTTTCCCCTATGAAACTGCTATTTTTATGAACTTTTAAACATCGTGATGCTGTTGAGCATCTGTACCTTGGAGCCCTGTCCTTCAGGAACAGAAATAAAGCCTGTAGTTTTCTGGTTTTCAATAGGAAGTACTGCTGCCTTATTTAGTGTTATTTTTCCTAGAGCGAGGAATATTACTATCTCTCCCGGCAAGCAGTGCCATGTTTGAGGTAGGAGTTAAACTGTTATAATGGTGCCCTTAGGTGTGAATATCAACATTGCAGAATGGCTGAGCTAATCACTACAGCTGATGGCAGGTTAGGCTTCCTATGTAATACCTGCCAAATATACAGTTTTAACTCTATTGATATTACAAGCAATCCCTATAAATACACCAAATGTGCTCAAAATGAGAGTATGGTGGAGGAAATCAGTAGGTTTGATGTTAGATCATGCGGCACTGGAACTAAGTCAAATTGAGACATCAAAAGGCTCCAAATGTCACTTATTCCTGACAATCCCTTCATGGGTGCTGGTAATAAGGTCAGCACAACCCCCAGCAGTCATCAGAAACAGAGGTCTAGACAGGATGATGAGTTAGATGATGCAGACGATGGCTGGTTTCTGGTTCAGAGTACAAAAACCGCCAAAAAGGCAGAAAAGCCAGTCGCGATTCAGCTACCTGTACAACAGTTTTGACCTCGTTAATTAATTTTAATGATGAGCAGGCCCCTGCCCCCCCGCCTCTGAGTCTCGAGACCTCGATCATGAATCGTCACGTACATTTCAACCTTCAAATCCCACTAATAGTGTTGATAATGCAGTGGATGTCCTACCCATGCAGCCCCCAAAACAGATTTACGTTCTGGGAGATTCAATGATCAAACAGTTGGATCACCAAATATGTGATAAAGATAAAACCAACAGAACACTGTCCTGTTTCCGGGGTGCAAAAATTCAGGACATTACAAGAATGTCCAGGCAGATACTAAACAACTGTGGGAACAATCCCTTGGTCATTGTGCATGCAGGTGCAATAACATCAGGCACCAAATGTCTGGGAAATCAATGACTAATATGTCTGTTTAACAAATACTCTCTGACATAGGATGTACTACAGCCTTCTCTGAAATACTACCCGTACTCCAGAGCAGATTTATATACTGAATCCAGAATTAAGCATTTAAATAATTGGTTGCGATTTTGGTGCCTGAAACAAAATTTAGGCTGTATAACACACTGGGAGCAATTTCAAAACAATAGAGAATTGCTGGCCTGTCTGCGCAGTGGTTGGATTTCCGCTCGTGACGCCGGTGACCCGGGTTTGAGAATGGACCTGGGTCGCTGGAGGGCCAGCTGGGGGACATGGATGGAGCATCCTCTGGACTGCTCTCCTTCTCCAGGGGAGGGGATGAATGTCCGGCACTACAGACCCTAGCGGAGGCCGGGGCCTGCTGCAGCCCGCATCTAGACGTTAGGAGGGGCAGGGTGGACTGGGATGCCATTGCACATCCCCACGCCCGAGGAAAATAACGCCTTTCCGGGACAGAAAATCCCCAGCCAAGTGCCTCTGTGATGCCCTCCTCGCTGTCTTTGATGTGCTCCCAGGCTGGCTCCCTGACCCGAACCGATGTTCGTGACACGGTAAGTGCTGCAGCCCTGCCCTGGGGGTAAACCAGGGGCATGGGCAGAGTGCAGAGGCGTGAGCCATGACCAGGGCTGAGTTCGCGCTAGGCTGGCACAAAAACAAAACAAAAACAATAAGGAATTGATTTGCAGGGATGGTCTCCATCCTAGTAGAAAGGGCTCATCTATGTTAGGAAATCATCTAAACTCTTACACTGACAAACATTTAAACTAACTTATGGGGGGGGGATACTGTTTAGTTGCTCGCTCCCACCCCCACTGCTTCTCTACCCACCAATAAAGTTACTAGCCAACAGTTTAAATTAACTACTAGCCACTCAGATACTGACCCTATAGCTACCTATCCCAAGCTCAAAATATTACTTCTTAATGCTAGGAGTTTAAATAATAAAATATATGAACTTCAGCATATATTAAACAACAAAGTATACATGTCTTGTGTCACCGAGACTTGGTTCTGAGACAATGACTGGGACCAGGACATTCCTGGTTATACTTCAGTAGGAAAAAACGTACTACTTCTAAAGGTGGTGGGGTACTGTTTTTATTAAGGACAGACCTGGACTGTTTTGAAATCAAGGCTGACAACACCTTAGTAACAGATACTGAGTAGATCTGAGCTTGGGCAATAGACATATAACTGTGGGAATTTGTTATTGCCCGCCCTCTCTGGATACCTCAAGCAAAAACAACTTTTTGGAGAGTATACAAAACATTAATCAACTAGATTATATCATACTAATGGGTGATTTCAATTTTCCTCATATTAATTGGGACAGCTTGGAGTGCAAAAGTCTGCTGGATAATAAATTCCTGGAAACCATTGTACAACTAGGCCTGGATCAACTAGTATTAAAGCCTACCAGACAAAATAATATCTTGGATTTAATATTCACGAATATTAGTGATCTGGGGGAATCTCCAGTAGTTCACAAACCATTGGGAGATAGTGACCACTGTCTCGATTGATGGTAGTTCAGGTGGATGTTAAAGATCCCATGGCACTTCTCAAAAAGAGTAGGGGAAATTTTTATTGAAAAACAAAAACAGAGACGAGCAAAGACAAGTAAAAAAAAACAGAACACAGGTATCATAATCAAAAAAGAACAACATAGTATCAAGAAAATAAATACCCATCCATAGTTAAAACATCAAATCATTACCCCAATACTGCACCAGAAGGGTGCCCAATAGCCCCGAAAATATGAAATTGAAAACAGAAAATAACAGTACATTCCATATACGAGAAACAAAAAAACATAAGAATAGAAATACTTCATCCCACCCACTCCACATCCATCCAAAAATCTTGAGAAAAATGGTCAGAAAGCTGCCCCCAAAGTACGACATTATTACTGATAAATCTTATGTAATTCCATTTGAACTTGACATAACATATCCCACATAGTGATTTCTTTTAGTTGCAACACTCTAAGACATCTAGCATGCCAAATTACCAATTCAAACAGGCCAAAATCACCCATACCGCACCCTTCCTCCATTTATTCCACCCCTCCAACTGTCCTAAACCAAAATATCATAAGTCATATGAGCAAATAGACTTCCCAAATGCAGCTAAAGAATCCCAAAAACTCTTCATACAGGACAATCAAAAATAAATGATGCATAGTTTCGATCTAATCCGCACATGTCCCAACAAGGCAAAGCACGCCATTCAACATTTTATGTTTCTGATTCCCTTTAACATTCAATTTTGATGTCCACACAACTAAATCATATCCTGCATTTTGTGCAGAATTGTGGTTCAATAATACTTACTATTAAAAGTTGATAATTCAAGGGAGCTAAAATAGTAAATATTGGAGTTTCCAACATTGAGCAACAATAGTTTTATAAAACTTCCTTCTATCAGAGTCTATAAACCAAAATAACACAATTTTCCACATCCTAACATATTTCAATGTGGTTTGAATGTAGACAGGCAAACATTTATCTGAAATATGCCATTCCCTCTCCCCCATGCAGCCAAAAAATGACCTTCCCAGCGCTACATACCAACTATACCTAAATTAGTTTTGCCTAAAAGTAGTGGACGAATATTGCTATAAAATAAATTACTAAACAAAGAAACCAATGGCTGTTTCATGTCCAGTCCACCCTCCTTCCTAACCCCATAAGTATAGGCTTGCTTGACCGGATTCAACCGACTACCCCATAAGAGCAAAAAGAACAGTCCCATTATCTTGGCATGCATATTAAAAGGTACCAGATAAATACGGGAAACATGCAAAAAAACAGGCAGAATATAAGCTTTCAACAAATAAATTATTTTCTTGTCATTTTCCAAGCTTTCCATGACATAACTTTACTATGTGCAGTATCATGAACCTGATCCCAGTTCGTTTGTTCAGCTTGTTTACCCAAACCATAACCCTAAAATCTTAATTTCACTTTTCACAATTGGAATCAGAAGTTGTAAAGGAAAAGACGCATTACCCAATATCAACAATTAACATTTAGCAACATTAATCTTAATTCCCGTAATAACACACATATTAGTCAATAAATCAAGCACTTCGACCAGAGTCCAAATCACGCACTATGATCATACAATCGTCCGCATAAGCAGATACCTTTGGATACTGTACACCAAAAATATTACAAACAGGCCGTATATCCTCAGAAAGTTCAATAAGTCTCAATATTGGGTCAATGGCAAAGACATATAAAGTGGACTTAATGGGCATACCTGCCTGACTCCATTCTGAAGTTGAACAGGGTCCCTAAATGTCCATTAGCAATGGAATCATCATCGCTTTGTATATAAACGCTGAGTACACCCACAAAGGAATGGGAAACTCCATACTGCAATAAAGTATTCCAAAGATGACCATGTTGCAACGCATCAAAAGCTTTTTCCTCATCCAGTGAAAGCAAATAGCCATCCAATTGCATATTCAAACCCTGTTCAACAATCTCGAATAAAAATCAGATTCTGTGTATAGACCTCCCAGGTACAGCACAAGACTGATGGAACAGTATTACATATGTCGCTACCCTCACCAACCAAGTTGTCAAAATCTTAGTAAATATTTAATAATCAGAATTTAACAAACTCAGAGGTCTCCAGTTCTGAATTTGCCGTGAATCACCTTTTTTGTATAAAAAAGTCATCACCTCTTCCTGCATACTCGGGGTCAAACAGCCATCTTCTAGAATCTCTTAATACACAGACTGAAGGTCTTTCAAAAGTATTGATTTAAGAAGCTTATAAAACTCATTCGGGACACCATCTAAACCAGGAGTGGTACGAGCCAATAAATGATCAATAGCAAACCCAATCTCCTCTTCAGAAATAGGGTTCATCAAAGCTTCCACTTCACTCAAAGGAATCTCAGGTAAAGTTCCAGATTCTAGCAACACAGATTGTTATGTATCTGTGACAGTCTGATAAGTAGAACATAAATAGTCAAACACTATCTTATTAATACCATAGTGTGTAGTTTGCAAAATCCCATCCTGTCCAATCAAAGCTCCCATCGTTAATTTCTGCACTCCCTGCAGTTCTATGTCATAAGGATTAACAACATCCTTTCTCCCCTGTGTCATATAATGTTGACATCTAACCATCTCACTTTCCCTCTGTGTATGATAGGCACACATTTGCTCTTTAATAATCTGAAGCTGAGCCAGAGACCCAGTGCCATTCTCCCAGGCCTGTGTCAAAAGCTTCAGATATTTGACTCGTAAATGCAAGTAATCCAAATATTTGGAAGTAGCCAAAGAGCTAGAATTTTTTTGCAAAAAATCCCTGACATCTTTCTTCGTATCCTCCCACCATTCACCCCAAGTATCGTATAGAAAAAGAACATTACGACGGAGAAGCAATAAGTCACATAAATCCCGCTGTACTACTTCCTGCTGTAAAATGGAAGCATTCAATTTCCAATAACCTCGCCAAAAATTATGTACTAAACCAACTTCTGCTTGAACCTGTACGTGATCAGAGGTTTCCAAAGTTACTGTCTTAATATCAGTGCAAACTAATCGTTTGGAAACAAACTAAAATCTATACTGAGTAGATAACTTCCTTATAGAAAGATTATTCAGGCCGCTTTGTCTAGAACATCATAGAGATCACTCAAGCCAGCATCCATCAAAATTGTCCGTAATGCATTTGTATCACTAAATAGTTTTGTAGTCTGCCTACCCCAATCCCGGAAGACAAACCAGAATCAAAATCCCCCAAAACCAATTTAGAGGTAAAGAGAAAAGGTGCAACCAGACGAAAT
Organism: Neoceratodus forsteri; assembly: GCA_016271365.2. Classification (NCBI taxonomy): domain Eukaryota; kingdom Metazoa; phylum Chordata; order Ceratodontiformes; family Ceratodontidae; genus Neoceratodus; species Neoceratodus forsteri. Next base: position 416,002,003 of record JADMNL010000024.1, on the reverse strand, counting down.
AAGGCTACTCTATCTGCCTTTGCTTGAGGTGCATAGATATTAATCAGTCGATAAGCTAGTCCACCAAGAATAACATCTACCAATAAGACCCTACCAGGAGAGATATCCAATACTTTCAGTATACGGAGAGGTAAATTAGAGAATAAAATACCCACACCAAAACAAAAGACCTCTCCCACTGACCATAAAGATGGTCCCCACCTCCAATCTTTTTTGGCCTGTTCTAGGTCAGAAATAGTATGCAACCTAGTGTCTTGGAGAAAAACATTTTGACCTGAATTCCTATGTAAACTTGCAAAAGTGACAATATGCTTCTGGGAATTAAGTATACTATTAACATTAATAGTAGTAAAAAGAGTAGAAGAATGCATAATAAGCCAGAGAAACAAACAAGCAAAAAGTCACATCATTTCCTCTTTTTCTTTTTTCGGTTTTGGCTTCTCAACCTTCCCAGTTCCATCTGAGGGTTCCAACTGTGCAGAAGCCACCGATGAACCATCAGACTCAGCCTCCCTGTCCTCACCAGGTACATCCATAAGTATGTCAAATGGATTCTGAACCAGTATGTCATCTCCTACACAAACCCTTTTGTTGCTGCTTTAGAGCGTAGGACCCTTTGGAACGGAATGTCCTCCCTAGTCTCAGGCGGGGCATCACCACTGTAAGGTCCTCCGGGACTAAGTTTACAGCCGGGCGCCTCCTGATCTTCCTGTTTAAGTCCTGAGACAGACCCCGTCAGTCAAGCCGTGATCCAAAACCTGAGGAAGTTCCTCGTCCACAACAGCTTGGAGGATTCCGGAAAACACGGTAAAGAGACCTGGGAACTGTCAAGTACATCCCCCACTACCACAATAGGAGCAGGCGTTGATTGAGGAACAGACTGTTGTTCGACATCCACTAACTGGTCAATTAGATTACTGGCTTTCATTTTTTTCCTTTTGAGCAGTCATAACATAAACATCATGTTCAACACGTACTGACTGGTCCATGCTATTATGAGAAGCCCAAACACAGGATCTAAAATTATGACCCGTTTCCTCACGCAGATTACACTTCTGAGGTTGCTTGCAGTGTGCTACAGTATGCCCCAGTTCCCCACAGAGACCACACTTCAACTTTTCACAAATATTACTCAAATGTCCCAGCTCACCACACTTATAGCAAGCTCTAGGTTGTCCTGGATAGAAGATCACTCCCCTGTCTCTGCCTGAAAAAAAACAATTAGGCAGATGGTGTATTACCCTGTGCTCTTGTTTCAGAGTAACTTTATATTTCCAGCCCCAGTCCACAGGTGTTCCTCATCAAGAATAGGGTCAGGAAGCCATTAACCAAACAGTGCTGTTTCAACCAATATGTTATGTCCGCCACATTCACACCCTCAATACGAAAGAGGACTGTGATGGTATTAGACATGGGTTTCGTCAAGGGGACAACTAGAAAAGGACACCATATTGGACCATTTTTGAGAAGATTATATTGCTTCCAAAACCGTTCAAGTCCATTCGAATGTTTAAAACTAATATCATATATAGTATCCCCAGGCATATGAATAAGTGCATAAATCTCATAGGCATAAAATTTCATGCTGTTCTTAAGCAACGACTCCCCATGAACAACTGGTCAGGTGCATCTGAGGCATTGCCCTGAATCGCAACTGAACAGCATTCCTTCTCATGGCAGGTTCAGAAGTATTTCTAACAGAAGAGGGGAACGACTTAGCACTTGCCCCAGGATGCCAAACACTTGGTTTAGGGACTACTAGATTCAGAAGTGTGGTATCAGAATCTAGTCCCTCCGAGACAGGGAGTGCAGGCTGTACAGGTGGAACTCCCACTACAGGGGAAGATAAATTAGGTGTCAGAGGGACTGGAGAAAGAGGGGGAGCAGAAAGGTCATCAGAGTCCCCTTCCAAAACCCTAATGTTAGACATCATATCCTCATGTCCAATATCGAGAGAAGAGGCAGAATCTCTCACAAGCTGCCCTGGTGGAATCTGGGAGGGGACACATCAGGGCCTAAGTCATGATTTCACTGAACCCACAGTGATCACAGGAGAGACAGCCAAGGCAGAAGCATTAGCATCCCAACCCGAACCATCCGCTTTTCTAACCCATCCTGCTGCCTTCAAAGAATGAGAAACCCAGTCCACAGGAGGAGGAGGAGGAGGAGAGGGACCAAAATTCTGCCCAGTCGTCAGAACAACAGAAGACGGCAAAGGGGCCACAAATCCTTCCCCACCAACCCAACCTTTCTTCCCACGGGAACGCTGGTCCTTAACAGGGTATTTTTTTTTATCCCCCCAGAGGAAACACCAATATGGAAACAAGCTACAGGGGAGTCAGTAATAGGAGCATCAGGTCTTGAAACGGAAGGCCGCTGAAGCATTTGACCATCCATCATAGGCTCTAAATTGACAGCTGCAGCCTGCTCAGATACTGAAGATTTACAGTCTGAGCCCCCTTCAACAGTAAAAAAACCCAAACCGTCCCCAGAATTAGGTACCTGTGAGACCGAGACTGATTTTAGAGAGTCCACCACCTGAACTGAAGCAGAATTCTCAACAACTGCAGATGCTGGAGTAATACACACATCCATAGGTGCAACCGCAACAGCGGAACGAGTGGAGTTGTCCATCGCTTTCTCGGTTCATACACATTCCATTAACCAAGACTCCAGTTCCTTCCATTGTACAGTGAATCTGCACTCCTCAGCAGCCATCAGCTCGCAGATTTCCTCCGCAGTCACTGCAGTACCTTCCTGACACAGAATCTCCCGCAACAAACCAGAACCAGGTAGGGAATCCTCAGCAGAAGAGTCCCCGAACTTGTCAATAACAGGAGTGGCCTCAGTAGGATCCAAGACCGGGGGTGAGGCCTGTTCCCTGGCTCGCAGCACGTCCTTCCTCATCGGAGTCTCAGGCAGACTGACCATAGCAGCACCAGTCACAGCGCCATCATCCAAAGAGTAGGGGAATTTTATTGGTAATAAAGTGGGCTTCATTACAAAAAATAACACAACAAACGGTAATAATCAAAAAAAACCAGATCAAGTCCAGTTAACAGAAAAAGTTATCACAATTTTTCCACAACAATACAGTTTGAGAGGTAGAAGGAAGTAAAAAATCATTTTTTTTGACAGAACACAAGGCTGCACGAATATTACAAAGAACTTCATTGATCGAAATGGTTTTTTGGTGTAACACTAACAGACATCTTGCTTGCCATAAATAATAACGAATAATAGCAAAAATTATATACAAACTATCGATATGATATTTTCTATTAAGCAGGTCATTAGTGCAAAACATAACATGTTCATAAGAAAGTGAGGACAACAGAGGCTCTGACCAATTAGTAGCTAAAGTAGACCAAACTTCCAAAGAAATGGACATTCACAAATAAATGTTGCTGAGTTTCAAAAATATTAAGGCAAGAGGTTCTAGGACAATACCTCAAAGACAGGGCTTTGTGCTTATGATTGTTATTGACCCCTAATCTATCATAGTTACTCAGCCAAATCATATCCCATAAATACGGTAGTAACTGTCGATTTTGAAGTTGATGGAGTACCAGGGAGACGTCCAGGGGACAAAATGGAAAACAATCTCCCCTGAGCCTCCAACCTCCAAAGTTTTTCATATAACTTGGGTCTAGATAATATACAGAAGTCCTGAGGATGGAGACACCAGGTTAAGGCCATCTTAAAACTCTCTTTTCCATAATTAGGGATTAATTGGGATTTAGAAATAACCCCTTTATAACGAGCATGCCAATTATCAAGGCAGAGGGAAAACCATGCTAAAAAGTAGGGTTTCCAAAAAACATCCCCAGGTTTCAGAGCCTTCCCATAATTATAATTGAAAAAAAGGCTGTAAAAAAAGACAACAGGGTGGATCATGCTGATCCCACCTTCCTTGAGCGGCCTGTATGTGAAATTCCTCTTAATGGGGTTTAACCTTGATCCCCACAACCCCTTGAAAAAAATCCCAGTTAGTCTGGTAAACAAAGAAATAGGTGGTGGGAACACATAACAGAGATGTAAAAAAATCGGTATGACCAGAGTTTTAAGAAGCACAACCCTTTTTTTCTTCCCAATTAAATGTCTTTTCCACCCATTAATCACAGTATCTGCTTTTTGTAAGGCAAGATTCCAATTATATGTTTGCATGTTATCACAACCAAAGAAAATGCCTAAATATGAAAAAGCTGCAGTAGATACAGAAACTCCGGCATAGAGGCCTGCACTGGGAAGGGAGGTATGCCCAAGTGGTACGCAGATACTTTTTGTAAAATTTATTTTAGAGCCTGAAACTAAAGAAAAAGTCTGTAGAACCTGAACAATGGCCTCTTGCTTTGTGGAAGAATCCACAGCCAAAATTAAATCATCAGCATAAGCTAATGTTTTAATGGGTAAAGAGGAAGGAGTACAAAGCAATCCAATAATCTGTGGGCAAAGAAAAATAGCTCTCAAAAGGGTATCTATATAAAAATTATATAATAGGGGACTAAGCGGGCATCCCTGACGGACCCCGCAGGCTAGAGAAATAGGACGGCCTATCCAGCCATTAACATTAGGACGTATCACTACGTCTCTATATAATAAACGAAGCCAGGAAAGAAAACGCACTGGAAACCCAAAAGCCGCCAGAACTAGAAATAAAAACTCATGGGAGACTTTATCAAAAGCCTTTTCTTGGTCCAGACTTATAATCCACCCAGTGACAGCATTATGTTCCCCTAGAGTGAACAATTCTCTCAATAAAATCAGATTATCAGAAAGGTGTCTGCCTGGGATACCACAAGTTTGAGTCGGACTAATCATATGTGATGCAAAAGTAATCATTCTGGATAGGAGAATTTTGGCAAGGATCTTATAGTTAACGTTAAGCAAACTAATTGGTCTCAATTATTTATATCAGAAGGATCCTTCTTCTTAAACAGTAGAATCAACAATGCTTCTTTCATGGAAGCAGTTAAAGCATCATAATGTAACATCTCATTATAAAATGATAGTTAACACAGGAACAAGATCAGCAGAGAAGGTCTTATAAAATGTGGGATCAGACCATCTGACCCTGGGGCAGAATGTGGATTCAGACTAGTAATAGCAGCTAATACTTCATTTTCAGTAATAGCAGAAGAAAGCTTGTCTTGATCAGAGTCCGAAAGTTGAGGTAAGGACAATGATTGAAGAAAGTGATCTGCATTGGCAAGATCAGTTTTAGTACCGAACATGCTGAGAACGTGATTTTCAACACAGTGAAGCAAGTCTTCAGGTTTCTTGAGTAATTCCCCTGACTGAGATAATAGAGAGGTGATTAATTTAGTGTCGATTCTATCTTTACAGGCCTTGAAGGAATCTAAACAACCCTTAGTAATATGGGTGCCAAAACGCGCTTCCTGACCTAATGAATCAGCTCGATTATACTGAGATAACCTCATTTGAGTACTGATTTCACTAATCTGAGAACTAAAATCATAATTAGTGGAGCTGGCTAAAGAAAATAAATGCTGTAACTGATGCCTTAAGGTTAAATAGGACAAGTATTTAGTATTTTGTTGTTTAGCAGCTGTCTTCTGAAAAAACTGTTTCCAACTTAGCTTGGAGGCCTCCCACCAGTCTATCCCAGTATCATAGAAGTCAACTACAGACAAACGAGCTAAAAACTCTTTGTGCCAAAGTTTGAGAAAAAGAGAGTCACTGAGTAGGGAATCATTAAGACGCCAGCTGGCTTTCTTACATCTCGGGGCTGAGGCCCAAGAGAAGGAGGCACATAAAGCAACATGATCCGAAAATTTAGTAGCCACAGTCGTACAAGAAAGTAAAATCAAAACCTTAGATAAAAAAAGAAAATCTATCCTGGTGTGTAGGGACCCCTTAAAAAAAGTGGACCCACCGATTTGTGAAATATCTATAGACATCCACAAGCTTAGCCATGGAAATTATATTATTTAAAGCCACAGAGTCACAAAATAGCTTGGAAGTTTGTAGGCCTCGATCTGTGTGATGTAGGCCGCAATTAAAGTCTCCAACCCATAAAAGTAATCTGGACGTAAAAAGATAGGGCTTAATTTGATGAAAAAGGGAAACTCTCTGTGCCTTGGTTTGAGGGGCGTAAGTCCCAATCATCCGAAACCTCTCAGATTTATATGAAAAATCCAATAACAAGGCCCTACCAGGGGAAATGTCTACTAATCTGGATACTCTAAAATCAGAGCTGGAGAATAATATCCCAACACCATCACAAGTGTCTGGTCCAATAGACCAAAAAGAGGGATCTGCAGTCCATGCCTTTGAGGCCTGAAATAGTTCCCCGTGGGTCTTCAATCTGGTATCGACAAGGCAGATTATGTCACAGTTCAGGTCAGAAAGGGTTAAAAAAATCCCACCCAGCTTCTTCTTCCCTTTAATACTGTTCACATTCAGAGAACATATATTTAGAGAAGACATGATTTAAGTAATGGGTGGGGACTTGCCCCTCCATCGTTGCCTAGTGCGTTTTGCTATTGGGTCTGTATCAGCCCCATCGACCCCATCAGGGAAAGAAAGAAGGGAGGAGGAATCGTATCCTCACCCCAGAGTCTTTATCCAAAGATCTGTGTCTAGAACCGCAAATTTGTTAGGGTTTGCCAACTACGTGAAGGAGTTTCTTGCTACGACTAGCAACAGCTATGCCTTTCCTGGTTCGCTTGTGGGTAACAGTGGTGAAACTAGGTTGTCTCCTCCAAACTCATGGGATGAGGGGAGGCTTAACAGTGTCTTGAACAATGGAAGTAATAGCGGGGAAGCCACAGTAGAAGCAGGAAGGGGCAGCAGAAAAGGGGACTGAGAAACTGGAGCAGAGGTTACAGAGGGATCATCTCCAGCCACCGAGGGGGTAACCTCTGAGGTAGAGGAGGCTAAATTGTGGGCAAGCAACTGTTGAGCAACAGTGATGATGCCATCATGAGAGGGCAGTCGTCTCTGTTATGAGAGGCCAGGGCACCTTCCATAAGCATGGCCAGTTCTCTCGCATAAGTTACATTTAAATGAGTTAACACATTTAGCTGCAATATGACCGTATTCAAAACAGTGGCTACATTTAAGAGTGTCACAAGCAGAACTTAAATGAGTACGTGCCCACACTTAAAACAAGACTTCGTTGCCCAGCATAAAAATGAAGCCCTTGTCCTGCCTAAAAGAAAAAATTAGGCAGATGTTTTGGGCCAGTGTTAGTGGAAAAAAGCTTAACACGTACCTTCCAACTGCCATCCCAGATTTGTTCAGAGTCTAGATTAGGGGTAGGCCTATTCAAAACTTTGCAACGTTTATTTAACCAGAATAGAATATCCTCAATGTGAACTCCCTCATTCTTAAAAACAACAGTAATGTTACGAATTGCAGGTTTAGTGAGAGGAATGGCCTGGAAAGGGGACCAAACTGGTGTGGACTGAAATTTGTCATATTGAGCCCAAAACCTATCGAGCCCAGACATTTGTTTAAAACTAATATCAAAGTTGAGTTACCTATATTAATCAGTGCAAAATCTCAGAGGAAAAAAACTTCATTGATCCTTTAAGAAGAGTTTTAGCTACATATAAACGATCAGGGGGAAGTTCTAGACCACCCTTGTAAAGTAATCTAACAGCATTCCTCCTTGGTGCAGGCTCGCCTTTGGAGGAAAATAAATCAGCAAGTTTAAATTTTGAACCTTGAGGTGCTGTGGCAGTAGCTAACAAAGTAGGTCCTGAAAAAACAGTTTTAGTCCCTTGCAAAGCAGAAGTAGGTTTAGGGATAGTGGTTGTAGCACTAACAACAGTAGAACTAACAATAGATAAAGGAAAGGACACACCCCGGGGTTCGTTGGAGCTCATACTGTTTGTCTCAGAGGATTTCTTGAGCATATTAAGATATACAGGATCCTGGGAATCAGGGGTCCAAGTCCTCCAATATTACTTTCCCAACCAGCATTTTTAAAGCTGTCTCTGGCGACTCAGTCCAATGGGTATCCTGGTTAGGTTTGACTTTTATGGAGGAATAAACCCCACGTTTGGACCAACCAGGTTCTTGTGTGGAGAGAAAAAAAACAGAAGGTTGCTCAAGTACAGAAACAGAGTCAATTGTAGCAGTAGAGTCACTTACTGAGCGAGGAGCAACTTCAGTCATTACAGTTTCTTGTGTTTCCAGGCCGATTGCTGAATATTATCAGTAGAGGCAGTCCAAGATTGTCTGCATCAGGGAGCTGAGGAGGAACCAACGCGAAGACAGAAGCCGAATCCGCCGTAAGACGTCGACTGGGGGCTTTCCAGTGTCGAGGTCGCAGGAAGGAGAGCAGGACAGTCCTTGCCATGCCGCGCAGAAGCTAGCAGTGCCGAGTCCAAAATCTGCAATCGCAAGACTAGTGCCTCAAGAAATTCCTGAAGGCTGGAAGCAGTGAGGAACCTCCATTCACACCAGGTACAGCAGGAATAACTTCATTAGGCATAGCAGAGAAAACGAGTCCATTTCCAATATAGTCGTGCTGCTAGTAGCAGCTATAGCAAGACGTCTTCTGGGGCCTCTAAGGAAGGTAGCACAGAGGAGGAGGCCAACTCCTGAGCTAGCAGCGCCCATCTCCTCCAGGGATCATGCAACTGGCCATCTTGCAGCCAGCGCAAAGGCTCTGCCTACACAGAGTAGGGGAATTTCCCCGGTGTCCTGCCCAAATTTCCCTCATTCACTAAAAATACCACCAACAGCTTAATCTGGTTCAATTTCAGTTGCTTACCATCTGTATCCCCCCCACCCCACCGGTCGCCCCTGAAAAAGGGACTTCTAGGCCCAGTGGGCTTACCTGGTCAACAAAATTCAACAAACAAACTGTATGGTTCTCTGGACCCTTAAATACTGTACCCCCTACCAAAGGCATTACCAAAGTAAGGAATTTTGCCAAGGCTAACTATAGTAAAATAAAGCATATTTCAAAATTGGATTGGGAACATGATTTGAATAATCTTGATACTAATAACACCTGGGTAAAAATTAGAGAAAATTGAATATTGCATAAACAAATGGGTGCCTGAGCACATGAAATACAATAACAAAAGGAGGCTACCTTTCTGGTATTCAGTTAGAATCAGAAGATCAATTAGGAATAAAAAATGGGCTTTTAATAAGTACAAAAAACATAAAACTGACCTAAATAGGACCAGGTTGAAAATTAAAGCTAACAAAATGAAATCTGCAATTAGAATTGCGAAAAAAGAGCTAGAGTATAACCTAGTAACAGTTACTAAAGACAATAAGAAACAATTCTTTAATTATACTGGTTCCCTAAAGAGTAATGCACCGAAAGTAGGTCCCATTAAAATGAATGATAAAGTCATCACTGAGGAACAAGCTGTTGCCCAAGAGTTTAACACTTACTTTACAAGTATTTATAAACCAAAAGAAAAAACTGGGCACACAGGATTGAACAATCATGATTCCTCACTGATGTTGTTTAGTATCCCAGAAACATACTCTGCTATTAACTCTTTCAAAACAAATTCATCAGCTGGTCCTGATAACATCCCTTCCATATTTCTAAAGGGCATTTCCCATGTAATAGCAGGCATACTTACCCATTTGTACAATAAATCCATATGTGAAGGTGTGGTTATCCAGGATTGGAAAATGGCTACAATTATTCCTATACATAAAGGAGGAGGAGCGAAATTAAACGTGTTGAATTATAGACCTATTAGTCTAACTTTGTGTATAGGTAAAATCATAGAGAGACTATTGTTGTAAAAAACGATTAGTCATATTTCTGCTAATAGTTTACTTGATATTACCCAGTATGGCTTTACACATGGGAGATCCTGCCACAATAATTTGATAAATTTTTTTGAACCTATCAGTGAAGCGCTAGACAGTGGATTGCCGGTTGATATCGTGTTCCTAAACTATGAAAAAGCCTTCGATTCAGTTTCCCACAGAGTTTTAATAGAACAACTTATTAAGATTAAACTGCACCCTAACATCATTATGTGGATAAACTCTTGGTTAGCTGGTAGGAAACAGCAGGTTAGTATAAAAGGGCACAAGTCTGCCTGGAATACTGTGACAAGTGGGGTGCCCTAGGGTTTGGTGCTGGGTCCCATACTGTTTAGTATTATTATTGCCTTCACGAAAACTACAAACAGTGTATGGATAAACAAGTATGCAGACGATAGTAAGCTGGGATGTATTATAAATGATATCCCATCTGCTGACTTCTTACAGGCCAATCTCGACAGTTTAATGAATTGGTCAATAGAAGCACAAATTGGTATTTAACGTTCCCAAATGTAAGGTCATGCACCTCGGTAAAACAATAGACTAACAGATTACTATATGAATAACATAGCACTACAGGTGGTTACCTCAGAAAAGACCTGGGAGTATACATCTCCAATAACCTAAAATTTACTGAACACATAAACAAAACTACAAAAAAGCCACAGATTAATTAGCTGTATTCTAAAGAATATCAAAAGCAGAGAACCTGAGGTACTCTTACCACTTTATTCTAGCTTAGTGAGATCACATCTAGCCTTCTGTTCCACTTTCTGTGCACCTACTTCAGCACAAGAAAGAGTCACCATGGAAAAAATACAGAGAAGGTTGACCAAGAATATTATTAACCTGAAAACAGTCTCATATAAAAACAGATTGAGGGCATTAGATTTATTCTCCTTAGAATATCGCTTCTTGAGAGGTGACCTCTGTCTGATATACAGAGCCACCAGGGATCCTACCCTGTTTGAGACCATCTGTTTAGACTGGCATGTTTCACATAGTAGCACCAGGTCTCACAGCTGAAACTAAAGACTAACATTAACAAAACTGTGAAAAGAAATAGGTTCTTCACTCAGCAAGCCACTCCTATTTGGAACTCCCTACCGACAGAAGTAGTTCTAAGTACTAGCTTACAGCAATTCAAGTCGAACCTTGATACGTGACATGGAGAACACAATATCGCTTCCACCTTTAGGAAAAAGGTGGTACAGTTCATCATGGGCTTGTCCCTCAATTTGTATTTAATACAAACGCACTCAGCAGGTCAGGCCCTCTGCTCCCACAGTGCCAACCTCTGAGCGCAGTAATGTGAACAGGTAACAGACAGGGTAACCCTCCTGTCTGCTTTTGGATCAAATCATCTTTAGTCTCAAGTTCTGGGGGGATTCAAACTGTGAACCTTATGCTAAGGCATCTAATGTACAGGCTCAGAATCGCATTCTCTTCGGGACTGCGGCATAATCTTAGGGCACCAAGCCAGGCTTCCAAATTAACCTTTAAACTCTATAAAAGACCTTAGGTATATTCTTACCTTTCCAAGTTTAGTAACACCATCAAGCTTTTGAACAGTTTTGTCAGTTTTAACCCTCTATACTTCATATGCAAAAGAACTTGGAAGACACCCCAGGCAGTCTTTTGAAAAAAGATACTTTACTAAGATGATAAAAATATGAAAAATGTAAACACAGAACAATATATAAAAGAACATACAATCACTTAAAAGAACAAGGCAAAGTACAAAACAAAAACTCCCACCACAATACATTTAGACTTTTTCTATCTAATGTATTACCTTTATAAGTGCATTGAAAGTTGGAGAACTGTGTTTCTTAAGAGCCCAAAATATATGACATATTCCCTAGTTACAAGGATACATTTCAACTCCATCTCCCCACCCCCTTGGTGAGTCATCTAACTCCTCCCTTTTAGATAGAAAAAAATACAAACATGATGTCCTATCAGGAGGTGTATTAAATAAGGTGACATCAGCAAACATTCCACTTCCTAAACCTGACTCCTTAATTAAACATTTTCTCTTTGATCTTGAGCAGTTCCTATTCCCAAGGCATATCAAAGGGTTTTACAATTTTTACCACCATGGTGGTATCAGTGTGCTTTCTATAGGAATCATAAAACTTTACCAGCCCTATATCCTGGCAGCTGAGTCAGTTCTAATTAAGACAGAAAAACAGGAGACCCTTAATTAAGTCCCTCTGGTCTTTTAATTACCTCCTGTTTCAGGTCACTTGTCAATGTAGCTTCACTGAAACTTGGGGGCACCCATGGAGACAATCACCTACTATATTTTTATATTACAAATATCATACAACAATCATAACCAGCTGAGACACATGAGGACAGATTAACAGAGCTCAATATGTATACCTAGAGCAAAGGAGGGAGAGGTGATATGATCAAAACATTCAAACACCTTAAGGGCATTAACAAGGTGAAAGAGTCTAACATGTCTCAATATAAGAAAATAGCAGGACAGAGAACACAGCATGAGATTGGAGGGAGGCCGATTAAGGGGCACTCTAAGGAAGTTATTTTCACAGAAAGGGTGGTGGTGGATGCATGGAACGCCTATCTCAGGAAGTGGTGGATAGGAATACAGTGCAGGGCTTCAAACAGGCATGGGATAGGCATAAGGTAGCAATACAGATGGTATGAATAGATAGGCCATTGACAGAGCAAGGCGAGGGCACCTTATAAGGTAGAAGAAAAAAGGGCAGACTGATGGGTCTTGTGGTCCTTATTTGTCATCAACTTCATGCTTCTGTGTTTCTATATTTCACTAATAAGGTCAGTGTACATAGACTAAAAATACAGGGAAAAGAAAAATTCACTTGTCATGAAATCTTTAACATAGGAATAAATAATAAACAAATACCATGAGGGGTTTTATGTTTAATTTAAATCTCTAGGGTGACACATTAATCTTAAAACCAAAGTTAATGGCCTTATTTATGGCACAAAAGTGGGTCTAAGATGAAATATAGAAGATCCATTTCTGCCATCTAAGTTCAAAAGGTGCCTATCTGTTCGACATTTCTAGCTATAAGCTTTTCAAGAGTATAACTCTCCCCATAACTGTATACCAGTCTGGATAGTAGGAGGGACTCACTGACCCCAATGTCTAGTGACGGCCTTTTTAGCTGCCAAAATATAAGTACATAATAGGGACCCACTTGATATATGGAGATCTTCTGGGGAACCGCCAGTACTAGTTCAGGTGTTAACACTGCCTCTGCCCCCACCACTTCTGATAAGGCCCCAGAGATGTCTCCAAAACCTTGCTATTCGTGGGCATGACCAGAGAATGTGAGTATGGCCTGCAAGAGGCTCTCCACATTCTTGCCAGCATCGGCCTGAGGCTGCAGATGAAAATTTGGCCAACTTCTCCGGGTGTGGAAGAATCTACCTCGTCTTCCATGCGAACTCTCGCCAATAGGGTCTCCTAGAATACCCATTGAGAATTTGGTATATTTTCCCCATTTTCCTCTGAAACTGGGATTGGGGCTCCTGTTCTATGCTTCCAAAATTCCTCTGGTCGAGTTTCTAGATAATTCCTGCAGTCCCTTATATAATAGCACAATAAAATGTGGCCAGATTTGCCCTTTCCTAGTGGTCATAGTTAAATGCAATAATAGAGGAGGGGGATTGGGCAGGGAACTATATCCTACTCCTTTCTGCAGTATAATTTCTTTGATTTGTGAATAAACCTGGAAATCCTGTTGTGGAATACTAAAGGTTTCTCGAAGCTTGTTAAAAGGAATAACCCCTTCAGTATGCAATATACTGAAGATAAAGGACAGACCTCTTTGCAACCAGGTAACCAGCGTCTGTTCAATCTGTGGAGAGGAGAGGGCTGAGCTGAGTAGGTTCAGATAGAAACATACTGTCTCTAACTCCGCAGAGCATTTAAGTTTGTACCAGACCTCCAAAGTAGACTGCGTGCCCCTATAATAAGCAGGTTTTCTTTTAGAAGGGAGGTGAGTTGAGAACAGGAAGACAGGTACATCTTGCATCTTATTTAGGGTGAATTCTAAACTTTTCCAGGGTAGGTTATAGGTTGGATTGTTCCAATTAAAAATTCTGGCTAAGATTGCAGCATGGGCATACTTCTGAAGATTTGGCAGATTCAAGCCCCCTCTGTCTTTAGGGAGCAACAGTGTTGACCACTTAATTCGTGGTCTTGTCGGTCCCAGACAAATCTAGAGAGATTTGTTCCAGGAGGAAAGTATAGAGTCAGAAAAATAGTATTGTTTGAAATAAATATAATCGGCAAGGAGAATATTTATTCGAATAAGATCTACGCTTGAATAAAATGGTAGATGGAGCTGGGACCACAGATAAGTCGGATTCTATTTTTTGTGTAAGGGGCTCATAGTTTATCAAAGTAAGATTTAATAATTGCTGTGGCAAGTATATCCCTAAATAATTTATTTTGGTACTACGCCAACGAAGTGGTAGCCCTGTCTTTAAATCATGGGAGGGGGTGAAATTGAATGTAAGGACCTCTGTTTTAGAGGAGTTTATTTTATAGCCTGATACCTGGACAAATTGTTCTAAGATATCGCAGACAGCCAGTATGGAAGCCTCAGGGTCTGTCAGTGACAGTATAATATCATCGGCATACAAGGCTACTTTACAATCCTGATTGTCCACTTGAATGCCCAATACTATCATTGAGTTCCTAAGGACCATAGCGAGGCTCAAGGTAAATGGCAAATAGAGGAGATAGGGGCATCCCTGTCTGGTGCCCTCTCTAAAGCAGTGGAGAAGTGATGCCCATTGATCTTGCTGTACACCTTTGGGGAAGAGTAAATCTGCTCCAACCATCTGATGAATTCTCCAGGAAAGCTAAAGAGGCCAAGACCTCCCACAGGAATCTCCAGGAGACCCTGTTGAAGGCCTTATAGGCATCCAGACTCAGCAAGACTGTGGGTATGGCCGATGTAGTCATGCGATCCATTAAATGGACTGTCCTCTGACATTGTCTGCAGTTTGTCTCATCTGAAGAAATCCGCTTGATCCAGGTGTATTCGGTAGGCAACAGATTTTCCAGCCAACTTGCCCATATTGCCATATAGAACTTGTAGTCGCTATTTAGGACCGAGATGGGTCTGTATGAATCCGGTGAAAGTGGATCCTTACCCGGCTTCAAAATAGCAAAGATAGCTGCGTAAGACCAGGAGGCCAGAGGGGGGCTACCCCCCTTGTACCTCCAGAAAGGCTTGTCTCATAGGTTGGAGCAGTTTAGGAAGGAAGGCTTTATACCATTCAGCCCCGAATCTATCTGGGCCGGGACATTTTAAATTCCTAGATTTGCAAATAGCCATTTGAATTTCCTCAATGGAAATAGGGCTCATCAAGGATATTTGTTGTGGTCTAGACAGCTTAGGGAAGTTAATAGGTGCCAAAAAATTATAGATTGAGTTGAGGGATGGGGGGTCAGTTCAGAATACAATTTTTTATAGTATTGCTGAAATGTTCCCATGATCCTCGGTCCCTGGTGTAGGGTGGTCCCCAATTGGGGAACTCTAATCCGTGTAATTGCAGCCGACTGCTTAAAACCCCTGGTTCTCTTGGCTAAATTTCTGGTGCCTTTAGGGCCACCCTCATAATAACATTTTTAAGATACTGAGGGACATCTGTGTTTTATGGTCTAATATACTTTGTATTTCAGACTGAGTCTGTCTGAACTCATCCTGGGATACCTGCGTCTCCTCGTGCATGTTTACTCTGTAACTCCTTTAAGGCATCCTGAAGTAGCCTATATCAGGATTCTCTCTGTTTATGCTGCCTAGAGGAGTATGAAATAATGTCTCCCCGCACCACTGTCTTCATAGTATCCCAGAGAAGTGTGGCCGGGACAGTAGAGCCAGCGTTTTCATCTAGGATTTGAGTGATATGGGTGGCTACTTTAATTTTGAACTCAGTTGCCACAGAGGTGTTTTCCGGGATTTACCTAAGTCCATCTTTATCAGGAGCGGCACATGGTCAGATAATATTCGAGCCTCCAAAGAGATATCCTATACCCTGTCTAAGAATTCTGTGGAGGTGAAAAAATAATCAATCCTGGATGAAGTGTGATGCCTAGGTGAGAAAAAGGCATAACCTTCCAAGAGGGGGGAAAAAATGATGCCAGAGGTCTGTAAGGCCCAATTTAGGAATCTGAGCCTTGAAAAGCTTTTTGAATGGGAGTGAGTCTTTGTCATTTAGGGATGAGGAATCTCTGTGGAGACATAGTTAATTAAAATCCCCACCAATCAACATGAATCCCTTTTGTATCTCAAGCAGCCTATTTATAAAACAGCTAAGTAAAGGGGAGCCGGGGGTAGACATTAGCTAGTGTAACCTCACTCTCAAACATATGTCCCTGCACTATCACAAAGTGTCCATTTTGGTCTGAGTATTCCTTCTTTAGCAAACTGAGTGGTACTAGGAATTAAGATTGCCACTCCACGTCTTTTCCCAGTTTTGCTAGAGGAGGAGAAGACCGCATATCTGCCCCCCGCAGACAGCTTTGCATGTTCACTTTGTGATAAATGCGTCTCCTGGAGGTAGACGCAGTCAGCCTTCTGCCGACGCATATATTGTTGTAGCCTGGCCCACTTTTCTAGATGGTTAATTCCATTAATGTTCATGGACAAGATTTTCAGCTGTTCCATGCCATGGGGAATAGATGAAGGTTAAATCATCCCTGATAATTTCGGACTGCCCATCCAGGAATGGGAATGCAGTCAATTGCACATTGATATCACAGGTCACATTCTCATTTCTAATAATTGCAGACAGAATATTATCAACAAAGTAGACACAGCCTGGCACATAATCTCTGCTGCAGACCCTGGCAAGTATATCATCATGTTTCAAAAATAACAGGTGTACCTCTTTATACCATTAAGTCTAACAGCATTGTACCTTAAGAACCAGGTGGATGAGAGATAATAAACTATCTGGGTAATAAACTTCCCAATTGTAAACATCAACAAGAACTTAAAAACTTGAACATACTTAACATCTGTAACAGATTTGTACATTTTCAGGTCTAAGGACTTCCAAATATGGGGAGAGAATCCAAAGTCTCCAGAGTTCCAAAAGACATTTCTCTTGGTAAATCTGACTCTCCCTATCAGTGAAGGGAACCCTGGCAACATGCCAGGGCCTTCGAGGAATCAGCATTCTGCTCCCATAAAATATGGATAACTGAACTAGGAAAGAAAATATTAGGGGGGAAATTAGGAAAACCCCACATCAGTAACTATCCTCAGAGGGTCCACCCCACCCCGGTTGTCTCTGAAGAGGAAAGAAAAAAGAAAAAAAGGAGCTTGAGCCGAAAGACAGGTGCTATGTTAATACCTATTTAGTGTAAGCAGTTGTTAATCACATTAACTAGCATATAAATTGTCTGATAGTTGGTGTTCCACTGTAATATAAAGTAACAACTGCAAGCATTTGCTTCCTGTGGGAGGGAGGAGAGCGTATCACTCCACTCCATAACTAGCCCAACAGACAGCTCGGGGTCAGTCCAAAATTAGCGGACCCACCGCAGGCTTAGAGTCAGGTCAGCATGGTGAGGAGTTATGGCATCACAAAAAGGGAATGCGCTCCCACCCCGTAAACCCAACCCAACCTGAAACATTGCCAAGAAAGCCATATGTATGTATCCTCGGGTTTTCTTGCTTTCAGAGTCTCTGTGGTATACAACCAGGGCGTTCTTAACTGCCCCCAAGTCACGCTGCTTTCCTCTCTGCCTTCCCGCTCTAGTTTGCCAGCCATCAGGGCACTGCTCTAAACTTTGAGGTCTAGAATTTCTCTCCAGAAAGTGCAGACCTAATTTAAAAAGTTGCTCCTTCGATTCTTGGGCAGTAGCGAAAACCCACTTTCCTGAAGGCAATTGGACTACCAATTGGGCCGGGTACAGGGTTGTAAATTTATGTCCCGCGATCTTGATAACCGGAAGTAATGGAAGATAAGCTCTTCTTAGCCGCATCGTTCTGGGGGCATAGTCGTGATCAAAATATATACGTGACTGACTGTAGAAGACTTTTTGACATTTCCAAGCCGTGAGCAGGACTTGTTCTTTAGTAGCAAAACTGTTAAAATGAAGAATTACTGACCTTGGAGGGATGTTAGGGGAGATAGGCGTTGGCGCTAAGCGAGATGCACTCTTTCCAGTTGCAAGCCAAAATCCTGTGGCAGTTCCAGATCAGTGTGGAGTAAAGCCTCCATAAAGTCCTTAATATTAGATCCCCAGAGTTTTCAGGTATGCAATAGATCCTGATATTCTTTCGTATGCTTCGATTTTCAGAGTCTTCCTGCCTGTCTTTATTTGCTATTGTGTCTCCCTAGCTGTTGTACTGCTTGCTCGTAGTCATCGACCTTATTTTCTGTGGCCATCCCCAGCTGCTCCTGGTCATCCATGCATTGTTCTAGCTGCATGACATCTAGTGCAGCTCACCATATATTTCCTTAATTTCAGCTAGAAAAGTAAGGATTTCCTGATAAATTAAATTGAGTTTGGCTTTTCTTGGTTTTCAAGTTGTTTACATATTTTTGGTGGTGGATGCTTAGTATCGTGGGTAGAATGGTCTTGTTGATCTGAAGCTACTGGGGCCTCTATTCGGATCTGTCACCCATCTCCTCCATCTCTTGTCCAATAATCTCCAATCAGCCCTTTCAGTTCTAGGCATTTGATGCTGCCAGGTGAGAAAATTTTATCATAAAGAATGTTAGATGGTAATCGGGAGGATATCAAACCTGGGAGGTGCGAAGCTTACTCTAAGCTGTCATTACCTCAGTAGGCGGAACCGAAGTCACGGCATGAAATTTTGATGGGAAACTAACCATTACGGGTAATACCATGGTTATAATACCGCATTATTACAGAGGTAGTAATTTTAGTACAAAAAGTCTCCTCAAACTCTTGTGTTCGCAGAGTTTCACAGGTTGGACAGTGTCCCCAAACACACAGAAAGTGTGTTGAAAAGCCTGACTACCACAGTATACCATTAAACACAGTTACTGTGTTATGTGGAATCACCTACGGTATCAATGCAGTGACTTCTGATACCATGGTACTGTATACTGTGAAACCATCATCTCATGATACCCCTAGTTGACATACTGGTGGTTGACCCCCATGAATATATATGCATGGCACAGTGCTAGTCGTATTGTGATGTAACATGCCAAATGACTGTGGGCACAGGCGCAACTGCCACGGTTATCCCCCCAACTCAACCGCCCTATACGTTCGGTCCATTTCTGGGCCAAAGTGACTTATTTTTATGGCCTTCTGTATGCTCTTTCTGGTGGTCCAGTGACTTGCACCCTGATCTCCCGCGGTATGCCCTGATGATCTAGTGACCTGCACTCCAATCTCTGAGATCCCTGACGCCTAGTGGAACCTCCCACCCTAGCCTCATTCCCCTGCACCATCCATTTGCATGCCTGGTCCCACGATGGTCACTGCCTTCTCCAGCTCGATTCTGTCCTGCTGCTGAGTTGAGATTCCCATCCTTACTGCCTGCCTTTAATAGTTGAAAAGGCAGGGGGTGCTGCAAACCTCAGTGGCAGGCTGTGAGGGTCACTATGTTTTAGAAGCATGTTGCCCATCAGCATGGCAAGCTCTGCCCCTTCTCTGTAGAGTCACAGCTGTGTTAGGGTGCCCATGCATGGCACAATGGAGTAGTCACTCAGCTACAACTGCTGCTATGTGGTCTTGCAACCACTTAGCAACAGCCCCTTGTGATGGTGTATCGAGCCATTGAACTCTATTTTTTGTTGCTCAGACAGAAACTGCTATAGCTGCATAGTGAGGGGATGTAATAACTGATTCTTCGACTAAAATAAGCTCAGGCAGGAGCCTGCTTGGAAATTTAAGGCTGGGTATAGTCAGTGGAACACAGAGCAAGAGACGCACAGAAGCAACAAACCCAGGAATATTGATTCAAGGCTTTATGCTTATTTTTACTGCACTGAAGTAATAGTACAAAGAAAAGACCCAGCACTTTGCCTCGCGGGCTTCATTCGGGGCCAGCTGAAGCTTCCGTGAGAGGGAAGTAGGTTAATCTCTGAGCTGTTACTTCACTGCAGGAAATATAGACATCAGGCCTGACTCAAGTTTTCTGTGTGCATTGCTTTGACTGCAACTTGATTTTAAGAGCGCTAGCTTTCTTTAATACACGTGTGTGTCATCATTCCTGTTTACAATGGCAGTCACCTGCGTCACACCAGCTTCACTGATAGCATTGATGTAAAGCACCAGTTCATATTATGGTGACAATTATGTGCATATGCCTTCTTATTCCATTTGAGATTGTCTTTTCTGCTGTCTTGTAAAATGCCCTTTTGTTCCCTATTTTGAGTGTACTTCTGTATTTGTTTTGATTTCAAATATTTAAAGGAGAGTTTCATTAAACATACATGCATACATACATACATACTAGTGTTGGCAGATAAGGACCTACATGGCCCACCTAGTCTGCCCAATATCCCCCCTTACTGGAGCCCCCCAAGACCTTACCCATTCTCCCTTCCCAGGATACCCATGTGCTTTTCCCTATGCATGCTTGAAACCCACGACTGTCTCTGCCACAACCACCTCTTCCAGCAGGTCATTCCAGGCATCTACCACCCTCTCTGTGAAACAGTAATTCCGTGTTATTCAGAAACTGTCCACCCTCCAACCTTATACTGTTTCTGGTTGCTGAACATCCTTTCATTTGAAATAGGTCCCCTTTTGGATATTTGAATGTCTCAATCATATCCCCCATCTCTCCTGTTCTGCAATATGTACATATCCAGTTCCCTCGGGTGTTCCTCATATGCCTTTCCGTGCATCCCTTGTATCGTCCGAGTAGCCCTCCTCTGGACTGCCTCCACCCTCTCTGAATCCCTCTTCAGGTGCAGTCTCCAGAACTGTACACAGAACTCCAGATGAGTTAAAAGATAGCCATTTATTTATTTATTTGATCTCAGATTAACACCTTTGAGCTAGACGCTCTTTTACATAGGTTCCACATCTACAGATTAACATCAGTTATTATAGCAGAACAAAGAAATAAACTACGTATCAAAGAAACAGGAATAAGCAAACAAAAGGTAGCAGGCATTGTACAATGTATGCCAGGCAATAACTTTACAATGAATATAAAAATATACACTTAACGACAAACAATGAGAAGCAGCCAAGGGGGCATTGTGAGGCATTGTAAGATAAGTGAGTGTGAATTAGGTAGGGAGGGGAGTATGGAGGGAGTGAGGTGAGAGGGGTGAGTGGGAAGGGATATGTTTATATTGTATAAAATAATTCATAAACTTACGACATAGGTGTGGAGCAGCCTCGGAGGCATTGTCAAACATTGGCAGATTGGTGAGGGGGAAGTTTTAGTAGGGAGCGGGGAGTGCGAGGGAATGGGATAGGGGCATAAGGGAAGAGGAGGGAAAATGGGAGTGAGGGATTGGAAGGGTAGGGAAAGGGAGAGGAGAGTTTAAGTCGAGTGAGAGGGAGGAGAGGGGTCAGTGTTCCCAGGTTGGGGTAGTTACAAAAGAGCTGACAAGGTAGCAGAGGCAATAATTAAGCACAACAGGAAAAATAATACAGACATAATTAGTGGAAGTAATCACAGCTGTTGTTTTCCATGAGGTATTGTCAGAGTTTATATTTGAATGGGCCCAGCTTAGTTACAGAGGAGACAACGCTGTGAAGCAAGTTGGGCCATAATCGGGTTCTATAGGTGAATGACCATTGTCCTTGAGTTGTGCAGCAACGGGGACAAGGAAGAGCTGATTTTCTGAGACTCGTGTTCGATGGAGGTTATTGAAAGGGCTTAGGATCTTCTGAACCCCAGAGGGCATTAGTCCTAAGCTAATTTTTTTGCAGACAAGCAGATTTGGTACTTGAGTCTGTCTTTAAACTGTAGCCACCTTGCCTGGGCATTGAGGTTATACATATGCGTGAGGCCTGCTGCCCTGGTGAGGAGCCTACGGGCTTTGTTAAGAACCGTGGAGATACAGCGATGGGACATATCGGTAGCAGAGCCACAAACTATCAGCCCATAATCTATGACAGAGATGACAAAGCTGTGAATTGCTAACCTGAGTGCTTCAGAAGTCAAGCTTTGCTTGTGCCTGTGAAACAGTCCTATTCAAATGCTGACAGCTTTGGCAACATTGTCTGTGTGGTGAGTATAGGATATGGTGCTGTCTATGGTAACCCCAAGGTATTTGAAATGTTGAATTTGCTCAAGGGGAGTACCAATGCTGTTTTTGATTATCAGCGGGTAGGATTTATGTTTGTTATGGGAGGTACTGAAGAGCATAACTTTTGTTTGTAATTTAGTAGGAGCTTGTGCCTACTAAACCAGTCCTCCACGTTAGCAAAGCTGTGCTGAAGTTAGTGCTCAAGAAGCTTAGGATCTGGGTTACTTGTAAATATTACAGCGTCATCCATGCAGAGCAGGGTCTGATCTTGGCAAGAGCTGGAGGAGCCTGTTTAGTGAAGATGCTAAACAGGAGTGGATCCAGTATGGACCCTTGGGACACCTGATCAGACCACTTGGCTGTCAGATAGGCGTTATCGATCTTCACCTTTTGTGTACGATTTTCAAGGTAGCTTTTAAACCAATTGGTAGTTTCCTTTAAGAGCCCTGTGTTGAAGAGTTGCTCAAGTAGTAGATTATGATTTACCATATCAAAGGCTTTTGTAAGATCTGTAAAGGCTGCTCCAACTAACTGGCCTTGATCTAGAGAATTGTGGATGAAGCCTGTGAGTTCAAGAAGGGCCATGGTTGTACTGTGCCCTTTTCTGAACCCATGTTGTTGGGGGCATCGTATCTGATATTTTTCTAAATACTCGACCAATAGGTCAGCCACTATGCATTTGAGTGCTTTAGAAAGTGGGGGGAGGATGGTGATCGGTCAATAGTTCACATGGTGTGCCCTATCACCATTTTTATGAATCGGGGTTACCAAGGCAGATTTCCACACTAGTGGGAATTGAGAGAACCTTAAAGATAAATTCATTATCTTAGTAACAGGCAAAATAATTGCATCCAAGGTAAGGGCTACGAGTTTAAGATCTAGCGTATCCCCACTAAATCTGGATTTCCCAAGCATCTTTTGTATGTACTTTCTGTCCTCACTTTCGGAAACTGCTTTGAAGTAGAATGGGGGTGTGCATGGGACTGGTCTGCTAACACTGTGCTATCGGTATTTGTAGCGACATCAAAGAAATCAGGGGGAAGTACACTACTGAGGTCCGTGAACACATTATTAAACGTGTTGGTGATGGTTTTTGGGTCAAGTGTCAGGGTACTATTAGTATTGAGCATGGAAGGGGCCAGTTTGGGGTCTTTTCCTGTAACATCCTTAATGTTATTCCAGAACTTCCTGCCATCACTCCAAGTGTTAGTGAGTGCTTCCCTACAATAAAGTTTTTTCAGTGCGGATGGCTCAGGTACAGTCATTCCTTGCTTTTCTGTAGCCTTGTATATCCACTTGTCTGCCCGTGGTGCAGTCTAGCTACCATCGGTGGTCTCTACATTTCATGAGGTCAGTTAGACCTGGTGTGATCCAAGATTGCAGGCACCCCTGACCTTCCATTTTTTTAATGGGGTGTGGCTTTCACAGGCAGCATTGAATCAATTTATGAAGTATTCCAGTGCTGTATTGACATCAGCAGCTGAGTCAATAGGTGACCAGTCTTACTTATGTAGGAGTTGTTTTAGTGGTTCAAGGTACCCACGGTTAAGGACCCTACTTATAATTGTTCTGGCTGGTGGCTTAAAAAATTTATTTGACCAGTGACATAATATAGGTGAGTGGTCGCTCATCACATTGTGAGTACAGTTGTATTTGTGATGCATTCTGGGTGATTTGAGAGTGCCCACTCCAGTAATGTACTTGTCCCTGTCCTGTAATTCATTCGGGTAGGGGACTCAATTAGTTGGGCAAAATGGACAGCAGAGATAGCATCCTTGAAGGTGCATGTTTCATGGGAGAGACAATTAACAATGAAATCTCCCACCAATATAATTTCGGAGTTCTGGTGCAATTTGTGAATGCAATCCATAATTGAATTTAAGCCAGACACAAGTTGTTTAGGTGGAATATAGATTGATGTCATAGTGAGGGCTTTGTTATGTGCACCAAGCAGCACTTTGATGCCATGCACCTGAATAGACTCCTCTGTTTGGGGCAAAGGCAAGGCATGTCCCATAAGAGTGTCCTTTAGGTAAGTTGCATAGCTGCTACCTTTTTTTTTTTGCACTTTCTTTTTATCCCCTCCTTACTGCCCACTCGGTCCACTCCTTCGAACTGATCAATCTCCGTAATCCCTCCCACGGCATCTGCCCCTAAAGTACCAGGCTTACTCCATTGTCTCCCTACCTTGCTTCTTTTTCCTCTGGAGAGCCTGTACAGTGGGGTCTGCCCATGGATAGGTGATCGGGGACTGGGATCGATCGTCATCCTGGCCCGAGAGGGTGTTTTTCTTCCCTTGGTCCCTCCTCCCCTGAGGGCGTCGGCACAGAGGACTGACATCCAGACAGATGGTGTGCTGATACACGCCATTGTCAAATGCCCACAACGTCCTCCCCACCCCGACTCCAAAGAGCCGCCTGGTGCCCTGGTGCCCATGCTTCCACTGGCACTGGTGCGTTGGGTGCTCAGAGCACCCCAGGAACCCACCCCAGGAAGAGGACGGCATCCATTGGGATGCTCGATCCTCCTCCTCCTCCTCCCCTCTGACCCCCGATGACCCTGAGTCCGTTCCTGCACCCAGGTCACGGTGGCGCAAGGTGTTTGCGTCCAGCAACTCAACCCTCAGCACCACCGAGCTGGCATCTCTACCTTTTTTTGATAGCCTATCCTGCCTAAAGACAGAGTAACCTGGTATTGAGATTGCAGTGTCCAGTGTCTTGGATAAAGCCAGGTCTCCACTACTGAGAGAACATCAGGGTTATCCTGGGTAACCCAGACATGGAGATTGTTGAGTTTAGCCAGGAGTCACCAGATACTAATGAATGCCAGTGTGAGTACCCCTAACTTCTTTATACTACCAGGTGTCTGTTGTGGGGGGCCAGGGTTGGGGTGTATCCCTTCCAGAGAGTACGGAGTACGTTGGAGTTTGCACTCATCTATCAGACATAACATTTTTACCATTGCTAGTAGGATGATCAAGTGGGATAGCAGATATGCTGTTACCATTATGTTGCAGGGTTAAGGGCTAAGCCTGCAGCTAAAAAGGTAGGCCTTGGTATGAGAGGGTGGTAGACTGTAAGTGGAAGGGGTAGTAGTGGAAAGTGTGCAGGGATTTGTTAGTGGAGAGCAGGTAAAAATGGCAGAAACGTGGTTGGGAGCCCTCTGGTGGCTAAACAGTATAATCTGCTTATAGGAAAATGAGTACTTAGTTTTTTGTAGAGCTCAACACCCAGATAGGGTGGGTAGGGGCGGCACAAAGTGCAGTGAGGGAGTTCCTCTGGGCTGGAGGGTAGCTACAAGGTGGGCAGCGGCTGCAAGGAGAGCCGTGATGCGCCACTGGTCAGGCCAAGGAGTGCCCGGTCGGGGAGCTGTAATCTGAGAAAAGACAAGGGGATTAGTACAAAATTTAAAGTGGTGGAAGTGGGGGGGGGGCAGGGGAATACAGGGGCTACAGACAGACAGGGACTGGAGACAGAGTGCCAGCAGGGGGGTGGAAGGCAACTGCTCGCTGAAACAATAGAGGTAAAGCAGTGGGCAGGAGGTTGAGGATTAGAGAAAGTAGAGGGAGGGTCCATAGGCAGAGTGGGGGGATTCAATAAAGAAGCTGGGGAGGTGAGTGCACGCCGGCCAAAAATTACGCGAAGCCACCTCAGGAGGGGAGATAGGTGTAAAAGCAGAGGGAAGATTTAGTCAGAGCCAGGAGCAGTTCAATTCTTCAGTAGTGAAAAGTAGTACAGAACTGCACTAAAGCCTTACACTCTGTACAAATTAAGCAGTAACATAGTTCGGGTCTAAACAGTAAAACAACTCAAAATACTTTAAGAAAGTTCAAAATTCGGCAGCTAGACAGAGAGAGAAAAACAATGAGGAATAGCCAGTAAGGAGGTTTTGGTCTAATACAGTGGCCAATCAGGTAGAGCAGGGAGAAATGCACTAAAATTTGAGAGTGGTGCAGCTTCAGTAGTGGCGCACTCTTTCCCTCTGGGCTGGTGGGTAGCTGCACGAGGTGGCAGCAGCCAAGGAGAGCCACGTCATACCACTGGTAAGGCCAGGGAGCACCCAGTCAGGGAGCTGTAATCTTTCATCTGGGCTGGTCGGTATTCACGAGGCAGGAGGCGGCCACAAGAAAAGCTGTAGCCGCACAACTGGTCAGGCCATGGAGCCTGCAAGGGAGCTGAATCACGCCATGCCGCTGGTCAGGCCGGGAGCACCTGGTCAGGGAGCTGTAATCTTTCCTCTGGGTTGGCGGGTAGCTACAAGACAGGCAGCGCCACAAGGAGAGCCGCGACTGTGCCGCTGGTCAGGCCAGGAGCATCCGGCAGGGAGCTGTAATCAATATTCAATATTCTCAGCTGATTTGGCCCACTCATTGCTTGACATCACGTTTCTTCTGACTAAGATGAGCCAGCATGCAACAGATACTGTTCTGCAACCTTACTGAACACTGGGGACATCAAGGCTAACTCAAGGCCACAAAACGTAAGCTCAGTCATGTGGACAAAATATGAAATGCGGCAACATTTAAACAGATTTATCAGAACTGGGAGTTAAAAAGGAGTACATAATGAATTATAAAAGAAGATTTTTAAATGTGAACTGCAGCCTTAAATGGCAGTTAAAAAACAGTTATAAAAAATAATCTGACAGACTGTGTGTATACGTACTTTTTTACATCGGTTTGTAGTGACATTGTAAACCACTTGAGTTTAGCTGTCATGCTTTGTGAGGCATCAGAAAGGCTGAGTGTCACAAAAATTATATACAGTCCCCCCATAAATTATTCCATATAGAATCCCCTGCAACTGAAGAATCAGAAACTCGGGGCTTAAAATAAAGTTTGTAGCAAAGCATGTGTGCAGTTCCACCAACACTTCTGTTTTTTGAAAAGGGAAGTGTTCTTAACTTCAGTCACAGTGCTGTTGTGGGACTGTGGAGTGTTTCCTCTCAGTGGCACTATAACACTGAGGTAGTTTGCTGAGAAACAGAGTAAGCTGCTGTCGGTTGTCCTGCCAGTGGAAGCCCTGCTGTCACTAGTTCAGACCTGCTTCTCACATAGTAGAAATACTTTGTCTGGTTTATTATCTATCAGCTGTGTCTCCACAGCCAAAACTGAAAGCTGTACTACTCATTTGGCATGGGGCCTGGCTTCTTTTGGACTTCCCTCTGCTGTATTCCTTCTCAGCATTCCTCACAACTTTGGCACAATACCATGATATTCCTGCATTTCATCACTCAGAAGCCCTCTGTCATCTGTCCCACATGAAGGGACTGTGCCAGCTGTCCCATATTCAACACTGAGATTCTAAAGCAGACACACGTAGTAATCTGTGGTACCAGAACAGCAAGCTGTTCACCTTGAAAACGCCACATGAATGTGATGAAAGGCTGAGTGACTGTGGCATTTGCTTCTCAGTTCGCACAACTTGGCACCTTTTAAGCAATAAAGATATTCAATTAACTATCAAAGCAACTGTAGATGCGTTATAGATACCTAAACGCTTGTGAGCGCCGCTCTAGCATGTTTTTTCTCATCGTCTTTGAGGAAGCACCCTTTGTTCTCCTAGGTGGCCTGTTGTTTGTTCTCATTGAGATTCTAAAGAAGGCATTTATAATAATCTACTGTACTATGCACAGCAAACTTTCTCAACAAGAAAATGCACATTTACATGGTGTACTGTACTTCCATCAATAAGATTTGGTGATGTGTCCCACATTTTGTCTCTTTTTCCCTTCATTTTGAGGGACTGTGTCCCACATTCAGGTGATGAATAGTGCAGAGATATGCTTCTTGGGAGTAAGAGCAATATGCTAATCTGAGATCAGAAGGGACGCTGGGTCCACCAGGTCTACACCCCCCCCCACTTCATAAGCAGAAATTATTAAGTAAGTTGTGCACACATGTATCAATTTATAGGGATTCCACATCCTCTTCATTGCTTGGGGTACCCTGTGATTCCCCTGGTAAGCAGAAATTTGTTCAGAAATACCCTTCCTTTTGCTTACAGTTTGCTTACCCAGGATAGGCCAGCTGAGATGCATCAGCCTGTTTCTAGCTACCTATTTCCAAAGTTGGGTTGACTGGAGGGCTGGGAGGTTAAGTGACTTGCCAAAGGTCACACAGTGAGTATTTGGCTCTGTTTCCAAGCTGGAGCACAAACCGTTAAAGCACACTGCCTCCTAAAGCATGAAGACCTGTAGTGTCTTCATGTCCACTGTTTCCGCTGTCAGGCTATTCAACAGGTTAACCGCCCTCTGGAAGAAGAAATGTCTCCTAATATTACCCCTACATTTACCACCAGTGAGCTTCAGGATATGTCCCGCATCCTGCTGTAGCATACCAGATCAAACCTCTCTGTTTGTTTGATCTTTTTAATACCCTTGATTATAAGCCTGATTAAATGTTCATGAGGCTAGTAATGCTCCTGATTGACTCTTGGATCAGTCATTAATGTCTCAGAAATGACCGATCCAGATGCCAACGGCCGCTGTCCAGCACGCATGGCTAGTGCCATTCAGCTCAAAAACCTAAAACTAAGTAAAAAAAAACAGTCAAATTGGAAGTTGTCACAATATTGCGATTAGGTTTATAATCGCAATAACAACCTCAAAGCCAGTCATTTCCTTTGAGTAATGACCAGCTGGAGAAAGGTTCCCCAACCAGTCATTAATTCCTTGGAAGTGAAAGGTTTCTTGTCGTACGCTCAAGTATGCAAATGCCAGAGATCATATCCCCCATCCTCCAGTTTTCCTGGATAAACATGTTAAGAGCCATCAGCCGCTCCTCATAAGTTTTGTCCCCATAACCATGATAATTTTGGTGGCCTTGCAGTTTTGTTTTGTTTATACCCCATCACTAGTGCTTCCCCTTCTACTTACCCACCTCCCACCCCTGTTCTCATGACTTAAGGCGCTTACATATTCACCCAGGTAGTCCACTGCATGCAACTGTGGTGCATTCCATCGGGGGCCGAAGGCATCCCTCTCCGCTCTGCCACTGTGGGGTGAGGACTGGCCAGTAGGTTTATCGGGAGTTGAGAGGTGGCAGCCTCATCCTTCTTACTCTGGGGTATTTTCCTTACTGTTTCCCCCATTCCTGCCAGACTCGAACAATAAGGGCACCATGTGTACATACATTGGTGCCAGAACGGTTTGAAAAGTGGTAGGGCCAAGGAAGTAAGGGCTAAATTCTCCCCTATTATATACATTAACATGATTGCAAAAAGTGGTAGGGCCATGGCCCTAGTGGACCCCCTCTGTTCCGGCACCTATGTGCACATAAATGTGTGGCTGCACATGGTGTGAGCCAGCATCTTCCTTCCCATAAGCTGCTCCGCCTGCACTACCACCCATGGTCACTTAGGTGGCAGTATCGTAGTGGAGCCTGCTGCCCTCCCTCCCTCCCTCCCTCCCTCCCTGGAGGAGGAGAATGTTCTCTGGGATGCACAGTCTTCTCCCTCAGCCAACCCCAGCTCACAAGCTTATTCCTAAGCCTGGGTCACTGGTGTTGGCAGTGGTAGTCTACCACTGTGTCAGTGGTGGCCTTCATTCTTATTTAAAGAATCCCTGACTCCTCAAGGAAACAGAATAAAATAAGTTTATGGCTAAATTCCAGCTTATATTTCACACATTTTACGTATTCAGTTTTCCCCTTTTTTTTATAACCACATACACACACTAATTGTTGCAGGTCCCTTGGGAAAGGAGCCTCCCCTAGAGCCCCCTTCCCCCACTAAACCCTGTGGTCGCCCACTTCCACCCCTCAGGCCATTTTTTGTTTTTACCTGCCCTCTCCCCTCCTTCTCCTCTCCCCAACCTCATAACCCAGTCTTTCCATACCTGTTCCTCTATCACCCCAGCCACGCATTCTCCCCACCTATTCTCCTAGCTTGGAGACTGTGTGTTTGCATTTACCAGAAACTTCCTGAATGCTACCAATTTTGCAAGACTTGCACTTTAGGCATTTGTCCTATTTGTATCTTGCCCTCGTTTATGCTCCTCATTTGTTGTCTGTCATGTAAACATTATTGTAACCGATTGCCATTTGCTTTTTTAATTCGCTACTCGCTTCTGACTTGTGCATTGATATCCTTGTAAATATAATGTTACTGTTAGGACTCTGTTTTGTTTATCTACTTTATTTGTTGTTTCTCTCCACTGAACGTTTGTGAAAACAGGTATTTTTGCTCACATACCCTCCAGTATACAAACAAAATTGATTAATTGATTGATTGATTGATTGACATGGAACTCCCTCCCTCCCTTCCTTCCAATTCCTCCTAACAGTGGTCACTGAACAGGTATTTAAGGGAGCTGCTCCCCATATCCTCCTGTGTTAGTCTTTCCGCAGCCCCCCTGGGATGACAGCCACTCACAGGCCGCTGCCCCCTTACTCAGCTTCTTCCTCTAGATCAGCTGCAAAGGTCCCCATTATGGGGACTGTTCTGTTCCTTTTGTATGTTACGTATCTACTGTTTGACTTGCTAAAGGTTGCACATTTTGCTTGTGCTTGCTAGAATTGTACATTTGTTGTATTATCTCGTGGATCTGTATTATTTCATTATCCCTTCCCCAGAATGCACCTGGAAATGAACTGTACAGGACAGTGTGCCTTCCCTGAACTCTTTCAAATAAATGTATTTATTCGTTTTTGGTAACCGGGTAAGCCCACTGGGAACCAGGCCCTATCACTGTGGCACCCCGGATATGCAAAACAAGAAAGAAGCATAATGAGCAGAAACAGAGAATTACGTAGCATAACTACAAAGGTCTGAGCGGCATGTTGATATATAGCCAAACAAATAAGGTCAAAATGAACCAAAACAGATATGTTTATTATGTTCACAGAGGTGCATTTTTGAATTGGCTATAAAACGTGGGTGTGTTTTCCCCTGTCTTTCAGCGGTACAGATAAAGAGTCCCAGAGTTGAGCTGCAAAAAGGTCAAAGGATATCTGGCTAGTGGAGGCCTCACAGAAGGAGGGGTGGTTAGAAGGTCAGTGTTGGAAGACCTAAGGCATACAGGTGTGTTTATAAAATAAAGCAATAAAATATCGATGCACATTAAGCTGAACAGGGATCCCTATCCCTAGACTGCATTCGTGCTGAATGCTTATCTGCGCAGGCCCTCATAATCCTCTGCTCATTGCATCACTGTTCGTTGCTGTGTATGAAACAGATTCTGATGTCATAAGCAATGTAATGTGATGGCCCTCTAATTTTATGTATATTTGAACTCTGTGGTAAAGTCTAAGAGGCAGCGACCTTATTTCCATGGTATTGTGTGTGAGTTATTCTGAAACTCTACAGAGATATATTTAAATGTTATAAGCAGAACTGTTAGTATCTAAAAGTTATGTTTTACCCTAATGTTCCTCTGTCAGGGACTCTTTACAGGAAGTGAGAAAGTGAAGCTTTAATTAAGATAGCTCCTACTTCATACACGCTTTCAGGCAGTTTACTTATAATGCTAGAGATGCAGGCTCATGAAAACAGTTGCTCTAAGTAACCTCAACATTTAGCGACAGTTGACATGTCAGTACCATCTCCATTACACTGCTGTTCGACTTCATCTCTAGCTAATAAAACTGAACAGCTTATCATTTTTAGGTAATTTACTTACCAAGGATAACCTGAGATGCAACATCTCATTTCAGTGGGGTCCCGAATATACCCATTTTAGAAGTGGGAGGACTGACATCAGTTTCTGTGTTTCTAGTAATCATTATTGTTACCCTTCTCTGTATAGTCTCTAAGCTATATTGGTCTTTCTTTAAATGTGATCCCCAAAACTGCACACGGTACTCCAGGTTAGGGCTGACTCACAGCCTTCGTGAACTGCACAAGAGAAGTTACAAGTTTTAGGCACTACACTAACTGCTCAGGCTGAGAACAATGCACACTTGCATAACTGGCTCAGCTTGACCTCGTCTCTGTTGTTTATGGAGGTTGAGCCAAGCTGGGCCAGGTACTAGGCTCAAGCCAGACTCTAGGCTGCTCTGGTCTACCCACCTCTATCACAGTGGCAGAACATTTTAGGGGTTTAACGGAGCGGGCTTTTAAAACAGGAGAACATTTGTTTACATTTTTTTAAATACTACAATGTTCTTCATTCAATAAATGAATGTTTAGCATTACTGTAAAC
Organism: Neoceratodus forsteri; assembly: GCA_016271365.2. Classification (NCBI taxonomy): domain Eukaryota; kingdom Metazoa; phylum Chordata; order Ceratodontiformes; family Ceratodontidae; genus Neoceratodus; species Neoceratodus forsteri. The sequence goes on along the minus strand of JADMNL010000024.1, from coordinate 415,969,867 downwards.
AACAGTATTTAGTTTAAAGGTCTATAGAGCCACTATTCTAATTTTAACAACAAAACTACGTTAATTTAGGTACCCTTTAAATAGGAGTAAGGGCAGTCTGCTGTAATTCTGTCATTTGACCTGATCTGAATCTACATCTGACCCAATTCTGGCCTTGTAAGGGCAGGAGGTGAATCGGAGAAAGGCAGAGTAAATCAGAACCTTTTGAAAAAAAATCAGAGCCAGAATTAGAATTGGTCACAGCTGACATTTCGACCCTAATTCTGAGAACTGAACGCACACCAATGTTTTTATTTTTATAAGAGCTTGATACGACTATGGTGCTTGAACTAACGGGGAGAACTGTCTCATTTCCTCGAGGCATTGTACTTATATATTTTTTACATTGGTGCACAGGCTCCGATTTCCATATAAGGACAGCTTGAGGGCCACTGGGGTTCCGCATATTCAGTCTGCTCACTGGGTGAAAAGGGAGGGGAGGAAACAAGCTCTGCAGCTCAACCATAAAAGGACACTTGGGAGCTGAATGTAGCAGGGTGGAACTGAGAGCAGAGGAAAGGGAGGAGAGAGCGAGAGAGAGAGAGAGAGACTGACAGCATGGGTAAATGTGAGCTGCAATAAAGACAACAGTACAACAGGAATGCAGAGGAGATGGTGGACTTCTCCCTTGTTGGTGTGTTCATTAGAGAAGGCAAACAAACAGCGTCCCTGACTTTCAGTTTGCTGAAGCTGGCAGCAGAAGTCAGGTGCAGAGAAGGTCAACAATTGACACAGTGCAGTGGATGTGGTTAGTGCTGACATCTTCTGCTGTTGTAACAGCCCCTGAATGAGGCCTGTGCATCTCACCTTCATGGTGGCTGAGATCAGAATTCAAATTCTTAGCCCTGCAGTGTGCCTTCAGTTCTCAGCCAAAAGGCAGTACAGCATGAGACTGCAACGCTGCAGATGCACACCCCAAACCTGGTCATAGAGAAAAACTAAAAGGGGTTGACTGGGTAGGATTCTTGTCCCTGAAGAACAGATGGAATGGAAAAAAAAGAAACTTGGTTTGATATTGTACACTCCATTATATAAACTGTATCCCAAAGTACTTTACAATCCTGAAGAAGGAGTACAGAAGGATGTTACATTTCAGCTGCATGGAGAGATTCCTATAGCAGAGAGAGAGAGAGAGAGAGAGAGATAACAGAAGGGTTAAGCATAGGGAGGTTATGTGACTTGCTCAGGGTCGCACAGTAAGTAAGAGGTGGTTCTCTGATTCAGATTAGGATCTCCAGTTTTACAGCTCTGCACTTGTAAGCTCTATGCCAGCCTACCTCAAGAGTAATGGAGGGTCCTGTGGTTGGATCATCTCTATGCAGTGTGCACGTGGTCCTCACTGGCCACGGTGACGTGGCAGAGGCTAAACCCAATCCATGAGACTGTTACAAAGAGACCACAATGTTCTGCCTGTTTTGGTATGACATGTATTCACTTACCTATTTCTGTTCGGTTCAGATTTGAAACAGTTTGAATCCAAACAAAAAACAGTTATTGAAAAGTGTCTGGTTTACAGAGGAACAGAGGAAATGCTAGATGAAAAAAGACCAAGAAGCCGACGTGTTCATCTCCTGCCAGCCAGGCAGTAACAACATTCAGTACTGTGTACAATAAAAACCAGAAACCTCTGGGAATCCTGCCTTCCATGTTTGTCCAATTAAATAAATCCTGTACCTAGTATAGTTATTCTCCATGAGGAACTGATCCAATCTGAGTTTAAAAGACTTAACAATGGCCAACCCAATGGCCAGCAGCTAACCTGTTGCACTCCCACACCTGTGACCCAGGTTCAGGACAAACCCAGGAGCTTGGAGGGGGTAGGGAGAGCTGTGGGGGTGGTGCTGCTCTGCAGCAGCAGGGCGGCTCCCGGCTTGGTTGAGACTGGCACCAAGTTCCGCAGCTGCAGCATCCTATTGTCACTGACTGGGGAGCTTGCCCCCTCCACAGGATGCCACTGCACGTGTGCAAGACTTGGCAGAGTAGTGCTAGGTGCCATGGGGAGGGACAAAGCCAGGGTGAAAAATAGTGGTGGTCTAAATGACAACAGCGACCCTCAGGCCCCTAGTTGGACACCCTGCTCTCAAACCGGATGGTGTTTCAGGGAGTGAAGTTGAGGATGTCTGTCTTCTTCCCAGACTCTCCTGTTGGTGGTGGTGGGGAGATAATCCGTGGGGGACTTGGAGCAGGGAGTCACCTGGCTGTAGAGCTAAGTGGTCACTGACCTTACACACATAAATGGGTGAGATACAGTACATGACCCTGGAGGAAAATATAAATGTATAAAAAAAAGAAATAACAAAAAAAGCCTCAACACTCCCCATGGAATTTCTTTCTTTGGGAGTCTGTTACATAGGTTTACCAGGGTATGGGTGACAAAATGCTCCTGACATCATCCATAACTCTATTCGCCTTAAAGAGTTAGTGGAGCCAAGACAGACAAACAGGAAAATATTACAAATGTTAAGCAGTAGTCAGCACTACCTTTTTATTACAGAAGTATTTTTTATTTTTATTTTCGCTCATCAGAAAGTCTCCTATGTGATAATTATTGTGCTGGTTGTGTGGAACAGCTCTTAGCCTGGCTGCTGACATGTCACTCTACTGCCCCACACTACATCATCAGCATTATGATCTCACTGACAGTGACAGCACAGGCGAAGTGACAGCGATCACTCACTTCTGTTCCTAAGTAGCAGGATGTCACAGTCAGTGAGGTCACAATGCTGATGATGTAGTGGGGGCAGTAAAGCAAGCTATGTCAGCTGCCAGGCTAAGAGCTGTTCCACACATCACACCTACCAATATCAGGTAAACAACCTTCTAATTAAATAATGGGAAAAGAAAAAAGTACCTCAGATATAAAAGATAATGGTGAGCTGCTTTTAAAATTTAATATTTTATTTTTTTTAGTTGTTTAACCAGGTGTAGCACACTAAGCTGAAAGCTTTTTTACAGGAGCAACCTGGGAGCACAAGGAGGTTAAGTGACTTGCTCAGGGTCATACAGTATGCAAGTGGAAGCTGTGGGATTCAAACCTAGGTCTGGTCTGCTGGATGTCATCAGATTTGCAGCTCAGAGCCTTAGACCACTGCACTGTACTGCCTCTCTATCTAATATTAATTTTAGGCAGTACAGCTGGCCTGGTGGCACTGAGGGTTGAGGTGCTGGATGCCACACCTTGCACCACGCTGGCGACCCGAGTTCGGGAGCAAGCTCGGGCACCAGGGGTCGGCAGGGGAGGGATTGGATTGAGCACCCGGCGGGCTGCTCTCCTCTTCCAGGGGAGGGCAATGGGATGCCTGGTGCTCCGGTGGACCCTGGTGGACATTGGGGAGTGTCGCAGGCGCGGGCGGCACGCACAGCATACCTGATGCTGGCAGTCTGCCGTGGTGCTGCTGGCCGGGGGAGGCACACAGGGTGGAGAGGGACAGAAAAGGGAAAACCCATCTCACAGGGATACGTCGACAGCACCTATCCTCCATGCCCAGCCTGGTCCAACTCGGCCGGCCTCATTACTCCTCTACCTGGGCCCCACCCACTTGCCAGAGTCTGCCTTAATAAGAGAGCCCAAGGAAGGAGTCACTACCTCCCCTGGCAAGTCAAACCGGGTGCTGGCAGCGGGGGAGGGCAAGACCGCAGAGGACCTCAGGTGGGCAGGCACAAGGAAAGGATGCCTGAGAGAGTTCCCTTGAGTCGCAACCAGAGGGAAAAGACTTAAAAAATAATAATAATTTAGGCAGTACACTAGCTCTTAAGCATAAGGGTTGCTGTCTTGAGCAATCTGAAAGTTTCCCACATCCACCATATGCAATCCCTTTAAAATGATAAAACTAAAATCATATCTCCTCTTTCCTTTGCTTTCCAGGAGAAGACAGCCTGTCTAAACATTTCCCAGCTTAATCTCTTTATTCCTAGTCATTTTAGTTGCTCTCTGCTATACCCTTTCAACTGCTGCAACATTCTTTTTATACTTTGGTGATCAGAACTACATGCACTACTTCAAGTGCAGCTTTACCAAGTACCCCGTGGTGAAGGGGCACAATCATTTTACTTTTCTAGCATGTTAGGTTCCTTTTGATGCAGCCCAGCATTTGGTTTGCCTTATCTGTTGTGGCTGCACACTTCTGAGACAACATCAGCGTACCTTCACTGATATCTCTCAGGTCCTTTTCATGGTCTGGTTCGTTGCTGCTAATAGTTTTCCATTTAAATAGTATCTCTGACCTGAGTGTTACATAGAGACACAGATTGTCTGCCTTTTCTTTCTGCTTCTCTAAACTCTGGGGCTGTCTCCCTACTTCCATTGGCTCAGCTCCTTCCCTTCATGCTCTGAAATCTCCTGCCATGATTTCCCACCTCCAAGTGCAGCTGCTCCTGACATTGGGTGCTTAAATTATTCGCTGCCCTCCACCCTACTCTATCAGTACAGCCCCCAGTTCACAGCCACTACTTCCTCCTCTAAGGCTCTGTCCACAATGGCATTCCTCTTCATTGTCCTCCAGTGGCCCAGAATGCAGTTCACAGCTACGCCACGTTGTTGTGATTGCAGCTACTAATCACAGAACTTGAAAGAAAGAGTTTGAATTTGTGTCAAGAAACAGTGCCCACTGATGTGGTTCAAATTTTGCTGGATCATTCTGGGCACTGGTCTCATGAGCTGAGAATCTGCAAGTGTCTGGCACTATTATAAGTGACTTTATTGGAAACTTTTTTTTCTTTTTCTTTTAGAACAAACCGAGACTTAATAAAACCCTGCAACCAGGCATTTTACAGGCTTTAACTGGATTCTGCTATGTTTCAGACCAGTAAAAGTGGCCAGCAGAGGTTTCTGACATTTACAGCTGACAGTGGACTTTGTGAAACTGGAGCAAGTGTGGAGTGCAGCACAGTGTTTCAACACACATTACAAATGCAGCAATGTGGATGTACGGCTACCATGTTAGAACTTGGTTCAGAGCCGTCTGGATGTGCTGACATGGTAAGGGCTATAATGGTTTTAAAGCCATTTTCATTTTCATACCGCCAGTGTGGACAGGGCCTTAGTATTGTGTTGTTTACATACATATTGTTTGTACTTTTCTTCCGCTGCATATTTTCGTATTGCATAACTCCTGCTTTTTATGATGCACCATGTCAAACGCCTACTGAAATCTAAGTATTTTACATCACCTGCCTTTTCCCCATCTAGTTCCTTTGTAACATCCTCAAAAAATAATAGCAAGTTAGAGTGGCACAGTCTCCATTAGTGAACCTGCGTTGATTATCCTTTAACATTTGGATTCTTTCCAGATGTTCCACAATTTGCTCTTTGATAACTGGCTCTAGTATCTTACCTGCATCGAGGCCAGACCCACTGGTCTATGGTCACCTGGGTCACTTAGCCCTTTTAAACAGTAACAGTTCTTAGTTAGCAAGGGTTGTGGTACCTAAGCATGAGCTATAAGAAGCCATTACAGATGAAAGGGAGGTAATAAATCACATAGACAATGTCCCAGAACTGTGAATATCCACATTGGTGTACTGTTCAGACATAAGCACTGTCTAACTACTGTAGCCCTTAAGTGGGCAATCCAAAGCTCGGTGGTCTCCATCAGTGACTACGGGCTTGTGATCTATGGATCTGCCACTGACACAGCCCTATGTCGTATTGCTACTGCTCTTAACAAGGCCTGCCAACTCCTTACTGGGGCTGCTCGCCTCTTGCACACCTTTTACATCTATGAGCAGGCAAACTGGCTCCGGCTAAAGGGCAGAGTCTCTTATCAATCTTGTCTATTTGCAAAAAAGTTCTTCCTTGGACTCATGCCCCCAGGAGTTCAGAAGATCCTCAGTCCATCCTGAAGTACCTGCCATACAAGAAGCTCTGAAAACCAAACTTTCCAAATGCCTGCTGTCGTACTTCGCAAGGTCAGTGATCGTTTGCAGTCTGAGCCCCTAGGTGGTTCAACTCTATTTCATTGTGATGTCACTAACACTACCCACACTAGGCCCTTCAGTTGCAAACTATGGCAAATACTTGTGGTCAATGCCACTTGTGACTGCTTCACTTAAACTGGTGAAGGCCTGTTCCGCCAGTCTACATCTTTGGGGGAAATTGCTTAACCAGGAAATTCTTATACTAGCATTTCCACCCCATACCCTCCTCTCACTCCTAACCCTCCTACAGCTACCCCTCACCTAGTATTCCTATTATACCCCTCTTATCTCCAATACATCATCCCTGTAAAACTTCTCACCCCAACTCACACCCCCTTACTGCATCCCTATTGCCCTGATTCCCTTTTATTCCACCCCATTACTCTTCTCCCTTTCCCCATCTCTCTAGCCCTCTCCCACTCCATCTCCCACCAACCTCTCCCCTCTGCCCCCAGTTATCTCCTCTCTTTCTTACAAAGCCTTTTGAGAAGCATTTTCTATTGTTTCCACCAATACCTGTGTACAAGTTGTTTGATACATATTATTGGACTTCTTGACAATGCCTTTGGGCTGTACTACTTGCAATTGTACAGTATGAAAGTTTCGCTATTATTAGTTCGATGTAATATTAACAATAGTGTATTAGTTACTAGTACAGGCATACAGTGTCAATGCCTGTTTACTATATTTATGTACATGTCTCCTTGTTTAATCTATATTATACCTGTAAATGTTTTCATGATGTGGAACTTACGTAAAAGAGCTTGTAGCTCAAAGGTATTAATCCAAAATTTAAATAAATAAATAAATAAAAGATGGTAGGAAGGTGGATACCTCAATATCTCTTTCAACACTCCTTGGCAGGGATCTATATATATTTAGGGATACATGATGGGTGGATGTGTAATATGGAAAATATTAGCATGAGTGCAGAGTAAACTAGTAATATCACAGTTCACTCTTCACGAATGCTAATATTGCTTATGTTCATAGCTGAACATCATGTGTGGATTTACACAATAGGGCATTTCTCTTATTTTTGTGTTTCACTATGGTATGTTTGCTGTGTCTGTTGGTGTTTTGGTGTTATTGTAGATGGTGGTATTTTACCATGGGTGTACTTTATTTCATGAATGAAGTTGTTGTTTTTGTTTTGTGAATGGGGCATGTGTGGTATTTCATTGGTTGCTGCTGTGAATGGTTGCGTATGTGGTGATGTGATTGGTCAGTTTTCCTGCAGTGTGTGAGGTGCATGCTGTTTGATTGGTATAGTAATGCTCTTGGGCGAGGTTTGCAGTGAAATATGGAGTTGGCATTACGTGAAGTTTTTTGTGCCTTGTGGAGTATTTTTGGATTACTTTTTTGGGGTGAATAGTGTAAGTTTATTTGGTTTTATGCTAGAGTAATGTAAAATATTTGTACTTGTGACATTTGTACTACAGATTACGGTATGCTGCACCGGAGTGTAATACACAGTTATTTTGACTTTTCGCTTTTTGGCTTTGTTGAACCAGAAAGAGAAACAAATTAATAAAAGAATACTTTCGTAGTTCTCTTCTTTTCTGTTATTCTGCTGGTTACATTGTAAGATGGGCTGCTTCTGGAGAATGTGGTTTCTTCCATGATGGTGGTGTATTTCCTTCAGTTGGATTCAACACAGCGCCTGAAACAACACGGGAAAATAGGAGCATCATGTGGGACACAGTTGCTTAGCAGGTGAAAATTATAATGTTGTTAAGTGTATGTGAAATAGTTCGATACAGTGTCCAAATAGTGCTGTGGGCTGCTGACGTAACGACGTGGAAATAACAGCTGCTGGCGAACGACAGTGGAAATAACAGCTGCTGACGAACGACAGTGGAGATAACAGCTGCTGACGAGACACTGTAGGCATAAATGTAACAAAAAATCACAGTGTCTACGTCAGCTCCGTGTTATTTCACAAAGTAAAAATGACACTTGTTATTGTGATAGTTATTCCTTCACCCCTACTGTATAAATATATATATGTATATATTAGAAGCAAAAAACTCAGTTTAATGCATCAGTTAGGGTTGCTCCACAGCGACAAAAGCGAGGAAATTCGATGTTAGGGTTGAAACCCTCTTTGCACCCCTCCAGCCCACCCCCCCAACTGGAATCAAGGTGCGTGTTGGGGATGTCGGCCCTAACTCTCACCCCATCACATGTGGAAAGAAGCTGAGGAATAGGAGAATGGGGTGAGAGTTAGGACCGATGGCCCCAATGCACACCCCGATTCCAGTTGGGGTGGGCTGGAAGGGTGCAAAGGGGGTTTCAACCCTAACATCGAATTTCCTCGCTTTTGTCGCTGTGGAACAGTTCTAACTGATGCATTAAACAGAGTTTTTTGCCTCTAATTTCCCTTCTTTTTGAGAGTGATAACGAGAAATAGTGAATGTAATGTATATGGAGGCTGGCCCCTGTCACATAGTAACATTGTGCCCGCAAACGAAATCGTAATGCGATGGTGACGCAAAGAGAAAGAGAAACAGTACTTTAGACAGAAATGTTAAAAACAATGCAAACGCAACCGCAAATGAAAACGCAAAGGGTAACGCACATGGTGGCGTAAACGTGAACGGTAAGTGAAACAGGTACGGAACCACAAGCGGAAACGGTAATGGTAACAGTAATGTAAGCGCACAGGCTGGTTTTCCCCAAAAGCTGTATAGAGAAAGACAGTGAGTACAAAGAATGTATGCAAAATAATGACTCTCGGAACACAAAAATGAGGACTTGGAATAGTAAATTGCTTATATCTCAGGAACCGTACAACATAGAAAAATAGAAAAAACATTTAAAAGTCATATGAATTATCACTTTTCTGGCTAGTTTTGTAATTAGCCCCTTGAGGGGGCTAAGAGATTTTTCAACGAAAAGTCGGTATCTCACACCGTTTTCGAGATATGGGCCCTGAAAGGCGCGGCGAATGCCGTAATGTTATCCTATGGGAAAAGAACAGAAGTTCGGAGTGCCATAACTTTGCCTCCCTGTAATATTATTTCAGCAAACCACTGAAAGGCACATCTGTGGGATGTTGGCTGTGTTCTCTGCAAATTTCAGCCCAAAAGACCAAACCGTTATTTTGCAGCAGGGCGCCAAACGATTGCTGCAATGCATTGTACGCCGTAATGTTATCCTATGGGAAAAAGTGTCAAGTTTGGAGTACCGTAACTTTGCCGCCATATAATATTTTTTCAACAAAACACTGAAAGGCACATCTGTGAGATGTTGGCTGCGTTCTTCCAAATTTCAGCCCCTAACTCCAAACCGCTCTTTTGCAGCGGGTGCCAAAGAATTGCTGTCATTTTCCCACAGCCTAGAAAAGTGTACTGTTGCACTTATGCAAAGCTTTCAAAATTTGCTACACTTTCGTGAGTGTGACACTGCTTTGTGAAAGTACTTTTTCCAGAAATCTGAAAAACATATTTCTGGGGTGTTTTACCCCAAAATAAAGACATGACTAGCATCCTCAGGGTCCGACTAGGTGAATACAACAAACATTAGGTTGCTAGAGGGTCCCAAATTTAAATGCCAAGTATTTTTCTGATCACCAACTGAAAACAAGATGGCGGATTTGCGACAGTAAAAGGGCCATTTGCGAAAGTAAAAACTGCATTTGCGACACTGTCAAACTTTTTGTTAACTTTTCCCATTGACTTATAATGGGAACTTGTTTTTTGAATAACTTTTGAACCGTTTAATATTTTTTCACGAAATCTTTGAAAGGCACATTGGGGACCCTGGCCGCACGTTCCCTGAAGATTTTGGACCGGTCGCTGCAAACTGTGCTACCTCTAGGCGCGACCGTAGAATTCCAAAAAAAGTATAAACGCATGCGCAGATCACGCTTAATAACTCTGCAGCCCTGTATCCAACTGGTACGAAACTTGGCAGATCCCAAGGCGTATGGGTCTTAATTCTGTATTCCAAACTTCAGGCAAATCCGTGGAACGGTTGCAAAGTTATTAAGGTGCAAAATTTTGGGTTTAACATGTAAATGGCTCCTCAACCCTAATTATGGTAGCACTACCGTGCTACCGTAATATATATATATATATATATATATTACAGGGGCGCGGTTGTATCCCTATAGTTAGGGTTGAGTAGGCACTTTTAATGTTAAACCTCAATTTTGAGAGTTAATAACTTTGCAACTGTTCAACGGATTTGCACAAAATTTGGAATGTGTGGTTTGGTATGGTAGATCTCTTGACTTATCAAGTTGTGTTTTGAATGGACTTATTTTTTCTGCACAGCAATATGCTAAAAAACGCATTTTTTGCCACTTTTGACACGTTTTTCACCCATGGTGCTGCAACCACACTGTGTGGTCTTTTGGTCGGAAATCTGAACGTAGAAAGAGGTTGGGTGAAGGAACAATCCAGTTTTGGTTCGGTAAAAAAATATTAATCCTTTCCAAAATTATTACATTTTTAATTTTCGTGTAATGAGCATGCTCAGTTTACTCCAAAATTTATATGTATTTTTGATGAACTATGATTGGTCTTACCATTAAGGATTTTGCCAGCTCACAGACTAGGATTTTAAAAAATTCTAGTCCATCAGAAAAATTTCTTGTCCACGAGCTGCCATCTTGTTTTCAGTTTTTGCCCCAAACAAAATGTTGTAGCTTTCTCCACGGGTGACTCTTGGGGCCAAATGAGGCATGGGTTTTGCTCAGGGTAATGCCCTCCACAAAGCTATGCCTTTGGTTTGGCTTGTTTTGGTCAAAAAATGGCTTTTTAAAATTTTTTAATTCTTTAACCATGACTTGCTAACGATCCTAGTCCGCAAGCTGTTAAAATCCTAGTCCGCGAGATGATCCTCGATCGCGAGCCTACAAAATCCTTGTCTGTCATTTCATGACCAAATGGCCCTTCTCACAGACCAAAATTAAGCTAACAGACTAGGATTTTGCTACCTCATGAAAGAAGATCGGGTGGCGGACTAGGATTTTGTCAGCTCATGGACCAGGATTGGTTTTTTGAATGCTGTTTTGCGATGTGACAAAATCACGGTCTATGAGCTGTAAAAATCCTAGTCTGCCAGTCAATCCTCTTTCGTGACACTGCAAAATCCTTGTCCATCACTTCTTGACCAGATGGCCTTTCTCTCAGACCAGGATTAAGATGACGGACTAGGATTTTGTCACCTCACAAACGGGGATTAATCTGACGACCCAGGATTTTGCTACTTTACAGACTAGGAATTTGTCAAGGTGTCAAAACTTTACCATTGCATAGCTCATTAACGGTTTGGTCTTTTTACTTGCAATTTGCAGGGTATTGAGGTGATGGCCTACTGATGTGAATTATGCTGTTTAGGTGTTGGATACTTAAGTGGTTCCACACATATGCAATCACAAAGTTAAGATTTGCTTCATAGGATAACATTGTGGCATCCATTGCAGTTTTCCGCACCCATATCTCGAAAACGAAGCAAGATACAGAGTTTTCAAAACTGGAACAAGATTGGAGACCACAGACTTCACCTGCAGCGGAATTGTTTTCATAGGCTGCACAGTTAATGAGATATTGGCAAATTAATATCACAAGGCTTCAATGGGTGCCTTTCCAGTGCTTTTCGGTGCCCGTAGCTTGTAAATGATGTGAGATACAGATTCAGTTGACTATGTTGCATGCATTACTCGCTGTCACGACTACAGTGGCACTTGAATTTGTTTTCCAGCTGCTATGGTTCCCAAGATATTGCCAAATTAGTGTTACAAAGGATCCTTGCCCTATAGGGCTGCTGTATGACTCTGTAGCTATGTGTAGGTGGGAGAAGAGGGCCTAGAGGGCCCATGCTTCCACAGACACATATCGTTATGCACAAATGGACAGCTTGGTGGGCCCCATGCTCCCACCAACACATGTTATTTACTAGTTATATTACACTTTTTCAAAAAGTAAGGAAATTCATGGCAAAATCTGCATTTAATGGATCAGTTAGGGTTAAAGCAACAAAAGTGAGGAAATGAAACATTAGGGTTGAGCCCTAACCACCCCACCACCCACCCTCCCATCCTCCACAGACTGACAGATACCAGGGTATGCCATGGGGTGGTGAGGGCCTAACTGTCACCCATTCTCCTTTACTGCATGTCAACCTGCTTACACATGGAATGGGGTGAGTTGGGCCACACGACCCACGCACACCCCGCCGTCTGTCAGTCTGTGGAGAATGGGGTGGGGAGTTAGCTCAACTATAACATTTTTATTTTCTCACTTTGTTGCTTTAACCCTAACTGATGCATTAAATGCATTTTTGCCATGAATATATATTATGGTAGCATGGTAGTGCTACCATAGTTAGGTTGAGGAGCCATTATATGTTAAACCTAAATTTTGCACCTTAATAACTTTGCAACCGCTCAACAAATTTGCCTGAAATTTGGAATACATGATCAAGAACAATAGATCTTGGATCTGCCAGCGTTCGTACTGTTCGGATATCTGACTGCGGGCGTTATTAAGCGTGATCTGTGGCGATGTTCACGCTTTTTGGAATTCTGTGGTCGCTCTCACAGGTCACACGGTTTGCGCATTGGTCTGAAATCTTCAGGGAACGTGCAGCCAGGGTCCCCAATGTGCCTTTTGAAGATTTCATGAAAAAATATTAAATGGTTCAAAAGTTATTCAAAAAAACAAGTTCCCATTATATGTCAATGAGAAAAGTTAACAAAAAGTTTGACAGTGTCGCAAATGCAGTTTTTACTTTTGCAAACAGCCCTTTTACTGTCGCAAATCCACCATTTTTTTTTCAGTTGGTCATCATAAAAATGCTTTGCATTTAAATTTGGGACCCTCTAGCAACCTAATAATTTTTGTATTCACCTAGTCGGACCCTGAGGATGCTAGGCGTGTCTTTATTTTGGGGTAAAACACCCCATAAATATGTTTTTCAAATTTCTGGAAAAGTACTTTCGCATTTGCCACAGTATCGCATGAATTTACGAAAGCTTTCGCAAAGTTCGACAGTACTTTTCCAGGCTGTGGGAAAATGACAGCAATTCTTTGGCACCCTGCTGCAAAAAACTGGTTTGGTCTTTTGGGCTGAAATTTGGAGGGAACACAGCCAATATCTCACAGATGTGCCTTTCACTGTTCCAGTGAAAAAATATTACAGTGTGGCAAAGTTATGGCACTCCAAAGTTGACGCTTTTTCCCATAGGATAACATTACGGCGTCCGACGCATTACAGGACTCTTTTGGCGCTCTGCTGCAAAATAATGGTTTAGTCTTTTGGGCTAAAATTTGGAGGGAAGAAAGCCAACAACCCACAGATGTGCCTTTCAGTGGCTTGGTAAAAATATTACAGGGAGCCAAAGTTATGGCACTCCAAACTTCTCTTTTTCCTATAGGATAACATTACGAGTTGCTTCGCCTTTCAGGGCCTGTATCTCAGAAGCGGTGTGAGATACGGACTTTCGTTGGAAAATTTTAGCCCCTAAAAGGGGATAAGTACAAAACTAGCCAGGAAAGTCGTAAATCATATGACTTTTAAATTTTATTTCTACGTCAGATGGTTCCTGAGATATAAGCAATTCAGTATTCCAACTCCTCATTTTCTGCTCTGAGACTCATTATTATGCATACATTCTTTGTACTCATGTCTTTCTCTATGCGGCTTTTGGGAAAACCAGCTTGTGCGCTTATTACTATTACGCGTTACCGCTTCAGCTTGCGTTCCGTACACCGTTCACTTACCATTCCGTCTACGCCACTTATGTGCGTTACCTTTGCATTTTCATTTGTGCTTCTGCTTGGCTTTATTTTTACCATTTGTGTCTACAGTACTGTTTCTCTTTCTGTTTCGCTTTGTGTCACCATGCACATTACCATTTGCGTTTGCGGGCACCATGTTACTATGTGACAAGACATCACGTGGGCGGGCTGGGGCCCAAAAGGGCCCATGCTCCACCCCATATTACATTACTATTTCTCATTATCATTCTCAAAGAAAGGAATTTAGAGGCAAAAACTCCATTTAATGCATTAGTTAGGGTTGTTCCACAGTGACAAAAGCGAGAAATTGTGTTAGGGTTGAAAGCCTCTGGACCACCCACCACACCCAACTGGCATCAGGGTGTGCATTGGGAGTAGTCGGTCCAACTCTCACCCATTCTCCTATAACCTGCTTCTTTACACACGTGATGGGGTGAGAATTGTGGCCGCAACCCCAATGCGCACCGTGATGCCGTTGGGGGTGGACTGGGGGTCCAAGGGGGTCTTTCAACCCTAACATCAATTTCCTTGCTTTTGTCGCTGTGGAACAACCCTAACTAATGCATTAAACTGAGTTTTTGCCTCTAATTTCCCTTCTTTTTGAGAATGATGACGAGAAATAGTGAATGTAATGCAGTGGCTGGAGCACGGGGTGAACAGCAACGCAAACACAAGGTGGAAACGGAAATGATAACAGTAAGGAAAACGCAAGAGCAAATGACAACGCAAAGGGTAACGAACACGGTGACATACACAGGAACGGTAACGCAAATGGGGACATAAACGCAAGTTGAAACAGTAAGTGTAACAGTAACGGAACTGCACACCCTATTTTTGCTGGACAACTGCATAGAGAAACACAGTGTGTACAAAGAATGTATGCATTGTAATGGGAATGGAAGCTTAAAACGAGTATTGGAAGTACTTAATTGCAAATATCTCAGCAACCATACGACGTAGAAAAAAAATTTAAATTTCACAGAAATCATTATTTTCCTGGCAACCATTGGGCTATGTAGGTCATGACAAAAAATCTGTATCTCACATCATTTTCGAGATACTAGCCCCGAAAGGCACGGCGTATGCCACCATGTTAGTCTAAGGGGAAAAACTGTCAACTTTGGAGAACTGTAACTTGGGAGCTGTACAATATTTTTTCACCAAGCTACCGAAAAGCACATCTATGAGATGTTGGCTGCCTTCCTTCCAAATTTCAGCCCAAAAGACCAAACCATTCTTTTGCAGCAGGGTGGCAAAGAAGTGCTGTCATTTTGGCCATAGCTCGGAAAAAGTAGTGTCACACTTTTGACACCTTTCACAAATTTTGTGAAAGTGTCATGAGTGCTAATCATTACTTTGTGACACTACTTTTTCCAGAAATTTGAAAATATATTTCTGGGGTGTTTAACCCCAAAATAAAGACATGCTAGCATCCTCAGGGTCCAACTAGGTGAACACAAAAGAATTGTGTCCCTAGAGGGTCCCAAATTTAAATGCCAAGCATTTCTGTGATCACTAACTGAAAAATGGCTGACTCATGACACTACTGGGGTCATTTTAAGGTAAAACTGCATGCACTGCATACCTCAAGACTTTTTGTTAACTTTTCCATTGACTTATAATGGAACTTGTTTTTGAATAACTTTTGAACGTTTAATATTTTTCACGAAATCTTCAAAGGCACACGGGGACCCTACTGGCCACATTCCTGATGTTTCGGACCGTTGTACAAACCATGCGACCTGTAGGCGAGAGCAAAGAATTACAAAAGCGTAAACGCATTTTGTTGGGTGCTAATAACTCCACAGCCGTATAGGACGACTAGTACAGAAAACTTGGCAGATCCCAAGATCTGCACTGCCCAATCCCGCATAACAAATTGTAGGCAAATCCGTTGAACGATGACAAAGTTATTAAGGTGAAAAGTTTGACCCATTAACCTTAAAATGGCTCCTCAACTCTAACTATGGTAGCACTACCGTGATACCGTAAAATATATACACATATATATATATATAAAACACTAACTTGTTTTTTTTCTCTTTTAGATATTTCTTGAAGAAGATCTAAGGTCGAAACGTAGATTTTTAACTCTATTTTCTATTTTCAGCGTGCATTTAATATAACCATTTTGTTTTGTTATATATATATATATATATATATATATATATATATATAATATGCAATAGGCTGACTCAAAATATGTAATTTATCATAATGTGCGAGTGGAACAGGACCATAACATTTCCTTCTCACAAATGATTATATTCTTGTACTTACTTTTTTTTTTTTTTTTAAACTTTTGCTGTCCGGGAAAGGCACACTGAGCCAAGACTCATCTCTCGATGTGAACTGGGGGAGGGGGACACAGGATAAACAAGATACATAAAAATAAACATACTGGTAAATATACAGTGGCAACAATATACAATCTGGCAACAATATACAATAAACAAGCAATATACAATTAGTTAGGCAGGACACATATGCAGGAAATGCAAGAAAAAGGAGAAAGAAATACAAAGATATAGTAGGATTGGTGGCCCACTGGAAGGAGGGGAGAGCTACAGGGGAGTTGAAAAACATAGTGGGGGGAGTAATGGAAAAGGTGTGGCGACACGTAGAGGTGAGAGAGGTGTTAATTGCTGTAAAATGTTCGGAGCAAGTGCTATGTGACGTTGAGGGAACAGGAGGTGGTGGGCAGGAGGCACAGTTGGGATTTGATAGAGGAAAGCAAGGAGGAGTTTTGAAGGAGAGGAGAGGAGATAAGGTGTTCTAGAGTGAGCGGAGCCTGTAGGAATAGGCGGATTTGCCAGCGTTAGAGGAAGGAGCAGGCAGGGAGAAGGAGCGAGAGACCCTAGAACGTATGGAGTAGGCTAAGGAGAGAGCAGGAGTGAGGTTGATAGAGAGGTAGGAGGGGAGGAGTTAAAACCAGCATTTTGAGATAAAGCAGATAGGGTGCAAGCGTCAATGGTGGGAGAGAGAATTGAGATCCAGGGAAGAGATATGAGAGCAGTGGTGGGTTCTAAGGGGGGAATTTGAGGCAAAGCAGCAGAAGGCGTGAAAGAAGGAGTCCAGCCTAGCAAGCGAGGATGTGGGTGCACTGCAGTAGACTATGTCAGCATAGTCTAAAATGGGCATTATCGTTTTGGTCAGTAGCTCGCGACGTACAGGGAGAGATAGAGAGACACAGGTTTGGTAGAGGATGCCAAACTTAGGAAGGAGTTTAGAGGATATGGCATCAATGTGTTTTGAGAAGTTTAGTTGAGGGTCTAGCCCGATGCCTAAATATTTGTAGGATATGACCTCGCTAAGAGGAGTGCCATCCAGAGCAGTGATAGGCAGAGGTGGGGTGGGGGTGGAGCCTGGCTAGTCTTTGAGAGGTTCCAAAAGTCATAGAAACGTTTCTGATGTATTTATTTTGAGTTTATGTGCATGGAACCAAGTTTGCACAGAGTGGAAATCTTGTTGAAGGGCAGATTGGATAGTAAGTAGATCAGTGCCCACGGTGAAAAGGATGGTATCATCCGTGTACATATGGATGAGAGAGTTTTTATGATGCACCACGTCAAATGCTTTACTGAAATCAAAGTAAAATGCATAGTCTGAGTCAGACCATTGTATTTTGATTTATACAACATCAGTTTACTAGTTATGGCTTTAAAATCTTCTGTTTGTATGAAGATTGACCTGTGTCTCTTTGTTTTCCATTGCTGGCTTCACAGTTGCACATGGCTCTTGTGATGTCATCAGCACTGTAAAAGCTGATCTCTGATTGGTTCAATGTTCCATTGTGTTGTATCCAACAGGGCAAGGTATCATCTGTTACATACTGAAATCACAAGATAACATGATATCTTATGAGTTGGGTATAAGATATGACTGCTTAAGCTGACCCAGTAGCACAGTGGTAATGTGTTGGCCTGGATCTGTAAAGAGACATAGGTCACTCAAGGGCTGAGCAGGGAGTGAAGACTGAGCATCTGACTGACAGCTCTTCTTTCTTGGGGAAGGGGGACTTGGCATCCCCCTCAGTGATTGCCATGTGGTGGAAGCCAGGTGACAGCGCAGCAGGCACTCACATGGGGAAGAGAGGTCGACAGATGCCGGCACACAAATGCACCTCCACATGTATGCATGTGTGTCACTGTAGGTTGACACACTAAGTGGGGGAAAAACAGAGGCAAAAATCCCAGTGCCGATCACAGCCATGCCAGCACCCCCAAAGGCCCAGGCACGACCAACAGAGCAGGCCACCCACCACGCTGTGGTCCTCAGTAAGTGGTGGATAACTGGGTCCCTGAAAAGGCAGTGATGAGGTTGCTGTCCAGTGAAATCATGGACGAGAGGGTAGAGAAAAAAAATTGAAAAAAGATATCAGTTTTTGTCTTGTCATTTTTATCTCCACTAGTGTTGTATAAACAGTACTGCAATTAGATGTGGGCTTAACAGCCTAGCCACTCAACTGCAAGCAGACGATACAGTAATCGACAGTAGCGTAACATTGTTAACTGATGTACAGTAAAAACTTCAACGCGGACTTTACAAATTACAGTACTGGCTGCTAACCAACAAGTGATTGCTCAACCAGAAAAAAAGCCGGCATCATGTGTTTTTTTATGCCTCATACCACTGCAATGGCCGACAAATCCACAGTCTGACTAGGACTCATTCTTTATGTATTCATTTATTAGAATGTTTGGCTGGAAAAGGCACAGCTCGTTGTCTGGTGTGACCGGGCTGGAGTTACAGGAAACAGAAACAGAGAAAATGTTACTGTCAGGAAAAGAATGCAGTCCATCCAGTCTGTTCTGTTGGATGTTGAAGGTACAGGGAAATAAAATCACAATAAGGCAGTGTTAAATAGCTATAGGAAATATTTCAAATTATATTAAATCAGTGACATATAATATTATTATATGTCAGTGTCAGCGTCTCAGCAGGTTGCACACTTGCTTCTGGGGCCAAAAGATTGGAAGGTTGTGGGTTCTAGCCCCACACAAGGAACTTGGGGTAAAATCCCAATACTGACACTGTAGTGTGGCATAAGTGGGGTGTTGTGCTCCCAAGATGCTATCTTTCTGATGAGATGTTAAACCCAGGTCCCATCTGCCTGTTCTGGTGGTTGTTCAGGTGGACGTTAAAGGTCCCATGTC
Organism: Neoceratodus forsteri; assembly: GCA_016271365.2. NCBI lineage: Eukaryota > Metazoa > Chordata > Ceratodontiformes > Ceratodontidae > Neoceratodus > Neoceratodus forsteri. The sequence continues at coordinate 415,951,005 of JADMNL010000024.1, read as the reverse complement.
ACTTCTTGAAAAAAGTAGGGATATTTTTATTAAAAGAAATGTCAGCAAATAAATATATGAAGAGTAAGGGGGCTTCTGCAATGTGATGGCCAACTTTCCCCATCAATAAAATGGATCCATGCAACCCACCCCCCAGGAGTAGGGGAATTTCTATTAAAACAGAAATATGCATAAAATATTAACAACAGAAAAAACATTATAACAAATTCATCAAAAGGAAACTGATGTTAATACCTGCACCCCTATCTAGAAACAAAGCATGCAAGTCTAAATAATTTGCAGAAAAGGAATGTGGGGAAAAAAAACGCGGTAGTCTCAAGCTTGCACAATTCTGGCAACTAATGCTCTTTTTCCATCTGTCCTTCAGAAGCTGTGCAGAACTGTGATTACAATCATGACAATAAATACTTGAGTCTCTGCAACTACATCATTCTGAGAAAACAGTTTCGGTTGCAAAGCACACTGGCATCGAAAAGAGTAGGGGAATTTCCCTGGTGTCCTGGCCAGATTTCCCCATTCGCCAGAATACCACCAACAGCTTAGTCTGGTTCGCTTGCAGTTAGTTTCCATCTGTACTCCCCCACCCACCCCACCCCACCCTGTTATGATGTTGAAAATGGAATTGCCTGGTGCTCCTTCCCGTCAACAAAAATGAAAATTAAAAAAATATATATTTATACAATGACATACACAACTGTATCCACAAAAAAAACAAAACAAGGTCATGTTCGTCTCACCATTAGTTAATGCTTCTAAGCCCTGCGCCCTAGGTACAGTACCTCAAATTACCATGCTTCTAGGTGAATCATTAGATTTCGTGGTCAAATTTAAATACCTGGGGTTCTGGACTGATCACAAACTATCCTTCACAGACCACACTGAGGAGCTATCGATCAAACTAAAACAGAGACTTGGTCTCTTCTACCGGATTAAGCATCAACTCATGCAGGATGCAGAAACTAGGTTGGTTCAAACCACCTTTGTACCGCTTTTGGATTATGCTGATTTCTTATATGGTCAAGGTCCTAGCTCTGCCGTTTCCAAGCTCGATACCCTTCATCACCGAGCAATAAGATTTATCACTGGAGCGCCATATTCCACCCACCATTGCTCCCTCTACTCTCTACTAAGTTGGATATCTTTTAAATTTAGAAGGCAAAAAACATTGCCTTCTGGACGTATAGAGCTATTACTAAGAAGCTCCGACAGTACATTTCAGATTGTCTGCCTCTTTGTACTGTAGGTAGCTACTTCCTGAGAAGCCTATCATACATATCACTTATCAACCCTAAAGTTAATTTGCATTTTGGTAGATCGTCTATAAGTCGTGCACTTCCCTTACTGTGGAATAAACTTCAAAAAACCTTGAAGTTAGCCTTCCCTGTAAATCTGTCCATGCTCAAAACGCTATTCGTACATTCCTTCAAGGAGTCCTGCAATTGCTTCCCCTGATGTCCTGTAATTGAGTGCATGGGTCATTTACCAATTGTGACCCTTTGGCTGGCCCTATCCTACTTCTTCTCCTATGTATATCTGCTTTCTAACCCCTTTTAACCTCTCGTCACGAGATTTCCGTGTATATATTGTATATAATGACTGTACATATTATGTATGCATATATTGTATATAATTATTGTGCATATTGGGCCCTATTCACAAAAGTAAATTGTGGCTATGCACTGTGTCGCTCAAGCACGGAGCCACCACACAGCTGCATGCTCTCACTGTGCTCCCTCCACCCTAAGCAAGGACACCAATGCGCCCCTACACACCCAGTCCCCGGCCGATCCACAGAGCTCCCACACGGGGAGACGCAGGCAGCAAGTGCAGGGGCGAGCCAGCACTCTGTGCATTCACAACACTGCAGAGTGCTGTGTGGGGGCTGCCAGCCCACGCCTGGCAGGCAGCCGAAAACCACCGGGGCTGGTTACGCCCCGGGAGGTGCTGACCGACACGGCGGGGAGGCAACGGCCCCCCCAGAAATGTTGCCCCTGCTGTTGGGGCACACCGGGAGGATGGAAATCAGGCAGATGTAGTACCCCCCACATTGCCACAGCGGGCGTTCTGAGCACCAGCCAACAACATGGCACCTGTTGAGCACAAGGAATGTACTCCGGGTCCCTGCCTGGGCAACTGATTGGCTGCCTGCCAGGATCCACCACTCCACACACCCCTGCCCCCCATGGACCTGCGTGTTGAGGGGGTGGGGCCACATATGAGAGCTGGGCAGGGGCCGGTGTTCATGAATGCGGCCCCGGCATGGAAATCCCATGGGTGTGGAGCTGTATGCCCCAATACACACGTCATGCGTGTCTTTTCATGAATTGCCCCCATTATGGATTAGTTGATGACTACTACCTCATTGTATTCTGATGTTAATTAAGCAATAAGGCACAAGAGGGTGTGGATTATTGGGGATTTACCCACGCCTTGTGTGGTGTGTCACGAGGCGCAGCCGAGTGACTTAACCACACAAGAAGTGGGTAAATCACCCAGTAACTCACACCCTGGAGTGCCTTATTGCAATTATACAATGGCCCATGTGTAAAATAAATTTAAAATGTGTTTAATTATGTTTTTATAAATGCCATTCCTCAGCCATGAGTTATGCAGGATTTACCCACGGTCATGTGACATACTTTGACCAATGAGGTTACAGGATTTTCACAAACCATTGTATAATTAATTGTATATCCTCTCTATTATGTACTTAACTACATTGTTGTAGGTCCACCTTGCAAATGAGCTCACCTCAATGGTGTTTTACCTGGTAAAATAAAGATTGATTGAAAAGGCATAAAATGTGCAAGAGAAATCCAGCCTTCTGATTGGCTGAGAAGCACTCCAACCAGTTTAATTATTAGCCCATAATTACACAGCTTTTAGAACCAGCCACAAACCCAACCAGCTCACAATACCTCATAAATGATATTCGTACACTCCTTCAGTCACGAATCAATTTGTAGCCTTTTTTGGTTTTTTAAATACACCAAACACCCCAATCAACAGAGCGTTTAAGATGTGAAAAGTGTTCTGTGTTTGTATTAGAATTACATTGCACAACTCCCTGCTGAGTTTGTGTTGCTGCAGTTGCTGCTCTGAAACCACTGACATCTAAGTCAGAGGTTCACACCTAAAGATGTGCAGTGGGGGACATATCAGCAGAGCAGGAGACGTGTGAGAAGGCTGCAGGAATAAACAGGTACGAGAGAATAAAATAAAACAGAAAACAAGAATTATTAAAAGTAAAACCAGGGCTGTGAGTGTAGGCAGAGTGTGTGTGTGGGGGGCGGGGGGAAGGGGAAGGAGCTTAATGAGGAGCAGACAGTCAATTTATTTATAACAAGTCAAACTGCAAAAAGTCATTTTTTCCTTTGAATGCATAACTTTTTCTTCTTAATCTACATGTCTTGTGCTGGAGTGATTTTATAAGTGCAATAAAACACTTCAGGAATGTGTGAGTATGGTCAGTAATCACACTTCTCTCTCATGCCTTTAAAGGAGCTCATCATAAACGCCTTGTGCCTAGTAATACAATTGAGAGGTGTGTGATTACTGACCCATGATCACATACCCGGTCATGCCTTATTCCATACATGACACATCAGAGTATAAAATGGATCAAGATGACTGCGATAAATGCTATTCTTGGACTGGATGACCCAGGTCACCTGCCGTGCCTTTATGCACTCATAAACACAAGTTGCTGCATTTTTTTTCTATAGATATTTTACTTCCCCAGAGCCTAGTCAGTCCTTTCTGCCCTAGCCAGCCCCAAACCAGCAGTCAGCCTCCCCGGGTACTCATCTGGCCATATTCCCTCATGCCTTTTCTCCCATGGCAGGGCCAGGAGGGGGAAGGCTGTCCTCCCCACCTCCAGCTCATAATCCAGCTTGGCTTGGAGCACTGGGCAGTGGCATGGGTTGGGAACGAGCCAGGCATCATTCTCCAGCTCCGATTTTCCCATTTTCTCCCCTTCAGCCAGCGACATGCAGTGATGCACCCCTGCACATGCCGCCAGTCATCCCACATTGCTGGCACATTGACTGTCCTACCACCACGTCTCCATGTGGTGGCAGCATTGCAGCGCTGTGTCAAGTTCCCCCTTCTCAGAAGAGGATAACAGTCCGTTGAATGCTTGATCCACCACCACCCCCGCGGCTGACCCCCAGCAGCCTGGATCTGGCTGCTGGCATGGTCAGAGGCATGGCATCCAGTGCCTCAACCCTCTGCACCACTAGACCAGCAGTTGCTGCATTTTCAAAGCCAAAATGTTTACTACCAGGCCATTTGATATGTGCAATAATGCTCTCCAAGGTACTACATTCTTTGGGAGATATAGGTACTCCTCCAGTGTGTGCTGATGAGCACTCAGCCTGGGACTGAAGAGGACGCTGGGAGGGACTAGTGTGAGACACAGCACTGGGAAGAGAGGGGGGCTAGGAGGGGAGCTACTGGACTACCATAGAGTTGGTTGCATGGGGTGAGAGTGGGGACAGTGGACTACTTCAGAGTTGGATGCATGTGTGGGGGGCACTGGACTACCATGTTGTTGGAAGCCTGTGTGGTGGAAGGGGCCACTGGACTACCATAGAGTCAGATGCCTGTGTGGTGGGAGGGGGCCACTGGACTACTATGGAGTCGGATGGCTGTGGAGTGGGAGGAGAGCCACTGGACTACCACAGAGTTAGATACCTGTGGGTGGGGTGGGGGGGATCACTGGACTACTATTGAGTTAGATCTCTGTGGGGTGGGAGAGGGAGCCACTGGGCTACCACGGAGTTGGAAGCCTGTGGGGGTGGGAGAGGGGGCCATTAGACCAGTAGGACATCTGTCAGTTGGGCCATGGTGTGAAAGAGTCACCCATTTGCAAAGAGGATGACCAGTTTGCAGCAAAGAACTATGGCATGAACCTGTCGCAATACCATGGTGCCACCCACAATCCATCATATTAGCAGGTACAGACCCTGTTTGCCCTCTCTTACATCTGGTTCAAAGGGTGATTGGACTCCCTATGCGGTAAGAGTTAGGACTGAAAAAGGAGTTCAGAGGTGGTTGGTCGTAGTATGTGACCTCTTGTGCAACATGTTTGAACTGTGGTTTACACTCTCATTGTCCCTGCTACAGGGACCGCCACCCTGCCAGAGTGCCATAAAGAAGCAGGAACCCTCACAAAAGGGTTGTACCCCTTGAGGTGTCACAGGGATGAGGTCTCTGAGACCCAAGTAACCTTAAGGAAGAAGACTCAAACCAAAGGGGGTGAGGGGGCCACTGGAGGGGAGGATGGTGACAATGAGAAACCCGAGGATCTAGGGGACACTTAAGCATGCGTAGTTTAAACACAACTCGGGTGGGGAGGCAAGTGTCACCCACTGCCCCTCTGAACCATAGGCAAATCCCTTCAAATCTGAGATGTGCATTGTGTGTCCATCCGGGGGGGGGAGGATTCATTCTCCCTGAAATATAGCACCCCTGCTTCATAAGATGGCAGGAATAAGTATGCTGTGCAAACGGGTACTCCTTTATGGGGTTCCTCACCTACTCTGCCACCCAGGGTACCCTGTGATTCCCTTTTACCAAATTTTGTGTATGACGCCTACAGGTGTCAGTGTAAGGGAAGACCAGTTTCCCAATTTTGCACTGCCACCTTTAGTGACTGAGAATGGGGACCTAACATATATTTAGTACAATTCTAAGTTGTTTTTACCATCATCTGCCTTCACTGTCATCGGTTTATGGGTTGAAATGAAGTTTAAATCAGATTTTTAGTCAGGGCTGGCCCAGTGGCGTTGAAGGCTGAGGCACTGACAAGAGCCTTACCTCGTTCCACGCTGGTGACCCAAGTTTGGGAACTTCGGGTTGCTGGGGGTCAGCTGGGGGGGGGCTGGGAGTAGGACTGAGCAGCTGCTAGGCAGCTTTCCTCTCCCGGATCAGGGTGGCGTGACTAATTCTGCCTAGGCTGACAGTGGTGGCTGAGTGTCTGAGCAGGCAGGGGCCACTGATGCATCACATCAGAAGAGTGGACTGAGAAGTGGGATGGGAGTGCGAGGTATGCCTCAATGTGTTTGCTCACTGTACACCATGACTCCAGGATCCTGGGAGGAAAACTACGGTGGAAAAAGAACACGGTGGGGACTTACAATGCCCGCTCACCACACCCCCACCCGCCACATCACCGGATGAACCTGCGACCCAACTGGATTTAGGCTTCCGGGGGGGAGGACGGCCCTCCTCCTCCTCCTCCTCCTGACCCTGCCATAGGGGGAAATCCATGGGGGTATGTGCCACCAGGTAAGTCCAGGGGGATTTCAGATGGTGGGAGGGAGTGGTGGAGCTGGCAGATGGGGAGCTCCTCACAATGGCCCAGGAGAATAAAATATATATAGAAATAAAATCAGAAAAAAAATCAAGATTTTTAGTCAACGAAAAAAATAAAAGGTTACAAAAGTTCTGATAGGCTTGGATAACTACCAAAACTATTCATGGTTTATCAGAACCATTCAGAACCTCAGACCTTTTGTGGTTCTCCTATCCCTAACTCTAATAGAAACAGGGTAAAGATTGGGGGTTCTGTGGATGGAAGTGATGTGATGTCAGTTTTTGGTGCAGGTAAGGAGATGGGCAGTGGTATTTTAAACATACCAAAATCTGGAAACTGGGAAGCTGGGACTTGTAAAGACCAGTGTACAGGATGTCACAGTAGTTAAAGTGAGAGGAGACAAATGAGTAGATGGCATTTTCAGTGGAGGATGGGGATCAAGAAAGTGGCAAACAGAACTGTGGGTGAAAGGAAAGGAGGGTAGCACAGTTATGGAGAGATGGAGGCAAATGTCAGGTCAGAATCGGGGAAGAGATAGATTAAGAAGGAATTATGATGGTGGATGCTGTTCTTGCCCAAGAGGCGCTCCTTCCGATTTTGAAACATGCAGCTACAGGAAGTTGAAACAATGCCAGGAATTGAATTGCTCAAGACAGGCAAACACAGAGAAGAGACTATTCACAGAATGAGTCAAGACAATGTGCTGTACACAATGGCTTGTCATGGCCCTGGGCATACAAGTAAGGGCTGAGGTTAAAGAGCAGGTTCTTAACTCAGTTTCTCCCCTTTTCCTGGCCCTGATTCCAGTGGAAAGCCATCAGTTAATCATTCTATTTCATACAGTCATAAGAAATTAAAGTTTAAATAAATAGATTATGCACGTTTTTGTGAGTCCCAGCCACCTCCGTCCAAAACACATGCTAAAACTCATTGCTTGTTTAACTGTCGTGTGAGTCTGTCTGTGACATCACTAAGCGAACAGTGGCATATCTTAGTGAAGGGAAATTTAGCATTCCCTGTTGTTGTCCAGTGGGATATGCGTTGCAGCTGTCCTCTGTTAGACAACTAGTGTGCCTATATTGTGTATTGTAGATGTTATTTCATTCGTAAACTAACTTAATTCCATCAATGTAATGGGCAGTTTTTTGTTCCGTGCTGTAAGAAAGTTGTGTTGGGGCATAATTATAGCGGGTTATGGATTAGGCAAGTAATCAGCAGTTTGCTGGTACTCGGAGATCAGTAGCAAAATGTCTAGTCGGTAGTTGGCTGATCTCTCTTGTTGTCCATCTAGTCCAGACTTATAGCAACAGTCCACAGTTCAGCATATCAGTGCTTTTTACTTCTACATTTTGCATGGAACGTAACCATGTTAGACATGCACACATCTCATGCAATCATGTTGCAGCTAGTTCCTTTTTTATGCTGTCAACTGTTCATTTCAAATAACTTCGTAAATGGAATATATGTTAGTGATTTCTGCTCGTTGGGCATGTGGCAAGCTGTATTTCTTTTCATTATGTAGTACTTATACTGCCTGCCACAGCACTGAATAGTTCAGTTTTTAAAAGGTGTCACTTTCTGTTGCAGTCGGTATCAGGTCTTTGGTCCCAATTGATCAGTTCTTGGTCTGTGTCCCACTTCAGTATTGTGGCATGGGGTGATTCGGCTGCTCTCCACAGTACATAGCACAAGTCGGGAAGCAGTGATGCTACCTTTGGCAGACCTGGACCGAACCTAGACTCTGACAGCCTACAAAGCACGGAGCATTTTGTTCACATATTTCACTTTTGCATATGCCAAGTATGTTGTGTTTTCTATTGCCCTTTGAAAAGTTAAGCAGTATGCATTGTTTGCCAATTTTTTAAGTCTAGAGAGAGCACTTGAGAAAATCAAGTTGACCCACGGTATGTGACCCTCTGCTGAGGTGAGTCTTAGGTGGAGGGTCACATACCGTGTGCAATTCAGTTTTCGCAAGCGCTATCTCTTAACCAAAATGTTTGAAAACACTGCATACTGAGTCACTATTCTAAAGCCAATGCAAAAATACAACATCTGTGGCATATGCAAACAGTTATTAGTAAAACCCACATTTCAGTACCAAAGGTGAATTGTCATCTTCCCACAGAGCACTACTGAAAGCGTTTCACTGTTGCAGGAACTGTGCAGTATATTACAGGAAAATAGTGAATCTATAGTCGTGAACCAGCAGTAATATCTGTGATACCCATCTACTGGTAATCATCAGTTGCCTTAGCAATTCCAACCATTGAGCATTGGTGACCAAAGCGCATCCTCCCCCCGCCCCTGACGATCATTGGCAACTCTTACCAACTGTATAGCAATTATCTCCTCTGAGTCCTGTTGTTCAAGCCACCTAGACTACTACCTCATCGATCATTCAGTTTGTACTTGGAATCTTTGCCCATTCGAAGTATTTGATCTTCGCTCATAAACAGCCAGACATCACCTTGTGAACAGCATCAGGCCACATAGGATGTGCTCCATGCCCATATGTCAATGCTGGTATACTTCTCCATTCATGCCCACCTCGGAACTACAGCCTAGCAAGTGAACACGATGCCAGCGGGGTTCCTCTGCAAGACTGTTTCAGGTTTCCTGTCCAATACTGTCATCGGGTGATTCAGCTGCTCTACACAGTACATAGTACAAGTCAGGAGGCAGTGATGCTACCCTTGACAGAGTCCTGGTCCGAACCTAGAATTGGCCTATGCTCAGTACCTACAGTTGCAGAAATGTTAGTGTAGGCGATTGTTGTTTAGGAAGCCTCCCACTGCATACCCAGACACCATCTTGCTATACTTTCTTCAAAGTGGAGGCGTTCCACTCTGAATTGACATTTCCATGGACAGCTGATAAAGCTCGGAGCATTCAGTTTTCCACTCACATATTTCAATTTTGCATATGCTTTGTATGTCATATTTTCTATTGTCCTTTGCAAAGTTAGTCAGTATGCAGTGTTGCCAATTTTGCAAATCGGAGAGTGCGCTTTTGAAAATTTAATTGCCCACAGTATGTGACCCTCCATCAAAGACTCACCTCTCAGCGGAGGGTCACATACCATGGTCAATTCAATTTTTGCAAGCTCTCTGTCCAATCTGATAAATTCTCAGACACTGCATACTGACACACTATTCAAAGGACAACAGAAAATAAAACTGACGCAGCATATGCAAAAGTGAGATATGTGATTTCACTAGACGAACTGAATGCTCCATGCTTTGTAGACTGTCAGAATTTAGCAATGAAATAGAGTGGACCGACTCCACTTTAAAAGATACTGCATCGGCATACTGGGTCGGTGGCATAGTCTGGATATCCTGGACAAGCGACTGTCAGCAACAGTACAGCAAAGGTGGGCACAAGCCCCACAAGAGAGAATAGCAAGATGAGGGGTTGTGGGGACACTAAACAACAACTGGTCACACTAACTTTTTGGAAACTGTACGTACTAAATGTGGATCAGTCATGTCTAGGTTCTGACAAGGGTAACAACACTGTCTTCTGACTCTAGTGCACTGTGGTACAGTGTGCCATAATCATGCAGGTCCAGTCACCCGGTGAAGACAGTATACCACAGAGCACAGTTCTGGGGTAGCAGTCGAATGACCCGATACCACAACATAGCACAGAGACCCTAAACTGTTAGGATGGTACCAGTGAACAGAATGGGTACAGTGGTAAAACACCAGATGGGCACAGACTGATCGACAATAAAACATCCCAAGTCTGTTACCACAGCAACATCAAAAGTAGTAAGGCAAACGCCATGGGTGCTTGTTCTTTGGTTACCACAGTGCTCTCAGTATTTGTAGCCATAATCAAAGGCAAACAAAGAAAAAAGTTGTAGCAATACAGATACAAACAGATTATAATAGCTGATTTCAGCAAAAGCAGCCAGGTGAAGTAAAGACACTGCATGTTAGCAGCACATAATTGTGGTTAGCCAAAACAAATAGCAAATCCATACATTTCATTGTACCAGGACCGTGGAAACTGCTGAAAAAGAAAGAGTTAGCCTGGGGGGCACAACAAATAAAAAAATAAAACAACTTTTTAAACCTTTTAATTAATTAGCAAAGCAATGATGCACTGTTTGGGCAGGCAGAGCTTCCAGACGACTGAATGCACAGAAAGAATTGACTCAGCAGGAACTTGTTATTCAGTAAGTGACGTCATGTGGACTTCCAGTTGATCGCAGCTGGAGAACAAACTTTTTGTGGGTTGTCCCACCAGGAGATTTAAAACAAGGTAAAAGTATACCTTTAACAATATTAACTTACAGGAATGACAACACAAACTTACTTAAAACACATTGGTACACTAAAATTCACAAAGAACCTAAAAAGTAAGAACCTGCTCTTTAAACAGAGGGCAGTGATCAATGGCCCAATTACTACTGATTGATTGAGTGAGCTATAATTTTTGACCAGGAAAGGGTCACTGAGCTGTGATACTTGTTTTCTAGGTGCATCCTGGGGTGGGTTACATGGTCCTGTTATTGATCGGGAGAATGTTGGCCAAGAAACTGGGAAAATCCACTATGAATACGATAAGTGACATATGATCTTTAACTTCCACCTGGAGAGCCACCAGAGATAGACAGAAGGGATATCGGTTTAGAAACATAAAAACATAGAATTTGACGGCAGATAAGGACAGCTTGGCCCACCTAGTCTGCCCATTTTCCTACCTAATGGATAAGCTGCAGATCCTAGTTAACCAACAGCCTACTTCCTCCTACCCTCACTAGAATTGCCTTATGTCTGTCCCATGCATTCTTGAATTCCCCCACTGTTTTTGACTCTACGACCTCCTCAAGAAGGCTGTTCCATGTATCCACAACCCTCTCTGTGAAGAAATACTTCCTCACATTACCTCTGAGCCATCCCCCCTCTATCTTCAAATTGTGCCCCCTTGTTTTTGCACATCTCTTTTTCTGAAAGATGCTACCCTCTTGGACTTTGTTGATTCCCTTGAGGTATTTGAAAGTTTCTATCATGTCCCCCTCTCCCTCCTTTCCTCGAGGCTATACATCTTTAGTTCCTTTAGTCTTTCTTCATATGTCTTCTGATGCAGACCCTGTATCATTTTGGTTGCCCTCCTCTGGACAGCCTCCACCCTGTCTATGTCTTTGTGGAGATGGGGTCTCCAGAACTGTACACAGTAGTCCAGATGTGGTCTTACCAACTGTCTGTACAGAGGGCCAACAACTTCCTGTTTCCTACTGGTGATGCCTGTCCCTGTGCATCCCAGTATCCCCCCAACCTTCCTTACTGACTTCTCACATTGCTGGCCCACCTTTAGATCATCTGATATGACTACCCCCAGGTCTCTTTCCATTTTTGTTATTGTCAGTATCTCACCCCCCATTGTGTACTCTTCCCTGGGTTTTTGTTTCCCAGGTGCATTACTTGCACTGAATCTAAGCTGCCATACATTTGACCATTCCTCCAACCTTGCCAAGCCCCTTTTCATCCTTTCCACCCCACCTTGTGTATCAACCCTGTTGCAGATCTTTGTGTCATCTGCAAAGAGACATACTTTCCCTTCTAGTCCCTCTGCAATGTCACTTATAAAGACATTAAAAAGGACTGGCTCCAGTACTGAACCCTGCGGTACCCCACTAGTAACCCTCCTTTCTTCACTGTGGACTCCATTTACTATTACCCGCTGTGTCCTGTTGTCCAACCAGTGTTTTACCCAGGCTACCACCCTGGGACCCACTCCCAGGTTTGCTAATTTGTTTATTAATCTTTTGTGCGGGACTGTGTCAAATGCCTTGCTAAAGTCTAGGTAGGCCACATCCACAGCCCCTCCCTGATCTACTACTTCGGTCACCCAGTCAAAGAAATCAATTAGATTTGTATAACATGACCTTCCTGCGGTGAATCCATGCTGTCTTGGGTACTGTGCCCCACTGGCCTCTAAGTACTCAACAATTCTTTCCTTCAGAAGTGATTCCATCATTTTCCCTACCACTGAGGTCAAACTGACAGGTCTGTAGTTTCCTGCCTCTGTCTTGCTCCCACTTTTGTGAATGGGAATCACATCCACCCTCCTCCAGTCCTCGGGTACCACACCATCCTCCCATGATTTATTAAAAAAGGTAGTCAGTTTAACGTGTCATCCTGAGGATGGCACCTCAACAGTGCAGAACCCCCACCACGTGCTGCTTTAGAGTCAGTATTGGGCATTATCTCAAGTACCTGGTGTGGGACTTCCAGTCCCAGAGACAAGCATGCAACTTAGTGAGTCACTTACACTTTTATAGAAGCCATTTCTGAGTAAGGGGGAGGCTGAAGCTGTTACTCCTTCATAACCAGTTCTAAGCACCAGTGATCCCTACACCCCAGCCTAAGTCAGCATATTCCACTCATTGTTGAATGTTATCATCCATAAAGGCAGCAGCACAAGGCAATAAAGTGGTGGGAAAGGCGAATAGGATGCTGGGATACATAGGGGGATCACTAGCAAAAGTAGGGACATGATAATGCCCCTTTTACTGGTCACTGGTCTAACCTCACTTAGGAATACTGTGTACAGTTTCGTAACCTGCACCTTAAAGGGGAACAGTCACACTAAGAAACCCACTTCTGGCTGGCCTGCCAGTGCAGTGGTAGCACTACCACTTGCCATGCCTACAGCCTGGGTTCAGAAATGAGCCCAGAACATCGGAGGGTTAACTGGGGGGAGGGGGAGAGGTCCGATCATCTGAGGGACAGCTTACCTCTTCCCGGTGGGTGGGTTTAGGGACCCAGTGATAAGATGCCTCCTGGCAGCAGTTGAGGGGCGATGAGCCTGGGGATCTAGCAGCGGCTGGGATTGGTAGGACGTGGCAGACTTCGTGGCCATGCATGGGAACGTGCATGGTGCTCCATGATGTCATTTAACATCTGCACCACTAACGACAACTGTAAAGCGGAAAAGCCACTGGCTGGGCAGATGACACCACTCCATGTCACCATGCTGATCACCAGATTCTCCCCACCTGGTCCGTGATATGCTCCCAGCCTTCCCCTCCACGAGCCTGAGCTGCTGGATGAGTTTACAGGAGTCGCCATGGAGCAGGAGGCACACAAGGGGCCCTGCCCAGGAGACGAGTCATGTCAGGAGTCAGGTCGGTAGGATCTCAGCTTGGCGGGATCAGGCGCGGGAGTTGGTTAAAGGATGTACTAGCCACTGGAGGGTAGGAAGTTAAACAGAGCTGGAAAAAAAGTGTCCCAATTTGCAGTCTGTGTGAAAAAAAAACGTGTTTTACTTACTGTTTTCTGCAGAATATTAGATTGTATCTGGGTCATCCTGCTGACTCCAAAACTGACTTTTACTGTAACTACAAATCCCAGACTCCCCTGCAGCTGACATCAGAGCTGGGCTGCAGCAGTGAGAGATTCAATAGCCTGCAGTACATGTTAGAGTTTTTATAAGCTCTGATCTTTTTGTTTGTTGTTCCTGCTGTCCTCCCTAGGCTACATACAGTCACAGAGGACTGTACTTAGCCCGCGGAGAACAGCAGAACTAGCAAACATCTGAACTGAACTTATAAAAGCTCTAACATGTAGCCAGTTCAGTGGCGTGAAGGGCTGAGGCACTGAGTGCCTTACCTTCACCCACACTGGCGACCCCGGTTCAGGAAACGACTATGATCACTTGAGGGATGGCTGGGGGGAGGAAGGATTGAGCATCCCAAGGACAGGTCTCCTCCTTCGGGGAGGGGGGGGCAGTGAATACAGCTGCTTGCCTGCCACCCAGTGAAGGCTAAATGGCAGCACACTGGAACCAGCAGATGTGGGTGAAAGAGGTGAAGATATTAAGATGCTCACACGTGGTTGCGTCATACTCAGTTCCCAGTGGGCACAAAATGAAGGAAACTGCCCTGGTTCGCTTAGGATCCCTCACAGGCCCCACACAGCCCTACGTGGCAGACCGTCCACTCATGGTGTTGAGTAAAATGTGGTTAACCAGTAAGTCCATTAGATGGGTCAGTGGAGGGCCGGGGGGATGCCGCCAAGACCAGGGGAGCTAGAGAATGAGCAGGAATAATAAAAAAATAAAAGCTGTAACATGGAACCAAAGGTGGGGGTATATAGCCCCAATGACCAGGATGTACCCCTAGCCAGTTCTGCCCATCAGTGTCCTTGCAGTCTGGTGTGGCAAGCTACCATGCTGTGCTTCAGATTTTCTGGGAGTGGCAGAGTTGGTTTAATGGCCAGGACGATGAGGTGCTGAAGAGACAGAGCGCGAGGCCATGGCAGACAGGTAGGAGAGTAAAGACTGCCCATCAGCTTGTTTCAAACAAGGTGCTGACTGTAGCTAGTCACTCCTCCCCTGCCTTTTCAGCTGATGAGATGTGGCATGGACCTGACTGAAACCTATAGCTACTCTTCTCCCTTCCAAACATCTGACTTAGAACACAGCAGATCAAGATGTCTGTTTAACCCTTACCCAGCTGCATCACAGGCAACACCATGCATGCAAATGGTAACATTAATCTCAACAAAATGGACAATCGAGTATGTACATAGAAATTGTCAGCAGATAAGGACCACTAGGCCCATCTAGTCTGCCCGTAAGCCCTAAACCTGTACGCAGTCACTGACCCTAAGTGATCAATGGCTTTTCATCACTCCCTCCACACCCAGTGTTCCCTTGTGCCTGTCCCAGGCATGTTTAAACCCCTCAACTGTGCTTTCCCCCACCACCTCCTGTGGCAGACGGTTCCAAGCATCCACCACCCTCTCTGTGTAGAAAAACTTCCTCACGTTACCTCTTAATCTACCCCCCGACAATTTCACATCATGTCCCCTCATTCTGATATATATATTTTTTCTACATTGGAAAAGATCCCCCACCTGCGCCTTGTTTATGCCCTTGAGGTGCTTGAAAGTTTCTATCATGTCCCCCCTTTCTCTTCTCTCCTCCAGTGAGTACATATTGAGGTCTCTTAGGCTCTCCTCATATGTTGTGTGATGCAAGCCTTGCACCATCTTTGTTACCCTTCTCTGTATTCCAGCAACAAATGCTGCAAACTATCACTTAGCAGCTAATAAAGGAAAGTACATCAAAAAAGTTCATAATTACTGGCCCCGTGGTGAAGAAGGCTAAGGCGCTGTAGTGTCTTACCTCTCACCACACCAGTGGGCCTAGTTTGGGAACAGTGAGGGCTGCCACAGGTCAGCCGGGGGCAGGGAGGACTGAATGGCTGCTTGGCAGCTCTCCTTACTCAGACTTCTGGCTCTTGGCTGCCACCAGGTGGAGGCCTGGTGATACCTCCCAGCTTAGGGAGGCAGGCTTAGATCACGGGGGTGGGGTGGATGGAACCATGGTTCCGGAACGTATGCGCACCTCTACACACACGCATTCTCTGTGCTGCTGCAGGTCAGGGAATGCGGGAGAAAATGGGAAACGGTCTGCCCAGGCTCCATGATATTCCACCTGCTGATCCTCTGTTCCACACTGCCATCTGGCTAGGCCCAGCAAATGGATGTGGGTCTCCAGGTGGGGGAAGGACAACCCTCTCCCGCCTGGCCCTCCCCACAGGGTGCAATTTGTGGGGGTCAAAGGGCCCAGTTGGGTTGAGGCAGGAAGTTGAGTAGGTGGGGGGGGGGCAGGGATCAGACCGAAAAGGCCCGCCTGGACAGACCACGGAGAAAAAGCTTGATAAAAATGTTTTTAAAAGTTCATAATTAGAAGCACAGTAATAATATCACTTAGCTATTTCATACATATGAAAAGTAAAATGAATTGCAGTGCCACTAGAGAAATGTAGTGCTAGTCCAAAGAAATAGGAGAAATAGGAGGCCAAGCAACAATCAATATATCTGCGGCTTCTGGAATGCACGACCGTGGAGATGTTCAAGTGGGAACTTAAGACCCATCTGTGGAGTCAAGCTTTTATGGCTTGAGGTTGTTGTTATTATTCTGATTTTATATGTGTACTTTTTCTGATTTTATTGTTCATTTGTACAGCGCCTTGGTGCTTGAAAGGCGCTTAATAAATAAAGTTTTATTATTTATTATATTATTTCTGAGTTAACAATGATTCATTTATTACTATAAAAAAATGCTGGTTGCATGATGGCAGTATTGGGATAATTCATACCCAGATCGGGCAGCTGGCCATGGTGGAGAAGCGGAGGGCTGTGCCGTTGCCTGCTCTGGGTCGGGGGCAGAACTTTCTTGCCGTGGGGTCCACTAGATCACCAGGGAAATACGAACATAAGGAAACACCAGCAGAAACAAGTCTCACGGTTCATCGATTGTGCAGCTAGCCTCTCAGTTTGCTGCTGTCCCACCCACCCTCCCCTTTTCATAATTATCCTCACTCTGTCCCATCCTCTTTAAAACTGTCTACCATGCTAAGGCTACTACCTCCTCAGGCAGAATATTCCACTTATCTACCACTCTCTCTGTGAAATAATGTCTCCTGACTTCCCTCCTGAATCTTCCCCTCCAATCTCAGCTGGTGCCCCCTTGTGGCCCTCCCCATTCTAATCTGGAAAATACCTTCTGTACTAGTCTTATTAATCCCCTTTAAGTATTTAAAGGTTTCAATCATGTTCCCCCATCCCTCCTCTCCTCCAGGGAATACATGTTCAGCTCGCACAGCCTCTCCTCATAGGAGTATCCCTCTAATCCCTGGATCATCTTTTTCGCCCTCTGCTGTACACCCTCCAACAATCTGATGTCCTTCTTCAGGAATGGGTGCCAGTACTGCACGCAGTATTCCAGGTGCAGCCTGATCAGCGACCTATATAGGGACAGGATCACCTCCCTGTTTCTGGGGGAGAGTCCCCTCGCTATGTACCCCAGCATCCTGTTGGCTTTTGATGTCGCCTTCCTGCACTGTGCTGAGTTGTTCATACTCCCCATTATAAGCACCCCAGATCCTTTTCTTTCTTGGTGCATTCCAACTGTACCCCCCCCCAAGCTGGTAGCTCCACCCCTGGTTATTAGCTCCGGAGTGCAATACCTTGCACTTTTTGGCATTGAACTCCAACTGCCATGCATCTGACCACTCCTGTGGTTTGGTCATGTCCTCCTGCAGCCCCCTTTACCCTTTGATGTCATCTACTACCGCTCCCATCTTTGTGTCGTCTGCGAAGAGACTGATCTTACTCCGGACTCCGTGGGAGATATCTGCTATGAATATCCCAAACAACACCGGGCCCAATACAGATCCCTGTGGCACCTGCTCAACACATCCCTTGGAGCTCAGAGTTTCCCACCCACCACCACCCTTTGCTGACTTCCCTTCAGCCAATTGGTGATCCAATTAACCATCTTTGTTCCCACCCCGATATATTCCAGCCCCCCCCCCAGCCTCTCATGTGGCTTGGAATCAAAGGCCTTGCTGAAATCCAAATACAGGACATCCACCACATGGCCTTTGTCTACATCCCTTGTCACCCAGTTGTAGAAGTCAATCAGGTTTGTCTGGCAGAATCTTCCCGAGACAAACTCGTGCTGCTTACCGTCCTGAAGACCATTGTTCTCCAAGAAGATCACCAGCCTCTCTTTTAAGATCATCTCCATGAGTTTTCCCACAATTGATGTGTGGCTCACTGGTCTGTAGTTTCCTGGTTCGTTCTTAGGACCACTTTTGTGTATGGGCACCACGTGGGCCATCCTCCAGTCCTGTGGGACACATCCTGTGTCCAAGGAGGTATTGAACAGGTCAGCCAGTGGTCCTGCCAGAATCTCCACTAGTTCCTTGAGTACTCTCGGGTGAATACCATCTGGACCTGGTGCCTTAACCCCCCCTCAGTGCTCTTAATTCTTTCAGCACCCTATCTTCTGTAATCCCTATATCATTCACACCCTCCTCCCCACCCACTCCTCCTCTTCCAGGAGGTGTTTGCCCCCTTTGTCATTCGTGAATACAGAGCAGAAGTAATTATTAAGTGCCTCTGCCTGGTACACCCCCTTCTCTACCCAGCCCCCATCCTTCCTAATCCTCACAATCTGATCCTTGGTTTTCCGGTTTTTGCCGATGTATCTGAAGAAGTCCTTTTCTCCATTCTTAATGCCCTGAGCCAGTCTCATTTCTCTGGAAGCCTTGGCTGCTCTGACCAGCCTGGTGACCTCCCTGGACTTCTTCATATACATCTTCCTGTTATCCCCCCCTTCCAATTTCTTGAATCTCTGAAATGCTTTTTTTTTGTCCCTCACCCCCTTCCATGACCTCCTGTGTCAGCCAGCTGGGTTGTTTTGCCCTTTTCTTCTTACTCGTTGTTCTTGCACATGTCCCAGTCACCTCCACCAGCCCTTTCCTAATAATCTCCCATTTCTGGCTGGCATCCATGTGTGGCTGTATTCCTGTCAGATGCCTGCCCATGGTTTCCCCCATCCTTTTAAAGTCCACCCCCTTAAAGTCAGTCACCCTGGTCCCTGTACCTCCTGTTTCTCTGCCCATGTTGAGTGTGAACCATACCGTGTGGTAGTCACTCCCAACCAGAGGGTCCTCCACCTCCATATACCTTACAGCCTCCTCATTTGATAGAACCAGGTCCAGAGTCCTGTCCAATCTAATTGACTCACAGACCAACTGTATCAGGAAGCTGTCCTGAAATGCCTCCAATGTGACCTGCTCCTTTGCAAGCGTGGTGGCTGAAATGTTCCACTCCACCTCCCGGTAGGTTGAAGTCCCCCACCACCACAGTGTTCCCTTTCCTACAAACCCTCCTGATTTGATCAGCTAACTCCCTATCCAGATCATCCCCTTGGGCTGGCGGCCTGTACACCACCCCCAACCTCACTGTCCTTCTTTTTGAGTCTTAAAACATCATCCATAGGGCCTCTGTTCTGCCTTCCTCCCCCCCCCATGCACCTTATCCATCCCGTACATATATTGCCACACACCCCGACCTTTTCCCTTAGCTCTATCCTTCCTGAATAACCTATACCCTGGGATCATCAAATCCCATTCCTGGTACTGGGTGGCCCACGTTTCTGTGATGGCCGTAATGTCCATCCTCCATAATGCCAAAAAGAGAGCCTGCAATTCCATTGACTTGTTACCAAGGCTTCTCGCATTCAGTGAGACCACCCTACAGCCTGTCCTTGCCCCTTCCCTCCCTGAAATACCCCCTCCTAATCCCTCCCGTACCACTGCTGGCACAGCCCCTCCCCCCAAACCATTGCTTATCATCTGTCCACTCGCCTCCCCCCACTTAGTTTAAATCCACCTTCATAGCTATGTATTCCCCTACCCTCTGCTTTAATACCCCCTTCCCCACCCCACTCAAATGTAGCCTGTCCCCTGCATAAAGTTCATTGTTGTGCCAGGTTCTGTCCCAGTCCCCCACCAACCCGTGTCCCCTGTATCGACCCCAATCCCGTAGCCAGGTGTTGAATTCCCCAATCCTCACTTACCTCACCGTACTAGCGCAGGGTACTGGGAGCACCTTTGAGAAAGCCATCGATTCCCCCATCTCCTTACACAGCCTGCCCAGTTCCTCAGACCTCTCCTTCACTACTTTCACCATCTCCCCTGCCAGGTCATTTGTACCCACGTGCATCACGAGATGCGGTTTACTCCTACCCCTCCTAGCACACTTAAGAATTGACTGCCCCACCTTGCCTGCAGTTAAGCCAGGTTTGACTCCACCCAGATGTGACTATGCTGTTCCCCCTTGCCGCTCCATCTTATTCCTTTAAGTATAGAATCCCCCAGCACTAATACCTCTCGATCTCCACTCCTCGTTTCCTCCCTTCCCCTTTTACCATGGTATCTACTGCTAGAGTCCACCCCAGCTGTTTCCCTGTCCTTCCCTCCAGTGGATCCGAATCTCCCCCCTCCACCCCAGTCTAATCCCCACTCCCCCTCATTGTTCCATCACACTCCTCCCCATCCTCTCCCTCCACCCTGGTCTCCGCCTCCCCCTCTGCTAAGTCCCTCCCTTTCTCCTCACTAGCACTGCTCCTCTCTCATTTACCCCTGCTCCCTTCACCCATCCTTTCAGTTGTGCCCCCTCACCCTTACCACAGTCTTCTGCCTGACTACTGTCCCATGTGCAAACCCCTTCCTCTTACCTGCCCCATGCAAATCCCCCCTCAAGTGTCACCAGCACATAAACGTATTACCTGTCCCTCTGCTATGCTGGGCTCCTTCCTCCTGCCCTTGCCCCCACTCATGCCAGGTCACCTATTTGTATTGCTCCCGTCCCCCATCCCCCAAACCATTGCTCAACCCACGTGGTATCCTCCTGATGCCTTCCTCCATCCCCCCAACCTCCCCAACTCTCTACCAAGCCACTGCATTTCTTCCTCGAGACTCCTCAGCCTGCGGCAAATCGGACACCCTCCTAGCTTCCATAATACATTCATCCACACTGCCACCACACAACCATTGCAACCCACTATTCTCCCCCAATGGCCCCTCTAGCACCCTGCTGCCCCCGAAACCCTCCCTCCCTCCTATGTGTCCCCCTCTTCCCCTGTAGAACCCTCCATCCTCTTGCGTGTCCTACCCTAACACCCTCCATTTGCCTACCCCAGCATCACTATAATCTCTGAGTACCCCTCCGTACCAGTGGAGAGACCTTCCTGTAGAACGTGTCTTTAACAAACCCCTACCGACAGGTAGCCCATCCCTAATCTTCAGTAACTGCACAAAAGAGTATGCATGATGGCAGTATTAGGTTCCTGCACTATATGCTTTGGCAACTAAAAATGGAAGGTGTTGAAATTCAAATTTTTTGGGAAAGTTGTGCAGCTGAGTTCTGCTGATGTCAACTGTGAATTATTTGTGGGAAACAGAAAAATCTCTTTAACCTCTCTGTAAACTTGCACTAATCTTTCTGTTGAAGAAAGAGAAGAATTGTATACAGCACTTTTCATATGCATTGTATCCCAAAGTGCATTACAAGCTGTGAAAGACTGTGTAGATGTGTAGTGGCAGGCATTTTGCACATCAACAGCCACATACAGCCCTGAACAATTGCAAGAAAGAAGTTTTATGGGAAGGGGAATGCTGGCCAGGACACTGGAGAAAATCCCCTTCTCTTGTGAAAAGTACCTTGGGTTACTTCCACCTGGATACCCACCAGGACAGCATTAGAGATGGGCAGAAGGGACCTTGGTTTAACGTCTCATCCGAAGGACAGTACACCTCAACAGTACATCATCCCCCTATTACTGCACTCAGATGGTATCTCTCTGTCTCTCTCTTCTTCAGCTTTCCTTAACCTCCCTCTGTCTCTTGTAGCCTTGTTTTGTTCTTTTTTTTGTTAGTTGTTTAACTAATACTAGCACACTAAGCTGAAAGCTTTTTTACAGGTGTGACCTGGGAGCACAGGGAAGTTAAGTGACTTGCTCAGGGTCACACAGTCTGCAAGTGGAAGCTGTGGGATTCAAACCCAGGTCTGGTCTGCTGGATGTCACCAGATTTGCAGCTCAGAGTCTTAAACCACGGCACTATATTGCTTCCCTGAAGCCTTCCTGTGCACACCTAATTCCTGACGCAACTGTTCACAGCAAGTATGAAAGCGGCTATATTAAATTCAATTAATTTCCTTTCATTCCTTTGCAGTAGACATGTTGTTCTCAGGCCCTGAACCCCTTGTGTTTTCCAACCCCGTAGCTCACATGCTCAGAGGTCAGCTTTGCTTTTTACGGACATGAGCATGGTGCTAGTCACTAATCAAAGTGACAGTTCATTAGCCCAGTCAGATTCTAATTAGCAATTTGTTATCCAGGTAAGGGGAGGCTGTGACCAAACAGTTATCGAGGGAAGTTACAGTATGTCCGTCAATGGACCACAGCTGATAATCCTGAATTGTTGTAGATGACGCCGACACAGTAACAACAAAGCGGCCATCAGGAACAGTTCACAGTTCCTACATAAAATATGAAAAGCCCCCTTAAATTCAGAACATAATGCTGCACGGCCATACTGAATGTTAACAGGATATTAGTAGCATAAAATACATTTTGCAACTAGAGTAGGGAGGTAGTTTAATTTGTAAGGTGCCCTGCCAATACTCAGAGCACCAGAAATATGAAAAATAAACTGTAAAACAGAAAATTAAAGGGCATCAGGAATACAATAAACAGACACTAAAATAGACATTTCACAAAAACAGAGAATGCCTGACTGAATAAATAACTGAAAGCAGTTTCTTAAAACTATATATGGAAAAGGTCAGGTGTGGGTTACCTTGGGAAGAGCATCCCACAGACCAGGAGCAACAGGCACAAATACTGAATTGCCAGCTGATATTTTTAGCAAGGAAGATGGAATACTTAATGGCCCAGGCCTGTGCAATGGTTCTCTCTCCCGCACACATAGGAAGGTTAGCAGCTTGTGAAAATACATAGGGCCTAATCTGTATAGAACACATGAGGTATACCACTGGGATACAAAGTGTTGGGCGTGCCTCATCTGAAATACCGTGTCCATTATGGGTGCCGCAATGTGATATTAAGAAGCTGGAGAAGGTACAGAGGATGGTAGCTGGAATGATAGGTAACTATTGCTGGCTGGGGGCCTAGCACTTTGCAGAAGTGAGGAACTCAGCTCCAATAAATGAAGGGTGCGAGCCACCTAGCACTCACATCCCCTCTGTTGGCTGAACAAAGAGCATCACTGACTATAAAGGCAGCCATCAGTCTACCTTCCTGCCCATAGGAAGGTACAGTTAAGGTAAATCTGAGTACCAAGGTTAGCAAAGGAGAAAAGGGTTTCAAAAATAAAAGAATATTAACAAAGAACAAAACATAGGAAGGGCAAACAGTATGTTACAATTAAAGAAATGTGGGATCTTTGTAAGTACAAACCAAGAAACAGAATGAATATCCAAGGACAGGTTGTTTCATAGGGTAGGTGCAGCAACAGAAAAGGCTTTGTCCTCAGCTGACGTCAGTCTTGACCTAGGGACTATCAGCATCCCCATACTTTAGGACCACAGCTTCCAGATATCTGAGCAGGTTACAAGATGGTCTCTAAGGTAGAGAGGTCCCAGTCGATTAAGGGCCTTGTAAGTCAGTAACATAATTTTGAATTCAGTCTGCCATCTGACTGGCAGCCAGTGCAATGAATGCAGCGCAGGAGTGATAGATCCCGCCTCCTAGTTGATGTCACTTATCTAGCTGAAGCGTTCTTGACAGCTGCAAACAGTGGATATGACTGGCAGGAAGGCCACAGTAGAGTGCATTGCAGTAATCATGATGGCAGATGGCAAATGTATGCACCAGTGTTGAGAGATCGTCCAGATAAAGGTAGGGATGCAACCTTCCCAAAGTCTCATCAAGGTAGCTCATTACAACAATCAGACCCTGTGAAAACTAGTCCATTATCCACTGAAAACTGCTAGGTATACTGGTAACCCCACAGAACAGCCAGACGGATACAAGCCATATACGTTAAGGTTATCATCCAATGCCGCTTGCTGATAAGCTTCTAACAAGTCTAGGGGGATGTTCAGATCAGATCAGATTGTTCAGAATTTGTACAGTCTGATCCGAGATCCAGCCTCAGATTGAATTCAGATCAGAAAGTACAAATTCTAACTAATCCAATATTTGAGAATATTGTCAAATTCCAAGCGATCCCGTTTTTTCTGATCATATCCAAGCACCACTAATTCATTCATTTAGAATTTTGCACATTAGGATATCCACATTAAGGCAAGACATCTAGTTTTCTGGAGAATCCCAGAGAGCAATTACAGAAGCAGGAGTTCCATAAACAATAATACATGGCAAGGTGTGTGATGTCATGGGATAGCATCCTGCCTCAGGTGCACTGTGAGAAACAAGGCTGTAGGCAGAGTGACTGCAACCACCTGAGCTGGGAGGATATCTGATTATGTTACAGCCATTGAAGTATATTCTGAATGTTCGCCGCTTACACAGCCCTTGTACTGGGTCCTCCTTGTACACATTTTTACGTCTCCCTTTACTGTTTGTTGCCTCTCTTCCTCACCTACCTGTACCTGGCTACCACCCCCTTCCCTCTCCCCTATTCCCGCCTGCCCCCCTACTTCACCCTATGCTGCCTTTCTATGTCCTGTCCCACCCCTCCGTACCTTATATTCTACTCCCTGTCTCCTTATGATATAACTCCTCTTCCTTCTCTTTCAAATGGATTTATGACAATCCCCTGTTATAATCCATGTCCCTCATGTGCTTCGCCTAAAAATGTTTCTGTCTCGGTCTACCCCCACCATTGTTTATGTTCCCCTTGTTAATCCACCCCCAGCTTAATAGTTATTCCCCACCTCTCTACTTTGTTCTTTGACAACTGTACTAGCACTTACCTCTTGTTGTCCATTTTATAGTTAGCCCTGATCCATGTTTTAATTGTACTTGCAATTGTTCTATTTGCCTGTTATCTTGCTGCTACTGTACCAAGCTGACTATTTCACTGTTTTGTAGCCTTGCTGTAAAACACTGATGTATTGTTTCACTACCTTGTAACCTCCCGGGTCGTGCCTGAAAATAGTCATTTGTATGGCCAGTGCACCCTACCCGGTAAACAAAAACTAAATAAAATAAAATAATATATTTACCCAAGATAGACCAGATGAGATGTAATATGTTATTTGTAATGGGCTCCTGATTTTACAGTTTTATACTGCATTTACCCAGGATAGTAGAGGTGAGATGTGATATCTTGTTTCTAATGTGGTCCTGCTTTTATAATGTACTTTTCTAGGACAGATAATCTCAGATGCAACATCTCCTTTTCAGTGGGGTTCTGCTATAGAGTCCTGTTTTTACACAGTTTTGCAATATACAGTACAGTGGAATCCTCTTATAACGGACACGTTTGTTCAAGCAGGTTTTATTCATTATAAGAGGTGTCCACTATATCCTAAAGTCTTAAAATACAAATCTCTTTTACCACAGCTCACACACAAGAGTTAAAATCAGAACATGCCCCCTCCTCTGCCAACTTAGGGTATGGGAAACTGCTATCTGCAGCTGACTGGGAAGTGAGCAGTAAACAAGACTGGAAACATTTTGCTTTGTAACATGGGGAAGAGAAAGGGTTGCATTGGATTGGCTGAGCACCATCAGGTGACCATACATTAATTCTCAAGTAATGCGCAGTTGTTTGAGAATTAATGTGTGGTTGAGTCCGCAGCTATTCTCTTCCCCCTGTGCCCACCATATCTATTCTTGTTTGACATCCATCTGTTGGTCGGCCGTGAATTGCAGGCCAAGACTGTTTAAACCACCATTTACTGTAGCAGTCTGTTTCTAAAAAGAGGACTGAAAAGCAACTCATTTTTTATTTAATTCTTGGAATTACAACCTTTGAGCCAGAGGCTCATTTACAAAGGCACCACATCACAGAATGGAGGAAAACAAGGAACAATAACATGGTACAATTAGACAGAGTGAAAGGTACAGGGTCCACAGAATAAGTCAAAATTACATGGTCATTGCTACAGGGTTACAATTATTACAAGGCTAAGATAGCATGATACATGTAACATTGGTATCAAGAGTTACAAAGATTTCCAACTTATTTACACTTTGTTAGAGCGGACAAAGAGTGGCCTTGTCAAAAAGCTAATGCATGCACACCAGACTGTTTAAAAAGTAACTATGTACTATAGCAGCCTACTTCTAACGCATCAAACATGGCAGAAAAAACAGAGATGATTTCACAGTTTACAAAACAAAGTTAGCCAAAATTAACAAAAAGTATCGCGCCAAATGTCATTTGGTTTCTGGAACAAAAGCCTTAGCATGGCAGTGGGCTTTTACTAGGTCATGGAATCTGTGGTTTGGCTGAGCAAAATTCCTTCTTTTAACAGTTTGTAAATGATAAGGTAGCTTCCTGTTGGATAGTTATGAGATGTAGGCTATAATTACCTGTGGTTTATTTTAATCTAGCTGGTTTCTGTTGCAGAGCAGCTGAACAGAGATCAATTATGCTGGTAGCAACACACACTGATACCTGTGATTCCAGCAGGATGGAACAGCTCAAATGTACTAATATCTTCCTTCTTTTTATTTTTTCCTAACCCTGAGGACAGCTACTATACTACATAACTGACTAAAAGTGAGAGGTAGTAAGCCAGAAACTCTTTCTGCTCCAAGAAGTTTTCTATTCTTATTCTCCATTTTTATGTTTGCTTTTGCGCATGTGCAAGAAACATTATGTGGCAGCTTAGGAGAGAAGCGGTTTGTGGAGGTGCGGCACTGTGGCAGCCAATGCCGACACTGCATTTGTGGGCTTGGCACTGTTTACCCAATGCAGGCCCAGTTTCCTGATGACACTTGTTCTACAGAAGTGCCACCAACTTGAAACGATTTGGCTGCTGCAATGAGGGGCCGTCTCGTCATTGCAGTGTCAGCCATTCCACTGCAATGAGGGAGTGACTCGTCATTGCAGGGCGGTACCTTGCCTAGTGTAACAGTTCCCTAAACATGACGGTGGCATAGTTGCTGCCTAAGAACCCCATGAAAGCCGACGGGGGTGCCCAATCCCCCTGTCGGCATGCCCTTGACCCAGTTCCTTTACCAACGGGGGAGCCCACAGGCAAACATTCGGCATTGACAAATGCTTGTATTTCTAATACTGTGCCTCCCATGGCAAAAAAGACTGGTCCCCCATGCTGTGTTCCCTTACAGCATGAGGTGATGTGGCTGTTGTGCAGTTACTGGTCATGACTCCCATTGTATATTTCTTTCTGAGACATGCCTTTATCCCACAATAACACACACCTTGCCATGCTGTATTGCTAAAGGAACAGCTGTAGGGGTGTGCAGATACCTTTTTTGAACTACTCAGCCACCTCAGACACTCAGTATCTGGTAGTCTGCATTTGTATTTGGGCCAAAAAAAAAAAAGTCTTTAAAACAGTCTACACTCCCCAGGTGGCCAATGCTGGTCCCTTGATCATCCCCTTCCCCATCCTCACTCACTCCAGTGCCTCTCACATACTACCCTGGAGTTGGCAACTGAGCTGACCAGAGATTTGACCTGTCAGCTGGCTCCATCATGCAAAATCATGGATTGTGGGCCAGGATATTTTGTGGATTGGGGAGTCGGCTAGGAAGGGAGGTTTGACTAAAACGTTTTTGTTGGCTCTGGGCATAGTGCCAGAAGTTGGACTACTACATTTTTTAATCATCTGTAGAACAGTAAGGGGGGAGGAGTGTGAGCGCAAAAAGATTGTAGTTGTAATGGGGAGAGGGTGGTGTGGGACAGAAAGGAGTGGTACGTGGGCAGGAAATGATTGTCATGGGGTGGTTTGGGACAATGAGGACGGGCGTGTGGGTGGGAAATGATTGTGATGGGGAGTGGATGGTGTGGGACAGTAAGGGGAAGGTGGTGTGGGCAGGAAATAATTGTGATGGGGAGGGGCTGGTGTGGGACAGTATGAAGGGTGTGTGTGGGGGGAGGGAGATGACTAATGGAGAGGAGGTGGTGTGGGACAGTGAGGAGGTTGTGTGCGGTTGGGAAATGATTGTGATGGGGAGGGAGTGGTGTAAAACAGTGAGGAGGGTGTGTGCAGTTGGGAAATGATTGTGATGGGGAGGGAGTGGTGTAAAACAGTGAGGAGGGTGTGTGCGGTTGGGAAATGATTGTGATTGGGAGGGAGTGGTGTAAAACAGTGAGGAGGGTGTGTGCGGTTGGGAAATGATTGTGATGGGGAGGGAGTGGTGTAAAACAGTGAGAAGGGGGTGTGCGGTTGGGAAATGATTGTGATGGGGAGGGAGTGGTATAAAACAGTGAGGAGGGTGTGAGGTGGGAAATGATTGTGATGGGGAGGGAGTGGTGTAAAACAGGAGGGTGTGTGCAGTTGGCAAATGATTGTGATGGGGAGGGAGTGATGTAAAACAGTGAGGAGGGTGTGTGCGGTTGGGAAATGATTGTGATGGGGAGGGAGTGATGTAAAACAGTGAGGAGGGTGTGTGCGGTTGGGAAATGATTATGATGGGGAGGGAGTTGTGTAAAACAGTGAGGAGGGTGTGTGCGGTTGGGAAATATTGTGATGGGGAGGGAGTGATGTAAAACAGTGAGGAGGGTGTGTGTGGTTGAGAAATTATTGTGATGGGGAGAGAGTGGTGTAAAACAGTGAGGAGGGTGTGTGGTGGGAAATGATTGTGATGGGGAGGGAGTGGTGTAAAACAGTGAGGAGGGTATGTGCTTTTGGGAAATGATTGTGATGGGGAGGGAGTGGTGTAAAACAGTGAGGAAGGTGTGTGTGGTTGGGAAATGATTGTGATGAGAGGGGAGTGGTGTAAAACAGTTGAGGATGGTGTGTGTGTTTTTGGAAAATGATTGTGATGGGGAGGGAGTGGTGCGGGACAGTGAGGAGGAGGAGGAAGTGTGTGAGTGCAAAATGATTGTGATGGGGAGGAGTTGTGTGGGAGAGTGAGGCGGGTATGTGTGAGTAGAAAATTATTATAATGGAGAGTGATGGAGTGGGAGAGTGAGCAGGGTGTGTATGGGTGGGAAATTACTGTAATGGGGGGGAGGTGTGAGACAGTGAGGAGGGTGTGCTGGCAGGAAATGATTGTAATGGGGAAGGGGTGGTGTGCAACAGTGAGGAGGGGTGTGTGGCTGGGAAATTATTCTGATGAGGGGCGGTGTGGGACAGTGATGGGTGTGTATGTGGGAAATGATTGTAATGGGGAGGGGGTGGTGTGCGACAGCGAGGAGGGGTGTGTTGCTGGGAAATGATTATATGGGGAAGGGAAATATGTGGGACAGTAAGGAACGTGTGAGCAGGAAATGATTGTGATTGGGAGGAGTGGTGTGGGACAGTGAGGAGGAGGAGGAGGAGATGTGTGGGCATGAAATTATTGTGATGGGGAGGGGATTGTGTGAGACAGTGAAGAGGGTGTGTGTGGGCGGGAAATGATTGAGGTGGGGAGTAGATGGTGTGGGACAGTGAGGAGGGGTGTGTTGGCAGGATATTATTATAATGGAGAGGGAGTGGTGTTGAGACAGTGAGGAGGGGTGGACAGGATATGACTGTGATGGAGCGATGTGGTGTGGGACAGTGAGGAGGGGGTGTGTGGGCAAGAAATGGCTGTGATGGGGAGGGTGGTGTGGGACAGTGAGGAGGGTGTGCGTGAGCAGGAAATAAGTGTGACGGGGAGGGGGTGGTGTGGGACAATGAGGAGCTGGTGTGTAGTTGGGAAATGACTGTAATGGGGAAGGGGTGGTGTGGGACAGTGAGGAGGGGGTGTGTGGACAGGAAATGATTGTGATAGGGAGTGGGTGGTGTGGGACAGTAAGAAGGGAGGTGTGGGCAGGAAATGATTGTGATACGGAGGGGGGAAGGGGGTGGTGGAAGAAATTAGCAGCCAAAGCCAGGAGCTTGGGAATTAAGGTGGTGGACTTGGAGGCCTTATGGGGGATGAAGAACTGGACATAGTAGTGATAAGCAAGACTTGGTGGACAGAACATCACACCTAGGAGACAGCCATCCCAGGCTACAGGCTGTTTAGAAGGGACAGGGCAATTAGGAAGGGGGGGTCGCTCTATACATCAAGGATGACATAAGGGTAACAGAGGGGGCAGGAGGAAGACAGGGAGACGTTGCTCCTGTGGGTAACACTGGACAAAAGGACAGGGGAATCCTTGCGACTGGGGGTGGTATACAGACTGCCTACACATGGGGAAGAAGGGGAAAGACAGCTGGTGCAGCCAGTCATGTGGATGGCTCTCAAAGGGGAATTACTCCTGGTGAGGGACCTAAACCTCCCAGATGTTGACTGGACCATCCCGGATGCAGTATCGGCTAGAAGCAAGGAAATACTAAAGGCGCTGCACAGAGTTGTCGTACAGCAGCTGGTCAGGGAGACGACGAGGGGCAACAACCTGCTGAACGTGGTCCTGATGAATGGGGAGAGTGTGGAGGAGGTGGACATGGAGGTGGGAGACACACGTGGCACCAACAACCACAGGAGGGTAAGGGTCAGGGTAAGGACAGGGAGGGTGGCAAACTGAACCAGCACAACAGTTATGGACTTCAGGAGCATAGACTTCTGCAGGATGAGAAGGATAGTGAGGGAATAGATGGTGGAAACAGAGAATATAAGGGGCGTGGAGGAGTTATGGGAAACTATTAAAGGTGGGTTGCTGAAAGCAACGCAAATGTGCATAAAGAAGGTAAGGAATAGCTGAAAGGGGAGGAGACTGCTTTGGTTTACAAGGGAGGTAGCGAGAGCAGTCAGGGACAGGAGGAAAGCTTTCAGAAAATATGAGGACACAGAGAGGAAGACAGAGAGGCTGATAGGGAGAAGGGCAGGCTAGCAGGGCAGAAGATAAGGAGAGCAAAGGCAAACACTGAGGAGATAATAGCTAAGCAGGTCAAAAGGGGGGACAAAGCATTTTTTAGATACGTGGGGAAAGGAGGAAGGCAGGCAAGGGTTTGCAAGGCTGAGGGGGGAGGGAGGGATAAAACTGGAAGGGGACTGTGAAAAAGCAGAAGAGCTGAACAGATATTTTTGCTCAGTATTTACGGCGGAAGAGGAGGGCAGGGGGCCCGAGCTTAGGGGAAGGAGAAGGAGGACAAAAGAGTGGATCTGAGCCCATTCAGTGTAGAACGAGTAAGTGAAGAACTAGGCAGGTTGAAGGCTGATAAGGCAGTGGGGCTGGACGGGCTGCACCCGAGGATGATCCAGGAGCTGGGGAAGAGTTGGCTGCCCCACTGAAAAGGCTTTTCAACTTGTCTCTGGTTTCGGGTAGGGTGCCGGAGGAATTGAAGAGGGTGCACATGGTGCCGCTGCATGAAGGGGGTAGTAGGGAGGTGATGGAGAACTATCGCCCAGTTAGCCTCACCTCAGTGGTGGGGAAGATCATGGAGGCACTCATAAAGGAGAGGGTGGGGGGCTACCTGAAGGCTAGTGGCTTGCAGGATGATAGGCAGCATGGCTTCTCAAAAGGGAAGTCATGCCAGACAAATTTGATTGAGATTTTTTGATTGGGTGACGCAGGTGGTCGACGGGTGGGGGGGGCAGTGGATGTAGCCTATCTGGACTTCAGTAAGGCCTTCGACACTGTCCCCCACAGAAGGCTGATGAGCAAACGAGAAAGAGTAGGGGTAGGTGGGTGGGAAAATAACCAAGTGGGTGGAGAAATGGTCAGTGGGCAGAAGCCAGAGAGTGGTGGTAAATGGGGTGTGCTCCGGGACAGGGGATGATGAGAGGGGTGCCCCAGGCGCTGGGACCCAAGAAATGTTTTGAGACAGTATGACTTTTTGGAGGTGTGTGACCCTCCTGTCCAGTGCAGTGCTCAGTGTAGCGAGCGCGACCGTACCTCACCGATGGATGCACGAGCTGTCTATGACAGCAGTTTGGCTGCAGTGGTCTTCAGTTCAAAGAAAACCACCGCTGCAATCAGCGGTGGTAACGTGTGTGTATTTAGCATATTGATGTCACCCTTGTCCCTCCGGCTACTAACGAAATCCCTCCTGCTTCCTTCCTCCCTCTGCTGCTGTCCTCCCTGCTCCCTGGTTATTGGCCCCCCCCCCAAACACATTGTATGTGCCGACGGAGTGCCCAGTTCCTGTCAGCTCCTTGTCCTCCCAACAAACACCCAGCTGGCATGCTGGGAGCCCACCCCAGCGTGCCCATTGTTCCTGTAAGTGGGAAAACCGTCCCGGGATGTGTTTTTTTTTTTTTTTTACCTGTGAAAACAGAAAATGGTCTCTCGCTGTCTCGGTGCCCCCTCCCCAGCCGCACCACCCTCTGCGCGTCCCACATCCCCGCACCCCCCTCACCACATACTTACCTCCAGAGCCCAGCACAACGATCTTCGGTGGAGCGGGAACACGTCTGCACTCTTCAAAGTTGACCGCAAACTGAAGAAATGCCAGTAAGCTGTATAATGGCATAAATGTTTTTTTTTTTCAACTTAGGTGGATATCTTAGCCATTTTTGCAAATTTTGGCAACAAATTTTCAACATGGGGTTCTTGGGACCCCACCTCATGAATTCAGTTACTGTCATGTGGTTATTCGGTCCTGAAAAGTGATTTTGCAGTCACTGCATGGATTTACCTTTCGGGGCCAATTAACGGAACGACAGTGTCACTGTTTATGCGGTGGGCTCCCAAAAAGCCTATGTTGCAAATTTGGTGAAAAAATTCCAAAACATTACTGTATTAAGAGCGTTCTTTGCGCAGTACTATTTTCACTCCATATTTTCAACATTAGCAATTTTTCACACCTCCTTATGAACAGTACAGCTGTCATTTTTCACATCCTGGCCGAAATGTGTTTTCACACATCCGACGCACAATGGTGCGGTCACTATGGGAAATCAATGTTCGGGACAGATTATGAAAATCATAGTGACACTGTTCATGAGCGGAGGTCCCAAAATGTCTATGTTGAAAATTTGGTGACAAAAGTCCACAAAATGACTATGTTGCGAGCGTGCATTGCGCAGTTTCCACGCACACTCATAACTTAATATTTTCACTCCAGATTTTCAACATTGCCATTTTTGCACACCTCCTTATGAACAGTACAGCTGTCATTTTTCACATACTGCCTGAAATGTGTTTTCGCACATCTGGCGCACAATCAGTGTTTGGGACAGATTAAGAAAATCATAGTGACACTTTTCATGAGCAGAGATCACAAAATGCCTACGTTGAAAATTTGGTGAAAGAAGTCCATGAAATGACTGTTATGAGCGTGTGTTGCGCAGTTTCCATGTACACTCATAAGTCAGAGAATTTTTATTATTTTCACTCCAGATTTTCAACATTGCCATCTCTTCACACCTCCCTATGAATGGTACAGCTGTCATTTTCAACATCCTGCCTGAACTGTGTTTTCGCACATGTGACACAGAATGACACGGTTGCTGTGGGAAATCAAAGTGCAGGACAGATTAACAAAATCACAGTGCCACTGTTCATGGGCAGAGGTCCCAAATGCTTTTATGAGGTGGGGGTCACAAAAAGGGCATGTTGAAAATTTGTAGTGCAAATACCATCCAACACCCGAGGTGTTAGGGTTTCTAACCATAACATCCCACCCTAAACAGACTGACAGGCATCATGGGTGTGCCTTTGGATTGCCGGCTATAATGCTCACACCATTCCGCCCCCACCCCCACCCTGCAGCCAGTGACATGCATAGAGGTGTGCCTTGGACTCTTCGGTCCCAGAGTTCACCTCATTCTCCTATACTGCACCCATTTCAGCATAGTTCCTTATGGAATGGAGTGACTGTAAAGCTGAATACCCCAAGGCACACCTCAACACTTGTCGGTGTCTGCAGGATATGGTGAGATGAAATGGCGTGAGTATTATGGGCAATGACCCAAAGGCACACCCTAGTGCCTGTCCGTCTCTGCAGGGTGGGGGTTGGGTTGGCATCACTTCAGTACTTCACTGCCATTCCTATACTGCATCTGTCTTAACTCATGCACTTCCAATGTTAATACCAGCAAGCAAACATTCGGCATTGACAAATGCTTGTTTTCTGTGTGGTTCCCCCCCTGTTACCTACCTACTGCTGTTTGGAACTTTCATATTCCACTGAGACAGAATTCTGTGGAATTTCTGACAATTTCAGCTTATTCCTTGTAATTCTGTCAGAAAAAGAACTGGCAGAATTTCACCAGCAGAATGTGAATTATTACGTGAACTACAGAATAATAGTATATAATAGTGTATAGTGGAACGTTGTTGTTCACTGAAATCTAGCGCTCTCAAAATGTTGTTCTGCTGCACTAGTGATGTCCGCAGCACAGCAGAACCAAAAAGTGACGTCCGCAGGACAGCAGAACGACTTTTTGTTCTGCTACAGTGCGGACATCACACATGGTGTCCTCAAGCAGCAATCTGACAGTCTTATTTTAAAAAGAAACGTAGTAATTTTTTTTTTTGCGACAACGACGTTCCACTATACACTATGCAGAACAGTGCATGCGTACCATTTAAAGGCAGGGCTGTTCTTTCACCTCGTTGGTACTATGATGACTAATTACCTCTCAAGCTGCGCTCTCGAGATAATCTGTCATCATAGTACCAACTCGGTGAAAGAATAGCCCTGTTGTTAACTGTTACTCATGCACTATCCTATATGTAGAGCACTGTTCTATGTAGAAATAACTACCAGAAGTTTCACAGCCATCTGTTGGTCTGCCAAGGAATTGCAGCAGGAACAACTACCAGACATCAGCTCTCCTATGCACATAAATATATGCACTTCCCATAATGCACAGCAGCCAAATCCCAAACAACAACCATGGCAGAAAAACAGATAATTCCACAGTTTACAAAAGTAAGTCAGACAAAATGAGCACATATTCTGAAATGTTAATTGCATCTGCATGTAATCAGTAATTCAATGACTGTTCACCACAATATTAAAAATAAATTAGCCCTTTAGGCATATACTGTAGTTTCTCCAGTCAGAAACAACCCTCTTTTTCTTCCCCATGGTAGGAACCTTGTTATACTCCTGGAACCTTTGTAATTTTGCAGTTCAAAATTACTGTTGTGCAAATGTAACATGGGAAGAGAAACATATAAAAAGAGTGCCAAACCCTTACTCTTCCCCATGTTACAAGTGAATTAGCCCATTCCAGAGTGTGGGTCTACTGGGGATTAATGTATGGCTGGGTGGTTGGAACCACTCGGCCTTGACTATGGTACAACCCCCAAACGCCATTAATCCCAAGTAGAACCATGCTATGTCGATAAGGTTAATCTTAACGAGCTGCCTGTGCTCCCTGGGGAATCAGGGGGCTGAACAATTAATGTGATCGGTAAGATTTTGCTGTACAGAACCTGTGCTGATTGGGGGATCAGGAGTAATCCCCAGGCATAAGTTGACAGGTATCAGGCATCACGTGAGATGAGTGACATCTTTATAGTGCCAGACAAACCAGTTGAATAATCAAGTGATAGCAGTTTGCAGCATGTAACAGGGGTACATAGGAGCTAACAGTGTCTGCTATAGAGGCTGTAGAGTATGGTATAAATGGGATTTTTAACATTGCAGACATAGCTTTTGGTTTTTGGCAAGGCAGATCCATCCATTACAAGTGAGTGCCCACTGTACAGGTAGCTGTTATAAGAGGGTTGCACTGTATTTACCTAGGATAACTCAGCTGAGAGGCAATATTTCATTTTCAATGGGGTCTTGCTTTGACACAGTTTTGTACTGTATGTTCCACAGCTCAGGTCCTTACTTGTTTTCTGTGGGATCCTGCTTTTCCCAATTATTACACTGTATTTACCCAGGACAGCACAGCTGAGATGCAATAGCTCATTTCCGATGGGGCCCTGCATTTACACATTTTTATAATGTACTGTATCTACCCATGATAGCCCAGCTGAAAGGCAAGTTACATTTTCAGAGGGGTCCAGCTTTTACAATTTTTTTCCAGGATAGAGCAGCATAGATACACAGTTCAGCGGGGGCTCTACTGTACTAGGGTCCTGCTTTTACACATCTGAGGATAGACCAGATGAGATGCAATAGCTCATTTTCAGTGGTGTCCTGCTTTTACGTATTATAAGATTGTACTTACCCAGGATAGACCAACTGAGATGCAATATCTAATTTCCACTGGGCTCCCACATTTTGACCGAAATTTCCAACAGTCTTTTTATGACCTGACGTTAATGATCAAGACAGGTGGAATTTTTAAATCCAATCTGAAAGGTGATTTCACAGTGTGACTATGAAAACATATTTCAGAGGGATTTGAAAAATTACACCTGTCATGTTCATGAGGTGGGGTAACACAACTGATGTGTTAAACATTAGGGGCCACAATCTGAAAAAATAAAGAAGTTATGAGTAAATGTTTCCTCATAACGTAGTTGTTGTTTTACACTTTGACCCCAAATTTTCAAAATAGTATTTTTATGACCTCATGTTAGATCAAGAGATGGGTTTTTTAAAATTCTCTCCAAAAGGTGGTTTCAAAGAGGGGCTGTGAAAATGTGTTTGAAAGGGAATTTGAAAAATGACACCAGTCATGTTCATCAGGTGGGGTAACAAGAGGGTTATGTTGAAAATTGGAGGGGCAAAATCTCACACACCACAATGTTATGAGTAAACATTGAAAAAAATCATTGTTTCTTCATAACTTCATTGTTTTGTGACATTTGACCCCAAATTTGCAACACAGTCTTTTACGACTGTTCCTTCTGAACATGACATGTGTCACTTATAAAGTACTGCCAAAACGCCATTTCTCTCCACAAGTACAAAAACTAATTTTTTATTTGTTTAACCAGGTATAGCACACTAAGCTGAAAGCTTTTTTATAGGAGCAACCTGGGAGCACAAGGAGGTTAAGTGACTTGCTCAGAGTCACACAGTATGCAAGTGGAAGCTGTGGGATTCAAACCCAGGTCTGGTCTGCTGGATATCACCAAATTTGCAGCTTAGAGCCTTAGACCACTGTGCTATACTGCCTCTGCCTGTGTAACCCCTAGGTGGCGCTATCCCAAGGGCTACTACCCCTGCCTGCTTGGCTAGTAGCAGGTTAAGGGGCCAGAGTTCTAAAATGGGTGCCCCCACCTGGAGGTCAGGGTTGGTAGTGGTCAAGCTAACCTGGGCACAGCCCTCTGGGACACTGTAACCCCCCTCTTTCCCTACTAGTGGCTGGAACAATACACAATAATCACTTTCACAATACCCCTGATACACCACACAAGTACCTACACTGTTTGCACTTACCACCAGGGCTTTCCTCTGGCTCGGCCCTGGGGACCCCCTGTAAAATAAGGTTATACACAGCAAATAACAGCAGTACAGTACTCTTGCACAAACTGGAACCACAGTCAGGGTAAATGCAAAAAAGAGTTAGATCTGATTTATTTAAGGGACTTGAACAAGGGAGGGGCATAATCAGGTTAATTTGCTTAAAGGCTCTATCAATCAAACAGTTATGCACGCACTTCAGGGTCCATAAACAGTCACATACTCTGGGTACCCAGATGGAGAATGGTGGGCTAGCCAGGAACGTTGCAGCTGGTTCGGGCCCTGTGATGGAAGAAAACAACATCCACAACACACACTATTTGTAATCCGGAGCCAGAGGGCTCAGTTTGTGAAAAGAAAACAACAAGACAATCAGATGACACACTTTAAGATTAGGCTGTTGTTGCAATGAGCTACCTCGATGATTATTCATGATACCCAAGACTGGACACAGGCTGGGTGAAAATTGAGACAGCAGGTGGTTAATCTGGAGTGCCAGGAGAAGCAGGGCCCACATGATTCGCCAAGGCGTCGTTCCTGTTCAAGCGTGGAGCAGGGGGCTGATCCCCATGCAGGTCTCTCATTGTGGCTTTCTCTGTGCAGTGGGGTAGTCTGGCAGGGCCAGCGTGGCAGGGCCCAGGCTGAATGGAGATGAACGCGGATTCAGTCCAATTAGGCTGGATAAAGCTTCCAGCAAGCAGAACACAGTTCCAGGGTGGGACAAATAGGGTCACCAGGTCATCAAATGAGACCTGTTTCCCCATTCTGGTCACTTAATTTTACTTGAAAGTTGCCATTCTGGTGAGTAACGCTTGTGGAAGCAGCACGCATGCGCCTGGAATTAAAGGCATTTTTCCCCTAGTGGAGCCATCCTCGCACATGCACGGTATTCCCTTCTTTTTGTTTTCCCCACCGAGCATGTGTAGAATCGTCCGTGGCCATGCAATCCCAAACTGTAGTGCGACTTTGCGCGGTTCCCTAACAGCCTGAGCCAGCATGCGATAGGAATACCAGTGGAGTCTGCTCAACTCAAGAGAGGACGGAGTGTCCAGATCACAAGGTATGCTTTTTGAAGATGCCAGGCGTTCACATGGGTGCTTCGGTATAAATGCCTATGTGAAGGCTGCAGCCCGCCATTTCACTGAGTGTTTGTGAGGAAGAGGAGAGCATTCGTAATCATATACTATTGTATTGTGTCTGAGAATTTAAATCCATTCAAAAGCCCTTTTAAGGGCTTGAAAGCTTCTACAATTGTTCACTGGAGATTGGGAGGGGGGGTAATATTACAATATCGGTGGTCGAAAGGGGAAAAAACCCCATTAAACTGGCATTTAAATGTATGACTACGACAACATGCTGAAGTAAGGGGGAGGGGGGCTTGCCGTCTGCAATGATCAAAATCTGAGGGTGTTTTAGTGTTCTGTGCAGGTTTTACTGTGTTGCTGAAGTGCTGCGTGCATAGCAAAAAAAGAGCACATACTCTCAGAGTTATTTTTTGGTATCAGAATTACTCCAGGCAATAGGCATAGGGCAGAGTTAACTGAAAGTAGTAGACGTCGATCTGACTGAAGAAGGAGAACTTGCTTGACAGTCCAGCTGGGAGAGCAAACTAAGCTACTTATTATGTCATTTCTAACCAACTACCCCCAATTCTGAGCTCAAATAAAGCTGATTGAAACAAGTTCATAGCAGGACTATCTGGCTGCTGCTGACCTGTGTACTTGCCTATTACAGTTCTGTTTAATGTGTGCCACTGTCTTAGTCTAGTGTCTTGTCCTGTGGCTGTGTGTTAGTGTGTGTGTCCCTCTCTTGTTTGTTTTAGAAAATAAATATATACTTGTAAGTTGTAAAAGAGCTTTGGGCATCATTTCGTCCTGTGATTTCGTCAGGCTTTTTTGGGTGGGACTGGGACCACTGACAGAATAAAAAAAAATTAAAAATACAAGCTACAATAATTTAAAGTCCGGACTACCACTTGTGTGCATATTAGTGGTTGTGTCAGTCTTTTTGGGGGACAGGGTTGGGCCAGGGGGACCAAAAAAGTAATAAAAAATTAAAGCTTGCCACAATTAATGAAAAGTCCATACTACCTGTCTCGTCCAGTCCTCTTGAGGTTGTGTCTGGCTTTTCTGGGGGTGCCAAAACAATGAAAAAATTAGAGCTTGCCACAATTAATGAAAAGCCCACCCTAGCACTACCTGTGTGCATAATATTGACTGCATCGATTGTTGTTTGGCTGTCCACCTGTCTTGTCCATTCCAGTCCTCTTGAGGTTGTGTCAGACAGTCAGGCTTTTGGGGGACCAATTTAAAACAAACTAAAAATTAAAGCTTGCCACACAATTCATGAAAAGTCCATACTAGTACTACCTGTATGCATATTATTAACTGCATCTCTTGTTGTTTGGCTGTCCACCTGTTTTGTCCAGTTCTCTTGAGGTTCTTGTGTCAGACTTTTTTTGGGGGACCAAAACAAAAAAAAATTAGAGCTTGCCACAATTAATGAAAACACCATACTAATACCGCCTGTGTGCATATTAGTGACAGCATCTACTCTCTGGTCAGGTGTACTACAAACATCAGTCCATCAGTCTCACATCCAGTCCTCCTGTGGTTGTGTCAGGTTTTCTGTGGAGGGAAGGACATCCAAAAACTGTCTGTTGCTGAGCTGCCATCACCGTGACCCCAACCACGCATTCTTTTTCGTATTCATATATACTTTTTGGGGATTGAAGTAATAAAACACGTCTGGAGAAAAGAAACAAAAACAACAACCAGATTTGTTTTCCTTTGGCTTTATTAAACCCGGGTCTATCTGCTGTGGAAGAATTACATAACAAAACCAAGATTCAAGTCTTCAGTGACACTGACAGTAACATTGTCGATGTTGCTGATGAGGAGGAACATGTGAATGTAAATCCTCCTGTTGCTAACGCTGCTGCTGCTGTTTCTTCTATTTCTGTATCAGAGGGAAGGGTAAAAGTGTGAAATACAAAGTGCTCACTACAGAGGCTGCAGAGGGACACACTCCCTCTTAATCAAGCTGTTTGCTCACTCTAAGCAAAACAAGACACTGCAAAACAAAAAGTAAAAAAACAGTAAACAAAGTAAAGATGTAAAGAACACAAAAGGGCTTTCTATTTGTCGGGGGGGTTAATTACTGCAATATGAATAAAATCAGTTAATTGATCTATATGTTCTTCCAAGTTCATCAAAACAGTTAAATAAATCCTGTTTTGCAGTTTAAAAAAGCAATTGTTCTGTCTGATGTGTCATTGAAAATTTATTACCCATTTTATAAGTGCAGTAACACATTCCAAAATGTGGGTTAACATAGAAAACATAAAAATGTGAAGGAGGAAAAGGACCGACAGGACCACCCAGTCTGCACAGGTTGCCTAGACCACTGCTAGGACTTAACTGTGACCCCCCCCCCCGCCAACAGGCCCCTGTGCCTGCCCCTGCCCCCTTGAACTCACCCACCGTCCTCTCTCTGACCAACTCTTTCGGAAGCCTATTCCATTTATCCACCACCCTTTCTATGAAAAGGTGTTTCTTAATGTTTCCTCTGAACTTCGCCCCCTACAATTTGAAAATCATGGCTCCTTGTCTTCGATTGCCCCTTTAGTTGGAATATGCTCTCTGCTGCCACTTTGTTAATACTCTTTAAGTATTTGAATGTCTCAATTGTGTCTCCCCTCTCTCTCCTCTGTTCCAGGGAGTACATGTTGAGGACCCTCAACTTCTCAGGTACTAAAGGCACTTGGCTACACCTTGTGCCTTATTATGCACCTGGGTTATGCTCTTATTAGGCCATAACCCACACCTTGTCATATGTTACTGCTTACTTATTTATGCAGGATAGCCCAGTTGAGATGAAACACCCCATTTTCAGCAGGGGTGTTACTTCTACCCATTTCCGCAGTGGGGGACTCTGGAGCACTGGGAGGCTAAGTGTAGTGCTCCAGATATGCATCCCCTGGTGCCCTACAGAAGCAGGAGCATCAGGTTGCCAGGAAGTACTGTGTGAGCAGAAACCACATTTAGAATGTGAGACTTTTGTTTTGCTTCCCAGGCAAAAGAACAGGAAAAATAAAACAATCAAACTTTGTTCATGTGCTAAAAATCCTTTGCCTGCAGTTCCCGGCATGTGAGCCTTTTCTTCCTCAACATTCTTGGCTGGCTCATACTGGGATTCTAACTAGAAACCTAAGCCTTTTGAACCAGTAGGCAGTTGGGGGGGAAATGCTGGCTGTCCGGAGCAGGGTAAGGAGAGGTTTCCTTCATTGCTGTGTGCCCCGATGGGTCCCAGCTAGTTGGCTGAATCAGCATTTCCCTCTGATTAGCACTCGGATATTTGACCCAATCTGTACCTATAGTCTTAGATGGATATCTACGTTTGATGGTTATCTCAGTATGGATTCTATGACAAACATAGCAAGAGGTAGCTCCGCCACAGAGCCAGAAAACAACAGAGTGACAGATAAGTGAGAGGCGGATAAATGAGTGTGGACTGTATTTACCAACAGATGCTCAGACATTAACAACGGGATCCTCCCTACTCTTCCTCTCCCATTCATTCTAATGGGGGACACATTTTAACAACCACCTCTATAGAGCCTGTGAGAGCCCCCTCCAGCATATCACTGGTGTTTTCTCTCTGATCCCTCCTTGGCAGCATTAGCAGGGGCAATGGCTTCCTCCTGAAAGCAAGCATCTGGTGGCACCCACTCCTCTCTCTCCCGGTAGCAGTGGCAGCAGCAGTAAATCACCCCTGTCCTTGGAAGTCCGAGATGGCAGTAACACATTCAACCACGTTTGGTGGTTCACATCCTCCTCCTCGCTCAGTTGGAGCAACAGCAGCAGGCTCAAGATTGACATCTCCACAGCAATGACTAAACCTGACAGCAGCAGCAGTGGTATATTCCCAATCCCACTGGTCAGTGTGACAGTGGAACCATGCTCTGGTGTCAACCATGGAGGAAATTTCTTTTTCATTTTTATTATTGTTGAGCCAGTCCGTGCTGTCAGTCAGTAGCCATTGCCACATGTTCAGGGAGCAAGGAAAGACCCAGGAAAATGATTGCCCATCGTGTGGCTGTTTGACCTCTCTCCACTCTACAGCATTGCAGTATGGGCAGGGCAGGCCCCAGGATTCAAGGACCACTCACAGAGCGGGAACAGAAACTCGCTCCCCAGAGAGGAGGGCAGGGCAGCTCAGCACCCAAGGACTGCTCATAAGGGGGGAAGGGGTTGAGACCCACTCCCTCCAGGAGCAACACAGGGGGTCGGGCTGAGTCCCTTGAATATTAATTTAAACAAAGACACCCAATTCAGACAGCGGAGTTTAATATTCAAAGAGTGAGTACCTGCTAATTCAAAGGCTACTTAATAATTTCAAGTTATTTAAACACTGCCAAATAGTTGCATGATATTTAAAGAGATGCTGCTTATTTATCTCAAGCCATTAAGAGGCATTCTGTTTGAACTGTGATGTATGAAAGACTGCTTATTTGAACTGTGCTTATTAACAGACTGCCTATACAAAATGCATTTATTTAGAGACTGCTTACCTGAACTGTGCTGTTTATATGGGCCACCTATCTGAGTTGTGCTTCTTTAATGACTGCCAGTCTAAACTGTGCCTGTGTTTAGACTGCTTATCTGAATGTTGCTTATTTAAAAGACTGTTTATTGCTTGG
Organism: Neoceratodus forsteri; assembly: GCA_016271365.2. NCBI lineage: Eukaryota > Metazoa > Chordata > Ceratodontiformes > Ceratodontidae > Neoceratodus > Neoceratodus forsteri. The sequence goes on along the minus strand of JADMNL010000024.1, from coordinate 415,908,311 downwards.
CATTTCTTGAAAGACTGCTTACTTGCATAGCATTTGTTCCCAAAGCTGCATATAAAGTCATAATACCTAGTTATTGGCACCAGGTGAACTGCGTTAACTAATGTTATTTCAGAGCCTGAACCTCTTCTCAGACTTGTGCAAGGTGTCCAGTGTGTGAAAGCAAGCAGACATTGATCTAAAGAGCTGCTGACACATATTTATCTGTGGAGCAGACAACTCATGGCAAGGAGATAACTGTGCCAGGACCTAACTGAGCCCCAGAGATAACTTTTTTAGTCAGTTATTACATTTTTTTATTTACCTAAGAACCTCGGTCTCTCTTCCATATTCAAAGTCAGCCACCAAGTGCTTACGACAGCCTGGCCCAGAAAATCGTGTTTTGGTGATGTCAAGTGCGGAAGGGGCTGCAGGGCTATAGATAGCTTTATAAAGCAGTGTAACTGCCTCCACCAATCAAATTGCAGCACTACTGTACCTCTTATGGAGTGGACAGTTGTTGCCTGATGCTGCTGTGCATAGTTGATTCCCACCGCAGTGACACTACCTGGTCACACTCATTGTGTCAGAATCACTATGGTGGGATCAGCTGTGAGACAAATCAGACATAGTAAACATAGTTTCTTTACTTTGCAAAGTGAACGGCAGCCTATCTCCACATCCCGTTAAAGCAGCAGTGAATTGGGAACGTGGAGGCAGTAAATTTCAACATTTCATTAGAAATGGAAGACTTTTTCCCTCTCTCTGAAAAGAATCTTCAGAAAATCAGAGAAATAGAGGGACATGGTTTTGAATGAGTGCACAGTGACCAAGGTAGATTCCCAACTCTGACAAAGCAAAATATAACAACATCAGAAGGTCAGACAAGCAAAAAAAAAAAAAAAATACCAAGTACCAAGAAAATTGGGCAGCCAAAAGATTTCTGTGTAGAATGTGTAGGACATATCACCACACTTTCAGCTGCTCCCTGTAACAGAACTGGCAGGTCTATTAAAAATGTTCTTCCTGTCAGTAAGGCTGCATGATAGCAGCCTGTATAACAAGCATTTGTCAATGCCGAATGTTCACTTGCAGGTATTTGCAGTGGTGTGTGGTACTGGTACTGGCTTCAGAGGAGAGAGGAGGCAGCAGTGAGAGCGGCAAGTGCTGCATGGTGGAAGCTGCACCGTAAATGGCCCAGGACTGACCCCTGAAGTACCCTGCTGGTCGCCCCCCTTTCCCCGGATTGGCTCCCATTACCAACACCTTCTGCCTCCTGTCCGTCAGCCAGTTTCTAACCCAGTTTATCAGCTTGTGCCCCATGGCCAGACTACCCATCTTGTTAATCATCCTTCTGTGTTTGACGTTGTCGAAGGCTGTGCTGAAATCAAGGTAGGTGACGTCAACCATCCCTCCCTGATTTACTTCCTTAATGAGGCATTGGGGTTTCCAACCAGAGACTGACAGGCATTGGGGGTGTGCCTTTGGGTCTTCCGCCGTAACGCTCATGCCATTCCACTCCCACACTGCAGACACTGATAGGTGTCATAGTGTGCCTTGGGGTATTCGGCCCTAACGCTCATCCCATTCCATAAGGAAATAAGCTGAGATGGGTGCAGTATATGAGAATGGGGTGAATGTTAGGGCCAAAGACCCCAGTCACACCCCGATGCCTGTCACTGGCTGCAGGGTGGGGGTGGAATGGCGTGAGCATTACGGGCGACAACCCCAAGGCACACCACCGACGCCTGTCAGTCTCCACAGGGTGGGGAGGGGGCTTTACGATTGGAAACCTTAATGCCCCAGGTGTTTGTTGGTATTTTCGTTCCAAATTTTTAACATGGGCTTTTTGGGACCCCACCTCATGAACAGTGGCACTATCATTTCATTACTCAAGCCTGAAAGGTGGTTTTGTGCATCAACTGCGCCATTCAGCACTTCAGGTGCGAAAACACATTTCGGGCAGGATGCGTAAAATGGCCACTATACTATTCATGAGTTGGCATGAAAAACTGTCAATGTCAAATATTTGGAGTGAAAAAATAAAAATTTGCCAAAGTCACGCACGTGAGTAGTGAAATTTCAACAACCGCACATAACTCAAGCGTTTTGGGGTATTTTTGTACCAAATTTTCAACATGGTCTTTTGGGGACCCCACCTCATGAACAGTGACACTGTGATTTCGTTACTCCATCCCTAAAGTTGATTTCACACAGCAGCCATGCCATTCTGCACCACAGATGCGAAAACACATTTTGGGCAGCATGTGAAACATGCCAGCTGTATTGTTCATGAGGAGGTGTGAGAACATGGCAACGTGGAAAATCTGGAGTGAAAATATTAAAAACTGGTGAAGTTATGAGCATGCGTAGAAACTGCACAATGCACGCTTGTAATACGGTCATTTTGGGGATTTTGCTCACCAGATTTTCAACATGGGCTTTTTGGGACCTCCTCTCATAACACTGGCACTGTCATTTCTTTAATCGGTCCCGAAAAGTTATTCCACGCAGTGACCACAAAATCACCTTTCGAGACTGAGTAACATAATGACAGTGCTAGTGTTCATGAGGTGGGGTTCCAAAAAGGCTACGTTGAAAATCTGTGGCAAAAATCCCCAAAAATGGCTGAGACATCAACATAAGTTGAAACCCCCAATAACAGCCATTATACTGCATTTACCTTGATTTTTCAGTTTGCAGTTCAGCTGTGCAGGCGTGTCCCGGTCCAGCGAAGATCACAGTCGCCGACCGCTGGAGGTAAGTATGGGTGGGGGTGTAAGGAGAAGTGGGTGCGCATTGGGAGGGCCGGGATGGGGACAGGGGAGCCGAAGAGGGACCATTTTCTTTATTTCAGGTATAAAAAAAAAGTCGGGGGACCATTTTCTTTTTTATAGGGAAACATAGACTTTGACAGCAGATAAGGCCCGCTTGGCCCACCCACTCTGGCCATTTCTAAATGGGGGGGGGTTATAGATATGGGGACGCTGGGAGTGGGCACCCCAGTATTCACGGAATATTGGGGGGTACAGATATGGGGACACTGGGAGTGGGCTTCTCAGAGTCCCTCACTTTTTTTTTTATTGGCGACATGGGGATTGGGCACCCCAATGTCGGCTTTAAAAGAAAGCCACACCACGGCTAATGTTGAGGCGGGGGGGGGGGGTCAGAGAAGCTAGCACTGGGAGTGGGGAGAGAAAGCCGCACCGCAGCTAGTGTTGAGGCGGGGAAGGCCAAGAAGTGAGCCCTGGGAGAGAAAGCCGCACCGCAGCTAAGGTTGAAGCCTTTGGGAGGTCAGACGAGCGAAGATGGGGGGAGAGAGAACACAGCAGCCGTAATTCCAGCCATGCGCATTAGTGTGCACTCTAATGCACGTGGCCGGAGTTCAGGCTACAGAAAGAAATAAAGCGCTCCCATTGAAGCGGTACATTTCTTCCAAGTCCAGCACGTGTCATGTCAGCAAAGCTGAACTGTTGTCATGACCAGAGTGCCTGGTTATTGTTGTACACTGCCAAATGCATTGCAGTTTCAGCTGTAATTGGCTTGGCAGTGACATGCCTCTCATTTGTCGTATAGTCCAAAGATGTTCCTTGCGCAAGCACAAGTGAATGCAACAAAAAGGGTACAGGTATCCTCAGCACAGCCATGGGAGCACAACATTGACATCAGTAAAGACGCCCTAGTTTCATCAAACAAGCAAGTATTTAAATCTACAAACCCAAAACACAGCATGCCTCAGACTGAACCATGTAAATCATAAGCAGCCAGTATCCAGAGATGACCTTAAAAAACTTTACAGCAACGGCACTTTAAGCTGTGCAGATTCTCTAACATTACTCTACAAAATGTGGTTCAAAATCCAATTTTTTTTTTCTGCACAACAGGGAATGAAAACATAACAAACTTACTAAAGAGCGACTTTGCTCTGATGACAGACAGCAGTGAAACAAAATACATCACTCTGACTATAGCACTGCAGACAATAAATCACCAAGGGGATTACATGACAGCACAGCAATGACAGATGCTCACATGTAAGAGGAGCCTGGCTATGAGAACTGCCCTGTCCACAGCTTCCTGCTGTACACCAACAAACTACATCAAGAACAGCCCAGATTTTTCCAGCTGCCAAGGAAAATGCAAGAATCAATGGGTATCTGGTACGGCAAGAACCCTCTGGGGCAATGGTACTTTCTTTGCCTCATGAAAAAAATCAGTGAAACAGCAGTTTTCCAGGATGTATACAAACCACTGTATCAGGGCTACGGGCAGGGCTACTTGCTGCCAACTGTTGAGTGACGCAGGAGTAGAAGCGTGCCACATCACTGCACTATCCATACGTAAATCCGAACTTCGCTTAAAGCACTATGGCAACCAATCTGATGACGCACAAAAATTACGCTTCATCAGAATCCCTCAAACCAGCCTGACAATCAAAAACCTCCAAGCGACACAAGGAAGACCTGAGCAGTGTTTATTTATTTATTTATTTATTGAAATGTTTCACCAGGAAGGCACACTGAACAACAAGTTGCTTGTCTCCTGGTGCGACCTGTATGGATCAGCAAGAACTTCAGCTTCTCCTCCTAACTGGCCAACATCACACAAGCCAGCATCCCAGCATATGCCTGCATTTTCCAGCGCCGTAACCTGTGAGGCATCCTCCGACAGCACTGGGTACTTCAATGTCACAGGTTCAAGCTTCAGTTCCTGTAGCTTCATTTTCAACCACATGTAAACATACTGTTGTAACTGAACTGTTCTTTACCCGATGTTTGTGCTGTGATCATATGCACTCCCCCCCCCAAAAAATGTTGATTTCCACGTGCATTAACAAGTAATTCCAAGGTAACTTGTTCAGCAGTTAAAATGCATTTTTCAGTTGTTTTCAAGAAAACCAAAACTATTTATAAAACTGTAATGCAAAGTTCACATTTCAGAAGCTTTCATGTGTTCCAAAGCTGGTTTCCGACTTTGTTTAGTCAGAAGTAGACATTTTAAGGGCTCAAATATGTTGCCAGACGTTTGAGATATGTTAGCAGAAGTTTTCTGTGTATTTCAGTCCAAAAGTTAAAAGCATTAATTTACCTTGCCGTTGCATTTCTGTACTAAAACAATTGAACCCAGTGCAAACACACTTCATTCCCCGCCACCACCATTAAACGCTGGGTAAGTGGCATCAGTACATAGTGTGCACTGTTGGAATGTACCACAATGTGATGTAAGCAGCAGAAGGGACAGCAACATGAAGAGAAATAAATTGAATGTGTTCAATAAAAAATGTGTTCAGCGACCGGCCTGGTGGCGCTGAGGGTTGAGGCGCTGGCTGGCCACACCTACGCATACATGGCGGGCCGAGGGCAGGCCGGGTTGTAGTCGGCAGGGAGGACTGGGATTGAGCGTCCATAGAGTGCTCTCCTGGTCCTGGGGTGGGTTGGGGACACTCGCCGCTCTGTAGCGGCCCCTGGGGACGCTCAGGGGCACTACTGGTGTGGGGGAGATATCAGAGGGGGAGCGTGGACGACGTCGGCACACTGTGCCTGGACATCATTGCATGTCCACATTCCAGGGACCAATCAGGAGAGAAAATGGTGGGGTGTGAATGTGCAGCTTGATGGCCTGGAGGACTTTGGCGGAGTCCTGTTGGGGAGGGTCTGGGGCTATCCTGGCAGGCTGTAGCTGAGGGGGGCCCTCCAGCAGGATGGCAAGATGGCCTTCCTGGATCCTCCTGGGTGCAGTTTGAGCTACCCAGTTCTCCAGGCGGGCGGAGCGGGTAGCTGGATGCCCCAAGCCAGAGTGCGCCGCAGCGGGGCGACAAACTGTTAAATGATAAAAATAAAAGTGAGCTCAGTGAGAATTTTTTGTTACACTGCTTCATAATACATTAATACGTATAGTGAGCTGTGCTTCTTACACGATAAGAATGTTATCACGTGCTGTTTTGGGCTGACAGAACCACTCAGCTTTGCTATCAGAAGCAGTGGCAGCCTTCATGTGTAACTTGTACTTATTACTGGCACTTACACATTGTAAGGGGGACCTTAATAAGTAAAAGATACACATAAAGAGCACCACTTCCCCTGATAGCATACCATCTACAGCCCTGCAGCCCCTTCCACACTTCACATCATCAAAACACGGTTGTCCTGGTGGGGTTGCAACAGGCGCTCAGTGGCTAGCTCTGAATATAAAAGAGCGATTGGGCTCAGTTAGGTCCTGGGGCAGGCAGCTCCTTGCCATGAGTTGCCTACCCTAAGAAAAAATATGTGTCAGCAGCTCAAAGAGATTATTCCAGCCCTAGCTCCAGGTGGAAAGTTTTCAAATTGCCATTCATGGCTTCTGGGACTCCCAAACCTGTTCTCTTGTGCCCCAGTGTGGAATAGCAAGTAATGACTAGGTGAATGTGTCCAGTGCCTTGAGCCAACTTCCGCCAGCTGCACACCAGTTACAGTGTGCCCTCATACCAACAAGGGGTGAACTGTTTCGCCAGAGTAGGTAGATGGTTAGAAAAGGTGGGTCGCAACATCCAATTCTTGTGCCAGTAATCATCAACCCAAAAGTGAATCAAGACATGTAGGAGCCACCATGGCCCATTCAATAGGGTTTCTGATGTATTGTGTGGTTGGGGGTTTTCCTTTTTTTGGGACCAGCTTCCTTCAGCATCAGCTTCTCCGTCAGCACCCTGTGTCCTAGTTACCCATTAGGGGCCCAGGCAGCCGCAGGGCCGGCCTGAGGGTATGTGGCACCCCTAGGTGAAATTGAAATGGTGCCCTCCCCCCCCAGCTCCGGCAGGCCCGTCACCTGAATCTTTCAAGGGGGATTCTTTTAGTGAGTGGTAAATGTATGTTGTGCATGTAGTGTGTGAAAAATGTTTGTAGAAAGCCCGGGGTAGGCCCCCAGTAGCTCTGTGGTTTTAGGTGCTCTGTGGTGAATTTTAAGGCTTACCTTGAAGACAAAACAGAGTTCTGTTATCTTTCAAGGGCATCTTCCATCTTGTACACTAAAGTAGGGGGGGGAGGAAATTACTTCAGAAATAATATTTGATTATGTAAAAATGTCACAAACCCAAACGTGGAAAACCCGTACCTCAGCAACACTTTTTTTTTCCTTTAATGAAACAATTCAGTCACAAAATGACACTTTTTTTTTTTTGTGCCTTACTTGCCCCCTAGCCTGCCTCTCCTTCCGGCTGCTCATGCCTCCTCCGACCCCCTCACCCTGACCCCCTTCCTCTCACCTCAGATCGCAGCTGACTCAGGGGTGGCCCGGCATATCCCTTTGCCGGATGGGTCCCTCTCCTCCGAGGGGGAAGACACCAGGAGGGGAAGCCAGCACACTAGTCAATCAGTCCCTGGGCACTGCTGAGGTGGATTCAGGGGCATCAGGGCATCTCGAGTTGGCAGGAGCCAGCAGCCATCATCCGGCTGGCTAGGAGGCCCAGATTTCCATTTTTCTCCCTGGGGGTGTGGTGTGCCACGGCGCCCAGGCCAAGCCGATGTTCACCCCGCCTTGTGCAGTGGGGCTTACTTAAACTGTTGCTCTCCCAGCTCCGCCAGGAGGCAGCAGCAGACAGCGAGCCACGCCCTCCTCCCCCGAGAAGGCGCTGGCAGTCGCAGGGACGCCAAGCTTCACTTCAGCTGGCTCTCCAGCGACCCAAGTCCATTCCTGAACCCTGGTCACCGCGTCGCAAGCGGAAATCCAACCGCTGTGCCGATGAGCCGGCCCACGCTACATTTTTTAATCGCAACTAGATTCAGCAGACTAGTTAGCACTCATATCTGTTTACTGAAATGTAACTGCAACGTGCCTGCAAGAGTTTGCATTTTGTTTTGTTTTGGGCCACGTTTGCTGCAGGTAATAAACTTTCTGACAGCAACCACACCAGGAAAAAAGAAATGTTGTTTTTCCCTCCCCCTTTCTACCAGGCAGGCACTGATACAGCCCCTTCCAGCTGGGTCCTGCCACATGGCACAGGCGGCTTTAATTTATTTTACGTAACAAACTACTACATAATCATCTCATATTGCACAGCGTTTCCATCATGGGGGAACCGGGCCAAGCCAGAACTGAGGGTCCATAGTCCAGGAAGTTCAGGAACAAGAAACAAAATGTCAGGAAATTGCAATTTGTTGTTTTAGCTCAGCTAACTGGCTGCATCACTTCAGAATCATCACTCAGTCTGTCACTGACTTAAAGCTACCAACAGTCCCTATTTTCCCAGGACAGTCCCTATTTTAGGCAGCATGTCCCAGTGTCCCCACAAGTTTTGCAAAATGTCACTTTTGTCCTGGTTTTTTGCTTATGTGTTCCAGTTTTGTCCCTTTTTTTTTCTGCTGACTGCTAATCTGTGAGTGACAGTAATTTCAGCACCACTGTGGCGCTGCTTGGGCTGGACAGCAGTTTACAACTTCAACCCTTGCACCTGTGTTGCACCGCAAGCAAGTCAGTGAGAGCACAGTAAAGCACGTTCCTCCCTGTTCAGTTAGGCTGGGTAGTGGCACAAACAAGCGTGCATGGATGTCTGCCTGCCAGTAGCTAAGAGGGACTCCAGACAGAAAAGGGACTGGCAGCAGTGAATTAAGGTACCAGAACCTGATCAGCTGTAGGGAAGTGTGTGAAAACAATCTGGTGTGGTGGTGGGAGTCACTGAAGTAAAGTTTGCTCAGCAAATGAGGTGAGTGTAAGCGGGTTGGATGAGACTGTCAGGAGGAGCAATACATGCAGCTCGAATGTCTGATCACAATTACTGCAGGTTTGCTTCTAATGAACTTTCTGTATATCATGATTTGGAACTTGCTGCCGCAGAATGATACATTGTTTTAATCTGAATGTTTGCTACTGGTGTTACTATGGGGCGGCATGGCCAGAGCAAGCAGCAAAATTTAAGTGATTGTGTGCAGTGCTGTCTGCGGCGGTGGCTGTGGGAGTGACACGGTGGGGGGGGGTTCATGGTCAGGATGGACCGTCCCAGTTTTAGGCCTTGGAAAGTTGGTAGCTTTACATTGACCTTGTTAGACAAAATGGTCCTCCTTTTGCCAAATTGCTGCTCTGCTGGTCTGGCTGCCCCTCAGGAAACAAGATGACTGCAGTCAGCCCAGGACCACATACTGTAGACTCAGTGGACTCCATGGGAGCCCCTGACTCCAACAATAGGCAGTTGTTTTTTCCTCTGGCCCGAGCCTGAGACTCAAATCTCCTTCTCTGGGATGCCAGTGAGGGGGTGGACTGCTAGTCTCCTCCACACAGCCCAATCCAGGCTGTTCCTGCTTCCTGAGCCTGCTTTGCCCCAACTAGCTGGTTGCTGCTCTCTCTGCAGTCGCTGGCCCGCCGGCCCTGTTCAAGACTGGTAGTGGGTACTTTTACTTTACTCCCACCACTCCAGTCCCTGTCTCGATGGGTCTCTCTCGACTTTTCCGACCTACTCCCAGGCCACTCACTGCACAACCCTGCCCCAATGGTAATGAGAAACCACTCCTCAACTGTGAATCCACGATGATCCAATACCGCCCGACTGCTGTGCATGATAACCCTCGGACCATGTCCTCTCCCAATCCTATATGTAGGGAAACGGGCAGATCTGATGGGCCTTGCGGTCTTTATCTGCCGTCAACTTTTATGTTTCTATGTTTCCATCTGGACTCAGCAAGTCCTGGCTGCTGCTGCTGGCTGTCATTCCTCCCGTGTCACAGCGAGCCAGCTCCAGTGCCTTCAGCAGCACAGTGCCCCTGCGCCCTCCTCCCTAGTAGCTCCCCCCGCCCTACACATTGACCTCTGATCCTCTTTGGGGTTTGTCTCTTTTCATTTGCAAGTTTGAAACCAAACTCAGCTCCCCTTCACTGCTCACTAACACAGCGGCTCAGTCCCTTGCTGTCTCATGGCTGTCTGCACACACCACCAAAACTGATTATACCAAGTGCCAGCCACTCAAAATCCACACCACTCTGTGCATGCACTCCAGCCACTCTGGTGCCAAGCATAAAACAAACAGCAGCAGAGATCCAATAGAAACGGGAGTGGCTCTTTTATGGGTGGGTGGGTCAGGCAGGCAGGCAAACTGCAATGAATCTGACGGACAAGTCTTCACAGACACACACACACACACACACGCACACGCAGACACACACAACACCAGATTTGGCCATGTTGATTTTCAGTCCATCTAGGTCACTTGCAAAAAAAAAATATTAAAAAAACTGAATTTTGTTTGATGGTGATGGCGCCCCCCCCCCCCACTGAATGGCGCCCTAGGTGGCTGCCTAGTTCATCTATGCTTAAGGCCAGCTATGGGCAGCCAATGCCTACAGGATCCTATTGTTTCTTCCTCCTGCATCCTTCTTGTCCCACTGACCCATTCGGGGTCTGAACAGCCGATGATATTTGTGTCTTACATTCTTTAGTCTGCAGCTTTGTGCTGCAACCCAGCGGGGTAAGGTGTTTCAGTGATCTACAGCTGATGATCTTCATTTTCAATTTTCTCTCTTCACAATCCTGCTTCGTCATCATTCAACCCAGTATCCCATTCTGTATCCCATCCACTGACATTTATTTATTTATTGAAATTGTTTCACCTGTAGTTGACATGTAGTGGATCCTGTGGTTTCCTGCTCTGTGGCTGACTGTGTCCTTGTTCTGACGATCCTGGTGGGATCCAGCTACCAAGTGTCACTATCTTATACTGTCTTGGTCTGGTGACCTCTTTTGCTATCCCAGTCTGACATTTCACCTCTGACCATGGTAAACCCTGAAATAGTGCAATGTAAACCGTCTCACAGCTCTGACACAATCTAATCCGCTGCCATTGCTAATTCCTTCAATCAAATGTTCTCGGACCTGTCTCAGAATACCTCTGCCTTCCCATCTCCCCAGCCAGCCTCTCAGCTTGCAACATCAGCACAGTCCACTACCCCCAGCTACCCTTCCCAACAAATGTCTAAAAATCCCTTGTTCTACTTCAAGGCAATCTCAAGGACTGAGGTCTTAAAACTATTACGGACTGTCCCTGACAACACTAGCTCTGGAACAGATACACTTGAGCCTCAGCTCCTGAAACTAGCAGCACCATACATAGCCTCCCCTCTGGCTAGAATTTTCACCTTGTCTCTCTCTAATAGCCAAGTTCCTGACCTCTGGAAGACTGCTCGTGTAACGCTGATCCTTAAAAAAGGTGCTACCATGGAGATTACTAACTACAGGCCTATAGCCATCCTATTGGTCCTAGGTAAAATTCTGGAACAATTTGTTGCAAATCAAACCATTGACTACCTCACAAAGTACAGCCATCTCTCTGACACACAACATGGCTTCCATAAAGGTCACAGTACCTCAAATTCACTACCGATGTGCTTACCAGTATGGATGCTGGCCAGCTGACAGGGGCAGGTTTTATAGACCTTACAAAGGCCTTGATCTTGTTGATCACCCCCTGCTCCTCTCCACTCTTTGCAATCTGAGCTTTTCACCCCCAGTTGTTGCCTGGTATGGAAGCTATCTATCAAATAGAACTCAAATTGTAAAATACAACTCCTCTTTATCTGATGGTGCTACCATCAATATTTGGGTTCCCCAGGGCTCTATTCTGGGACCTCTTCTTTTCTCGCTTTTTATCAATAACATAGATGAGATTTTTCTTTCATGCTCATCTATTCTCTATGCGGATTATCTTGTACTCTATTCAAGCTCTGATAAGGTCGCCAGCATAAATGCATCCCTTTCTTCAGGTTTCATAAATGTCCAAAATTGGCTTTCTGCACATAAGCTTGTACTTAATGCTAAGAAAACCCTAGCAATGTTACTTGGATCTGCCTCTAAACTTAGGACATGTCATACTCCCCTATTGGTACAAGACTGCAGTGGCACACGAATAGAATGCGTTACATCTTTTAAGTACCTGGGAATTCTTCTGGACCAATCCCTGGACTTCAGCCTGCATATACAATCTGCCTGCAAGGCAGTGAATGCTAAACTGAGGGTCGCTCACAAGTCCAGTTTCATGCTGACTCCCTTTGCTGAACTTGCTATTGCCAGAGGCATATTACTCCCTGCCCTCACCTACGGCATGCTGACCTTTGCTGCCACACACAAAAAATAAGTGGGATATCACTTATAATAATATCTGTCGATATGCCTCCTCGTCACCACGGCTTAAGCATCACTGCCAACTGTACAGGGACCTGGGCTGGTTATCCCCCTCAGCTTGCTGTCAATACTCTCTTGGCTCCCTGATTGACTCAATACTCAGAAACCAGACCCCTTCAGTGTTCGCAGCACTGCTGGTACCTCAAACCTCCTCCTATAGACTGCAATCGGTAGACAAATCCCTGCTAAATGTACCTAGATGTAAAACATCAAAAGGCTCTGTTGCCTTCAATCACTCTGCTCCTAAGCTGTGGAACTCTCTCCCCCAAGCGCTTCGAATATCTGGATCGCATGACAGCTTCAAAAAGGAGCTGCACTTATATCTATCCCTTGCTGATCTCTGCACTTGTTTTAATCCTCCTTAATCCACTCTCCCGCCAGATGCTGCCTGGCCTAACTTTAACCTCCCTACCTCATAACACTTCTTACCCTTACTATCTCCTTGAGAGCTAATCTACCCCAGCCCCCCCCCCCAAACCTGAGTCTTGTTTCAAAGGCTGTGATAATGCATACTGCCCAGTCAAGTGTAACCCCCCTGTTACCCAGGGTTACTAGAATCCCACTTAGAACCAGTGGCAGGCAGGGAAAGGAAGCTTGTGAGACACCAGTTAAATAGGTGTCACACTGTCTCACTCTCTCCTCAGTCTCAGCTGAGCTGGAGGGATGACATCACCATAGAATTTTTGCAGCAGCATAAGCCACATTGGAATGCTGGCTGCAGAGGTTAGCTGTAGAACATTGGGGAATTCAAGTCAGTCTTGAGGAGAGTCTTCTGGAGGGAGCAGTCAGAGGAAGAGGTGTGCTGCAGTTGGCAGCCCCTCAGAGCCTAGCTTTGATTTAGAGCTAAATCAGAAAGTGAGTTGTGTGTTCTCACCTTAGAGAGGAACACAGAAGAGACCAGAAGAAAGTGGTAGAGACTGTCCCATGTGTTGTTCCAGTGTCCCATTCCTGGATGGATGGGGAGAATTCCAGCATTTCAGGGGCAATCCCCTGGCCCTGCCTGGAAAGGGAAAAGCTGCCTGAAAACAGGAAGTGTGTTTGAGAACCAGAGAATTTGTTTGCGTTCTTTGAGAGAAGCCCTGGGGCACCTGCATACCATGGTGAGTCTGTTCTGAAATAGAGCTATGTTCACCAAGACAGAGTTGTGTAAAAGTATCTGCCTACTGTGGGGTCAGGAGAAGACTAGCCAAGTACAGTGCTTTTAACTTTGTGTATGGCTTGGAAGCATCTGAAACAGTGGGGGTCTAAGGAATGGACATAGCTACTAACAGAACTTTTTTTAAGTCAGGACACCACCTGCATACAGTGTAGAATGTTAAATGTGACACACATTTCGAGATAGCATCTACAAACAGTAGTTTCAAAGAAAGGTGTTGTTCCAAATGAATGGCCGGGTATAGATTTGGGAGCAAGAGGTGGGAGACCCCCATCTGGAGTAATCAGGTTTACCTCTACAGGTTTAGTTTCGGCACCTATAGCTTTCTCCCAGGCACTTGGCCAGTGTCTGCAGAAAGTACCCAGACGTGGGATTAAGGATGATTTTCCCTTTCGCGCTAGAAAGTGCTCATGGGTGGTTTAGGGAGCCACCATCCAACTCCATGCCATATGGAAAAGTGTCCAAGTACTGGCTGGGGTGCCATGTCAAGGAATCAAAGTATAAGAGTACCAGTCCGGGCCGTGTGAGCCCAGTTGTGTTCAGAACCTGAGGGTCTTCTGTAGTAAAGAAGATGTGCTCTAACCTCTGTAAATCTGCAATGCCAGTGAGTGTAGCCCTGTGGGGGTCCATCTTTGCTTTGTTATTCCTGTGTTGATGCGAATAAAAGCCACGTTCTAGAATCCCATTCCTGGTTTGGACATTTTCAGTTATTGCTTCCTGTGTCTGGAGTTACTTGGGCACCACTGACCAGAAGTGCAAACCTAGCAATGATGCTGAGCGAATGCTTTCTCCCCAAACCCAAGGGAGAAGGGGTTACACAGGAATTTGCCCTTGCCTTGTTTCACTGCCTAATTTGAATCTCCATCGTTGTGACTAATTTGAACAATATTTCTTTGCTGGTATGTTGTGGTATCTCTTTCTAGACTGTGTGGGTTTTCTCTGCCTAAAAAGTCTATGTGAATTGCATTGATTGCTACTGTCCTGGCTGCATGTATTCATTACTACTGACTGTTTTGACCTTTGCTATTGAAATTTCATTGTACTCATGCTATGTACCTGTCTTTGATTGTTGTACTCTCCCAGGTCGTGCCTGAAAATAGTCATTTCATGGCTGGTGCACCTACCCAGTTAAGAAAACTGAATGAGTAAATAAATAATTTGCATTGCTGTTTTAAGTCCTAAATCTATGCTGTATACTGTGACTGTTTAATGACTACTCAATGCTGTACACTGTGACAGTTTAATGACTGCTCTATGCTGTTTACTTTGTTTAATGACTGACTCAGCTAACTCTGCACTGCCTCCGCTGTATAGTATAACTAGCTGGGTGGTATGTATTAATGTTTAAGCCTTGTATTCAGCTGACCCTTTGATTGTTCTATCTGGGCGGTAAGTATATTTAATTCTCTACTCCAGAAATAACCACTCTGAGACTCCACCACTGGGAGAACCTATATTGTTGTTAGCTTGTGAACCCAGTAGTCTCACTGGTTCTCCTAGTCTGGCTGCTGAGTAATCCTACTAAGATCTGTTAGCTGGTGCCATGCACACCTTCATCAGATCTGAACTCCTCCCTGTAAAATTGCTGTTTGTCACACTGTTACTCCTGTGTCAACTGCCAACTAAGCAAGACAGAGCTGTTACTGACTCTTCCCACAACATCATGCTGTGCCCTGGGCAACAGGATCCCCTGCTCAGCCTATAAATACCTAAGGCCTACAACCTACATGGGACCCACATGTGGAGCAACATAGCTTAGCAACACTAGGTGAGTGTTACAGCTTCCCACGTGGCACCCCTGGCTCCAAGGTCAGCAGTAAATCCCACTCCCTCCAGACTAGGAAAAAATCACTGAGGCTAAAACCTGGCCTGAGGGGTCTTAGGAAACTTACACTAGTATGACTCCTCTTGCCTGGAAATATCCACCCAAATCCAGGCCCTATGGATAACCTTGCTCCAGGATCAAATCATGAAGGGAAACTAAACATAGTCTCCCTTAACATCAGAAGTCTTCTCCCAGTAGCACTAGTACAACCTGATGTACTATCCCTGACTGTAATCTGGCTCACCCCTATAATCTCTAATGCTGTCCTCACCCTTCCTGGCTTTAATCTCTTTAGAGAGGACTGTCAGGGTGGTGGGGAGCTTCCTAATCTACTTAAGGGTAGACCTGCAGGGCTCCAAACTAGAAATTGATGGCCTAACCAGAGACTGTGAATGCCTGCAGTTAAACTCCTCCTAGGGAGTGAACACATAACCCTCGTTCTTATGACAACCTACATACCTCCTAGTAAACACCAATCTGGCCTCGAGTCCTTTGCTAGCTACTTTAAACAAATTAATCAAAACTGGGAAACTATAGTAATGGAAGACTTCAGTATTAACTGGTCTGCCAAATCAAGTGTTGCCCATAGTGACTTAGTGGCCAGCTGGTTTCTCTCGCAATTAGTTACTGAAAGCTGGTTTCTCTCACAACTAGTTACTGAATGCACTTGGGCCAATTATAAAATAGCACCAAAACCTTAATTAACTAGATCCTGGCTACCCACCTGGGTAGAATAATAGAAGTCAGATATTGCTACCAGACTGAAACAGTGACCACTCCCCAGTTCAATGCATATGGACAGCTAAACAGTCCAAGCCTCCCTCCCCAAATTTACCACTAGCCAGGTCCTATGTAAAGATAAGGTGGTAGATTTTAAGCCACATGTAGCTCAGATAGATTGGAGTTACCCGAGCAAACCTCTGATATAGACTCTGCTCTTGACTTCTTGTTAAACAACTTCACTGCAGCTTGTGACAAATTTGCCTCTCTCAAAAAGCGCAAGGTACAAGCTACCACTGTTGAATGGATCACCCCTGAGCTCCTAGACCATATGCGTGAAAGGGAAAACTTGTGGTATTGGGTGAGAGAAACGGGGTCACTTGTGGACCTACAAAGGTACAATGAAGCTTGAAATAGGTACACCAGTAAGATAAGGCAGGCAAAATCTGCATACTACAAGGACTAGCAATCCAGGAACTGGAGCAATGGGAAAAAAAATTGGTAAGAACATTTCCAAGCTCCTGGGTAAGGGTAATCCCTTCCCACCAATGCTTAAAATGGATAGGGCTGAGCTGGCCCAGTGGCGCTGAGGGCTGAGGTGCTGGACGCCTCACCTCATGCTATGCCGGTGACCTGGGTTCGGGAATGACCTTGGTGCTGGCACGTGGGGGGGGGGCAGGACTGAGCAAGTCAGCAGACTGCTCTCCTCTCTTGGGGTGGTGGGTGGTTGATGACCCCCCGTAGTTCCACCCCACTGGGTGGAGGTCCGTGGTAGTGCAGGCGGAGGGGAGGCACTGTCACGGGTGGGTGGAAGGGGCTGTGCTGGTGTCATGGTGTGCATGTGTGCCGGGGCCTCGAGTGGGGAAGCGAGGGAAAATTCTACAAAAATACCATAAAAATCTAAATAAATAAAAAAATAGATAGGGCTGGTGTCTTGGACCTGATAGAGATAGCAAACAATTTTAACACAGCCTTCATGGACCTCAGCTCTGTCATCCCCACTAGTCCTGCACAGGACTAACGTGATGGTGACAGCATTGGAGCACTGGTATGCATCAATGGCCGAGAACCAGGGTACCCAAAATTCTATTTAAAGCCTATTTCAACAAAAGATATCCTAAAATATGTTAGAAGAGTCCTAGGTAAAACCAGGGTAGGCAGTGATTTGCTAGATATGAAGTTGCTGACCAAGGCCCTCGAGGAACTTGCCCTCCCCATACCTAAATTATTCAATTTCTTACTGTGGTATTCCCAGTTCCCTGGGTATGGAAAACTGCATTGGTCACACCAGTCTTCCAATATGGTGATCATTCCAACCTGGCTAATTACATACCAATTTCAATCCTTTCACCCTTGTCCAAGGCACTAGAATCATATGGTACCAACTTATCACCTATTTGGGAAAATACCAATGCACTCAACAGCATGGATTCAGGAAGCTTCACAGCACCAGTACTGCTCTGATAGAGTATACTAACTAACTGCATGAGGCAATTGACAGTGGTCATTTGGTGGGAGCCATCTACATCGACCTGGCTTAGGCGTGCGACTTTTGTCAATCACAAGCTGCTGCTTGCAAGCTTCTCTCCCATGGGCTGTCTCTGGACACAGCAGCTTGGTTTCAAAACTACCTCAGTGACTGCTCCCAGCATGTAAAGATTGACAGCTCTATTTTAGGTGACAGGTGTGTCTCTATAGGCGTGCTCCAGGGATCAGTACTTGGGCCCCTCCTATTTGGTCTGTTCATTAACAGCCTTCCAGAAGCCTGCCAGTCATCTAGGGTACTCCTTTACACTGATGATGCCATCATTTACAGAAGCAGTGCTGACCAGGGTAAAATCTGTACTAACCTCTAAAACAACTCTAAGTAATTAGAGAAATGGTTCACGCACAACAAATTGGTCTCAAACTACTAAAAAACTTAAACCATGTTATTTTCAGGACCGCAAAAGCTAAAAAAGGTCCCACCACTAGTCAACCTCAATGACAAAGGACATAAACTAGAACAGGTTGAGTCCTTTAAGTACCTTTGTGTTATCCTGGATGATTCCCGATCATTCTCCCCTCACGTGGACAATATTGTTAGCATGGCCAACAGAAGGCTAGACGCACTGTATAGGAAACACCACAACCTTACCACCAAAGTTGTATCCAGCACAATCCTATTACTCATTGACTATGGCCTCCCAGTTTATGCAGCTGCGTGAGACTCTGTACTAAACAGAGTCAAGATGGCTCATTACAAGGCTTGTCACTCTGCACTGGGGTCTGACATGCTTGTCCCTAGCCACTCCCAATATTCCCTCATCAGCTGCTTCCCTTACAGGACGGACTAAAGTGCCAAACCTGTCTGCTTGTGAAAAAGACGCTGATGGGTCTTACCACCCCTTATTGAAAACTGCTTTTGCCCCATTACCAATCAATATAATACTAAAAGTATGACTAGGAATTCCCTGGTAATACCATTCCAGACAGCAAACTTTGGTATACACTCCTTCACTGTAACGGCTTCTTTGTGGCTGAACAAATTACTGGAATCCCTGCCAAGTCTCACAAAAATTGCCCACTTCAAGAAAGCTCTGAGAAAAAAACTCACCTCAAGTTCCAAATGTTCCTGCTTCAGTTAATCTATACACCCAACTCACACTATAACACTTTTAACAATACTGTAATAGCTAATTTCTGTTCTTGCACATAATGCATTGTATGGTCTGTTACTGACTTCACTCCTCTGGAGTTGCTGTGTTTTTTTAATGTTTATGTGTAACCTTACGTCTTGTTTCAGATGTGACACCTTTGTAAACGAGCACATGTGCTTAAAGGTACTTTTCTAAATGAAATAAATGAATTTAAATACAGACCCACAAGATCTTGAACATGGGTTGACAAATGCTAAAAGTAATGATACTGACCATTTACTTATGGTAGCCTTAAACCACCTTAGCAAATTTGTTACAGAGTTAAACTAATCCCAAATAGAGCATACAGCTATTTTCACAGAGTTTATAGTAAGTTATAGAATTACCTGGCCATGGTACATTTGGTTTTTTAGAGTCTTAAATTGAGCATCTGTATAATCTTCATACAGTATAAGAATGTTGTTTGATTATTGGGTTACACTTAAAGTGTCAGTTAACTACAGCGTAGTTACAGTGTAACAATATTGTAACTGCGTTGCAACTGCAATGTAATTGCAAGCAACAAATGGGTAACTAGAGGATAATTACTCTGTTGCATGTAATTAATTATTAATTACATTGAAACTGACATGTAACATAAAGTGTAACCAATTATTGGCAATAGTACATAATGTAACATAGAATACAAGAATTAAGCAATAATGCCCGACAGGGTGTGTGTCGTGCAGGGATAACATCACGCCTCAGGTGGTTGGGCATGAGGCCACAGGCCAAGTGAATCCAACAACTGAGGCATGACGTTATTCCAAACGATTCACACCCTGGAGGGCATTATTGCTATTATACAATGACTCATTGTTATACAGAATAAAAAAAATCATTTTAAAGATGTTTTTGTGTGGAAAAATATTTTTTTTTTTTACGAGAAGATGAAACAATCAATCAGAGGCTCCATAAAATGCGCATCTGCAGGTTCACAGTGAGACTGAGACTAGACCTGTGATGTTGTGCTGGGATAACCTCATGTGTCCAGCCCAAGACTGACCAATCAGAGTCCAGGATTTTTTCTTGCCGTTGTATAATGATAATTTAATGTTTGGAGACCGGCAATGGCACCACAATCCGCACAGGGGTTGTATACAGACCCCCTTCTCAGGGGGAGGAAATGGACAAGGAAATGATAGAAAGAATACTTAGAATGGCAGAAAAAGGGGAGATATTGCTGATGGGTGATCTGAATATGCCAGATGTTAACTGGAGTGCAGTTGCAGCAGCCACTTCGAAGAGTGGGGTTATTCTAGATGCCCTACAGGGGGCATGCCTTAAACAACTAGTATTGGAGCCCACTTGAGAGGGAGCAATCTTAGACCTGGTTCTCTCAAATGGAGATGAAGAGAGGATCACAGATGTAGAAGTGGGTAGCCATCTGGGAACTAGCGACCATCGAACAGTATGGTTCACAATAAACACAGCAATAGAGTCAAGCCATACAAAGGCAAAAGTACTGGACTTTAGGAGGGCTGACTTTGCCAAAATGGGTGAGTGCCTAAGGAATGCACTAGCAAATGGGCAGGAAGGAGGGGTGGAAGAACAATGGGGAATAATAAAAACTGCCATCACAGAGGTAACAAGCCTTTGTGTGAAGCAAATAAACAAAATGAAACGATGTAAGAAACCACTATGGTTCTCAAAGGAAGTGGCAGTGAAGGTTCAAGAGAAAAAGAAAGCATTCAGGAAGTACAAGGAATCACAGAAGGAGCAGGACAGATAACTGTATCAGTTAAAGCAAAAGGAAGCTGGGAAGGCAGTCAGAACAGCAAAGGCCCAAACCGAGGAAAAGATAGCCAACTCAGTTAAGAAGGGGGATAAAACCTTTTATAGGTACATCAGGGAGTGAAGGAAGACCAAGGGAGGGTTAGTGAGGCTTAATAAAGGGAGGAAAGTGGGAGGGGTGACTGTGAAAAGGCAGAGATACTAAAACAAATATTTTGCTCAGTATTTACAAAAGGAAATGGGAGGTACCTAAAACAAACAGTAGAAACACTCTGGATACAGAAGTTGATACCAGCCCATTTACAGAAGAAAGGGTTCTGAAAGAACTCAGTAAAACTGAAGGTGGACAAAGCAATGGGGCCTGATGGGATTCATCCCAGAATTCTAAAAGAACTAAAGGGTAGAACTAGTGACACCACTGACTACCCTCTTTAACAAATCATGGGAGTATGGGTGGTACCGAGGACTGGAGAAGGGCAGATGTGATTCCCTTCACAAAAGTGGGAGCAAGGCAGAAGCAGGAAACTACAGACCTGTTAGTTTAACCTCAGTGGTAGGAAAATGATGGAATCACTTCTGAAGGAAAGAATTGTTGAGTATCTAGAGGCCAGAGGGGCACAAGACCCAAGGCAGCATGGATTCATAGCGGAAGGTCATGCCAGACAAATCTGATAGATTTCTTTCACTGGATGACCAAAGTAGTAGATAGGGGGGGCTGTGGACATGGCCTACCTAGACTTTAGCAAGGCATTTGACACAGTCCCACACAAAAGATTAATATACAAGTTAGCCAGCCTGGGAGTGGGTACCAAGATGACAGCCTGGGTAAAGAATTGACTGAAGAATAGGACACAGAGAGTAATAGTGAATGGAGTCCACTTTGAAGAAAGGGGGGTTACTAGTGGGGTACCACAGGGTTCAGTATTAGGACGGGTCCTCTTCAGTGTCTTTGTAAACAACATTGCAGAGGGACTGGAAGGAAAAGTATGTCTCTTTGCAGATGACACTAAGATCTGCAACAGAGTTGATGCACAGGGTGGGGTGGAAAGGATGAGAAGGGACTTGGCAAGGTTAGAGGAATGGTCAAATGTATGGCAGCTTAGATTCACTGCTAAAAAGTGCAAGGTAATGTACCTGGGAAACAAAAACCCAGGGGAAGAGTGCACAATGGGGGGTGAGATACTAACAACAACAAAAATGGAAAGGGACCTCGGGGTAGTCATATCAGATGACCTAAAGGTGGGCAAGCAATGTGAGAGGGCAGCAAGGAGGGCTGGGGGGATACTGGGGTGCATAGGGAGAGGCACCACCAGTAGAAAGCAGGAAGTTGTTGGCCCTCTGTACAGACAGTTGGTGAGACCCCATCTGGAGTACTGCGTGCAGTTCTGGAGACCCAGTCTCCACAAAGACATAGACAGGATGGAAGCTGCCCAGAGGAGGGCAACTAAAATGGTGCAGGGTCTGCACCGGAAGACATATGAAGAGAGACTTAAAGAGCTAAATATGTATAGCCTCGAGGAAAGGAGAGAGAGGGGGGACATGATAGAAACTTTCAAGTACCTCAAGGGAATCAACAAAGTCCATGAGGGTAGCATCTTTCAAAAAAAAAGGTGTGCAAGAACAAGGGGGCACAATTTGAAGATAGAAGGGGAGCGGCTCAGAGGTAATTTAAGGAAGTATTTTTTCACAGAGAGGGTTGTGGATGCATGGAACCGCCTTCCGGAGGAGGTTGTGGAGTCAAAAACAGTGGTGGAATTCAAGCATGCACGGGACAGTCATAAGGCAATTCTAGGGGGTTGGGGTAGGAAGAAGTAGGCTGCCGGTTAACTAGGATCTGCAGCTGATCCATTAGGTAGGGAAATGGGCAGAGTGGGTGGGCCAAGCGGTCCTTATCTGCCGTCAAAATCTATGTTTCTATGGACAATTGTCTTTTCCTATATGCTGTCTCCCTTTGTCACCATTAAAAACAGGTTAACCTTCGAGAGTTTGATTCTTGCTTCTCCTGACAAAGCAGACAGCCCATACACAGGCTGGAAGAGCCAGTGCTTCACATACGTGACTTGTCTAGGTCACGCAGTGAATAGTTTGACTCTAGTAGGGTCTGAGATCTCCAGTTTGCCGAGCCAGTGCTCTAACTGCTAGGTCACAATGCCTCTTTTATACATGGGGAGCAGGGGTGGATGTGGTGGCCATGTTGGTTGAAGCTGAAAATGCACGTGACAAAGTGTTTTAGAATTATTTGTTCTTTTTAAACTTAAAACATGAAAGCGGTGTAGTAAAAAAAAATACCCAGATCATTAAATTATTTCTCAAAGCATGCTTACTCAAGTGCATTTCTCAAAGTGTGCATACTCTCTGCTCTGTTAGGTACACTCTAATCCTATTAGTCTCATATATTTTGTTGTCAAGATCTCAGTTGGACCTATTACATTGATCCTTTGTAAATATGTATATTTTCTCTGTAAATAAGTATATCTTACTGTGTATAATGTTGTAATTTATGAATTCTGTTTTATTTACTGTTGAACTTGGTTACATTGCCTGTCCCCCTGACTTTATAGTATACTCACTGCTGTAAAGCTGCCTCTGTCAACTGTTAGCTGATTGTATGTCTGCTGTTTATAACATTCTGCTGTCCATTACTGTATTCCTGTTCATTGTATAATTTTGGTAACTGGGTGAGCCCACTGAGATCATGCAGTCCCTTTTTTCAGGGGCGACCCGGGCAGACAGTACACAAACATTGCAATGTAATCCAGTATTATAAAAGGGTCTGAGAAATGAAGCTTTCTGATTGGCTGTAAACATTCTAAAAGCCTTATGTTAATCTTTAATAACATACATGTAGAGCTTAGTCATATGCTGAACAAGGTTTAACGTTGTTTAAAAACATGCTTTATTATAATAGCAATGAGGCACTCCCAGGGATTATGTTATTGGTCAGTTAATCACCCTCTAGGGGCATGTGGCACTCGGCTACACCTCATGCCACAGTACACCCCTAGAAGGTAATTAACAGACCATTAACATAATCCCTGGTCATGCCTTATTGCTTAATTCAAATAAGTAAATAAGACCAGCAATCTAGGCTGGGTCAGTGTTGGCATTCAACACAGAACTGGGTAGGTACTTGGTAAAGAAATAATGAATAGAAACAAAGAAACAGAATTTAATGGCAGAAAAGGACTGCTTAGCCCAACTAGTCTGCCTGGATGTTTCCTACCCATTATGTCTCCGCAGACATCTGGCCTCCGCCAACCCTCCCACCTCCCTGCATCCAATCTAATATACTGCTGTGTCTATCCCGCGCATGCTTGAAGTCCCCCACTGTTCTAGCCTCTGCCACTTCTGCTGGCAATCTATTCCAGGCATCCACTACACTTTCAGTGGAGAAATATTTCCCCACATCACTCTTAAATCCACCCACCCCCTCCAGTTTCATTGCATGCCCCCTGGTCCTGATGCCTGTTCTCATCTGAAAGACCCTCCCCACCTGTAACCTAGTAACCCCTTTGAAGTACTTGTAGGTCTCTAGCATATCCCTCATGTCTCCTTTCTTCCAGGGTGTACATGTTGAGGTCCTGCAATCTCTCTGCATAGGACTTCTCATGCAAATCAAGCACCATTTTAGTTGTCTTCCTCTGGATTGCCTCTACTATGTCTATGTCCTTCCTGAGGTGCGGTCTCCAAAACTGAACACAGTACCCTAGGTGTGGCCGCACCAGTGAACAATGTAATGGCAACACCAAATCCCTCCTCCTGCTGCAGTTATCCCTCCCTAAGCAACTCCGCATTCCATTAGCCCTGCCCACTGCTTTGTCACACTGCCCTGCCACCTTGAAATCCTCAACTTTGATGACCCCTAAGTCCCATTCCCACCTAATGACTGCTGATATTCCCCCCAAATCATATATCATATCGTAAGGGCTACAGTAAGACCAATAGGATGGTGGGATGTATCAGGAGGGGTACTGACAGCAAAAGAAAAGAGGTAATAATACCTCTTTATAGATCCTTGGTGAGGCCACACCTGGAGTACTGTGCCAGTTCTGGAGTCCTCACCTCAGGAAAGATAAGGACAGACTGGAAACAGTGCAATGAAAGATGACAAAAATGATTCAGTGCCAACAGAGCAGGTCTTATGAGGATCGACTCAAGGCACTAAACATGTATTTGCTGGTGACCAGACAAGAGTGGGGAGATATGATCCAGACCCTTCAAGTTTCTAAAAGGAATAAACAAGGTGAACTGTGGGGAATTATTTAGCATAAGTAATAATTTGAGGTCACCAGGGCATGAGTGGAAACTGATAGGAGGGAGGTTCAAGACAGATATGAGATGGTATTAATTTACTGAAAGGGTGGTAGAACCATGGAACAATGTACCAGTTGAGGTGGCGTGTGCCAAAACCTTTAATGGTTTCAAGCATGATTGGGACAGAGTGAAGGGAGTAGTGGTTACTCAGGATGACAGGAACAGGGAGTGGAATAGAGTGGGGGGGGATAGGGAGAGCTAGAACAATGTATGGACAATAGGTCCCGGGATTAGATAGGGAACCATTGGCAGACTGGATGGACCATCAGTCTTTTACTGCCATCATTGTCTGTTTCTTTGTATACTTAACAGCAGGTTTTCTATGTCCTAAGTGCACTATTTTGCAATCTTTGGCACTGAACCCAAACTGCCATGGTTTTGACCATTTCTCAAGTTTCCCGAGATCCCTGTGCATTTTTTCCCCTCTTCCTGAATGTCCGCCCTATTACAGGTTCTGGTATCATCTGCAGAAATGCATACATTCCCTTCCAGCTCTTCTGCAGTGTCCCCTGTAAAGATATTAAAGAGGACCTGTCCCAGTACCGAGCCTTATGGTGCACCACTTGTCACACTCTCCTCTTTAAAATGAGTGCCATTAACCACCACCCTCTGTCTCCTTTAACCTTTTCTTAATGCAGTTTACCACTATGGATCCCTCTCCGAGGTTGGTAACTTCCTAATCAGCCTTCTATGCAGCACTGTGTTAAAGGTCTTGCTAAAGTCTAAGCTGGCCATGTCCACTGCTCCTCCATGTTTGATTTCCCTGGTCACCCAGTCAAAGAAATCTATTAGATTCATTTGGCATGCACCCCCCACCACCACCCGTGAATCTGTGTTGTCCGTGGTCTTGCAGCCAATTAGATTCAAGATACTCTATCATCCTTTCTTTCAGTAGTATTTCCCCACCACTGAAGTGAGACCCACTGGCCTATAGTTGCTAGTCTCCTCCATGCTGCCATTCTTGTGTAGAGGGACAATAGCAGCCCTTCTCCAGTCTTCTGAAGCCACTTCTGTTTCTAGTGAGTAGTTGAACAAGGCTGACAGTAGGGCAGCCAGAACCTCCCTAAGTTATTTTAGTGCCCTGGGGTGAATCCTGTCTAGTGCCATAGCGCTGTCCACCATTAGAGCTGCCAGTCCTTTCAGCACCCTTTCTTCTGAAAATGGACCTGTGTCCACCCCTCCTCCCTACACTATCCCTGCTTCTCCCTGGTTCTACTCCTGTTGAGATAGGTGCGAGTGACCTTGATGGGTTTTAAGGCCTTTATTCACCTTTAGCATACATTGTATGTTCCTATAGCTATGTTTACGCGGTGGCATTTGCACCGCAGCAACCCGAGCGCTCAGGTTGCTGCGGTGCAAATGCCGCCATGTGGACACTTACCGAATCACGGTAAGCTGCTCCTTACGCTATTCAGCAGTCCCAGAAAGTCTGGGGACGAGTTCAGGAGTGAGCGGTTTAAGAGGCCGTGTGGACTGGCTGCACTGCTCGCTCCCACTTCTGGGTGCATCCATCAGCTGACTGCCTCAACTCCAAGCCCCTCTCCAGCACGTCTTACATCAGCGCTGAGGGGACTGTGTAGACATAGAATTAACATAGAAACATAGAATTTGATAGCAGATAAGGACCGTTTGGCCCACCCAGTCTGTCCATTTCCTTACCTAATGGATAAGCTGCAGATCCTAGTTAACCAACAGCCTACCTTTTCCTACCCCTACCCGCTAGAATTGCCTTATGACTGTCCCATGCATTCTTGAAATCCACCACTGTTTTTGACCCCACAACCTCCTCAGGAAGGCTGTTCCATGCATCCACAACATTCTCCATGAAAAAATACTTCCTCACATTACCTCTGAGCCATCCCCCCTCAATCTTCAAATTGTGCCCCCTTGTTCTTGCACACCTCTTTTTCTGAAAGATGTTACCCTCTTGGACTTTGTTGATTCCCTTGAGGTACTTGAACGTTTCTATCATGTCCCCCCTCTCCCTCCTTTCCTCGAGGCTATGCATATTAAGCTCCTTAAGTCTCTCTTCATATGTCTTCTGGTGCAGACACTGCAACATCTTAGTTGCCCTCCTCTGAACCGCCTCTATTCTGTCTATGTCTTTGTGGAGATTGGGTCTCCAGAACTGCACACAGTACTCCAGATGGGGTCTCACCAGCTGCCTGTACAGAGGGATAACAACTTCCTGTTTTCTACTGGTGATGCCTCTCCCTATGCATCCCAGTATCCCCCCAGCCCTCCTTACTGCCTCTCACATTGCTTGCCAACTTTTAGTTCATCAGATATGACTACCCCCAGGTCCCTTTCCATTTTTGTTGTTGTTAGTATCCCCCATTGTGTACTCCTCCCCTGGGGTTTTTGTTTCCCAGGTGCATTACTTTGCACTTCTTAGCATTGAATCTAAGCTGCCATACATTTGACCATTCCTCTAGCCTTGCCAAGTCTCTTAACATCCTTTCCACTCCACCCTGTGTATCAACTGTGTTGCAGATCTTTGTGTCGTCTGCAAAGAGACATACTTTTCCTTCCAGTCCTTCTGCAATGTCGCTTATAAAGACATTAAAGAGGACCGGTCCTAGTACTGAACCCTGCAGTACCCCACTAGTAACCCCCCTTTCTTCAGAGTGGACTCCATTTGCTATTACCCTCTGTGTCCTATTCTCCAGCCAATTCTTTACCCAGGCTACCAACTTGGGTCCCACTCCCAGACGCGTTAGACATGCATCTTTTAGGTCAGGGCAGCTCTGCAACACTGCAAAGAAGGAGCGAGTTCAGTCCATACTACTACTACAGGTTCATGTCTATATTTCAGTTGTGACATGGGCCACTGCAGATAAGTACTCTATGTCTGCTGTTGCTAAGGACTTATCTCATCATTTATTGCCCATATAAGGACCTGAGTCAGTTTCCTTGTTTATGTTATGTTAGTTCTGCGCTAGCAGATTTTAGCCTAGAAACAGGAACTGAACTAAACCTAACCTTTAACCAGACAGGTACAACGTTAACCCCTTAGGTACTAGGAGTAAAGCCATTGTTCACCTTTTCTGTATACTGTACATATTGGCTCCTTGGCAGGCACAGAACAACAACTCCCTGGCTGCAAAGTGGTAAGCTGGGCAGCTATTTGGTCCAAATCTTAATTATCCCTACATCATAATTAAGAAAAACACATTTTTTTAGAACTTTTTCCCCATCCTTTTAATTTGCATACGGGTCCAGCCAGGTGAGACCCCCTTCCTTTGAGTCACAATACCCATGGAGCCTCACAGATCACCTCTCCTTCTGCCTGTGCTGCCCTCCACCAGTGTTCTGCCCATATAGACACCCATAGACCAGGATCATTCAGCTCACGCCCAGTCTCATCCATTCCCACTGCAGACTGCGACCAGTCTATCTGTGTGTGTGGCGGGGGGGGGGATAAGACTGTGAGCAGGCGTGGCACAAGGCACTTTGGAATAATAATAAGTGCTAAATAAGAATTTGCACAAATAAACTGAATGGTAAAGGACATAAAAAGATCAGTTCACTTCAGAACTGCAAGGACAGCAACGGGTAAGTTCAAGTTTTCTAGTAATATAATAAACTAAAAGCAGCCCTAACCTGGACGGCTGCTTTAATGGGATCCTGGAGGACTGAAACACAGGGAAGTTAAGTGACTTGCTCAAGGTCACACACTTAATGACGGAGGTAGGATTTTTGCACTTTAAGCAGTTTAGAATTGTTTCCACTTTGCCTGTCCCTTCTGCCTTCAGTACCTCTTCTCTGCCTGATGCAACTGTGAACAAGACTGTTCCGCTAGCTCTGTTGGAGTTGGAATTAATGTACTAACCAGTTACTATAATAGTATGTTTAAAGGTTTTCCACTGGAATACCAGATGGGTAGTTTCACAGTCGGCGGGTACTAGCGGACTACAGGAGAAGAGATTTCAGCAGTCAGTTCAGGTTCTGAAGAACACACAGTGCTGTTTCGTACAGTTGCAAAATAGTTGCTTATTGCAAAGTCCCAAATGTGTAAAGCAAGCAAAAAAGTGGATGGGTCCAACAGATGAGGGACCCACTGAAGTCCCCTATTCATACTAATGGCCCCGCGCTTTGTCAAGGTCATCTTGACAAAGCCAGGAGCATTTGGATGGGAAATGTTGGCTCTGGTTGGTCCTCTCGTGAGTTGGACCCATGCACTTTTTTGCTTGTTTTGCACATTTGGGACTTTGCAATAAACAGCTGTTTTGCAACTGTGCGAAACAGCATTGTGCATTCTTGAGAACCTGAACCCACCTGTTCTGTGGTCTTAATGACATGGGTTTGCAGCACCAACACTGAGCCAGCAGTCTTTTTGGCCTACTGGGCACTGGCAGAGCAGAATGAAAATGAAAGCACTGTTGTGTCTCATAATCGATGGTAAAGCACATAGTGCCGTGTCCAAGAGTGAGGCAATACGGTTACACATACTTGTGTAAAATGACGTGTTTGTAACAGACAGTTGTAGTTACTGCTTTCAGGTTGTAATGGACCCTAATCAGTTATTATAATATAGTTATGGGGGGGTTCTGCTGGATTGTCAGTGTAGTCACTTGTTTCTATTCTGATGCGTTTCATGTTATTCTAAGGAAATCTACATTTTGTAAGGTATTTTCATCTACAGGGGCAGTGTAGCTTAGTGGCTAGAATGCAAAAATTAAAATCTCGCTAAACCTGAGCTACTGACAGACAGTATTCACAGAGTGACCTTGAGTAAGTCCCTTGACCTCCCTCTGCTTTGGTCCCTCTCAGCTGCAAGACTCAGTAGAAGCAGGAACCCCTCCTGACAAGGAGATGTTGTGTCTCAGCTGGGCCACCCTGGGTAGATACATTGCAATGCAGCATGTACTAAACTGCTTCACCTAATGTATTGCTTCAGCATGCCAAGATATATTTCAAGTTCAGTGATCGCAGGCCCTGCTTTAAGGCACTATGCCAGTAAAATCTTAATAAATTAAATCACATCCATAAAAATATACATCCGGTCCCTGAAAATGGGGTGATCCTGCATCAGTAACTCAGTTGGATATTCACGTGGTCTGTACTGCCCTCTAGAGGAACGTGTATCATATTTTGCTAATTTTTAGTCTCTCGCTTTATTATTTAAGTACGTGTTTACCTAGGACAGCTGAGCAAGGATGCAGCATCTCATTCTCAGTGGGGTCCTATTTCTACCCAGTTATACAACTGGGAGGGACTGAAACACAGGAACGTAAAGTGACTTGCTTAGGGACACAGTGATTAAGTTGCTCTGATTGTGAGATTTGAACCTGGGTCTCTTGGTTCTCAAGTCTGTGCTGAACCCTCTAGATCGCACTGTCTTACCAACAAGAGTGAGAAAGGAGTTGTTATCATCAGTTTTCAACCTGCTAGATATTGACTGGGGCATTCCAGCAGCTAGGAGCAGCAGAAGTCAGTCAGTGCTAGATACATTAAGGAACCCATTAGGCAGGCTGCCGTTCTCAATGCTGTGCTCACCGACTCAGGGAACCAGTAGGAGGAACAGTGAGGTTTAGGAAGCCACTAGTGTCCAGTGACCATAAAACTATATGGTTAGAGCTGGCCCTTGGGACCTGTATACCCTGATCAAAGGCTGAAGTTCTGAATTTCAGAAGTGCAGACTTCAACCAGATGAGGGAATTAGGGACAGTTCTATTGGAGTGGATAGTACTGGTGAGTGGAGGAAAGATTGGGAGTCATTTAGTGGGCCATTCTTGAGGCAACAAAGTCATTCTTTAGAAGGATAACCAAAATAAACAGGTGCAAGAACCTAAATGGTTCTCTGAAAAGGTCAGGGAGACAGTGAGAGCCAAGAAAAAGGCCCTCGCCAGGTACAAGGAAAGACAGGGTGAGGACAAATGGCAAGAGTACCAAGTGAGAACTAGGAAAGCCAAGAAAGTGGTCAGGGAAGCAAAAGCAGATACAGAGGTGCATATTGCAGAGGGGAAAGCAGGTCTTCAGATATATTAGGGACACAAAAAAGGAGAATTGCTAGGCTAACACTGAGACAGGGTAACAGAGGAGGATGGGCAAAAAGCAACCATTCTGAATGGCTACTTCCACTCAGTATTCACAAGGGAAGACAGCAGGCCTCTGCCAGAGAATGGCATGAAGACAGCTGTAAGGGGGATCCCAGAGTTGAGTCAGCAGTTATTTAAGCAATAAGGCACAACAGGGTGTGGGTTATGTTAAGAATAAGACATGACGGTGGTTTATGGCCCGATGAAACTGCGCCCCAGGTGCGTGATGAGGCACGAGGCGCTTGCGCCGAGTGACTTTAGCACCTGGGAAGTGCTCTTATCAAGCCATAAACCACACCTCGGAGTGTCTTATTCCACTTATAAAATGGGCACTGCACTTTTGTAAATAAAGTAGAAACAGAGTTTCAAGAGTAACAAACAAAAGCTTTCAATAGGTGAAATAGTGAAAAAAAATAGTCCCTCTATAATATAATTTCTTTGTTTTTATGAGTGTTCCAGACCTCTCCATCATCAACACCAACAGGGAAGTTTATGTACTATTCGTTCTTTTTATAATTTATAGTATTTTGTGCTTTAAGAAACAGTGGCAGCCTCATAAATGATTGTCAGCTTCACTCATATTAAAAGCATTCTCCTTGTATAGGTGTTTCATTCCCGGTCCCATCATGTGTTGTCCGAGCACCAATACGGCTATACTTTGTAGAATTCTTTTTTTTTCATTTTTAATTGCTGTTGATTTAACTAAGAGTGACTGTTTTGTTACATTGGCGTGTGCTTGGCGTCAGTTGCGGCTTCTTTAGGAGCGAGCGTGTCCCACAGGAGCCACCATAGTGTGCGGCTCGCATTTTGCCGTTAATGGCCGTTGAAAAAAAAGACGATAATGGTGGAGTAGCGCTCTGCTTGCCTGATGTTTTGAAGGGGAGGAGAGGTACTTTGCATTTAAATATTTGATCACGGCACAGGTTAAGATTTAATTGAGAGTTATTTTCTTGGTGAAGCAGTACCGGCGGCATTCCATTTCTTACAGCTTGGTTTTTCGACTGCAGCACACAGGTTACAGTTTTATTTTAAAATGTTTTATTTAGTTGTGAAATGAGGCTGTGCGCTTTGTAGAGAGAGTTTGTCTGTGACTCTAAGGGGAGGTTCTGTTTCCAACATCGGAGACAACCCCTTCGAAGAGCTTAGTTGTCTGTGTAGTGTGACAGTGGTTAGTGTGGTAGATTTTCGATGGCTGATGGCAGAGCTCTCCCGGTGCAGCTTTTGCACTTCGATCTGATGCCAGTTGTGGAGCCGCAGTTAAGAGACCTGTGGGCAGCACGCACTGATTTCAGAGTGTTCATCGTTTTGCTTGGCATAAGTAGTGCCAGTTGCTAGTATATGTCCTGATAAGGACACGGCATATGGTACCTCTTAACCAATCAAGATGCAGGAAATTATATACCCATTTTATAATACAGGATATACCACGGCCATGTGATATGTTTTGACCAATGAGGTTACAGGATTTTCATACCCCATTGTTTAATTACTATTATGAACTGGGAATCATAAATACATGAAGCTGATTGGCCGAGAGGTTTTTGAAGCCGTGATGATATCGGGCTACATCATCACGGCTTCAGAAAACCTCCGGTCACCAGCCTCCTCACTGACCGCGCAGTGTTCTTCATCTCCTGCAGTCCAGAGCAAGTCAGACTTCTAGTCGGCCGCTATTGAAAAAAAAAAAAAAAAATGAACTCCCACCAGCTGTGCACACGACATAATTCAGCACAACCCAAGCCATGGGAAAATACTTTCAAATCAGCGTGTCCAACAGCATGTGAGTAGCAGTAATGAACGAGTACATTTTTTCCTCTGAAAAGAACAAACCAGACACACTCGCTCGCACTCTAGTCATTCTCATCTCACACAAACCGAGGCTCCCCACAAAAAGAAAGCCATGTGCCAGCCACATACAAAAAACTGCCAGTCTTGTCCCAGACATTCGTAACCATTCTAATGAATCGCACCAAAACTCGTACCTTTTTCTCATTCGTAGAGCTATTCCATTAAACGCTCCTGAAAGTGCCACATATCATTGGCTCAGCTCCCCAACTTCTCTCTCAGCATCCAATTCGGCGTACGTTCTCCCACAACAAAAATAATATAAATAAAGTGCAGTGTGAATGGGGAACATTGTAAAAAAAAAAAGAAAACTGCAATGGTAAGGTGCGGGTTACCCACTCACAAGAGCTCCACTTCCTCTGTCACGGCCAACAACAGCGCCACCTGCTGCCCAGAGCCCTCCAGGAACAATTTTATTTAAAGGTATTCCTCCAACACTCCCAAAACACATTTTGAAAATGTTTTAAAATGTTTCTTTTTTTTTGTTTTACTTTAAAAAATGTTTAAACCACTTCATAATAGCAATAATGCATTCCAGGGTGTATTATAACATTGGATATTGTCACTTCTCGGGTCGTTGGACACACTTGGCCTGTGGCCTTGTGTTCAACCACCCGAGGCGTGACAATATCCCATGATATACCACACCCTGTCGTGCATTATTGCTTAATTATACAATGGGGTATGAAAATCCTGTAACCTCATTGGTCAAAACACATCACATGACGGTGGTATATCCTGCAATAACCCATGGCTGAGAAATGGTATTTATAAAAAACATAATAAAAAACACATTTGAAATTTATTTTACACATGGGTCCATTGTGTAATTGCAATAAGGGACTCCAGGGTGTGGGTTATTGGAGGATTTACCCACTTCTTGTGTGGTTAAGTCACTCAGCTGCGCCTCATGACACACCACACAAGGCGTTGGAAAATCCCCCAATAACCCACACCTTGTTGTTCCTTATTGCTTAAGTGAAAGGGTCCAGAAGGGGCTAGTAGACCTAAAGATAGAGAAGATCCTAGTGCCAGATGGGATGCATCCAAGGGTGCACAAGGAGCTGGAATCAGAACTAACTGAACCCCTGGCAGGACTATTCAACAGCTCAGTTCAGACAGTGGTAGTTCCAAAAGGCTGGAGCATAGCAGAGTAGATACGTGCCATAAGGGAGGGACAATGAGCAACCAGGTAACTACAGACCTGTCAGCCTTACCTCCCCTGTGGGAAAACTAATGGAGACACTAGTCAAAGAGTACCCACTGGACTACCTGGAGAGAAACAGACTCCTTCCCCAACAGCCCAACTGTGAGATCACTTGGCTTGCTCAAGATCCCACGAAATGACTGCTGCCTTGAATCAGTACAGAGCGTATTTAGAAATGGACATCTCAGGACTACTGCCAGCCACCTACTGGTAAGCCCAGTGCCTCATTTAAAGAAGCCTTTCATTTGTTTCACGGTATCAGAGACACTGATCTTGAACCTTCCCATTTAAAGGTGACTGGTAAAGGTAAATGGGATGAGGCTTTCCCAGTAACACATTTCTTACCCTGCCAGCCCAGGTCTCCAAATACTCTAGTAACATCATTTTATTTTTAGTTTACTATGCTTTTCACTTTGTTGGCCCTGATTGGCTGTATTCCTGCCCCATGTCCCATCACCCACCTTCCCTGGGACTTACCATCACTGCCTGTTCCTTCCTGGCTTGCCCCCCAGGGCAGGGTCATTAGAGAGAGGTACCATACCCCAATGAAGTTTAAGCTCGGTTTTGAGGGGGGGGCCACAGTCAGCAATGTAAGGCCTGTGAAACAGAGCTGTCATCTTCCTGCTCACCTGACATTTAATGCTTTTTCCCCACCCCTTTAAGATGTGACCCAGCCACTGTAAGTACATGCATTCGCACTAGTGCATGATGACGCGCACTCAGGCAGTCAGCACCTTCCCTCCCATCCTCCCCCAGCTCCAGCTTGCACCACCACCACCTAAGGCCACCCAGGTGGCAGTAGAATAGTGGAGACTGGCCACCCTCCCCTCCCTGAGGAAAAGAGCATCCTCTGTGACACTCGATCCTCCCCCAGTGAGCCTCCAACAATTCGGGCTTATTCACGAACCCGGGTCACCAGCGTCACGAGTGGTAGTGCTACCACTGCGCCAACGGGCTGGCCAATAGTAACATAATTTTAAATGCACTCCTCTTCTTGTATTTTATATTTGCAGAGTTGCAGCAATAGTGGAAGCATTGACCAAGTGACACTTAACAATTCAGTGAAAACTAAAATAAATAGTGGTGTAGAGGCCATCGCTGTTGTGATTGAGGGAGCAATGCATAATTATAATAATGTTAATGGCTACAGTGGAGACAGTAATTGTTCCAATAACACTTACAGCAACTTTTAGACCCAACTTGTAGCTCCGAGGTGTTCCAGACATTAAAGAGGACCGGTTCCAGGACACAACTATTAGAGAATTGCTGATTCTTGGAATTCAGCAAAGACAATTTTTTTTTTCTTAAGACCCTTCAGGATCTCATCCATCTGTTGTCAAAACAACATGCTATCTGTGAAAAGCCCCACTGTACTGAGTAGGTGAAACTTGGATGCATGGTCTGCCTACCAGTGTCTCAGCCTAACTAACCTAAGGGCCACCACAGCTGCAACACAACCTCTCTCTGAGGTATGGAGGAGATCCACCATGGAATCCCTAAGAAGAAGGCTGCCATATGTACTAAGGGAGTGAGATGTCTTACTGGAGAATCTTCTGGAACCTCATGCACCAGAGTTGTTGACAATTCGGTGTTCATGTTACAAATGCCAAGGTCGACCCACGAACCAAAACCTGATGCACAATGTGCACATTTACAGGCTGCTTCCAGACCCTTATTATTAGGGTGCGATAGAGTAGCTGGACCTTTTACTGAAATATGCAACCATCTGTTTAAGTGCTGATGAGATAGCTGCATCAGTAGTAGGAGGAGCCGCCTCCCTTTTTTGACCAGCACTTCAAGGAACAGGTACTGTTTCATTTCACATGATCCCTGTCATCTATTTAACTATCTGTGCAAACTGTTCTAATTCAAGTAAGCACTTAGTCAGAGAACAAGATGGGGTTAACATTCAGCATAGCTGCAGAATCCTACAGGTCTCCCTGACCAGGAAGGAAATATGCTTTGGAGCAAACAGAAATGGGTCAATGAAGGATGATTCTCCTCTACCCATTCACCTTCCTCTTCATCCTTCCCAGAATCCTGAGAGTCCTCTGGATTCTGAAAGTCAGTAAGATAGTACTGCCTTCCAATTCTTCCAGGCCATCTGGCCAGGGGGTGTTCCTTCATCCAGAGAGGTCTGGGGGTACATTCAGAAGGACATCCTTTCCACCAGAGTACTTTGATAGATGTCCTACTACATCTGGACATGCCTGTCCCAACCCCTAGAGGGAAGGGGTCTGCTGCAAAGCGGGTGTAAGATGAAGAATGCTCTTTTGCTTCCTAGTCATTTGGTCTTCGTTGTGGAAGAGCTCACTAAGATGACAAACAGGGACCTGTGTAGCTCTCTACTGCCACTGCCAAACTTGAAACAAGATATACCTTCACCTGAGACATCAGCAGTTTGGGGAACAGATGCTGAGAAAATACTTTGGGGCTTGCTAGTACACAATGAATAGAACACCCAGTACAAAAACTGTTTCAAGGTCTTATGGCAAGGCAAGGCACATTTCGGAGGTTCTGGGCACCGTACATTAATCGATAAATACAACACATCACAATAATAATCAATTAAATACAATACTCTAAGCAGGTTAAAACAAAATCTGCTATATAATTAGCTACCCTCAACTTCAGCTGCATTTAAAGTCTCTAAGCCTAAATTAGCAACAAATTTAACTTTCTTAAAAGACATGTAGAAAACTATAAAATATAGTCCGGGAAGGCCTGATTGAACAAAAAGGCCTTGAGGTGGGCCTTAAAAACCTCAACAGACAGGGCCTCCCTAACAGCTAGAGGAAGCGAATTCCACAGGACGGGGGCGGCAACACTAAATGCTCTGTCACCAGCAGTTCTTAACCTCGTCCTGAGAATCTCTAGGAGGCCCCTAGAGGAGGAGCGGAGGCAGCGGACTGAGACAGCAGGTGCAAGAAGGTCCTTCAGGTAGCCAGGGTCCAGGCCATGTAGGGACTTAAAGGTGAACAAACCCACCTTAAAGAGGACCCTCCACCTAACCGGCAGCCAGTGCAGTTGACGCAGCACCGGGGTAATATGACAATATTTAGAGTGTCCTGTCAACAGCCTTGCTGCTGCATTCTGCACCAGCTGCAGTCGGCGCAGGCTACCCCCAGAGACCCCGATATAGAGTGCATTACAGTAGTCAAGCCTTGACGTCACGAAGGCATGCACCAAAGTGGGGGGGTCCAGTGGCAGAACTAGGGGCTTAATCCTGATGATATTCCTCAGATGATAAAAGCTGGTATGGACAACGGACACCAACTGAAACTCAAGTATCAAACCGCTGCCAAGAATAACACCAAGATCACACACCCTAGAGGAGGCCTTCAATGGTACAGAGCCAAGACAAAGTCCTGTCTCTGAGCCAGAGGCCAACCTAGCATGCCCTCTGTTCGACTCCACCATCAGTACCTCAGTCTTACTAGGGTTCAGTTGCATCCAGCTGGAGGCCATCCAATCATTGATTTTTAGCTAGGCAGCTGTTAAGCACTTCCACTGCGCAAGATGTTCCAGGGGCAAAGAAGAGGTACAGCTGGGTATCATCAGCATAGCAGTGAAAACCCAGACTGTACTTCCTAATGATCTCTCCCAAGGGTAGCATGTACATGGCAAACAACATCGGTGACGGGACCGAACCCTTGGGAACTCCACACAACAGGTTGACAGGGGAGGAGGAGAAATTCCCCATCACTACCCTCTGCCTCCTGTTAGATAAAAAAGACTCAAACCAGCAGATAATGGTGCCGGCAAGTCCACAGAATTCCCTTAGGCGGTCAAGTAACACTCGATGGTCCACCGTGTCAAATGCTGAAGAGAGATCAAGGAGAACAAGAATTGTCCCCTTCCCTCGATCTCTAGCCTTAAGGAGGTCATTATGCACCCGAACTAGTGCAGTTTCTGTGCTATGCCTCGTATGAAACCCAGACTGGAGCGGCTCATATAAAACATGGGCCGCGAGATGCTCCTCAAGCTGAAGCGCCACCACTTTCTCCACAATCTTACCCAAAAATGGGAGATATGAGATAGGACGGTAATTTGCCTTGACGTCAGGGCCCAATGATGTTTTTTTCAGACGGGGTCTCACTAATGCCTCCTTCAAGATATCAGGAAAGACCCTCTCTGACAGGGAACACCGGACAATCAAGGCAAACACCAGGCCAATGGAGTCAACACATCTCATTAAGAAACGAGTTGGCACCGGGTCCAGTTCACAAAAGGTGTGCCGCAGCTTGGAAGCAATCTCACTGACCTCAGCCACCTCCACCAGTCTAAACTCACCCCAACCAAGCGGAGTGCTCTCCAGTCGCCCATGGCGACCACTGTCGGCCAGATTCTGGTCCACTGGCAGAACCTCCTGCCTGATGGCAGACACCCTGTCCGAGAAGAATCGCGCAAACTCCTCGCATAACGCGCTTGAAAAAGCTACCTTCGGCTGTAGACAGAAAGGATGAAGAAGCCTGTCCACAGTCCAAAAGAGCACAGTTGGTCGGTTCATCCCAGCAGCAATCTCCCTGGACAGGAATTCTGCCTTCTTACTGTTGATTGCCCCCTGGTATGCACAATAGTGCGCAAGCAGAGCCAGTTTGTCCACCTCCAGGCCGGACTTCCACCAGCAGCGCTCTAATCTCTGACTCAAGGTCTTCATCACCTTGAGGTCCCCATCATACCAAGGGGACCTCAAGTGAGAAGACCTGGGTCATACACGGACTGGTGCGAGGAAGTCGAGCGCACCAGAAAGCGCCTTATTATAGGCATCCACTGCTGCGCACACACCCCCAATGCATGCACTGTCCACACTGGATAGGTCAGTCACCACCAAAAAACCCTCAGGGGTCAACCCTCTCAAAGGGCAATAGCTGACCATCTCTGTAGGGGGAGGGCTACCAGGCGGGGCCCTGAACCGGAACTTCACCATGCAATGATCGGACCAAATGACCCGATCAATGCTGAGACTATTTATCTCACGCCCCAGTGAGAACACCAAATCCAACATGTGGCCACCCTGATGGGTCACGGAGGAAACTTCCTGCGTAAAGCCCAGAGATGACATCATCTGAAGGAAGTTATAACCAAGCCAAGAGGATTCATCCTCGGCCCAAACATTGAAGTCCCCCCAACACCAAACATCTGGGGGCCTCCAATGTTTCACTGACAATGAAATTGGTCACTTCCTGCAAGAAATCTCCCACCACCCTGGAGGGGTGGTAAATCAGGAGAATCAAGCAGCCTGCACCTGGACCCCCACGAATGGCCGCTCATTCAAAGGAATATGGTGCTCTCACTGGGTGCACGGTGAAGCCCAGCTCAGATCTAAAACAGATAGCTACCCCCTCACCCCTGTGTTCCACTCTGGTGCAGTGCACTACAGTATACCCGGACGGGATGGCAGCCTCTAAAACTGGGCCAGCATCATCACCAATCCAGGTCTCCATAATGCAAGCCAGATCAGCCATAGAAACCAAGTCCGCTATAATTGCAGTCTTGTTTCTGACCGATCTGGCATTGCAAAGCACCGCCCTCAGGGGATTGGTGGACAGTGAACCCCTTCTGGCTGCCTGCCCACTCGGTCTGATGGCAACCATGGTGACAGGAACTAAACACGTCTGGCCTCTCCCTAAGTCCCGTCTAATCCCAGGGTGCCTTCTGCACCCCACTACCTCGATCCTACCACCACCCGCCATGCAAGGGGCACCCCGTCCTGACCGAATCCTATGACTCCTCCCTATTCCAACCTCTCTGCAGTGCCTTGCTGTAATATCCGACACAGGGAGGCTGAAAAAAGGCCAGAGGTCGAACAACTGGGATGCCCCATACACTATCCTGGCCTGCCCCAGACCCACATACCTTCCCATACACATCTCCCCAACTACGTCATCCCAAAACCAAACAAAAGCCACTACCACACACACACACACACACACACACGTAATTACATAAACACTAACCCACCCCCCAAATAACTCCATAAAAATAAAACTCAAAATTAAATCCCCAAATACAGCTTCAGGAGAGCAGAATGCAAATCACAGACAGAATATAAATATCCAAAATTACACAGAATAAAAATGAAACAATAATCTATAAGAATCTAAGAAAAATATCGATCCACAGCCTAGACTACTTTAAGGCAAAGGGCCCTGTCACTGCCCCAGTCATTATGTAGTCCGATTTTCTGGCAATAATTTAAAAATATAACCAAAAGTGTGCTCCCCAGGAAGCCCCAACACTGCTCTTACCAACTACTGGGACCCCTAGGAGAATACCAAAGTCTGAAGATCTATTTGGCCCCCTAGTCGATAAATCCATGGGGTTCCAAATCCAAGTCTCAAGAAATGAATCCTTCCCTCCATGTCGTGACTGCTTCCAAATCCAAGCAGCCCAGAGTCCAGAAAAAGCCTCCACTGCTCACCCCAGGGGCAATTGCCCCATGCAAAAAGTTGCAACTATGGTTCCAGCTAGGGACCGCAAAAGAAGACCCCGAGAGACCAAGAGGCTGCCGATAACACATCCTCTTCACTAGATGTGTATCGGCGCCTCCCGCCGCGGCCCACAATACACAGACTGGCACCCCCCAAAAGCAAGCAGAAAGAGGCACACCAAGAGTCCAACTCAACCCCAGCTCCACAGGGCGGCAATAATCCAAAGGCTAGAACAGCATGGCATCCAAAAAGTGAGTTCACCAACACGGAATGCCGGCAGTACCTTGGGGGAGCCCACAGAAGAAACTGGCCATCGGAGAAAATCCCCACTTCAAACAGCCAACAGCAGTCGGTCGCATTTACTAGGTAGTCCTCCCAAATTCTTCAAGCCAGATACGAGAAGCGAGAATCTACACGAAAATCCCCTTCAGACTCCAGTCCTCCAGCGGCCCAGCTAAACACAATTCAATTAACAGCAGCAGCACCAAAATAAGCAGCGAAGCAGCTCCGTCTCCACTCGTATCAAAAGTCGAACCACAGGCAAGGATCTCACTCCAACAGCCCAAAAACAAATGCAGTCTTCACTACAGAGGTAAGTGTCTCAAAGGAGCTCTAAACAGGCTCTAACCAAGCTCTCTACCGATCAAAGCTAGCACAGACAGCAGAGCTAACACAGACGGCAGCCCAGCTTTACATTTCTTATTAATGCAACACAGCCTGCGGAAAGCCATGGTGTCTTCTTTCTTTCTGTACCACAAAATACTTTTGAAGCCAGGGACGACTTTAGGGTTTTGGGGGACCCAGCAGGATTAGCAAGGTCATGTCCCCCACACCCCCACATGGCCCACCTTCACCCCATGTGTTTGACTGGAGACCATATGTGCATCATTTTATTTTCCAGTGAAAACAGAAAGTAAGCTCCAGATGACCCTTCTTCTCTGCAGCACTCTCTGGAACCCATTGAGATGCCAGGCCTGATCCACAAATTGAACCGCACCTGCCTGCATTCCTTGGCCCTGTGGTGTTCAGAGGTACCACTCCACAAATGTGGAGACCTCCACATTTCCATGGCCCCTTCTGTACCTGATCCCTTGCAGATGGTGCTCCTAAGAGTGCATCTTGGTTGAGGTGGGCACTGGAGCAGGGTGAGCATGCACTCCATTTAGGGCACAAACTCCAAATTGCAGAGGACTGGTGAAAGCTATACAGCCTAAAGGGCTGCAGAAACAGTACGTGACCCCTCAAGGCCATATTATGTTCCTCAGTGCCCAATCACCACCACCACCACCACCAGCCCACAGCTCTCAGACCTTCATCTTTGGCTGAGAGCCCTACCAGCCAGTGATACTTGATAAACATAATTTCTAATGGTGATTATGACAGTCCTTTGGAGGAATGCCATATCCTGCCTTCCCCTGCTCCGTGCGGAGTCAGAGATCCACTGGCAAGCCAGCCCTGGCATCCAATTAGATGCCTAGTGTCAAGTACTGCTCCACCTTCCACCCTTGCCACCCCTGCACCCATGTGAAGGACTGCACTAGCAGTGTACAGAGGGCAGGAGCTGTGGATGCCGTCCATTGTGGACAGACATTGGGGTGTAGAGCACCATAGCCAGGATATGCTCAAATCCTGCATATATCTGTCTGCTGTGTAGATCAGGCCCTGAAAAAGGCCACAAAGCACTCCTCTATAAAAAACAAAACAAACAAAAAAAGCAATCATGAAGCAGCCAGTGTACAAAAATATGGGGAAAAGTACCACTGATGATAGGCAGTAGGTGCAAAGCACTCCTCTGTAAATGAGCAGTTGTCTCTGATACCCAAGGAGGCAGATAAAACTTCTTGGACATCTTCCTGTATAGAACACAGGGTTCCCAGGTGGAACACTCTGATGGTTCTGATTGCAACCACATAAGAAAGGCTTTCTGAACACCAGCCAAAAACTACAACTGGTAAAAGGGAGCAACATGAAAAGCACCTTGAGGATTCCCTGCATGAATGCAAATAAAGGAACCAGAGCCAGAGTAAACCATGCCCTCCTTAAAGGATGATAAACAAATGTGTCAATTTTGCAAAACAGTGCCGAATTTTGAAAAAACCTGCCTCCAGTGGGCCTTCTGGTATCCCTTAGAGGATGTATTTGAGGAGAAAGAGCAGGAGGACCAATTTCTCCAGAGGATACTGTTGAGGAGGACTCCAGTTCCAACCCAGGAACACATTGCATTTTCTTTTTAATATTCTTTAGTTTTATTGTTTTATATAGTTTTATATATATATATATATATATATATATATATATATATATATATATATATATATATACAGCAGGAGTACATCTATACAGTATTGCTCTTGTGTCTTACAATACATAGAATGTTCTTCAGGTTGGCAATTCATGTTTCTACATCATCATTCTGTTATATATCAAATGACGCTAGATCAAAATTCATATCCTACAAAAATTGGTCACTTTCAAATAGCTCTATCAGGGAACAAATGTTTCATCCAGAGGCGAGATATAGAAAACCCATGGCCTCCATTGGAGCTCAAATTGTGACCTCCTTCCAGCTCTAGAAGCTACTATTCTCTCTA
This sequence comes from Neoceratodus forsteri, assembly GCA_016271365.2. Taxonomy (NCBI): domain Eukaryota; kingdom Metazoa; phylum Chordata; order Ceratodontiformes; family Ceratodontidae; genus Neoceratodus; species Neoceratodus forsteri. Next base: position 415,865,655 of record JADMNL010000024.1, on the reverse strand, counting down.
GATAATATATCTCAGTCATCAATGAATGCCAGTCAGAGAGGGTGGGTTCTTTGGCCATTCGCCATAGGCAAGTTATAGCCTTTTTAACTGCTGCCAGGTACAGGTATAACTTATTTCTACTTGGTGGAACTGGTCAGTCTTCCCCAACATAAAGCAGAATCATCTGATTGGATAATTTAATTTCTGGTCCCACAATATTTTGTATGCTATTTTCTATATCTAACCAGTATTGGGTAACTTTCGGACAAGCACAAAAATTATGTGTTATATTTGCCATTTTTTCTCCACATTCTCTCCAACAAAGGCCATGCCCCATAGATACAAATTTAGCAATTTTGTCAGGGGTATAAAAATATCTACTACGACATTTCTAAATGTATTCTGACCAGTATGATGACTGTGATACTCTCATTGAGTGAGGAATAGGGTCCAACCATTTCTCATAAGTTATCTGAGTACTTAATTCTCTATTCCATCTCCCTAAGATATCCTCAGTGGATTCCTTCCAAAAATCTCTTATTGCTTTATATATTTGTCCAATTAAATGAATTTGTTCCCTGCCTTCGATAGCGTCCCTAAAAAGGGACATCAACATAGGCATGAGAGAGGGCAGAGTATTTAATGTTAATTCTTTCTGTGTAAATGTCTGAATCTGTAAATATCTATAATGATGTGTATGGGGGGAATCGATATTTTGCCCGTAGTGTGGCAAAAGGCAGTACTCCATTCACATCCAGGTACTGATATAACAAAAGCAGACCTTTTTTCTGCCATTCTTGATGGACCCGAACGGCACCTATCTCCAAAGATACACTTTCTGTACCTATTAGTTTAAAATAACCGAAAACTTCAGTTAATGTGGTAGACGCCCTAATCTCATGCCAAGCCTTTAACGTATAACGGGTTCCAAATGTAAAGTTTTGTAACTGTGGATAAGAATTTGGGGGGGGGGCAAATATAATAGGGATAATGTTTACTAGATCCTTTACTATTATTTCAATAAATTTCCATGGTTTCTCTACCTGAGGATTCGGCCATTGCATCACTATTTTACATGTTACTGCCTTGTCGTAATCTCTAAGGTCTGGAAGATTACATCCCCCCCTTTGCCACTGGTAACTGTAACAGAGACCATCTGACCCTTGGCTGTTGCCCAGCCCATACAAACCTCGAAAAAATTCTAGCCCAGGATGCAAAGTAGAATTGTGATGAAATAATCGGTAAAGTCTGGAAATAATATAATATCTTAGGAAATAAGGTCATCCGAATAGCTTGTATTCGAGCTGAAAAAGATAATACCTGATGTGTCCAGTTCCCAACTAAATTCTGTGTCTCTATCGACAGAGGCTCTAAATGAAACAATTCCAAATGTACCAGTTTCTGGGAAATATTTACACCCAAATATTTAATCTCATTATTTCTCCATTTCAGAGGGATCTGGTTCTTCAGAGACTGAGAGGGGGTGAAATTTAAAAATAATAACTCTGTTTTTTGTATATTTATTTTGTATCCGGCTATATCTGAAAACTTATCTTATCACTTGTAAAGTAGCAGGAATGGACTTTTCCGGTTCTAGGAGTGTTAATAATTCGTCATCTGCATATAATGATATAGTAAAATCTCTCCCTCCTAAAGGGAACCCCTGAATATTAGGATGTTGTCTTATGGCTTCAGCCAATGGCTCAATATATATGGCAAACAGTAAGGGGGGAAGTGGGCAACCCTGCCTATTTCCCCTTCCCAGCTGTATCATTGAAGATAACTGTCCATTCACTTTAACATATGCCTTCAGAGAGGTATAAATTCTCTGTTTCATGCTAGAGAATTCCCTAGGAAATCCAAACTTGCGCAAAGTTTCCCAATAAAAAAGGCCAACTGACGCAATCAAAAGCTTTGTCTGCATCGAGGCTGAGCAACACCACCTGTATGTGTCTTTGATTTAAGTGGTCCAACAAATGGATCGTTCTACGTATATTATCTGTGGTTTGTTTGGCTCAAATGAACCCAGATTGATCTGAATTAATCAAATAGGGTAACAGTTCCTTCAGTCTATGTGCCCATATGCACATAAATAACTTGCAGTCCATGTTTAATATGGATATTGGCCTATATGAAGTAGTTAATTCTGGTGGTTTGCCTACTTTTAAGATAAGTGAAATATTAGTGTAATCCCATGATGGAGGAGGGGGACTCTCCTGTTGAATTTCTAAAAATGCCTTTAGTAGTAAAGGAGTCAGTTGTTTGCTAAAAGTCGTGTACCACTCAGACGGAAATCCATCTGGGCCAGGGTTTTTCAATGATTTACTTTCTTTTATGGCATGTCTGACTTCCTCTGAGCTGATGGGGCTTTTAATCTGATTTCCATTTCCTTAATTAGCTTTCTTAATGTAAGGGGGGGGGATTCCTCAATTGTGTTAAATTCTGGACCTTGTGGTTTCTCATATAGCTACCTATAATATTTCTGGAACAGTTGCAGTATCTACTGTGAGGTAAGAGCTCTTGTTTTTCTTTCTGGATCCACTAAATGTGTTACGATTGTGGCTGTCCTAAGTCCCCTAAGTCTCTGGGCGAAATTTCTCGCCCTTTTTGGCCCTCCCTCATACCTATATGTTTTTAAGTAAAATAGTGCCTGTTGTGTTTTTTCATCTAAAAGTTTCTGAAGCTCAGCCTTTGTCTGATTAATCTGGGCTTGGGCCTCCGTGGTAATAAGGGTAAACTTTGTTTGTATTTCCCTTAATTTCTCATGTAATTCACCATAATTTGTTTCCCAATATCTCTTTTTGTATGCTAAATGCGCAATTATCTCCCTCCTGATCACAACCTTCACAGTATCCCAAACTATTGTATTTGGATGTCTCCTGGGATGAATTTTCTGCAATAATCTGAGCTATTTTTGAGTTAAAGCTCTCCCTAAAAGCTTTTTTCCTTTAAAAAAGATGTATTCAAGCACCACTCAGTGGATTTCTTTGGTATTTTAAAATCTAGCCTCAAAAATAGGGGAGAATGATCAGAAAGAAATCTAGGTCCTATAGTTAAATCTTGTAAACAGTCCAAATGTTGTTTTGAAATGAAAAAGTAGTCCAATCTTGAGTAGGAATTGTGTCTAGGGGAGAAAAACGTATATCCCGCTGAAAGAGGATAACAATGTATCTATACATCGATTAGACCCAATGCCCTAAGTTGAGAAATAAATAATCTTTGAGCTGATGTTAGCCTATATTTGGAAGGTGCAGAGGAGTCCAGCCAAGGTGTCAAAGTTAAATTGATATCTCCCCCATGATAAGGCATCCGTGCATAATGTCTAGCAGTTTTGCAAAAAATCTTCTAAAAAGACAAACAGATGTAGGAGGGGGAAAATACACATTCACTAACGTGACCTTTGTCCCATAAAAGGTACCTTTTAAGATTACATACCTTCCCTCTGGGTCTATGCACTGTGTTTCTAAATGAAAAGGAGAGGTCCTAGGTATTAAAATGGCTACTCCTCGTCATTTTCCTTTAGGAAAGGACGACGCATATACCCAAAACCTGCCCCCTCAATTCAATTTGTATGTTCAGCATCTGTTAAGTGTGTTTCCTGGAGATAATAAAAATCACTGGGGTGTTTCTTGATATATTGGAACAGTCTGGCCCTTTTAATGGGGTTGTTAAGCCCATTTATATTAAGCAAGGGTGCTTTTACTCTCTGAGTAGCCATCTTATTCCCTTGTGGAAACATATTCTCTCCTGTTGTCCCAATCTTAATAATCCCATTCCTGAGGGATCACCATACTGATGATCCCCCCAGAGCCATCTTTCTGGACGTCACTTTTTTTGAAAAATGTTATGCCTTTCCCATCTAGATTATTCTTAAACATCTCCTGCTGCGATCTTATCAAACCTTTTGAAATCTGAAGCAAATTGTCAGTATATGCCTGACCTTTGTCTGGATAACTATGTACATACATCGTATTCCAAATAAAATTGACTTCCAAGGTAGGGGAGTTCAGGAACCTGCTCCTTAAGTGTGCCTCCTGATAGTCTGGGGTCACCAGAGGATATCTGGTAACACCAAATGCCCAGGCCTTCTGGGGATATACTGCTCCCCTAATAAAAAATTAAAAGAAATATGCAGACAAGCTAAATAAAAATCTAAATGATAACTCAAAATATTCTGCCTGTCTGTCTTTGATTTGAAATGGGCTTCCCTGTAACGTCTGGAGATGCTTCCTCTCCCCCCCTGCAAAGTAAATTGATTATTTTATGATTAACTAAATTCTGTATTACTCAACTAGGGCAACTTTTCTCATGCCCTTATGTCAGGTTAACCCTGAAAACAAATCAAGCAGAGCACAATAATCTGCTCTTTAAAGTTATATCCATTGCCTCCTTCAAAGCGATCGTGAGGGCCAGTTCAAACAGCCAGATCAAATGTTTTACTTGTTTCTTTGTTATGGCAAAGTTCTCTGCAGGTACACTTATTAAGAGTTTCTTCAGGGACACTGGTTTACCGCATATGCGGTGACACGAACGGAAAAGCGGAAATCTGATTGGTTAGCGGAAAACGGCGCCAAAACGGAAATAGCGTTTGTTCTCGTTGCCTCCGTGAGCACAGCACTTTAAATAGCTGGGTAGCGAGCGTGCGTTTATCTTTGCCTTTTTGTGCATGTTTGAGGTGTGCCATTACTTTCGCCAGAACGTTCCTGCTTGGACCCATTTCAGCTTACAAGGACAAGAAGACCTGCTAAAAATACAGAAAGAAAGTAAGTCTAATGAATTCTGCTCTCCGTGCTCGTTTTTGTTAACTGTTAGGCAGGTAAGGTGGGGGCCGCTTGAATGGACGCTTGGTCTGTCCACTCCAAAAGGGAAAACCTCACTGCTCCTTTTAAATAATTCCCCTGGTGTTTGTTTTTAAAGATCAACTGCAAATATCCATATGTTGTCCCCTGTAATGTTGAAGATATAAAAAGAAAAATATTTAAACTGCTCTTGCGAGTCTCGAGCTCCTCCGTGACTGTGTTTGAATACTAGAGCTCTCTTTCCTTGTTAATCTGTTGCCAGAAGTAGGAGTAGAGGTTCGTTGTAAGCTTACACTTCTCAAATATATATTTAAATGCTGCCTAACATGGTGCTAACGCTAGCCAGTTCAGCAATTATTACAGTGGCCGTTTTTTAAGCATTTAATTACCTAGAGTAAGGTGATCACGATCAGTGCCTCACCGACACTGCTACAATTTCTTTATGCAAAGTGTTTATTAAAAACAAAATTTCATTCTTTACCATAATTAAGTAATGAATCATCATGGTTATTCTTCCTACCCCATAGTACTGAGAGAAGCGCGATCGCGATCAGGGTGCCACTGCCACAGGTCTGAAATTGTTAGGAATAGAAATAGGCAGTTTGTTTTTTATTGAGCACATTGTAATTTTTATCCTCCCAGCAGGTTTCAGTCCAATGTCAGAAGGGAGTCTCTGTACTGAATCAGCATGATGATGATTGTGGAAGAATCATATGTAGATGTTCAATTTATTTTTTTCTCTCTATTTTACCCTTTGTCTGCTGCTCTCACTCCCTCTGCCCTGCCCCCCCCCAGCTCACTCTATCTCTTTGCTGACTTGACTGGTCACTGCTTTAATTTATGGCATGATCATTTAACAATTATAACTGTAGTAGATTTAGTTTATTCTGAAGGAAATACATGTAGGGGAACTACCGAGATGGCACTCAGAAATGAATAAAGAGCTGAAATTGCTCTCATTCACTCTGGCAACAGATTAACAAGGAAAGAGAGCTCTAGTATTCAAACACAGTCACGGAGGAGCTCGAGACTTGCAAGAGCAGTTTAAATATTTTTCTTTTTATATCTTCAACATTACAGGGGACAACATATGGATATAACAATAGGCAATACAGGGACTACGATGTTAATTCATTCCTCTTTTTTTATGAGTGTGTGACAAGGTGGATCTCGAGACACACTGGGCTGATGTATGCACACGCTGTCAAAGCATACGTCACTCCAAGAATGACATCAAGAACCATCAGAATACTGTGTTATGGAGAAAAACAAAACAGCTGGACGGCACAGTCACCAGGCATCCTCAATCCTGTTGTGGCTTAAAATAATAGCTTTCTAACATAAAAACACACAGACAACTGATATTTAGATACTCCATTTATTAATCTGCTGATACCTGTGGGGGGAAAAAAAGGGTAATTAATTACAAGCTTTGCAGTTGATCTTTAAATTTTCCTGTAATGATTACTGTTGTTATGCTTGCTGGAACTTTCCCGCTTGGGCTTGCTTCCGAGGAGTCCCTTCCTCCTACAAGCTCCGCTCCTCCAGCTCCCTGGCACTGCCCCTCCATCCTACTGCCCCTCCCTGGCTACCGCAGTGCCACTGGCTAGGTGGTCACTTGGTCAGGTCACTCTCTCTGCTGCTGCGATTGTTTGGTTGCTGCTCGGTTTCCAGCCTTGTCATCCTTGGGCCAGGTGTATGTTGTACCTCCACTCCACAATTGGTGCAAAAAATATTTTTAAGAAAGGAATTTTTAGTTCATCGTAGTTTTTTTTGGGGGGGGTGGAGGTGATTGGACCAATGCCAGACAATCACCCGTTTGAGGTGTCGCGATCCATTCTTGGCGAGGGGGTGTTAAAGGATCACAGGCCACCTGTAAAGATCACCACTAACCTTTTTGAGTGTATTATGGTGGGGCTGTCTATTTGGGGTGTGGAGTACAGCAGGTTGTGTTGCTGGGTAGAGGTTACTGGTAGTGGGATGCAGTCCATGGGCTGGGGACACAAGCTGTGTTGTGGTTACACTGGTAGTGGTGGTGTGGGGATGCATGCTGACAGTAGGGTGGGGACTGGTTCTGGTGCTGTGGATACAGACAGTGGGGTGGGGACTGATCATAGTGGTGTGGAATGGGGATACTGGCCATGTTAGTGTTGGCAGAATCTGCGTAGGAGTTTTGGGTTTAGGGACATGGTGGAGATACTAGCAGTGGGACGGGGTGGAGACATTGGGAGGGGATACCCACAATGAGGTGGGGACACTGGTTGTGATAGTGTCAGTGTGAGGTGGGGGTACTGGCAGTGCTGGTGTGGGGACACTGGTCATGGTGGTGCAGGTGGGTGCTGGTCATGTAATGTTAAGGTGGGGTGGGAATACTAGCGATGGGGTGGGGACACTGATTGCACCAAAATCTGACACTGTGGGTAGAGTGGCCATGCCATCTGGGTGGGGGACTGGTTCTGGTGTGCGATGTGGATACAAGCCATGTTAGTGTGGGGACACTGTCTGTGGGGGTACTGGCCATGTAATGTTGGTGTGGACACTGGCTGGGTTGAGTGGGGTGGGGATACTAGCAATAATGGGGTGGGGATGCTGGCAGTGTTAGTGTGGAGACACTAGCTGTGTTGGGGTGGGGATACTGGCAGTGTCTATTTGGGATGTACCTACTCTAATGTGCACTGTTCAAAAATCTGCCATTGTGGGGAGAGTGGCCATGCCAGTCCATCTGGTGAGAGAGGGACAGTGCTGGTCCATCCAGGTCTGCTGCTAACCTGCTCCACTACCTTCCTTGTGCTGCACATTACCTGCCTTGCCATTTTGCTGCCATGGGACTACTACCTCTATGTGCCTGGTAGCTTTTCTTGTTGCTTTGTTTGGGGGCATGCTTTGAATAGGAATGCAAGGGAGGCAAGATGGAGGCATGAGGGGTTGTATGTGCATGAAATGTATGCTTCATGTGAACAAACAAAAAGTGTTGTTGGTTGATGGTGGCAGATGGGCAGCCTGGGCGGACTGGTTCACATGCTGGGAAAGACGGTTCTGGCCTCGGAGGGAGGGGTGAACGGGCAGAGTGGCACAGAACTGTTTTTCCCAGCATGCATGCCAGACTGCCGGGTCCATGCCACGCTCCATTGGTTTGTTGGTTGATGGTCGGCAGATGGGCAGCCTGGGTGGACTGGTTCACATGCTGGGAAAGACGGTTCTGGCCTCGGAGGGAGGGGTGAACGGGCAGAGTGGCTATCCTGTATGTTCAGGGCTGTCTGTGTTGGTGCTTGGGGGAGATCTGACTGCTTGCAAGTTTTGGTGACTGGATTGGCTGTATTTGTGCACACTGTTGCATCTGGGGGGGCACTGTGGGGAGAAGCTGTGTTGGCACCTGGAGGAGTTGGCCGTGTTGGTGTCACCATGACATCTGAGGGATGAGTTCATGCTACAGTCAAACCTGAGGGATAGGGACATAGTGCTGTTGCTGCTACTGTAACACCTGCGGAATTGGAGCCATAGTCCTTCTGCAGACAGTGCAATAGAGGGTGGGGGCTACAGTGCAGTATCTGAGGGACAGAGCAAGGCCACAGTGCTGTTGACACTGCCATCGCACTTGAGGGTTGGGCACAACTGTGCTGCTGCTATCACATCTTGTACCTATCAAAATAACAAAACTGGTGCAAGGATGGATGTATGTACAATAGTGGACGTCAAAATTGCTAATATGCATGGTAGCAGAGCAAAAATTTGTTAAATAAATTACCCAAAACAAAACACCGGTAAAAACGGATTTTGGATTCGCAGACACCGGTGACAATACCGGTTTTGCCAATGTGCAAAATGGAATCTACTCTTTCTCAATCACGGTAAACCAGTGTCCCTGAGTTTCTTTTCTCTGTCCGAACTCCTGTGACAGAGTTTTCGTCTAATAAAGATCCCAGTTTAAACAACTAATGCCCAGTCCCTCTCATCAGACATAAGCTTTCAAAGACCTCTAACCAGAGGACCATCGAGGAATCATAAGCCAAGCTTCAGCTTCTATCAGTCAGGTTCTTCCCCTTGCCGATCAATGAAAAGTTGTCAGACGATTAGAAATGTTCCCCCTCTTTGTTACTTCTCCGCCATTCCGTGTTCTGCCCAAATTCACTGTATGCCAGTGCAGTGGGTCAGTTTTGTGTAATCCTAACGTGGATTTTGTTTCTATATGAATTCCCGCTTTAAGGAGCTCCGCTCTGGCCTCCTCCACAGTATGAAATTCCTTCCTTCCCGATGGAAGTTGCACCACAAGTCTGGCTGGGTACGGTGTTGTGAATCTAATGGCTGCCTCTTTCAAAGCTGGTAAGATGTCTGCATATGCTCTGCGATTACGCATAGTTTGTGGAGCATAATCGTTATCAACATAGAAGCAAGTTTGTCCGTAAAAGACCTTGCCCTTTTGCCATGCTGCTGTTAATACCGTATCCTTCACTGCGTAACTAAGAAAGCGCATAATAATAGATCGAGGCCTAGCATTCGGATCTGTAGGCCATGGGCCCAGTGCACGGTGCACACTCTCTAATGATAATTGAATATCTGAGGGCAATTCAAGAGCTGTTTTGAGCAAAGCAATAGTGAACACAGTAATCCCTGACCTTCTGAGCCTTCAGGATGCAATATAATCTTAGGTTCTTTCTGCGTGCTCTGTTTTCCATATCTTCTTGTTTTTCTTGCAATTGTATACACTGATCTTGTAAGAGTTGAATTGTATTCTCCATGTCGTCTACTCTGTTCTCCACTGCTGTTATCTGTCTCTCCGATGCATCGGCTCGTTGCTCCAGGCTCACTACGTCTCTGCGAAGCTCTCCGTAAAGATCTTTAATTTCTGCACAAAATGATAATAGCTCCTTCTATATAGTATCTAGCTTTATGCATTTGTTTCTCGCTTTATTATTTGGTATGGTCGTCTGGTCCTGCCATTCTGCTGGCGCTTGAGAGTTTTCTGAGTCGGAGGGCTCCTGGGCCGACATTACTGCTCGATTTTATTCTGTTCACTGCTGCTCATAGTTGTATAATTTCTTTCATTGTTCTTCTTTGCAATACTTCTTGCGTATGTCCCTGATATCTAGTCTTGTTTTTTTTTAAGTTGTTTGTCGTTAAAGGCGTCAAATCAGGGAGGTTAGCGAGGGGTGTAGCGGAGCTCTGCTTGTACACCGCCATGCTGCTTGGAAGCCCAACCGGAAGTCTCGCATTGCATTTTGTGAGACAAATGGCTAATATGCTAAAGCCACTTGCCACCGAATCAAAAGTGGTCACAGAGGAGGCAGAATTCACAAGTATTCTGGGTCCGACCCCAATAAAAAGAGCATCCATACCCATCCAGAAGGTCTTAAAAGAATGCCACAAAAAAAAGGACTCTTGCTATACCTTTAGCCTTTATGGTAAAAGACAAGAAAACGGAGAAAAGATATGTGGTACCCAGGGAAAGCTCTGAATTCATTAAAGGTCCGTTTATACGTCCACTTTTCACTGGAGCTGCCCAAGCACTTGTGATCTCCAGTGCAAAAGCAGCCAAACTGACACTTACCAAATCGCGGTTAAGTCACTTGCTGCTCCGTTGAGAGTTCTGCAGCCGTCTTGGGGAGCGAGCAGCGTAAGCAGTCATGTAGTACGGACCCTCTTTAGTGTGACTTGCATTGGCACAGAGAGGGGCTATCTAGACACACATCAGATTGTCCATGTCAGTCGCAGCAGGTTGGGAGCGCCGCAGAAGTCATAGCGCATCGACTTTGTAAACACAGCTTTATACTCACCCTAAAATAAGGGGGTTATTCAGGCAGCTGCTTGCAAGAAAGCAAATATTAATCTCTCACCAGCACCATCTGTACATTTCTGCATCCCAATAAAACCCTGCTGCAGGAAGTAGTGGAGATTTAGAGTAGGGCTGGCTTGCTCAGTTTCAGTTCAAAGCAATGGCTTTTAAACCAAAATGTACTAACATACTAAAATGCCAGCAGAATAGGCCTAACGGTCTTTCATGTCTGCTCGTTTGGTCAGCCCCCACCCCGGGCGCTGACCTTGCTGTCCCCCTCGCCTTCTCTGGCTTCTCCCTTCCCAGTTCCGGATATTCTTGCTGCATTGGATTTTGCTTCCAGAACCCTTCCCTGTACCTGTCCCACCCTCTTGAACCCCTCCACTGTCTCTGCCTCCACCAGCCCCTAGGTAGTGCATTCCATGGCTCCACCACCCTCTCAGTGAAGTAGCACCTCCTCCTTTCTCCCCTGAATCTTCCCCCTCCAGCTTCCACCCATGCCCTCTAGTGGCCCCTTCCTCCTTCCTTGAAGCACCCTGACTATTTCCTCCCCATTTACCTCTTCATGTACCTGAAGACCTCTATCATGTCCCCGGTCCCTTCTCTCTTCCAGTGTGTACATATTTAGCTCTTCGAGCCTCTCCTCATAGGTCCTGTCCCCCAAGCCCCAAATCATTTTGGTTGCCCTCCACTGGATCCTCTCCAGGAGGTTAATGTCCCTCTTTAAGTGTGGCCTCCAAAACTGCACGCAGTACTCCAGGTGCGGCCTCACCAAGCAGTTATACAGAGGGAGTATCACTTCCCTCCTTCTGGAGGTGATCCCCCTAGCGATGCATCCCAGCATCCTGTTGGCCTTGGCTGCTGCCCTCCTACAAGTCTCAGAGTTGTTCATCTTGACATCCACCACCACCCCCAGGTCCCTCTCAGCCACTGAGACTTGTAGTATTCCCCCAGGGTGTACACTTGGCCTGGGTTTCTGGCCCCAAGGTGGAGTACCTTGCATTTCCCTGCATTGAACCTCAGCTTCCACTTTCTAGACCATCTTTCCAGAGCCTCCAGGTCTCCTGCAGACCACCCTCCCCTCCTCCCCATCCACCACCACCCCCAGTTTTGAGTCATCTGCAAGAGACTCATCTCCTCCTGATTCCTGTCCTTATGTCAGATAGGTAGGCATTGAACAGAAGGGCCCAGGACTGATCCTGTGGGACCCCACTAATGACCCTCCTTGGGGATGAGACTATCCCACCAACTCGACCCTCTGGGTCCGGTCCTGGAGCCAATTGCCTATCCATCTGATCATCTGGTTTCCCACCCCCATTTCTCTAGCTTATCCAACAGGCGCATGAGGAACAGAGTCAAATGCCTTGCTGAAGTCTAGAAGAGGACATCCACTGGTCTACAGGTCCAAGGCACTTGTCACCCAGTCATAGAACTCCACCAGGTTTGTCTGACACGATTTCCTGGGATGAATCCATGCTGTCTATCGTCCAGGCACCTTGACTTATCCAGGTCCCCTAGCCTCTCCTTGACAATGCCCTCCATCTGCCCGCACCACCAATGTCAGGCTGACAGGCCTGTAGTTCCTATACCTCCTTGATCCCCTTGTGGATAGGCACTACATCGCCACCTTCCAGTCTTGGGGCACCCACCCTGTCCTCAGAGAGATGGTGAAAAGCTCTGCCAGGGGTTTCGCCAGGACATCTGCAAGCTCCTTCAGCACTCTAGGATGTAATTTATCCAGCCCCGGTGCTTTCTCCATCTTAAGGGAGCTGAGGGCTTCCCTCACTCTCTCTGCTGTGATTTCCACTTCTGGTACCTCTTCTCCCTGCTTAGCCCTCCTCCCACCTGCCAGTGATGCCTCCCCCTCTCCCCAGACCTGCCGATCGGTAAGGGGTCCCCCCTCCTCATTATCTCTGTCTCCTCCCATGTATGATGCAGCATCCCCATTTTCCCTGGTGAAAATCGAGGTGAAGTACTCATTTAGTACCTCAGCCTGCTCCTCCGGGTCTTGTGCCCATCTCTCCCCTGATTTAATCCTGCTAATCTGCCCCTTCACCCTTCGTCTTTCCCCAGTGTATCTAAAGAACCCCTTTTTCCCTCTCCTAATTTCCCTGGCCAGGTTCTGCTCCTTCCTTGCCTTAGCCGCCCTCACCACTCTAGTGGCCCTTCTAGCCATCAGCTCGTACTCCCCTCGATCCCTTTCACTCCTTGAGCACTTGAATTTCTTATAGGCTGCTTTCTTTCCCCGCACCACCTCCTGGACCTCCCTGGTCCACCAACAGGTTTTGGGCCCCTACCGCATTTTACGTCTTACTCTTGCACAGGTGCTGGTAGCATTCTGCACCCCTCTCCTGATGATTTCCCACCTACTATCAGCGTCCATGTCTGACCCAATCCCATCCAAATGCTCCTTAAGGATCCTTCCATTTCCTTAAAATCTGCCCCCTGAAGTCAGTTCGGTTCCCTCACCTGCTGGTTAAGAGCGTCTTGAAAGACATCCAGCAACCTCTGTTCCCTGGTCACAGAGGATGTCATAGTCTCCCAGTCTGTTCCTGGCATGTTTAAGTCCCCTAACACCACCGTTCCTCTGCCCAGTCTGCAGTGTCTCCTAACATCTGCCACCAGACTGTCCTCCAGCTCCTCCGCCAGGGCAGGGGTCTATACACCACTCTATTTTTGCTCTTGCCCCCCTTGTTATCAAGGTGACCCAAATCGCCTCCACGGTTCCCTCCGCCTCCTCTACTCCCCCTATGCCAATGCAGTTTTTGACTATCATTGCTACCCCTCCTTCCCTCCCCCCTGTCCTTCCTGAACATAGTGTAACCCTCCAGGTTCAGGTCCCAGTCATGTCTTGCAGTGGCCCAAGTCTCAGTGACCGCTGCCACATCCACTGCTCCCTCAGTTAACATCGCCTGGAGCTCAGGCATTTTATTGCCTAAGCCCTGGCATTTAGCAGGACTACCTTCACCCTTTCCTATAGTTCCATTTCCCTGCTCCGTGTTCCCATGGGATTCTGTTTTCTCCTGGTCTGCACTTTGCCAGTTGGCCTTTTCCTGCAATCCTCCTGGTCCCCAGGGGTGGAGACAGAGTCCCCCTTTATCAGCCCCTTGACAGCCTTTCTCCCATCCCACCCCTTCACCAGTTTAAACCCCACTTTTCACCAGTGAACTCCTCTATTTTCAACAAGGATTCCTCTCCCTCAAATTGAGATGTAGTCTATCTCTAGCATACAGCTCCTTATCCTCCCAGGTCTCCCCCAATCCCCATCAACCCATACCCTCTGGCCTCACACCACTCCCTGAGCCACTGGTTTATCTCCTAATTTTCCTTTGTGTTCCCCACTAGCCCTTGCATTTGCATGGATTTCTGAGAGAAACTGTGCATCCTATGTCATGACAGACCCTGGCGAAGCTCCCTGAATCTTGCCTGTATCTCTAGCTACGCTATTTCCCTCAATGTCATTTGTTCCCAGGTGGACCAGTATGTCTGGGAACCCCACGTCCTTTGCCAGCTGATATACCTCGTGCTTAGCCCTGTGCACCGTTAGTCCAGGGAAGCATCTTGTTCTAACTGGCCAGGCTTCTCCCTCCCTATCCCATTTGATACCCCTGATCATAGAATCCCCCAGCAGGAGCACTCTGACCACTCCTTTTCCTCCATCCCCCCCTTCCATGTCCCTCATCCTTTCTACCGGCCCCTCCACCCAGCTGGCTCCTTGTTCCTCCCCCTATCTGGGTGCCACATGCCACCCCTCCTTACTACCATAGCACCCCTCCTCAATCCTATGCCTCTTCTCCTCCCAGTATCCTTCTGTCCTTGCTAATTCCCCCTCACTGCTTGCAACTGGTCCTTCTCCCCATCTGCTAAACTAGCCTGGCTCATCCTCCTTCCTTCCTGTCTCCATTTAGTTCCTCCTTGCTCGTTGTGCTCCCCTGCCTAAACCCTCAGCTCCCTTTACTGAATCCTCCTTGTACTTCTGGTCCTTCTCCTTTACCTTTCCTCCCAACTGGTCCTTTTCCTTGCGCTTTCCTCCCTCTTCCCCTGCCCATCCTGCTCTGATTCACTGCTCCCCATTCTCCTGCATTCCAGGTCCCCCTGTTCTTCCTGCTGTCTGGCCCTGCCTCCTGCCTCCCTCCCACTCCCTTTCCGTCTCTAACCACCTCTGTCGTGGCTACATCACCCCCTCATCCTTGAGCAGAAGAAGAATGAATGCGGTTACTGAGTGTAAGTCCGATCCACCTCCCCGCCTTGCTTCCTTCTGTCCAGCACTGGCCATCTGCCTACTTCCCTGAGAATGTTATCCCTCCGTCCCCCCTTTGTGAGGGTCCCCAGTTACCTGCCTGCTTCCTTGGTAGTGTCCTTTTGGACCCCCTCTGCCAGGGTCCCTATGTGACCCCTGAGTATTCTCCTGCACTCCTTTCCCTATACCCCACCCCCAGTGCTTGGTGCAACCCTGTGGGAGATTTCCAGCCCCCTTCCCCAACCATACCACCCCTTCCCCCAGCTTTCTCCTCATCCCATAACCTCCTCCCTAAGCTGTGCCTTGAGTAGCACACTGGGCAACCACCAAACTTCAAGCCCAGTCCAGTATCATGGCTGCTCCACACCCTGTGCACCCACTACCCTCCCAAAGATGCCGGCCCTAATGATGTGTGGTTCCATCCCTTCCAAATAGGTTTCCTTGGGTGAGCCACCAGGTTCCCCCTAGTCCAAGATACCCCTACTGCCTAATCAGGTCACCCACTAATCTTAGAGACAGTCCACTGTACACCAGTAACTCTTACTAGGTGCAGTACAACACATTAAACTTATAAGGAAATGAACTCCTAAGCTCCTCTCTCCAGCCTTAATCCAACCCCAGTGGCTAGAACTACATGAGCTGCACCAGCAGCTTTTCCTCAATTGCAGGGCAGGTGTTCCCCTATAAATTTGCAGACTTCTGGGAGGGAGGGGTGGGGAGGGGCGAGTCTTGGGCAGACACCTGACAAGAGAGTGTATCAGCCCTGTGTCCCCTCCAAGCCTGCAGCTAAAGAACCAGGCCCAAGCAAATCCCACCCAAATAGGTTTTAACTCAGCAGAAATAGGCCTCTACCAGCCAAGACCTGTTACACAGTGAAACATCCACAAAAGAGCCCAACACAGCCACCAAATCAGTTTACAAACATCCAGCATCCCCCTAAACAATACCCTGCTAGCCCCTTAGAAGAAAGAAAGAAAAGAACTAACCTACCAAGTAAAAACCACAAGAACCCTGTGAAAACAGCAGCAACAGCAGCTACTGTCCTGGAACACAACTGATCCTGTCCCCTTCCAGTATGTATCCCTAAAGTCCATTCACCCCAGCCAATCTCCTTGTTGTAGGGATGGAATCACTATTTGTAGTGTTACCATTCTGAACTTCTCCTCTTTCATTTGCCTTTGCAGTTTATACAGTTTCTTATATTGTGATTTGTCATTTGTTACTGCGTCTACATTTCTTAATACATAGTATACGTTTAGGTGAATGACCACTGCGCTGTTCAGCCACAAATCTGCTTTTGGAATGTCAGGGGGAGCATGACCACATTGCAGAATTTGATCTTTAGCATTCTAAAGTTCTATCGCCAGGGCAACACCTCAGGGCGAAAAGCTGAAGTTATGCTATTTGTATAACTCATACCTATACTCTCTAGATTAAGAAACATCATTACTACAGTAAATAATTGTTTCATTAATTCATTGTACTTGCATTACAGTTTTTGTGCTGTTGTGTCAGTATTGACCAAAATAATGCGAAACCCTTCAAATAAACAGAGCCTGAAAAAAATGCCATAAACTGGGTCAAAATGCAGTGGCAACAATGGGAAATGTAAAACTTGGCAAAAACAAACTATAGGAAAGGGGAAAGGAACCTGACCTGACTTAAAGTCTCCACTGAGGAAACAACCTAAGCAAAAAAAACTGCAAAAAAGGCTTACTTGGCACCATGCAAAACTTAGACCACAATAGCAAGACCTTTAATGCTTATTTTACACCCATTGAGGAGTCCTAGCAGAATTCCAGCAGAATGGTAAAACACTGCACCTCAGACAGGAATTTTGGGGTTAAAGCAGGAGTCACTTAAACAAACCAGAGGGACAATTTAAATTTAGAAATACTGTCTGTTAAAAAAAAAAAAAAAGAATTCTCAGCTGAGACTTACTTCAGTGGAAGGGGAAAAATAAGGTTTCAAAGAAAGTCTTCAAGCAGGAGCGCTCCTAGATATACTGCCAACCTCTGGCCAACACAGTACGACTGAAGATTCAAAACTAACTGCCTCAGAATGGGGAGGAGCAGAGGTTCTATGATGATGTCACAGATTTGGAGTGTCACTTCCCAGTAAGTTGGATCATAAAGCAGGAATGGGCTCTTCCTCACAGGCACAAGTGCCACCTCAAGCAGGTGTTATGGTGAAGGGACACTGGAGGTTCCCAGGTGGGTGGATAGAGGGACCCAGCAAGGAGAGGCAGGAGTCATACTCGAGTCAAAATGAAGCAAGGAATTTATTTAGCAGAAAAGTTAACAAAGGTCACAGAGGCAGGTTTTCATGAACAAGAATGACAGTATGGAAGGCAATAAATAACTAGACACGTAAATAAATGAACAAAGAACTGTATCAATAAAACTAAGGTACACCTCTAAGCATCTGCTCTACTGTACCTGGCTGCAGCTGCAATTATTCTATGATATCATTTTCTACCTGGTTAACCAATATGATTACTATACTCTATGCATGTAAATATCTGCTACTATAAATACACAAATTCAACTCAGGTAATCAAGTTACTTTAGAGTCTAGATCAGGACACAGATGAACCAAGCAAGGGATCGAGACCTGAATGGGGCACCTGGATCAAAAGACAAATGATTGCAACAATAGGACTGATACTCTGGTGAGGAGCCTCATGTAGTCCAGCAGGACTTGGGAATGACTTTGCAACCAGAATACAGATTCCTTGGTCAAAACCCTCCTTGTGACACCAGACAGGAAGAACTGGGTTGCACTTTGCAGAAGATATGTCGGCCAAAGCCCTCCCTAGGCCACCAGGACAAGAGGAACTGGGAGGCACTTTTGAAGAAGATGAGAAGCTGGTCTTCGAATGCTGTGCCAGGGTGTTGGATGGCTCTGAATGCAGCTCTTCGGATGATGGTGTCACATGCTGGTCCTGTAAAAGAAAACACTCCCCAACTGCATGACAGAGGCCTTCTCTAGTGAGCCGGTGCAGCTCTTATACTTCCTTTACTTCTTATCAGGGTAGGAATATAGCTTGGAAGAGTAGTGAATGAGACCTCCCCTAACTATCACCTAACGCTATCTGGGTCGAGCACCTCAGATTGTAGTCCAAGTAGAAAGTGAGTGTCACAGGCAGATGTGAAGAGACAGTCTTTAGTGGGGTGATACCTAGGCAGTCTGTAATTAGTTGCAGAGGGTTCCAAATAACTTTACAGCTGAGTGTGGCTTGCCAAGCAATGAGATGGTTCAATGTAGGATACATAAACGTAAGAAACATAGAAGTTGACGGCAGATAACGATCACTAGGCCCATCTGGTCTGCCCGTATATCCTACCTGTATCAGTGGCCACTAACCTACTTGGTCATCGGCTTTAGCTTCTCCTTCCCACCTCTATGGTTCCCTTATGCCTATCCCATGCATATCTGAATCCCGCCACTGTGCTCGCTCCTATTCCCCCCGTACTTCTCTGCAGGGTTTCTGCACCCGGGTGCATGATTTCGCACTTCCTCGCGCTGAATTCCAGTTGCCACACTTTGGACCATTTTTCCAGCTTTTCTCAGTTCTTCCTCATTTTTTCCACCCCATCTGACTCATTTTTTCCACCCCATCTGGAGTGTCTACCCTGTTGCAGATCTTAATGTCATCTACAAACAGGCAAACCTTCCCTTCCAGCCCTTCCATAATGTCACTAATAAAGGCATTAAAAAGGACTGGTCCCAGGACTGATCCTTGAGATACCCCACAGAGAATCCAGGCTGTCTTTTTAAAGAATACCACCTCTTTAAGGCAGTTAGTGTGGAGCACCACAAATGTAACGGAATCACTTCAGGGGTACCACAGGTTCAGGTAGTTTGTTTAAGGCAAATGGGGCACACACAAGTTCAGGCAGTTTCAGTAAGTAAGTAAGGAGTGTGCCTTTAAGCACAGTTCAATAGGCAGTCTTTTGATCAAGTACATTGTCTCATTAAATACAGTTCATTAGGGAGGTAATAAACATTCAGCAGTTATTCATTCACTTGCCCCTCAGTACTGGCTCCTGTGGAGCGTATCTTGCCCACAACCCACAATTCCACTCCTGTGGAGCTTTAATGACTCTGCCCTGTGGGTACTACATGCTGCTGCAGCCTACATTATTGAATCTTATGGAGTCTTAATTATTCTGCCCTGTGGTCGGCTGTGGTGCCTGATCAAGCCCACCCCTTAGGAACTGCTCCCTGTGGAGCCGTTTCTGTACTCCCACCCAATGGGCAGTTCCTTTTACAAGGGCCTTGTCTGGCCCACCCCAGCTCCAGTGGAGCTTCTCCTATGCCACCTCTATAGGAGGTGCAGAGAGTGGGGGACACCCACCCACCCACTCACGCAGCCTCAGCTGCTATGCTTAGCACCATTTGGCACAGTTTATCTATAAAATAACTTTTCTAAACTAAATCGCCAGCATAGTCACAACTGTTTCTCATAGCACTTGTCTTGCGCTATTCCCACCATTCCCTCACTGTCTGCTGACAAACAAAAAGAAACAAGGAAGAAACAAAAGCGACTTCACCATTTTTTCTTAAAAAAAAAAAGAAAATGCACCTCTTCTCTGGTTTGTAGCCTCACCCCACACACTGCCCTTCCTGATCCTGGTACAATCCATTTGAGGCATCAGCATAGCACAGAAACATGTGGGGCGAGGGGAGTGATGTCAGTAAACAGAAAAAAAAGGATCACAGCCTGTCTGTCTTTGTGTGTCGGGGGAGGGACATTAAACTTTCTCAAGGGAAGTAAATCTGACTGACGATCTGTACCTGTGTGTGGGGAGGGAGAGGGAAGGAACCTCTCTGCAGGCAACCAACTGTCAAAGACTGCAGTGCCCTCTACTGGCAAATATAACAGTGGAAAGACTATTTTACGCCCTCCTCCCCCCAAAAAAAACTTTACAATCATCTGTACAATTTCTTTTTTTGATATTTTCTTGGCATATTTTTCTTACATAAAAATGCCACTTGTAGTCCATTTTCTAAGTGCAATAATACCCTCTAGGGTCTGCAGTATTGGGCTATACCAGACCTTCCAAGGGCTATAAAGCCCTCTGCCTGTGGTGTCAGGCCTCATTGCACCCCTGGGTGGTCCGGTATATCCCAATACTGTCCACTCTGTTGGGTATTATTGCTTGCATAGTTAGGTAGGATGGGCAGACTGGATGGGCCAAGAGCCCTTTTCTGCCATCAGTGTCTATGTGTCTATGACCTTCAGACCTGATTTCTGAAGCTGGGCTCCTGGGCTTGTGCTGCAACACTGATTCATTCCTGTGGCATAAATTATTTGTTTCTGTGGCAGAATGCAGTCCTGCCATTGGCTAAAATATAGCATGATGTCATTGATGACATCACATGCAGAGCATAGAGGAGGGGCTTCAGATTAACCAAGGAGGGGAAGTGAATCAGCAATATGGTAAAACAATATGTTTTTTTCTATATACCTTTTATGTCTCCTGGCCGAGGCAGGTAGGGCTCCCCCTCAGCCCTGTCCCTGCCAGTCCCTACCAGTTGTCACCTCCCAGGCATACTTGCTTGGCTCAGGTAACCCCGATGGATTGCCCTCTGTGGTGGGGTCAGGAGGAGAGGGCTGCCCCCTGAGACACAAATCCTGCATCCCAGCAAACAGGGTCCTGGTGGTGGAGTTGGTGCGGGATCAGCCTGCAGTACGTCATGAACTCCTGCCTTGTCACTGTTTTCCACCTGTTTTCTCCCTGAACGCATGCTGAGGCACACGAACCAGCACGTGCGTGTGGATGTATATGCACGCTGCACAGTCCTGCAGCTCCCACTCTTCTTTACTGCTCCAGTCCCACACTACCTCCAGACCTCCACCTGGTAGCGGTTGTTCAGTGGAAATGGCCATCCTCCCTCCCCAGGAGAGAACAGCAGCCCATCGGATGCTCAAACCTCTCCCCCCAGCCAGCCCCCAGCAACCTGAGATCGCTCTCAATCCCGGGTCATTGGTGTGGTAGGCAGTGGCACTACTGCCATGCCACTGGGCCTGCTGTAAAACAATATTTTAATGAAAATGGCCAAGAGCACTGAATACTGCACTACATATATTCTGCAGTGAGATACAGGTTCTGTGGAATATTCTGCGGTTGTGGAGTCACATAATTCCAGAGGCCCTCCATATTGCCTAGATAACGGAAGCTCCATTTAAGGCATGTCTTTTCTTTTTACAATAAAATATCATTTTGACGCCACTTTCTACCACCTGTTTTCAGTGAGGTCCTGCTTTTTACTGTTGGGTGGACTAAAGCACGGTGGGTTTAAATGATTTGCTCATGGTCATACAGGAACTCAGTCTGGTGGGATTTGAACCCATGTCTCTTGATTCCAAGGCCTGTGCTCTAGCCACAACACCACACTGCCTCCGTACCTTTGCCCATATATAATAATATATTGGTTGTGTATGTAGTGAAGTTTTGAAAAAAAGTGTTTTTTTTTTTGGTAGCAGCTGAAACCCTGGAATGAACTTAAAACAATGCCTTTTGGCTGCCCTGGTGGGCCGATGACAGCACACTGCACTGCCATGCAGTTGACTTGGGTTCGAGAACAGCCTTGGTGAGTCATGTCTGGGGTAAAGCTAGACCAAGACAGCTGCCATGCATCCGTGCATTTCGGCTTGGAAGGGCTGACGGCAGGTTCCACCATCACAGTGACCCCTGCGGCTAGGCAAAGGAGTTCGCTCCTGCTGCAGAAATGATGCGATACATGAGTGAGGCCAACACAGGCATTGGCCCACATCTGGGGAAGCAGGGTTATGGGGAGAAAAAACACCAGCTGCCATCTACGTGATGGATTGGATATCCTCAGCCCTATCCGAGGTTATATTGGGCTGGCAGTATAGCCTAGAGGTTAGAGTGAATGAGCTTGGTAATTCCAACAGACCTGCATTTGATTCCCACAACCTCCAGTTGCATGCTGCGTGACTCTAAGCAAGTCACTTAACCTCCGCAGTGCTCCTGGGACCTCCCTGAAAACAAGCACTTGTGCTTAGTGGGCCTTACCTGGTTACTGAAAAAAAAAATATTTTAAATCCCCGATAATAGGATATATTCTGACAGACAGCTGGCTGAGACAGTAAAAAAAATCCATACAGAAAAACCTTTTCTGACTGCCCGTGACATCACCATTATGGCAGGGAACTAAACTGAAAGCTCTCCCCCAACGAACAGCAAAATAACCTCTTAAGTGGCTCCAGATAATCCACTTCGGGGTGTGCGGTCATGCTCTGTTATACATATGCCTTGGGTTTCGTTGTGAGGTATGACGCCGCATGCTGAGTACATTCAGCCACCCGAGGTGTGTGTATATCAGAGAATGACTGCATGCCTTGTAGTGGATTATCTATCTTATAAAATGTCCAGAAGGTTCTAAGGGATGAAAAAAAAGGGTAAGCATGTAGTCATTGTGGAATAATGTACTGTCATGTGGTGTGTTTCATCCAATCAGCAGACTGGATTTTCACAAATTTTTCTTACCCATTTTATAAGGATAGATAGATAGACAGACAATAGATAGATAGACAGACAGACAAATAGACAGATCAGAAGAGGTACAACAAGCATTACCTCTGGTCCACCAGAAAATAAACTCCGCCCGATGGTGCTGGATTACCTGATGAAACTAGCTCAGGCAGCATGGATATGGTAACTCAGGCTGGGCTTACAGCAGCCCCTCCCCACCTGTCTGGTGAGTTGCAGATGGTCCTGGCCGAGCTCTGAGCAGTCCAGGAAGAAAACCATACCTCACCGTAAGAAATTAAAGATGATTTTAAGAAGAGTGAAACTCAAGTTGATGGACACAGATTCCAGGGCTGAACAGTTCTTGATGTACTTTTCCGACACCCAAACCCGACTAAAGGCTAAGTGCACTGATCTCGAGGGCTGCTTGAGACAGAAAAATGCGCAACATCAAGGAGGGTCTAGAGACACAAAATATGGTGAATTTATTGAACAGACCCTAAGAGAAAGGCTCAAATTGCCACCAGAGCTGCCCCTTAATATCAAAAGGGTACACTGTGCTCTTATTCCAAAGCTGTTGAATTCCAATGCAGCCCCACACTCCATCATTCTGCAGTTTAACAGCTTTACAGTAAAGCAGGACATTATAAACAGAGCATGGAAGCAGAAGGAGATATTATTCCAAGGGTGCAGGCCTGATATGGATAATGATTAGCCTTAGGAAGTAGTACAACAACGCTAGACTTATACTGGACGCAAGAAAGCTTTGCAAGAAGTGGCCAGCCCAGTGGTGTGAAGGGCGGAGGTGCTTGCAGCTCACCTGCTGATACACCAGTGACCCGTGCTGGGGAAGGGACTCGGGTCACCGGGGGTCAGATGGGGGAACAAAGGATCGAGCATCCCCAGCACTGGATCAAGCATTTTCAGCCTTTGACTGCCACCAAGAGGAGGTCTGGGGTAATGCAAGGGGGTACAGGCAAAGTGGGCAAGCATAAAGGATGCAATACTTGAAGCAACATCCCATTGTATTAGAGAGAAAAAGAAGTGCAAAAGAAGGAAACCACTTTGGTTCTCAAAAACAGTAGCAGAAAAGGTCAGAGCCAAAAGGCTGGCCTTCAGGAAATATAAGGGAACACAGCGGGATGAAGATAGGGAGGCATACCAAACTTCACTAAGGGAAGCAGGGAAGGTAGTAAGGCAGGCAAAGGCCCAAATCAAGGAAACACTTGCATGAACAGTAAAAGAAGGCAACAAGACTTTCTGTAGATATATTAGTGAAAGGAGAAAGTCCAGAGGGGGTATTGCTAAAATCAGAGAAGATAAGGGGGCATGTGAGGAGGAGGAGGAGGACCATGTAAAAACATCTATCCTAAATAGATACTTCTGCTTAGTATTTACTAAAGAGAAGGTAGGGCAGGGCCCACAGCTCAGCACCATGGACAAAGTGGGGAGGGAGGTGAGTACTAGTCCGTTCACAAAAGAAAGGGTCCTACAAGAGCTCGATAAGCTCAGGGTGGACAAGGCAATGGGACATGATGGCATACATCCCAGGGTACTAAAGTAGCTAAGGGTGGAACTAGTAGAGCCATTATCAGAACTGTTTAGTGAGTCTCTGAGCACAGGAGAGGTCCAAGGAGACTGGAGAAGGGCTCATGTGATCCCGCTCCACAAGAGTAGTGGCAGGGAACTACAGACCAGTCATTCTTACCTCAGTAGTGGGCAAGATTATGGAGGCACTCCTTAAGGAAAGGATAGTGCGACACCTGGAATCCATAGGGGCACAGGTTTCAAGACAGCATGGGTTTACCAAAGGAAGGTCCTGTCAAACTAATCTCATAGATTTCTTTGACTGGGTACCGAGAGTGGTGGACCAAGGGGAAGAAAAGTTGATGTCGCCTACCTTGACTTCAGCAAAGTTTTCGATACTGTTCCACATAGAAGATTGATTAATAAGCTGGGTAGGCTCAGGGTGAGTCACAAGTTGGTCAACTAGGTGGCAAACTGGTTGGCGGACAGAAAACAGAGAGTGGTGGTAAACGGTATACAGTCAGAAGAGATGCAAGTCACAAGTGGGGTACCTCAGGGATCAGTCCTGGAGCCAGTCCTCTTCAATATCTTCATCAGTGACATTGCAGAAGGACTGGAGGGTAAGGTTTGTCTGTTTGCAGATGACACCAAGATCTGCAACAGAGTAGATGATCCAGATGGGGTGGGCAGAATGAGAAGAGATCTGGATAAACTTGCAAAATGGTTGGAAGAGTGGCAACTGTGGTTTAACACAAAGAAGTGCAAGATCATGCACACAGGGAAGAGAAACCCTGAAGCCACCTACAGGCTGGGAGGGGAGTTGCTGGCAGTCACAAGGGAAGAAAGAGACTTGGACATCATCATCATCGATGACCTGAAATCATCCTACAGCAGTAGGTAAGGCTAGGGGGATGTTAGGGTGTATTAGTAGGGGTATCACAAGTCAGAAGAGGGAGGTAATAATCCCTCTTTACAAGACACTGGTTAGGCCTCATCTAGAGTACTGTATTCAGTACTGGAGGCCACACCTTCACAAGGACATTAACCAAATTGAGGCAGTCCAGAGAATGGCAACCAAAATGGTGCAGGGACTGCATCAGAAAACTTATGAGGACAGATTAACGGGCTTAGTATGTATACCCTAGAGCAAAGGAGGGAGAGAGGTGATATGATCGAAACATTCAAACACCTTAAGGGCATTAACAAGGTGAAAGAGTCTAACATGTTTCAATATAAGAAAACTAGCAGGACAAGAGGACACAGCATGAGATTAGAGGGAGGCCGATTAAGGGGTAATGTGAGGAAATTATTTTTCACAGAAAGGGTGGTGGATGCATAGAACGGCCTACCTCAGGAAGTGGTGGATATGAATACAGTGCAGGGCTTCAAACAGGCATGGGATAGGCATAAGGGAGGAATACAGATGAGTATGAATAGATAGGCCACTGACAGAGCAAAGGCCGATGGCACATTTATAAGGTAGAAAAAGAAATGGGCAGACTGGATGGGCCTTGCGGTCCTTATCTGCCATCAACTTCTATGTTACTGTTATTTCTTCTATGATGGTCAGAGCTCTATATCAGAGAGGGTCTCACCCAGGTTACCATGGGGGAGGTGGGAAGCTACATAAAACATAAGGGCTTTAAGAGCCCTGCTGGATGGACAGTTCTGGACAGACACAATGCCAAATGTTAAAAGTACATAAATACATAGATGTTGTCAGCAGATAAAGGATTTCGGCCCACCTAGTCTGCCCATGAGTGGTAGTAATTATGCTTCTTCAAGCTTTTCAATATGGTAGGGGGCTGTAGATTTAGTTTCTTCTGCAAGGAGCTGCGGGAGGAGTGCAGACCAGTAGTCATTCCACCAAGTGATTGGACATAGTGGAATAAATACCAACATGGTGTACGTTCCAGGCACATAGCACTATCTGCCTCACCCTGCCACTTCTTGACCTTCTGAGCCCCCATGTTGAGTGTTTATTCTTTCCTCCGTGTGAGCACCAGATGGGTCTGAGAGACTCAAGCTAGCAGGGGTAACAGGGGCCTCACCATTTTGGTGTCCCTTAATAACTTATCTTGATTGCATACTGTTCTTTTTAGGAGAACTGCCAGCATACAGGCCTCATGAAACATGCTGCCCCAACTCCTTCCCAAATGGTGTTCCTTCTGGTCAGCCCTGTATATCAATCGGATTGACCTACAGTAACTCAATTTGTAATTACAATTTATGGGAATCATGGAATACTTTCTTAGGACACTTAACTACAGACAAATAGGTTCCACAATTGCATGCCACCTTTACTCGCGTGCTGTATTAGCAAATTGACACGTGCACCATCAGGTGTGAAGGGATATATTTCATCATTCATATTTCATATCTCCTTTTGGTGCTTGGCTTTGGACATTGATATACACTGGACTGTACATCATGGTTACTCATGGATATGTAATGGATATACTCTGTTTATTATCTAGCAGGAGGCAAGAAGGAGTTATCCCTCACAGGACTCGATAGCTCACTGTCTGGACTAGGGAGATGGGCATCACCAGCGTATAAAGGTTCCTCAGGTGGTAGACGTTATACATTTCTCAAGCTTGAACATTTGAGCTCAGTTTGGGGGCATATTCTTTCCCTTATTAGCCCTCCCAGAGATCTTATGAAGATCATGGTGGGACTGTGGGAGGGGAGAGGTTGAGCCACCATGATGTGTATCAAGAGACATCAGACCCTCCCATTTAACTCCTGGGGAGAGCAATTTAGCATTTCATTGGATGTTGAATGCGCTGCAGCTGTCCATAGCTATAATTCTTCTTCCTGCTCGATCGGGGACACTTGCTCAGTATATCCTGGTCAGAAGGTTCATTAGGTAGGACCTCTCCTACTTTGGAGGTCAAAGTTTGATGGGTTCCCAGTTCTGTTTTATGTTCAGTGTTTCACTGTTTTAGTGCATGTTGTTTATTATTACTCTTGGTGAAAGATGTACAAGGTCATGGAGGGTAGAAAGGTCACTGGTTATGATTGCTCATTTGGTAAAGGATTTGAAGCTCAATGGCTAGGCAACTCTATACAGTTCTTTCATTTAATGACAATGGGTTACACAACCCTGATTGAAAGGCACAAGGTCATGTCACTGCAAGGGGAGGGGTTAATATTCCTTCAGGAAACTCATTTAAGGTTGTAGGAAAGTGTTAAGTGCGTGCAGTTACATCATGGGGTTCCATTCTGTACCTCCCTCAGGCCACAGAAGAGGGGTTTCTATTGTCCTCTGCCAAATCTTTTGTTTTGAAGTGGAAGAAGTTTGTAGTGACTGAAACAGTTGATACCTCTTGGTTCTGAGTACATCTTAGTACTGTTGAAAATATTATTTTGCTAATTGTGTGTACTGCCCCTAAAGCGTTTCTTCAATCACTCTTTAACCTTTCCCTTAAGGAAGAGGGGATGGTGATTTGGAGAGGGAACCTGAACATGATTCTGAACCCTAAAATGGACACTTCAAGCACCTGTAGATCATGACCAACAGTGAAACAGAGGTATGTGAAAAAGCAACTCTCAAACCTGGGATATCAGCATGAATGGAGAGCAACCTACCTGAAAGCAAAACAATATGGTATACCTTCTTCTTCAGACTCCATCACACATATTCCCAGATAGATTTCCTATTTGTGAAAGAGGCGCTCCTTCCCAGGGTCCACTGTATTGAATTTCAACCTCATCATGTTTCAGGTCGCTCCCTATTAAAGATGAAAATGAGCCTAGGAGTGGAGCAACTAACCAAACTTTGGAGACCAAAAAAACATCCCTATTTAAATAAGAACTACAGAGAGAGAATATAATAGACTATTTTATACAGGAGATGATACAGCTTAATAACACATGGGATGTTTCTGCAGCTACTCTGTGGAAAACGATCAAAGTAATTGCCAGAGGGGAAACTTATCAGCATGGCTGCCCATCTGAAGAGACAGACAGAGGAAAGGGACTGGAGCTAGAGTAGGAACAGAAGGAAGCACATGCAACTGGAGACGAGGAGACATGGGAAACTATTAAGCTCTTGAAAAGACAACTCGATGAGACTGCATTAACCCACGCAGAGATGGCTCTCCATCTCCTGAAGTAGAAATACTACAAGAGAGGGGGCCATGCTGCTAAACTGTTTGCAATCTAGCTGAGGCAACAGAAAAAGAAATCACAGATTGCCCAAGTAAAGCACGCAAACACTGGGAAGCAGCTTGGAAAGACCACAGCTATTTTAGATGCTTTCACACATTATTAGCAAGCTCTCTATACTGCATTGCTAGTTGGGGCCACCCAAGACAGAGATACATTTTTGAATCGAATTACCCACCCAACCGTATCAGATGTTCAGAAGCAGCTTCTCCAGAGCCCTTTTTTGGCAGATGAATTAGCAAAGGTAATCTTGAAATCAGACAACTGCCCATGGGTCAGATGGCTTTACCAGTCACGCATATAAAATATTCTGAGAAACCTTATGACGTCCCTTACTAAAAGCACTCAATGATGTTCTGCAGACAGGGATGATCCCCCCCCCGCCCCCACACACACACACACAGTTAGAATGAGGTGTTTATTTCAGTCATACCAAGGAAGGAAGAAAGGGACTGCTTGCATTGTGAATCCTACTGCCCCATTTCTGTTCTCAACCTCAGTTATAAAATATACACCAGGCTTTGGGCTGGGAGAGTGGAGCAGATCCTACCATCGATCATTAACCTGGCTCAAATGGAATTCGTGCCATGGAGGCAGAACCAAGACAACATCAGAAGGGTTCTCCATCTAGCAAATCATGTGAACACAGCCCAAAATACCGGCCTTATACGTAGGAGTACATGCTGAAAAAGCTTTGGATAGAGTGAGAATGGGCTTCCACCATCTGGCCTCACCATGAGGAAGGCAATTTGTGGGGTTCACAGGGACTCTGGCAGGTTGAGGAAGGTTGCCAAGCAGGAGGGAGCAGGGATGGGACCAAAGACCCCATCCGAGTAGACCATGGGCTGAAAACAGATGAAAAAAAAAGCAGGTAGGGAGCATCTGGGTAGACTAGGTGAGTTAAGCAGTCCTTTTCTGCCACCAAATTCCGTGTTTCTATGTTTCTTTGATGGGACAGGTTGGGACTGGCAACCCTCCTACAAATGTTCAA
The DNA here is from genome assembly GCA_016271365.2 of Neoceratodus forsteri. Taxonomy (NCBI): domain Eukaryota; kingdom Metazoa; phylum Chordata; order Ceratodontiformes; family Ceratodontidae; genus Neoceratodus; species Neoceratodus forsteri. The sequence goes on along the minus strand of JADMNL010000024.1, from coordinate 415,836,677 downwards.
TGGGACTACCATTAAATCATTCGAAGAGATGAGAACTGACTTTGGTCTCACCCGTACCGACCTCTATAGGTACTTACAGCTTAGGATGTATATTATAGCACTTGCTGACTGGCAACAGATCCTACAACGACCAGTGGGAAGCATGTTGCTTCTGATTTCAGCCACACAAGGCATTCCTGGAGACAGACTAATCTTGCAATTGTATGGCACCCTGGGGGACTTGGACCGCTGGAATTCCAGTTATATTAAACAGAAATGGGAAAGACAATGGGAACTCTAAATGACAGATATCACGTGACAAAAGATGTGTCATCTGCAAAAAAACAAACAAAAAAAAAACAACCAGTGCCCCCAACTGGTGAGAAAATGCTAGGAAACACCAAACTTGATACTTTTGCACACATGCTATACAATATAAGTACATGTCAAATATGTTCAGGTGCTGCTGGAGAGACTGTGGGGAGTTCAGGGCCCACCATGCCCACATAATGTGAGGGGGCACCTGCATTCAGGACTATTGGAGGCAGTGTTTAATGGAGGTGGTAGGCAGTACAGCATAGTGGTTAAGAGCACTGAAGTTGCAAACCTGGAGAACTGGGTTTGAATCCCACAGTCACCACTTGCATACTGTGTGAACATAAGCAAGTTACTTAACTTCCCTATGCTCCTAGGACACACCTGGAAATAAACCTTGGCTCAGTGTGTCTTTTCTGGCCAATAATTGTAAAATAAACTTAAAAAAAAAGATTGGAAAGGGGATTGATGTGCAAATACCGGTGGACCCTCAAGATAGTTAATTGGGATTCCCACCTCAAACCTTAAAAGCTAAAAAGAAAGGAAGTTTTTATTAGCCCTTTTTACAACCTGAAAAAAAATTATTTCAAGGACCTGGATGTCAACTGCTGTCCACACACACTGGAGGACTGGCATGAGTAAGTCTCTACCATATACACCACGGAAAACATCACGTTCTGGAGAGACCTTCAGCTACAGCTCTTTCAACATACCTGGGCACCTTGGGTTCTTTCTAGTGTGGAGTGGGATCTGAGCTTTGCACCATAAACATCAGGCAGAGCACTTATGATGATATCATAATCAGGGGATCTGGGGGTCCAGACCCACTCCTCGAAAAAGCAGGTTGGTCTTGACCAACCACCGCCCAAGTTTCCTGCCCAAAACCCTATTGCAAATGTAACCTCCTTAACATACTTTCATCACCTTTTGTGTGATTGTTGGAATGCCCAAAAGCATATAAGGCCCCAGTTTCTGTTTTTTCGTTAATGGGGTGGGGGAGATGAGGGGAGGTTTAGTATGGGTCCCCACATATAGGGAACTATACAGCTGTTAAGTTAGATACAGTAACTGCTGTTTGTCCTCCCTGTTCCCACATCGGGGGGGGTAGTATTGTACCAGCCTACTATGCCCATCCCTAGGCTGTGGGGTGTATAACCCATTGTTGCTGCTTCACAATTCCAGAACAATAGGAGGCCACAGTAATTTTGTTAATATGCACTTGTCTTGTTAATGTTGTTTTATGTGTTATAAAACCTGAAAATTAATAAGTTATTTAAAAAACAAATACAACTTTTTCTCTAAAAACACAGGCCAGGGCCGCCTGATGGCCCAGCAGGTAACATAATGCATTCCTGCCTTGGTGCCTGAGTTCGGGAGCAAATTTTGGGAGCTGGATCAGGTGGCTCAGGGGGCTGGGTGGCCCCACTGCTTGCCATTGCTCCCTGCCTAGGTGGGATGGTGCTGTAGTTCTACCACTGCAGTGACCCCTGTGATGGGCTGGGGAGCTTGTCTTCTCCCCAAGGACATCGCTGTGTGCATGCGAAGCTCGACAGGGCACTACACAACGTCAAGGAGGAGGAAGGGCATAATGGGAATAGTGAGAACACCAGAAAGCCCCCATTGTCTCCTGGTCTGCCTATATAACAGTCGCTAGTGCTCTTGGGCCCTACACCATGGATCTATATAACAGTCGCTGGTGCTCTTGGGCCCTACACCATGGATCTATATAACAGTCGCTGGTGCTCTTGGGCCCTACACCATGGATCTATATAACAGTCGCTGGTGCTCTTGGGCCCTACACTATGGATCCCTGCTGGCCTGGACAGTGGGAGGAGTGGCAGATGGGGCTGGAAGGTTGCTGGCATAAGTGCCTGATGGAAGTGGAAGGTGTCAGGCCAGGGGAAAAAGCTATATGAAAAAAAACACAGGCCTGATTCTCAGTTGCACCAATCCCTGATGTGACCTCCTGATGGTACACCTATACGTCTTTACGAATGTGCCAGGAAGGGGGCAGTAACACTATGCAAATGGCCAGTATGGTGCTCCTTGCTGTTGATGTGGGTACAGAATTTACTGACATTTCCGGCATTTAGAACTGATAAGGGATATCAGTAATCTTTTTCTGACCACATTGTAGCAAGCAGAGGGCCAAAGGCTGCCAAGGGACTGGACAGGAATTTACATCACATGGGGAATAAAGGATCCTAGTAGGGGTCCACTGGACAACAGCAACAAGTCAGCAGATTGGGATTGGGGCACAGGACCAACATGAGAAGAAAAAGAAGGATAAGTGGACTTCAGCCAGAAGTGAGCTTAAAGGTGACAGTTGGACGGGTGCTGGGTAACATTTGACAGTAGAAACCGTACCATTAAGTTGGCGATATGCCATGCACAGAACTCTGTGAACATGCAAACAAAAGTGTTAGTGCAGGTACAAACCTCATTTGCACCCATTAAAATTTGGGTTACTCATTTGTATCACAACTTAATCACCAGGCAGAACTCCTCCCCCCTGCAACTAAGAACAAGTTTTATGTATAGTACCAAACAGTGTAGTCACAAAGGGAACGCGTTTCAAATCCCATTTTGTGAGTATATAGTAGGGGTGATTGGAGTGGCCAGAATCCATTCAAATAAGATTTTGCAGGATTTCAGGAGATCCGATTCCAAACTGGAAACCGAAATTCTAACAATCCTATCAAAAAAGAAGGTGTTCTTGGATACAGTCAAAATTGGATTTGGGATTCTGGAATTAGATTACGGAACCCAATTCTGATTTGACAATTTTTCTGTTTGCTTGCGTGCGCAGCGCATAAGAAACATATTGAAATTAGTAGAGAATTGCAGAGGTGTGGCAGTGTTTGGCCAATCCAGTGAACGCTTTCAGGGGCGCATCCCTCAGCCACCAATTAACAGGGAAGATGCCGATGATGGCAGTTTCAGAGTGAATGCCGGACTTGAAAGAAATCTGTTGCTCCAATTATGGAGAGTTTCATCATTACAGCAGCAGATCTCTCCCCCCTTCCGGAAGCCAGGCACATTCCAGCCATCGCATTACAGTGCACAGTAATGTGAATGGCTGCACTTAAACAACTCATTTACTCAGTGTGCCCTTCCGCGTAAACATATCTTTTGCTGACAATGGGGTATCCAACCCCATGTCGGCATGCCCTCCCACCCCCACTATTGTGGCATGTATCCCCTCCCATTAAATGTGGCACACTGGGAGCCCACCCCAGTGTGCCAAAACATTGCAGCTCCTGCTGCCTGCAACACATTCCCAAAAAGCCGACATCAGGGTGCCCAATCCCCATGTCAGCATGTATCCCCCCCATGTGACACACTGGGAACCCACCCTAGTGTGCCAGCATTTTTTTATATTTTCTTCCAGCACCAGGATGCCCACTTCCAATATCAGATGGGGCCCCCCTCCCCCAAACCCCTCTACATGATTTGCCGACATCGGGGTGCCCAATCCCCGTGTCAGCATGCCCTCCTCACTATTTTGGCACACTGGGAGCCCACCCCAGTGTGCCCACATTAATAAAATAAAAATTCCCTGTGAAAGAAGTAAACTGTCCTTCATCAATTTTCTTTTTGTACCTGTAAAAGAAACAGTCCATCATTGTGTGCAATCCCCTTCCCTATCCCAACCTCCCGCTGCGCACCCACCTCCCCACAACCCCCTCACTCCACACTTACCTCCGGAGGTCGGGCGCTGTCATCTTCTTTGGACCAGGACACGTCTGCACTCTGCAAAGCTGATCTGCAAAATGAAGAATCGAAGGTAAGCCGTATAATGGGGTCAATGGGGGGGTCAACTTAGGTCGATATCTCAGCCATTTTTCAGAATTTTGGCCCCAAATTTTCAACATGGAGTTCTTGGGACCCCACCTCATGAACACTGGCACTGTCATTTCATTCCTCCGTCCTGAAAGGTGATTTCTCAGTTACTGCGTGGCATCATCTTTTGGGACCAATTAACAAAAAGACAGTGCCACTGCTCATGAGGTGGGGTCCCAAAAATCACATGTTAAAAGTTTGGTGAAAAAACTCCAAAAAAAGACTGCATTTCAAGCGTGTGTTGCGAAGTTTGCATGCACGCTTGTAACGTCATCAGTTTTTTTATATTTTCACTCCACATTTCCAACATTGCCATTTTTTCCATACCCCCTTATGAACAGTACAGATGTAATTTTTCACATCCTTCCCGAAATGTGTTTTTGCACCAGTAGCGCAGAATGGCGCAGTTGCTGTGCAAAATCAACGTTCAGGACAGATTAATGCAATCCTAGTGCCACTGTTTATGAGGGGAGGTCCCAAAAAGGCAATGTTGCAAATTTGGTGAAAACACTCCAAACAAGCATTTGTCAATGCTGAATGTTTGCTTGCTGGCATTGGGATTGGTAGTGTAGGAGTTAGACAGCTGCATAATAGGAATGGCAGTGAAGTATTGAACTGAAGCCAACCCCGCCACCACCCTGCAGATATGGACAGGCATTGGGGTGTGCCTTTGGGTCATCAGGCATAATGGCCGCCATTTCACCACCCACTGCAGACACTGACAAGTGTCACGGTGTGTAGGATCTTTGGCCTTATGCACCCCATTCCATAGGAATATGGTGAGATGGAGTGCGGTATAGGAGAATGGGGTGAACTTTGGGGCCGAAGAGTCCAAGGCATACCTTGATGCCTCTCAGTGACTGCAGGGTGTGGAATGGTATGAGCATCACAGGCAAGAATCCCAAGTCACACCCCTGATGCCTGTCATTCTCTATAGGGTCGGGCATTATTGTTGAAAAGCCTAATACCTCAGGCATTCATTGGTATTTTCACTCCAAATTTTCAACATGTTTGTTTTGTGACCCCACCTCATGAACAGGGGGAATATCAGTTTGTTAGCTGAAAGCTGCTTATGCACAGTGACTACGGCATTTAGCACCACAGGTGCAAAAATATTCCGAACAGGATGTAAAAAATGACAGCTGTACTCTTTCATGGGGAGGTGTAAAAATGGCTATGTTGCAAATGTGTAGTAAAAATATTTAAAAAAATGGTGAAGTCACGAGCGTACATAGAAACTGTGCAACGCACACCTGTAATATAATTAGGTTGGGGATTTCTTACAGCAGATTGTCAACTCAGGCATTTTGGTGCCTCCGATCATGAACAGTGTCACTGTGATTTTCTTTATCTGTGCCGAACAATGATTTCCCACAGCGACCACTCATCTCTGTACTGAAAGTGTAAAAACACACTTTGGCCACGTTGTGAAAAATGGCAGCTGTACTGTTCATAAGGAAGTGTGGAAAAATGCCACTGGTGAAAATCTGGACTGAAAATATTACAAAGTCATGAACTAACGAGGGTGCGTGGAAACTGTGCAATGCTCACTCGTAACACAGTCATTTTATGGACTTTTGTCGCCAAATTTTTAACCTAGCCATTTTAAGACCTCTGCTCATGAACAGTGTAACTGTGATTTTCTTGAAATCTGTCCTAAACATTGCTTTCACACACCAACAGCACCATTGTGCGCTACATGTGCGAAAACACATTTTGGGTGACGTATGAAAAATTGCAGCTCTACTATTCATAAGGAAGTTTAATAAAATGGACATGTTGAAAATCTGGAGTGAAAATATTAAATTTTCAAACTTACGAGCATGCATAGGAACTGTGCAACGCACGCTCGTAAAAGTCATTTTTAGGAATTTTTTCACCAAATTCTCAACATAGCCATTTTAAGACCTCTGCTCATGAACAGTGTCACTGTGATTTTCTTAATTTGTCCTGTACATTGATTTCGCTCACCGACTGCGCCATTGTGCGCTACATTGGTGAAACACGTTTTGGGTGAGATGTGAAAAATGACAGCTGTACTGCTCATTAAGAGGTGTGGTACAATGGCAGCGTTGAAAATCTGGGTGAAAATATTGAAAATTCTGCGAACTATGGCGTGTGTAGGAACTGTCTGGCCTGCGCTTCATTAAAACAGTCATTTTTGAAATTTTTCACCAAATTTTCAACATAGCCATTTAACACCTCACCTCATGAACAGTGTCACTGTGATTTTCTTAATTTGTCCGATCATTGATCTCACACACCAACTGCGCCATTGTGCTCTACATGGCGGAAACACATTTTGGGTGAGATCTGCGAAAAATGTCAGCTGTGCTACTCATAAAGGTGTGGTAAAATGGCAATGTTGAAAATCTAAGTGAAAATATTGAAAATTCCGCATACACAGTGGCGTGAGGAACTGCGCAATGCACGTGAAACAGTCATTTTTAGGACTTTTTCACCAAATTTTCAACATAGCCATTTTAAGATGTCTACTCATGAACAGTGTCACTGTGATTTTCTTAATTTGTCCCGTACATTGATTTCGCACACCGACTGCGCCATTGTGCGCTACATGGGCAGAAACACATTTTGGGTGAGATGTGAAAAATGACAGCTGCACTACTCATAAGAAGGTGTGGTAAAATGGCAATGTTGAAAATCTGGAGTGAAAATATTGAAAATTCGCAAACTTACGAGCCTGCGTAGGAACTGCGCAACGCATACTGATAAACAGTCATTTTAGAATTTGGCACCAAATTTTCAACATGGGGTTTTGAGACCCCTTCTCATGATTGATGTCACTGTCATTGCGTTATTCAGTTCTGAAGGGTGATTTACGCGGTCACTGTGCAAAATCACCCGCCGGACGAATAACGCCATGACAGTGACATCAGTCATGAAGAAGGGTCCCAAAACCCCATGTTGAAAGTGGTGCAAAATCAAAAAATACCTGAGATGTGCAATAAAGTTGAACCCCCATCTAGCCCATTATATAGCTTACGGCATTTCCTCAGTTCGCGGTGCCTTTGAAGAGTGCAGGCGTGTTCCCGGTCCACGAAGATCGTTGCGCCGAGGTCCGGAGTAAGTATGGGGTGAGGGGAGTAGAAGGCTGGGTCTTGCCAGTGGGTGGTCTGAGTTGTGGGGGCGGGGAGACTACGCCGTGGTACCATTTTTCTTCACAGGTGAAAAAAAAACCGGACGACTGTAGTGATAGTATAATAGGTTGATTATTGTCACTCCATTTTGTATGCTATTTCATGTAATGTATGTCATTTTATACTCCATTTTGTATTGTGTGACTCCATTTTACATGCTGCTTCATTTAATTGGTGTTTTGCTCTTTAGATAGCCTCATTATTATGTTTTGCTTCAGACAGTGTATTTTGCTAACTTGAAGGTTGCATATTATCAGGCAACCTGTTTTTGTAGTTTTGTTTAAACTTCTGCTTAGCTCATAGTGTTCTAGGCACCCGGCCAGTGTTTGGAGCACAGTGACCTAGCAGGTGGAGAATTCTGAGCAGTCCTTATGGTGTGGTCGCAGCATCCTGGGAGTCCGGCCAGCTTCTAGAATGTGGCGAGACAACACTATGAAGGCTGCCGAGTTATTTTAGCATAGAATAAGATATAAATGTAGCTTTCTCAATGCCTGGTTAGAAGCCTCACCTGCAGGGTGGACGCATCGCTGTGGGGCCAATTCCCGGTTCGTGAGACTCCTAGCCAGGCTGACAAGGGGGCTTCCCAGCCATTGGAACAGGCTTGGATGTAGCTTTTGGAATCGGTGATGTATAACCTTTTGTATTATATTTTGCTATAATAAAGCTTTGGCTTGCTGTACTTATTGTAACCTTTTATATTATATTTTGCTATAATAAAGCTTTGGCTTGCTATACTTATTGTACTGTTATTGTGTGTATGTGAGTGTGAATGGCAAATAGCTGCTTGGTTTGAGTTGGCAGAACATTTTTGGCGTGAGTGGCAGGATTGAAAATAAAATGTCTATTTTTAGGAAAAGGATGAGTTCTTTTTTTTAAAAGGTGTATTAAGGCTCAAACAAGCAGGGCAACTGCCCTTTGTACTTGTAATTTGTGCTTGCTGCAAGTATATACTGTTAGAGCCAATGATGGCTTTCACAGTTCAGGCTGCTTTAGGAGAAAAGCAGCGGCTGGTATAGTAAGTTAGATAAGCAACATCTAGAAAAGAAAAATAAACTACTGTGGATGTACGCACAGTAGGTGACTACAGAGCAGGATGATTGAAAATCCTCCCCCATGTTGCCTATCTGTGTAGTTTCAAGTTTTTCTGTATCAATTTCAAGTTCCCTTGCCTCCTATAGAGGCTGAAACATTTGATCCTAAACCCAAGTACTGGGGACCTCTACCAGATGGATCTCAACCTAGTACTGTTAGAGATTTTTGTTTGTTTTGTTTTAAACTGCAAACCAGAGCTCTGGAAAAAGACTTGGTTTGGCAGGTTACTAAAATGGCCAAAAGAAAACCTTTGAAAGGGTTAAAACCTTTGAAAGAGTTAATAGCTGCAGCGTTTGGAAATTATCACGAAGGTCCTGCAGTCAGTTTTCTTACTTAGACTAGTATATCGGAAAAGAAGAAGAAAAATACCTTGGCACCGGGTAAGTCTGAATTTTTTTATTCAAAGTTGTTTTATGTCTGTCTGTTTTATTTCTGTATCGTATACTAAACAAGGTAATGCTCCATCTTTCTCATGCATATTTTCTAGCTTATATCTGTGTTCTGTAATTATGTTCTATTGTCAAGGTGCTGAGATAGGATTGACTGCCTTCAACAACATGTTACAGAAAAAAAAAAGAAGAAGCTTCTTTGCCTCATAGCTGACTGTTTTAATTGGCTTTGTTTGTAATGGAACATTTGTGCTGCCTAGATAGGGTCAGTGAAAAACTTTTGTTTGTAGTTGTTGCTTGGAGCAGGTAGTGTTGATGGTGAAGAATTATGGCGTCATATAGATTGCAATGTGCAGAAAGAGTTGTAGTTTGCAAACAGCGTGCCAAGCCACTGCTAGGTGAAAATGTAATGTGTTAACAGCTATAAATGGCTTTATCATACTTCTAGTTAAAACCAGAAACTTTTGCAAAATGGCAGAGTGCCATATTTTAGTTATGTGCAAAAGGTGTAATCATGTTATACGAGATGTGTTCACTTACAGATGATGTGTTTAAACAGTGTTTTGTTCTGGAAAGATTTGGCATGGCAATATGTATAAATGTGTTGGTTTAAAATTGTCAGTGTTACAAGACAGGCAGGAGGCAGCACATATATCTAAACCACGTACAGTTTTCTAATGGAACTATGGGCATTACCTCACAAATTGTGTGAAACAATGTCAGTCTTATTTTGTGTTAAGTATTTCTTTTTGTGTATGTGTATGTGTATGTGTGTGTACTGTCTTGGCCAGCAGTTTCATTGTGTGCTCTATTGTTATTTAAAGATATTTTAATATTGGTGGTGTTCAAGGACACTACAGGAATGGCTGGGTTTGAATGACCCTTGCATGCACACTGTGACCTTTTGCACGTTATTTGACCTTCTTGTGTTTCAACATTTTATGTTACTACCAGTTCAAACTTGATGTGTATTCCATGCCTAAAGCACAACACTTCACACAAAATGTATGTTTTCATGAAAGCACACAAGAGTGAACCATGTAATTTGACTTTTATTGCAAAACTAGTATTCTAAGTGAAGAGGAACAAACTTTTACAATTTTGAAAAAGGACTATTACAGCTGTTTTGAGAGTTTATCATCTACAGAGATACTTGTACGTATGGTATTACCATCAATCTGGACATTTTGTCATGCTTAGGATAAGGGAACCCAGGGACGCTTGGCTTCTTTTATCCTATGGAAATAATCTTGTTTTATTTTAAACTGATGTGTGTTTGTTTTTGTTGTTTGTCTGTGTTTCACAGCTAACCTTTTTATTGCTACAGTATTCGAGGCTGTCTCTTGCACCTCGAGCTGTGCTTCCACCAGTAGGAGCTTGGAGGGAGGGTGGCTACCTTCCTCCCTTCCAGTGTAATACCCACAAAGGTTGCAAGGTACATGTCATATTTATACTGATTCATGGTCTGTAGCCAATGGTTTAACAACCTGGCTGCCCACTTGGGCTAAGGATGAGTGGAAAATTTATTCGAAAGAAATATGGGGAAAAGAACTGTGGCAGGAAATATGGACCATGGTGCAAAATACTCAGACCACTGTATTTCATGTTGATGCTCATTGTGCTTCAGATACACTAGAACGATAGTATAATTCTATTGCAGATGAAAAAGCTAAGATTCTTCCAGTGGATATTGAAGAAACTCAAAGTCAGCAGTTATCAGGGCTGGCAAAATGGGCACATCAAAAATGTGGACATTTGGGAGAAAACCACTTACAGGTGGGCATATAGTAGGGGTGTACCCCTAACATTGGATTTGGTTAAAACTGTTATTGCTCAGTGTCCTATATGCCAACATGGGCAACAAAGACCAATCCCTCATATTGTGAAAGGACAATTGGGGAGGGGAAAATTACCGGGACAAATTTGGCAGATTGATTACATTGGACCTCTACCCCTTAGTGGAGGATGTCGATATGCTTGCACAGTTGTAGATACATATTCAGGGTATTTATTGGCATACCCTTGTAAACAAGCTACACAGAAAAAACACCATTAAGGCAATTAACTTAATTATGTTGTACTATGGAATACCCTTGCAGATACAAAGTGACAATGGTTCCATTTTAGGGGAAAATGGTACAAGCTTATGCTCAAGCCCATAACATACAGTGGGTATTTCACATCCTTATTACCCGCAGGCAGCAGGGTTAATTGAGAGAATGAATGGATTGCTGAAAAGAACAGTTTAGGAAATTGGGGGAGAGCCTACGAAAATGGAAGAAAATTTGCATGAAGCATTACAGATTTTAAATAATAGACCAATTGGAGAATCTGAGACCCCTTAATGCGAATGATAACTCCTAATTTGCAAGTGCAGGCTTACTCAACTACAGAAACAGTGTTATATTGGGAAATTACACCAGGAGCTCTGTCTCTGCAGGGCAACCCAGAAGCTGCTGGACTTGATTTACATGCCCTTCAAGAATACAGAATAAACAGCAGAAACATTCAAGTGATAGAAACTGGTATTGGAAACAAATTCCACGAGACATTTTGGTTGGATAGCACCTAAATCAGAACTAGCCCTCAAGGAATACAAATTTTGGGAGGGGTGATTGATTGTGATTACCAAGGAGAAGTGAAAGTAATTTTGTTGAATAGTAGAGAACAAAATCTGTTAATTCAACAGTATGACAGAGTGGCTCAATTGTTAATTATTCCAGTTAACAAAGTGACCCCTATAAAGGACAACCCCCACACTCTTAACAGCAAGGGAGGATAAAGGTTTTAGATCTACAGGAGGTTTTAACAATGGTGCCAAAATATGGGTTACAAACCCAAATGGCCCTCCTGAACCAGCTGAGGTGATAGCCACGGACGAGACAACACAGTGTTAATTATCAGGTCAGGGAAAGAGATGGGAATATGTACCAGCGAACACATGTTATCTTCGAGAATAATCAGTCCGTGTATTTTCTAGGTTCTTCAATGGATTCTAAAGGAATAACACTCTCTCTCACGGTCCATTCGGTAAAGCCCATTACCCCAGGTGGAAGAATATTGAAGCTTGACGACCCACTTGTACAATGGAGTTGGAAATCTTCCACCAGCTTACGGGTGCAAGACAACTTTACTTGCCCTGAAAACCAAGGATGTCCTATAGTGAACATTACTTTTCACCAGATGTGAACATTTGAAACCAGTTGAGACAATGGCAGGACGATTATATGTCCAACCTATGCAGGACACAAATTGGATTAAATTACAGAACCAGACTGCTATTAGATGCTGCAACTTACCGAATAGTTGCATGAGTGACTGTACAACATAGACTTGATTGCTGCATGAATCAAACAGACATTTTCAATGCAAGTATTACTTGATTGACATAGACACGTTATTCTGCATGAATGCTACTGCAATAACTAATAGAACTACTTGGGCAGATCACATTACAGTGTTGAAAATCATCCTGTAATTAGCAATGATAGTATAGTTAAGGTTCCATCCACATGTACATCAGTAAGCCTTGCGATATCAGAAAAATGTAATCCATTTTAACATAACGTTTATGTTTAGTAGAAAATGCAAATAAAAGAGCTTGGTATGATACGCTATTAGATGGAGCAGGGGCAGGCATGGGAATTTTAAATAGTGTTGATATAGAAACACTGACTAACAGACTTCAGGCAGTAGGAATTGATGTATTTAGCTTAATTAACTTACAAGCTCAATGGATGCCAACTGTTTTCTTACCCCAAAGTTTAACTTTGAATTATGATTTTGAGTTCTTGCAGTTATTTAATGCTTCACAGGTATGGGGAATGGGAGTAGCAGAAAATATTTCGCGATTTATTGATTGGACAGAATGCACAATGCGACATATGTATTCTATAATGCAAAGAAATAAGGCCCAGAGTGATTTAATGAGTAATAATGAATATGTGTGGAGGACCGTGTTCAAATCATGGATTCCTAGTAATCATTGGATTGTAATGTCATCCACCACAGTAAAATGCACAGATAAATGGTCCCCCATTATTTGATCCTGAGTTTTGGTTACCACATTTTAACGGAGATTATATAGATAGTCAGAACACCACCCATGACTTAAGTCTGTGTTCAAAAACAGCTGATGGAATACTATGTGGACAGCATTCCAGACTTTATGAACCTTGTTTACTGGAGCATTCGATAAATTTGTGTCAATGGACAATTTTACCCATAACCTTTACCATGTTTACAGAAATAGGACCCCAGTATGTTTGTATAGTAACTAATCAGGAGAATACTGTTAGGATGTATAACTTAACTCGTCCCTTTTCAGGTTGTTTAAGAAATGTGACTCATTTGTGGTGGAAAATACTACTTACACCTTTGTCCCTGATAATGAGCAGAAGCTTATTTTGTATTGGCAGCCCAATATTTTAGATCAATCAAGATTGAGTATCTCATTAAATAAAATTAAACAGATAATTCAGAAACAGATCTAATGCAGGCTCATTTGGCAATAAGAAATAAATCATTAGTGCAAAGTCAGGTGCAAACTACGATAGTTAAAAATAAAATGATTGATTTAAGTTCCAAGATTCAACAAGAGACTACTCATTATTGGTGGGATATTTTTACAGAATGGTCTCCATCAGCTACAAAAGTGTTAAATATTCTGATACATCCTATCATAATCATTGCTGTAGTGACAATTATCTTGCTTATTTGGACTTGTTACTTATCATGTTATATTCGTAGTAATTTTGCTATGGTACCAATATCATACAAATTGTATTCACAATCAAAGGACCGAATGTAGTGATAGTATAATATGTTGATTATTGTCACTCCATTTTGTATGCTATTTCATGTAATGTATGTCATTTTATACTCCATTTTGTATTGTGTGACTCCATTTTACATGCTGCTTCATTTAATTGGTGTTTTGCTCTTTAGATAGCCTCATTATTATGTTTTGCTTCAGACAGTGTATTTTGCTAACTTGAAGGTTGCATATTATCAGGCAACCTGTTTTGTAGTTTTGTTTAAACATCTGCTTAGCTCATAGTGTTCTAGGCACCCGGCCAGTGTTTGGAGCACAGTGACCTAGCAGGTGTAGGGAATTCTGAGCAGTCCTTATGGTGTGAATTTGCAGCATCCTGGGAGCCCGGCCAGCTTCTAGAATGTGGCGAGACAACACTATGAAGGCTGCACGGTTATTTTTAGCATAGAATAAGATATAAATGTAGCTTTCTCAATGCCTGGTTAGAAGCCTTACCTGCAGGGTGGACGCATCGCTGTGGGACCAATTCCCGGTTCGTGAGACTCCTAGCCAGGCTGACAAGGGGGTTTCCCAGCCATTGGAACAGGCTTGGATGTAGCTTTTGGAATCGGTGATGTATAACCTTTTGTATTATATTTTGCTATAATAAAGCTTTGGCTTGCTGTACTTATTGTAACCTTTTATATTATATTTTGCTATAATAAAGCTTTGGCTTGCTATACTTATTGTACTGTTATTGTGTGTATGTGAGTGTGAATGGCAAATAGCTGCTTGGTTTGAGTTGGCAGAACAACGATGGGGACGTTGCCACACTGGGGTGGGCTCCACCGTGGCACAGAGACGTTGGGGTCAACCGTTCAGCGGCGAGTTGGGCACCCGTCGGCCCTACAATGTCCTGCGCTGGGGTGGGCTCCCAGCGTGGCACTCCTACAGGGGACAGTGCAGCCGCCGGGATTGGGCACCCCGTCGGCCTATGATTAGTTGCCACGCTGGGGTGCGTGCACAGCGTGGCATTTCTATAGCGTTTGGGGGCGGAGGCGCAGCACGGCCGGCGGGGATTGGGCACCCTGTCGGCTATACAGTGCGTGCGTCTTGAGGCGCGCTGCGCACTCTGCGGGCGTCTGTGGGGGCACGTGAGCAGCCTTATCTTGATCGCTGCTCACTCAGCGTAGCTCCCCTTTCAACTGTATGCCACTGCATTTTGGGCGTGTCATAGACAGCTCCAAAATGCATTGGCTTACAGAGGTCGCGCCTGCCAGCACACTAACTGAATTGGAGGAGGAGGTGACACACCTCTGAAATCTCTGATGATGGCACTATGTTTCTTGCACATGCGTGCAAGCAAACATAAAAATGACTGTGTTACGAGCATGTGTTGCACAGTTTCTACATACACTCGTAACTTTGTCACTTTTTCATATTTTCACTCCGTATTTTCAACATTGCCATTTCTTCACACCTCCTCTTGAACAGTACAACTGTCACTTTTCACATCCTGTCCGAAATGTGTTTTTGCACCTGTGGCACTGAATGGCACACTCACTGCACGACATCACCTTTTGGGATTGAGTAACAAAATGATACTGCCACTGTTCATGAGGTGGGGTTCCAAAAAGCCCATGCTGAAAATTTGGAGTGAAAATACCAACAAATGCCTGGGGTGTCAGGGTTTCCAACAGTAACACCCCACTCTGTACAGATTGACAAGCGTCAGGGGTGTGGCTTGGGGTCATTCGTCATAATGCTCACACCATTCCACCCCCACTCCCACCCTGCAGCCACTGACAGGCACTGAGGTATGCCTTGGGGTCTTCGGCCCTAATGTTCACCCCATTCTCCTATACTGCACCCATCTCAGCTTATTTCCTTATGGAATGGGGTGAGCATAAAGGCCGAAGACCCCAAGGCACACTGCGACATCTGTCAGTGTCTGCAGGGTGGGGTGAGGTGGAATGGCATGACCACTATGGCCGAAGACCCAAAGGCACACCCCAGCACCTGTCAGTCTCTGCAGGGTGGGGGTGAGGGTCGGTGTTAGTTCAATACTCCACTGCCATTCCTATTATGCATCTAACTCCTGTAGTGCCAATGCCAATACCAGCAAGCAAACATTCAGCATGGACAAATGCTTGTTAGAAGTTAGGATTCTGGATCTGCAATTCTGAAAATCCTGACACCAGATCAAAATCCAATTCTGTTAATCATACTACATACAGTGCTTTACAACTGAGAACTAGTCCCCACTTCTTCAAACATTCTCAGATATTGTTGTAAATGGATAATACCAAGAAACATCTGTCTGAGCCTACTTTTATTATGAGTTACCTTCATGTGGATTTTCACTGTGTTTAATTTAGGCCTTTTACGAGGACATCCCTGTTATAAGAACATGTGTGCTCAGTATTTAGTGTGTTCTTAGAAAAGGCTTCCACAGTCTGTGTAGATAATAGGGATTTGTGAGGCAACTTGACACAGACACGCATAAATATTTATTGTTATGCTGTTTTATCTCAAGCAATACTGTACTCATTTTTGTAAGCTATAACCTACAACAGGCCATGAATATACCAGGCATTAATGCATCCCCAAGTGCCTTGTGTGGCATGAGGGCACAGCCCGACTATCCTACAACCAACCGGGGCATGCATTAATGCTTATTGTAACATGGCATACCAGAGAGCAGTGAAATTGAGCAGCCGCATTGGCTGAAGTAGCACAGGTGACACAAACTGAGCGGTTATTAACCCACAGTTAACGCCGCCTCAGGTTAGTACCAACTGCCCACCGCTGCAGCAGGGAGCGCCCACCTGGTCACCACCCCCTGAGGCCACCCACGGCGCCAAGAGCCGCAGCCCCCACTGACTCATTACTGAAAAGTGTTCCATGTAAATTATTAAAGCTACGCATACCTAAAGAAAAATGGGCGCGAGGCAGTGTACAGGTGGAGGGCGATGAACCCAGGCAGTGTAGAACTGGAGAGCAGTGGGGCTGCTGTTTCTAATAGGGGGCGGTCACAGCCAGGCCCCCTTCATGCAGCAAAACCCTTGCCACTCTCCAAACTGTCTCTGTCTCCCCGTAGGGTCTCCGGCACCGAGGGACACACACTGGTAACATAGGCTCGTCACCGCCGCAACGAGCCTATATTACAAGTGCATTAATCACCTCCAGCGTCGGGCTCTCACAGTGATTAATGCCCGCTGAGCAGTTGAACCCTTGGGCTTCTGCCTCGGGCACCAACCTCTAGCGGCATTAATCCACCGCCAGAGCCTCTCTGCTGGTGATTAATGCTTATATATACCCATGGGCCAGGAGTGGGTCATTGCACTTGTAAAATGAACCCCTTTTCCAATCAAAATAAAATTCAGAAACAGTTTAAAATTCATGAAAATTTTATTTTATTCCTCCCTCAGACAGTAGTTCGACCTCCAAATTATTGCTCATGTAAATAATTTTCAGACTCATTTTTTCTTCTCTTCGTGGTGATTATAAATGTGCAATGTGTTTTACAATACACGGAGTACTTCTTGATAAAAATCAACCGCAACTATTTCATGACTAACGTCAATCACCACTAAACTTGCCACTCGCATCTCTATTTCTTTTGTATCTCTCCCACCCCTGCTACCTCTCCACAAATCACACTGCCCGTTTAAGTTTCTTTTTTAACATTCATATTTTTTACCTTAATTTGTCCATCCCACCCTAGCTTGCACCATCGACGTAATTTTATTCTCGTTTCCCAACCCTGGCCTGAGCACATCACTGCGCGCTGCTGGTGTTATGTACAGTCGGACTGCGGGATGCCTTGAGGTTAGACTGCAGTCAGTAGTTGTTGCCAGCTGCTGCTCGCTACAGGCATGAAGTTTTCTTAACACCCCCGGAGTTCATTAAATGACTTGTGTTTAGAAAGAAAATCACATGCAAGCATTTCTTGCACAACTTTTTGCTCGGACCCTCCCAAACTGAAAAATAAATCAAAAATCGTGTACAGACGAATCAGATAGGCGAACACGTTAGCACTTAAGCATACAAAAACCAATGGGGCAGGGTAGGTTTTACAATGTAGAGTAAGAGACGAACAAGCGAACGTCTCAATGCTACTTATGTAAAACCTACTGAACGCTTGCCTGATGGCCACAAGATAATGAGCATGGTGAGCCCTAGGATACCAGTTTGTAGACGATTCATATCAAGTATGCGTATACTGGGGGATTAATCAATTGCCACGGCAGACCCAGTCAACCAATGGGGTTGCACATTTTATGCAACCCATTTTATAATCTTTACTAAAATACTTTACTAAAGTGGTGGGGGCTGAAACAATCACGGGATTTAAGAATGCATGGGATAGACATAAAGGAATTCTGGAGGTCAGGGGGTAAGGTGCAACAGACTTCTAGGAAAACAAACTGAACTTACAAGCTCAAATGGGCAGACTGGGTGGGCCGTAGGCCCTTATCTGCCAACACTGTCTATGTATCTATGTATGTATCTACTACTGTGCTTCTTTGTTCATGAATGACGCATTTCTACTGTTCTTTACCAAAGTGTTACTCCCTATCTAATTCATGAATGGCTGTTGCCTAACAAAATGTTTTTACTACTGTTACACATCGTGCAGTATGGGCCTCTGCTTGTACCCCTCATTCATGCCTGAAAATAAGCCTTTTATGTCTAGTGCATCATGTAGCCCATACACAAAAATTAAATAACTAAATAAATAAATTGTTGCTGCATATAGTTTACAAAGCAAACCTTTTTGAAGCAATGAATTAAGATAATCGGCAGTGTGGGTAAGGGGAAACTCTAAGCTAATAATTATATTCATTTAGCTGGTATAAAAGAAGCATTGGTAAGACATTATGGGAGGGGGATCTTGGTTGCAAAAATAAGCGGAACTGCAGTCGGGATCCTAAACCTTGTCTATCTTTCATAAGGTGGTGGGGGTGAGAACCCATTGACCATGTGACTGGGCTAGTACACCAATGCGTGAAATCTGAACTTGAAGATATGAGAGAGTCATGTAATGAAGTTATCCCTTGTATATACCATTTGAAATAACTGCAGCTGTTGTTACTGTATAATTAAGCAATGAGGCACGACAAGGTGTGCTATATCATGAGATATCGTCACGCCTTGGGTGGTTGGGTGGCCGAGTGCATCCGTCCAACCACCAAAGAAGTGACGATATCCCATGATAAACCACACCCTGGAGTGATTTATTGCTATTATGAAGTGAGTTTCAAGTTTGTTAAATAAAAAAAAAGGTTTTAAAATGTTTTATGAATGAGTTTTTGAATGGTGTAGGAGTACATTTTGGAAAAATAGTTCTCATGTTCTCATGCAGTAGACAGCAAAGAGGCTGGTGGCACCGGAACTTTCTGAAGCCGTGATGATGTAGCCCGATATCATCACGGCTTCAAAGAGCTCTCAGCCAATCAGATTCCTCTATTTATGATCCTCAGTTCATAATTAGATTTTTATTACTTATGTACTGTGTTGGTTCACACTCAATGAAATGCAAGTAACAATTTTTTTTTTTTTTTTGCAGAATCCAGCCCGTGCCTAACCCTTATGGCAGCTCAGTTTATACTTTGTTTCTTCAATTCCTTGCACAGTGTGGTTCAGCCTGACTTTGCAACGCTATGGCATGTCCATCCCAACTGACGAAGTAACTCATCGAAGACAACTGCATAAAACAACCCCACTGTGGAGTACATGCTGTCTTGCCATGCTCTCCACACTTACTGCCCAGCTGTGGAGGATGCATCCCTCTTTGTCTGACTCAAGACTTCGTGGACTCATCGGAGGCACCTGCCAAAAAAGGGCTTCTCAAACCAAAGAGAAGCACAGAAGATCAAGGGACAGCAGATCAGGGCTGCAGCTGTGATACATGTGGCGTGGGGAAAAGTAGCCCTGAAGCTCTAGTGGGAAGTGGCACTAATGGGATTGTGTAGGATGTGGCAGCGGTGGAAATATGTAGGATTTTGCTGTGATGAGTATCCCTCTCCACTCAAAGCAGTGCCCACCCGCCACAACCCTCTGCTTCCTGCCCACAAGCCAGTTCCCAATCTACCTAGGACACACCTGCATGGACTTGTAGTGGCATGCTCATGAGTGCATACACTTGGGGCCTGCCTGCACTCCTCATCTCTAAAGGAAGAGATGAAAAACAGGAAAACCCTGGGTTAAAGCAGTATCCTCAGACCCCAAACATTCGCCATTGGGGGGACTAGATTCTGTCCCTGAAGAAGGTATGCCTGACAGCCCCCACCACTGGAGGGAGAAGCCATGGGGGGGGTCTTGAAATTAAAAAGGGTTTTCAGGTTGGGAGGTGGCGGAAGGATGAAAGGTGTTCATGTCTGGCAGTGTTTAGTGGGAGCGTAAAACAAAACAAGTGCATCTCAAACCCTTCACTGTGATAAACAATAAAATCAGGAAGTACAATGTGAATAAATATAGGGAATACAATTAGTCACAAATTTGAAATGCAAATAGAATAAAATACATGAAAAAGCGTACATTGTATATACTGTGCAGTATATACAATCGTGGAGTGGAGTGGACAGTGGGTATGAGACTGCTATAAAGGCAGCCGCTGACCTACATTACTAGACAGAGGACAAGGTGTGACTACGGTGACCTTAGATGTGTGGACAGAAGACTGGAGGGGAGGGAAAGGAGTATCTGGTTCCCCTCACAAAATAAGAATCCAGACAGGTCCAGTGGTGGTGGCACGATGATAGCAGTACAGCGCAGTGGTTTAAGGCTCTGAGCTACAAACCTGGAGACCTGGGTTTGAATCCTACATCCCACACTTGCATACTGTGTGAACCTGAGCAAGTCACTTAACTTTCCTGTGCTCCCAGGTCGCACCTGTAAATAAGCTCTCAGCTTAGTGTGTCTCTCCTGGTTAAAAACAAACAAGCAAAAAAATAAATAAATATCATGGAACGGGAAAATTGTTAAACCAGGAAAGGCACACTAAGACGAAGTTTGTTTCCAGGTGCAACCTGGGAGCACAAGGCAGTTAAGTGACTTGCTCAGGGTCATACAGTATGCAAGTGGGAGCTATGGGATTCAAATCCAAGTCTCCAGGTTTGCAGCTCAGTGCTCTTAACCACTATGCTATACTGTCTCCAGATTGTGCTGCGGTCTGGGAGACTGAGATTCATATGCAAGCCTGAGAGTACAACTCTGGGCCCCAAGCATGTCATGGAGGTGTGGGGAACCACCTCTGGGAGACGGAGATCATGGGCCACTCTGGAATTCATGCACCTCCCTACTAGCCAATCAAGGAGTGGCACTGGTGTAGGAAGGGTAGACAACAGCAACTGAAATCCAAAGGCATGCTGTCCTCTTGCTCTCAAATATCCAAAGGCGTCCCACAAGCATCCGTACTTACATACATACATAGACAGTGTCGGCAGATAAGGGCCTATGGCCCACCTAGTCTGCCTATTTGAGTTTGTAACTTCAGTTTATGCTTTCCTAGAACTCTGTTGCCCCTTACCCCTGACCTCCAGAATTCATTTATGTCTCTCCTATGCATTCTTAAATCCCGTGATTGTTTCAGCTCCCACCACTTCCTCAGGCAGGGTGTTCCACTTGTTCACCACCCGTTCTGTGAAGACATTCTTCCTTACATTTGCTCTGAATCATCCTCCCTCCAACTTCATCCCATGTCCTCTAGTCCTGGAACATCTTTTTTGCTTACAAATAGTGTATTCTTGCACTCTGTTCCTCCCTGTAAGATACTTGTATGTCTCTATCATGTCCCCTCTCTCCCTCCTCTCCTCCAGGGAGTACATATTCAGTTCCTTCAAACTGTCCTCATAGGACTTGTGATGCAATCCATGTACCATCTTTGTTGCCCTCCTCTGAACCTTCTCAACCCTGTCTATGCCCTTACGTAGGTAAGGTCTCCAGAACTGTACACTGTACTCCAGGTGGGGCCTCACTAGTGTCTTGTATAGTGGAATCATGACCTTCCTTTTCCTGCTGGTGATGCCCCTGCCTATGTATCCCAGCATCCTATTTGCTTTTACCTGCTGCCTTGTCACACTGTTTCCCTACCTTGAGGTCATCAGAGATGATAACCCCAAGATCCCTTTCCTGCTTGGTGCATGCTATATCCTCACCCCCTAACTAATATATTGTGCCAGGGTTTTTGTGCCCCATATGCATTATCTTGCACTTCTTTGCATTGAATTTCAACTGCCAAACCCCTGACCATTCTTCAAGTTTCTGCAGGTCCCTTCTCATTCTGTCTACACCCTCCGGTGTGTCTACTCTGTTACAGAGCTTTGTGTCATCAGTGAACAGTGAAATTCTGCCTTCTAGGTCCTGCGCAATGTCACTGATGAAGAAATTGAATAGGACCGGACCCAGCACTGATCCCTGTGGTACCCCACTGGTCACTCTTCCCTCTGTGAGTGACAGCCATTACCACCACCCTCTGTGTCCTGCCGCCCAGCCAGTTACCTACCCACCACCTACTGTCCTGCCACACCCATATTCCTAGTTTGTGTAATAGTCTTCTATGTGGCACAGTGTTAAAGGCCTTGCTGAAGTCCAGATAGGCCATGTCCACTGCCCTCCCCTGATCCACCTCCCTAGTCACCCAGTCAAAAAATTCAACGAGGCTGGTCTGACATCACCTCCCCTTGGTGAAACCATGCTGCCTTGGATCCTGCAGTCCATTGACAACCAGATGTTCCACCAATCTTTCCTTCAGTAGTGCTTCCTTGATCTTCCCTACTACCGAGGTGAGGCTGATGGGTCTGTAGTTCCTCACTTCCTGTTTGTTCCCACTTTTGTATAAGGGGACTACATCTGCTGTCCTCCAGTCTTTGGGTACCTCCCCTGTTTCTGGTGATTGGCTAAACAGGATTGCCAGAGGTTCAGCCACCACCTCTCTTAGTTCTTTAAGGACTCTGGGGTGCACCCCATCTGGCCCCATTGCTTTATCAACTCTTATTACTTCCAGTTCCTTCAGGACTCTTTCTCGTGTAAAGGGACTTATGTCTATTTCTACACCATTCTCACCCTTGTACTCCCTTCAGACCAATTACCCTCCTCTTCCTCATTAAAGACTGAGCAGAAATACCTGCTCAGTATGTCAGCTTTACTGTTGTCATGCTCCACGCGGCCCACATCCTCCCCCTTCAGTCTCACTATCCCTCCCTTTGCCTTTCTTCTTTCACTTATGTACCTGTAAAAGGTTTTGTCCCCTCTACCCACTGATTTTGCAATGTGCTCTTCTGTCTGAGCTTTGGCTTCCCTTACTGACCTCCCTGCCTCTCTTTGCTTCTCCTGGTACTTCTCCTTATCCCCTTCTGCTTGTGTCTTTTTGTATTGCCTGAATGCAGTCTTTTTGGCTTTCACTTTCTTTGCTACCTCTTTGAAAAACCATAATGGCCTCCTCTTCCTTTTCCTCTTGCTAACCTGCTTAATGCATAATTATGTTGCTCTTGTAATCACCATTTTAAATACTGCCCACTGTTCCTCAGCCCCTGATTCCTGCCCTATTTCCCTTAATGCCTCTTTCAAGTATCTCCCCATTTTCCCAAAGTCTTCCCTCCTAAAATCCAGGATATGTGTTTTTGTGTGGTTTGGTTCTGCTCTTTCTGTGATTTCAAACCACAATGACTGGTGGTCACTGTTCCCCAGGTGCTCCCCCACTGTTACCCCCATCACACTGTCCCTGTTTGTGAGCACAAGGTCAGTATTGCCTTCTGCCGAGTTGGTTCCATGACCAGTTGCTTGAGGAAGGCACCCTGAAGGAGTCCAGGATAAATCTGCTCCTAGTTGATGCTGCTGCTGGGATGCTCCAGTCCACATCTGGAATATTGAAGTCTCCAACCAGTACTACCTCACCCTAGGCTAGGCGCTGTCTCTCAGGGTCGAGATCTTCCAAATCCCATCCCATGTTCTCCTGAATGTGCCTCATGATCTCGGAAAAGGAGGGCTCATCCGGAGGTGACCTGAGCAGGTCTTGTGGGTCAGGTGATGGGATGATGATTGGAGAAGGAGACCTGGAGGTATCTGAAGTGTCAGGTCTAGAATCATCCCCTGACAGTCCTAAGTGACCCAGATGTCAATGGACCATTGACGTCTGGGTCACTTGGGATTGGGAGACCCTGAGGGAGATCTTGAAGGGGGCCTTCTCCGTTCTTTGGATCTTCCCCTAGGAGGTGGCGTGTGCTCCTTGGGGGTCGGTGGTCTTCCTGCTGGCCCCTGTGGTGGAGGAGGGAGAGTAGAAGGTGAAGGAGTGGGAGGAGGAGGTTTGACTGGGATCACATCCTTCTTTATTGTGTCCCACCAGAAGGTAAAGAGATCTTTGACCTCTTGCATGTTCATATCGGATGATGGACCTGGCGCCGGTGGTCTGTCGCCGGAATCGGGCGTCGGGTCCGAGGGCGTCTCCGGGATTGGTGAAGGCTCCTTTAGAAGCCCAACATCCTCATTGTTGCCTGCCTGGTCATCAGGCAACGTCAGGTCCTCCTCTGTAGAGTCCCAGTGACCGGTGTCCACCGGTGATGGGGAAGCAGTCTTTAGCTCTGGCAAACGTCTCACTGATGTCAGGTGCTTAGCCGACGTCGGGTGCTTAGCCGACATCTAGTCCGATGGGCGTTTGTCTGATGAAGGGTCAGAAGCCTGCTTTGGGTCCGTTGTCCATTTTAGGGACATCACGTCCTTAGTCTTTCTGAGAGGGGAATCCAGACCCCTGGGAGGCTGGGAGACCGATCTGGTGTTGGGGTCCCGGCATCTCTCTGAAGAAGCTTTGGAAGAAGACTTGGACTGGTGACCATCTGAAGACTTCGATGAGGCCCAGGAAGGTGTTGAGGAAGCCGAATGCCTGGAAGTCTTGCTGGGATGCAAAAAAGCCGAAGTGCTGCCTGAAGACTTGACCTTTACTGGAGGGGGCTGAGAGTGAGCCCTGGAGGGAGAGCAGTCTGAGCGCGTGGAGCCTGAGCTGGTGCACGAGTCCGAGGCCTGGTTAGGGGATCTGGACCTGGCCTTCTCCTGATGCTTGTCCCGGTGTTTGTGAGACTTAGCAGTAGACTCACCTCTGGAGGCAGGGTCTTTGTCCATGCTTTTTAACTTTTCTTCCAAGAGGAACCCCTGAAGTGTCTTCTAGCGGTGGATCCTGGTGCGACTATTGAACCCTTGACAAAAGGAGCAGGCCTTGGTGTCATGTTCCTGGCCTAAGCACCGCAGGCAGGATGAATGAGGATCCTTGAAAGGGATCTGTTTGCCACAGGCACACTTGGAAGGATGTCTTTCTGAAGGAGTTGGAGATGCCGACATTTAGTGGTAAACTGGAAAGTTCCAGTCGTCGTACGCTAGAGTGGGACCATGAGGCAGATGCTGGTGAGTCACAGTGGGAAAAGAACTGGGGACTCCGGAGGTCCTCCCCCTTCCATATGATGCCTGACATCGGGGGTGGTCCCCGCTGGACACCGCTAGCTAGAAAATCTCCGTGGGGCCCTGGTGCCCACCGGCCCCAGTCCCAATGGTGCAACCTGCCACAAGAGCTGTTTCTCGAAGTAAGATAGGAAGATGTGGTGTCCTGGGGCGGAGAAGAGGTATTTACTACCAGGGTGGATGGGAGGAGCCATCTTGAAGATTTTCCGGTGAATTTAAAGAGGAAAGGAACATGCCAGAGAGTGTGGATGAACAACATATCCACGCTCCTAGAAAAGTATTTTCCTGAAATGGAAGGGATATGCCAGAATGACAAAGAAACTGAGGAAGATGGGAGAAAGGAAGAGGAGGAGAGGACGGAGGGCAACTGCCTACTTCCACCCCCACAGGGATGGAGCTTTAGAGCTCTGAAGAAGGAGTTCCCTCCCTCCTGACCACTCTCCCCAGAAAAATCATCCACTACGTGCCCGTTTACCCCACCCCTGACTAAAGAAAGGAGTGGGGGCAAGGATGGGCACAGAAAGGGGGGGGACTCAAAGACTGAGGCCCCACTTTTGTTCACTACTTACACTAATAATCTGGCTGGTGATATCACAGATGTAAAATTACACTGCTACAAAGATGATATAGTAGTATATGTAACCAAACCCAACTTGAAGGAAGCTGTACACAGCTTACAGGCCACCTCCAATGCTCTCCAGTTGAAATGATGTGCCTCCAAACTCCTCCTTAATGCTGAAAAAACGAAATATATGATTTGTGCCCCTAACTATGAAGGGTCAACTGATCCTTCCACCCTGGCATTCTGCGCATCACCAGAAAACTGGTGATGTCAAAAACTGCGCTGATATAAATATACCAACTCTAAAACTACGCACGCTGTAATGTCAGCATGGTTTTTGACCATGTGTTTCCTCCTTCACTGTTGACCGGATACCAGCATTCTTACACTACTAGGTGACAGGCTGGAAATAGAAACTTTCAAATGTCTAATAATATGGCTAGATAATAAACTCTCGTTTAACGGCTATATTGACAAGCCATGTAAGAAACTGAAGCCAAGGCTGTTTTTAACTATAGAAATACATTCAGCTTACCCCTAGAAGCTCACAGAACCAGTCAGAGCTATGTTCCTACGTCTGCTTGACTATGCGGACTTCATATACAAAGGTGCTGCCTCTGGACAACTTGCAGAACCGGACGGTCTGTATCGTAGGGCACTTAGTCTCATTACTGGGTTGCCTGCAACAACCCATTAGTGCATGCTCTGTACATGCATTGGTTGGCCCTCCCTCACTGCTAGGTGCCTCAAAAATCTTTATGTGTGGACCTATAAATCTATTAGGTGTGAAGTACCCCAATATCATTAAGCTGTTACATAGAGCATCGAGTCTGTGTAATCTGAGATTGGGCAATCATATTTTGCTTGAAATGCCAAGAGCTGCAACCAACTATGGGAAAATGGCCTTCAGAGGGCTTTCCCCAACTTATTGGAACAAACTGCAAGCCTGTTTAAAACTACCCTCTATTGTAAGCTCAGGCACCTTCAGATCTATGATGGACCCCTGTGTACTGATAACTGTACTTGCTCTTAATATCTGCTGGTTCTCACCACTGCTAATGCTTGCTGTGAATGATTTTTGAATTTTTTTATTTGCTGTTTTCTGTAACTGTATCCCTATTACAACCTAGCTGAATATTGGGTTTTTATATTTTATTTTATATATTTTATTGGGTTCACCACAACATAACCCAGATAGACCATCTTAGGGTAGCTGGTTCATTCCACTGGGGTGTCAAACAGATGAGGCACACTGATGAGTCCTGGTGGGACAAAACCCGTGCATGTGGCTTTCTGTTAGCACCCTTTGCAGACTGTGTGAGAGACCTTTTGGTACCATGCATTTATACTTAAAGTTGAACCAGCATAATATACTGTGGTGATTTGTATATACAGCCCATGATGCTTTGCATTATAGGGGGTGTGTGTGACTTTGTATTTCTTCTAGCTGAATATAAACTATTGTAATTTCTACTATTTTTTCCTACACTCTGTATACTTGTCACCACTGTTGATTTCTCCTGTACTGTCCTGTCCTAACCTGGACCTCCTTGCAAATGAGTTTTGCTCAGTGGAGCTCTTCCTGGTAAAACAAATGAAATGTCAGCAGGTAAAATCATTTTTTTTTACTCTTTGGTAACCGGGTAAGGCCCACTAGGCACAAGTGCCTGTTTTCAGGGGTGCTCTGGGGGTTAAGTGACTTGCTCAGAGCCACACAGTACACAAGTGGAGGTTGTGGGAATCCAACCCAGGTCTGCTGTATATACCAAGCTCATTACTCTAACCTCTAGGCTATACTGCCAGCCATCATTTATTCATCATCCTGAACAGAGAAAGGACTAAGCCATAGCAACCCCATATTTATAACATTGGGGATGGGGCAAAGGGACAAAAAACCGGGTGGGGACATTTGTTTACCAGGTCTGCAGTATCAAATAGCTAAAAAAAATATGATTAAATAAAATTGCTGAAGAAAGGAGTTGAAATCAAACAATGCAACACACTGCTTCCAGGTTTTGAAAAAGAGGAAGAGAAGGGTGTGTATGATCTCTTGTTCACCGAACCAAAGCTGAGAAGCAAGCGTTAACTGAACACCACAGTCAGCTGAATAGTTCTGCAATGGCATTACTGGAACTTAGAAGTTTAGACCTTATATGGTAGTATCTGTATGAGAGGGGGGGCGGGGCAATAGCTGGATATCTGACTTGAATGACTCAGCTTTGCTTTGGGAGGGCCAAGGGCCTTTCACAACTTTTCGCTTATAAGGTTAAAGCTGCACAGCTACTTCCCTTTTGCCTAATTTAGTCTGGACAGGAAAACATAATGTCTTACTAAGATGAACTCCTTCTCCTACTGAGATGTAAACATTTGATTGGCAAATTAGTGTTGCTTAAATACCTCTCTGTAAATGAGTTCTTTCCGAGGCTGTTCTCTGAGTTTTTAAACAGCTTCCTCTAACAGCGGCCAATGGTTACAAAATATAACCAGAACTGACAGTTGATCCCAAACACTGGAAGAGGTTTGTTTATTACATGCCACTCTATTAAATGCCTGAGTATATAATATACCCTTATAAAAGTTGTGTGTGGGTCGTAAGTTAAAAGATAATTAACCCCATTCTACAGGATATAATACAGGGTTCAGGTGCATCTCAACGGTCCCTGAATTTCAGGGATGGCGTAGATCTTTGCCTCAAGACTTTTGTCTTTTCCTCCTAAATCTGGCATTTCTGTCACTGAAGAGAAGGCATCGGGAGCCTAATATAATGCCAGACATAAATGTTACAGCCTTGTTCTGTGTCACAAAATGCTTTCTGCACTAAACCCCTTACTGTCACAGCTCCTTGAGCTGGTATTACCAGTTTTCAGCTGTGTCCCAGATTTTGGTAATTTGTCCCTGATTTTGTTAAGCCTTTATCCAGATGTGTATGGCAACAGGTTAAGCGGTATGCAGAGAGTGTGTGTGTATGTGTGGGGGGGGGGGTATGCAGTGTGTGTGTGTGTGTGGGGGTGAGGGGGGGTTATGGGTTTGTTTTGTGATCACAGCGACTGTAGTTTCTTCAGTTTATGTTCTACAGCTGCATTAGGCAAGGGCAAAGGCAGCTTATTTTACCCAGGATAGCTTAACTGAGATACAATATCTCATTTTCAGTGGGGTCCTGCTATTACTCAGTTTTTCAGCTGGGTGAAATGAAGCAATGGGAGGTCCGTTCAGGGGCACAGACAGTGAGAGTAAAGGGGTATTTTATTACTATTTTACATGAACTGACCCCCACTTTCTGATTTAAGAAATTAGTTTCCCACCCTGTACATTTACAGTATGTAGGTACATGTGCATAAAATTGGCAGAACCATGCTGTGCTAGCAGTCATGGACCAGACACACACTAAGTGGAGACAATAGGGGTGGGGGCAGAAAAGAGTGTCAGTATCAGTTGTAAACACTGCAGGAGACAGGTTCAGGAGATGCTCAATGGTTGGCCAGAAGGTCTGTGGCAAGGCGGGGGGGGGGGGATAATGCAGTAAATGGAAAGCATCTCAAGATTCCACGGCAGTATCAGGTGAAGAGACTCAGTGGCTCCCAGTGCATTTGAGACTTGGTTTAGAAGTGGGCTGGGGGTGATGATCCTGCAGATGGCATTAGCACCATTGAGAACACTCTCAGTCCGTATAATTATCTGGAATCCTGAGGGACCTTAGTTCATTGCTGCCACCTATTATCTTTGCATTCCCCTAACAGGTGGTCCTCCGACTGAAAATCTGCAAGTTTGCTCTGCCATTTCACTGTACTCTTTGTCAATGAATAAGAGTTACATTTTTGTAATGTGTGCTGTGCACGTGGGTTTAATTGACCTCCTAGTGTTCCTGGTAAATGACCAAAAGAATCTATGCAAAAGCCAGTGCCAGGCCAGACTGCCTTTTAACATTTTGGGGTCCCACCAAGATCTGAACTTAGGTCACTGGCTTTGGACAGAAGTACAGCAGTGAGTCATTAGACTGAAACTGAAGCTAGACTGAGCTGCTAACTCACTCTGCTAACAGAGCTGATATGTGTCTCACCAGAACAACCCTACTACAGTAAGTCAGAACTCTGTCTCATTTACAGTGGGGTCCAGCAGAGACCAAGTTTTATTGCTAAGAGAAACTGAAGTCTAGGGAACCATAATAGTATACTAGAGGTCACACAGTGAACTGGGATTTGAACCCAGGATCGCCCATTTTACAGTTTTGTGCTATAACCACTGCATTATGCTGCCTAACCAATACTGTACTATCATCTTATATTTGGAGGTTTCTTACCTACTGTCTCTTACTATTGGGAACACCAAGGTTACATATATAGAGCAACATTTTTTCCATGAAAAAAACATACAAAAACAGATTTCAACGTCTGCATTGGAAGGATCTGCTTGTTTCTGTGTATTTCTTTATTTGTTTGTTTGTTTTTGATACCAGACAAGACACACTATGCACACAGATGCCTATTTTCAGGCACGACCTGGGAGAATTACAGACTACCAGCAGGAAAAATATACAGCAAACAGTATACAGAAAAAGTGAACAGCGTCATCGGGGAGTTACAATTAATTGACATCATGAATAATGATACACATGGGCAGACTTGGTAGACCCTTGGTCTCCTTCTGCCATCTCTTTTTCTATGTTTCTAATAAACACTATAGCAAACAAAAAATACAGAAGTCAGTGCAGTCAAAAACTGTGCTTGCCAAAAAGGAAACACAGTACAGGACATAGGGAAAAAATATCAGTGATATCAGTTTTGCAGGTGCAGGTACAACAATGCAAAGTGCATGTGAAAATTGCTTGTATTCTCATGAGGAATTAACGTCTTTTCATGTGGGGAAAATCACCATTTGGCATAAAATTGAGAAGTGTTTTTTTTCCATACAAAAATTTCCATTTTTGCAAAATTTTGGCATTTCAAGGGAATAGTTTTTCACTGAAAACCCACAAGCCAGTTTTGCCCAGTCCTTAGTTAAAGATCCTTATTCTAAACATTCTGCCTGCTACTGTATTTAACGTGGCAGTTCACATTACACAAACCATTGCCAACGAACACTGTTTTTGAAAGGTGCCTCCTACTTGTTCCTGTCCTTGCATTCTTTTTTATATTCTAAAACTTTTTTAGCAAAAATAACATTTTCAAAATAAGCACTAGGATATGCAGCCCATACAGTGCTCATTCCTTCTGCTCTGCCTTTCTCCCCTCCCTCGCTTCAACAATGGACAGTCTGTATAAGGTGTAGCATTGGGAGCAATCACTTGTACATTATCAGTAGCTCAGCAGGTTGCACACTCACCTCCAATGCCAGAAAACTGGAAGGTTGTGGGTTCTAGCCCCCACTGGGAACTTAGGGCAAATCCCAGTATTGACACTGCAGCACGGGGGGCGGGGGGCGGGGGGACTGCAGCATTCATGAAGTGCCATCTTTTGGATGAGATGTTAAACAAAGGTCCCATCAGCCTGTTCTTATGGTTCTTCAGCTGTATGTTATGCATCCCCTGGCATTTCTCGAAGAGAATGAAGAATTTCCCCCGTGTCCTGGGCAGAGTTTCCCAATTTACTAAAAATACCACCAATAGCTTAACCTGATTCAAGATGTTAGTTGGCATCTGCATTCACCCTCCCCCACACTGGAACGTGGTTGAAAATCTGAAAAATTACTTAGCTCTCTTTCCCCAGTCAACAAAAACTAAATAAATAATATTGTGTACATGCTGGGAGGTAGTTTAGCCCAGTAGTTACAGCACAGAGCTGAGAACCGAGACCTGGGTTTGAATCCTACTGCTGATACTTACTGTGTGACCTCAAGCGAGTTACTTAACCTCACTGTGCTCTAACTCTCTCTCGTTTTGCTTAGCACTGCTACTGGGATTCCATATCCTATCTGGGGCAGGTTGTGTATCTTCACAAATGACAATAAGCTCTGTGGGAGGGTGGATGGTAATGAGGGAATCAGGAAAAATGCAGACAGACCTGCAAAGACTAGAGAGGTGATCTAAGGTTTGGCAGTTGAAATTCATTGCCAACAAATGCAAGGTGATGCATCTAGGGCAGTGGTGCACAACTTTTTTTGGAGGAAGGCCAGACTGAAATCTTGAGTCAAGGCCGCGAGCCACTGGCCAAAGGCCACAGTCAAACATCCCATGATGACACACTGGAACGGAAGTTTACAACAAGGTTACAACAAGTTTACAACACCTGAGATGCAAGTAGTTCTGCCACACGTTACACCACTAACATGGCAACCGACAGCATGTGGACTGCAATTCCACCTTTGGTGCCATTTTAACTCGATCATTAATTGATTAAAAGCAGGTGACTGTTTGGAGGAGGTCCAGAGGTAAAGCAATACAACTGGTGATAACATTACTCTCAAGGAACTGGAAGTGGAACATTAGGAGGAGTTGGACCTGGCCAGGGCAGTTCGGGGGGCAAAGTTGGGTGCCTCCCTGAAGTCTCCAGATCAGGTGTATCCAGCAAGGAGAGTTGACCGATTCTGGAAACAAAAGAAAAAATGGACCTCATTAAATTCCGGACTTTAATCTCTATAATAACCAATTTAACACATGTGTGTTACACCTGATAAAGTGCCCATGAAGAGTATATGTATGGATAAGAAGTATGCTTAACAATGAGAAATAAAAATTAAGTGGAAAAAAAAAAAGCAGGTGACTGAGGTAAGGAGCAATGTTACAGACTGGCAGACACTAACGTGGATACAGATTCGCCCGCCCAATACCATAACTACCTTTCTGATCAAGCCAAATCATTAGCAGCTTCCCCTGCACCCATCAGAGAAATAATATCAGAATTAATGTACCTTGTCTGTTAGATTAAGGAGCGAGTGCAGACTTAATCAAGAGTGAGTGCAGAACCATAAGTACTGTAACTGCCACATTCGAGAACTAATAAGGAGCCATGGCAAAGTGAGGTACTTAATTGTTTCTTACAAACAACAGTGCTCTGGAACGCTAATGATGTCATCATGTATAACTAATCTGCACTACTCCCATTCCCTTACGGAGAACTACTTGCAGTATATCACTCTTTACTGAGAGCTGACAGTCACAAGGACAGCATGGAGCCTGCAGGGAGTATTCAGTATTCAGTCACTAGGGAGTGCTGTTAGAATGTGTGCTGGCAGTGGAGAACTTGCAGACTCTTGCAAAGCACAGTGAGAAAGACAAAACTGTAAAATGGAAAAAAAACTGCCAACTGGTGTGGGTCACCAAGGGCCACAGATAACCTCCTTGGGGGCTGTTTGTGGCCCGTGGGTCATATGTTGTGCACCACTGATCTAGGGAATAAGAATCCCAGGACAAAGTACTGGATGAGTCGGGTAAGACTTAACATTATGGCTGAGGAACAGGACTTTGAGTTATCATTAGTGATTCCCTCAAACAATCTAGTTAGTGTAACAAGGCCTATAGCAATGCAAATAGGATGCTGGAATATATCAGGTGGAGTACCGATGAATTATCATTAGTGGTCCCTCAAACAATCTAGCCAGTGCAACGAGGCCTACAGTAAGGCAAATAGGATGCTGGACTGTATCAAGCAGAGTCCTGACAGCAGTAGAAAAGTGGTAATACTACCTCGTTGTTGATCCTTGGTGAGGCCACACCTGGAGTACAGTGCCCAGTTCTGGAGTCCTCCCCTCAGGAAAGATAAGGACAGGCTGGAGATGGTGCAGCTAAGGGTGACAAAGATGATTCGGGGCCAGCAGGGCAGGTCTTATGAGGATCGCCTCAAGGCACAGAACATTTACTCACTGGAGACAAGATGGGAGAGGGGAGATATGATACAGACCTTCAAGTTCCTGAAAGGAATAAACAAGGTGAACTTAGGGCATAACAGTCCAAGGTCATAAGGGCACTAGTGGAAACTGATAGGGGGAAGTTGAAAAGAGATGAGAGAAAGTGTTATTTTACAGAGAGGGTGGTGGAACCATAGAACAGACTACCAGCTGAGGGTGGTGGAACCATAGAACAGACTACCAGCTGAGTTGGTGGAACCATAGAACAGACTACCAGCTGAGGGTGGTGGAACCACAGAACAGACTACCAGCTGAGGTGGTGGAACCACAGAACAGAGTACCAGCTGAGGTGGTGGAACCATAGAACAAACTACCAGCTGAGGTGATGGAACCATAGAACAGACTACCAGCTGAGGTGGTGGAACCATAGAACAGATTACCAGCTGAGGTGGTGGAACCATAGAACAGACTACCAGCTGAGGTGGTGAAACCATAGACCAGACTACCAGCTGAGGTTGGTGGAACCATAGAACAGACTACCAGCTGAGGTGGTGGAACCACAGAACAGACTACAAGCTGAGGTGGTGCAACCATAGAACAGATTACCAGCTGAGGTGGTGGAACCATAGAACAGACTACCAGCTGAGGTTGGTGGAACCATAGAACAGACTACCAGCTGAGGTGGTGGAACCATAGAACAGACTACCAGCTGAGGTTGGTGGAACCATAGAACAGACTACCAGCTGAGGTGGTGGAACCATACAACAGACTACAAGCTGAGGTGGTGGAACCACAGAACAGACTACCAACTGAGGGTGGTGGAACCATAGAACAGACTACCAGCTGAGGTGGTGGAGCCATAGAACAGACTACCAGCTGAGGTGGTGGAACCATAGAACAGGCTACCAGCTGAGGTGGTGGAACCATTAAACAGACTACCAGCTGCGGTGGTGGAACCATAGAACAGACTACCAGTTAAGGTGGTGGGCACCAAAACCATTAATGGTTCAAAGCACGATTAGGACAATGTGATGGACATAGTGGTCACTCAGGGCAACAGTAACAGGTAGAGGAATAGGGGATAGATAGGGAGGGCTAGAACCCTGTATGAACAATAGGTCCTAGGGTTAAATAATGAACCATAGGCTACTGGATGGACCATCAATATTTATATGCCATCATTGTCTATATTTCTATGTACCCAGGACCAGCTGACTGGGATTTGGAGGAATTGGGCTCTCCTTTGTTTTTTTTATATTGTTGTACCTGCCATTGCTGGATGTCCTGCCTGAAAACTTTCTTTATTGTTGTAGTCTACTGCGTTGATGACTGATAGCTGTCCAGGATGTGCATCTTCTCAGCAGCTGTGTTATACCAGTGTAGCACCACTTTAACTGTTATCTCCTTCTTCTGGGCTACAGACCTTCTCCCTGGATCAAACTCATACCATCAACTAATTTTCTATCAACTGGACCAGCAGTCCTGCTCTAGTCTCTCATGTTCTGAGGCCTGCTATCCTTCGCCACTATGGGTGGCTGCATCTCCTCTTTTTGCCCTCAACTGCTATTAAAAGACCTGGAACTCTGATGCCCTATGCCCTCCATGCTGTGGTGCAACTCAACAAACTGTTGTGCCCTTCTGTTGGATCCAGTAGACTGTGTCTGATGGGATTTTCCTGCAACCAAACCACGTCCCTGTTATAGTCTCCCTTACCAGCCTTTGGTAAGAACATTTCAAGAGGGGCAGAAATCTGACGTGCTCCTGGTTGTTTTGACTGTGCATATTTTTCCATTTGGGCTATATTTCATTTGTACTGTTGCTTGGCCGAACATTTGCTCAATGTGCAGTTTATTGAACAGAAGTAGGTCACTGGGTTATTTCAGGAAGCTTTAATCCACTGGGATCAAACAGAATCAAATGGTTAACCTTGGCTATATAGCCAGGCATTTTCTATTCAAGCAATAAGGCATGACAAGGTGTACGTCGTGGTGGGATAACAGCACATATAGTGTGGGTTGAAGTACAAGGCTGAGGCCAGGGTGCTTCAGCCACCCAGCTGAATGCATGTCCCTTCCACGATCACTCTGAGTGCCTTATTGCTATTATAATATGGCTATAAAAAATTCAACATGATTTTATTGATTAAGCAATAAACAGATGCAAAACATCAGAAGGTTTAACTTTACTGCAATTCAATTTGGCCATGACATTGAGATAAAAGTAGTCCTTTGAGAACTAGTCCATCACTTTACATTGTTTGCATTTCCTTTTTTTTTTTTGCATTTAAAAAAAACGTAACAGAAGCAACAAATCTGAAGGCTTAACTGTATTGCAAATAAGTTTAGCCATACTATATAGAGATACTGTAGTCCCTTTTCATGTCTTGGACTGCCTTTTTTTTTTTTTTATAATACATTAAAAAGAAGCAAAAAAAAACAGAATGTCTAACTGCATTGTAACAAAATTTAAACAGATTTAATGACATTTACTGCACTCACTTGCAGAGCTACCTTGCATCATTTGTTTATTTATTACATTTTACTATTGGGGGTAGCAAATATGATTTTAGTTGCTTTACAGAACATATGCTGGTGATGGGTTGTAGGGAAATTATGATGCCAAGCTCCTGGACACAAGCAGGCTGGCTGTCTGTTTCCTGTTGGAACGGATTAATACTGTTTTTACCAAACCAGCCAAAGGCACATCTGTGGGCCAAGCCCTTTCTACCCTGAACATTTCAGACCTAAGTTCCAAACCATCTGGGTGCTAGATGATGACAAAAATAACAGCCCAAAAATGTGATTTTTTAAAACTTTTTTCACTATCCCGATCTCGGAATCTGCACATCCAACTGGACTAGAACTTGGCATTTCTAGAGATCTACCCCTCGAGACTACGCATGCGAAATTTCATGCAAATCCATTGAACAGTTGCGAAGATATTAAAGTGTAAAGTATCAAAGAAGGCAGTTTAAGATTACTTGTCTTGGATTTGAATTCAAGAGATGGAATGTTAACTATGTATGGAATACAAGAATTTAAATCTCTGCTCAGTTCTACTGGTGGAATGTTCACCCCCACTATCACACAACAGAAGGCCTTAGATGGAACCAGGGCTTTTGTTTTATCTGTAGCAGGTTAGAAAATGGACTTCTTATTTCTGAGCTCTGACCGGCTGGATCCCCTGCCAGGGGGGTACATTAACTTTCAACAGACGCCCAGTAAATAAAAAGTACCATCCCCAGTGCCCCTTTACCCAGTCAACTATCCCTGTGCCCGCCTTGATGGCTCATTGGCCCAAATAACCCACTTTAAATTTAAATCACCGCCATTTTTTTCTCTCGCTTAGCAAGAGAAACTACCCTCCCATACCAGCTTCTTGACTATGCCACACACAGCCTCAGATGCGTTAATTCCTACCTATAGTGTTTCCTTAAAAAAAAATTGTTTAACTACACTACCTCTTGTACAATGCCCCGTGAATGATGCTGCCTCTCACTGTGACCAATTATGACTGTGCGAGGCAGCGCCCCCTTGCGAGAGAAGCACCCCCCCTTTGCCTGAATTTTTTATCAACTCAATGAATATAAAATAAAGACTTAGCAACATAAACAAAAGTAGGCAAACAAAAAGGAAGCCGTCATAGTGATTGGCTTCATGGAACCGCCTGTTGTAACTTCTGGTTTCAAAATGTGCAGCACGCGACTATTCACAGAAGCTAGTTGGGAGCGGTACTAGCCCTGAGCTGCCTTTCAAACACTGGTTACCTCCCAGAAATAAATAAATCAAACCTAGTAACACCTATGTAGACTGACTGGGTAAACTGCCTCGCCATACTTGACTGCCACCTTCACCCAAACTTTCACAGCTTACTTTGTTTTATGCCCGCCACTGTTAGACAGCTGACCACACTCTCGCGCTTCCACTCAGCTGCCCGCTCTATCCAGATTGAAACTACTTTCGATTTCTAGCGCTCGTGCTATAGGAACTGGTTGGGTACCTTGCTGTAGACAACAAACTGACAGCAGCGACCCAGAGCCACAAACAAATGTTTTAAATTCACTCCTCTCACCAGAAAAAAAAATCATTTGAAAACCTTAGTGCTGCTCACTTCAAAGCAACGCCAGCAGCAGCTACTTGTTAGAGTTTTGCTCCTTTTGGGATCGTGACCATAACTCCATTTACTGACAGCAATGGTGGGGTGGGGGTTAGGGAGGATGAAGTCAACTAATAGCGAACTGCTTTTTTCCTTTTTACGATCTTATTAGGAGCAAATAACAACAGAGCTATTGTCACAGCTTACCTTAGCTTAATGGCACTGTGAAGGTCACACTAATAACATCCCTCAACCTCTGCTCAGCCATACATTTTCAAAAAAAAATCTCTCAATAAACAGCCTGCCATAAACATAGATATAACCACTTCCCCAAACAACTGCTATGGGGGTGGGCTGCCTAGAGGGTCAGAAAACAAAAGCATCAGCACCCTCTACTGGTTATTTTCTGTAGTGGTAGAGGAACTACTTGACAGCAAAACTGACATTTCAGAGGTTTTTAATTAAGTTGTTATGTATTTATTTATTTATTTTTTTAACATTAAAAAAAGTTATCCATTTTCTAAGTGCAATAATACCCGGCAATTGGGCTTTGTTAGAATACTGGACCACAGGGGCGTAATGAGGCCGATGCACTTGAGCAAGGTAAGAGATGGGGATTTTCATGGTCAACAAACAAACACCATAAATTAAAACTGTAAGTACTATAGTACTTCATTTTTAGTGTGTGTGTGTGTGTGTATAAGAGGATTATGAGGGCAAATAACATTTAATTTTATGTTTTTAAATTTAAGGCAGTTTTATTTTTAGGGCCTAGTTGAAGGTTTTTAGTGAGTACAGGTGTCAGTCACATTTGTGATGGCAGTCAGACATGTGTTTGGTACAACTGATTTCATATGTGAAGAAGCTACTGGTCCTTCTTCCAGTGCTGTTGTGGTGGGACAACAGCACTGGGCTCCAAACTCCTCAGCCAATCAGATTACAGATTTTTTTATAGCCATATTATATTTAACCTCAGTACTTTGTCATGGCACCTTCCTGTCTGACTCCTACTGTAGCTTTCCATCCATTGGGAAGGTGCTTTGACGGGTACTGAGCTTAACAATTGAATTCATTTTTAGCCCCATGTCCAACTCTTGGAGATATCCAGACATGAAGCTGAGCGTAACCACCCGATTCAGATTGAAAAGAGACTTACACTTCTTGAAAAAAAAACAGCGTTCTACTTTTATGAATGAGCCTGATGTAGGCTTCCACTTGTGTTTATAGAGCAATAATACTGTTTTGTCAGTGCTAATGAAACACATGCCCGAGTGTTTACTCCTACCATACAGCCTTTAGAGTCTATATTTCTGTATACCAGCTGTAAATGAGTTCATTTCTATGCTGACAAAAGAAACCTACTTGTGGTGGCAAACTCAGCTTGAGCAAAGAGCTTTTTTCACTTCCTCTGCGCATACCTTTCGTTTTTTTAAACCACTGTTAACATTTGACTTGCCAGCTGGAGCTAAAAAGGTTGACAGTGTCAATGGGCAGCCTAAGAAGAGCCTGCTGATCTTGTCATGTGCCAGTTACTGGCATTTGGAAACCTGCCGAGACTGGAAGTTCCTCTGCTACTGGGGGCCAGAAAGCCCAAGGCAGTACTGCAGACTTTCACTTCTTGCAGTGCGCACAGTTAGGACTGAAAGCCCAAGCTCCATGGAAACATTTTCATTTGAGGGAGCCTCCCCACCTATACACTTCTCCTAAGACTGGCGTAGAACCCTGGGCTGGGTTTTCAGTAAATCAGTTATGATACAAAGTGAAACTGGTCATAGCATTTATTTGCACAATAACTGAGATTCATATATCAGTCATGGAGAACAAAAAAATATAAATATAAT
Source organism: Neoceratodus forsteri (assembly GCA_016271365.2). NCBI lineage: Eukaryota > Metazoa > Chordata > Ceratodontiformes > Ceratodontidae > Neoceratodus > Neoceratodus forsteri. Next base: position 415,797,420 of record JADMNL010000024.1, on the reverse strand, counting down.
ATAGAGGCAGACAGACACATAGACGGACATACAGAGTGATGGATGGACAGACAGATATTTGTAACCTCTATGGCTGTCCCCTCTTGAGCCACGGCCAGTGACCTCACGGACTTAACGACCATGCCACTGCTGTATGTTAATGAACACAATTAAAACAGCAGTACTACGTAAAAGAAATCAGTGCTTTTTTAAGTTTATTTTCTGTGCTCTGCTGAGCATGTACCTGGTAATCTTTCCCGGCAACGTTGTATTATCACCCCATAATTTGCTCAGTTATCCTTTGTTTTTGTTTACATTTCTGCCACCCGCCACATTGAAAGCAGCAGTACTATATGCAGCCGCCATATTTACTGTATAGATCTACAACATTGGTAACGGATCACTTCCTGGTTTGGTAGGTCTGTTGATTTAAGAACCCTCAGAATGATACACAAAACACCCATAATATAAATTTATTATCAAACGCATCCTTTTCCAGTCTCACAATGCATGTCAGCTTCTCCGTATGGTAAATGCTGTTCACTGTGCCCCAGCTTTCATCCCTGGTTGAAGCAGATATTTTTGCAGTCACTTTCTAGTTATACTTTTTATTCCTACAGCAATCAGAATAGAAAACAAGTATTCCTGCACTTGAGACAGTCCCTCCCCTGTAAAGGCTCACAGCAGAATATTCTTGGGTAAATTGGGCATTTATATCCCTTAAATCTCCCTAATATCCTTAATCAGATCTTTCCAATATTTTCCAAACTTGCTACATGCCCAAAATATGGGTGCCTGTGGTCAGCTTTCTCTGGGGCACAATAACTCCAGCATTTCCCAGAATATCTCTTGGCGCCACTTTGCCCAGTATCACACCATCTGTCTGACCACCAGCTGGAGAAATCCTTTTTCTGTTGGTCCCCATTTGTTAAGTGCTGGTGGGGCGGGGGTATTGCATATGGCAAACTGCAAGAACCCACAGGTAACAAGAAGAGATGGTCATCATCAGAGACTCCTGCTGCTGATTTTTTTTTATTCTTTGGTAACCGGGTAAGGCCCACTATGTGCAATGCCTGTTTTCAGGGGTGACCCAGGAGCAGTGGGGAGGTTAAGTGACTTGCTCAAAGTTCCAAAGTACGGAAGCAGAGGTTGTGGGATTCAAACCCAGGTCTGCTGGAAGTGCCAATCGCATTCATAGCTCATTACGCTTACCTCTAGGCTGTAATACCCGGCCTAATATTAGCAGGGTGGGAAAGGGAGGGCCCTGCCAGAGGAGGGTGGGAGCCCGAGGTTGAGATAGAAAGGGAACAACTAAACAAAGAAATAAGAAAACAAAAAGACCTGTTGTACCCTCCAGTTCAAGAGTAAGAGGTGGCTGACCACAGGAGGGTTATGTGGCTTGCTCAAGGTCCCATTGCAAGTGGCAGTGGTGGTATTCAAATGTATGTCTACAAGTTCACAGCTCTAGGCTCTAACTAGGGTTGCACTGCCCCCTTAATCCATTCATTCTGAACCACATGGACATCAAAGCATTACTTCCCCTGAAGTCTGAGCTCTATCTGTATGATAACCTTCTATCTCAATCTGAATGACAAATATTTTGACACTCTTCTCCATATGTCTCAAATGTAGGCAGGGATGCAGAGAAGCAGGGAGCCACAAATAGGTGGGGAGAAGCTAGGCAAGACAAGATACAGAGTCCAGAGACAAATGTGCTGATAATGGAGAATGGACAATGGTATTTACTCACCTGGTAAAGGTGATTAGATGAACCCCCCTTTCTAGTACTCCTGCAGGATGGAGGAGGGATATCCCACTGGTGATGACTGCGGAGTACTACAAAGGGGGCGAGATGTAACCAGTGTTTGGACTGGTAAGCCCATGGAGAGAGCAGGCTGAGTTTGATATGTGGTTCAACAGAGAAGGAAGAGAAGAATAGGTGAGAATGAAAGGGGGTGATGCATTGGTATGTGAAGAGCAAAAGTTAACAGGATTAGGAATGCAAGTCAGAGATTAGTGATCTCCAAAAAAATGTTAAAGGAATTGGCGTGAGAAGGGAGATAAAACAGTAGTGGTAGAGACAAAAGGAGGAATACAGACACTAAAGAGATGGATGGTGGTGATAGGACATACAGAGACAGCAAGGTGAAAGGGAAAGAGTCACCAAGAAATACTTTACAGCTAGCTCCCCAGAGAGGAATTTGTAGGTTTCATAATCTAAATTCCATATATTCTTAAATGCAAGTGTGAAAGTTTTGCAATTTTTTCAAGCACTTGCTGAGAACACGCTACGGAAGAATGGCTATGTCCTTTGCGCTACCTTCCTTGTGGAATACCTTACAAAAAATCTTGAAGCTTAGCTCCTTAATCAGTATATCCTCATTCAAGTCCTTATACAACAGCCTAATTAAAGAAATCTGTAACTGCTTTCACCGCCCATAATTGAAAAACTCCCCTGTAGTTCCAGCCAGCTTTGCCTACTAGTAGATAGGACTGACCTACTCAAAGCGTAATCAGTACATGTCCTCCCCAGGTCACGGAAAGGCACTTACTCTAAGCACTGTGTTAGCCCCTTAGTTAACCCTGTCTGTACTCCCCCCACAAAGGACTTCTTTTTCCCTGTACTGTACCTACATGCTCCTTGTATTGTCTGAATTGCCACTGCTGTATATTGTCTGGAATGTATTATTACTTGTACTTTTGTCTCAGGTCCATCTTGTAAATGAGCTTGCTCAATGGTGTTTGCCTAAATAAATAAAGATTTGATTGATTGATTGATTGACTTGCTAGTGATATATTTCTTTGCTGCAGTGACCAGAAAAGTAAAACACTAATATGTGTATACAGTCTAGCCACTGGAAAGGTTTCCAGCAAAAGATTTGTTGGTAAATTGTGTATTTCAACCTTAAAAATGTCCCCATTGTATTTTATTTATTTTTTATTTATTTTGTTGTTTAACCAGGTATAGCACACTAAGCTGAGAGCTTTTTTACAGGAGCGACCTGGGAGCACTGTATCCTCCCTTAGTACAGAGACAGCAGCCAGTGGCAGGGAGTGAGGCCCAGGTGTGGAGGCAGGAGTTCCCTGGGTGCAGAGAGAGCAGCGAGTGGCAGGGGTCAGGGCCAGAGTATGCCCAGAATCATCCTACAAAAGTCAGGGTGTTTCCTTATTTATGGTGTGCCCTGCCCGCACATGCAATATGAGGATTGAGAAGAGCCTGGCCAACATCCTTCTTCCTTTCTGCACATCTGCTGCATTGCCACCTGTGATCACAATGGGGACAATGTTATAGTAGAGGCAGCTACCCTTCCTCCCCAGAGGAAGAGAGCATCCTAGGATCATCCTATGGAACCAGGGTGTTTCCTTGTTTCTGGTGTGCCCTGCCCCTATGGTGTCATTGTGCTATAGGTTCCATGCCTGCACATGCAATGTGTGGCTTGAGCAGAGCCCAGCCGACATCCCAACCTTCTCTTCTGTACATCCGCTGCACTGCCACCCATGGTCACTGAGGGGCAATGTTGTGGCGTAGGCAGCTTCTCTCCTTCCTCAGAGGAAAAGAGCATCATCTTGGAAACTCGAGCTTCCTCCTCCCAGCTGGCCAGTGCGTGGGGCTCCCTTCTGAACCCTTGTCATTGGCATCACAAGCGGTAGTGCTACCTCTGCACCAACAGATCAGCTCCGATTTATTTAGTTAGTTATGTTGAATTTGTTTTATAGTCCCGCTGTGGGCTGGGTCGAAACCTCCTTCCACCTACTGCCTACTGCCCGTATACCCTCCAGTCGAGATCTGCCAGCCATCCACCAGGACCACCAGTCCACACGTGACACATTGCTCTACTTCCCCCCTGGTTTTCCCCCCGGGGCTAGGGTTGCCTTCAGTGCCATGATAATCCCCCCCACTGCAGACATCTGGCCACCCATGGCAGAGGTGAAGACCAGTGGTGTTTCCCCGGTGGATGGTGGTATGGATCCAATGATGGAGGTGGTGAGCCAGCAGAGGCTTCATCTTCTGATCCTGTGCCTCCATTTTTCCATTTTCTGGTCATCCCATCCCATGGCCAGGAGTGTGTATGGGATAGGCTGCTTTAAATTCCTGATGCAGCCAATCTGGACCAGTGCTCCCTATGTCCCTCCCGCAAGCTGCTGATCCCCTGCACCACTACCTGTGTGTACCCAGGTGGTGGTAGAGCAGCGGGACCCAGAACCCTCCCCTGCCCTCCTGAAGGAGGAGAGCTTCCTCTGGGATGCTCTACCAACTTCCCCCAGCAGTCCCCCTGGCAGCCCGGGCTCATTCCAAAACCTGGGTCGGCATTGTCACAAGCGGTAGCTCTACCGCTGTGCTGGCGAGCCAGCCAGCTCTGATTTGTTTAAAATTTTGTTCCAAAGGGTAGTTCCATGTGATGCAGCACTGCTTTTTAATGAGGTCCTAGAAATGATAGACACATTTCTCTCAACCATTTGTCCCATATTTGGGAAATAGAAGGGCTCAGAGAAAGGGAACCAAAGATAGATGGGGGCAGTCTACTGTTAGTTTCTCCCTGGTCCCGGTATAGCACTGGGACCTGTAACTCCCAAACCCAAGCTAGTACTAGCTCTGTCTATCATTACACTGATATACATGCTCCACGGCTGCTTCTCAGCTTTGCTATCAGCCTAGGGACAGCTGCGGGAGGTCGTGTGATGCGCCACTTCAGGCGCTTATTACAAAATGTCGGCAGCAGGGACAGCAGGATCATCCAGATAAAATATAAATAACTGTAAAGCTAGTAAGTGAATGGGATGTGGGGCATTTGCATTTGGACATTTCCCTTTAAGTACAGTATGTGAGGGTTACTCACCCGTTACCGTAGTTCTAGGAATGGTATATGGTGCACATCCATGCTTTGGCAGCCTTCCTTTTCCTTTAAGTTCAGCTGGAACAGCTTCAAGCTAGGCTCCTCCCACCCACCCTGGTGGTATCCTCCTCGGCTCCACCCTGTGATGTCAGCTCTTGCACGCTGGAAGCAGGGATCTGTTTGCCACTTGCCTGGGGAGGTCAGATGGGTCGTGTGAATGTGCACCATATACCACTCCTAGAACTACAGTAACAAGTGAGTAACCCTCATTTCTAGGGAAGTGGATATGGTGCACTTATCCTCACTTTGGCAGACCCCTAGCAGTTCTCTTGGAGAAGGGGGCAAGGTGCACACCTCTACTTAGGGAACAGGGAGCGGAGCACTGAGACCCCAAAACTATCATGACGGTGTGACTCAAGGTCGATGTGGTAATGGGGGATAAAGGTTTGTTCTGACTTCCAGGTAGCAGCCCTGCAGATCTCCTGGAAAGGGATGTCCCTGGAAGCAGCCACCGAGTCAGCGGTATGTCAGGTGGAGTAAGCCCTTAGCCCAACGAGAGGCTCCCTACCAGGCAACATACAACAAAGGTCAATGCAGGAGACAATCCACCTGCCAACTGTTCACTTAGCTGCCGATCTGCCAGGGGAAGCTTTAACATAGGTGACAAAAAGCTGATAAACCTCTCTCCAAACTTCAGCCATGCACTCCATGCAATAAGCGAGCACTTGCCTCAGGTCCAATGTGTGGAGCCTCTCAGACTCCAAGGTTGGATTGGTGAAATACACCAGGAGATTAATCATCTGGTTAAGGAAACAACCTTCAGGAGGAACTTTGTGGGATGGAGGACAACCTTGTCCCTGTGGAACACCAAGTATGGATACTCCATCAAAAGCAACTGGAGTTCTGTGCTCCTTCTGGTGGATGTGATAGCCACCAAAAAGATGATCTTTCACAACTGGTGGGAGATGTCACACCTGTGCACTGGTTCAGATGGCTTGCCCATGAGCAATGCCAGTACCAGCAACAATTCCCATGGTGGTGGAGGTTCACGCGCTGGCAGAGACAGGTGGGCATGGCCCTTAAAGAAGCACCCAACCAACTTCTCCTGCACCACCGTTGGCAAACCAGCCCACATTTGGTATGCAGAGATGGCTGCCAGGTGCACCTTGAAGGTCATCAGCCTCAAGATTGACTGAGAATGGGACCACAGGTAATCTAGAATGTTAGCCACAGGGGAGGACAGGGGGTCCAGCTCCCTGCCCTGGCACCAAATGAAAAAGTGCTTTCACTTGAAGGCATAGCACTGACGAATCAAATCCTTCTGAGAGACTTTGATAACATGGAGGACCTCATCGAAGAGACCCAAACCCTGCAACTCTAGCTGATCAGGAACCAGGCTGTCATGTGCAGGGATTGAAGGTCTGGGTGCAAGATCGTCCCCTGGTGGCAAGAAAGCAGGTCCGGACATAGAGTCTAGCATCACAGAATTCTGCTGCTGAGGCTGAGGAGATCTTGGTACCAGAACTGGAGCGGCCAGGCTGGGGCTACCAGTATCATCCACGCCTTGTCCCTCCGCACCTTGACCAACATCTTGTGGATCAGGGGAAAGGGAGGGAAGGTGTACAGAAGGCCTGAATCCAGGACCTTACGAAGGCATCCTCCATCATCACAGCACTGGGGTGGGCACCAAACAGCTTCAGCTTTGTGTCCTCCCATGAGGCGACCAGGTCAACCAAGGGAGTGCCCCACTGGAAGAACAGATGATCCACCACCTCCTGGTGAAAAGACAACTTCTGAGATGCCTCACCCACTTAGCTAAGGGTGTCCACCAGCTGACTGGAGGCTCCGGCCACATTAATCACCAGGAGATTGGCACCCAAGCTGCGCACAAGGGTCCAGATGCAGGGGGCTTCCCACACAGCTGGAGGGAATGCGTTCTGCCCTGCCTGTTGCAGTGGTACATGGTCAGGGTGTTGTCCTTCTAGACCAGCATGACCTAACCCTGGATAGATGGAGCAAATTCCATCAGAGCAAAAAGCACTGCATGGAGCTCCAGCAGGTTGATGTGGTACCAGGACTCCTTGGAGGTCCAGAGCCTGTGGGCTCTGTGGTCCCTCAAGTATGCTCCCCATCCCACCATAGATAAGTCAATCATCAGAGTGACATTCAGCTCTGGGTGGATGAATGGGACTCCTTCCTGCAGGTGTTCTGAGATGAGCCACCACTGAATGGCATGCCATATTGGCTGCGACACCATGACCAGATGGTCCAGGTGACCTAGGCACTGAGACCACTAGTGGACCAGCTCCCATTACAGGGGGCGCATCCACCTGCGGGCCCACCAGACAACACTGGTGCAGGATGCCATGTACCCCAGCAGCCACAGGAAATCCAGGGCAGAGCACAGGTGCCAAACCTGAAATGATCGGGCAAAGGAGGTAAGGTCCGATGTCCAGTCCACTGTGTGTCAGGCCTTGGCCCGAAGGGAGTCGAGCTTTTCCCCAATGAAGTGGATGACCTGCAAGGGGTGAAGTTCTGACTTGGCTGAGTTGACAAGAAGACCCAACACTGAGCAAGTCTAGAGGGCCAACTGGACTGCTTCACTTCCTCCTGGGACAACCTGGCAATCAACCAGTCATCCAGGTATGGGTACACCTGGACCCCTCGACACCACAGGAATGCTGCCACCACTGCAATGCACTTGGTGAAGACCCTGGATGCCGAAAACAGTTTGAACAGCATTACTCAGAACTCGTAGAGCATTCCATCTGCATGGAACCAAAGGTACCGCCAGTGGGTCAGATGGACTGGGATATAAAAGAAGGCATCCTGGAGGTCCAGGGAACAGGACCACATGCCCTGATCCAGAGATGGAATTATCAGATTCAGCATGACCATCCTGAACATGTGCCTCTTCAAGTACTGGCTGAGATCGTGGAGATACAGTATGGATCACTGGTTCCACTATGCTGCAGCAACAAGAACTTTGTCAACCGTCAGCACAGTGATAGCACAACACTGCCAATTGGTGTTGTGCTGTCACTGGGGGAACAAGTTTTTCTGCTGGGAGCTTTGTCCCCCCACACCCCCCATGTGGAGGGCTCTACCCCCCCCCCACACATCTGCACTAAGGATTACTAACTCCAGTCAGAGATAGTTCGGGGAGGGGGGCAAACAACCCTGGCGGCAACAGTGTCGGAATACGTGGAGACCATCACAGTGAACTGCCAAAAATGTCGCTGTGATGGTCTTGGTTATATTCCCGTCACTGTGCCATCGGTATGCCTGGGGCACCAACCCCCATCCGTTTGGAGACCAGGAGGTACCTGGACACAAAGCTCTGTCTGGCCACGGCATCCAGGACACGGGCCATAGCTCCTTTGTGGAGGAGCTGAGCGATGTCCTCCCTGAGGGTACACAGCATGTTCTGAGATACTACAGACTCCCATAGGATATGGGCTCAGTAGGGCAGAAAGGCCTCGAAGTCAAGTGGCAGACACCAGATCATCAAGTCTAGCACCCATTTGTCCATAGTGATAACAGACCAGGCATGCCAGAAAAGGGGAGGCTGACCCTCCATGGGAAGCTGAGGCAAGGGCAAGATGGGCAGAAGGGAGACACCCCTCAACCCATCACTGGGCAGGCTTGGTAGAGGCTCTGGCACCAGCTGGCAGAGAAACGCCGCCACCCTGGCCTCCGGGCTTCTTGGAGCTGGAGGTGGCAGACTTATGATTTGGGCAGCCAGACCTAGGATTGCCCCAACTGGGACTTCTGCAGCTTAGACTGCTGGGGCAGAAAGGGCCAAAACTGAAAGGGCTTCTTCTTTGACTTCTGGCCCTTAAGGTCCTTCTGAGAGGATGTAACAGAATCCAGAGTGGCACTGGACTTCTCGGTCCTGGTGTGGTGACCATCCACCCCTGGCCCAAACAGGTCAGTATCCAAGAAGGGAACATCTACCAGCTTGTGTTAGGTATCTGGTGTAAAGGTGGAAATCCTCAACCAAACTCTATGCCGCATGGCCATGACCACTGCAGTGACTGACCAGGCACAGGAGTCACCAGTGTCCAAGGCCATCTGGAGCCAGTGCTTGGCAACAGGATGTCCCTGCTCCTGGACCAACTTGACTGCCGACTGTAAGTTCTCAGAGAGGTGGGGAAGGACATGGTCCAGAACCCCCTGAGGGCATGACCAAAATTGTCCATTATGATGGCAGAGCTCACTTGCTAGAAACCCAGGGAAGAAGTAGCCTAAACCTTTTTACAGAATCTGCCACCAGCCCCTCAGCTGAGGGGTGGTTGGAGAACCCGGGAAGAGGCCCAGTGGGAACTGAGTACTTGCGGACCATATGGACAGATGGCACGGGCATGAAGCCGGATGTTGCCAAAGCTCCAAAGCAGGACCCAAAATGGCTTCCCCTACTGGAAAGGTGACCCCTGAGGAGCCATTCTTGTTGAGGTTCTCCATGAGGGGGTATTTGGCCTGCTTTTGGTCTGGCTTCAGGGGAATCCCCATGGACTCCGAGATGAGACGGAGCAAGGCCTAAAAGGAGACCAGCCCATGCTTGGTGGTGAGCTCATTGGTCAACTCGTGATTGAAGCCCGGGGTCTGAGTAGAATGCATGGAGGATCACTCTGAATCCGAAGACTCCTGGAACATTGCCTTCAACCTGCGCTCCCCATGGACCCCCCCCCGGACTCATCCAAGTGGGTGATCTGCATGGACAGCTATCCGAGGAGACCAGAGGCAGGGCAAGCAGCCTTGGACAGGACCACCATGCAAGGGCTGCTGAGGCTGGGGTTCCACCAAGATAGGTGGAGAGGCCAGCAGTGGCTCAGCCAATCGGGGAAGGACCAGGATGGATTGCATTGGCTGAGACCAAGGGAGCCCTGGTGACTGAGGCATGGATTGACCATGACAAAGGATCTATTTTTCCAACAAGAGCTCCTTGTAGTGCTGTCATAACTTGCAGAGGAGCCTCTCATCATCCAAAGATAAGGAGAAAGAGGCCCGCCAGTGGTGCTTCCTAGTCAACAGCCAAGAGCAGAAACACTGAGAGTCCTAAGACCTCGATCTCGAGTGGGACTGGGTCCTCAACCTGGACCTCAACCAAAAACGAGCATGTCACTGGTGAGGAGAGGTGGGGGAAGGGGTTGTGTGCTCAACATGGACCGGTTCACGCTGCAGAACCCTGGAGGGCTTGATCTCCTGGGGGAACATAGTCGGGTCAGCTGGTTTGTCTGTCCCCTCCTGGGAGAGAGCCAAAAGGACCGGAGTTCGAGAGAGTGAGTCATCCTCAATCTCTTCCAACAATGGGTCGACTAGGTTGAGAAATATCTTGATCAGCAGGTTGGCCTACATTTCAGCCAACAAGCCCAATGGGGACACCATGGAGCTAGTGGCCTAAACAGGGACCCCTGCAGGATTGACCAAAGCTGACTGCTCGATAGCCACCACACCAGACACAGAATCACGGGAACAGGAAGAGTGAGCCTGTTTCTTGTCCCATGACCTGCGATAGGTCAGCTTAGATTTTGTAAATATTAAAGATTTATCCCCTCAGGAAGGGTCCTCCCTGAGGATCTGAAGGGATTAGCACATGTCCCGGAAAGCACCCGTTAACAAGGCCCCAATACTGGCACCCACTGGGAGGAATACTGGAGCTGAGGAGGAGAATGCCTGGGCTGCCACTTTTTCAAGCATGGGAACCTGCAACACCGAGCCTGCTGCCGCTGAAACTGCCCTGCAGATGTCCTTGGACCAGACCAGACCAGTGGATCCCTTCATCCAGGCAGCCTAGCAAAGGGCAGGCAAATGGTCCTCAAGGTGAGGAACAAGAGTTGCAGGGACTGGCACAGACCACAAGCCTGCAGGTTGTGCTGAGCCCCCAAACAGTATCCGCATGAGGCATATGGTTTGGTGTGCGACAACTTCTGGTTGTAAGCAGCGCACCGCTTAAACCCGGGACTAGTTTTCTAGTCATCATACTACATAATCGAGTAAAAAGTGCAAAGAAAAAACTCACTAGACTTGCCTGAAGATGAAAGTGATGTTTTTTAGAACTGTGCCTACACTGCGCGCAGGAGCTGCGAACGAGGAGACCTAACTCTTCCAATGGAAAGGAAGATTTAATGTCATGTGGTAGAGCTGAGGAGGATACCATCTGAGTGGGTGGGAGCAGCTTAGCTTGAAGACGTTCCAGCAGAACTTAAAGGGAAAGGAAGACTGCCAAAGTGTGGATAAGTGCACCATATCCACACCCCTGGAAACTTTGTTCAATCGCCCCCCTTCCCCGGCACCATCATTGACCTTCTCATGGACATACCCATTATCTACCACTTGACCAGTACCATGATAGTGGTGTCTGGCCTGCCATGTTAGTCATGTGTGGGCCTGCAAGGAGTGCTGATGCAATGGTTGGCAAGGGCTTTTTCCACCAGCTCCTGTTTTTCTCCTCCAAGGGTGCCAGCATGCAGTGACACACACACACATGTAGACAGTGGTGTTCATGTATGCCAATGTCCGGGGGCTGCCCATCCCCTTGCTACCATCCTGATGTGATGTTTCTGAACCTCAGACAGGTGGCAGATGAATAGCAGAATGCTGTGTCACCCCCTCCCTGAGGGAGGAGTGCTGTCCCTGGGATGCTCAGTCTTCCCTCCCTCCCTCCCTCCCTCGGCAGCCCCCAGATGACCCAAGTCTGTTCCCAAACCCTGGTCACTAGCATAGTTAGTGGCAGGCCTCCTTTCTTTTTCCTAATTTGCTGTTTGTTTCCTTCAACCTCAAATGCATCCCTACCTTCTGCCTACTTGGCTGCTCGTGCCCTGCTGTGTCCTCTTCAGCCACAGGCCTGCACCACTCAACTCCTGGCCCAGACCCTAGCTCCTGGGAATGGAGCCCTTGAGTTTACTAAACTCACAGTGGACCATCCCATGAAGAAACATCTGTCAGGAGGAGTGGGTGGAACCAGGGCTGTAGACATGGGAGCAGGAGATCAGCTGTCCTTGGGTACCAGCGAGATTTATACCCATTTTTTTCTTCCTTCTAGTACCCATAACACAAATGCATTAGTTCACCCAGAGTGCCGACCTGGGAAGTGATGGGCTAAAGCTGTGTGGCCAGTCATGATGTCACAGCCACCCCACTGTCCCCCAGAGGTGCTTGTACAGTGGGCAGACAACACCTTCCCACCCCAGGCTTGAGTGCCCTGCCTCTGCAGTGCTCCCCAGGGCTTCACTGACTTGAGAAATAGGGAACAAAGTTGCATTGCAAAGCCATGTCTTCCGCATGGGAAGACAACATACTCCACTGGTGGGGCAGAATCTAGGGAGGATGGTAGTCAACAAGGCCAGAAGAGGGTATATCCATGGGAACAGGGTATATCCATGGGAATGGGGAATATCAATGGGAACAGGGTATATCCTTGACAGACGCAGCTGGGAAAAATGAGCTCTATGGAAACAAGGAAATGTCAACTAGCACCATCCAAATACATCCACAGTATGACCCTAGTTTGTAAGTTAAGCAGTAATAAAGACTTACAAGTACCTCACAGGGGTAAACAGGGTGCAAAGAGACTTTCAAATCAGAAGCGCACAAGACCAGAAGTATGCGATGAAGCTGGAGTGGGGGGGGGGGAGTTTAAGAGGGTTGAGAAGAAGTACTGCTTCACTGAAACAGTGGTGGATGCCTGGAGCAAACTGCCAGCAGAAGCAGTGGAGGTGAAAACAGTGAAAATGCATGAAATAGACACATGGCACCGTTAGTAAATGGGCAGGGAAGAGGCAAGGAGAGATGATCATCAGAGACCAGTCAGGGTCTCTGGAAACTGACTAGGCAGGGACCATCTTGGCAGACTGGGTGGGCCAAGTGGTCCTTTTCTGCTGACAAATTCTATATTTCTAAGTAAACTCAATGGATGAGATGTTTAAAATAGCTAGTGGCAGCTATATTAATTGACTTACGTGTAAGTCATGAATTACAAAACCAGTGGTAAAAGTTGGTTTAAAAATATCTGAGAGAATTAAAAATACACTGATGATGAATCTAAGGATGGAAAAAATACGTTACTGCTAAAAAAAAAAAAAAATCAAACTGTACCATATGATGATACTTTTTGCTGACTACAAAATGCCACTGCTTTAAATCAGGTGATTCATAACCGCTATAAAACTTTCTGAATTTTGATGATGTATTTGCGTCTACTTTCCTGATGCCATGACAGGAGGTGGATAATAATGTCTCATGTGGACTACACTGTGACTAGCTTTGACCTGCAGACACTAAAAGCAGTTTGTCCTTTCCTGCTAGCAGCTAGAATGTTCATACATCTCGCTGATCTGCCCTCGTTCACTCTGCAAACAACAAAGACCATAATGTCACAATCACATTTATTTATACAAAACATTGCGACAACAAGCCGAATGAATGTCTGATTTTTTTCTTTTAATTTCCCTCTATGTTTATTTCCACACTCATCATGAGACTGAGCTGCGATACCCGTGACATTGGCTGCTAGCGGCTAGAATAGAAGTGTAATGGGTTTCTTTCTGTTACCTCTACATTTCTATTCCTGGGTCAGCAACATACTGTATAATTGGTGTGAGCAGCGTAGGGACAGCGAGTTTCATTTCATTCAGGCATCAACACTCTGCTCATAGTGAGTCAGGCAACATAGCACTTATTTATTCAAATGAGGTCCAACTGGGATTGTGCTGTGAAATGCGAGTATCTCATTTCCTTGGAGGTCCTGGGGAGACAGCAGCAGACAAGAAGACTATTTGCACCATTAAAGTCGTATTGTGAGTACAGGGTACAGTGTACAGGATACACCTCCTGGACAATAAATCATGCAGGTGATGCCAACACAACTAATAACCATTCAGATACTGTATGATTTCATGGTTACAACAGTGCAGTGTTACAGGCTTTTACAAAGCTTTTTCAAGTAACAAGGAAGATTAGTTTTAAGACTGGCAGATCAGAAGCCACTTTAAGGTATGTAGGCAGTTTATTTTATAGCAAAGCATAGTGTTTAGAGGAGGCAGCATGCTCATCGCTGGGGTTCTAAAATCGGAAGGTCCTGGGTTCTAGCCCCACACCGGGTAGTTGGGGTCATACCCATAACTGACACTGCAGAGCAGCATGGGGTGGGGGGCGGGGATACTGCACTGCTGAGGTGCCATGTGTCATCTGAGAGACATTAAACCGAGGTCCCGCCTGCCTATCTCTGGTCACTGTCCAGGTGGAAGTTAAAGATCTCGTGACACTTATCAAAGAAGAGTATGGGACTCTTTTTATTAAAATAAAATCATAAACAAAAATCAGACCCACAATACAATACAATCGAAAATCAAGAAATTTATCAGACAACAATACAAAATATGAAGATTAATAAAACACAGAAAACAAAGAAAGCATACTAACAGGAACGAGAACATACTGTAAAAGGAGAAAAAACAAAAACCTAAAGAAAATCCAGCAGTCCCAGTGTTACTCAGGGTTTTACCCATATAAAATTGTTAAATAAAAATCATTTATTTTGTGGTAATAAAAGATCCTCAGTTCGAAGAATAGACTGCAGCGTCCAAGGCCACTTTGACCAGATCAGTCTGAGATGAATATTTCTACTGCAATTCAAATGGTCATCTGATTTGCCAGGTATAACATTTTAGAACAGAAAACATAACCAACAGAATGCTTTTATTACATTTTCCCCACCCCTGTTAAAAAAGGACTAAGACAAGACACTCTTACATAATTCCTGAGAAACGAGACTCCCTCCATGCCCTAGGTTACAAATTCCCAAAACTCTTAATATTTAGGAAGTCCAAGTAAAGAAGGGACTGGGTTTCAAGTTGCTGGATACAGCCTGGCCTGGGACAATAACAGTCCTCAAGAGCAGAGGAAGTTTCCTCAGTGATATGGCCAACATTTCCTCTCTCAATTAAACAGGCCCATGTAACCCCACCCCCCACCCTTGATGCACCTGGAAACAAGCTATCACAGCTTACTGTGCCAAATTTCATGGTCAAAAATTAAATACAAACAAGACCTGTGAAACAGGAGGTCACAGGTTTAAATCCCATCAAAACCACAGACTCACTATGTGACCTTAGCCCCCAGCCTGCCCTTCCTAGTGCTCCAGCCCCTGACAACTGTAAAAGTGGGTGGCAACAGGAGTGCAGAGAAGAGCCTCCTCCTTCTCTTGGGAAGGGGGTACAGTCATCGTCTGATCAAAGCTGAGGTGTTTCTAAATTGTGCTGCCCCTGGCCTGTGGAGAAATGAGGATTTTGCCAGTACATTCATCCTCTCGCTTATCGCAACCGCCGCCCAAGGTCTCAGCACTAGATCTTCTCCAGCCTGACTGCTGCAAGTGTTGTATTATTTAAGCAATAACTCCATGCCATTTGCAGTGCACGAGGCAAAAAATGGCTCCCGTGTGCCCAATAAATGCTGAAGCTGCGGTCTGAGGCGCTTATTTAGCGCTCTAGCAGGAGCCATTTTTGCCAAGTACATGGGAAATCAAATGACATTAAAGCTATTACATTTCATGATTTACTTGACTTTATGGAGCTAGCAGTTCCCCCTCTCCCATACCTATAGTGTTATTTTACCTTTTCTGTCTACATTATTATTCTAAAACAGTTACTGAGTCCCTACTGCTTGATGTAGTATGTGTGTATGTGTATATGTGTGTGTGTTGACATTTTAGGGGATGTACAAGTACCTTTTTCCAGCTACTTGGCAAGTATTTGCACTCAGGACCCTGATCGTGTAACACACTGTACTTCCTTTATGTGCAAATTCTGGCTTGGCTCCATTTCCTCTTATCTTGCCTCTCTCCTCTCATCTCCCCTTACTCATATTGCAACACTAACTCTAGTTCCCTTTCCTTCCCTCCAAGGAAATCAACTGCATGTCAAGCTGTATTCTCCTATCACTTCCCTAAACTCTGGTCTTCTCTTCCCCTGACCATCCCACTTTGCATCTTCCTCATATTACTCCCTCATAGCTCTCCTCTGTGACTTCACTACACATGGCTACAATTTCTCCTGACCTCGTGTCATACACTACCTTCCACCATGGCTCCCCCAGCCCCACGTTGCACAATGGAACCTCCCATACCCATCTTCCCCAATTTATATGTAAGCCCCCTGTAAATGCTGGGCTTATATTCCCATTTGTAGGCATCCCTTTCCCTGTGGGATATTGCTCTGGATGCCTCAAGGTGGCAACAGAAGTAGTGAAAGGGTATAAATGGGACTGACAGGAAGTAGCGGAGCCTTTTCCAGGCTGGGCATTAGGCCTGGGTCTGGAGGGAGGTTGGAAGAGTTGCATAAAGAACAGATAAGGTGGGTAAGTGATGGAGCTCGGCGATCAGAGGCCAGTGGGAAACCCCGCAAGAGTGCAATCCAGGGCAGTTTGTCATCGCCATAGTCGACGAGGTAGGGGTATGGAGCTCCATGGGGACATAGGTAGCCAGGTCCTGCGTCCTTGGGGGCTAGGGTGGTAGGAGGCTTTAGCAAGCCTAAAGAAAGAGATGTAGGAACCCTGAGGAAGCCCATTTGTGTGTATACCCAAGTTGCCAGGTCTGGGAGGGCTGTGGCAGGGCTCTCTCAGGATGGGAACCAGTGGCAGGGATTCCCCTCATACCTGGTGTGGCACTGGGGGGGTCGAGGGAGCCAGGGAGCCTTTCACCCCAAATAGGGGACCTGTTTGAAGGGACAGGACCTGGGGTGCCAGTCCATCAAAGTCCAGGCAGGTTGCAGGCCAAAAAATGGCAGACCGTGGAGGGTGGTCCCTGTACTGGAGCTTAACTCAAGCTCAGGGTTAGAAGCAGGGATGTGGGCCTGGTGGGTACCCCGAGGAAGTAAGTACCAGCAGAACCCCCTGCAGTGAATCGGGGCCATGGAGTGCTGAGGCAGAGCTGAGTGAATGTGGCAGGTGTGACCTTAGCATTGTGAATAGTGCCAGTTGTTTGAAGGTGGGCCAGGGCCTGGGTCATTCAGGAAAATTCCTGGATACCCTGTGGCTTGTGCCAGCACCCAGGGGTCCAGGTGGGGAAGGCCGCGCATGTTCCTGTGCCAGTGTAAGGGGGGACGACCAGTGCCAGAGCAGAAGGGATATATAAGGAAAAGAATGTGAAGGTTGGCTTACTGGATCCATTAGAAGCCAGGAGATTTCAGGGATCTGTCTTCCAGTGAGTCTTGGGTAGAGCACCTGAGAGAGTGACATGGTAGACAAAGGAGAATTCTTGCTGTGTCTGTTAAATCCTTGAGTTTCTGCTGTTTATCATGTCCAGCCTGAACTGTAAAAAAGTTAAAGCCCCTTGGAGCTGTTGATTTATTTTTTAGAGAAGAATGGTGACCCCTGTATCGCTGGAATACTATGCCATGCAGGTGCAAAATAAAAGCCAGTTGGGGAGAAACAGTGGTTTGTGCCTTATTTGACTGTTGGGGGGAGGGGGTAATGAAATGAAATATTTTTCTTTCCCCTGTATTTGAAGTCTAATAAATTTTCCTCAAGTTGCATTCCAGGTGCAGTATCCAGCCTGGTTGGGGCTACAGGGGCTTCTGAGACCTTGGAAGGTGAACAGGGAGGTCTTGGTATGGTGGTCGGCTCGGGGAGGAGATCAGATGCTGAGACAGAGGAGGTACAGTGCACAGCTATGAATACACTGAGCAGGTAGGAGATAACTGTTTTCCCTGCTGTTTAGTGTGCAAAAGGTCTCGAATATTAGCACGTGGGAGTGCTTCCCCTTTCCTGCCTAGAACAGCTGCGAGTGAAAAAGTTATGCCCCTAGACGGGGCAGGAAGGGGAGGGGGGTTACATACAATATTGTTCCTTCTCTGTACTGGTTTGTTTTTGATCATTTGCAAATTATTTAACCTAATGCACCTTACTGTATTATATTTTCTCTACACCTAGGACTTCCCATTTGCACAACTGTTAATCTATCATACTTATTGCACCTCCTTATATTTTCTGCCCCCCCTCCCCATGCATCTAGTAAGCTTTTACTAGCTAAGTAGGTCTTTCCTGGTAAAGATTTTGAAATAAATAAATAAAATAGTCTGTATTCAGCCACAAAAAAGGAGGTTTTGGGTAAAATAGTGAAAATAACTTTTAACTACCCTGGTCCTCTACTTTGGATACACTATGGTATGTTTGCCCCCGTTTCCCCCACGCTGAGGCTGAAACTAGCCTAACAGCTACTCCTGTCATCCCCACACTTTCATATAAACCCTGGTCATGGCTTCTGTGATATGATCACATGGACTGCCTGGATGCATGAATGCATTGAGGCTCATTGATTACTCTCCCCCAATCAATTTGTTCATGCATTGAACACTGGACAGGAAGAGGTAAGAAAGGAAACTAAACCATAGCTCAGGTTCTACGTTTCTACAGCAGGCAGTCAAGTTTGACTCACTGAGGTGTATTTCTAAGATTCGTCCTGTGCTTGAGGCTAAGTCAAGTCCAGGTGTAACTAAGATGAGGATGAGGGCAGTTGGCTAACTACCCCGTCCTGGTTCCATGTCATAACGGTGATCGTGGAATAGCGATTGCCGTTACTGCGAGTGTACATCGCCGAAAAAAAAGGCAATGTACACTCACAGTGAAACAACAGGCAACAACGTTAAAAGCATGTTCTGTGGGGGTCTATGCCCCTGCACCCCCCCCCCAAATAAAGATTACTAACTTCATGGGGGTGCATGTCGGGGAAGGAGTGAAACTCAAAAATTAAAAGCAAACATTGCGATGAGCAAAACCTCAAAAATTCTGTATCCTCCCAGCCCGAACCAGCCCCACTATAGCCAGCCACCCTCACCACTCCTCCAAGCTGTCAGCTCAGCAGCTGCTTGCCACATTACCTGTTACATACCCTCCCTCCTCTTCCTGTCTCCCTCCCCTACTTCCTGTTGCCCTATTCCTCCAATCGCTACCCTTGCAAGGTAGCCCACATAACTGTTACTACCCTTGCAGGGTAGCCCACATAATAGGCACTGAAAGTGAGTCACTCATATTCGAGTTACTCACTTTTAGTCACCATTATTATGACAGTATACCCCCCATTCCCATATTAGACTGCACAGGATCTACCTGTGTGTATGGCCACGCACTACATCTTTCAATATTTTCCAAAGCTTCCTGGCCTGTCAGAGGCAGTTTCCAGAGCTTACAGCACCCAGCTCT
Organism: Neoceratodus forsteri; assembly: GCA_016271365.2. NCBI lineage: Eukaryota > Metazoa > Chordata > Ceratodontiformes > Ceratodontidae > Neoceratodus > Neoceratodus forsteri. The sequence goes on along the minus strand of JADMNL010000024.1, from coordinate 415,778,410 downwards.
TGTGATCCTGTTGCTCTCGATGTACAGAAGTGGAGAGACAGATGTGTGTTAGCTGAGCTCTGAAGTCTCAAGACTCAGACTACCAAATAGATTCATTTTTGTAAAAAGGGTTGTTAATTTTTTTTTGTCAGGCTTTTGCCTTACTTTATTCCTACCTCTATCACTTTGCTCCTTCACTAGTCTCTTCAGGCCTACCCTCTCGGATCCTCTGACAAGTCCCTATTCCGTGTTCCCAAGTATGAATGCCATCGGGCATGCACAGTCCTTCTCCTCATTTTGCACCAAAGTTGTGGAGCTCCCTCCCATTCCTGGTGCCCTTACAAATTACTCCCTCTTAATCCTTCTTCGGAGGTGTCCTGAGGAAATGCATGCCTTCTTTGTTTGCAACTGTACCTGATGAAGAACTACTACTTACGCTGTAATGGATGTTCTCATTCAAGGCTGGCTAACTGTTATTTATTACTGCCTGTTACTGACTGCCTAGTGTTGCATTTATTCTCATTCTAAGCTGGTGAATTGCTATCTGTGACTGTCTATTGTCTGCAGTAGTGTTATATGTAAGCAATAAGACACAATGGGGTGTGCATTAGACAGTTCTAATGCACAGCTAGGGGGATGTAGTGAGGCATGAGGCCATAGGCCGAGTGCGTCCAGTCCCCTAGCCGTGCATTAGAACTGTCTAATGCACATCCCCAGAGTGGCTTATTGCACTTATAAAATGGGCCTGTGTTTTCTAAATGGGGTTTCTAGTTTTCGTTGTGCATTATACACGGCTGATGCACGGCTAACAACCAATCAGATTGCTTGAAATCCTTTGCCCATTTTATAAGATTAAATATAAAATAAAGAACTGTCTAATGCACACCCCATCGTGTCTTATTGCTTACTTACTGTGTTCCAGTTTGTTTCTGGTTGTCTTATCCTGCTCTACTGTACCTGTGATGTTATCCTGCTCTACTGTACCTGTGATGTTATCTTGCTCTACGGTACCTGTGATGTTATCCTGCTCTACGGTACCTGTGATGTTATCTTGCTCTACTGTACCTGTGATGTTATCCTGCTCTACTGTACCTGTGATATTATCCTGCCCTACTGTACCTGTGATGTTATCCTGCTTTACTGTACCTGTGATGTTATCCTGCTCTACTGTACCTGTGATGTTATCCTGCTTTGTTTTACCTGTAATTGCTGATTAACTGTAATGTTTATGTTTGTACTTTCTCGGATCGTACCTGAAAATAGGCATTTGTCTAGGGTACCCACCTGATTAACAAAAGCTAAATAAAAAGTACAAAAATAAAAAGCAAGTTTGGGCTCCGAAGCTCGCCTTTCTTGCCTATTTCCAGTGTCATGTTGGTCCAATAAAAGATATTGTACATCTGCTTTGTTCTTCTCTTTGTACAAGGACCCAAACAGTTCTCTGTTTAAACAAGGTAATTTGCTAAGGGGTGGAGGTGCATACCTTCAAGTTCAAACTGCTTTCTGATTGGTTGCAAGGTTGTCCACAGTGCTGTCAATAAAACAATATATCAGTGACCAACCCAGAATGACTTTCAGTCTAATCTTGTAAAAACTGATCTTTCAGATGTGATCACTTAGAAAGTAGATACCAGATTTTGAACTTTGGAAGAAAGGCAGTCAGTGATGAGGGTGTGGCGGTCCTTGAGCCCTGCCATGTTATCAAGTAACTCGTCTCAGAATTCCATGAATAGCGTTATTCTAGTTATGCTCTTTTATCTGTTAATGATCCCAGCCACCGGTAGAAACAAGTCACCATGTGATTTCCAGTCTGACAATCAGCTGAGGGGCCCCTGCCAGGTGAGCAAAGGTGTTTGAGAAAGTGACATACCTTTTTCATGACTCTGGCACACTCAATACAGTACAACACAATACTATTGATTTTTGTATTGGGTCTGTGATACAAAATGTTCCTTAAAGCAGCAGTGCAACAAAACTGGGCAAAACATTGGCCCTCCCTTTTGCATCTTAGAAACATAGAAACAGAGAATTTGACGGCAGATAAGGACCGCTTGGCCCACCTAGTCTGCCCATTTCCCTACCTGATGGATAAGCTGCAGATTCTAGTTAATCAACAGCTTACTTCTTCCTACCCCCCCACTAAAATTGCCTTATGTCTGTCCCATGCATTCTTGAATTCTCCCACTGTTCCTGACTCCACACCCTCCTCAGGAAGGCTGTTTCATGCATCCACAACCCTCTATGTGAAAAAATACTTTCTAACATTACATCTGAGCCATCCCCCCCTCTATCTTCAAATTGTGCTCCCTTGTTCTTGCACATCTCTTCTTCTGAAAGATACTACCCACTCATACTTTGTTAATTATCTTGAGATACTTGAAAGTTTCTATCATGTCCCCTCTCTCCCTCCTTTCCTCAAGGGCATACATATTAAGCTGCTTTTGTCTCTCCTCGTATGTCTTCTGGTGCAGACCCTGCACCATTTTGGTTGCCCTCCACTCAACAGCCTCCACTCTGTCTATGTCTTTCCGGAGATGGGGTCTCCAGAACTGCACGCAGTACTCCAGATGGGGTCTCACTAACTGTCTGTACAGAGGGATAACAACTTCCTGTTTTCTACTGTTGATGCCTATCCCTATGCATCCCAGTATCCCCTCAGCCCTCCTTACTGCCTTCTCACATTGCTTGCCCACCTTTAGGTCATCTGATATAATTACTCCTAGGTCTCTTTCGATTTTTGTTGTTGTTATTAACTCACCCCCCATTGTGTACTCTTCCCCTGGGTTTTTGCTTCCCAGATGCATTGCCTTGCACTTCTTTTCATTGAATCTGAGCTGCCACATATTTGACCATTCCTCCAACCTTGCCAAGTCCCTCTTCATTCTTTCCACCCCACAATGTGTATCAACCCTGTTGCAGATCTTTGTGTCATCTGCAATGTCACTTATAAAAACATTAAAGAGGACCGGTCCCAGTACCAAACCCTGCGGTACCCCACTAGTTACCCTCCTTTCTTCACTGTGGACTCCGTTTACTATTACCCTTTGCGTCCTGTTGTCCATCCAGTTTTTTATCTAGGCTACCACCTTGGGACCCACTCCAAGGCTGGTTGACTTGTATATTAATCTTTTGTGTCAAATGCCTTGCTAAAATCTAGGTAGGCCATATCCACAGCCCCTCCCTGGTCTACTACTTTGGTCACCCAGTCAAAGAAATCTATTAGGTTTGTCTGACATGATCTTCCTGCTGTGAAACCATGCTGCCTTGGGTCCTGTGCCCCACTGGCCTCTAGGTACTCAACAATTCTTTCCTTCAGAAGTGATTCCATCATTTATCCTACCACTGAAGTCAAACTAACTGGTCTGTAGTTTCCTGCCTCTGCCCTGCTCCCACTTTTGTGAAGTGGAATCACATTTGCCCTCCTCCAGTCCTCAGTTACCACCCCATCCTCCCATGATTTGTTAAAGAGAGTAGTCACTGGTGTTACTAGTTCTACCCTTAGTTCTTTTAGAATTCTTGGGTGAATCCCACCAGGCCCCATTGCTTTGTCCACCCTCAGTTTCAAGAGCTCTTTCAAAACCCTTTCTTCTGTGAATAGACTGTTATCAACCCCCTTCTATTCAGAGTTTCTCTCTTGTTTGGTTCAGGTACCTCCCCCTCCTCTTCCGTTGTGAATACTGAGCAGAAATATTCGTTCTTCCAGTTTTATTTGGTGGTAAAATTGTTTAGTTCCAGCAAAATCTGAGTATTTTATAAATTTTTTTTAACTTACATTTTTATTGATTTTAGAGCACAAAATGTATTTACAAACAAAGTACATATATGATATATTTAGGTCATGACTTGGGTCAAGAGAGCAAGATGAAAAGAAGAAATTAAAACAGAAAATTACAACACATACATCTTGAAGCAGCTGCCTTTAACTCTAAACGACGTCAGGCCTATACAAATATTAATTTCCTCCTGCACCAACTCAAGGAGCAAGAAATAATGATTATACAGATAGTTAAATAACATTTAACCATTGCCTGACTACATTACTTTGGAATATTTAGTTTTTCTAAATCCATTCCCACTTACCTACATACCTACCCAATCTGCTACTGTACATTTCTCTATAAACTATATAAACTCATATTAGTACAGTTGATAATAAGCTTAATGTGGTTACTATTAATTATCTGCCATACATTTCTATAACAAACCTACTGGAAGTCTTAGAATCACATTTGGTCTGCCACGTCCAAAGCCACTGCAGACGTTTCTTTTTTTTATTCAGTACTTTCCTTATAATAGTTTACCACTGTACGTACAGGTGTATCATCAGTTGTTTTACACACAGCACAGTAAAGCAGGTTATATATTGTATTAAACTATAAAATAACCAAATTGTATTTTCCTGTTTTGATTTTTTTCTCAAACACACAAAGACAAGTAACATATTCCTACTAAAACTATAAATTAATTTATTTTTTATTCATTCATTCTCAGGTTACAATACCTTTGAGCACATAACAGCTCTTTTACAAAGATTCCACATCAGTGGGAAGAGTGACAGACATACAACGGATGGCATTACATAACATTTTGACAAGAAAGTATTTAAAAATGATAATATGACATTAACATTGCAACTAAAATTAAAACTATGAATCTGTAGGAAATCAAAAATAACCTAATAAAAGAAGACAGCCCAAGGTGCTTTGCCAAATAGGTATAGGTAGATTTGGATGAACAAAAGTTCAGGTAAGTGAAGCTAAACAGTAGAAAAAAGGTGGAGAGTGAGAGGGGTGAGGTGAAAGAAGGATCGGAGAAGGAGGCAGGAAATAAGGCAGAGCCGTTAGGGTGAAAGTGGTCATTCTCAGAGAAAAGGGGAGATGTAGGTACACGAGGATGTGTCAATACTGCTGAGGTAGTGATGTCAGTTGAAACAGTCACAGAACTGTTAGCTGTAAGAAGCTGACAATGAGTGCCTGTAAATGGTCCTAATTTTGGTAAGGAAGAGAGATCTCTGGGCAGTGCATTAAACCATAGTGGTGCTCTACATGCAAATGATCATTTCCCTTGTGTAGTCTGGCATCTTGGGACAGAGAAGAGTTGGTTGACTGAGCTACATGTGTGCTGGGAGCTGCAAGATGGGTTGAGTAAGTTTGTAACACCAGAAGGCAGGAGCCCGAAAAGTGCCTTTTTAGTTAGCAAGCAGGTTTGATAGTGAATCCTCCCATTTAGATGAAGCCAACCTGTTTGCATATACAGTTCACATGTGTGGGTAAGGCATGCTGCTCCAGTAAGAAGTCGGCATGCTTTACTGAGTGCTACTGATATTCTGCAGAGGGTAGTAGTGGAAGCTGAGCCGTAGATAACCAGAGCATAGTCAACAATGGATATTATGGAGCTATAGATAGCTAGTATAAGGGCTTCAGGCGTTAGATTGTGTTTATGTCTATGGAGTAACCCTGTCTTGATACTGACAGACCTGGCAACATTTTCACATGCTGGGCATATGGTAGTGCACTATCCACGGTTACCCCTAGATACTTGAAATGTTGAATTTGTTCAAGTTGGATGCCAGAGGAGTTCCTGATGGTTAGGGCACTGGATCTGTGTTTGCTGCAAGCACCACTGTACAACATGACTTTCATTTTTTTGTGGCTCAGAATCAGCTTGTGTTTCCTGAACCAGTCCTCCACTTCCTCAAAGCTGAGTTGAAGTTGGTGTTCCAGTGGTTCAGGGTCAGTGTTGCTAGTGTATATGACTGCGTCATCCGCATAGAGGAGGATCTGCTGGTGACCGGAGTGAGGGAGATTGTTATGAAAGATGCTAAAGAGAAGTGGACCCAGTATGGATTCCTGTGGTATTCCAGAGTGGACATGTTGATGGTCAGAGGTGACATTAGCTATCTTCACCCGTTGGGAGCGGCCTACAAGATAGCTTTTGGAATCAGGACACAGTATCTGCCAAGAGGCCAATTGAGGACAGTTCCTTGAGAAGTAGAGTGTAGTTCACTGTATCAAAGGCCTTTGTGAGGTCCATGAAGGCCGCACCCACCAATCTACCTTGATCCAGAGATTGGTACATGAAACCAGTGAATTCTAGCAGTGCTGTGGTAGTGCTATGTCGCTTTCTGAATGCATGCTGCTGGGGGCACTGGATCGAATATTTTTTCCATATACTCCACCAGCTGATCCGCAACTATGCACTTAACAGAGGAGGAAAAGGATTCCATGTCATAATGGTGTTCGCAGAATAGCGATCGCCATAATGGCAAGTGCACATTGCCGAAAAAAAAAAGGTGATGTGCCCGTGCAGTGAGGAAACAGTGGCGAAACTCAAGAGGCTGTTTTAAGGGGGTCTGCACCACCCCACACACCCCTACTTAATGATTACTAACTCCAGGGGGGAAGCATGTCGGGAGGGGGAACACTTTGCAAAAAAAAATATATATTTGCTCATGGAGCACACGTGGAAAAAGATCTAGATCTGTATTCCTCCCTCTCTAGCCCCGAACCCTGCGCCCTCCACACTGTAGCCAGCCACCCTCACCACTCCCCCATGGCACCAGCTTGGCAACCTCATCCCGCACAAGGCCCTACATACCCTCCCCCCTCTTCCAGTCTCCCTCCCCTTCTTCCTGTTGCCCTGATCACTAATGGTAGCCCACATAACAAGCGCTGAAATTGAATCACTCATATTCTAGTCACTCAGTTTCAGTCACCGTTATGACAGTATACTGAGGAAAAGCTTATATGATTTAAAGGGACACTGTCAACCCCTTTTGCACCTTACTATTTCTAGTTGAAAACCCCCATTTTCTGATTGCTTACCATCCCTAAAATTCAGCAATGTTGCTGGTTGTTTTCTTTATTTCCTTTCTTTGTAAAACTGAAATGCATGCTTATGGTATAATTATACCCAACTTTGTTTTGTTTCAAAAGCCCTGATTTACTCTAATTTCATACTTCCCGAACACTAGGAACACCCTAAACAGTGCAGCCACTCCTGATGAAAAAGTTTTCTCTCCTCCCACTACATCTTGAGTGTCTAGACTGTGCTGGGGTGTTCTAGATAGATAGATAGATATTTTATTTGTATAGCAAACATCTCCAAGGACTCTGGGTGCTGCACAGTGTAAACACACATATACAAATACAGTAAAACAAATTTAAAACAACAACAACATGCAAAATACAGCTGGGAGCAACAACTTATCTAGCCATCATAAAAGTGCAATTATTTTAAAACACCTTCAATTAAAAGCTTGATTGAATAAATATGTTTTGAGGCCCTTCTTAAAAGCTTCTACTGAGGGGGCCTCCCTTAGATAACCAGGCAGGGAGTTCCACAAGGTAGGCGCAGCTGCCACAAATGCTGTCACCCGAATACCGCAGCCTAACCCTGGGAATTCCAAGGAGGCCACCCCTGGCAGCACAGAGGGCCCGGGGTTGAGCGATACGGCACAAGGAGCTCTTGCAGATAGACTGAACCACTCTTGTGCAGGGTTTTATATGTCAATAGCCCTATCTTGAAGACAACTCTCCACCAGACTGGCAGCCAGTGCAGTTTGCGGAGCGCTGGGGTGATATGTTCACATCTTTTCACCCCCATCAATAATCTCGCCGCCATGTTCTGCACCAGCTGCAATCTACGGAGGTTACCTCCAGATATCCCTAGGTACAGGGCATTGCAGTAGTCCAACCTGGAAGTAACAAAAGCATGCACCAGTGTGAGCAGGTCAACAGGCGGGATCAGGGCTCAAATTCGGGCAATATTCCTGAGATGATAAAACCCACTTGTCACCACGGCCGACACCTGTGCATCAAGTGTCAGACTGCTGTCCAGGATTACTCCCAAATTCTTCACCTGCCTAGAGAGGCTAAAGGCACACCCCAGCACAAGGTCGGGGTAATCACTACCCGCTTCCTTGACGACCCGGCTTCACCACCAGTACCTTAGTCTTGTCTGGGTTAAGCTTAAGCCAAGTGTGAGTCATCTATATCTGGAATTCCTCAAGGCAGCTATTGAATACAGAGTCTGACACCTAGCTATTGGGAGCACAGGACAGATACAGCTAAGTATCATCTGCATAGCAGTGAAAACCCAGCCTGTACCACCTGATAATGTCCCTCAGTGGCACCACATACACTGTGAACAACAGAGACAACAAGACTGACCCCTACGGAACACCACAGCATAGAGGCTTTGGATTTGATGAGAAAATTCCCATGGTCACCCTCTGCACTCTGTCTGAAAAGTATGACCTGAACCAGTTGATGACATTTCCGGACAGGCCACACCAAAACCACAGTCGGTCAAGTAACACCTAATGGTCCACAGTGTCAAACGCCGCAGAGAGGTCTAGAAGGACCAAGATGGTATGGTCCCTTCTATCCCTCGCCATCAGGAGGTCATTAAGTACCCTCACCAGGACCGTCTCTGTACTATGCCCTGCATGGAACCCAAACTGGAATGGCTCATAGGCAGAGGAAGCAGCAAGATGTCTTTCCAACTGAATGGCCACCACCTTTTCTACAACCTTCCCTAAAAATGGGAGGTTCTAAACAGGTCTGTAGTTGCTGAGGCAGTCCGGGTCCAAAGATGTTTTTTTCCAAAAGGTCTAACCAAAGCCTCTTTCTAGGCTAAAGGAAAGATCCAACTCCTTAATGAACTCCAGACTACCTCAGCAATTACAGGACCAATCAGGTCCAAACATTCAACCAAAAGGCGAGTTTGGCCTGGATCTAAATCACAATGGGTCGGCCGTAGCTTAGAGATTATCTCTACCATCTCCCCAACCCCAATCAGCTCAAACTCATCCCACACAGGAGGAGTGCTCCGACTCAACTCAGGCTGGACCCTGCAACCCTTTTAAGAGACGTTCAACGAGACCTCAACCCTGATGGAGGACACCTTGTCAGCGAAAAACAGAGCCAGCTCCTCGGATCTTATGTTAAAACCTACCCCTCCAACACACAGACAGGATGGATGTAAAAGCCTGTCCATTGTGTGGAAGAACTGAGCTGGTCTGTTTCTCGCTGTAGCAATCTCCCTAGACAGAAACTCCACCTTTTTAAGGGAGATTGCCCCCTGATAGTCCATATAATGTGACCTCAGGGCCAATTTGTCCTCCACCGGATCAGATCTCCTCCAATGCCTCTCTAACCTCCGGCCCCTAGTCTTTAAACCTCAGAGATTCTCATCATGCCAGGGAGATCTCCAGCGAGTAGACAGGGGTCGGACACGCAAGGGTGCGATTGAGTCAAAGGCCGCATCAACTGCTCCATTATAGGCCGCTACTGCCTCCTCTGACCCAGTTGCGCTCAAGCTGCCCCAACACCCGATAGGTCCAGCACTGCCAAAAGGTCCTCTGGGGATACTCCCCTTAACGACCGGTACTGGACCATCTCCATAGGGGCAGGACCATCTGAGGGGGGCCCTAAACATGAACCCCACGGTGCTATGATCCAACCAAATCACCGGGTCTACACTAAGGTCCATAATATCCAACTCAGAAGAAAAGCCCAGGAAAGATGCAGGTGGATTCGATCAAGGACTGTAAACAAACATATTTTGGTGTGGTAACACCAGTATGGTGGGTAGTCTGTTTTTCACTTTTAAGAAGAAAAAAGGAAAGAGAATAAAACTACCAGCTACCTCACTAATCTCTACCTAAAGTGAGCATATCATAAAATGTTTTTTTTAAACTAGGGACTGTATGAGGCCTAAGGGGGTTGACATTGTCCCTTTAATGTGTATTTTCTCTATTATGCTATCAATGGGGGGGGGGGCAGACTAGTAGGAAAAAGTTGACCGACAGCTGTGTACCCTGCTCAAGTTGTTTGTTCTGTTCTTCATTTCAAGGTCTTTTCTACTTACCTCTGTCCTCCCATTTGAACCCTTTACCTATTACCAGGACTATCTTAGGAATGCAGAGAAGCCAGCTGTATTTATAATGTGTTTCTTCCTTCATCTAGGGTTACTCAGCACTATCTGGTGCATTGGTATCTTACATCTCCCCATCCCCCTCCCCCTGGGCCATTTTCTATCTTGTCCACCTGTTAAGGTATGCCTCCATTTGATCCTGTACCTGATATGTCAATCTTCCCATCTCTGAGATCTCACCTACAATCTCTGCCCATCCCTGACTGGTTGGTGGGGTCACCTGCAACCACTGTCTCATGATAGCCTTTATGGCTGCAGTCACACAGATGTACCAAAGGTATATTGTTTCCTTCTCTTTTAGGAAGGGGGGTTTATTGCCTTATACCAGATGTGGCAGGCTGGGCACATCTGGAAGTGAGAATAAATGTTTGCGTCTCTTCGAGACCTCCTCCTAGTACTGGGTAAGTCAGGTGCAGAATATATGGGTGTGAGTGCACCTCAGTTCCCTACACCCCCTCTACCACTGCACATTGGAGGTCAGTGCCCATTTGACTTTGGTGACTGGGGTAATAAAATACTGGGTTACTGGTTTCTCTCCTTCCATGTAAACTTATGCCATCTGGGTGACGAGGCCGTACTGAAGGACCCTTTCCATACCTGTTCCCATTCCTTATTTGTAAAATGTACAGTATATCTGACTCAGCTTCCCAATTAGCCCTAATGTGTGCTGCCTGATGGGATTCTTCCAGTAAGATGAACTGGTATGTGAGGGGTATAGTGCCTTTCCATTGAAGGGTTCAAATTAAAATGCCAAGCGTCAAGGTATCTGTCCGTTGCTGGGAATCGGTCTATAGTTTGCTAGCCAAACTCAAAAATGGAATCGGTCTGTAGTTTGCCAGATAAATTCAAGTTTCAGCTCCTCAAATGTTTTTATTGTGTCCCCTTGTAGTATCTGAGATAGGGACTGAAAATCTCTTCTGGCCTGTCTTTTGTACCAGTGGTCTACCCTGGCGGATGGGAAAGTGGAGTCCCAGGCAACCCATCTGTGCCTTCATTGTTGGTTATGTATCCTCAGCAATTTGGACACCCTGTCCCAGGCTTACAGTGTCTTCCAGAGCTCCAAGATGGTATTTTCCTTTAGTTGTGTGAAGGGGGTAATCATATAAGAGGGCTGTTAGAGGTACTTCTTCGAATGAGTTGAATTCAATAGGCGTCCAGTGTGCAGAATATGTCCAGGAGTCCCATTGCAGTGCTAGTTTCATCTGGGTAGCTTTTCAGTAATGCCGTATGGATGGTAGGGCCCATCTCCCCCTTTCCCCTCCTTTTTTGCAACGAGGAGAGAGCTACAAGGCTTCGTGTTTACCCAACTGTATTGATAGAAATATCTCTGGATTTCTGTAAACCACTTTTTGGTCAGAAGTACTGGTGCACATTGAAATAGGTAAAAATACCTGGGTAAGACATTCATTCATTCATTCATTTATTTATTTATATTATATTTTTGATAACCGGGTAAGTGAACTGATCCAATGGACCATTTTCAGCCACAACCCAGACCACAGAGTGGTAACACGAGTCAACAGCAAAGTACACAAAATGGGTAGTATACAATATAGTTCCAATAGGACAGCTTTAAAAGTACATGAGAATACATGAAAGAGCATCACTACGCCATGAGGTCAGGAACTCGAGACAGTATGTTCCATGATCAAATACAGATAATACAGTCGCTAATTGTTACAGGAGTGCAGGATACCCAACATGCAATAAGCTTTCTAACACATGGTTGGCTGACTAGTATAGAGCAATAATATAGTACAGAAAAGAGAAATAGCAAAACATTAATATCTATTCGTTGTGGGAGCTAGGGTGGTTGTAGTGCTTGAGGGTTGTCAGAGTAGCATTTACACATCGACTCAGTGAGAAGCCAGTCCTTCAAGTTTGTTTTGAAAGACAAGTGGGAGGGTGATGAGTGAGCAATGACGATTGGAGATGGTCCAGAGGGAGGGGGGCTGAGACAGAGAAGTCCATACTTCCCATCTTTGTCAAGATACACGGTACTTCCAGAGGGGTGATAGAGAAGTCCCTGAGATTTCTAGAGTCTGTCCTTTCAGCCAGGAGTGGAGTATAGGGGGACTGCAGATAATTCCTGAGAATGCAGCCGACCAGGCAACCCATAGCATAGTCAAATCGGCCTTGGAAAGGGAGCCAGCCAAGAGACTGATAGAGCACACAGTGGTGGGTATTATGAGGAGCTAGGAGAACAAAGTGACATATGGAATTATAAGTAGCGTTAAGTCGGGAGTGAAGAGAAAAGGGCATGACAGAGTAAATAGGGTAACAGTAGTCCAAAAGAAGCAGGAGATTACCTCTAAATTGCCAGATGAGCTTCAGGGGACAGGAGATGTTTAATGCGGTAGGCAGCACCTAGTTATTGGTGAATTTTCCTCACCGTGAGATTTATGTGCTCATTGAAGGTAAGAGAGGGATCAAGCGTCACCCCCGGTATTTAAATGTGGAGACAGTTTCAAGGGGAGAGCCTGCAGGAGTGAGCACAGTGAGTGACGTATTGGATTTGGCGACCTTGGCGATGAATGGTTTGGAGCGGAAGAGCATAGCTTTCATTTTTTTCTCATTTACAAGTAGTTTGCTAGAGGGAAACCAATTGTGTGCAGCGCTGTAATTGCGTGAGAGAGTGGAGGAGACGGATTGCAGGGACTTGTCATTGTAATATAGAACAAGGTCATCTGTGTAAAATAGAGCATTGCAGTTCAGACTAGATGCTGGGAGAGTGTTGATAAAAATAGAGAACAGTAGCGGGCCAAGGATGGAACTTTGGGGTACCCTAGTGTGAATGGGCAGTGAGGCAGAGGAATCTTTCCCAATTAGCATGGACTGGGACCTGTTGGAAAGGTAGCTGTGAAACCAACCAGCAGCATTAGGGGAGCAGGCAAGTGAGACAGGGTGCTGTGGAGGAGCTTGTGATCGAATAGGTCGGATGCCTTTGACAAATCCACAAACACCGCACCTGTTGCATTGCCTGAGTCCATATTCCTGAAGACATGGTCGGTGAAGAGCGTCAAGGCCGAGGAGTTGCTGTGGTATTTGCAGAAACCATGATGCAGGGGACATAAGAGGCTGTATTTATGTAGGTGTTCTGACAATTGGTAGTGTATGATTTTTTTCCAACATCTTGCTGAGGTGTGGGAGGAGGGAGATGGGCCTGTAGTTTTCTGGTGTGAAGGGGTCACCTGATTTGTGAATCGGCATGACAAGTGCATGTTTCCAGGAGTCGGGAACCATTGCTGATGAGAGTGCAAGGTTGAATATGTAGGTTAAAGGTCGGACAAGAGCTGGGGAGATAATCTTCAGGAAGGAGGGGTATAGCCCATCACTGCCTGTGCTCCCCCTATTAGGGAGTACATTCAACAGTTTAGTGGTGACCATGTGACCAATGGTCTTAAAATAGAAGGGAGAAGTGGAGGTGTCAGTTGCTGAGGAGCTGGAGTTGGCACCATGGATGCCACTATAAGGTCCAGTAGAGGACTGGGGGGAGAGTTTGCTTAGGTATGCGCTTAGGTCTGTAAACATAGAGTTAAAGTATAGGCGATCTTCATGGGGTTATCGATTAGACCAATGGGATATATGATCAGCGTAATTCTCTTATTTGACTTGGGATTTATAAGGGAGCCAATAGAGGCCCAGAAACTTTAGGGGTTCCCGAAGGAGCGTTTTTGTATGTTAATGAAGTAGATGCATTTCAACATCTTGACTGCTTTTTTGCAAGTGTTGCACAGGTGCCTATAAGCCTCCCAGAGTTGTGAAGAAGGCAAGGATTTGTAGGCCCTCCATTTGGAGTCTCTAGCTTTCATTAGAGCCAGTAGCTCTTTAGATGGCCATTTGGTGCAGCCCCCCTCTGACCCTCCTGGTGGTGACGGGAAAGTGTTTGTCTTGTAGCCTCTGAAGGACATCAGTGAGGAACGTAACTGCGGAGGAGACATTGTTAAGGAGGTAGAGGGAAGACCAGTTTATGCTTCTGGCATTATCCAGGGCAGCATTAGAGTCTTGGCTGTTAAATTTTCTAGTGGACAGGAGTTTATGAGGTGGACGGTTGGCCTTTGTGGTCAACACAAGATAGGTGGGGGAGTGTTTGCTGATCGAATCGGCCATCATGCCTGCCTGGAGAACTAGGTCAGCCTGATTTGTAATAATCCAGTCTAGGGTAAAGTGGTTTAGGGAGTGGTGGTTATACCTGGTGGGTGAGGAAATTACTTACTCCACAGTGTAGGATTTCAAGAGCATCGCATAGTCAGTGTCGGGCACACCTGAGCAGTTGATGTTGAGGTCACCAAGAAGGATGGTGTCTCACTGAGGTGAGACAGAGGCAAGGCCCTCTAGGAGGTTTGATAGGCCCTGTACCCACCCCGGTGATGGGTTATAGTGGCAGCCTATATGCAGCTTCATTGATGCCCCGAGGGTTAACTCAGCTAGGATCCACTCACTTGGGGAGTTAGGGGTAGAGTTATTGATGATGGATGCAGAGATATGCTCCTGCACAAAAAGCACAACACCCCCTTCCCTTTTCGTGCCTGGCCTATCCAAGCGGAGTAGCGAGTACCCAGGAAGTTGGCATGAGACAGCATCATGGTATGACTTTAGTCATGTCTCAGAGAGACTGAGAGATTTTGATCACTTGCATCCTGGAGTGCATTGGGAACAGGAGAAAGGACCCTCTTCTAACATCTTCCTACAGCTTTTGTATTAAAGGGATATAACTGTCTTGAAATAGGACTGAGGTTGTGGATCTAAAGAGTATTCCTAGATATTTAGATTTTTGGGAGACCCCATTTCATTGGATGGCAGTTTCATATGTCGCTAGTAGGGGAATAGGTCAGCATAAGTTCTTCTGTCTTAGTCTCATTTAAAGCAAAACCAGAGTATCTAAAGAACTCTCTAACAATTTCCATGATCACTTCCAAGGAAGCTTGAGGGTCCGGAGGTACAGAAGCCCATCATTGGCATAAAGCACTATCTTATGCTCTCTGGGTCCAAGTTCTATTCCTTCGCAGTTATTTCTTTATCAGACTCTGTCATGTCACAGACTGATTCACAATCATTGTCAGATCTGTCAGAAAGACCAACCAGTCTCAGATGCTTGTGCCGAACTAGGTTTTCAAAATTTTCAACTTTATGATGTAAGCTATAGTCCTCTTTCACAATGACTACATTTGCAGCCTCCAGTGCAATGATTGTATTGTCCATAGCAGCAATATGATCTGAATTTCTCTCGGTTTCTACAGCAATGTTTTCCACTTTTTCTCTGGTTTAAGTTGTTTTGCAAAAAAAAAAAAACGTTTTGGCCGACAAAGCATTACATGTTTTCTGCCTTCCAACACTGTCAGCATGTTAACAGTGTCAGTGGCTCAGTAAGTAGCACACTCACCTCTGGGGCCAGAAGATCAGATGATTGTGAGTTCTAGGCCCCACAGCAGGCATTTGGTGCAATACCCATAACTGACACAGTAGTGTAGTATATGGGGTGCTGCACTGGTGAGGTGCCAATTTTCAAATGAGATACTAAACTGAAGTCCCTCTGCCCACCTCTGCTCATTGTCCAGGTGGAAGTATTGGGAGGCAGTATAGCGCAGTGGTCTAAGGCTCTGAGCTGCAAATTTGGTGACATCCAGCAGACCAGACCTGGGTTTGAATCCCACAGCTTCCACTTGCATACTGTGTGACCCTGAGCAAGTCACTTAATCTCCTTGTGCTCCCAGGTCACTCCTGTAAAAAAGCTTTCAGCTTAGTGTGCTATACCTGGTTAAACAACTAAATAAAAAAAAGTAAAAGAACCCAGGGCACGTATCAATGAAGAGCAGGTGAGTTTCCCTGGTGACATGACCAACCCCCCCATCAATAAAACAGGCCCATATGACCCGCACCCAGGATGCACCAGGAAACTAGCTATATTAGCTTAGTGTATCTTTCGGCTGCTGATACCGGTAGGGAAATGGGCAGACTCGATGGGCCTAGCAGTCTGTATCTGCCAGCAAGTTCTATGTTTCTTTACTGGTCAAACATTACAGATAAATAAATCTTATTAATGGCAAGTGCAAGTGATTCCAATGTACATGTTTTTGCTGGTGTGGTGGATGCGATTGTTAAGAGACTTCACTGGTAAAGCTGATGTCTCCTGTACTCCCTTCAGTGGGACTTGAACTCGGGCTCCATTTGCTTGCTCCCATAAGCTGTACATTTTTATCAGGCTCTGTCTGATATTCCACCTGCATGTTGTCATAGCCCAGATTTGAAGGAACAAATGGTTTAGCAGCAGTGATCAGCTTGCGGGAAGTATGGCCGCAATTGAAGGATTTGCCGAGGTGTCCTTCCAAATAGTCAGCCATAGTATGTGCCTATAGTACGAGAAGCCATGGTCGGAAGCTGCTCCATTTTAGATACAGGCAGGGGTGGTGCTGCTGCTGATAAGACAGGTGAGTTGGCAGGTGAACCAGGCTGCGGAGCTTGTAGGGCTGAATCTTGGACACATGTGCTTTTTGATGGGTCTTATGGAGTGCGAAATAAACTCCTCACTTGATGAGGTCCCATGCCTGTTTTTCCTCTTGTCAGCCATGTCCAGATTAACCACAGAACTATTTCAGGTATGTGGTAAATGTGAGTTTTAAGTCACTTCTATACAGAGCTATTGCAAGACACAAGAGCAGCTGCTTACTAGTCTGCCATCTTATTCTTTCTACTGTATAAATGTTTTAACTCAGAAAAAAAGATGGCCACCACACTTGGCTTAGAAATACCATTGTAAACCTGGCAAGGATTAAGACTGAGAACAAAAACTCATAGTGCGCACCATAGAAGGTACCTAGAAAAGTAGATTTACTAATTGTAGCTAAAACTAGTTTTTTGTAAAAACAGGTTTCATTGCAGTGCTGCTTTAAAAAGCTTCACAGTGGGGTTGAAATCCCAATACACTGCCCCATACAGGGAAAACAACATTTAAAACATGACACTGCTCACTATTAGAATCTGAAATGCTCAGTTGTACTACCATGTTTGCAGGGGTCGGGGTTCGACTAGGCAGGTTGAATGGTCTGGGTGAGTGCACAGTTCATGGGTGCAGCTGATATAGTTTTTTTCCTGGTCAACAGGCACCAGGTACATACATGCAAAGTGATTTGCACCTTTTAGCACTTGCAGAGTGGAGGGACGTGAAACTTTAAGTCATGTGTTTCCATATCGAACAGACTTGATAAACAGCAAGAACATGTTCTGCTGCTGAATTTCTATGTCCCTAAGCCCTCCCTCCCTAGATGCCAGGCCACTCACCTCTGCAACATGCAAGAAATCCCAGGCTAGGAAACCTGAGTCCAAAATCCAGAGTGACTAAGTTATTCCTTGTTTTTTAAAATGTCCCCACACCCATCCCATTATTCTCCCTTGCCCTGATGATGAGGACCACCAACACTGTACTTTTTTTGGTGTGGTTTAAGAGCAAAAGAAGATGCAGTGATCCGTCTGGACTACCCCCGACCTTCTCAGTGGCAAAAGCTATTTATATTGTTTGCCCTCCTATAATTACCAGTACTGTTCTTGAAAATGTTTTTATTCTCACTATTCTTTGTTGGGAGGTGGAAGCCAATGCCTTCCCAGCCGATGCCCCTGCCATTCCATGATCAGCAGGCAGCAGATACACAAACAGCAGGTCAGGAGAGAAGTGCACACACAGGGATATAGTCCCAGCTCAGAAATCACTTGGTATCTCAAAGCTTTTATTGATGAAACATAGAAATAGTGCCAAATCCACAATGTGCAGACCAGAGACAAAAGCAGTGCAAGCAACACTGTTGCAAGGGTGCCCCGGCGCTTCGACCAGTTAGGTCTTCATCAGGGGCAACACCGGATATCTGCACCACTGAGGTGCTGGCCCATTACGAATTTGCTCTAGTAGATACACGAATGCTGCGTGGTCCATTCATGTCCTGAGTTCCTGGAACTCAAGCGTCTACCATTTATGACATGCTTGTCCTCCAGCTGATCCCAGTGTGGGATCACAGGCCTTGCCTTTAAAAAATGGATCTTCTTTGGGACAACACAATGTGCTGCTGCTTCTCCACAAGTTATCCCTTCTTCTAACACTGTGGACTTATCCACAGTACCACATTCTAGCAGACTGCTAGCAATACCTGCAAGAAGAGGACTGGGGCTTAAAGAAAAAACCCTAACCCCCTCACCGCAAAGGCTGCCCTTATAGCTAACACTAATCTGTTAAAAAATTAACTATATCTTTAGTAATACTAAAAAACTTGGAAGCTCCATAACAGCAGTGTATCTGCACTGAACTGCACCACCTTGTGCACTTCTGTTATTTTGTACTATGGAAATGAGCACTGCTAACTTATGTACAACCCGGCGGCACTCAATTACATAGCACAAGTGGTGGATGTGCAAGAGGTGGTACAGACCAGAACCAGAGCTCAGCCGATACAAGTCCTCTGTTTTTTTAGTATCACTGAAGATAAAGGTTGTTAATTTTTTTGTACAGATAAGGGCTTAACAAATGCAGGGAAGGGAGGGAAAGGGAGGACTTTCTGTTCTGGCTTTGCCATGCTGAGTCAGTCATTAGGGTAGGGTTAATCTGTTTAACCCACTGTAGTGTACATACTGTAGAATCTGTAAGTGGATGCAGAAGTGCAATCTAGTAAAGAACGTAACAATTGCAGCATACCAGAACAAAAGCCAATCTAACACCTTGACTAAAAGGAAGGTATCTATTTAGCTGAATGGTGGGAGCTGCTACCTCTGAAACCATTTATGCAAGGATCGATCCCTGGGTCTGGCACTGAGATGTGTAAGCCTATAATTCAGTTTACAGAAAATATTCCACCATGAAGCTGGGAAGAAGCCATTACATTGGTGATGAGGATAAGATCCCCGATATGAAACCAGATGCAGACTGTTATCTGGTAGTGAAAAAAAAAAAGAGGAAGTGATGTAGTATATACAGAATCACTGACCAGCTGCACCGTGCCGTCTGGTGGAGAAAGTGAAGACTGCAGCATGCAACCACCAGTCTAACACCTTGCCCTAAAAGGGAAGTTTTCTTCTAGCTGAATGGTTAGAGCTGCTGCCTCTGAGATAAAGAGTGGAAGGATTGATCCCTGGGTCCGCCATTGAAACATGCAAGCCTATAGTTCAGTTTACAGAAGATATCTCCTCACGGAGCTGGAGATAGGACATTATACCCACTGTCTAGGTAGATGGGTAGTGAGCTACTACTGCCTGACATTTACAAAGAAATCAAACAGAAGGGTTAAATTTACCGCACACTTAAAATAAAGGGCATGACCCACAATCTCTGAGAGGCTTACGTGACCATGTAGCGGAAGCGTGTAGATACCTCTGCTCCAAAGTCATGTATGTTTGCTGGACTCCCATCCACTGGGACCAATATGCACTGTGCAAAGGTGAAGTGCGGACACCTTCATACTGCAGACATAAGCACTGCAGGTGCATGCGGATGCCAATCTACAGTACAAAATAGGCATCCACATGTGCGGATCACAGGTGCCAAAACTACGCCACTATGGGGAAGGCAGTAGTGATGGCATATCCCCTTCACAAATGTACATAACACATTTCTTTGTGCACTGCAGATGCTGTGTATTTGCCACTGCTGTGTACTGCTCATCTCTTGTTACCCCCCCACCCCCACCACATCTGGCTGCACATGGTGGCAAGATATGTCTCAGGTATGCCATAATGCTCTCAAATAGTAAAGAAATACCTTTATTGTAAGCAAACATACCGGTACAAGCATAGCAAATACAGTGCAGTATACAAAAGTTCTGCATGATCTACATGGGACTGGTATAAAAATAGATTCAGCAAGCCTGACAGAACCCCCCCATCCCAACCTATGCCCAGGCTAGCCACACACTGAAATACATTGTGCAATGATGACAGACACCAAGAGATATCAAATAAACATGCTGTTAGGGCATGGGAGGCAGTACAGCACCATGGTTTAGGGCACTGAGCTGCAAACATGGAGACCTGAGTTTGAATCCCACAGCCCCAGCTGCATACTGTGTGGCTCTGTGCAAGTCACTTAACTTCCATGTGCTCCCAGGTCGTACCTAGAAACAAGCTTCGGCTTAGTGTGCCTTTCCTGGTTCCTCCCTTTTACTGATAACATGCATTATAATAGTGTGATCCTGGGTGTTTGTCCCTGAAACTAGAATGAGTCTCACCCAAGGTATAGTCCACATGGCTCACTGGGCAAACATGTAATCTGAGGCCCAAGGTGTTGGTCCCACTTCCCAGGATATGGCACAGCCAGAGCCCAGCCGACATGGCTTCTGCAGCCCATTTTCAGCAGCATGACCAGGCACGCAGAACCCTGTCCAGCAATGCCAGGCATCCCCTGGCTACAGCTCCCCTCAGTACTCCTTCATGTGGCTCACCCCTGTCTTCAGTTGGCCTGGGCCCCAGGGCATCTCGCCCTGGCCAGGCATCATGGTCCCTCTCCAGGGCTGGGTCCAGTGCTACAGGTAACACTGGCCTTCGAGAGTAAATGTACTCGCATTTGTTGCCAGTTGGTGAGCAAAATAAAATGTTGATGAGTAAAAGTGCTTTAAACCTGGAAAAAAACACTCCTTTTTAAGTACTTTTGGAATATTTCTAAGTGTTAGATGAGTATTGTTTCTCAGTGAAAAACAGCAAAAAAAAATATACATATATATATGTATTTCTTAAACACTGGCGAGTAAAATATGTCAGTACTGAGCTTATCTGGAGCACTGGCTGGGTCACAGGGTGGGTCCACCACCATTGCCCTATGAAGCCTCGCCCTCTGCAGCATAAGCATGTCAGTAGGACTGATGTCGCCCTGCAATGACTGGAGGAGGTGGCCATCAGTTCACAGAATGCAGGCAGTGCAGTAAGTTGCAATTATTGCAGTAGTCAACTGTATACTCACCCGAAGGGGTTTCACCACAAGCCAAAGAGACCCATCCTGGTCACTGTAGCCATTGCCTACAAGAGTCAAGGTTACTGGGGGACTAGGCCTCATGTGGCCAGGTATGTCTTCTTGGTCTTGCCCATTGCAGCACCGGATGTATCAGGTGGATGGTGTGTGTAACCTATACAGCTCAGGAATATGCTCATGGACACGTCCTGTGCATGCTGGTAACACACTGGACAAGGATAGTGCTCTGAAGGCCTTCATTTAAAGAGCCATCTGCCTGCATTCACATGCATACTGTGGCACAGTGCACAGTGGTGTTTTCTGAGTGTGCATCGCAGTATTGGTGGTTACGTTTAGCTGTACCTGAAGGCAAGTGTTTGGGTGCCCCTGTGTGCTATGTGCCAATCTGAGGGTAGTGTAGGAGCCAGTGACTTTGTGACCCACATATCTTATATTGTCTTCATCCTCCACAGGGTGTGTGGCATAGTTTGATGTAGTTTTACTCATGATCACTGTTGTGTCTGGTTGGGGGGGGGATACTGACTCCAGCCTGTGTGCACTGGTGAACTGTGCCACATGCCTGGACAGTTAGAGGTGTGGTGGACACATAGAAAATCATTGTAGGGGGGCAGGGGTGACACATATGTCAGCATTTCACATACAGATTGTTTACTGACATCCCAGTTCTATGCAAGATATGACTGTTTTGGCCTGCAGACTTCCCCAGGCATAGTGTCCCTTGACGCTCAGTTGTCAATATGTGTGCAGTGACCCCACACCCACTAGTGATGGACAGTGGTGCAGAAATGTGGCAATTGGCCATTCCTTTATCATTCATGGCTGAATAAACCACTGCCAGAGCAGGTCCCCCCAGCACTGCACCCTGAGCCACTATGGACTACCGCACAGTTGTGTGAACACTTCAAATGCCCCTACAGATTGTTGTGCCACCTTCAGTCCCACTACAGGAGTGCTGTACTGTTGGGTTGTGCAGTCCTTCTGATGGGACATTTACACCAAGGTCCCTTCTGCCTATCTCTGGTGCTGCCCTGGTAGGTGTCCAGTGTAGGTAAAAGAACCCAATGCACTTGGATGTTTCCCAGTGTCCTGGCTTACATTCCTGTTCCCATAAAACCTGTTCATGCAGTTGTCCAAGGCTGTTCTGTGTATGGCTGTTGATGTGCAAAATGGCTGTCACTGCACATTTACAGTCACTTCACAACCAGGTTCTCACTGCATGTAAAGCACTTTGGGACACAATGTGTATGAAAAGCAGTATATAAATGCTTATTCTCCTTCTGTACCATGTGTTTCTGTTGTCACTGTCGCAAAGTTATGAACTGTGCAGTGATTGTGCTGTCCGTGACTAACAGTGCCACCCTCCATTGTATGTACTTTGTGGCCTAGAATCTGGCACTGATGTGGCGTGCCAAAAGATGTGAAAGAGGGGGAGGGGTGTCAAGCCATACCAAGTCCCCCACCAACTAGTCTTTGAGGATGGCACACCCATACCACCCATCTGGAAGGAATACACATATACAACTGCATATATGATCTATTGTTGGCTATTTTGTGAGTGTAATCCCAATCAGTGATATTGTACAATGACATGTTTGCCAAATAATGTGCTACCTGCAGTGAGTCACACACACCATCTTACTGTACATTTCTATGTTGTGTTTCTCAAATGAACAACAATAGGCACCATGAGTGGACCCTGACCCTGCAGGTGGCGGAGAATTGATTTCTGTTATAATGTGTTCCATGCCTGTTATCCGTTATTACCCCACCCACCCAGCCTTATTCTGAGTAAACATTTCATTTACATATTTTGCTTTAGTTCTTCATTTTACATGCCCCCTATGCAGTTTACATTACCAGGGAGGCCAGGTGTCTGTTTGTCTGCAGGTCCTGTGGTGTGGCCTATGGTCTTGGGTGGAACGAAGGCTTGTGTGTTGGCTGCTATTGGGTGTACACGGAGGTGGCATGAATGCAGGCCTGTTGTACTAGTTCAGGGGTGTTCAGAGTGATGGGGCTTGCATTGGTGGGTTGGCAGGACCATCAGTGGGGGAGATCACAAAGGTCACCAGTGCACATAACCAATGGCAATCCCAACATGCAATTACTAGGTGGGCAGGGCACTTTATTCAAATGCTGCACTGTATTTTTCTATCACTCCTGCAACTGCGTAGATGTTACAGGCAACACTACTGTGTTGCATGCATGAGTGACAAACAGTAACGATCCGAAACCCCAGGACGCAACCTTGACTGAAGAAAAAGGAGAAATCTGTGGCTAAATACTTCCTGATTTGGATGTGAAACATGTGGAGGGATGTGAAACTCTTAAGTCCAGCTCCTTCTCTTTTTCTGATCCCAAGTCATCAGAAGGACCAGCTGCCTTCTGCTACATGCACCCCCCATCTTCAGTCTAGCCTCCCACCACTCTGCCTCTTACCTTCCTCTCTGGAAAGTTTCCTCCATGATCACAAGTCATGTCTGCATCTGTACCTGCTCTCTCCTTACTGCCCCCTCTCTTGCCTTACTTCACCCATTCTCTTCCTGTTCTCCCCGACTCTCCTCTCACTCCCTCTGCCCTCTCCTTATCCCTCACTCTCCGTTTACCCCTCTGCTTTCTTGTTACTCCCCCGATCTCTCCTTATTCTCTCAAACTCTCTTCACTTTTTTTGTCAGTATAATTTTTATTAAAATGTTCATGGTAAGTATGATACAACAGAATATGTAATAAAACTTTTGAATACATACGTTATGGGTCATGTCTTTTCTTACATTTCTGCACCTGTGGCCTACATCCCTCTGTCACCAATTATTCTACACCTTCCCCTTTTGACCAGCTGGGGGAGGTGACTGTGGAACTGCTGTGTTCTCACCTGAAGTACTTTATAAGGGGCAGCCTGCAGCACGTAGGCTGTGTGCATATAGGTTCAAAGACCCCACAGTGTGGTGGGGGGCCAAGCCAGCAAAAGGGGGAAGCCAACCAGGTAGTGGAACTCTGTTGCTTTGTCTCGTCATGTCTGAAGGATTGTAGCATCGTGAGCAACAACCAGTACTGGTGAAAGTTGCTTTAGAGAAATGTGGTTCAGCTTTAATGGGCATCAAGGCACTAGGGTGGGATCTTTCCTTATGGAATGGAGAAGCCAGGTGTTCCATAGGGAGGAGCACTCTTCTGAGCCACCATTAAGGGAGTGTGTAATTTTCTCCATTGGATAGATTTGGTGGATCATATGTCTGCAGGAAACTACATCTTGGACAATGGGAATCAGCAAACATTTTGTTATGGCTTTCTTAGTTGATGTAATCAATATTCCAAGAATGTAATGTGAATGTGGGTCCCTGAAGCCTCTGAGGTATTGCAAGGAGGTGTACAAGATTGATATAAACATAGAAACGTAGAATTTTACAGTGGATAAGGACCGCTTGGCACACCTAATCTGCCCATTTTTTTCTACCTACTGTATCACCGCAGACCCTACTTGCTCTCTGGCTTATCCCCTTCCCTTTATCTTATTACTAATATTCCCTTATGCCTATCCCATGCTTTCTTGAACCTCATTACAGTTTTTGCCTCCACTGCCTCCATTAGGAGGCTGTTTCAGGCATCCACCTCCCTCCCCATGAAGAAATATTTTCTCACTTCTTCCGAGTCTACCCCCCTCCAGCTTCATAGCATGACCCCATGTCCTTGAGCATCTTTTTCTGAAAGATGCTTCTCTCTTGAACCATATTTATACCTGTAAGGTATTTGAAAGTTTATATCATATCCCCCCTCTCCCTCCATTCCTCCAGAGTATGCATATTAAGGTCCTGCAGTCTTTCCTCATAGGGCTTTTGATGCAGACTCTGCATCATTTTGGGGAAGCACTAAGTGAGCATGACACGAAAAATCTCAGTGTTCTGCATAGCGATGGCACAATACCAACACTGGTATTGTGCCCTCGAAAAAGACTGTGCTTTTTGTGGGGGGCTACATATGCCCCCTGCACCCCCTGCATTCAAATATAATCACCTCCAGGTCAGAGTTATTCCAGGGAAGGGACAGGACACCGGAAAATAAGCATTACCAAAAACAGACCATTACTGCGACTGTCGCTGTAATAGTCTGTTTTCGAGTTTCCCCGTCAGGGTGTCGCATTCCAGGGGGCCACTGCCATTTTGGTTGCCTTCCTCTGGATTGTCTCTACTTGTTCTATGTCGATGTAAGCTGGATTAGCTTACCAAGTAATGCCTACATTTCTCCCTCTATCTGGAGGATGAATGGTTGCAAAATGGGGCATGACCACATGATGTGCGAGTGTCGTACTCTGGGTTTGCCACAGCCTCTACAGCAGGTGCAAAAGTGTGTGGGGAGGTAATGGACTGTTATCACCAGTGTCCAGAAATACCTGGTCAGTTGTTTTGAAGCATATTCCCTCCATTGGTGGGAGCTGTTTGCCTTGTCCGATGCATGGCATGCTTCTGGACCAGATTTACTGTCAATTGGAATGTCTGTTCCCTCTTATCTTTTCAGTGCCTCATCTAGGGAGTTGATTCCTAGTGTGGACTGAAGGTCATGATAGAGCTGGGAAATCATATGGGGTTCAGCCCCTGTTTTAAGGAAGCTGATGCAGTAGCTAACGAGTGGTGGGTACATATCTGTCGTGCATGCACCCAGCAGGAGGGACTGGGTGAAGTGCCAGAGCTTCAAGTATCAGTAGAACCCTGTTCTACAGAGGTTGCATTGGGCTTGTACAGTGGGAAATGGCAGTACTGTATTGCCTGAAAGGAACTGGTAGATGTACCGTAGGGAGTGTCTTTCCCAGTTTTGGTAGCCATGCTCGAGATGTACTGGGGCAAAACCCTCCAGGTGTGATACTGGGCACAGAAGAGTGAGAAACAGCATCAGGTGGAGTGTTTTCCTAATATTCTGCCATTCTTTCACATGAAAATGTAACCATGGATTCAAGGTTCATGTCTTCTGGGATTCTTTTCAGTGATACACGATTCACACAAATAGTTAGGAAGAAAGTCACACTCCATGTACTGCCATGTGGCACGTTTGCCGCTAAGGTGGCAGAATAAGAGAAAGCACAGCTCTGCAGTCCACTGCTCCACCCTTTCTCACTGCATCCCTTCCCACTCTCTCCTTACACCCCCTCCTCGCTCTTTCCTTACTCTCCCTCCCCTCTCTCCCGACTTGCAACCCTCACTCCCTGCTCTTTCTTTACAACTTCTCCCTGCTCTATCCTTACTCCACCACTCACTTTTTGTTCCCCTGATCTCTCTCTTTACTCCCCCTTCCCACTCTCTCCTTACACCCCTTCCTGCTCTCTCGTTACACCCCTCACAACTTTCTCTTACTCCTGTGCTCTTTCTCCTTACTCCCGTAGCTCTCTTCTTACTCCTCCCACTCTCTCCTTACACCCTTCTGTACTCTCCCATTACTCCCCCTGGTGTCTCCATACACCCCCTGCTCTCTTCTTACACCCTTCCATACTCTCCCCTTACTTCCCCTGGTGTCTCCATACACTCCCTGCTCTCTCTTTACTCCCCCCACTCTCTTCTTATTCCCCTGCTCTCCTTACTCCCCTGCCTTATCCTTACTCCCCTCCCCATCTCCCTTTTGTTTTTCCCTTCTGCCCTCTCTCCTCCTTCCCCTTCCCCGCTGCTGCCTCCAAAAACCCATGTTCCCTCGTGCCAGTAAATTACAGTGTAACAATTGTTTCTTTTTACAGATAGAATAACTGTTTACTTAGTTTGTTTGGTCCTTGGCTCACCTTTCATTGTTTTTGAAACTTTTTTTTTCAATTAAAAATATCTGAAAGTACATTGAATACTTTCTTTAACACAACAAACTTGGGTAAAACCAGGTGCCCATGAAAGTACATAAATGTTCCGTGACATGTCTATGAAATTTGGTTCACATTATAGTCAGGTACAATTGATTAGAAAGCTTTTAGCAGAAAAGTACAACTATATCATTGGTTAATTTTCTTTTATAGAGGTTTTCTTCACAGTCACTCACATCATTCCTGGGTAATACCCTGTTCTAGCCTATGTCCCTCGACTCTCCCAGACGTCAGTAACCCATAGGTTACCCCCAGGGCTTTCCCTCTGTGGGAAAGGCTCCAGGTATTTAACCCCCTTCCCTTCTCGAAGCAGTCCACTATGCTGGGGGGAAGGAGGCTGTAAAACTAATGGAGGCAGCAATTGCCTCCCCCACAGATGATAAAGCAGCAATGAAGGAACAGCCCAATGGAAGTAAGCTCCCCCAGGGTTGGGGTACAAGAATACAGGGGTTGGGATAAGGCAGAGGACAAGAAAAGCAAGAAGAAAGGGGCAAAGAAGGCAGGTAATGGAGAAGGTAACCAGGGAAGAGGGGGGGTCAGGGAGAACGTCAGGGAATAGATCAGGCAGGGGGAGAAGCAGGAAAGCACGTGGGAAGGAAGGAAGGAAGATCTGGAGAGTCATGTGCGCCAATGCAAGAAGTCTGCGAAATAAAATTCCAGACCTGGAGGTCATCATGGCAGAGGTTAGACTGGATTTGGTGGCCATAACGGAGTTGTGATTTACTAACAGCTATGAATGGGGCATGGCCATACCGGGCTACTCTCTGTTCAGGAGAGATAGGAAAGGGAGGAGTGGTTGTACTGTATGTAAGGGAAAGAATCAAGGCCACAGAAGTACAGGAGCACCCAGAGGGAAAAGAAGGGATGGAGGTGCTGTGGGTCATCCTAGAGACAGGTACTGGGGCTGCTACCCATACAGGGGTGGTATACAGACCTCCAGTACAAGAAAAGGAATTGAATAAGGCACTTGGGGAAGACGTCACCAAGATGGCAAGCAAGGGGGTTTCCTGCTAGTTGGGGACCTCAGTGTGCCAGATGTTGATTGGGGCATTCCAACTGCAGCTTTGGAAAAGAGCAGGGCCTTCCTTCACTCCCTACAAAGGGCTTTTCTCAGACAGCTGGCCAAGGAACCCACTAGGGACAGAGCAGTGAAGGACCTGGTGCTTGCAAACATGGGCAGTATTACAGATGTCACAGTGGGCAGTCCCCTAGCTGCCAGTGACCACTGTACAGTGTGATTCAACATTAAGTCTGGAACAGAAGCAAACCATACAAGGATGAGGGTCCTGAACTTTAGGAGGGCAGATTTTAAAGAAATGGGAGACTGCCTCAGAAACTGCCTCATGGGGAAGATTGCAAGGGAGGGGTACAGGCACAGTGGGGAAAAATAAGGGAAGGCATAAGGGCATAATTAAGGCAACCAACCTCTGTGTTAAGGAAGCAAGTAAAGGCAGAATGGAAAAGAGACCATTATGGTTCTCTAGAGAAGTGGCCAAGGTGGTGAGGGGGAAAAAGGGTGGCATACAGGAGGTATAAGGAAACACGGAGGAAGACAGGGAGGTATATCAAGTTAAACCGAGGGAAGCGAGAAAGGCAGTGAGAGGAGCAAAGGCACAGAAAGAGAAAAGGATAGCTAAAGGGGTAGCTGAAGGGAATAAGACTTTCTTCAGGTACATAAGTGAAAAGAGGAAAACAAGGGAAGGGATAGTGAAAATAAGAAGGATGGCAGGGGAAGGCTGCACAGAGGAGGATCAAGAAAAGAAGCAGACATCCTGAACAGGTACTTCTGCTCAATCTTCAGAGTGGAGGGAGGGATGATAGGTCACCAGGGAGCAGCAGGAGCAAAGGGGGCAAGGTGGACACAAGTCCATTTTCAAAGAAAAAAGCCCTGAAGGGACTTGCAGCTCTGAAAGTGGACAAGGCTATGGGTCTGGACAGGATACACCCAACTGTATTAAAGGAATTCAGTGAGGTGCTAGATGTCCCACTGATGGCCCTATTGAACAGCTCACTGGAAACAGGCATGGTTCTGAAGGACTGGTGGTGAGCAGATGTGGTCCCTCTCCATAAGAGCAGCAGCAGGGAGGAGGCTAGCAACTACAGACCCGTCATGTCTCTCATCAGTGGTGGGGAAATTAACTTAAAAACCCATTAAAGGAAAGGTTGGTAGAGTATCTTGAATCCAGTGGGGTACAAAACCAAACACAGCATGGATTCACGGGGGTCATGCCAGATGAATCTGACTGATTTCTTTGACTGGGCGATCAAAGAAATAGTTTAGGGGAGGGCAGTGGACGTGGACTGTCTGTATCTTAGCAAGGTCTCCAACACTGTGCCACACATGACACTGATAAAGAAATTGAGCAGACTAGGGGTGGGGTCCAAAGTTGTGAATTGGGTAATGAAATGGTTAATGGATAGGCAACAGAGGGTGGTGGTTAACCGCACTCACTCTAATGAGGGGAAAGTGACCAGTGGGGTGCCAAAGGGCTCACAGCATGGATTCACGGTGGGGGGGGGCATGATGAATCTGACTGATTTCTTTGACTGGGTAACCAGGGAAATAGGTTGGGGGGAGGTATTGACAGTCACTAAGCAGGAAAGGGACCTTGAGGTTATCATATCTGATGGCCTCAAAGTGGCAAGGCAGTGTAATAAAGCAGTGGATAGGGCCAGTGGGATGCTGGGATGCATAGGGAGAGGGATCTCCAGTAAGAGAAGGGAGGTGGTGTTGCCCCTATGTCGCTCACTTGTGAGACCCCCACATTTAATATTGTGTCCAGTTCTGGATTGAGATCCCACATGGAATATTGTGTCCAGTTCTGGAGGGCGCACCTCAAAAAGGGCATAGACAGGGTGGAAGCAGTCCAGAGAAGGACAACTAAAATGGTGCAGGGGCTGCACCAAAAGCCCTATGAGGAGAGACTGTGGGATCCCAACATGTACACCCTGGAAGAGAAGAGACCACAAAGGGACATCATAGAGACCTACAAGTACATCGCAGGCATGAACAGGGTGCAGGAAGGGAGTCTCTTTCAAATGAGAAAGAACACCAGGGCCAGAAGCATGCATTGAAGTTGGGGGGGGGGGTTAAGGGGGATGTCAGGAAGTACTTCACTGAATGAGTGGTTGACACCTGGAACAGACTGCCAGCAGAAGTGGTGGAGGCGAAAACATTAGGGGGTTTTAAGCATGTGGGGGATAGACATAGGAGAATATTAGTAAATAGGCAGGGAGGAGGGAGGGTCACTGGAGAAAGGTTAGTGTCTGCAGAGACAGACAAGGCAGGGACCATCTGGGTGGGCCAAGCGGTCTTTTTCTACGAACAACTTCTATGTTTCTGTGTTTCTAGAATCCAGTGCTGACAGGCACTATGGACTTGGGGGAGTCCCAGGCCATCATTTAGACAGATGTGGGGTTTTCTGCCCCTTGTTTGGTTCCTCCCACCTCCCCTGAAGTGAGTGCAGCCATTCAATAGCCTTACGCACGCATAGAAGACCCTATGGCAGGAGCAAGCTGGAGCTTGCGACCAACCCTTTCCCAACCAAGGCACATTGCTGCACGACAGCTGCCGCAGGCTGGCCTGCCTCCCCGTGCAATGAGCCAAGCATGTTATTGAACTCAGGTCACCTGCACAGCAGCACAACATGCTGCCACTGGGCCATCAGGCGGTTCCTCATCAGTTAATTTCCAATGGCCTGAACATGCTTTTGGTCTCTTGTTACAGGTAGTGGTCCTGTTTACATAGTCCCTTCCACTGTGCTGTCCAATTCGAGCCAGGCCTTACAGCCAGAACAGTTTTGGTCTCCCTCCCCACCTCTCAGGCATACTCCTTATTGCATTATGTATATTTTTGCTTCTTAATTTTCATCTACCCCTTCCTATCAGTCTGTCCCACTCCTTGGGCATTTAAATATGTTTCTTATGGGAGCCACACGCATGGAGTGGAATCTTTCTAGCTGTAAATTAAGATGTGCAGTACTTGGCAACAGAGTGCACACTAGGATAGTGGTGCTACAGGAACTATGCAAACACACTTACTATAACGTTTCTAGCACTCACAAACCTTGTATAAGGGATGCCACCATACAGGATTTCTTCATCAATTCATTTTATTATCCAACAGAACATAAACAACTGCCTGACATGTCTCAGACATAGCTGTAGCCTTTGAAGAAGGACCGCCATGTCTGAGACATCAGCTGATGCGTTCAATATCCTATTGAGATAAAATAGTTGATGAAGAAAAATCTAATGGGCGTTCATTATAAGGTTTAATGAGTATAAAATTGATATAGTAAGTGTAGATGAGGAATAATGCCTGACAGGGTGGGAGTTATGCTGGGATAGCATCCCACTTCAGGTGGTTGGGCCCGAGGCCACCGGCCGAGGGCGTCCAACACCCGAGAAGGGATGTTATCCCAGCATAACTCCCACCCTGGAGGGCATTATTCCTATTATGCAATGTCTTGTTGTTTTATAATAAAAAAAAAAAATTTAAGAATGTTTTTGTTAGTGTGTAAACATATTTTTGTTTATTAAGAGAAAGAGGAGATCATCATGGTGGTGTTCATCCAAATCATCCGAACAATCAGCTGGGAGGTTATTACAGGATATACCACAATCATGTGATATGTTTTGACCAATGAGGTTACAGGATTTTCATAGCCCACTGTATAATGTGCAGTAATTTGCTCCACTAATTGAACTTGTTTTTGTAATATTCTGGTGCTCTAGACGGACAGACTCAAACACAGTACATCACTCCAGTGGCCAGTTTTATTCCTACTCAGGCAACACAGTGACACACTGCTGGACACAGACAAAGGAATGCCCACTGGGCATGACAAGAACTATCCATACTGTGGATAGGACTATAAAAATCTATATGCTTGAACTACAGCACTAATGGCGTTCCCTGTACTTCTTACTATCCTATACATAGATACCTATATGTATATACTACACTTTTATTCTCTTCTCTTCTGCCCTTCTGCTAGGGTTGGAGTGGATTCCTGTAGCCAGCACACCGCAATGCATTATAAAGCATCTCTCATCATCACTTCTGACTCCCCTCTGTGGGCACAGAGCACCACTGAAAATGGAAATCCAAGCATCATGTCTGTAAATGTGAAAGGGAAAGGTTTTTGCACAATCTCCCCTAGAACCTTCCCCAAAAATGGCTTGAACCCTGGAACAAGCCCAGATAATGTGAAAGTTTGACCCTTTCTCCCCACACCTCCTCCAACACACAGCAGAATGTGTGGTTCAAAAATGTCTTGTTATACTAGGCGTGTGTGGAAAAAGTCTTATAAAAAGTTTCCAATAAAATTCTCTCCAGGTAGAAGCATAGACCTTCTATAACTTCTCTAATCTCAAGTCCCACTCCCTTGTTGTTATCTGCATTAGACTCCGTACTTCCTACTAAACAGTTATTTTGCTGATGTTGTTTGTTGCTTTCCGCACTACTCTGCACATCCCTGAGATATACTGAAGTATGCCTTTAGGACAACTATCCAATAAAGAAAGCCCTCCAAGCCTACATCTTCTCGTGTGATTTTTTTACCCTAGTACCTGGGGACATGATATAATACTGTACATGTAAATAGTGAAATAAATCCTGACATTGTCAATTGTATTCAGTGTTTTACCTGTCAAAAGAGACACCTAGCCCCCACTCCCACCCCACCCCACCACCATACACTGAGCGAACTGGGTCAGCCCATTCTGTTCCCATCTGACCAATCACCTATCCAGATCTGGAAGCAAAAAGTCCATGTCCCTCCTTCTAAGGGGAAGTGACCCCACCTCATTAAGCGTTTTGATTAATAGGTGTCAGCGTCATTTAGTAGGTAGCACAAGCACATCTGCTCTGGGTCAGAAGGTCATGGGTTCTAGACTCACACTAGGATTAGGGTCATACCATAAATGCTGGCACCCGAGTGCAGTATTAGGGGGATGCCATACTGTTGGGGTGCGCCATCCTTTGGATAAGACGTTAAACTGAGGTCCCGCCCATCTGCCCGTTCTGGTGGACGTTAAAGATCCCATGGCACTTCTCAGAAACAGTAGAGGTTCGTTATTAAAATACTAACATACATACTAACATACTAAAATGCCAGCAGAATAGGCCTAACGGTCTTTCGTGTCTGCTCGTTTGGTCAGCCCCCACCCTGGGTGCTGACCTTGCTGTCCCCCTCGCCTTCTCTGGCTTCTCCCTTCCCAGTTCCAGATATTCTTGCTGCATTGGATTTTGCTTCCAGAACCCTTCCCCTGTACCTGTCCCACCCCTCTTGAACCCCTCCACTGTCTCTGCCTCCACCAGCCCCCTAGGTAGTGCATTCCATGGCTCCACCACCCTCTCAGTGAAGTAGCACCTCCTCCTTTCTCCCGAATCTTCCCCCTCCAGCTTCCACCCATGCCCTCTAGTGGCCCTTCCTCCTTCCTTGAAGCTTCCGACTGTTCCTCCCTACTTACCCTCTTCATGTACCTGAAGACCTCTATCATGTCCCCCAGTCCCTTCTCTCTTCCAATGTGTACATATTTAGCTCTTGAGCCTCTCCTCATAGGTCCTATCCCCAAGCTCCAAATCATTTTGGTTGCCCTCCTCTGGACCCTCTCCAGGAGGTTAATGTCCCTCTTTAAGTGTGGCCTCCAAAACTGCACGCAGTACTCCAGGTGCGGCCTCACCAAGCAGTTATACAGAGGGAGTATCACTTCCCTCCTTCTGGAGGTGATCCCCCTAGCGATGCATCCCAGCATCCTGTTGGCCTTGGCTGCTGCCCTCCTACAAGTCTCAGAGTTGTTCATCTTGACATCCACCACCACCCCCAGGTCACTCTCAGCCATTGAGACTTGTAGTATTCCCCAGGGTGTACACTTGGCCTGGGTTTCTGCTCAGGTGGAGTACCTTGCATTTCCCTGCATTGAACCTCAGCTTCCACTTTCTAGACCATCTTTC
Organism: Neoceratodus forsteri; assembly: GCA_016271365.2. Taxonomy (NCBI): domain Eukaryota; kingdom Metazoa; phylum Chordata; order Ceratodontiformes; family Ceratodontidae; genus Neoceratodus; species Neoceratodus forsteri. The sequence goes on along the minus strand of JADMNL010000024.1, from coordinate 415,744,768 downwards.
CAGAGCCTCCAGGTCCCCTGCAGAGCCACCCTCCTCCTCCCATCCACCACCGCCCCCAGTTTCGAGTCATCTGCAAAGAGACTTATCTCACTCCTGATTCCTGTCCTTATGTCAGATACATAGGCATTGAACAGAAGGGCCCAAGGACTGATCCTGTGGGACCCCACTAATGACCCTCCTTGGGAAGAGACTATCCCACCAACTACGACCTCTGGGTCCGGTCCTGGAGCCAATGCCTATCCATCTGATCATCTGGTTTCCACCCCATTTCTCTAGCTTATCCAACAGGTCCACGTGAGGAACAGAGTCAAATGCCTTGCTAAAGTCTAGAAGAGGACATCCACTGGTCTACCCAGGTCCAAGGCACTTGTCACCCAGTCATAGAACTCCACCAGGTTTGTCTGACACGATTTCCCAGGATGAATCCATGCTGTCTATCGTCCAGGCACCCTGGCTTATCAGGTCCCCCCTAGCCTCTCCTTGACAATGCCCTCCATCACCTTGCCCACCACTGATGTCAGGCTGACAGGCCTGTAGTTCTCTGCCACCTCCCTTGATCCTCCCTTGTGGATAGGCACTACATGCGCCACCTTCCAGTCTTGGGGCACCCACCCTGTCCTCAGAGAGATGGTGAAAAGCTCTGCCAGGACATCTGCAAGTTCCTTCAGCACTCTAGGATGTAATTTATCCGGCCCCGGTGCTTTCTCCATCTTAAGGGAGCTGAGGGCTTCCCTCACTCTCTCTGCTGTGATTTCCACTTCTGGTACCTCTTCTCCCTGCTTAGCCTCCCCCACCTGCCAGTGATGCCTCCCCCTCTCCCCAGACCTGCCGATCGGTGGGGTCCCCCTTCCTCATTATCTCTGTCTCCTCCCATGTAGATGCAGCATCCCCATTTTCCCTGGTGAAAACTGAGGTGAAGTACTCATTTAGTACCTCAGCCTGCTCCCCGGGTCTTGTGCCCATCTCTCCCTGATTTAATCCTGCTAATCTGCCCTTCACCCCTTCGTCTTTCCCCAATGTATCTAAGAACCCTTTTCCCTCTCCTAATTTCCCTGGCCAGGCTCTGCTCCTTCCTTGCCTTAGCCGCCCTCACCACTCTAAGTGGCCCTTCTAGCCATCAGCTCGTACTCCCCTCTATCCCTTTCACTCCTTGAGCACTTGAATTTCTTATAGGCTGCTTTCTTTCCCCACACCACCTCCTGGACCTCCCTGGTCCACCAACAGGGTTTTTGGGCCCTACCGCATTTTCGTCTTACTCTTGCACAGGTGCTGGTAGCATCCTGCACCCCTCTCCTGATGATTTCCCACCTACTAGCAGCGTCCATGTCTGACCCAATCCCATCCAAATGCTCCTTAAGGATCCTTCCCATTTCCTTAAAATCCGCCCCCCTGAAGTCGGTTACTTCTGTCTTTGTGCAGCCTTCTACCCCTCCTAGGAAATAAGGAAAGGTAATACAGAACTATAACAAATAAGGGTGGGCAAAAGGGAAAAGGAGTGGGGTGGCAACACAACCTGGAGAGCCATGTGTACAAATGCTCAAAGTCTGAGCAACAAGATTGCTGACCTAGAGGCTACCGTGGCGGAAGCAGACCTGGACTCAGTAGCCATCACAGAGATCTGGTGCAATGAAAACCAGGACTGGGAAGTGGCCATACCAGGATATACTCTGTTCTGGAGGGACAGGGTAGGCAGAAAAGGGGGAGGAGTGGCTCTTTATGTAAAGGACAACATCAATGCCATGGAAATACAGAGGGACCAAGTACTGTGGGTCACACTGGAGAGGAGGAAGGGGGCAGTTGTCCACACAGGAGTGATCTACAGACCTCCAGCACAGGGGGAAAGTGGATAAGGAAACGATGCTAGCAATCCAAAGGATGGCTCACAGGGGAGAGGTGTTGCTGGTAGGAGACTTCAGTCTGCCAAATGTGGATTGGAGCCTCCCCACTGCAGCAACACCAAGGAGTAGGAACATCTTGGACTCCCTGCAGGGGGCATTCCTCAGGCAACTGGTTGTGGAACCCACTCATGAGGGGGCATTACTGGACCTGGTACTGACAAATGGGGACAGTGTTGCAGACATCACGATGAGAGACCACCCGGGGAACAGTGATCACAGTACTGTGTGGTTTGACATAATAGCTGGGTCAGAATCAAATCACACGAAGATGAGGGTCCTGGACTTCAGGAGGGTTGATTTCAAGAAAATGGGAGAATGCCTGAGGGACTTCCTTGCAGGGTTAGATAATATGGAGGGAGTAGAGGAACAGTGGACAAAAATAAAAGAGGGAATTGAAATAGCTACAGATCTCTGTATCAGGCAGGTTAGCAAGTGCAAGAGGAAAAAGAGATCACTATGGTTCTCTAAGGAGGTAGCAGAAAAAGTAAGAGCAAAAAATATGGTATTTAGAAAGTAAGAAAAAACTCAAAAGGAGGGGGATAGGGAGAGCTACCAGGAAGAACAAAGATAGGCAGGGAAAGCAGTTAGGAGCGCAAAGGTGCAAACAGAGGAAAAGATTGCCAAATCAGTGATAAAAGTGGATAACACCTTTTACAGGTATGTAAGTGAAAAGAGAAAGCCAAGGGGAGGGATAGTAAGGCTGAAAGGAGAAGGGGGGATTGTGTGGAAGATGATCACCAAAAAGCAGAAATATTGAACAAATACTCCTGTTCAGTGATATATAGGGAGTAGGGGACAGGTAACAGGCCAGTGATAATAGACAAGGACATAAGGGTCGGGATTTGGACACAAGTCCTTTTTCAGCAGAAAGGGGCCTTAGCAAAGTAATGGCACTAAAAGTTGATAAGGCAATGGGACCAGATGGGGTGCACCCCAGGATACTGAGGGAACTAAAGGAGGAGCTGGCTGCACCTCTGACACCCCTGTTCAACCTGTCATTAGAAACAGGGTAGTTACCGGGGGACTGGAGGAGGGCAGATGTAGTCCCTCTCTACAAAAGTGGAAATAAGGAGGAGGCAGGAAATTACAGGCCAGTCAGCCTGATATCGATGGTGGGTAAGGTAATGGGATCACTATTGAAAGAAAGGATTGTGGAATACCTTGTTTCCAATAGTCTGCAAGATCGGAGGCAACATGGTTTCACAGGGGGGAGGTCTTGCCAGTCAAACCTGATCAAGTTCTTTGACTGGGTAACCAGGGAAGTGGATCAAGGTGGGGCGGCAGATGTGGCCTACCTGGATTTCAGCAAGGCCTTTGACATCATTCTGCATAGAAGACTGATAAGATGGGGAGCCTAGGGGTAGGTACTAAAGTAGTAAAATGGGTAGAGAGTTGGCTGGGCAATAGGATTCAGAGAGCGGTGGTGAATGGCATATACTCTGAAGCAAGCAGAGTGACCAGTGGGGTGCCACAAGGATCAGTACTGGGTTTGGTCCTCTTCAATGTCTTTATTAGTGACATTGCAGAGGGACTGGAAGGGAAAGTATGCCTGTTCGAAGATGACACAAAGCTCTGCAACACAGTGAACACACCAGGGGGGTGGATAGAATGAGGGACGATCTAAAAAAGCTGGAAGGATGGTCAAGGGATTGGCAGTTGTATTTCAATGCTAAAAAGTGCAAAATAATGCACATGGGGCACAGAAATCCATGGGCAACATACCAACTGAGAGTGGAGGTATTAACAGGCTCAAAGCAGGAAAGGGAGCTGGAGGTAATCATTTCTGATGACCTGAAGGTTGCTAAGCAGTGTGACAAGGCAGCAGGGAAGGCTAGCAGGATGCTGGGATGCATAGGCAGGGGTATCACCAGCAGAAGGAGGGAGGTAATAATTCTCCTGTATAGAACACTGGTGAGACCACACCTCGAATACTGCTTCCAGTTCTGGAGGCATCATCTTTGAAAGGACATAAATAGGGTGCAGGCGGTTCCGAGGACGGCAACCAAAATGGTGCAGGGCCTGCATCAAAAACCCTATGATCAAAGGCTTAAGGAATTAAATATGTACTCCCTGGAAGAAAGGAGGGGAAGTGGGGATATGTTAGAAACATTCAAATACCTCACAGGGAAGAACAAGGTACAGGAAGGTATCATTTTCCAAGGAAAAAGATGCTCAAGAATAAGGGGTCACGCTATGAAGTTGGAAGAGGAGAGGTTCAGAGGAAATGTGAGGAAATACTTCTTCACGGAGAGGGTGGTAGACATGTGGCACAGCCTTCTGGCAGAGGTGGTGCGGGAGGAAACAGTTACAGGATTCAAGAACACATGGGATAGACACAAAGGGATCTTGGAAGTAAAGCGGGGGACCGGAGACCGAGTAGGGTCTGTATTGTCGCTGTAGGTAGGGGAAAATAGTGCAGACGAGATGGGCTAAGAGGTCCTTATCTGCCAACAGCTTCTATGTTTCTATGTTCAATCATACACAGGATGTCAGAAATAAATGAAAAGGTAAGGCAGCGAAGCACGTATTCATACTCAATGCTCACAATTTATGATGTAACATAGTCAAATAATGTCCACAGTAGTGAGAAATAAGCACATAAAGTAAACCCAAACCCCTTTCAGATGTGCGCACATCCATTACACCGATTGCAGCCAGTGATAGTTATTCCAATAGATGCAAAACAAAGATTACAGGAGAGTCACAGATTTATTTATTTATTTATTAGATCATCGGTTTACAGACATTTGAGTCAAAGACTCATTTACAAAGGTACCTCATCAAGAAAGCCATACATCGCAGCAACAATACAGTACAATGATACAGTACATAGAAATTAGTTTACAGGAGCAACCAGTGTTACAGAAATTCACTGGTGGTACAAGCTTGGTATTAGATGGACCACAGTAGACAAAATATAGGTACACCAGTACCACGTCAGGAAGCCACCAGAGATATTTTTTATTACGTTAGTCAACAGATGAAGCCTGATTCCCTGGAATAAATTCCTACTACTACCCTATGCACATTCTCCACTACAGCCTGTGGGATGCTATCCCTCTGTTGTGTTGTTAAAGCACATCTTGCCTGCCACAAGTAATATTAGCGGCAGGCAAAGCACATCTTTAAGGTTGTTTTGTTGTATTTAGACCGGTTTGCGGAAATAAACACAATGCCACCTCCTAATAAGCGACACCAGCAAACAAAGATGCCTGCCATTCATAGCTCAGTTCTTGCCATTAGGCCTCCGCAAAAGTGCAAGTCACCAAGAAGTGTTGCTGAGTGTCCAGGGTACCACTATAAGATGGCCTAGGGCATTCTCTCTCCTCCATCTTCTTGTGCCTAACAGAATCCTTGACTGCTATCTTCCCATGGACCCCCAACCAACAGATATCCTTCAGGTATACAGAAGTTCTGTTATTACATAATTGGTCAAGAGCCAGCTTTTCTTTACCAACACTGCAGTTTTTTCCATGCCAGTGGTACTGCCTAAGTAGTGGACACAATAAATGTATATAGCTGTTTGCTTGAAGATTGACTAGCTGTGTCCACCTGCAACAGCCATTTCTTAATTTTTACGACAGCCCCATAAATATAACAAGCATTTGTCAATGCCGAATGTTTGCTTGCTGGTATTGGGGCATCCCGGTGTCGGAAATTGAATGATTTTGGCTCACTGGGGTGGGCTTCCAGTGTGCCACATTAATGGTAGGGGAGGAGGATACATGCAGACATGGGGATTGGGCACCCCAATGTCAGCTTTCGGGGGAGTGTGTGCATGGGGGCAGCAGGAGCCACCAATGTGCAGAGCTGCGGTGTGGCTCATTTATTATCTTTATTTATTGATATGTTTCACCACGAAAGGCACACTAAGCAAACGGGTTGCTCGTAACTCCAGCCATGCACATTACTGTGCAGTGTAATGCGCATGCCTAGAGTCTTCTTCGCCGCTGTGTGTACTCAACTCATACTGTACCCACAAACTATTAACTGAACCATAAAACATCAGAAGTCTGACCACCTTCGTTTGCAGAGCAACTGCCGCAGTTTCAATGTGAGTGCCGTTTGAAAGGAACCTGTTGAAATCCTGGATGATTCTGGGTGAGAGGGTAGTAAAGGTATACTGTATCTCCTACCGTGTTGCCCCTTCAATATGACAGCCACTTTAACTATGATCCAAAACAACCTTATCTAAATAAAAAAAACAGGAATCGCCCGGGGGGGAGGGGGTATTGTTACTTTAGTACATTTACTACACTCAGATGACAGATATTCGCATTCTGCCGCACTTTCAGCTGTGACTGCCTGATGACTGGACACAGAGAGATGACCATGACCCGCACCATGCCTTCTAAATGACTATATATTGTTTTAAACAGCTATGCCATGACTTTGGACATTCAGCTGACTTTGCAAACGTTCTACCACTATACCATGAGTTTAAACATTTGGCTGACTTTGCAAACGTTCTGCCACACTAAAAGGTGTGACTGCCTGCCGACTGCAGCCACAGAGTTGTCCATGACTGCTAAATGACTATATTATGTTTTACACAGCTATGCTATGAGTTTGGACATTCGGCTGAGTTTCCAGATGTTCTGCCACACTTTCATCTGTGACTGCCTGCCAACTGGAGCCAGGTGAGGGAGGAGCTGCAACTTCAATGACAAAACTGCCCCTGATTGCAGCGGCAGATTTCTTTCAACTCCTTGGTTCTCTTTGAAACTGCTGTCATCGACAGCGTACTCACTGATTGGTGGCTACCGGACGAGCCTAAGAAAGCATCGCCTGCATTGGCCACAACACTGAGACACCTCTGAAATGTGCTACTACCACAAGATGTTTCTTGTGCATGCACACAAGCAAACATAATAAATGTGTCAATGCTTTATTTAAGGCTTTAAAATCAAAACTGTCCCACATCTAAAACCAGGGAATGACCCAATCTTCCACCATGTAGACCCAGGGCCTATCAAGACTGTTCAAAAGCAGGGCAAGGTTATAAAAAATAAACATGGACATAAAAAAACTAATCAGATTAACCATTTATGCCCTCTAGTTTGCACACTCCTGTAAATTATTTCCCATTTGATGGGGTTGAGCCTGCTCCCCTATAACCCTTGGAAGGACAGGCTAAAACATGTGCTTCTAAGCATCCAGTCAAAGGGTACAACACACTGACATACAAGAAACATGGCAATGTCAATGTTTTAAGCAGGAAAACTCTTTTACTTTTCGATAGGGGGTCAGTTTTTCCATATGAGAACCTTAGTCTTATCTTTATTAATGCATGTTATTCAATTCTCCCATACTGTATCAGTCTGGCCAAAAGTTATACCTAATATTTTAACTCAGGATGCCAAAATACTTGTATCCGTAATATCTGTGGCTTGAACCTCCAAAGTCCCAATCTGGATCCCCACACTTTTGGTAAAATTGACCTGAGAGCCTGCCATAGGTGAGAAAGTCTGCAAGATTTCCATCACAGGGATTCCTGATTCGGGGTCCCGTAATACTTTGCTGAGATCGTCCACATATGCTAGAAAGAGTAGGGGTATTTTTATAAAAAAATAAATTGTATATGCAGATACAAACAAGAAAAAAATCAACAACAAACCATCTTATCTCCCCCCCCTCAGAAATTAAACAGAAGAAACTAAGAGCAAGGAGTGACTGGAAAGTCTACAGGGATGGTTGGATGAGACGATTCAGTAAGTCCAGGCACTGAGGAGTAAACAGGAAAAGATGAGGCCACAACATGGATTTAATGAGCTAGTATTTTATTTGTCTCTGACACTGGGACTTAGTGTAGTGGTTAAGGGCACTGAACTGCAAACCCGGAGACCTGGGTTTGAATCCCATCAGCTCCCACTTGCATACCGTGTGACTCTGAGCTTAATTTCCTTGTGCTCCCAGGTCACAACTGGAAACAAGCTGTGGCGTAGTGTGCCTTTTCTCGCTAAACAATTTCCCCTTTCCCTTATGCACGAATGTGTGGATTGCCTACATGTAGGCAACCCTACATCAGATTGCCATGCAGTGGGGGTTCAGCGGACCCCTGGCAGCATTCACAGAAGCTGGGTGAGACACTTGTGCACTGGATCCCCCCTGCTAGCCGTGCGGCCATACACATGGGTGGTCCAGGGGGATTGCCAGGGGAGTGCCCACACTCCACGTCTGCACAAAGGCACAGAGTCCAGGGCACGGGGGGTGCAGGTTATGTCAGTGTGGATCTTGCCGTAACTGTAGTGTGCACCCCCAACAAAGACATCCTATGCCTCAGCACAGCAGGACATGCAGACATGGACCAGGGGCGGTGCCATAGACCCTGAAGAGCCCATGTACACCACTGGAACAGAGATGTAAGACCCTGGGATTCGGAATGCCAGCACGCTATGGTATGAAACATATAAGCCTGGTACTATATCGGAAGGTAGGTATGACACTATCTACTACTACCATATATCTGTGTGGCTACCAGTGTAGCAGATGTGGTGGTATAGTGCCTGCAGAGTTGCCCTCAACCCTACCATGCAGCTAGGTGGGCAAGGGCATCACGGTGGGGGGATTCCCTGTCCTAACATGAACCCCCCCACCCTGATGCCCCAGCCCACCTAGCTGCATGGTATGGCTGGGGGCAACCCTACAGGAATTATGACACCACATCTGCTACACCAGTAGCTACACAGATATATGGTAGTAGCAGATAGTGTCATAACTACCATCTGGTATGGTACCTTGCTCACATGTCACATGCTGTAGTGTGCTAGCATTCCAAATGCCAGGGTCTCATGGCTCTGTTCCATAGCTGGCCATACTGCCATGCCCATTATCTGCATAAGGTCCCGCCCATTCTTTGCATATCCCACGACCTGCACCTGCCCACAATCCCCTGTTCGCATGGAGCAGGAGATTCACTACGGGACCCAGGACGGGCATGCGATTGGATGCACACCTGTGTCCTGCAATCTGCCCCCATGCAGCTGCATGCCAGGGGGGGTCGACCCACAGACAGATGGCTGGTGATAGTGAATGCCAGCTGGTATGTGTCTGTCTGCAGGTGCAAAGCTGTGCGCACTGGGTACGTGCCTCTTGCATGTACCTGGTGCACGTTTGTGCATAGGGCTTATTGTTTTTATGCTGTACTGTTTTGCATGAAACTGCACAAAATTAATCAAATCTGATACAAATCGAGCAAGGAACAAAAGAAAATTCAAACAATGTAACAAGAAACTTGCTCTTAGGACACTTCTTAGGAACCTTAACCAAACACCCTCATACCCCTATAAGCATGAAATATTTTCCCACAGAACAGATAGATGTTGCTTGGACAGACGTACACCCTCCATCTCACATATAGACCATATTTTATTCATAACTTGGATCAGCAAAAGTGGAAAAGGGACAGTTTGTTTTTTTGGTTTTTTGTTTTTTGGTTTTGCTGAAAAAGGAAAGAATAACGAGCCTGACAGATACTCTATTTCAAGCAGGCCACGATCACACACAGAGTATTGTATTCCCACCCAGACTAAGCATCAGAAAAAGAGCAGTATACCAAATTCAGAAAGGCAGCGGAAGCAAACTCTGGGGCCTTCCACAGTGCACCTAGAGCTGACCAAAAATCTATACAATACAGTGACAAAAGGAAAAATAAATGATGCACGGACACTCCCGAGAACAAGCATCATGTAAACAAAAGCAGTCAGCTACACTGTAGCTTTTCATGCACACACAGTCAAACCATGTCCCTCTTTTTTGCAGGAGTCCTGTCATCCATTAACTGTTTGGTCAATACTGAATGTTGCACTGTACCAGTAGCTTCAAAAATAGGCTCAGTGAAAAAGGACAGCATAATGTGATCACATAATTTAAGCCTAGAGAACGAAGAAACCAGTGAGAATGTCAGCTTCCATCAACGAACCTTTTGTAGACAAGAACTAAAAAAAAAAGGGGGTAGGGGGTTCAGTGTGCGTCCCAGGAGTCTAGTAGCCCCCAGCTCCCAAGCATTTAGCAGGGACTCGCATTATGACAGCCCAAATGGAACTCATAATTTGGGAGAATGTTGCAAAAGAAACAGAGAAACACAGAAATCTGTCGGCAGATAAGGACCCATCGCCCCATCTAGTCTGCCCCTTTCCCTCCCCATAAGCTTCTCTGTCCCATCCCCTTACTCCCCTCTTTTTTGTCCCCCATCCCCTATGATCCCGTCCCGTGCCCTTGATCACAAATGGTTTCATACCCTTTTCTATCTTGCTTAATCCCATGTAGTTATTCTATGCCCTCTTGAACTCCCCCAGCGAGTTTGGCTCCACCACTCATTCTGGCAGATTATTCCAGGGACCCACCACCCTTTCAGTGAAGTATTGTCCCATCACATTTCGTTTGAATTTACCCCCCCCTCCAGTTTTCAGCTGTGTCCCCTAGTTGTAGTGTTTCCACTCATCATGAAGACGCTCCTTTCCCTCACCTTGTTCATTCCCTTCAAATATTTTAAAGTTTCAATCTTACCCCTCCTTTCTCTCCTTGTTTCCAATGTGTATAGGTCTAGCTCTTCTAGCCTTTCTTTGTATGATCTCTTTTGCTTGGCATGCACCATTTTGGTTGCTCTTCTCTGGACCCTCTCCATTCTGTCTATGTCTCCCCATAAGTGAGGTCTTCAGTACTGTTCCCCATACTCCAGGTGTGGTCTAACTATGAACCTGTACGATGGCATAATCACCTCACTCCTCCTCCTACTTGAGATACCCCTCCCTATGCATGCCAGCATTTTGTTTGCCTTGCCCACCATTTTGTTGCACTGGTTTGCCACCTTTAGGGTATCTGAAATGATTATCCCCAGATCCCTCTCCTGCTTTGTTGCCTCAAGCTCCTCCCCTCCAAGAGTGTATCTTGCATTTGGATTTTTGCACTATATTTGCATTATTTTGCATTTCTTTACAGTTAAGCACAATTGCCACTTTCCTGACCACTCCTCCAGCTGGATCAGATCCTCCTTCATTTGCTCCACTCCCCCCCCCCCCGGTGTATCCACCCTATTGCATATCTTTGTGTTGTCTGCAAATAGACTCACTTTCCCATTTAGACCCTCCGCTATATCCCAGTGTAGATGTTAAACAGTATTGGTCCCAGTACTGACCCCTGGGATACCCCACTTGTCACTCTTTCCTCCCTGGAATGAGACCCATTGAAAAGCACCCTTTGAGTTCTGCCCTCTAGCCAGTTATCCACCCAGTTTGTTAATTTCCTCCCCACACCTAAACTGCTCAACTTGTTCACCAGCCTCCTGTGAGGGATGGTGTCAGATGCCTTACTGAAGTCCAGATAGGCCATGTCCACTGCCCCTCCCTGATTGCATCCCTTCGTCACCCAGTCAAAGAATTCAACCTGGTTCATCTGGCATGACCTTCCTCCTGTAAACCCATGTTGGCTGTTGCCCTGGAGCCTACCCTCTGCCAGATATTGTACTAATCTTTCCTTTAGGAGTACCTCCATCAGCTTACCCACCACTGAGGTAAGACTGACCGGAAAATAGTTTCCTGGCTCCTCCTTCCCTCCGCTCTTGTGTAATGACACCACGTCAGCCTTTTTCCAGTTCCCTGGGACTTATCCCGTGCCTAAAGATAGATTATTTATTTTATTTATTTATTACATAATTCGGAGAAAAACCTTTGAGCTTGTAGCTCATTTATAAAGGTTCCACATCATTTGACAAAGCAATTACGAGGCAACACTACTATAAAGACAGGGTTACAGAAAATGCATTACAGGGAAACAAATTATACAAGGAACAAAACAGCTAATACAGGTGGTATTAAACATTTGCTACTAACTGGAATACATGGATTCAAAGCTGCCTATAGAGTCAGGCTTTGTCTCAGGAGTTAAGCACTACACCAGAAGTTAGGGTTGCAGAGGGGAAAGAAGGAAGCGGGATGGCAGGCCAATTAAACAGCTTTGTGGGTAGTGCCCCAAGCTCCTCCCTCATTTCCCTGAGCACTCTGGGATGTAGTGCATCAGGACCCGTTGCCTTGTTCACCCTTAATTTACCTAGTTCTTCCAATACCCTGCTTTCCGTAAAGAGGCTTGTGTCCACCTCCCTGCCCTCCGTTCCCCTGTCCCTCAGCTCTGGCCCCTTTCCCTCTTCTTCGATCGTGAAGTCTGTACTAAAGAATTTGTTTGCTACATCCACTTTTTCTTCATCCCTCTCAATCAGAGTCCCCCCCCTTAGCTTCATTATACCCAGCTTGTTTTTCCTTCTCTCACTGATATATATCTGAAGAACTTTTTATCCCACCTGCTGGCCTCTCTTGCTATTTTCTCCTCTGTATCTGCTTTTGCCCTCCTGACTGTTTGCCCTGCCACCCGAAGCTTTTCCCTGTATACATCCCTTTCCTCCATTCCCTATGTAGTTTTGTACGCCCTGAATGCTTTCCTTTTCTCCCTTATTGCTCCTGCCACCTCCTTCGTGAACCAAAGTGGCTTCCTGCCAAGTTATTTTTTTGCCCACCTTCTTTATGCACTTCTCCGTTGCCCTCAAAATTCCTCCCTTTATTGCCTCCCATAGTTCCTCTACGTCTGCTATGGTTTCCTTTCCTTCCATTTCCCTTTTGAAGATTCCCCTCATTTTCTCAAAATCTGCCCTTCGGAAGTCCAATACCTTCATGGTGGTTCAACTTGCTTCCATTCCTATCCTAAGACTGAACCTGACTATTCTGTGGTTGCTAGCCCCCAGATTTTCCTCTACTTCGACCTCCTCTATACTGTCTCTATTTGTAATAATTAGGTCTAATGTAGTCTCCTCCCTTGTTGGTTCCCCCACTAGCTGCTGCAAGAGTGCCTCCTGTATGGATTCCAATAACTCCCCGCTCCTTTCTGATGTTGCTGTTGGAATCCTCCAGTTCACCTCCATGAGATTAAAGTCTCCTACCAACAGAAGTTACCCCTTTCTTGCCATCTTATGTATTTCCTTAATCAATTCCCTATCTACCTCCTCCCCTTGATTTGGCAATCTGTACCCCACCCCCATATGTACTTCTTCCCCTGTCCTCTTGGATAATGTGACCCAGAGGACCTCCCCTAAACCATGACCTTCCTGCCCCCCCATCACTTTTATCACCTCTTTTACATATAATGCCACACCACGCCCTCTTTTCCCCTTCCTGTCCCTCCTAAAAAGACTGTACCCTGGCATTACCACCTCCCATTCGTGGTTTTCTGTCCACCATGTCTCAGTCATGGCAATCAGGTCTAGCCTGAGGCTTTAAAAAGTTATAAAAAGAAATAAAAAAAAAAAGGATTCAGCATCCCTAAACCCCCATCCTTCACCTCCCTATAAATGTTTACCAATTTCAGTGGATTTAACCGGATTCCCCATATAAGCCTGAAAAAAGTATTATAAATCCTAGCCTCTAACTCTTCTGGTGGGGGCCAAACAAAACTCAGATAAAGAAAAATAGGCATGAGGAAAGTTTTGACCATAAATATTTTTTTGACCTTAGTCAAAGGTCATCTATTCCAATCAGAAATCTGTCATTCCACCACCGCAAATTTGGTTTCCCAGTTTAGTCTGGCTATGTTCCCTTCTCCAAACTGTATGCCGAGAATAACTAAAGGCTCTGTCCCTATAGATATTCCTGAAACCACAGCAGGACAAGATTCCATTAGGGGATCGATAACCATCCCTTTACTTTTATAGAAGTTAAGCTTCGCTCCTGCCGCTTTGGAAAAAGAATCTAGGACACACATAACATTCTTCATGGAATCCACGCTCCAAAGCAATAAGTAGATATCATGAGCACAGGCAAATACAGTAGGAAAGCAAAGGGTGCCATCCATACTGCTGAGGACATCATGAGATCCCTTGACCTTCGGTGCCAAAGAACCATACCAAAAACATACAATAAGGGACTCAGGGGGCATCCTTGACAGGCCCCTGTTTTATATTAATAGTGGGTCCCTGCCATCCATTCAAGATAGGTGTAATCAAGGCGGTAGCGTATAATAACCGAATCCAAAAAATTACGCGGTCAAGGATCCTATAATGTCCTAGGACATAAATCAAAAAGGTGTGGGAGATACAGTCAAAGGCCCTCTCTTGGTCCAAGGCCAGGTCCAAGATGCTGCACTGGCTCCCTGCTCTGGAATTTCGGCGAGCATGAAGATTATCCTTTGTCTACCGCCCCTGATTGCCACATGCGTGAGAGGTGTCAATCAAGACTGGGGCCATGTGCAACAATCTGAAGGTTATTATTTTTATCAACATTTTTAGATCAAGCTAGCCCACTGGCACAGCAGTAACGCTATTGCTTGCAATGCCGGTAACCTGGGTTCGGAAATGAGCTCAGGTCATTGGAGGGCTGGCTGGGGGGAGGAGGCTTGAGTGTCCATGGGACTGCTTGTCTCCTCCAGGGAGGTGGGGGGGGAGCCGATTCAGTGCATGACTGATCTCTGGCAGTGGCCGGAGGTTCAGCAAGCCCAAAGTCTTAAGTAGAGGGGAGCGTGTCTGGCATCGGTGCATGCTGTGCGATCCTAGTGCTGTCACGCCTCTGGGGGAGAGTACTGGGAAAAACTCAGGCCCCGGTGCGACACTAACACGAGGGCCAGAGATTAGCCCTCACCTGCAGTTGCCACGACCTTCGGTGAGGACCCCGACAAGATATGAAGGCACAAGAGGCGAGGAGGGGGCCCCCTACTCGTCCCTGCCTGGGGAATAAACCAAGGCTCCATGTGGGGTCCCCAGGGTTGCGGTGGCTGGTGGGCAAGTTGGGTACAGCACTGGAAATGAGGGGGAATAAAAGATATTTAAAAAACAAAAATCTTTAGATCAGTGTTTAATAAACTGACTAGCCTCAAATTCATAATTGTTGGCGTTGTCCACTTTTTTATATAGAAATGTTAGAAGACCAGTCCAGAGGCTAGGGCGTAATACCTGTGTGAACAACATGTGGTTATATAACAGAGTCAATTCTTGCTGAAGCGTGTCCACTATTAAAAGATATGCATACCAAATGAGTGTGCACTGGGACGTAATGCTCCAGAAACCAACAATGAGATATTAGTAAAAAAGGCTTCGAGCACATACAACTCTTTAGAGAAACACGTGAAGTAAAAGACTTTATTTTACAAAAATCGGGGCCCAGGGCAGAATCCTTGGATAAAGAGGTAATAGCAGTCGGGATTTCAGAGGGAGTAACGTCCGCTTGCAACATACCCCTCTCACTCTCTGTGAGTTTGGAAACCCATATGTCAGAAAACAAACACTTGAAGGAGGTCTGTAGGGGAGTGGTCATCACAAATAGCAGCTTGGTATGTCTCCCCCAAAAGGCCAACTGGACTATAGTATTTACATTGAAACATACAGGTTGACGGCAGATAAGGACCGCAAGGCTCATCCAGTCTGCCCATTTCTTTTACTACCTTATAAATGTGCCATGGGCCTTTGCTCTGTCAGTGGCCTATCTAGTCATACTCATCTGTATTGCTCCCTTATGCCTATCCCATGCCTGTTTGAAGCCCTGCACTGTATTCATAGCCACCACTTCCTGAGGTAGGCCGTTCCATGCATCCACCACTCTTTCTGTGAAAAGAATTTCCTCACATTACCCCTTAATCGGCCTCCCTCTAATCTCATGCTGTGTCCTCTTGTCCTGCTATTTTTCTTATATTTAAACGTTAAACTCTTTCACCTTGTTAATGCCCTTAAGGTGTTTGAATGTTTCGATCATATCACCTCTCTCCCTCCTTTGCTCAAGGGTATACATATTGAGCTCCGTTAATCTGTCCTCATATGTCTTCTGATGCAGTCCCTGCACCACTTTGGTTGCCCTTCTCTGGACTGCCTCAGTTTGGTTAATGTCCTTGTGAAGGTGTGGCCTCCAGTACTGCATGCAGTACTCCACATGGGGCCTAACCAGTGTCTTGTAAAGAGGGATTATTACCTCCCTCTTATGACTTGTGATACCCCTACTAATACACCCTAACATCCCCCTAGCCTTACCTACTGCTTTAGAGGTCTGCTTGGATGATTTCAGGTCATCGGTGATGATGATACCCAAGTCTCTTTCTTCCTTTGTGACTTCCTTTGTGACAGAATTCCCGGTTTCATCAATTAAATGAAGACAAGAGCAGGAATCAGTCCATTTCCTACAGACATCCAAGGGGTTGATGGTAAATTTATTATCTTTCATGTTGTATTTTATGTTCCATCAACAAGGATGACATCTGCTGATACTGAAATATTTCATTTTGTACAGTGGCCAGTTGGGCAGAAAAGTCATGTATGTTGCAACTGATAGAGACAGCAGTCTCTGAAACTGTTGGCAGAGATCCACATTTTTTAAGATATTTGGAGCGAGCATGCTTCTTCCCCAGAGCCATAGAAAAAGGCTTCAAGTCCTTTTTACAGTCCTCTCACCAATCCAGAGGAAAGTCGTATATAACAAGTGTAGACTTCCGTCCTTACACATAAAAACAAAATGTATTTTGTTCAGCAGTATCGGACAATAATGAGGCATTCAGTCTCCAGACTCCAGGACCAAAAGACTTCTGTAGTCTACCCTCATACAAACCTGCCACCAGTTCATGGTCCGAGGTTTCAAATGGAACTGTCTGAACTTGAGAAACCTCAAACCATGGAGAACAAAGCAGGTCAACCCCTTACCCCTGTCTGGAGGTCAGGTGGTAAGGGGCAACAGAGTTCTAGGAAAACATAAACTGAAGTTACAGACTCAAATGGGCAGACTAGGTGGGCCATAGGCTCTTATCTGCCAACACTGTCTATGTGTCTATGTATCTATGTAACTATCCTTGTGGATACTTTTCCTTTAAAGAACGTGTGATCTCCCTTCCCTCTAGCCACGCAGGCAGCATCCTGCAGATTTGCAGTAGAAATCATATTTTTCAAGAAAATCATATCAGAAAAGAGTTTGGGGGTGGGGGGGCCATCTGAAGGAGCCAATTCACAATTAAAATCCCCACCAAGTACTATATCTCTTTTAGTATATAAATTGAGTTGTAAGAGTTTAAATAAATTAACCTTTGCTGCTTTCATCTGGGGGGGCATAAACAATAATTGACCACAAATACAACTCCTGGAACTTAATATCTAAAAACAGAACCTGTCCTAGGACAAAATCCACCAGTTTATTGAGCACAATATCCCAAGTGGAAAAAAAGACCCGACCCCTGCACACCTGTTCTCTCCAACAGACCAATAAGAAGAGCCATATGGCCAGTTATTCTGAGCTCCTGGAATATCCTTACAAGTGTGCAATCTGGCATCCTGAAGAAACACAGTGTCACACTTAAGCCCTGTAGGCTTCAAAAGGTTGTAAACCACCTTTTACATTCTTAATACTATTAGCGTTAATAGTGTCAATCTTAAATATTGGGTACTGGCTCCCCCATGGCTAAAAGAAAGAAAAGAAACAAACAAATACATCATTTTGGGTCCCCCCCGTTGTAGACTTCCTTTTATTTTTGTGTGTTTTGAACATCTAAGGATCCCCCTCTTTCTCTGAGGAGGGTCATGCTGGGAAGAGGCTACTGAGGACACATCAGAGCCCTCTTCTGTGTTCCCCCACTCATTACTTTTTCTTAAAATATCACATTTATTCTGAAATGGTATATCTTCTCGTTGCATCTGCTTTAGCTTAGGTTGACCTCTTGTCCTCCTTTGGCATGTCACAACTTGGAGGATGTCAGCTGAGGCCGGGGGGTGCCATGGAAACTGGTAGAACTTTCTCTGGGGGTCACAACCTGTGCTGCAGAATCCAGAGATACCTGTTTAGAGGTAGGGGTCTCCCTGCCTGGAGTACTTTGGAGAGTTTCAGGGGAGAGAGGAATCTGAATATCATCCTCTATAGGCAGGGAAACTACAAGTTGCTGGTCTTCTTGCTCTGTGGATCATCCCCTTGGCTGGGGGAGAGCTTCTTAGTCTCAGAATCCTGCAGATGTTGTTCCTAAACTAGGGAATACGAGCATGCAAAATTGCCGGCAGAAAAAGGCTCATAGGTTTATCAAGTCTGCCTGATTGTGCAGCTCTTAGTTTCATATTATTACAGCTGCCCCAGCCCCACCCAAACCCCTCCCTTCCTCCCCTTTCCTGGTCTTTCCTCCCTTTGTGTTCTTGTCTGTATTAATCCTGCCCTTGACTCTATCCCAACCCCTCTTAAAGCTATCCACTGTCCTCAGTTCGATTAACTTCTCCGGCAGTGTGTTCCATCTTGCCACCACTCTCTCTGTAAAGTAGTGCCTCCACATCTCCCTCCTGAACCTTCCCCCTTCCCACTTCAAACTGTGCTCCCTACTGACCCTTCCCCCATTTAAGCAGAACAATCCTCCTTCTCTGACTTTGTTTATGCCTTTCAAGTACTTAAAGGTCTCGATCACATCCCCTCTTTCCCCTTCTCTCTTCCAGTGAATACATGTTGAGCTCCCTCAATCTTTCCTCATATGGCAACTCCCCCAGTACCATGGCCATTTTCGTAGCCCTGCACTGCACCTCCTCCAGTAATCTCATATTCTTGTTGAAGTATGGGAACCAGTACTGCACACATTACTCCAATTGTGGCCTCATCAGTGATCTATACAAGGGCAGGATGACCTCCTCCTTTCTAGAGGTGATCCCTCTGGCAATGCACCCCAGCATCTTATTTGTCCTTGCTGCCACTCTCCTACACTGTGCTGATACCTTCATGTCCCCTGTGACTATTACCCCAAGGTCCCTTTCCCCCTCTGAAGCTGTTACCTGCACTTCCCCAGCCAGTAGCTGGTCCTGGGATTTCTTGCTCTGAGGTGCATGACCTTGCACTTCTTAGCATTAAACCCCAACTGCCACTCCCTAGACCAGTGTTCAGGTTTAGCTAGATCCCCCCTGAGTGCCTGCCTCCATTCCTCATTGTCCACTTTTGCACAAATATTAGTGTCATCTGCAAACAGGCTGATCTTACTCTCGGCCCCCTCTGCAATGTCTCCAGTGAAGACATTGAACAAAACAGGGCACAACGCTGAATTCTGCAGTACCCTACTTGTTACTGGCCTTGGCCGGATGTGTCCCCTTGACACTACCTCTGTTGTCTGCCCTGCAACCAGCTCAACCCACCCCCAGTTTCTCCACCACCCCATGTCCCTCAGCTTGCTCATTAACCTCCCATGGGACACCAAGTCGAAAGCCTTGCTGAAGTCCAGGTACAGGACATCCACAGCGTGGCCTTCGACAACCACCCTAGTGACCCAGTAGAAAAAGTCGATTAGGTTAGTTTGGCACAATCTTCCCAAGATAAAACCCATGCTGTCTCTCATCCTGTAGACCATTACTATCAAGAAAGGTTATCAACCTCTCCTTTAGAATGATCTCCATCAACTTCCCCATTATGGAAGTCAAGCTTACCGGTCTGTAGTTGCCCGGTTGGCCCTTGGGTCCACTCTTGTGAAGGGGCACCATGTGAGCCATCCTCTAGTAACTGGGTATCTTCTCCATCTCCAAGGAGGTGTTGAAGAGGTCTGTCAGCGGGCCTGCCAACACCTCCACCAGCTCCTTCAGGACCCTTGGGTGTACACCATCTGGTCCTGGTGCCCTGTCTACCCACAAGGATTTAAGGCCCTTCAGAACTCTATCCTCTTGGATGACCTCATCTGTTATCTCTGCCCCCCTTCACCTGTTCCCCCTTTCCCATGCAGTATTGGGCCACCCCTTTCTTTTGTGAACACTGAGCAGAAGTACACATTGAGTGCCTCTGCCTGTTCTTCCCCTTGTTTCGCCCATCCCCCATCCCTCTTGATTCTAACAATGTCCTCTCTTGATTCTAACAATGTCCTCTCTACAACTCCTCTTCTCCCTTATATATTTTAAGAACCCTTTTTCCCCCTCTCTGATCCCCTGAGCCAACTTCAGCTCCTTTGCTAACTTGGCTGCCCTGACTGACCCGGTCACCTCCCTAGGTGCCTTTGTGAACACCTATCTATCCTCCTCATGCCCCGATTTTTTGAACTTAATGAAATCCAATCTTTTTTCCCTCACCTTCCACTCCACTTCCTTGCTGAGCCAGCTAGGTTTTTTGGACCTGGACTGCTTAGTCTGAGATTTGGCACATGTGTTCCTGACCTCATTCAGCCCCTTCCTAATGATTGCCCACTTCTGTTCAGCATCCATCACTGGGTTAATTGTAGCTAAATACCCCTCTAGGATGCTGCCCATTCTGGCAAAATCTGCCTTCCTGAAGTCCAACACTCTTGTGGTGGTCTTAGCCGACTCCTCCCTGTGTTGAGAAGGAACTACACTGAGCGGTGGTCACTTACTGCAAGAGGGTCCTGTACTACCATATCCTGGACTTGATCACCATTTGTTAGCACCAAATCCAGTATGTTCCCATCTCTAGTAGATTCCATCACTCCTTGCACTAGGTAGCTGTCTTAGATAACCTTCAGCAGCTTCTGTTCCCTGGCGTGTGCTGTCGTTACTGTCTGCCAGTCAACCCCAGGTAGGCTGAAGTCTCCCACTATAACTGTATTTCCCTTGTCACTGACCTTCCTGATTTGCTCCCACAGCTCCCTATCCACCTCCTCGCTCTGTGAGGGTGGCCTGTACACCATCCCTATCCTGAGCTTCTTACTTTTAGGGCTTTGGAGCAATACCCATATGGCTTCTGGCCTCCTCTTATCCCCCTCCTCCCTGGTACACAGTATCCCCTCCCTGACATAAATATCTACCCCTTCAGCTGTTCCCCCCTCCCAGCCCCTGTGGAACACCTTGTAACCCAGGATCGTAAAATCCCAGTCATGGTATTGGGTGGCCCAGGTCTCTGAGATGGTGGCAATATCTATCTCTCCCTCTACCATCATTGCCTGGAACTCTGCCACCGTCTTTGCTAAGCTCCTTGCATTCAAGTATACTACAGTCCACCTTGTGCTCCGCCCCTTCTCTTCCCATCTCTCCCCTTCCACTTTTGTCTTAGTAACTTCCCCTTATTCTCCTCCTCCCTCTCTGGGGGAGAGGCCTTCTGGTCTCCCCTGGAAGGTGCCTCCTCCCTGCTATCTGACTCAGCCCTCCCCCCCTTCTCAGTTTAAATCTATGTTGTTTTTAATGTAGTCCTCCAGCCCCTGTCCCAATGCCTTTGTACCCTCTATGCTGAGATGCACCCTATCCTTGGCATAAAGCCCCTTATAGTTCCATGTCTCACCCCCACTCCCCTACTACCCCATACCCTATTTCGGGACACCACCCCTTCAGCCACCCATTAAACTCCTGCATTCTAAGCTTCCTCACCATGCTTGCCATAGGTACCGGCAGTGCCTCGGAGATCGTCACTGAGCTTCCCACCCAACTGCAGATACCCCCCACTTCTCTACCTGGCATACACTCCACCCAGGTTTGGCTCTTCCTTGCTCCCTTAGTTCCCCATCTCACCCCCAAGCATAGAATCCGTTAATACAAGTACCCCCCTGTCCCTTGCACTTCCCCCCATGGTTTGCCCTCCTTTGAGCCCCTTTTCCTCAGTGTCTTCTACTTCCATACACTGCCCTTTTCCTCTCCCTTTTCCTTCAGTTGCACCTCCACCTGCTGTCCTCCTCCATCCCTTCTGTGCTCGCTGCCTTCCACAACCCATTCCCTTCTACTATGTGCACCTCCTCCCACTGCCCCCTGCATTGTGACTCCCCCCCAAACATGTTTTGGCCTACCTCCCCCTTTATTTAGTGTATTTGTGCCAACTCGACCTGCTTCTCTGCCACTCACCACTTCCACCCCACTATCTTCCCTCGCACCTTGTACCCTGTATTTCCCCCTTCCCTCCTGGTCCCCTGACTCTTGTTCTATGGTGCCTTCCCCAACCTCCTGCTCTGTTTCATCAGCCAGTACAGTGTACCTGTTTGTTGTCTCCAACCTCCTGCCCCAGCCCTCTCCTGTAATCCCTCTCTGCCTCTGCTTACCGTGGACCTCTTTTCTACTTCCTTCCTTCCTTTCTATCTGCCCATGTTCCCTGTCATCTACCAATACCCCCCCTTTTGGTGCACCCAGGACCCTGTAAACTTGGTCCCCTGCCCAAGCGCCTCCTTCTGGCCCTTGGCAGCCTGGTCTATCCTGCAATGGAGCCCGCCCTGCCCCTCTGCCCTATCTCCTCTTCATCCTCTCATTCCTGTCCCCTCCCCCCAGTTCCCATCTCAAGCTCTCTATCTCCAGCGTAAGCTGTCTGAATAGCCTGCACACTGGACACCCCCCTCCACCTTCCACCAGGTTCCAAGAAACAGTGCTGCCCCACACCCACTGCAGCTCACAACCCTCCCATCCTCCCAGTGTCCCCAACCTCAGTCATCCCTACCCTTCCACTCTTCCCTCCCGTCCATCCAGCTGCCTCCTTGCCCTGGCCTCCACATCTTCCCTGTATTGCCTAGGCTCTAAATATTTCATAGATCTTTACAACTGCGTCTGTATTACTTAAGAACTGTAAATCTGCATTTCTGTCAAAACATTGTCCCCAGAATAGCCCTTACCTCAAAAAAGAAAATGCACAACCATTACATTTGCATCAGTAATTCTTTAAGACTTTAAACCAGATTTCACCCTCTTTAAATTACTCCACCTCCTGCCCCTTCCTAATAGGTGGAACCACTACTGGGATTGGTCCACTTGCCTGTTTAATAGTGGTGGCAGTGAGGGGTGGGTGGGTCAGAGAAAACAGGCCACAAGTCCTCCTCCCAGTACAAGCTAACCAGACCACACTACAAGATAACCAAGCTACAAGAATAAATACTTCCCTTTAGTCCCCAGGAACACACACTGTAGCTCCTGCTTCTTCCAGCTCCAAATGCAAAGGAATGTTTGAAGGAACTTGATTTGGGGTCTTAGTATTATGTTGAGGTTCAGGTCTTCAGAGGCCATCTGTCATCTTTCTTTGGTCCTTCCCGCTCTGTCCTGTTGATACAGAAATCATGTTCAGCCTGGTCCATTGGGTCACCTTTATTGTGCACTGCCCAAGGACAGGCCCTGTAGGAGTAGCCATTTCATCACACAGGTTGCACTTCTGCAATTCTTCCATTGGGAGCTAAGATGATCGACCAAACTCTTTGCAGAAACCACACCAAACCTTGTCGTAAGCACTGCTTAAATGGGATATTGACTACACCACTAGCACACCTTTGGTTGACCTAGATAGAATAGTACCCCGTCCCATCTAAAAAAAAAATACAATTCGGAAGATGAGATATTCCAAAATCTGTATGCTGAAGGCACACCTTGATACACTATCCTTCCATCCAAATGAATTCAGCATCTTTTATGGGATCAGAATTCCCAATGACAATGCCTCTCTGCTCACCAAAATCCGGGATTCGATGAATGTGAGCTGGCTGCGGTTAAACCCAGAAAAAACTGAGGTGTTGGTTGTGGACCCAGGTCGCTGGGAGGCGAGTTTGTTGGCAGGGTCACCATCAGGTCTTTGGCTTGGGGGTGTTCAGCTAACTACCTCAGACCGGGTGCGTAACCTGGGCATTATGTTTGATGACTGTCTGACACTTAAATCTTAGGTGTCAGCGGTTGTCAAAACCTCTTTTTATCATCTGAGGAATATCGCCCAGGTGAAGCACCTGATTCCTTCCAACGATCTTCCTACTTTGGTCCATGCCTTCGTTACCTCCCGTCTTGACTACTGCAACACCCTTTACCTTGGGCTTCCAGGGATTGATATCCGCCACCTGCAGCTAGTGCAGAATGCGGCAGCTAGGCTATTGACTGGTTTGTCTAGGACCAGTCATGTAACACCTGTGCTCCGCGGATTGCACTGTGCCTGAAATACGGTGGTGGATCACCTTCACGGTCGGTTTGCTGACCTATAAGGCCCTACACGACCAGGGACCTGGTTACTTGAAAGATCTCCTTCATCCCTACTGTCCCTTCTGCTCTCTCTGATCCTTTGGCGAGGAATTGCTAGAGATTCCCAGGGTTCGTTTAAAGACATCTGGGGCCAGGTCTTTTAGTTTTATGGCCCCAACCCTGTGGAATTCTGTACCTCGTCAGATGCAAGATTGCCCCACTGTCCAGAGTTTTAAGATAGTCTTGAAGACGTATCTGTTTAGCCAAGCTTATATGGATTTTTAATGCTGCTGTCATGAGTTTTATCTCGTTTAATCATGGTTTTAATTAGTTGTTTTATTTATGGTGTTATTTTAATGAACTACGTACAAGCGTCTTGGTTTTGGAAAGGTGCTTTTTATAAATAAAGTTTGATTTGATTTGATTAACCAATAGAGTACATCCACCATGCTAACACCTTCATTTCAGAATAATATAGTGATCACTTTCACAGATGGTTTCATAAGGGGCACTACCAAAAAAGGAGACCAAACTGGTGTATGCTTAAGTGCAGCACATTTTTCCAGAATCTGTCAAGGCCTATAGGGGACTTGAAGTTGGTATCATAGAAAGAATCTCCTACTGAGTAGATCAGGACAAATGTTTCTAATGCAAAGAAACCATTTAAGATTTAACATACGAGCTACAAAAATACGATTAGTCACCGCCTCCTTACCCCCTTTGTAATGTTGCCTCACGGCATTCCTCCTTCTCACAGGTTCTGCCGATGGTTTAAAAAAATCTACTTCTGCCCCAGAGAAGGGGGGCCAGACCTGATGTGGTCACGATGTATGCCAGAATGGAATGGAAATGACATAGAAGTCCCTGGCTGGGGGGTTTCCCTAGAGCCAATTTCAATATCATGCTGCAAATCATTATTTCTTAGAGACTCAGAATTACTACCATCCACTCCCCATTCTTCGGGGGGATTCCGTGGACTGCCCACTTCTAATGCTACGGTAATAGATCTTCAAGAGGGGACAGGTCAAGAATCAACTGACAGTGCACCTGTAAATTCTACAGGAGAAGGAGGGGTTCTGGAAGGATACACAGAGGTTCACTGCAAGAAAAATGTTTTCCCTGGCCACCAGGAGGAAGTTCAAAAACTGCAGGGCCATCAACCAAGCCTATTGTAAGCAGGACAGGTTCCTATAGAAATTGAAAGGAATCAGGAACTTCTAGAGAAGACAGTGAAGGACCAGAGGGAGGTCATAAGCCAACAAGAGCCTTATTCTGGGAAAGTAACTGATGAACACCTCGGGACTTGGGGGAGATGTATCTATTCCTGAGAGACCTGCTGTGGTCCATGTAAATCATGAATGTCAGGTAACTGGTGTTTCCCAGAGTCATCAGTTCCCCCCAAAATTGGCAGAGAAGTGGTAGTAAGCCCACATTTTATTGGAGACCTGCCAGGACTCCAGCCCAAACTGTTCTCCAGTTTCTCTCACCCTGCACCTTCCAGGGGTTTATCAACAACAAATGCAGGAAAATGCAAAGGGCCACTGTGTGGAAAAGGCTTCCTCCATGGGGAGATGCCCCGAGGTGGCTTGGGGTAGTGTACCTCATCACAAAATGCCCAGTTTGTCCAAATGGAGAAGTTGCAAGGATCTGAACTGCAGGGGATGCTTTCTGCATGCTCTCCAACTGTTCACCAACAGCACACACAGGTGGTCCTTTGATCAGCTCAGCAGATCCTGTAGGACGCAAAGGAACAGAAAGTCTCAGCTGGCTGGCTGCACCAGTGACATCACTATCCTCCACAGTAAGAGGAATTGGCCGGTTTGTATCCACAGGAGTGATCAAGTATTTGGGAGTGATAATCGGTAAATTTTCGCCGACAGAATCATGAGGCAGAAGTTCAAAAAATGTTAGTACAGTACCTGATGGCCTTGCCTGGAACCGGATTTGGCATTTCTTGCATAGGCATTTCTCCTCTTCAACAGCAATGACCTGCAAAAGGGCAAGAGCAGAGGAATTTCTCCAGTGTCCTGGCTGAATTTCCCCCATTCGCTAAAAATACCACAAACAATCTAATCTGATTCAATTCAAGATAGTTTGTATCTGTATTCCCCCCTCCAGTGAGGCTGAAAATATGCAGCATTGCCTAGCCCTCCATTCCCAGTCAACAAAAACTAAATAAATCTTCAGGCCTTTGCCAGGATTCTCAGTGTGTGTGTATGACCCACAGGTTCTGATCCCTTTCCCGTATATCATCTAGTAATGGCACTGCATGGAAGTGCAAACAATGCTGTTATCCCCCCCACTGACATTTTCAGTCACTATGCTGCTTAACCCATGTGCAAATGAATGAGATCTGTGCCGTCATGTAGTACCTTTTAAAATCCAGTAGGGCTAATCCCACTTCCTGTCTGGAAAAAGTTAGTACTCCTTGACGGGGCCACTTCACACTACTCCTATAAAAATGTCTGCATATCTCTTAACAACTTATGGTATTTAAAATGCTGTGGCAATAGACAGTGTTTGAAAAAGAAATCCAACGTGGATGTTCACCTTCTAGTGAGGATGCTCATCTTCGGAGTTTTGATCCTGCCTGCCAAAGACAACAGCAACAGCACCCACCTCGCCAGATCAGCCTGTAATTCCCCAAAGATACATAGATGGCTACAGCAAGAAACAGACTCGCGGTACATTTAGTATGACCAGTTACTGCTCAGGCCTTGACCAGTCTAGCACTGACTAGGCCTCTAGTGATGCAATGACCCCATATTTCTGCTGGAACCCCCCTTCCCACATCAGTTTCACCAGTCCCAGGTGTCTTGCCCAACCCTTCTTAAAGCTTGCCACCATGTTAACATTGACCAACCCCACCAGTAGATGATACTAGTTTTCCATCACCATCTCCTTAATGAAGATTTCCTCACTTCCGTCCTAAATTTCCACCACCTGCTTATTGATGGAGCCCCTTGTGATGGACCCCTCACTAAACTTAAATAGTTACTGGCTGTCCGACCTGTTTATACCCTTCAGGTACTTGAAGGTTTCAGTCATGTCTCCCCCTGTCTGTTCTGGCCTTCAAAGGACTCAGCCATTCTTTCGCTATAAGTCCTCCACTACAGGCTGTGAATCATTTTAGTTGCTCTCCTTTGGAACGACTCCGAATGGTTCTTATCTTTTTCAGGCGAGGGTTCCAGAACAGCGCACAGTACTCCAGGTGCAGCCTCACTGAGAAGTACCTGTACAGGGCTAGGATCACCTCCTTTCATCGGCTTGAGAAGGCTCTACCTATGCACCCCACCATCCTGCTAACTTTTTCGTATGCCTTGTTGCACTGGGCTGAGGTCCTGTGGCTGTCACTAATTTGAAACCCCCAGATCTTTCTCTAAAGAGGTCTGTTTCAGTCATTTCCCCTCCACCCAATATTCTGTCCTCAGATTCTCTCTCCCCAAATACAGAACCTTGCCCTTTATGGCACTGAATTTCAGTTGCCAAGCTTAAGACCACCTTTCCAACTGCCTAGGTCTCTTTTCAGTTACATCTTAGCCCAGTCACTATCCGCCTTGCAACATATCTTTCATCCATGATCGGAATCCCTTCTCCAGTGTTGCAAGTGAACACACTGAAGAGCACCTGGCCCAGGACCAGACCCTGCACGACCCCATTTGTAACCCCGGACCTCAGATTATGTATCGTTTAGTACTATCTTTTGGATTCTCCCCTTTAACCAATTCCACACCCATCTGGTGACTTTCTTCCCAACACTTAACTCCCTTAATTTATTTTTCAGCCTCTTATGGGGTACAAAGTCAAAGACCTTGCTAAATCCAGGTAAAGGATGTCCAGCACTGGACCCTTATCCAATGCTTGTGACACAACACTGCTGAAATCTACAAAGTTAGTCTGGCAGGGCCTCCCCTTCACAAACTCATGCCGCTTGCTGTCCTGGAATCTGTCACCCTACCAGAATGCTGCACTTTGGCAGTGACTCCCCCTTTCCTCAACTGTGAAGACCGAGCAGAGGTATTCATTCAGAATATCAGCATTCTGCCCATCCCCCTGCACCCTTGCCTCGTCCTTTCCCAGTTTCTCAGCTCCACCCTTGTTCTTTCATCTTCTTTCCCCCGATATACTTAAATATGGACTTGTCATTTTCCCTTACCTCTTCTACAGTCTTTAGTTTTAGCACTGCCCTGGTGCTCCTCACTGCCTTACTGTCTTCCTTTGTCTTGACAGGGTAGAGCTCCCTGCTTGCCTTCATCTGTTTTTTATTTTTATTTTATTTTACTGAAATGTTTCACCAGGAAAAGCACACTGAACAAGAAGATGCTCACAGTGCATCTGGGGTTAGGGAGAATTGAACATGCAGCTTACAGTACATACAATAAGCAGCATTAAACAATTGGCACAATACTATAGTGAAGTATGACAGAGTAAGCAGTGCAGAACCTACAGCCTACAATACAGTACATACATCAAGCAGCATTAAATCAGTTGGTACAGTTCTACATGGAAGTATGACAGATAAACAGTGCAAAATATTACAGGAACATGCATTTAAATGCTTTAAAAAAAGAGAACAAAAAATACAATTGTATGCTTACTGGGAATGAGAAGTGCAATTGTCATGTGAGCAGCTAGCAGAAACAGGAGACAGAGTACAGTGTACCAGCTGTCACAGGAGGGACCTGTATACTTTGAAGGATGCCTTCTCCCCCCCACCACTGTTGCCCTAACCTCCCAGGAAAACAACATAAGCCTTGTATGCCTCTTTCCCTTGCCCACTTGTCTGAGGCAACCTTTAGTTACAGCCAGAATCTCTTTTTTGATATACATACTCCCAGTGGTGCCGGAACGGTTTGAAAAGTGGTAGGGCCAAGGACATAAGGGGTACATTTTCCCCTATTAAATATATTACCATGAAGCAAAAAGTGATAGGGCCACTTATGAAAGTGTTAGGGCCATGGCCCTAGTGCTCCCCATTCCAACACCTACGCATAATCCAACTTGCTCACTGCCCCATCTACTGTAAGTTTCCATAGTTTAATGTCTCACACATTGTCATCTCTTTAATGTCAGCATTTTGTCTGACTTTTGATGCCAAAGGTTCCAAGCATATGGCAAATAGTAACGGCGATAGGGGAAATCCCTGTCCCATACCTCAAGACAATGGAAACCTGCCCAAGCTTACCCTGGTCAGCTTTAACACAGCTTCTGGTTTAGCATAATGGGCCATAATGCAGTCCATGAATTTGGAGCCGAAAATGAGTGCATCCAATGTGGATTTGAGAAACTGCCAATTCACGAGATCAAAGCTTTTCTCCACATTCATTAAAGAAGTCAGCTGATGTGCCTTTTGATGCTTCAGGGAGGAGATGATATTTAGTTAGTAAGATATGAATGTTGTCCTGTAGGAATGTGCCGTTAAGGAAATTTGTCTGGTCTGGGTGCACCACATAGGCAAGTTGTTTTTGCAGTCTTTGGGCTACAATATCTGTAAAGATTCTGAGGTCCACGTTCAGGAATAAGATCATTGTATACAACCCTCAGACGGTCTGAGCCTGGTGTCAAGAGTCATGAATGGCACCCCTCTTCAGAATTTCTGAGAACACTGCCTCCAAGAATTGGGTTATTTCTTCTCTAAACACCTTGAAAAATGTATTCAGGAAGCCATCAAGTCCTGGAGATTTGCAATTCTTTAAATTATTTATCTTATCTGCCAGCCTACTGGCACAGTAGCAGGGCTGCAACTCACAATGCTGGCCAAAGTTGGCATTAGCAGAGTACGACTCCCGAGCTGCTTATCTGCACAGGGCCCCAGGGGAAAACGGGCTCCTCAAACAGCTTCCACTGTCTGATTAGCCTGCTTTCTTCCTTGCCCTCTGGTGTCCCGTATGTTTTTTTTTCAGAATTCATTGCTGATGTACGCATCTCCTCATCTCTTGGAGATTGCTTTCTAATTCAAGGATGGCTCAAAAATTACACAAAACTAGCTGAGCGGGAAGATATGGGGAGGTCATCGCAGAGATAAGAATGTGTTTCGGGGTTCCTCCATTCCTGATAAAGGGCCCCAGCAAGAAAGTTCACAAAGGGAGCTGTTATCATTTGGGCCAGAATGGAAGCTAGCCACCCGTGTTTGTGAATAAGCCTGGGACACTGGAGGGCTGGTAGGGGGAGGAGCATTTAGTATCCCATCAGAAGGAAAAAATCAACTGTGTTCTGCATGTTCGAAGATGTTCTTAATGTCTTAAATGTCTTAATGTTAAGAACAAGTTTTTGAGTAAAGGAGGAAAGACGTTGTTTTTTTCTCCCTTCTTTTTCCCTTTTGCTTCTTCATTTACAAATGATATGGAGAGACTTCTATATGTTGACCACGGTTGAAATTTATAAATTGTAACACTAGTAATTATTGTACGCGCTTGAATATAATATGATACAGATGTGGTGTTTCCTGTACCTGTAATGTTATTTGTTTTACTGAAAAATAAAAATAAATCTAAAAAAAGAACAAGTTTTTTAAAACACCATAAAAACATGCCAGTCATGTATTATATAAGCATTTCTGACCCATAAACCCCACTTGTGAGACAGGCCATCCAGTGTAGTGGTCGCACTACCCCTCACAACACTAACAACAAGAGAGTAGGAATGAACTCTGGGATGTCAGAGGGATGGCCTAGGAAAGAAGGATAAGCCTGAAGGATAAGCCTCTGGTGGACTACCCCCCCCCCCGATGGACTAGGGAGGGACCTGACACTCGGCAGTATCCTGACCTAGTGTCAGCTGGGGGTAGGTGTGCCTGGGGCCAGCCCGGCAGCAGAGACTGGTGGATGTGGCAGAAATCTGCATGTCAGGGGCAGGAGAATGCCAGACGTGTGCTGATGTCATTGCATGTCTGCTTCACCAGGGATTGGAGCCTCTAAGAAAGAAAACCCTCTGGGACCTAAGCAGTATGATGCAGTGTGAGGCTGAGGACTCCACCCACCAGAATGACACCTGGTGTGCTCATCAGGGATCAAAAGGTTGATCTCAGACTCTCCCCTAGCCCCCAGAGGAGCCCCACCCATGTGGGGTAAGTCACAGGCCTCTCTATGTGGGTAGCTGGAGGGAAGACATGTTGGGGGGGGACTGTGAGGTGTCACATGGGCTGAAAAGAAAGCACAGAAAGCAACGTGCAAAAACAGAGTTTACAAATAAAAATACACTTCTGTACAGTGCTGTTGTTTGAAGAAGGAGCCAGGACTGGTAGGGTCCAATTGCATACCTTTCCTTGCTACTCTGCTTTTATTGGCGGCTGCCCTGGGATCACTCAGTCTCAGCACCACGACTGTGAGGCAGTTCTGTGTTGTGTGTCCATGTATCGTGAAAGAAGGTACTTTGCAGGGCTCGAGAATATCAAAGCACTCTGTCATACTGATGGCACACAGGGATTTTTCTCAGCTTGCTATCTTGGCCAGACTGGGACTGACCTATGCAGGCTTCCCTCTGCCTCATCTCCTCATCACTCCACACTAGCCTCACAGAGGCCTCGCATGCACACAGTGCATCCCCTTGCATGAGACCCGAATCCTTCCCCCACCATGAGGGGTCACTGCAGCAGCAGACTGTGGCACCAACCCACCCTTGCCCTGCAAGTGAGGGTGCAAGTCCAGGAGGAAGTGGCTGGGTCTGCTCCTAAACCCAGTTTGCCCAGTGGTAATGTGAAGCACACCTGCTAGGCCACCAAGTGACTCCACTGTGTAACACTTTGACTTCTGTATGATTGTGTATAAGTAGGTGAATGACTACAGCTTGTGCTGTTACTCCTACACCCCTTCCCACCCCGGCACTCTCTCAGTAATGAAATACTACATCTTAACCTGATGTGGGACAAAACATATCCATTATTGAAAAATATATGCAAATTTCCAGGTTATTAAAGAGTGTTTGAAAGCAAGAATTTTTTAGAAACCTTTTGGGATCTACTCAGAAAAGGAATTTTATATATATATATATATATATATATATATATATATATACACACACACACACATACAGTAGTGCCTGTTATTCAAATTAATAATAATAATAATAATATTTTTATGGGGCCTTTCCAAAACCAAGGCCCCTTACAATTTTAAACAATTTTAATTTAAATTGTATCCAGAAGCACTGTATAATTCATCAGAGGGAGGTGAGAGAATACGCCCTCTGTTTTCAGAGCATGGGGAGAAAGGCACAGAGATTCAAGAAAAACTACAGAGAGGTTAAGCACGGGGAGGTTACATGACTTGCACAGGGTCTCACAGTGAGGAAGTGGTAGCTGTTGGATTTGAACCTGGGTCAAAAAGGTCACAGCTCTGTGCTCTAAACACTAGGCTAAACATCCTCCAATTTGGAAAGGGCCTGTGTCTGCCCATTCCTGGACTGGGATGTCACCCTCCTGATTGTCAAGAAGTACCCCCATTTTTAGTAGACTTCGGGGATGGATTACTTGGGGGCCGAGAGGTTTGTCCATCTTTAAAGCTTCACTTAGTAGAACGTCTCTGTAATTCCCCAGGGGGTGGCATCAGGGCCAGATCAAGCCTTAGGGGGGCCTGGGACACTCACAACTTGGGTGGCCATGTAAAACGCCCAACTTTTCATACCAAAATGTTTTATTTTGCGCAACATTTACTGAGCACATTGTTTATTAACCATAACAACCACCTTATGGGGAGACTACCCCCATTATTCACAGGAGAAAAAAGTAACTTGAAGTACAACACCCTGTCATGTTGTCATAGTCTGTAATGTTATATTTATTGTACTGTACAAGACATGAAGGCCGTCAGGCTCCAAATGCTCTGGGGGGTCTAGATGCTCTGTGGTGAGTTTTGGGGCTTTTATTGAAGTCGTTCTCCTCTAGACCCTGTTCAGAAAAGCAAAGTAATCTTTAAGTAACCTCTTTAATCACAAGTTTATTTTAAGGAAATAAATTAAACAAAAATAAACAGTGCTTTACTAAGAGGTATGCATCGTACTCCAAACAACAGTAAGTTACTGTATGTACCCATTGTATAGAAGTGTGCAGTTCCAATGTACAAATGCTATGACTCCAAATAAACAGACTGATGTCATACCTTTATCTGCTCATGGGATATCAAAGGAATGATTAATTCCATTTATTTCAGAGTTAGAGGATCCATGCATGTATACACACACACCCACATCCCTTTATCTCTTCTTTGAACAAGCTCAGATCAATGATCTCAGCATAAAAATAAAATACAGATATCAACTTTCTAAGCCACTTACTGAACTCAAGCTGTCTGCTGTTGCTTGACGCTCCCTTTGAAACTCCTTAGTTTAGCAGCAGCAGGCAGTTTAGAACAGTGCATCGATTAATCATGCTGCTAGCGATAGAGTGGCCGTGGCGTACAGTTAGCGAGTGCAGGTGCTGCGCTGGCAAAGTGCATGCTGAGCCTCAAAACCACCAAGAAAGAGTGGTTTAAAAATGCCTCAGATGGATTGTATGCAAAGCTCCTGGTCCTGGCCAGCATTATGCAGCGCAGCCCAGGTCTGGTCGCATCCTTGCACCGGGTCCAGGTCCAGTCCCAGACTCAACAAAATGGAAAACCTGTCAGTATCCTAAGGAGGTAGATCATGGTGCTTGCATAGTTAGCCTTCTTCACTTAATGTGCCACACAGTGCCAGTTTGTTTTTCTAGCAAGTCACCCGTCCCTAGCTGCAGGCTGCAAATAACGGAGGAGGAAGGTGGGGGGGGGGGGACGAGAGAAATCTTCTGCAATGTTGGCTTGCCGGGGGGCCTATCTGTAGCAGGAGGGTCCAGGGGGCTTGTGTTTTTGTTTTCCTTTAATTAAAGAAAGCCTCTCACAAAGTCATTTTTTTTGTTTGTTTTGTTTTATGGAGCAAGCTCCGGGGAGGTGGGGTTGATTCACGCTTGACTCATGCGGGGGAGGCATGATTTATTACAACCTTACCAGTACTGTACCACCTGAGGGAAGGGGGAACGAGAGAAATCTGCAATGTAGGCTTGCCGGGGCCTATCTGTGGCAGGGGTTGTGTGTTTTTTTTAATTTTATTTAACAAATGTGCTTCTTCGAGTCACGCTGCTTTCTGGCGTTTTAAAGGAACAAGCTGCGGGGCCTATGGGGAGGTTGACTCACACTTAACTCGCGCAGTGGCGAGGGGGAGGTGGCATGATTTACAAACCACCAGTCCACCTACTAAAAGTGTCTCTCGCTTCCGACTACTGGGGGGGCCAGTCTATGGCGGGGGGCCTGGGGCATTTGCCCCATTTGTCCTCCCCTTAATCCGGCCCTGGGTGGCATGGAGCGAGGGGCTGAGAGAAAGACATGAGCAAATCCTTCTCATACCATTGCAAAGATCACCTTGTCTGTGGTGAGGGGGACCACAGAAAGCCAGTCTGGAAATGTTGTGGGGGGGGGAGAGACTTTCCACAGCCCCTTCCTTCTCCCACTGTTACTGAGGAATGAATGATTACTGTTATACAATGGGCCTAAAAACATCTACCATCTGACTGTTTTAACACATCACATAGTGTCATTATTTATTTACAAAATGGCCCACTTCAAGTGTGTTGCTCTTGTATTTTTTTGTCTCATTGTTAAAAATGTCTGGCACCCATTTCAGTCATGTATTTATTTTGCAGCTCTTTTGCCCAGAAAAGCCCAGCTGAGATACAGCATCTTATTTCCAGTGGGGTACATCTTTTTACCCATTTCCAGAGCTAAGAGGACCAGAGCACTGAGAGGTTAAGTGACTTACTCAAGGTCATACAGTAAACATTTGACTCCAGTAAGGTTTGAACCTGTGATCTTCTGGTTCCAAAACCACATCTCTAATTACAAGACCACAATCACCACACTACCCTTTTATAAGTGAAATAATACATTTTACAGCATGCAATTGTAACTAAATATAACACATTTCGAGGGGCTGTAGGCACTCAGCTTTTCCTTGTGTCCAAATCCCTGAGGCATACAGGGATGTGTGTGTGTTGACTGATATTGATTTCTGTCAATTTTTTTAATTATAGATAATGTATTCTTGTTGTTGGCCCTGTTCATCCCAGGTAGTTTCTGAAAACAGGCATTGTTGCCTAGTGTACTTACCTGGTTACCAACAACTAACTAAATAAATAAAATACGAACATATGAAATTTGCCAGCAGATAAAGGCCTAGAGGTCTATCAAGTCTGCTCGAATGTGCAGCTAGCACCCCTTATTCTGCAGCTGCCCCTCCCTTCCACCCTTCCCCTTCATTAACCCTCCCCCTTGTCTTGTCCCATCCTCATTTGAAGCAGTCCACTGTTCTACTGCATACCACTTCAGCTGGTAACGCATTCCACCCAGCCACCACCCTCTCTGTAAAAAAGTGTCTCCTCATCTCCCTCCTGAACCTTCCTTGCTCCAGTCTCATATCATGGCCCCTGGTGGCCCTCCCCTTCCTTACTTTGAACAGCCCCTCTGTATCCGTCTTGTTTATTCCTTTCATGTATTTAAAGGTTTCAATCATGTCACCCTGTCTCTCCTCTCCTCCAGTGAGTACATGTTCAACTCCTTCAACCTCCTCTCATATGATAAGTCCCCCAGCCCCTTGATCATCTTTGTCGCTCTGCGCTGCACCCTCTCCAGTAACTTAATGTTCCTCTTCAGATACGGACGCCAGTACTGCACGCAGTACTCCAGGTGTGGTCTAATGACCTATACAGTGGCAGAATCACCTCCTCCCTCCTCGAGGATATACCCCTTGCAATACAACCCAGCATTTTGTTGGCCTTTGCAGCTGCCTTCCTACATTGTGCCGAGTTGTTCATTGACCCTGTAATGAGCACATCCAGATCCTTCTCCTCCTCTCTCTGGGCTAGCTGCACTCCCCGTAGCTGGTAATTCCTCCTTGGGTTCTTCATCCCAAAATGCAGTACCTTGCACTTTATGGCACTAAAGCCCATAGTTCTTTATGACTACATGCTCTGTTCTGTGTTATTGCTTACATATTATCCCGCATATTAGGATGTTTGATAAATGAGGTTGCTGCTTGGACATACATACACACACACACACACACACACACACACACACACACACACACTGCTTTTAATCAGCATAGTTTTAAAGTCATATACTTTCTAAAGGAGTTCCTCAATGTGGGTACAGAAACAAAATCTGCAGTGGGAATATCACTCACTTTCTAGGAGGGATGTGACCATTGGACAGTAAACCATGCAATTACAAGTTATAGCATCTGTACCATAATTCTGCATGCAGTGTTTCACTAGCTATATACCATGTTTTTCATTCCAGACAGCCTCCTCCCCCCCAACCACTACCACCACCTGAGAGTATCAAACATCAGTACCTGGCCGACCGAATCCCAAATTCCCAAAGCTGCACCAAACAGCGTCTGAAAGAATCCTGTGGTACCGATAAGACTCGCTGTATTACCTTTCACACTTGGTATCATTGTACAGTAAAAGTCTCACACAGTGACAGCCATACTTTCTGCTGCATTTCGGCAGGACTGTAGAATCATTAGTTAGGCCCTACTGCCATCTGGAGTCGGTGTTTAGCAGCACTCGTACTGCATTTCACAGTGTGGCCAGCCCTTCGCAGTCCTCCTGATTAAGTTTATTAGCACATTGCAACCAACTGGAGAAGTGACTATCTTTGAAATGGGGTCGGTAATAAAAATTGAAATAGTAGATTAGCAAGGAAGAGAAACAGAGGAAAATATTTCATTACCTTTAAATGAAAAGCCATCCCAAATGAAACTGACACATATACAGTACATATTTATTAGCTTTTACTGACCAGGTAAGCATGCTAAACATAAAATGTGCTTATTTTCAGATATAGCCCAGCAGGTTACAAACAAGCAGTACAATAAAATACAATACATATAGAATAATGCATGCAGAAGCGTGGTTAATGAGGATTTTATGCACACCCAAGGTGTGTGATGTCCCATAGTTTATCTGGGCATCACATACCAAAGGTGTGCATAAAATCCAAATTTCCAGACTTCCTTATGTTTTACTTTTTATATTTACTGGTTAATGGAAAAATGGAGAGAGATGTATTTCCTGAAGAGAGCTATATCACTTTTAATTTTCTTTTTTAAGGTGTTCTTGTTTTCCTGTTCACCTATGAGTTTTTGCCTTTCTGTCATTCAGAGGCATGAAACGGGATGCAGTTGCCATTGTTAAACAATTTCTTGTCAAAAGTTTTATTTTACACTGCCTCTGGATTTTTTCTTTTACTTCTCCGAAAATTGTGTTTTTAGTGCTGGTGGTTTTCTGTCAGCAATGGAAGGGGACAGCTTCTCGGAGAGTTGCTGAGGGAGACTCATGGCTGTTTCTGAACACTGTGGTTTATGGAACTCCATAATTCACAAGTGTGAATTATGGAGTTTGTAGGGGTCTGCCAGCAGTGGTTCATAGACCCTAACCAGTAAATATATTACACTACAACACAACACGAGGAGGTTACAGGGCAGGCAGTACAA
This sequence comes from Neoceratodus forsteri, assembly GCA_016271365.2. Taxonomy (NCBI): domain Eukaryota; kingdom Metazoa; phylum Chordata; order Ceratodontiformes; family Ceratodontidae; genus Neoceratodus; species Neoceratodus forsteri. Next base: position 415,707,562 of record JADMNL010000024.1, on the reverse strand, counting down.
CAATATAGGAAATAAAATAGTACATGAATCAAACAGGAATATTAACATAGCATAGATACAAACAAAACAAGGTAACACATAATTAAATGCAGTTAGCAGTGGATAAAGTATGAACCAGTGCTGACAGAACGATTATCAGTGTATCGCACGTAAGCATAAGGACTACCTGCAAGGATCACGCACAGACACAAACTGAGTTGACCTTTAGATGAGCCCACAAGAATTTTCTAAATTGAGAGTGGGTGGACGAACAATGAACTGAGAGTGTCCTAAAGTTTGGGCACAGCAACACAAAAGGCCTGGTCCCCATAAGAGTACAAATCCTAGGGACGAGAAGAAGGGATTTGTCGTTTGAATGTAGGGGGTAGCTCAGGAGAGAAAAAATTAGCTGGGGTGCAGTAGAGGCTGGGGTGCCTGTCCTAACTGTTTTGTCGGTGAAACAGCTTATGGCAAATAGGTGACTGTTCGAAAGGGGACAACCAACCCAGGCAGCTGTAGAGTTCACAATAATGAGTTGCACAATACAGGGAGAGGGCAAATCTACAAACACTAGCATAGGTGATCTCCTATTTACAGAGCAGTGACTTGAAGGCATTGGCAAAGGGTATAACCATATAAACTTATTTAATCAAGGGCACTTCCACATGGATGGGTACTCAGGATCTGGAAGGAACTGGAGAAGAGAATATCTGGAAATCTATGCTGGAAAAGTAGGATAATAAGACTAGATGATTGGTGAGATCTGGGCTTGAGGAGTACGGCAGGTGCAGTAAACTCATTAGAAACTGTGAACATTCACGCATGGAGAGTCATTGAGAACCCACTCAGCCAAAAGTAAAATAATGTCTATTGTTTATTTAGTGAAAGGATATTTGATCTGATCTCCAGTAAACCACAACCGTTTGACAATCTGAGTTTTTCTGTTTTCCCTTCAGTAACCAGGTAAAGCCCACTATGCACAATGCCTGTTTTCAGGGATGACCCAGGAGCACTAGGAAGGTTAAGTGAATTGATCAGAGTCACACATTACACAAGTGGAGGGTGTGGGAATCAAACCCAGGTCAGTTGGATGTGCCAATCTCATTCACAGCTCATCACTCTAATCTCTAGGCTATACTGCCAGCCAAGTACTTGAATTGAGTTGATTCATCAGGGCAGAAGGTTTTGATCTTTGTACCCTATATCCTATAGCCCCCAATGTAGACACAGCACTTGAATACTTTATCACCTGTTTCAACTCAGCCTGCGATGTTCATGCTCCGTTCAAGAAACGTAAGATCAAGGCTGTCAATAACCCATGGATGACACTAGGCCTTCTTACACAAATGAAATCTCAAGACCAGCTCTGGTATTGTGCTAAGGCTACTGGCACCCAGACTGATATCCAAGCCTACAAAACAGCATGGAATGCATGTACCAGAGCAATCCGCCATGAGAAGGTTAACTATTACAGGAACGCCTTAGCCAGCACCTGGAATGACAGGAGTAGATTCTGGCATAACCTTGCTGAAGTGACTGGAAAGGATCCCAAAACAACACCCACAATGTTGAACATAGATGGTACCATCACTCTTGACCATGTAATCATTGCCAATGCATTTAACACCACTTTTGCTGACCTTAATCATGTGCTACCCCCTAACTTTTTTGATCCCACCACAGTCAATCCAGCTCCTGTCAGTTCAGGTTTGCCACCAGGGCATCCTCCTTTCCATTTCAAAGCAATCCTGGAAAGCCTAGCTAAAAAATCACATTCTTAAAGTGCTTGGAAAGTCTAGGGTCAGTGGATATAAAACTTCTCGTCCTCACCATTGACGAAGTCCTGCTCCCACTAACCAAAATCCTCAACCGTTCCCTCATGCTCTCCCAGTTCCCCCAAATGTGGAAACTGGCAGTAGTGACTCCAGTCCATAAAAGTGGTGACAAGACTCTCACAAACAACTACAGGCCTATATCTATCCTCCCTCCTCTATCCAAATCATTGGAACAGATAGTGGCCGATCAGCTCTCGGAGTACCTTGTAAAATACAGCCTGCAATGTTCCCAGCAGCATGGCTTCCGCAAAGGGCAAAACACTACCACGGCACTCCTAGAATTCACCACACATATCCATCATGCACTTGATCAGAGCCAGTTGGTCGGTGCCTCTTTTATTGACCTGACTAAGGCATTTGACACTGTCAATCACTCCATTCTCCTCAAGCAATTATCCCTCCTTGGTCTTTCAAGTGAAACTACCCTCTGGTTTCAAAGCTACCTCAGTAACCAGACCCAACAAGTCAGGATTGGTGAATTTCTCTCGTCATCCCTACCAAGCCACTCTGGAGTACCCCAAGGGTCTATCCTGGTCCCTTGTTATTCAGCATATTCCTGAACAATCTCCCTGCCTCCTGCCATGACAGAATGTTACTGTATGCAGATGATGCAGTAAGCTTCACTTGCCACACTGACCCCACCTCTCTTCAGTCTCAACTACAAAAAAGTTTCACACAAGTGGAAGACTGGTTTTGCTCACATAAACTCATCCTTAACCACAAAAAAACTAAAACAATGTTGTTCCATGGACCCACACCAAGTACAAGGACCATGAGCTCATAATTAACAACCACGAAGACATCGCTCTTGAGCAGGTAGATATGTTTAAATATCTGGGCCTGACCCTTGACTGCTCCCTCTCGGATACCAAACACATTGACAATATCGCTAAAACTGTGAACTCCCGTATAGGGCTACTATACAAGCATAAACATTGCCAAACAGCTGAAGCCTTGAACCTAGCTATCCAGAGCTCTGTTATCTCAACTATTGGCTACGGGCTCGTTATCTATGGATCCGCTACTGATACTGCACTCCAGCGCATAGCTGTAGCCCTTAATAAGGCATGTAGACTCCTTATTTCAGCTGCCCGCCTTTCTCACATATGTGACATTTGCAAGCAGGCTAACTGGCTCCAGTTATCAAGCAGGCTAAAGTACCAGACCTGCATCCTAGCTAAGAAGACATCACTGGGCCTTATGCCCCCTGGAGTCCAATCAATATTGACCCCACAGCGTGTCCGCCGCCTAACTAGAAGATCGGACAGTCTAACCTTTACAATACCTCGCTGTCGGACCTCTCAAGCTCAGCGTTCTTACCTTGTCAGAGCCTCCACCTGGTTCAACTTGCTACCTACAGAAATCTCCAACATTGCCACAACTGGTGCGTTTAAGTGTAAACTGCGTCAACACCTCGGGCTAGTGCCTTCTGTGATTACTTCTTATAATTCCCTCCAGGCATACTACCCTCAAGCATCCCTCCTCACTGCCTCAGCTCCTCCTCCTCTTTCCTACCCCCCATTACTGGGTATAGGATGAATCTGTCTCCTTTTCTTTTTCATCCCCACCTTTCCTCCTCCCTTGCTGTTTCTCATCTACCACATACTCAACGCAATGCCCTCTCCATTTCTCCCCTCTTCCCCTCTCTCTCTCTCTCTCTCCCCCATACCACCCCCTCACCACCACTCTTCTTTCTCTTTTCCCACTACCCACTCCTAACAAAGCTTCACTGAGTCGCCTATGACTTATGCTGTATAATTAACTCACAACACAATTCCTTGACAATGCCTTTGGCTGCTATTATTGTAACCTTACTTGTCTTTTTTTTGTAAGTTCCATTGTAATGATCATGTTATGTTTTGTACCTTATTGTCCTTATTGCCTTGACGTGGAACCTTTGTAAAAGAGCCCTTGGCTCAAAGGTGTCATCCAAAATACAAATAAATAAAACAAATCCAATGCTGCCCAGTAAGGAAACACCACTGTTACAGAAAAGTAGGGACCGTGCTGTTGCTACTTGTAGAAGAGTGCCTGGAAAGGAGTCAGGTAGATGAAAAATTTACTACTGAAACACAAGTTGTGAGGAAATAGTTCACAAAATGTAATGCCCAACCTACTGGTCTGCTTAGTATATAAGGTACAAAAAACAGAACCTGCTGCCCTGATGAAGCAACTTCAGTTATGAAATATTGGTGGTTTACTGCAGGTTGGGGCAAATATCCTTATATTAATATTAAATCAACAGACATTATTCTGCTTTTGATTGAGTGTGTTCTTCATTCCTATCTATGAGTGTATATCTGCATCTTATAGGAACAGAACTGCTTGCTGTCTTTCTTTTCATTTCCAGGCAGGGTGCCATGAGGGTTTTGCACTGTAACTGTAAACATTCTAAGGGTACCTGCACAGAGACAGTACTGCTACCGTGTGGTTCTGTGGATGACTCCGGGTTGTGGGTCGGTCTGTTGGCGCTGTGGCTGGGGTAATCACTTGCCATGCTGGCATGCCAGGATTGTGTCCTGGGCCTTCATCATCACTACAGGTCGACAGGTGAACTGAGCATCTCTGGGGGTGTGCTTCGTCTCTAGATTAGGGCAGGCGCCCTCCGCCGCTCACTGTTTGCTCCCTAGTGATGCGTGGATAAGCATGACAGGAGCTGTTTCTTATCTGGTATGCAGGGGCTGGGGGGTGATGCTAAGAACACCTTCAGACACAATTCCAAAACACTGAGTGTTGTGGGGAATATTAGGGGATTCACTTCAGGGAAGAAAGATTGGGTGTGCAGCTAGAAAGATGATGGGATCATCACCCAGCACATCATACAGGGCTGCTCTGGCCTCCACCCCACCCTCAACTCAATGGAGTCCACCATCACTGGAAAAACAGCCCATCAGGGAGATTCTTGCATGGCCCCATCCAGGGTCTGGGTGGGGGGTAAGTTCCAGAGAGGTGTATTACTGATATGGAGGTCACATGGCCAGTTCAGATGTGTGCTGAGAAGGGAGTAAGGCACCAGCTCCAGACAGGTTCTTTAGGGAAGAGAGGGAATATTTTGTTTTATTTAAGTGTTCCTATCTGACATGCCCCCTTTCAGCTTTCCCCATCACTCACCTTCCCCAGATACTTACCCTAACCTCCATCTGCCATGGCTTGCTCCCCACGGCGGGGCATTTGGGGTTGCCCTTACTCTTCTGCAGATCTTGATCCAGTGGAGAAGGGGGCCTAGTCGGGGGGGGCTGGCTTTCACCCCCTTTTCCCCAGCAGAATGACAGTGTATGTATGTATTTAGCTTTTGTTGACCAGGTAAGTGCACTAGACAAATCCTGCCTATTTTCAGGCACGACCCGGGGGGAGGGGGATACAGATGAATGCCAACTGACCTTGAACCAGATTAAGCTGTTGGTGGTATTTTCAGTGAATGAGGGAAATTTGGCCAGGACACCAGGGAAATTCCCCTACTCTTTTCGATAAGTGCCATGGGATCTTTAACATCCACCTGAACTACCACCAATCCAGGCAGATGGGACCTCGGTTTAACATCTCATCCGAGAGACGGCACCTCAGAAATGCAGCACCCCTCTCATGCTGCATTACAGTGTCAATACTGGGATATTAACCCAAGTGCCAGATGTGGGAACTGAACCCACAGCCCTCTGATCTCCCAGCCTCAGAGGCGAGTGTGCTACCTACTGAGCCACTAACACTGCAGTGTGTGTGAGTGAGTGTGTGTGTGTGTGTGTGTGTGTGTGTGTGTGTGTGTGTGTGTGTGTGTGTGTGTGTGTGTGTGTGTGTGTGTGTGTGTGTGTGTGTGTGTGTGTGTGTGTGTGTGTGTGTGTGTGTGTGTGTGTGTGTGTGTGTGTGTGTGTGTGTGTGTGTGTGTGTGTGTGTGTGTGTGGTGCCTCAAACCAAGCAGCATGCTCCTGCCTGGAAAGTAAGCCCCCCAGTTGTCCAGCAGAAGTCACTGCAGAGCCAGAGCATACCGCTTCCCTCCTTCTAGCTATGATACACACTGGCAGCATTTCTACCAGCCTGGCCGCCTGTGCGCCAAGTCCTGAGATTGCCTCAGACCCCAGGTCACTAGCATAGAAATGAGATATACTTCCAGTGGGCCATCGGGCAGCATAGGAGGGGGGGAATTTGACAGGAGAGAATCCAGGAGTGGAAGCAGAGCGACCCAGGACAGAGCAGTTACCTTAGCAAGCACGACAGGCACACTGAAAGTGACACTGGCACCAACCTAGGAGAGAAATGTGGGGGATAAATAGAACTGAGAGAAAAGGAGATTCTGATTCCTCAGTAGAAGCTATGGCCCTCAGTAGGAACTACTGTATTGCCCTTCTCCTTTTGTGATTCGCATCAGAGCTTAATGATCTTGTTTCAATCAATCAATCAATCAAAATCTTTATTTATTCAGGCGAACATCATTGAGCAAAGCTCATTTACAAGATGGACCTGAGTGGTCATACAAATGAGGATACAAGTATTATTACATAGACAAGAATAGCATAAATAGCAATACAATGGCATGAAATGATTATATACAACAATTTACATATATACAAGGAACAGTAGAACCATTTAGCCTGTAAGGAAAAAGGGGACAGAGGGTATAGCAGGCATAAAATATAAATTATATGGTCTAACTAGTTTTTATGAGAATATAATAGGTGATTCGGAAGATAGAAATTGAATTAATATAATGGACGGAAAAGGAAGGTGGGTCAGATAGGTAGGGATTAGGCTTTATAAAAGCAATTGCAGAGCTCTGGAAAAGGGTGGAGAACAATTTTTGAAGGATGCCAGAGGTAGTAGGCTATCTAGCTTCATGGATTTTTGGAGAGTTCCATGCAACTGCTAAGGTATAGCGAGCAACCCTCCATACGGGTGCAGGCATTGGGGACCTTTATATGATGAGTTTACTGATCCTTAAGGTGTATGGCCTAGTTGTAATTTGGGTAAAGCAATCAGTGATATAGGTCGGTAGTTTGCCTGTTAACGCTTTGAATATCCAGATAACAGCATTCCTATTTCTTCTGTGTTGCAATGATGTCCAGTTGACTGCCATATAAAGGGAGCAATGATGGGTGCTGGAGGGAAGGTCAGTAATAAATCTTATGGACCTGTGATACAGGGTGTCCAGTTTATGTAAGAATGCGTGAACAATGGCAGTAGAGAAAATCAGCATAATCAATGAGGATAGGAATGAGGCCTGAATTAACCTTTTTGGAATCACTGTTCAGGTAATGTTTTATTCTAAAAATAGTCCAAGCCTCTGTCTTAGCTTTTAAGTAGCTCTTCAATATGGACAGAATAGTCAAGCCTGTTATCTATCCAGACTCCAAGGTATTTGAAGTTATCAACAAATTCAAGTTTCTCTCCAAGTAAGGTGGATAAATGTAGGGTGGATGCTGGGAGCAGTGGTAGTGCAACTCTTGTGGCAAAAGAACATAGCTTTTTTTTTTTTGCATTTAGAAGTAGTTTTTTGTCAAGTAGATTGTGCTGCAGAATGGAGAATTCGGATTGTAACAGTTCATAGGCTTTGGAAGGTGAGGGATTGCTGACATATAATACAGTATCATCAGCAAACAGATGAATGTTAGATTGAGTGAGGTTGGCATCAATATTGTTTATATAAATAGCAAAGAGGATAGGGCCAAGAATAGAGCCTTGTGGTACGCCCCTTAGCAGTGGTTTTGAGGTGGATAGGTAATTTCCATTTTTAACCAGTTGTGACCTATCTGAAAGGTAATCCTTAAACCAGTTGAGTGATAGGGAATCCAGGCCTATTGAGTTAAGGGAGGTGATTAATAAGTCATGATCCACTGTGTCAAAGGCTTTACTCAAATCCAGAAACACAGGGACTAACATAGTGACAAAAGGAGGCTAATGCAATATTTCTGCTTTTCATTCTGAGTGACGTTTGTCCACTGTACTACACAGTGCAGAAAGGCAGCAGCCAAGGGAAACAGAATGCTGAGCTGTGTTGCGAGGGGGTTCACAAGCAGAAGGGAGATTATACTGTTGCTGTATGGATCCTTGGTGTGACCGCACCTGGAGTATGGCATGCAGTGCTGTAGCCTCGACCTGAAAAAGGATATCTACCAGCTTGAGGCAGTTCACAGGGCAATGAAAATGATTCAGGGAGAGCAGGACAAGGCATATGAGGACAGGCTAAGAGGGGTCAACGTGTAATCACTGTGGGGGGGGGAGAAGGGACATGGCTGAAACCTTTAGATACTTGAAAGGTATTAACGAAGTGGATATGGTGGCCTCTTTTGTCTCAGTGGGAACAAGACCACAAGGGGGCCCTGGTATATGCTTGTGGGAGGAAGGTTCAAGAAGGAGGTCAGGAGACACTTCCTTACTAAGTGAGTGGTGACGGGGTCGAATGAACTCCCCTCTAAATGTTGGGATCTTGAAGGTGGTGCTGGGGGTTCAAGATGGGGTGGGACACCTCCAGTCACATCGGCAACCTGTGTTCAGGAATGAGCAGGGTTGCCAAAGGTTGATGGGGTGACAGAGGATCGAGCATCCCAGGGCCTGCTCTCCTCTTCCAGGGAGGGGTGACAAGACATCTCAACCTCTGACTACCACCAGCTGGAGGCCCGGTGGTAGTGCAGGTCAGCGAGCAACTCGAAAGACAGGACCACAGTTCTACAGGATATGTGCGCCTCCACATGTAAGTACTGATGTGTCACCACAGCAGGGATAAGAGGGAGAACACGGAAAATTGGGGATGGCAGGCTTCATGAAGCCCTGCCTGCTCCCCCACAGCCCGTGCTGCCACTTGACTGTTGGGTGAATCTGGATTGCTGACCAGAGGTGGGAAGATGGCCCTCCCCCTCCTGGCCCCATCTTGCGGGGAATCCAAGGGAAGGGGAACTTAGCCCCCTTATGGGTCGACAGAGGCATGTGTTGGTTGCAGAGGGTGGAGAGAGGGCTGAGAGCCTGCCCATTTGCCCCAGGAGGAGAAAAGCTCTATAGAAACAGAATGATGAGGTGGAACGGGATGAAGACAGGGTCAGGGTTGGAGCTGGGGCAGAGCCCTCAGTAATTGCTGGACCATGAGCACTGCAATCTAGCAGATTTAAGAGACCATAGGGTTGTCTTCTGCTGGCTATTTTGTATGGTCATACACTGGCCCAATAACACAGCATCAGGCAATTAGGAGTTTTGTCCAACGAATCAAGCTCTGCAACGGTCAGTAATTAGTGTTCTGAGAATGAGAAAATCTTTATATTCGAGGGATGAAACTAGTTAAATAAAATTGGCGGTCACTGGGCCGGTTATGTAATAAATCAGTGGCCATTAGGTGGCCCCCAAACAACTCTATGAAAATATTCCAAACAAAGAGTTGGAAATGGAAAAAATTCACTGGGGGAATCCACCCACTTTGATATAAAATCAAACATACTTGTCTGGGGTCTGGGGACTTTGTACACTTTATTTAGCCAGCTTTATACCTGTAAGTGGGTAGATTTTACTCAGACACGGTCCTTCCCCATTGTGCTTCTGAAATCAAGTCAGTAACTGAATTCCTTCTCATTTTTACCATAGTACTTACATAGAAAATACACTGCATAACAGAAATGAAAGTGAAAAGGTTATATACGTATTTTTTTTAATTGTACTAGTAGTGATGTAATGACAATTTTTTTTTTTTCAAAACTTTAAAAAATGTTGGCCAGTCACCGAGTCCTAATGTCTCGTGGCTGTTGTGGCTCACATGAAAACTACTGGTCTTGGTCTACAGGTCCACTGTTAATTTGTATCAGTTATGTATCTTTCAGCTGGGCTTTTTTTTTTTCTCACTGCATCTGAAAACCCAGCTAAAAGAAGATTAGTCAGAGACAGAAAGGTTTTTGTTTAACAAATAACTGACCTACTTTAAAGGGTAGAAATCTGCCTGGGGTAGGAAACTAGCAAGAACACAATATAAATATTGACAGCTACATCAGAAATGCTGCAGTTACTGGAGTGAAGAAAAGGTTAGCCCTGTAATGATCACAGACCTCCTGATCAGCCGAAGTGTTCTGTTATCCCACCCACTTCCCCTGGTAACCACATGATTTTTTTTTTTATCAGTCCTGTAACCCAGAAGCTGTTGTACCCAGAATGGGTGGCCAGATCATACAAATTAAATAATGAATGCTAAAGAAATCAAAGAAATCAGGCATCTGGTGGTAATAAAATGTCTACCCAGTGCCCAGTCTGTGCTTATTAGCAGTTCTAACCCGTGAACTTCACTTGCCATTTTATTAGGCAGCCCCTTTATGTCTATTTGTTGGGGAGCCAATATATATAGGCCAACCAGAGGCAGTATAGCGCAGTGGTTTAAGGCTCTGAGCTGCAAATCTGATGACATCCAGCAGACCAGACCTGGGTTTGAATCCCTCAGCTTCCACTTGCATACTGTGTACCCTGAACAAGTCACTTAACTTCTCTGTGCTCCCAGGTCGCTCCTGTAAAAAAGCTTTCAGTTTAGTATACTACTCCTGGTTAAACAAATAGAAAAAAAAAAAAAAACATTGCTCACTGCAGTTACCTTACATAAAAATCAATATTGCTAAGAATTCTAATTTACTGCTAAAAACACATTATCTAATTGTGCTTTGGATTTTGACCCATGTTAAAATTGCAATATACCGATACAAACACAATAAATCATAAAAATTCTGTGTCAAACAGTGGTTCTTGTGTAACACTAAAAATATAATTGTCAATGTAACCAAAGCAGTTCATAGAAGTCCCTGTCGGCAGATAAAGGTTTCACAGGAGGTATTTGATAACAGTCAATCAAATTAAAAATGGCTTTCACAGGGAGAGGTAACGAAAAGAAAACAAAAAATCTAAAGCCTGTTGGGCGGCCTCAGAGTGGTGGACTCATACTGGGTGACTCACGCCACTCCAGCCATAGGTGGCTAGAATGTTCCTACCCATGTTATAAGTATTTGTATATGTATGTATGTATTTTTTATTAAATTTTGTTAACCGGGTAAGCCCACTGGGCCCCGAAGGTCCCTTTTTCAGAGGCGACCCGGAGTTTGTTGCATATAATTGTATATACAGGCGGGTAATACAGTGCAGGACATATCAAACAGGATTACAAAGATAGCATACAGTTTTGTGGCAGAAGGCAGTTGCTACATTAAATTACAGAAGACAACAGTGGCGGCAGATAGACGTGGGGTGATAAATGCTATAAGTACACAGAAGAATGTATGTATGTGTGTGTGTTTGTGCATATTTATACACCAGTGGAGATAAAAATGGCAAGATAAGTGATATCTCTGCATCTAACCTCAAGATACTTTATCATGGCATTTTGAAGGTTAGTTAGGTCATAGTGAACCACTGAACCAATCAGAGAGCAGTTGTCAGATTGCTGATGACATCACAATGCCTTTGTGCAGCACTGAAGCCAGCCGTTGAAGTCAAACAGAAGCTATTAAATCTCCACACCGACAGCATGTTTAAAAGCTATACCAGGTAAAGTGATGTTGCATAAATTGAATATGCAGTGGTCTGGCTCAAAATATACAGTTTATAAACACCTGTCAGGGTGCTAGACTTTCACGACTCACCGTGCGTTTGTGTACATATTTGTGTGTTTCCTCTGGGCTGCAAAAAAAATCTACTTTAGTGGAAAACTCTTTATTATACCAAAGGGAGCAGAGTGTATATATCTTTCTCCTGTCTGGAGGCCATTTGATGCAACCTAGGAGATGGCCCCAAGTGTCAGCTCCGGAATCACAAACAGAGCCAGAGGGCTAAGCACATCATGCAAGAAAGGTACATAGCACCCAAGGAGGGACCGAACATTTGTGTGCCCCCTGCAGGCTGACCTAGGAACATACTGAAGTCAGCTGCGAAGGCAACCTCTCACCCACCCTTCCAGTCAGAAGAAGGGTGCAGCCATGACAACCCCTGGTGCTGGAATGCAGGATGGGGTGGAAAAAGGTGGAAAAAATAATTATACAACAGTCCATTAATAAACAGATTAGCCTTAACCCTACCTCTTACAAAGTGATTTTATACTTCATAGTGTGCTGACCTGATTTACATCTCTAATTGGCCCATTACAGATATTCCCTTGTTAAATAATAATAATAATAATAAAATTGATGCAGATGCAGATCTAGACATGTCCCGGGGGATCTATCTACTTACGGTTGAAACCTCTCTAATTTGGTATAATCTAACACTAATTACTGTAGTACCGGGGTGATTTAAAACTGGGGGTTCCAACCTTTGCCCCCCCACCCCATTGATCCGCCACTGTGAAGGATCTGCTTCATTTTTTCTTTTATTAAAATCTTAAATCTGTTGACATAATTACAAGATTGGATTTCTCGGTGTTTGCAGAATTAACCCCTTGAGACATTTATTCACAAGTCAGGGCTGCATATGGAGAGGTAAAATGCTTAGAATCTGGAATTATAACCACAACAGACACATTCCTTTCACAGCATGATGCATTAAAGAGTTCAATAATATTTTGTTAAGCAGTTTTTTTTTTTTTTTTATTCATTTTTGAAATGTTTGTAGTGACTTTTGGCACTCGACAAAAGAGCCAGATTGACAGCACTGGAATTCCTCTGTTCTGTGTAGGAACCACAGACACTTATTTTGTTCATTCATTCGTTCATTCATTTCTCCAAAACGTTTGTCCACAGAGTGCTGAACTGGCTTGTTTCAAGGTACATCCCTGGGTGGAAGGAAGTTACGATGCAATACATAAAATGGAGCAAAAAGAAATAAAAAATAAAGCATTTAACAGCACAATAGAAAATAAAGCTGTACAATGTGAACCACAGCAGAGACATCACAGATGAGAGAAACGCATTGCAGATAAACCAAAAGATAAAAAAAGCCAGGTGTTAACAGGGCAGAGGGGTAATAAAAGGCAGAGTCAGTGGCTATTAAAGAGCAGCTGACACCCTTGGGGTAGAGATCTCAGTGCCAAGGAGCTGCCTGAGGAGGTAATGGACCATCATGTGAAGTTTTTAATAAAAGTAATCTTTAGAAATTCCTTTTACATTGGCTATGATCTCACTTCCAAGGGTAAGACGATCTGCTGAGGAATGCTGCAGCCCTAAAATCCACTTTTTGATGAAACGAAGTAGTGAATGGGGCTGTGGTGCTGTTAATAACTTCACTTAAAATACCACCAACAGCTTAATCTGGTTCAAGGTCAGTTGACACTCATCTGTATCCCCCTCCCCCGGGTCATGCCTGAAAATAGGCAAGAATCTTGTCTAGTGCACTTACCCGGTCAACAAAATCTAAATAAAAATAAATAATAATAGAATGAGAATGCAGTAATAATATCCCTTAACATGTATAACTGCCTTCGTATGTAAAGAAATGTACTGCAGGTAATAGTGTACGATGAACCATTCTAAACAATAGAATTCAGTGACAGCACAGGGCTATCGTGCATGGTTTTATGCTGTTGGTCATCAGTTGAGTATGGGAGTGGTCTGTTGTTGTTCATGGACATTTTAGCCAATTGGAATCATGCAGCCAACAACTGGCCAAATATTGGCATCCCACAGCATTCCACAAATTGTCAGAACATCAGCGTTCTGCAGCATACCAAAACTGTAACAGTTTACAGTTAAACATATGTTCCTCTAGGTGTTCTACAGTACGTAGTTTGAATGTGCTATGGTTCAATAATTTGAAATATTTTTTCCATCACTGTTTGGGCTACAGAAATGTTAAATGAATAATGTTTAACCTATGTTTTGCTTAAACAAATGTCCCACACCATCATACACTGTAAAACAAAGTGGCTGGGGGAAAACACATCAGAACTGTGGTCCCATCTCGGGGTTCTGATAACATCAGAACAATCAAGCTTTGCTCTCGTGGTCTGAGATATCATCAGAATCCTTTGATGGAATCACAACAGTTCTGTTGTGCATGTTCCCCCATCCATATTCTATATATGGCATGTGCTACCCTGATGGCGTTGGTAGTCTATTAATAACACTGCAGCCTTGGCATGAGTTGCCTGCCCCGGGTGTAACAACTGTGTCAGCTGCTCTTGAAAAAATGACACAGATTATTTCTTGAACAAAAAACACAAAAATATCTATCCCATATTAGAAAAGAGAATATGACTGAATGGATAAACAAGAGACTGTTTAAAGACATGCATTTCAGACTGTTTCTAGCTCCTTAAAGATCACTGAAAATGTCAACTGTAGGTTATTACATGTTTACTGGTACCATATATACTAGCAATATAAATGGAGTTTAAGTCTAAAAACGTTTCTCAGACATACCATGGGGGTGTGACAATGTGCTTTTTTTTTTGTTGCTGCTCCTTTTCCGATTTCTCAGGCCAACAGTACTTTGATGATGTCATTTTAGTCCTTAGGGCCCTATCCACATAGGCAGAAGGGATATGCTTGAATCAAGCATATCCTGGCCGCAGCTCTGTGCCCCAATGCCTGATTGCATCAAATGGCATCTACATCCCTGCCTGCTGATGCAGAGCTGCGCATTGCAGGAGGGGGCAAGGGAGCAGGTATGGACCACGGGCATCCAGTCGAATGCAGATGTATGCTTGTGCTGGTGCCCAAGTGGCTTCATGCCTACGCAGGGTGCAGACAATGTTGGGATAAGGCCGTACTCCTGGACTGCTGTATCTCCACTGGGAATCTGACTGTTTTTTGAAACCCCACTGGGCAGTGACCCCAACCCACCCTGTAGGGTCCTTGGGCTGGGGATGGGGGGAAATAAGGCCCCAGATATAAGAGATGTGTCTGTGCAAAAGGGGAGGGACATAGACATTAATGCTGCAGCTGGGGAGACATAGTGACCGCCCCTTCCACCAGCACTCCATACAGCTAAGACTGTTTCCAGGATTCAATGTATGTCCGCACCCATCTCTGGTATGGCCACAGTTGTAGCCATGTGCGTGGCTCAGGAGCAGGTGTGGAGAGGGCCAGCTGACAGGGATGTGGATGTGCACAGTGGTCCCTGCATGTGCAGAGCATCACCGTTGTGCACTACATGTCCTCATAACTCCCTCCTGCAGGTACAGAAGGGGGTGCTGGGCTTCTGAGGATCAGAACCTTAACCCCTAATTATTTCAACCCCAGACCCTTTTTGAAGCATTTTTCTTCTAAATAAATAAATAAGATATAAATTTATAGTGGCATGATTCATTTTGATGCCCAAGGTGTTTGGTATACCTGAATTTAACAGGTGGAAAACATAGCTGTGACTAAAATGAGATCATGCTGCTTCCTATGGAAAGTTGTCTTCTGAGAACTCACAGCAGAGACAGCAGTGATGAATAAAAAATTAATGTCACACTCAAACTTTTTTTTGTATCAGTAATTTCTCCTCCTCGTGGTTCTGGCCCTTGGTCGGTGGCTCCCCCACCGCAGCCACAGCAGTGGAATCCTGGTTAATACCCGAACCTAGGATGCCAGTCTGGTGGGAAGTAAGGCGATCAGTGCCTCAGCCCGCCATCCCACTGGGCCAGTCAACCTTATTATTTTTTAACATAAAGAATATTGCGTTATAATTACACTGCAGCTGTAAAAATATTAGAAAGTAAATGTCATATTTCAAATGTTTTTTAAACTGGCATGCAGTCTGCCATGTTAGTACAGCAGTGACCTCATGACCAAGGAATCTGGCACCCAACCATTGCGGTTGGGCTAAGGAATTACGATCAAACCATGAGAACCAGTGTGGAAATGGTTAATTTATAACACAGGAGCATCAATTTAAGAGCAGATAGTTAGAACCTACATGTTTTTAAAAAGGGGGTATGCTTTTAATGTATGTTCCTGGGGGCAGAATGGGTCACTGATAGCTCTGCAAATGGCAAGTTGAACCTCAAAACTGTGTTGGCAAATACTTAGAAATATAGAAGGTGCTGGCAAAAGAAGGCCAACTGGTCTATTTGGTTTGCCTTTATTGCTGCATTACTTATGAGACTGAACCTCCCAGTTATCACTCATCTCCAGCCTCCTCTTTTTGTCCCCTCCTCCCTGTTGTCCCCCATTAAACCCATGTGTCTGTCTCACCTGTGCAGCCCCAGTACCAATTAAACAAGGAGTGGTCAGACTTCCAATCTGTAATATATATGACGGGAAATGTTATTTAGGGAGTCTGTGAAGACAGAGAAATGTGTGTGTGTGTGTCACACACATCATGTCTTTCTTAGATATATTCTTCAGCTTTTTGCCCAGCACTGATTGAGTTCAGACACAGACAGCAGTTAGCCACTGCTGGGTTTTGTCCAGCAGTCAAACCACAGATATAATCCATGTTATAATGATTGGATGGTTTGGGGGTTTCTCTCCTAATCACATGCAAACATCAAACCTTCAAACCCAGTGCAAAGCCTCCTGGGCAACACTACATGAATCTCAGTGCAGGGCAGGCCGACAAAAGTTCACGCTGTATTAGAAGTTTACTGGTAACACACTGGTCTTTTTCTGGGGTATTGTCTATGTTTCTATTGTTTGCCCTCCCTCCAGCATTTCTGTCACATCACACTTTCAGGTTTCTGACTTTTTTTGCCACATTCCTGACCACTGCACCTTCTTCATGTCATTTTTGAGATTCAGCATACTGTAAATGTCATTTGGGCCTGCTCCTCCCTGTGAGTGGGGTAGAATGCATTGGCTCTGGCGCTGCAGCATTACAAGACGGGCAAATAGCAGTCAACAGGTAGTGCCACAGACACACTTCACTCATCATTCCCAAACTTAGCACATGCTTTTGTCACTCATTCTTAACCCACGCCCTTCCCTCCCTGTGGAACAAGCTTCAAAAATCCTTGAAGGCAGTACTACCCGTAAAACTGTCCACCTTTAGAACACTATTTGCATGTTCCTTTGAAGAACACTGTCATTCTTCCCATGACTGCTGGATTTAGAGAATATGGTTAGTACCAGAGTAACTCCTTTCCTGTCCTCTATTACCCTCCCCCTTTCCGTCTGCCTCCTTTCCATTTCTTATTCTTCCTCTGCATGCTAATAACTTTTTTGATGACAGTTATTTCATGCATATGTTGTATATAATTGCAGCGATTGTTAGTGTTACACTGTATCATTTTTGTATATTATCACATTGTGGTGTTTCACTGTGGGTACTGTGTTACATCATCCTATTGCCTTTATGAACTATGTCCAGGTTCACCTTGTGAATGAGCTTACCTCAATGGTGTTTCACCTGTTTAAACAAAGATTGATTGATCAATTGATTAGAAGGCAGACCCCATGTCACGTACGGGATGTGCTGCCAGTTTGACGTATTTCCTGCCTGGTGGGAAACAGCTGGCCCCAGATGCCAGAAGGCTTTTTACACTGAAGACGGATCAGAGTCTAAGCCGGAAAAAGGGGGGTGGCAAGCAATGGGGAGGAGATCTGTTATTTAGTGACACCATTTTCAGACATTCAGCTTAATATCTGATGCTCTCAGCCATGTTAACAGGCAGGTGTGGTCTAGCCTCTTCTTCATAAGGTATAGGACTGCCTCTGCTGCTCGATGCCACAATGCCATCACAAGTTTGCTTTCAAAGTGTGGGGCTCCAAAAACGATTCTCCTCTTTCAGCACATTCTGTATATTTATCTGAGTACTGAGTTACAGTCTTATGGCTGTAAGAGGGTCTCCTCATGCAATCTTAGGATGAGAGGACTGGAACCCAAAGGTGAGCATTGCTGAGACCCTAAAGATGTAAAAGGAAACCTTCATACCCTTAAGAGTGCAACTTTATGCTATCAGTGTATTAGAAATCATCTGATTTTTATTATTTTTTTAATTTAAAAACATTTTTATATAAATAAAACAAACTACACCCCAGTTCTGTAAGTGCAACATTCCACTTTCTCAAATCTTGCGTGAGAAGCACCCTTACAGTTACAAGAGGGGTTCTTATGTATGGTGCTCATCAGCGCTGATCAGAAAAATCAGCATTGATGAGTTGCAATTTTATTTATTTCTTTATTTAAAATGTGGCGACTGGAATAACCACACTGAGCTGGAACTTGTTTCCTGGTGCAATCTGGGGACACAGCAGGGAGTGAAACAGCACTGAAGTGACAGCAATGGGTGCGTGTGCATGAACAATAAAAGCAAAGTACAAATAATACATTCAAGAAGAAAAGAAAACCATGTAAAAAAGTGTACAAAGTACATCAGTTATGGGGGGTAGCAGGGATGAGAGGTTGCTGCTATTGTATAGCAAGATATCTGCCACAGAATCATGGTAGTATTATATTCAGATTATTAAATACACTGAGCTTTAAGCTGTACTTTAGGGTAAGAGGCAAAATGGGTAAATAGTGTGTGGTGGGGAGTTGATAGGCATGGGTTGTTGTAATGTGTAAATAATTAGTGAAATACAGCATAATAACCAAGTGAGGAGCTAAAAGCTGGTGGGTGGAAGAAGAAGCATTTGGATTTAAATAGAGCTTTATTATACACATTGGGCAGGATTCACAAAGCCTTTTTGTCAGAGTTTCCCTCTGCAACTGCTGCTGTGGACTGGAATCGCCCGCAGCTGTGGCGGTTCCAATCACAGCCGCAGTAGCCGCGAGGAGCGCCGCTTCCCAGCAGCCCATCCCCGCAGCTGCGGCCATCTCCTTGATGACACCACCTGCAGGCAGCCATAGATCATGGAGCCGGTCATAATCCAGCTCCACCTTTGTGAATACCCACCGCTGCGGGTAACCTGTGGATCTGCAAGCCGCAACTGACTTGCACCGCAGTTTACCCGCACCTGCGGGTATTTCTCAGAGTTTCGTGAATCCTGCCCATTGTATCCTAAAGCACTTTATAAGACAGTTACAAATTGAGGGAGAATTCCTGACCAACTGGAGTGCTCCTTTCCTCTGTGCAAGAGATAATCCTGTTCCGTGAAGAGTCTCTCATGTACAGCTGCTCTAGAAATGGGCACGTTCCCGGAAGATTTTTTTAAAAATTATAATATATTATTGATTGACCTCGATCAATAATATATTAATACCATTGCTGAAACCACTCTTACAGTTGGTCTCACTTACATCCGTAAGGTATCAGTACCACTCACCTTCATTCTGTGGTTCGTGTGGTCTCAGTGGCCATATTAAAGTACATGAGCATGAACATATAATTTTAGAGACTGCACCTCAGAAAGGACAAAGTCAGAGTAGAGGCAGTCCAGAGGAGGGCAACTCCAAAAGACCTACTGTTAGATCTATGTTTGTCTAGGCCTAGGCCCTACTGTTTGCACCGATGGCCTATGTTTATACCAGTCTGTTCCGATGGCCTATGTTTATACCAGTCTGTTTAGAACTAGTAACAATTGATGTAATATAGTGTTTGCCTAGTATCTATAACTTTAAATTTTTTACTGTATATACTAATAGTTTATTTTGTTTCACCTTTGTGTGCACTGTTTACCATTTGATGACCTGTTGTCCAGTCTGTTTCTCTACTCTGTAATACTCTGACATGGGACCTTTGTAAAGGAGTCTCTGACTCAAAGGTTGTAAATTCTGATGTGTTATAATAAATAAATAAATAAATAAATAAACTACTGCATGCATCTCTCTGGACTGCAGGATGAGGTAACCAGACTCAGAGTGGAAGTACACTGGGTCAGGAGTACCATCACCCCTATCCAGAGACCACCCAGTCCAACGCCGCTGAAAAGGATGCCGAGAATGAGGAGCACTTGGATGACAGTGGGCTCAGGGAGGGTTAGGGTGATCAGGCAGAGACACATCCCAGATCCTATTCCACTCAAGAACTCATATGCCACACTGGCAAATGGGGACAACCAAATAGAGGTACCCAGAGAAGTGGAACAAAAGGATGTGGAGGTTAGCCAAGGAGGTGACCTCAGTGGGGAGAGCAGTGGACCCCAGAAGAGGAGAAAGCAAAATCTGGTGGGGGACACTATCATAAGAGGGATCCAGCTAGGAACACAGGAGGGGGAGGACAGGGAGTTGAGGTGCCTACCAGGTGCCACGGCATGGAGGGATGGAAGGAAGATCCTGGGGATCGCTGGGAAGGCAAGACGGGAGGGTGAGCTGGATGTCATTATCCACCTAGGTACTAATGACCTGGCAAATGGGGAGCCAAAGGAAATTCAGGAAGAGTTTAGGAAATTGGGGAGGGGTCTCAAGCAAGTAGCTACTTCTGTGACCTTCTCAGAATTACTACCTGCGAGAGGCATGGGAAAGCATGGGGTGAATGCACCAGGAACTTTAACTCATGGTTGAAGAACTGGTGCTGTAAGGAAGGATTTGGATTCATTGGTGACTGGGGACCCACTTGGAGGGATGGAGGCTTGTTCAAGCCTGACGGTCTGCATCCAACCTGGAGAGGAATCCAAGCACTCAATGATAAGTTTAAATGCTACATTGACAAGCATTTAAACTAGCGGGGGGGTGCCAGGCCAGCCAGGAGGGTACCTACTTGCTCACCCCCCACAGCTAGCAGTGGAACCAGTGAATCGGAGGAGTGGATATCTCTACAAAGCAGTGTGCAAAAGATGGAGATAAGTGCCCAAGAGGTAGATAGGCAGAAAAGGGACAAAATTCAACAGAAAGGCAGACAGCAAGGAGAACCAGGGATAAAGGACAACCAGGGAAGGGACTGGAGTAGAACAGCTAAACAGTCTAGGGAGGTCAAATCATGGAAAGCCATGTGTGCCAATGCCAGGAGCCTTAGCAACAAGATGGAGGATCTGGAGGCTGTCATAGTGCAGTCAAACCTGGACATTGTGGCCATCACAGAAACCTGGTGTAATGATAACCATGACTGGGAGATGGCCATACATGGCTACAACATATTCAGAAGAGACAGGGCAGGTAGGAAGGGAGGGGGAGTGGCACTGTACGTGAAAAATGACATAAGGGCCACAGAGATCCAGGAGGAACAAAATGGGGGGGAGAGAAAGACAGTGGGTTAAGCTGGAAAGGAAAACGGGGCCAGCCATCCGCACAGGTGTGGTCTATATACCACCAGACCAGGAGGAAGAAACAGATAGGGAGCTGATGCTAGCTATCCAAAGGATGGCAGACAAGGGTGAGGTAGTGCTGGTTGGAGACCTCAATATTCCAGACGTGGACCGGAGCATCCCAGCAGCAGCAGCATCAACTAGGAGCAGATTTATCCTGGACTCCCTTCAGGGTGCCTTCCTCAAGCAACTGGTCATGGAACCAACTTGGCAGAAGGAAATACTGGACCTTGTGCTCACAAACAGGGACAGTGTGATGGGGGTAACAGTGGGGGAGCACCTGGAGAACAGTACCCACCAGTCATTGTGGTTTGAAATCACAGAAGGAGCAGAACCAAACCACACAAAAACATGTATCTTGGATTTTAGGGGGACAGACTTTGGGAAAATGGGGAGATGCTTGAAAGAGGCATTAAGGGGAATGGGGCAGGAGTTAGGGGTTGATGGACAGTATTTAAAATGGGGATTACAAGAACAACAGAATTATGCATTAAGCAGGTTAGCAAGGGGAAAAGGAAGAGGAGGCCATTATGGTTTTCCAAGGAGGTAGCGGAGAAAGTGAAAGCCAAAAAGATTGCATTCAGGCAATACAAAGAGACACAGGCAGAAGGGGATAGGGAGAAGCAAAGAGAGGCAGGGAGGTCAGTAAGGAAAGCCAAAGCTCAGACAGAAGAGCACAATGCAAAATCAGTGGGTAGAGGGACAAAACCTTTACAGGAACATAAGTGAAAACGAAAGGCAAAAGGGAGGGATAGTGAGACTGAAGGGGAGGATGGGGCCACGTGGAGGATGACAACAATAAAGCTGACATATTGAACAGGTATTTCTGCTCAGTCTTTACTGAGGAAGAGGAGGTAATGGGTCTGAAGGGAGTACAAGGGGTGGGAATGGTGCAGAAATGGACACAAGTCCTTCTACGAGAAAGGGTCCTGAAGGAACTGGAAGTAATAAGAGTTGATAAAGCAATGGGGCCAGATGGGGTGCACCCCAGGTCCTTAAAGAACTAAGAGAGGTGGTGGCTGAACCTCTGGCAATCCTGTTTAGCCGATCACTGGAAACAGGGAGGTACCAAAGACTGGAGTACAGCAGATGTAGTCCTCTTATACAAAAGTTGGAACAAAGAGGAAGCGGGAACTACAGACCAGTCAGCCTCACACTCGGTAGTGGGGAAGATCATGGAAGCACTACTGAAGGAGAATTGGTGGAACATCTGGTTGTCAATGGACTACAGGACCCAAGGCAGCATGGTTTCACCAGGGGGAGGTCATGTCAGACCAACCTCATTGAATTTTTTGACTGGGTGACTAGGGAGGTGGATCAGGGGAGGGCAGTGGACATGGCCTATCTGGACTTCAGCAAAGCCTTTGACAGTGTGCCACATAGAAGACTATTACACAGACTGGAGAATATAGGTGTGGGCAGGACTGTAGTTCAGTGGGTAGGTAACTGGCTGGGCAGCAGGACACAGAGGGTGGTGGTAAATGGCTGTCACTCCACAGAGGGAAGAGTGACCAGTGGGGTACCACAGGGATCAGTGCTGGTACCGGTCCTATTCAACATCTTCATCAGTGATATCGCATAGGACTTAGAAGGCAGAATTTCCCTGTTTGTTAATGAAACAAAGCTCTGTAATAGAGTAGATACACCAAAGGGTGTAGACAGAATGAGAAGGGACCTGCAGAAACTTGAAGAATGGTCAGGGGTTTGGCAGTTGAAATTCAATGCAAAGAAGTGCAAGATAATGCATATGGGGCACAAAAACCCTGGCACAATATATCAGTTGGGGGTGAGGATATAGCATGTACCAAGCAGGAAAGGGATCTTGGGGTTATCATCTCTGATGACCTCAAGGTAGGGAAACAGTGAGATAAGGCAGCAGGTAAAGCAAATAGGATGCTGGGATGCATAGGCAGGGGCATCACCAGCAGGAAAAGGGAGGTCATAATTCCACTATACAAGACACTAGTGAGGCTCCACCTGGACTACAGTGTACAGTTCTGGAGACCTTACTTATGTAAGAACATAGACAGGGTAGACAAGGTTCAGAGGAGGGCAACAAAGACAGTACATGGATTGCATCACAAGTCCTATGAGGACAGGTTGAAGGAACTGAATATGTACTCCCTGGAGGAGGGGAGGGAGAGAGGGGATATGATAGAGACATACAAGTATCTTACAGGGAGGAACAGGGTGCAGGAATACACTATTTTTAAGCGAAAAAGATGTTTCAGAACTAGAGGGCATGGGATGAAGTTGGAGGGAGGACGATTCAGAGGAAACATGAGGAAGAATTTCTTCACAGAATGGGTGGTGGACAAATGGAACACCCTGCCAGAGGAAGTGTTGGGGGCTGAAACAATCACGGGATTTAAGAATGCATGGGATAGACATAAAGGAATTCTGGAGGTCAGGGGTAAGGGGCAACAGACTTCTAGGAAAACATAAACTGAACTTACAAGCTCAAATGGGCAGACTGGGTGGGCTGTAGGCCCTTATCTGCGGACACTGTCTAAGTATTTATGTAACTAAAATGGTGCATGGTTTGCATGGGAAGCCCTTCGAGGAGTGATTGCGGGATCGTAACACACACACCCTGAAAGAAAGGGGTGAGAGAAAGGGGATATAATAGAGACCTACCAGTACCTGAAAGGAGTGAATAGGGCAAAAGCAGGAAGTCTCTTTCAAATCAGAACAAGCACCAGAATGTGGGGGGTTGGGGGCATGCAATGAGATGGGAGGCGGGAATTCAGGAGCGGTGTGAGAAAATACTTCTTTACTGAAAGGGTAGTGGATGCCTGGAATAGATTGCCAGTGGAAGAGGTGGAGGCTAGAACAGTGGGGAGCTTGAAGCATGCATAAGATAGACATAAGGATATATTAGATAGGATACAGGGAGAAGGGAGGGTCGATGGAGATCAGATAGGGTCTGCAGAGACAGAGCAGGTAGGGAACATATGGGCAGACTAGATGAGCTAAGCAGTCATTTTCTGCCATCAAATTCTACACTTCTAGGAAAGACTGGTGGTTAAGTAACTGTAGGGGAGCAGGCTGATATAATTACAGTGCTGAATGATCTGGGAGATGTGAGACACTGCCAGATTACTCAACATTTACAGCCTTTGAAGACTGAGAGGATTCTTTTGGTCAGCCACGGGATGTTTACCACCAAATATTTGTCTGGTTCCCTCCATGTTATTCACAAATGCCACACAAAGGAGGCTCGAGAGTGTCTGTCCCTAAAACCAAAATCAGTCAGGCCATCTCAGATTGCAACTGGCAACTGTGAGCACAGAAGCACATGGTGTGCCTTATTACACGGCACCACTATTGCATGTACGGTACCCGCAAGTGCAGTTACTCTGGTGAAGATAGGTTTGTTCCAAGTATTTTTTTCAAAGGGGGGAGCTACTTTATGTTCTAACATGGTAACAACTCTATTAGCCAGAGATGGACTGGAATTTAGCAGTGTCCTGGTAGCCCAAGGCCAGTAGTTTCAGTTTCGGACCCAGTATGATTGGACATTTCTGGTGCACTAGATCAGTATTGTATTCAGTCGTAAAACAGTTGTTTATATAAATTGACTCACACATCATAGTTTTTAAAATGTAAAGCACAAACTCATTTTAAGGTATTCATTTTTCTTACGCTATATATATATTTTTTATACATGTTATGTTTTCATTTGCAGGCTACAATTTCTTTCTGTAGGTCACAAATTGTAGTAAGAAAGAAATAATGTGACCTACTGGGAATTGAACCCGGGCCCCCAGACTACCATTCCAGTGGCTGGGTTCAGTTCCAAGTAGATCACGTTATTTGTTTCTGACTACAATTTGTGATTTAATTGCTAAGCATTGGCTAATACTACAGCAGAAACATCTGACTGTCATCGTTCTGTAGGTTGCTGATTTTTTCTTACTTATTTGGCCTGTTGAAGATTTTGTGATGCCCATGAATATTGTATTAATAAACGAGTGATATAAACCATAAAATGCCTTCGGTCAAATCTGATCACAACTGCACAAGTTAGAAATATTGAACTTTCTGTTTCAGTTCAGTTTCAGTTTATTTATTATACTGGAAAAGCATGTGAGCAAAATTGCCCATTTTCACAAGCTTCCAGTTATGGACAAATACAACAGAAAGTTACATAATTAAAGGCAGTCAGTAAAAGGGTCACAAACTGGTGAAAAGTAGAACAAGACAACAACTTTCTGAAACTCATCATAACACAGTTTTAAAATTAAAATAATGAGAGATGCTAACCAATGGCCCTTCGGCAGCATGTTACGTGCCCATGACCCTGGTTCAGGAACTTACCCGGGAAGCTGCTACTCGGGGTGGGGAGAGTCAGGCTGGGAGGAGAGCTGCCCCCAGAACTGCATCCTTGCTGAAGAGGTTCCACTGTTACTAGCACAGAAAACTGATGGTGGCCCAGGGAGCCTGCTCCTCTATCAGGGCAATGTGGGGTTGACGGGGGGGGGGGTCAAGAGGGCAGAAAGCAGGGGAAAAAACATAATTTCATCTAAATGTCAGCAGCTGGGAATCTCAGACCCCATTTTGCATAATGGTACAGCTGCTGCCTACGAGACTCAGGGTCCCAGGTTTTACTTGCAATGAGGGCTCATTGTGCTGTGAAGGTAGTGGCATACTCACCCAGCTAGCTGGAGGAATTCATTTATTTATTTATTTTGAATTTTGGGGCAGAAAAGGCACACAGATCTGCAGCTCATATCCACATGCGACTCAGGAGCACAGGAAGATAAAGTGATTTGTTCAGGGTCACACAGTACACAAGAGGCAGTTGTGGGATTCAAACCTGGGTCTCCAGGTTCATGATGGCTCTATATGCTCTAACCACCAGGCTATGCTGCCTGACTCATTAGGGCACAGTCGCTGTGGCCTCAATCATTCGGGTGGGCAGTGGGATGGCAAACAATGGAAAAAAGATGTTAAAAAAATGAATCGATAGCCATCCCAATTCTCTAGTGGCAGCACGTCATGCTGCCTTGCAGATGACCAGAGTTCGTGAATGGACTCCAGTCCAGTCACCATGTCAGGAGGCAGGCCAGGCTGCAAGCGAGTGGCAGAGGGCAGCGCACCTTTGCCGGGGAGGGCTGGCAGCAGGTTCCAGCATGCAGCTCCCCCCTGCAGGCAGGCTGGGAAGCTTGCTCCTTCTGTAGGAGCAGGCTGCAACATCAAGGCTTACGGGCATGGTCCATGCCAAGGGAGGAGGGAAGGGAGAGAAAACATGGGGGATCCTGCTGCACAAGGATGATAAAATCACCTGCACAGCATCTATCCCTGAGGCACTGGTGGTGGTGGTGGTGGTTGGTGGGGGGCACAACCCGCATGAAAAAAAATTGCTTCCACATCCCTAACACACACACCCATCAAGTGTACTGCTTCCAGCTTTGCAGCTGATACCATTTCATTTAGCAAAGACTGAATGGCATAACAAATTCCCCTTGACATGGTTTTCTAGAAATGTTTGGAACGTGGGAGTTAGCAGTGAATGGAACAAGAGATTTTAATAAAGACTGACGTTAGACATCTTGATGACCTGGGAAAATAGGCTGTCTGCCTCTGAGAGAAAGACAGCAAAAAAAATCCTTAGTAACAAAGTATGACTAGAAAGGATATTTCCTTGGTGGAGAAAAAAACACTTACTCTTCCCTGGGTAATCTTTTAACACCTTTTAGCAGGCCTCAGGCAATAAGCCAACATATACATCTGAAGTGTGATGTTTTTAAATTAATGGTGGCTGATTCCGCCAAGCTGTGCTGTACTGGGAGCAGAGCGAGCCTCAGGGACCATTAGAGAGAGGATGGAGACTCGATCCATCAATAGACCTTGTTGACAGGGCTGAGCCTGTAGCATCTGTATTTGTCCATTGACACACACCACAAGAAACAAATCAGACCGAGCCTTGGCCACAGAATGTGAATGCTGAAATATAGAACAGTAGCTCTGACTGGTGGCTCAGTACCCTTCATTTTTCTGAATCTCTTCTTTTGTGGCAAATGATGTGCCCATCCAAGGTGAGGGGCTGTTAAAATGATCATTATTTTTAATTTTGCCTCCTACTGGTAGGCCTATGCCCTCCATCCAGAATGACCCCCACCCCATCACCTGGCTTCTCGTGGACTTACTGCATTTTCTCCTGCCCCCCCCCCCGGTGGGATGTGGCAGGACCCCCAACTACCACTGAACTGGATCCAGTTCGGGGGAACCTGCCCGGTGCTGGGCCTGCAAGGGGTCAGTCCATAATTCAGCCCCAGGCCCACTGCTTTTTCCTCAGTTTCTTCTCTCCGCTTCTGAGATGCCGGCATGGGGAGTGACATAAGCAAGCATGCAATCAAGGTGCACGTCAAGCGACAACACTCTACCTCCCATCAAGCCATTCCCGAGTGCATTGCCACCTGTGGTCACCCAGTTGGCAGTCATGCACAGGAGCTGGCTGCCCTCCCTCCCCAGAGGAGGAAAATGCCCTCTGGGATATAGGGAGGGGTATGACAAGTAGGAAGAGGGAGGTAATATTGCCCCTGCACAGGTTACTGGTGAGGCCTCACCTAGAGTACTGTGTCCAGTTCTGGAGGCCTCATCTCAGAAAGGACATTAAACAGATGGAGGCAGTGCAAATAAGGACTACCAAAATGGTCCAGGTTATGCATCAGAAAAGCTATGAGGAGAGAGTCTGTGAGTTAAACATGTACTCACTGGAGGGTAGAAGGGGGAAGGGAGACATGATAGAGACATTCAAATACATCAAGGGGGTAAACAAGGTGGAGGAGGGAGGATTTCTGCAGAAAAGGAGATGCACAAGGACAAGGGGGCATGAGATGAGGCTGGAAGGGGGCAGACTCAGAGGTAATGTGAGGAAGTACTTCTTCACAGAAAGAGTGGTGGAACCCTGGAACAGGCTACCAGTGGAAATGGTGGGTGCAAGTACCATGGAGGCATTCAAACACACATGGGACAGGCACAGAGGACTTGTGAAGTCAGGAAAGGGGGGGAAGTGAGGTCACAGGTCTGACAGGAACTGAAGGAAGGAAGTAAACTAGTCAAAAACCAGGGCAGACTAGATGGAACATGGGGTCTTTTTCTGCCGACAGCTATTATGTAATTACTATGATGCTCGGTCCTCCTTCCCCTAGCCAGCCCCTGACAACCTTCACTCATTCCCAAATACAGGTTGCTGGCACCACGAGTGATAGCTCTACTGCTGCACTGACAGGTCAGCATTCATTATTATCTTACTACAGTTTTTATTAGTCGGTAAGTGCACTAGTCAAAGGAGTTGCCTATTTGCAAGTATGAACTGTGAGTTTACAATGAGGTAGAAAAAAGGCAATTTTACAATACTAAACAATACAATACAGTACACTACAATACAAACAAGCCATTAATACACTGCATGTCAGCAGGTACAGAGCAATGCAACTGCAAGAAAATCAGCGTATATGTCATAGAAACATAGAGCCTAACTCCAGAAGAAGACCAATGGCCCATCAAGCTGCCCATATTTATGACTACCTTACCCCTGATCTAATGTTATGGTTGGTTATTTCCCCTTCCCTCCACCCCACCACCATGTCCATTCCCTCCCTGGATTCTCCTAATGGGACTATGAGTTCCTTCCCCCTGAACCAACCACTGTTTGAATTCATTTAGGGTCTTTGCCTCTGCCTTTTCTGTTGGCAGTTTGTTCCAGTGAAGATTTTATCCACATGCTTCCTAAATTTACCCCCCCATCTCAAATTAATCACTCTTGTGCCAAATCATATGAGCAAGATACAAAGAGTTAATAACTTTCATAAGTACGAGCAACATAAATTCAATGTTTTGGTGAATACAGTATGGGGTTAGTGCTTATGTAACTGTAGTTTACTTTCTAACTTTTCTGTATTCCCACCCTTGATAGGTAAGTCGGGTAGTGAGTAGGGAATAGAAAGCCCAGCACCAAGGGTGAGTAGAGTGCTGGAGAAGGAGGAGGCAGGGGTGGATGGTGGGTGTTTCGTAACACACTAAGCAGGGAAATGCCATGGGAGGCTGGCCTTTATTAGGGATGTGGGAGGAGTTATTCCCCCACATTGAACCTTGGGCTTTAGCCCTCCCATTCAATGTTTTTGTGACTAGAGTATGGAGTTAGTAGTGCTTGTGTAACTGTAGTTTACTTTTTGGCTTTACTGTATTCCCACCCTTAGTAGGTAACCTGGGTAGTGAGTAGGGAATAGAAAGCCCAAAAAGATTGCCTCCTCCAACTCATGGAGAGTATGACCAGTACCATGCAGGAGAGGAAAACCCCCCAGGTGGAGGAAACCTCTGAGGATCCATGGCTACTAACCCACCTGTCCTCTGGGCAAACTAAGAGGAGATGATACTAGGTTCTTACAACCATATTATAATTTCTAAGTAAGGTGAATTGTTTGTAGAGATGACATTCCATCTTCAGAGTCTGTTGGATGATGCATTCTGGAAGATCAATTCTGAGGCTGACGAGGCAGGTCCATTCTGAAGGAGTGTCCAGATCCTGAATATGGATTAAGTCCAGCTGGAAAAGGGGTGAATATGGTCCAGTGTTCTAATGTGATATTGGTTGATATTCAATAGGGTTGCAGAATCAATGCGCGCATAAAGAGCATGAGTTGATTAAATGAGCTGCCAGACTCTAAACTGTGAGAAGTACGAGTTATGAAATACTTAAAGTAATCTATCAGTTTTTGTATAGGGTTTGACATCTGGATTAGGGTCTCAAGGCTTGGAGTTCAGCAATGTGCGATATGTCGATATGTAGGCATCTATGAAGATGATGAAGGATTCAGACAGAAGCTTTAAGTACCTGGTAGGAGGGGTTAACGTGTAAGATTTTAGGCCAATGAATGAAGGGTGGTATATGCTGTAGAGATGGCAACTGGATATCGATGGGAATAATTGGAAGGTTCAGTACAATGAATGGTTGACTAGAGTTATTGTTACTATAATGAGATTTGCATAGGCTCATATTCAGGAAGGACTGCTAGTGGGAAATGGTGGATATGGGTATTGCTGTGGCTTAATTGCCCATGGCAGGAGCTTACGTGGCCATGGTGGCTTTGCAGTGCTCGAGCATCCAATGTCAGAATGCTGAGGGGAGCCCAAGAATGGGTTTTTGAATAAGTCTATAGACTGATGTGGCAAAGGGAAGTTGAGAGCAAGCGTAGAATGCAATAGGTACAGAGCATGCTTAATCAGATGCAGGACTGTTGTGGGGCATAACTGGGATAGTGAGACAGCTAAGTTGGTTGCAGATGTGCAGATTGAGGAATCAATAGAAGCCTGCTGTCGGTGATGGTATTCGCTGGAGGGAGTATGGGAGGTAAATCCTGATGGATGAGTTAGAAGGACCACTGGATGGGTAGCTGGCATGATTTAGGGTAACATAATGAATAGATGTAGATAACTTTATGAATCATGGTGACATCTAGGGGCCAGGGAACAGTGGCTTGAATGCAGAAACTTTAGCAAGGCAGCTAGGCACCAGATATCCAATGATGCGTGTTCTGGGATGGTAGCTGGAGAGGGTCTTAGGAACATCCAATGGCTCTATGTTTCTATGTTTCTATTCAGGGAATACAAGGTGAATAATGTGTTCAAACAGAGTCAGCGCTTTTAGGTGAAGACTATGGGGAAAAGGTATAATGGATGATGTGAGTACTGTTATGAGGTATCCTGCAGTTCCCGTTATCCTTAACAGTGATGTTATTATGGAGTTGGTACATCTCGGAAGGAATTAGGGTCACGTTTCCAGGTAAGAAGATAGGAGTGAAGGAGACTTCACTAAATCTTGGATCCTGTGAAGACGTGGGAGGTAGTGATGCCCATACTGCACAAATTAACAGAACTGATAGGGTAGCATGCTGCAGAGTTGGTTGAGAGATATCTTCTATACTCCAGTCGAATGGGATTCCAGAAATGGGTCCTGGGGAGGCTATTGGGAAGTACTGATAATTCTATAGTGACATAAGAGTCTATAGGGCATGCTGTTCAAGGGAAGTTGCTAGAAGAAGGTTTCTTCAGGTGAGATGAACAGGTACTCTGTAGAGCATTGGACGGAAGCTGTTACGATGGCCAAGGTAGGAGTATGACATGGATGAATGGGTAGGAGTAGTCAATCAGGCAGGGATGCTAGACATCAATAGTCACAGGAATGCCCAAAAAGAGACACAACAAATGGGCAGGAGCCCCTAGCTGCCAGGGTGGCAAGGAGGAAGGTAGCAGTCCAAAGATGAAGGGAAAGTCCAAAGAGAAGACCCCAGACTGAAGGATGTAGCTTGATAAGAAGACAGCAAAGGCCAGGCAGTACTGACATCAGCAGGTGCAAGTAAGGTACAGGACTGGGGGAAAGCACCACAGCATACCAGAACAGAAAGCAGGAAGCTGCATCAGGCTTTGGGTGGTGGATCCATGTACGACCAAGAAGCGAATCCAGGTACCAGGTGCTGTGAAGTTGGGGCATGAGGTTCCCACCTCCGAAGGAGATGAACGGAACATGCTGATAGCAAAAGACGCTGCAGTGGTGGTGAATGAGGTTCCCATGTCTGAAAGAAATAGCAAACGTAAATTGCTGATAGCAAAGGCACAGTGGTGATAGGGAATGGGTTCCTACCTCCAAAGGAGATGATGAGCTTGCATTGCAGACAGTAAAAGGGCAACAGTGACGCAGAGAAGGTTCCCACCTCCAAAGGAGATGGTGAACAGGGAATGCAGAAAGGGAATTGTATGGGAATCATTGATGGAAAACTTCTGGATGGGAAGAGGGCAGCATAAGGGGAAAACTGCAGAAGGCTGCAGGCACAGGTCCTTGAAGGTGAGCAAATGGTACGTATCCAGCAGGAAGCCTGGGGGGATGCAGGCAGAAATGTCAGAAACGAAAGCAATAGGGAAACACAATCATCCAGAGTAGCAACAAAGGGGGGGAGGAGATGGCAGCTTGGATCTGAAGATTGGAAGAGGGTGAGCTGGAAGGCAAGCCACAATGACGACGCCCAGGAGCATGGGAGGAGGTGGAAGACAAGCAGCAGGGAAGTCCAGGAGTCTGACGGACTAAGTGGAGGTCAAGATTGAACAAGCTGGCAGGATCCAAATCCAGAATGTGGGGAGGCCAAAGCAGGAAAAAATACATCGAGTCCATGGAAGTGCAGGACGTAGTTGGGAGAGGTAGGATATCGAAGGCAAATGGGGTATGGTGGTCCCGTTCCCGAAGGGAATGTGGCAACTGGGTATCAGGTATAGAATGCAGGTGGTTGAAACCATTGTTGGTTTCTTTTTTCCTTCCTGCCAATGAAAATGAAAATTTGTTTTTATGATTATTTAATGAGTGTTTTAGGACAAATGTTATTGTGATAAGTTATTTTGTTTAAGGTAGTGTTTGCTGTATGTAAAGTTCATTTATATGTTTTGTTCTTTGTTCTCTGTTTGTTCTAATAAAGAATACTGTTTGTGCAGGACCTCGTTGTAAATGAGCGTTAGCTCAATTGAGTGATTCCTGCTTCATATGTTGGTATATGAATAAAATTTTACACTACAGTATAAAACAGTAGATTGAAGACACAGGCTCCCATCTCCAGTAGTCGGGGCGAGCTAACCTTCACTCAAAGCTGTGCCAGGCAGAGTTTAGAGACAGAGACTCTAGAAAGTTGACTGGGAGTATAACTGGTCAAGACTGAAGATAGAGGAAACAGGCTTCCATCCCCGGTAGACAGGGGAAGTCTACCTGCACTGCTATGCCTCAGTAGACAGAGTTAGGGAAGAGGCTGTTGGACTGCTGGTATGGGCTGAGCAAGGAAAGGGCAGCTGACAGCTTCATAGTAAAAGATAAGTAAACAAAAGAGGGATGAAGGGGATAGTATTAAGTGAGAAGTAAGAGAACAGGAGGAGGAGGACGAGTACTATTAATGCCATTAAGGTGGAAACAGTGCAATCCAGCGAGGAGCATGCAGTACAGTAAGGGAATGCAATGACATCTGAAGACCATGTGGGCTGCGAGGTTAATAATACATGCAAGAATGACTGAAAACGTTGGACAAAGAGCAGGGCAATATCATATTTTTTATTTATTTAACCAGGTATAGCACACTAAGCTGAAAGCTTTTTTACAGGAGCGACCTGGGAGCACAAGGAGGTGAAGTGACTTGCTCAGGGTCACACAGTATGCACGTGGAAGCTGTGGGATTCAAACCCAGGTCTGGTCTGCTGGATGTCACCAGATTTGCAGCTCAGAACCTTAGGCCACTGCGCTATACTGCCTCCTTATATAGTTACACAGTGCCCCTGCTAATTGGAGCCACAATGCCGCGCCAGACACCGCGTAGTCCCCGCCATGGAATAACAGCAAGCCAGGAGCTGAGCATGATGGGACCAAACAGCAACTGTAATACTGGAAGGGAGGGAACTCCCAGAAGAGGCTCCTTCACTGGCGAGGCCCTAGTAAAGGACCAGCCAGAGGTATATTGGGGAACAGGAGCAGGGAAAAGACATTAGTGACATGCCAAACAATACAGAATCATATAGGAGAAGGAGCAGCAAATGAAGCAGTACTGAGGCAACCACTACAAGGGACGTAGAAAAGGGAGCGGGCATGAGCGTTGTGGTGACTAGGCATGCTGGAAGGGTATGAAGGACTGGGGGAGAACAAGGTAACATAGGGATAAGGCTGAGCAGGTATAGGATGCTGGAACTAAGAAGAGGCAAGGCATGAGTAATACAGGGATCAAACATAAATCGTGGTGATTGCAGGAGATGGCAAAGTGGAGGAAATACTGAGGAAATAGAGGTGCCAAACAAAGGTCGGGGGTGGCTTTGGACCGTGGAGGTAGGGTGTGGAGCCAGAGAAGGAGTGCTGGTGTAAGGAGCAAGAATCCCAAAAACACAGGGGAGAAAGGAGGCAAGAAGGGACGGGGCGGGGAATCAGAAGGGAAGGCAGGCTGGGGTCATCACCAGCAGGTAACAAGGAGACACAAGCAGCAAGGTGGGGGAGGTGAAGTGCAAATGGAGGACATGGTGGAGGGTTCTGAATGAGGAGAGTAGAACAGCAGGCAGGAAGGGCTTAGGCGGGAGGGCCGGAAAGTTTTTTTTTTTTTTTACTGGTGTGCTTGTTCCACCATGGGTAGATAGGACTGCGTATGGGAAGTAGAGTGGGAAAGGAAGTGAAGCATTGAAAAAATAGATGAGGAGTGGGGATGTAGGAGCACCAAAAATGCAGTAGTGTCAACAGGCAGAGGAGGACCTCCCATGGGGCACAGGAGCAAAAAGGGAACCAGGAAACATAAACAGGCACGGAACAGCAAGTACCCAAAATCAGGAGCACCACAAGATAAAAGCACGGGAATAACAGCGGTCCAACCAGAAAAGACAGCAGCTCAACTAATGGGATAGGTGCCCAGGGACGGGTACAAGCAACATGTGGGCAGTATCCATGGACACCACCCCAGGGGCAAAACTATCAGGATAAAACCACAGCCCCGGCAATGGCACCCAGCAGCAAAGACAGGAATTCTAAAAAAATGGCCACAGGCAGCAGAGTCTGGGAACTCACCTGCAGCCCTGGAGCACCAAGTAAATTGGGAGGCACAGAAAAGGCACACGAGGGATCCTGCAGTCCGTATGGAACGGTGAAAAGGAAGCCAAGCCAGGAGCACCAGGCAGACAAGATGATAGGAAACACCAGACTGGTCAAAACAACTGCAGGGCAGCAGATGTCTCACGGGCTTCCATCCAGAGCAAAAGGACAAGGTCAAGCTGCGAGGGGAGCACTGGGGGATGAGGACAACACACCCCAGAAGTGCCAATGGGGAAATGAGGTTGCAGGGAGAAAACGGAAAAACCAAAGAAATACAAACGAGACGGATGGGGAAGGACAGGAAGAATGAAGGAGGTATGGTACAGGGATTACACAACAAGGAAAGAATGGGGAAGGGAGGGATAGGGGAAGGAGATGGCAGGGGGCAGGACAGATCAGCAGAGCAAGGAAGGAAGGAGCGAAAACCAGGGGAAGAAAGGGGAATGGTGTGGGCAAGGAATGGAGCAGCAGAACGAACGGGAATGGAGAGGGATACAAACAAAAGAAATAAAAGGGAATGAGGATGGAAGGGGGAAGGGGGAGTAAAAGACAAATGATGGAGGGGGAAAAAAGAAACACAAAAGCACAAGAAGGGGCAACAGGAAGGAAAGCCAACAAAGGAGGAAGGGGAAGGAGGCACAGCCCACAAGCCATGCAGGAAACATAGAAGCATAGAAGTTGACGTCAGATAAGGACCGCAAGGCCCATCCAGTCTGCCCAGCACTTGTGAAGGGGGAGTGTTTCGTAGCACGCTAAACGTGGAACTGCCACGGGAATTTGGTCTTTATTAGGGATGTGGAAGGAGCTATTCCCCCACATTGAACCTCGGGCTTTAGCCCTCCCATTATATGAGAATTTTTAGAAATAGATAACTTGTATACACAGATGCTGATCATCAACTATTTAATTAAACTTCGATACCCACAACACAATATCATACATCAGCTACAGTACATGTGCATTTATACTTCAGAAACAGGTGTATTCGAAGGCCATTTCTAAAACAATTGGTGAGAAGCACTACCACTTATATAATGTTCTCATGTTTCATTTTTATGGTACTTACCCGTGCATTTTAATACCACCTGTATGTTGCCACATTAGGTAAATCCCTTTATTATACAATGGCAAGAAAGAATCCTGACTTTTGATTGGTCAGTTGGCCATCACCGCAGGGATGGTATCCTGGCATAACATCCCTGCTGTTCACAGGTCTACTGCTATCATTATGACTGCCCTCTTTTTTTGCATCTCCTCTTAAGAAACAAAAATATTTTTCCACACTAATAAAAACATTCTTTAAAATCATTTTTTTATTTTATATATAACAACAAGCTATTGTATAATAGGAGTAATGCCCTTCAGGGTGGGTGTTATGCTGGGATAACATCCCTTCTCAGGTGTTGGACCCCCTCGGATGGTGGCCTCGGGCCCAACCACCCGAGGAGGGATGTTATCCCATCATAACACCCACCCAGTCAGGCATTATTCCTTTACTACTACGCTGGGACGAGTACAGTCTAGGGATAGTGAGTGGTTCTGGTAAAGGACCCGCACATAGCACTTCTGTTAATACAACAGTAGCATAGTACTTGTATGAAGAAAAGAGGGTGTGGGGGCGAAGACCCCCGCATCTTAAACCTTATCATTTTTAACAAAAACCTACATATTAGCTGGTTCTGTTAAGAATGGGGGCTTCACGCCACACACCCCAGATTCTTTTTTTAATTTAAAAAGCAGCATGTTCATTTGTTCTCACTGTGATTGTTAGTGCTCCACCAATGCCAGTTCAAGTAGATGAGCACCCTGGTTCCCATAGCCAGGGAAGTAGAATTGCCCCAAAGCACGGCGTGATAGCCTAGCACAGCATAGTGTTGCACATAAGGACTAAGGGGGTCCTTTGTCCTCCACTTAGCCGTAAGTGCTTGGATTATTTGGGCTCCAGCTCCCTTTACCTTTCTATGCACTTTTATGACTGTAACATGTAGGTGGGACAAAACTAAAATGGAGCTTCTGATCAACGTGTTTTCTTGCTTATCAAAGTATCAGTGTCATTGACTCAATGGGTAGTACACTCCCCTCTGAAGCGGGGAGATCAGAGGGCTGTAGGTTCAGTTCCCACATCTGGCACTTGGGTTAATATCCCAATACTGACACTGTAGTGCAGCATGAGAAGGGTGCTGCACTTCTGAGGTGCCATATTTTGGATGAGACGTTAAACCAAGGTCCCATCTGCCTGGATTGGTGGTAGTTCAGGTGGATGTTAAAGATCCCATGGCACTTATCAAAAGAGCAGGGGAATTTTACTGGTGCCCTGGCCAAATTTCCCTCATTCATTAAAAATACCACCAACAGCTTAATCCGGTTCAAGTTTCAGTTGCTTACCATCTGTATCCCGGTCGCCCCTGAAAAAGGGACTTACAGGCCCAGTGGGCTTACCAGGTCAACAAAATTCAACAAACAAAACATAATAATGAAGGAAGACACTACAAGTTGGTGACTTTCAAAGTGAGTTAGTCACATTTGAAAAACATTTATATAATTAACATTCAGTCAATTCAGCTTGTATTTTACAGGTTTCCAGTACTTCTCTCACCTTTGTGCTTTGTTATGCTTTGTTATGAGGTTAATTTGCATGTACATCTGTACCTTGTCTCCTAGAGTTTATCTGCTTCAGACGCTTAAAGCCAATTGGGTTAAAACCATTCAAGATACCACTACTGTCATTGCCTTCTGTGAAGACAGTAGTGCTATTTTGCAAGTTGAAAGGTCACAATGATACATTGGAATACTGAACCAATCAGACAGCTGCTTTAACAATGCTAATGACATCACGATAGCCATGTGCAGCACTGAAGCTAGCAGATGTGAGATACTTTGAGGAGCACAGTCTTGTACTTTTTTCCTTTAGTAATTTTTTATAATTTCTATCATACAACAATCTAAACATCTGTTGTGCAAATCAGACTGACATGGGGGAGAGTGACATGCTTTGAGCGTCATGGTTTACATTTTGTACTCGTTTTCCTCTTGTTAACTTTTTATCATTTCTATCAAAAACACAGCCTAAACATCTGTTGTGCAAATCAAGCTGACATGGGTGAGAGTGAGATGCTTTGAGCGGCATGGTTCCCATTTTATACTCATTTTCCTCTTGTTAAATTATCATTTCTGTCACAAAACTACCTAAACACTAGGGGCTTGATTTTCAAATGGCAAACTAGGATGCAAGGTGCCAGCACCAAACGGGGATGATGCAAGTGTCACCTTGCATCACAGTTTGTAGCAATCCTGATTTTCAAATCCCAGCTGCGGTGAAATCAGAATGACGTGTGGCAAATCCCACCTGCACCACCCTTGCGGCAAACGTACCGATATGCCAAGTTGCAAAGGGGCTTCTGCCATGACAGGGCTGCACCATCCCCTTAGTTGCTATTCTACAAGCCATGCTGTGGTCGCAACAGGGAGCTGCCTTTAGACCAGTCAGGAGGTGGTCTAAGGGCCATGTGCCACTGTCAGGCAGGGCAGCGACTGGGGGGGCTGCAAGAGGGGACCTGGGGGTAAAAGAAGCATGAGGGAGACCTTGGGGGCAACGAGGGTACAGCGGCAATGTGCAGGGGATAAGGTGGCACCCTGCTGGGGTGTCCTGCAGTACTACATAAAGACGATTGAACTGGGCACAGAGGACTGGCAGAAAGGGACCGGGACCCAGTCTCAGGAGTATGCAGCCCTGAAACCTGCTCCATAGGTGCTACTGATACCCAGACCATCAGCAGGCAGCAGTGACTGCAGGTTGTGGGGTGCAAGTGGTAGCTGGGAATGGTCCCCGGGTGTCACAGCAGTCCCTTGGTACCAGTCTCTCTGCATGGAGACAGGCTGCTGCTCACCTATGGTATTGGGGTCAGTGGCATGTGCCAGGGCTATATACTCCTGAGGCTGGGTCCTGGACCCTTTCTGCCATACCCCTGTACCCGGTCTGATTGGCTTTATGTAGTACCATAGGGCACCCCTGCACCCTGCAGAGCGCCCCCATCACTCCCTATGCCACACCCTGTGCTCCTTCTGCCCCAGTACCCATCTTGCAGCCATATGCACCCCCCACTTTCATGGCCCTTTGAGTGTTGCTCCAGGCAGAGGGGGTTGACGGATCCTTCCGTCATTCCTGCAGGTGCACCACTTCATCGGCACAGCCCTGCAGATGTGGAAAATCTTGGGCCTTGGGTACAGGAACCCTCATTTTTTTTTAAATACGGTGTAGGGTCCCTGCCACACCCAGATGTTGCTGTAGTCCTAAATCACCACAACTTGTGGCGATCTAAGGCTGTTTGAAAACTGAGCTCCAGTTGTACAAATCAAATAAAACAAGGGTGAGAATGAGATTGTAGAAATGTCTTCAATCACTATACCTGACCTCTTCTGACATCACTCATGGTTTCGCCACTAGTGAGGTCAGGAGGTCAGGTATAGCTCATGGAGATATTTCTTCTATCTCACGCACACATGTCATAACCCATATGTGTGTGTGTGTGTGTGTGTGTGTGTGTGTATATGTTATATATAGCTGGGTAAATAAATTGAAAAGAAAAACAATGAAAAAAAATTATGGACTGGGTCCAAGTCAGTTACATCACTCCTGCCAAATTTGTGTGTAGCGGGGCAAACTAAAAAGGGTCAGATGGTGGATGATTATTTTCTCATCTGGGTTGGGCCACACCACGGTCTAGCTTTTAACTCAAAACGGGTTTCAAATCACCATGACTGAGAAAATTCAATTAAATCTGCCCACATTAGTAGAAATGTCAGCATGCATAAAACACCAGCAAATTCTTTCCCCACTGGCACAAGATAGTGGGATTTGGATGACCTTATTTTTTTCCCCACCTATACTTTTTCGTCCTGAGGCAGGCATCTCATGCATTTCCATGTATGGGGTTTGCAAACACCCTGCCCTGCAACCAGACAGCTGCCTGCTCCAAGTCCTCTGCGAATTACCCCTCTCTCCATGATGGGGTGGTGGAGGAAGGCAGGTGTCCACACCTCCACTCCCTGAAGCACAGTCTGCTTGGGAGTTTGGGGGCAGGGGATGTTCATCCCAGGGCTCAAGCACTGCCACAACCATTTCCACCCCCAGATTTTCCATCTCCTCATGGTGCTAAGTACTACTCCAGCAGATCTCACATGCATGCAACAACATCCTGTGGAGGCAAGCTCCTTGTCCCACTGCATCAGAACTCGGCACCAGTCCCACTAGCCCAAGTCCACTTAGGACTCTGGGTCACCAGAACCGGAGCATAACGAACTACCCATTGGGCCAATGAAGAGGCCCGATTACCTTATTAAAATGCAACCCTGTGTTCATGCAGTACACCAACAGTGGTTTTATTTTACAGCTTAGTTACTCAGGATAGCCCAGCTGGATCATAGTATTGTGTTTTCAGTGTGGTCCTGCTTCTAACCACTTCAAAAGCCGGGGGGGAACTGAAGCACTGAGAGGTTAAATCCTAGCCATTGTGGAGACCTGGCTCTCAAAAACCACCCCTGACTCCTTTGTCACCCTCCCTGGTTACACCCTGCTCCAGGAAGACAGAGTAGGGAAATGGGATGGTGGATACGCTTTCTACATACGCAACTCCCTCCGTGCTCATGCTCTCCCTACTTTGCAGCTTGATCATGGTGCCCAAGCGCTCACAATCAAAGTCCTGCCCAACTCCTCCAGGGCTCCAATATTTATCACCGCTGCCTATTCCCCCCCCCTCCGCCACCAGAAACTTGCCCTCAAATCCCTGCTTGACCATCTCTCCCAGCTCCCACCCAAAGCCGAGCAAATCACCCTAGGGGACTTAAACATAAACTGGCTGTCATTGAGGCACAGATCAGGAAGCATAGGAAAACCAGGAGCCGTTGTAGAATTCACCAAAAATATTTATTTACAGTAATCATTACATAAAAAAAATAAACATGTTCAGTATAACTATGTACAAAGACAAAATAAAATAAAGTTTTCCTTCAGTCTCTGTGTCCTTTTCTCTTCTAATCTTTTTTACAGTTGCAGCTTAGCACTTTTATAAGTCTTTTTAACTCCCATCCTTAGCAAGCATCCTGTTTTTGTAATTATCAGGAAGGGCTGCTAGAACACAGTGTGCTTGAGCTGAGAGGCCCCCTTTGCACAGGTTTTGCAAAAGGCTCAAACATTTGCACTCAAGTAACCTCTGGAGTTTACAATAGCTTTCTGCAATCATCTCAAAATATAATTATATGTATTTCAACAGTAACAGATCCTTGCATTTAAACACTTTCTCCACAACAACTAAGACAGGGTCCTATTCTACTCTGTCACACTGGCTCTCCAGCTTGGCATACCAATCTAAAAATGCCATCGCTGCCCTAGGCCTCATGCAACT
The DNA here is from genome assembly GCA_016271365.2 of Neoceratodus forsteri. NCBI lineage: Eukaryota > Metazoa > Chordata > Ceratodontiformes > Ceratodontidae > Neoceratodus > Neoceratodus forsteri. Next base: position 415,666,764 of record JADMNL010000024.1, on the reverse strand, counting down.
GGTCACGCAGCCTACACGGGCCAACCCTACTACTGGCTCCTTCTTGCTTCTTGATATCATCCTCATCAATTGACCACACAAAATTACTGATACCACAGTCCTACCAAATGCCTTCAGAAACCACTCCCCTACACTATTTTCCTGGTCCAGCAAATCACAAAAACCACCCCACAAAACCACCCTTCAGTGCCACCTCAATCCAGGGTGTTTGGAACAGCTAAAAGCCTACCTATACCACTGGGACTGGTCCCCAGTCAATCAGGTGCTTGCCATTGATGCAGCCCTATCATACCTTATCTGCTCCTTCAGTTCAGCCTGTGCCCTTTTCACCCCCCTTACAAAACACCTGATAAAAAACTCTAACACCCAGCGGGTCACCCAAACTTTACTCAACTATATACGCTATTGGGACAATCTTTGGCATAAAGCCCTCGACTCTGGAAAGGACTCTGATAGGCAACTCTACCGTGAGGCCCGTAACAAATGCACCTGGGCCATCCGAAAAGCAGAGGCTGACCACTACAAATCAGTACTGGCCTCCTCCTGGGGCTCAGCCCGGAAGTTCTGTGATAACATCAAAGAGCTTAACAGAAAGTCCATATCCCCGCCACCCTCCGAGATCAGCGTCACTGGCACCCTCTCCTCAGACCCTAACTGCATTGCAGATACTCTAAATTCCACCTTCTCTGACCTTAGCTCAGTCCTCCCCCCAAATTTCTTTGACCCCATCCCCACCGCTCTAACAGCCTTCCTCACTCACCCACCCTTCTATTTTTGTGCTCTCTCAGAGCAGGAGGCAATATCCTATCTCTTAAAAGTCCTAAACAGCCACAGTAATGACTCTCTGGACCTCAGACTGCTCCATCAGGTCTTTTATGTAATGCTTACCCCTCTCACCTGCCTTCTACACCATTCCCTTTGTCTTGGCCAGTTCCCCTCTACTTGGAAAGTGTCGTTCATTACCACAGTGCACAAGAGTGGTGACCGCACCTCCCCAGGAAACTACTACCCAATCTCCATCCCCCCCCCCCAGCCTTAGAAAAAATTGTCGCGGACCAGCTATCTGAATATCTCTCTACCCACATCCTCCTCTGTGAGGAGCAACATGGCTTCCACTCAGGTCATAGCACCAGGACTACCTTGCTGGAATTCTCCAGCTTCCTCCACTCTACCCTTGACAAAGGACACCTGGCCGAGGTTCTCTTCTTAGATCTGTCCAAGGCATTTGACATGGTATGCCACCCTCTCCTCCTATCCACCCTTACTTAGCTGGGGTTCTCCCAGGTGATCACCTCCTGGTTCTCCAACTATCTCTCTTCATGCTCCCAATGTGTCAGGATAAATGGCACCATCTCTGCCCGCCGACCTGTTCTTTTGGGGGTTCCCCAAGGGTCCATTCTGGGTCCCATGCTTTTTAGCCTGTACCTCAACTCACTCCCTACTGCCTGCTCTGATCGCATCCTCCTTTATGCTGATGGCACAGTACTCTTTCACTCTCACCCTGACCCCCACTCCCTTCAAGCCACCTTCTAGAAATCTTTTGGTCAGGCCAAATCGTGGTTCACTGACCACAGACTCATACTCAACCACAAAAAAATGAAATCCATGCTTTTCTCCCACAACCAGAGTAAGCACTATGGCTCCTCTCTGAACATTATGACTAGCAAACTTCTCCCAGTAGAACAAGTTCTTAGCTTTAAATATCTTGGTGTTACCTTTGACACGGCACTATCCTTCCATGAACATGTCCATCCCCTTTGCACCAATATAAATACCCATATTGGCCTACTTTACTGCCACAGGGTCTGCCTCCCTCCTGATGCCGTAAGACTCACTATCACCTCCTCTGTCCTCCCTCTTGTGGACTATGGACTCATAGTCTATGGGGCGGCTGCCAACTCTACCCTCCTAAAAGTCAAAATCTCACTAAACAAAGCCTGACGCCTACCTGCAGGCTGTGACAAACTCACCCACACCTGCACCCTATATGACCTAGTCAACCTTCTCTACTTTGAGGAGTGACTCCAGTACCAGTCCTGCCTCTTCTCCAAATAAATTATGGTTGGACTAGCCTCACCAAGACTCTCCACATTACTTCAACCCGCCCCTCCAGCCCCCCGCAGCGCTGCCTGGACCATCCTACATGTGACCAGAGTTAGGACCTTGCTGACCAAAGGTCCTTTTCCTACAAAGCCCCTGCTTGGATAAACTCCCCCACATCCATCTCCACTGTAAACAGACTCGGTCCTTTCAAGTCCCCACTCCAACGCTATCTCCACTCTCTGCACACCTGCAACTATGTATAGCCCACTCAGCAAGCCCAGCTCCCCTCCTTCTCAGCCTTTGACAATGGACCTACATCCCACCTTACCCGCCCGTCTTGACGTATGCCTGCTGCTGTCCTATGTCCTGTGTTCAATGGATATATTCCGCACTGTATATATACTGCACTGTTTGTATTTGTTGTACCGCACTAGTTAAACTACCTATCTACAATGTATGCATTATTGCACTGTACAGTGACCTGCCTATTTGCACTATATGCATTATTGCACTGTACAGTGACCTGCCTATTTGCACTATATGCATTATTGCACTGTACAGTCACCTGCCTTTTTGCACTGTATGTATTATTGCACTGTACAGTCACCTGCCTATTTGCACTGTATGTATTATTGCACTGTACAGTCACCTGCCTATTTGCACTGTATGTATTATTGCACTGTACAGTCACCTGCCTATTTGCACTGTATGTATTATTGCCTTGTATAGTGATCACCTCTGTCTGCACATCTCTGTATTCTCTGTATCACACTATCTATTGTACCACACTGCCTTTTGTACCTTGTCTTAACATGACGTGAAGCTTTTGTAAAGGAGTCTATGACTCAATGGATTGTAATTTCGATACTTTTAATAAAATAAAAAAAATTAAAAGTGACTTGTTCAAGCTCGCGCAACATGTAAGTGGCTCTGATGGAGTTTGAACCTTGATTCCCAATGTGTCCTTGTCTCCAAGCTTGTGCTCTAGCCATTCAACCACAATGCCTCTGCAGTTGTGGAATATCTTGAAATGTCTGCAGGCACAGAAGACATAGAGTCACAAAGATGAGGTACACGTCCCTGACACAATGGTATTGCATCAATGTCAAAAGGAGATGGGAGCCCAGTGGGATTTCTCAATGTTATAGAATCAATAGCAGCCCACAAGCAAGAGTTTCCCTTGTGGGAACTGAAGATGCTAATGGCTATATAGACTGCATGCAGCACTTTTTAAAGGCACAGTATTAACCCCTACCTCCCTAACCCAGAATCAAGATGCACTGCAAAAGGCAAGGGTACTGTTTAGGGGCAGCAAGGGGTTGATTTTTATTTTGAAACCCCAAAGAATCCCTAAAAACAAGGTTTCCCCAGGATTTGTTCACAGTACATAACATTTGGTCGGTAGGGGAGCTCCGTAACCCCAATGACTGTGGTGAAATGACATCACTCATTAAAGCTCACAGGAGCTAATCTGACACTTTTGCATATCCAAATGATTCCTTCTTTCTTTCATGTTCGATTCAATTATATTCACTTTTCTGATATGCTTTGCTCATGTTTCCCTCAATAATGATTCGATAATGATTTTATTTTTGTTTTTTATTGCTGCACAGCATGCTTTGCATTCTACCTCTTTAGCGTTTACGCTGTCTATTATGGGGTTTCCTGGACATTCTATGATGTCTGCTTAGACTATACCACAGTGTTAGAGGATGTGAGAACTAACATCACAGAATGACCAGAAAACACTGGGACAGAAAGTTACAACCAGTAAAGGGGGGGACAGTCTAAGGTACACATGGTGACATTAAAAAAAAAATAATTTTCTCTATCAAATAGCAGGCAAACCATTCCAGAAGAGTGATCGTCATTAACTGGAAGGTAAACAAGGGGGGGTTGATTTCTTCTAGTAGCACATAAGTGAGTCAGAACATTCTATTGTTCAACTTTAATTCAAAATGGCCATCATGGATGGAAATATATTATATATTTGAAAGTATTTCCTATAGCGATAGCATTACTGCTCATGATGCCAGTGGCTGGGGTTCGGATGCGAGCCTTGGGTGCCGGGGGCCATACCTGAGGATGCTCTCTTCTTCTGGGAAAGGAGTGTAGATGCCTCTGTTACATCACGGCCACCTGGGCGACCACGGGAGGCTGTGCAGCAGAGGTCAGGAGGGGAAGGGAGATGTCAGCCGAGCTCCACTTGGGTCCATGGTGCCTGGGCAAGCATGGAGTCCCTAGTGCACCAACGTCCCAAGGGGTGGGACACACCAGAACAAGGGAAAAAGCCCAGGCTTGCATGGAATGATCTTGGGCATGCTCAGGTCCTGACTACTACCGCCGGCCTGCTCTCTCCCCATCCAGGGTACTCCCTGCCTCTGCACACACTGGGGGATGGGAGGTGTGAGTATGGCTTGGCAGGGTCCTACCATGGTCACAGTGTGGGGGAAGCCCATGGGGCTGTAAGACAGATAGAGGTAAGTGCCAGGGATGCAGTGGGATGGGACTGAGCCCAAATGAGGTAAGGGGGCCAAGTCAGTGGCAGAGCATAATCAGAAAAAATGGTGAAAAAACAAAAAAAAAAAAGAAAAGAAGAATTTCCTATTACCTAAATACAGCCCATTGCCTGTTCTGATACCCTGTCCAAAAGTGTATATCAATGGAGAAAGCATGTGTACTTGGAGCTGATAACAGTTCTTAGTATCTTGTGCAGTTGGTAATTGATTCTAAAGGAAAGCTTTTAATACTGTACCTACCTATTTTCTTCAGCCCACTGAAACTATAAGGCAAAGGAATTTGGTCCTATAGAGTACCTTTTATTCAGACTGTATCCCCAGCTGCTTAGCAGTTCATCACCGATCAAGGGAGCCCTGTGGACCAGTCAGAGCACTTCTTTCCCCTGCAAGGGAAACACTGTTATTCTATAAAGCATCTCTCATGTACATGTGCCCTGGAAACAGACTTGTGGGGCGGTACACTTTTAATATGTTACTGATTGGCTTCAATCAAGAATATATTTATAGTGCTGAGGAGACCATTTTACGGCAGTAAAAGTGATTTCACTTACTCTCTGAGGGTGTCAGAACCCTTGTCTTTGTGGTTCTCATAACCTAAGAATGGGTGTGAAACCACTCTTGCAACCATAAGAGTGGTGTTCATGGCATTAATGTACAGGATAGGGAGGGAGGGAGAAAGAGTGTTTTAGGCACACACAGAGGCTGAAACAGCAGAGGCATGCACTAGATTAGACAAACAGTAGAGAGGTCACGCACAGGGAAGCTAAGTGACTTGCCCAGGGTCACACAGTGAGCAAGTCACCATTGTGGGATTCAGAACCCCAATCACAGCTCTACACTCTCACCACCAGGCCAGACTGTCTCACCCCCTCTGAGGAGCCTAGTCAGTGGTGCAGGCCTGCAGGAAGGCCGTCCACCATCCTGCTCTGGCAGGATATATTGTATTTCCTCCATTTTTGTTCCAGGGACATCGATGTGTAGTGACCCAAACCATCTGCCGATGTCCCTCACCCTTCTGGGCCTACCATTTGCCATGGCACCTAGTCTCTGCTAGGTATCAGGCACACTGCGGTTGGCATGGCCCTTGCCCCACCCCGTGAAAAGATAGCAGTTCTCAGGATGCCCAATCCCCTCCCCCAGCAGCAGACCCCCAGTGGCTTGAGTTTGCTCCCAAACCCAGGTCACCGGTGTGGCATGCAGCAATGCTACCGCCATGCCACTGGGCTGGCCTGGGAGTTGGAAAACATAAAAAGTTGGATTTCCAATAATTAACTAATGGGCTCCAGTAACAGGTCATCAGCACATTACAGAGCCTTCAGAAGTTCTGGCTGTGCAGTTCACAACTGGAACACCTTCCAGCTCAGATTTATAAAAGGCTCCATCATCTGGTTTTCTTATACTGCAAAACATAGTAACATGTTGTAATTTATGGTCAGAAGGGACTCTAGGTTCTTCATGTCCACCCCCTCCCACGGTTCATAAGCTGGGATTAAATAAGTATGCTGTGCAAACATGTGCCAATTTTTAGGGATTCCCTTTCCACTATACTACCACACCATGTGCTTACCTTAAAGGCCTGTACTGTCCTCATGTCCACTGTGTCAGCTGGAAAGCTTACCACACTCTGGGAGAAAAAGGGACTCCAGCATTGCCCCTGAGTTTACCACACCTCAGCTTGTCCATGCATGTGCTGCAGGACCCCAGATCAAACATTTCTTTTCAGCCTTGTCAATACCTAATAGTAGGTGAAAGATCGAGATCATACCCCCTCTCAGCTTTCTTTGCTCTTGGGCGAACAAGTTCAGGGTCTCCAGCCTCTCCTCAGAGCTTTTGCTTCCCATAACCTTGATCATTTTGTGGGATCTGTGTCGCACCCTCTCGAACCCTTTATTGTTCTTACTGTATTGAAGAGACCAAAACTGCATGCAGTACTCCAGGTTGGCCCTGACCAGGGCCTTGTAAAGTGGCCGGAGAACATCCCCTGCTATGCTGGTTACCCTCATTGTTGTGCACCTCATTGAAACTGTTGAGACAGCTGGCTCAGTGGTGCTGAGGGTTGAGGCACTGGACACCACACCTCGCGCCACACTGGTGCCCTGGATTCGTACGCAAGCCCGGGCCGTCAGGGGTCGGCGGGGGGATAAGGATTGAGTGTCCGATGGACTGCTGTCCTATCCCCAGGGAGGGATCCAGGGAGCCATTGCTCTACAGCGGTCTCTGGTGATGACCAGGGCACGTTGTTGGCAAGCATAAAGCGCCATGGAGGCGCAGACATCGGCACGCATGTGCCGGACATCATTGCACGACGCCGCTCCCGGGGCCCAGAAAACTGGAAAACGAGCAGCACGGACCACGGCAGCTTGATGGCCCTACCCACCAGCCGACGGTACCTGGATGGTGCATGCGGTAATGGTTGCTAACCTGTCACGGGGTACTGGGGTGTCCTTCTAGGGTAGAGCTGCATCTGCCAGCTGGGCATGCGAGCACTCGATCAGGGTGGAGTTGAGCGTGGCTGAAGTTAAAAGCAGGTCAGTGGCTGCCAAGGGGTGAAAATATGACGTTAAAAAAAAAAGAAACTGTTGAGACCAGCCATGCACTGCTTGTCCTGCTTTTCTTCCTTGGCTGAAGCAAGAGGACCCCCCCCCCCCCGATGTGTTATGTCTTTCTTCCGTTTTTCCTCCCCGAGTGTACAGTGTCCTCTTACATTTGGATACCTTGAATGTGAGACTCCAGGAGTCAGACAATCGTCCAGCTTGTTCAGGTCCTCCTAAAATTTATCCCCATCCTTAACAGCATCCATCACCGTGGTCAGCTTATTGTGATCCCCGAACTTAAGCAGCCTACTGGAAACCCCAGCTTCCAGCTCTATGGGGAAGATATTGAAGCGCAGTGGGTATTACATGCAGTCTTGTCACGTGTGTACATTATGGGGCATGTACCTTCAGGGTAGCATGTGTTTTATACTAACCACTGTTATATAAATCAAATCCCTTGCTTAAGCACCTTGCAGTACCCTTGGTACTTCGATTTATTCTATTTTATTTTTTCCCCTGCAGCTTGACTATTGAATAAAATATATATTTTTCAGATGGTCTGTTCCACTCTGTCTCGATCTCCCCCTGCCAGTTTCCTCTTTGTAACTCCTATGTACAATAAAAACATGTATGATCACACTGCACCATGGAATGCCCTAAAGATATGACTTTAGAAAGGTTGTCTCTGCCCCCTCCTGATGCTTTGCTGTTAAATGGACTGGGCATTTGCTGTGGCTTGCAGAGCAAATTCACTTTTCCTGTACAGGTCTGCAGAAAGTGCTGCTATCAGGAGACTCCGTTCAATGACAGAATAAAATCCATACGAGTTACCCAATCATCATCAAGTGATGTCCACTAAGGGTTAAGAAGGGGGCCCAAGGCAATAGCTGGGCAATAACCTGGGGTCACTTGATAAAAACATAATTATATTGAGGTGACATCCTGTAAACCAGTCAGACTGCATATTTACAAGGCATGGAGTGGCAGCGATGCCCTGCAAATAAGCAGAAACATCAAAAAGGCATTCTGAGTTTCCAAAGGAGTGCAAAGAGACACACTGTGACTATGTAAATAAGTGCACAAAGGCACTCTGAGTACACAAGTGAGTTTTGTTTTCTTTTCTTATAGCGGTTTTTCTCCCTGGTCATTTTCGTCACCAAGGGATATATCCTGACACTAGGGATGTACCCCGTCAGGCCTGCAAAATCTGGCTCCCCTGGACCCCAGTAATACACCGGTTACTCCCACAGCTTACCCTCCATGGCAGGGACTCTGGCGAGGGCTGTCCTCCCCCATGAGGCAGTTTGGATCCAGTAGCTAACTGGCACTAGGACCCAGGGGAGTCCCAAGGCCTACTCCATCATATAGATGGAAGTGGGTTTTTCCTTGTGTTCCTGATCCTTCCCACCTCCCCTGACATAAGCTCCACCTGTCCTGTGGCTTTGGTTGCACACAGCTAACCCTGTGGAGGGAAGGAGGGAGCTCCTTAGCCCAATCACAGGGGTTGCTTTAGCGGAGGCGCTCACTGCTGATCCTTTCAGCTGAGGCACACTGCCACACAGCAGCTGCCTTGGCCCAGCTTGACCCCAACATGATGATCAGAGCTTGCTCCCGAAGCCGGTTCATTGGAGTGACCTTACAAATGAGTTTCTGACCCAATGTTCATCTCATGAACGTTCTGTCAGAAACACAACTGAAACAAAATGGCTTCAGTTTCAGTGTCCTCAGAAACTGGCAAGTTCAAAATAGACAAATGAAATTACATTTTTCATCTCAACTTAGCTACTGATTTTTGTACCTCAAAGGTGATGATATGTATGAGTTGTGTTGGAGGGTTATTCCTCAGGAATAATGGCACTGGAAACTGCAGGTATAGACATCTACCTTCAGCCCAAGTCTTTACCTACAGTGCCCAGTGTCAATATTCCATTGTACACCCTGCAACACCTCACACTGTTGCCATAACAGCACAGATGGGATGGGCAGTGCCACACTGACTTCTCTACCTGGAGTGGGCAGAACTTCTTTCTGACTCAGTGAACTCAATATTATGTTCACCACAAATAGTGAACATACTTCCTACAAAACAGTGAAGAAAAAAGTACTGAATCAGAATTCACAGAAAGTTTCTGAAACCATGGTTTTAGACCCCATACTAGACAGCACTCCCCCCCTCTTCATTGAGTTCCCTAGGTACAAGACAAAAGCAACCTGATATATGGATTTATATTGTATTGGTACAGAGATCTTGATACCCCTTGTTTGTCATTCAGTGATAATTGGATTGATGCAATAAAAAAGGATGGATCACTCTTGACAGCCCAACAATAGTGCGTTACCCTACCGTGCAGGTAAGCCATGTTCACAGAAGGCCAGGGTCTCCATGGTCATGTGGCCTCAGGGTCCAAAGTGCAGCAGATCATAAAAATAAAAGGAGCAGAACTACACTGATGTACCTGCTACTATACCTACATCCCGGATGAAAACAATCATGTGACTTAGGACATCATGGCACTGCCACTGTAGTCTTTCTGCTTCTATGCTGTGGATAGCACTGTTTCCTGGCAGGAGGAAGGTGCTCCTCTTCCCGCTCCTATACTGATTTCTCTGGTGGGTCAAGGAAATGGTTCTCTATCTCCCCCACATGTAGGTGCTGTAGTATAGAGACATACAAGTATCTCACAGAGAGGAACAGGGTGCAGGAATACACTATTTTTAAGTGAAAAAGATGTACCAGGACTAGAGGGCATGGGATGAAGTTGGAGGGAGGACGATTCAGAGGAAACATGAGGAAGAATTTATTCACAGAATGGGTGGTGGACAAGTGGAACACCCTGCCAGAGGAAGTGGTGGGGGCTAAAACAATCATGGGATTTAAGAATGCATGGGATAGACATAAAGGAATTCTGGAGGTCAGGGGTAAGGAGCAACAGACTTCTAGGAAAACATAAGCTGAACTTACAAGCTCAAATGGGCAGACTGGGTGGGCCATAGGCCCTTATCTGCCGACACTGTCTATGTATCTATGTATTTATGTATCTATGTACCACCTCTGGCCTGGTGCACAGCATAAGTAGAGTGTGAAAGACCAAAACATGGAAATACATTCTCCACCATTGTCAGAATGACAACAGCTGGAATTCTGAGGCTCCAGGCCTTGACTGTGGCTGTGCAGTGGCTGTCAGGTCTAGGTGGTCACTGGTTGGGGGAATGAGGAGGTAGACAGTGATGGGAGGGTGAAAATCTATATACAAAATGGACTCAACAAATACAATTCATCTAACTCATAAGGGGCATTCAATTAAAGGAATTTGTACATGAGATAAGGAAGATATTTCTGTTCTACATGAAAGATCATTTATTTATTTATTTTTTTGAAAGTCGCATTTACAACCTTTGAGTCAGGGACTCATTTACAAAGGCACCTCATCACAGGGAGGGTAGACAGTTACAGTGTGAGATACAACAGTGGTAACATACAGGTGCAATACAGATAAAAGAACACAATATAACAGTGGTTTACGGAGTAAAGTTACATGCAGTAAATAGCAATCGTATAAAGTATAACAGTAGTAGAAGTCACAACCCTGGTTGTACCAGGGAATTACCTAGGTGGAAGGGTGGGGGGGAAAGCAGTCCAATAGACATTGGCAAGGCTATGGGCCAGAAAATGGGGAGGGATCCCAACATTAGGTTGATTAAGGGCAACTACAGCTTCGGTGCTTTCTGCATTGTTTAATCCTCTGTACTGCTTGGTCAGTCCTTGGGAAGTCTGGAAATCCCTGCGGACATTGATACCATTCTGTGCATGTATGTTTCAATTCTGTTTATCCCTTTGCAATGCTGTTAAAGTGTCATACCTGATTATTGTTGAATGCTGATTATTGTGAGAAAACTCGTTAATGCTTTCTGTCCATGCCCAGTAACTAAAACATTTATAAGAGGCTGGTTGTCCACGATCTTTATCTTGGTGATGGATGGTAGGGGGTGATAGGCTCTGGGAGAAAACAGCCACCCCCCCAGCATGTGCTCTTGTTATTCTTAAGGACTGAGCGAGGTTCAGTAACTTGTCGTAGTTTAGTATTCAGAAACCTGACAAGTACTGCATTGTTCTTATTTAGGAGATCAAACACCTCTAGCACAGCAGAGCATAAAAGGAAAGGATCTGCTTTTTTGTATAGGGCCTTTCATGTTTATTTCGTTTTTGTTGATTGTGGAAGGAGGGCTAGACAATACTGCCTATGTTCAAACTCACCCGGAAGGGGTGGATACAGATGCAAACCAATGGAAATTTAACCAAATAAAGCTGTTGGTGATATTTTCAGTCACTGAAGGAAATCTGACTAGGACACCAGGGAAATTCCCCTTCCCTTTTACACAACAAGAAATTTTGCATGTCACTCTCCGGGAAAGGATGGGATTTCAAATGAACTTTACAAAGAGTTTGCAAACACTATGGCAAATTTCTTGTCAAGGGTATTTAATTATATGTTAAGTATCAACAGAACTTCTAATTCATTTAACTGTGGGAGCTTGATTTATCTATTCAAGAATGGTGACAGGACGGCTGACTCAGTGGTGCTGTGGTAGAGCTACCGCCCACCATGCCGATGACCTGGGATTGGGAGCAGTTTCAGGTTGCTAGGGGCTGGCCGCGGAGGGAGAGGCTGAGCATCTGACGAACTGCTCTACTCTCCCCAGTGGGGGTGGGGGAGGAGGGAGATGTGCTGTTCCTGCCAAATGACTTCCACCAGAAGGAGGCTGGTGGTAGTGTGGGCCCGCAAGACAGCACAGGAAGGGAGGGAGCTGCAGGACTTCCGGAATGAGTGTCTGTGCTTACACACACACACACACACACACACACACACACACACACTTGTTGATGTGCACACCCCAGTACAGGGAACATGGAGAAAATGGGAGAATGTAGGGTCTTGGGCTTTGTTGGAAGTCCACCCAGCTGTTCCGTCCCAGGTGCATCTGGATCTGTCTCAGAGGGAAGGACTGCCTCCATCTCCTGCTCTGCTGCGGGCGGGGGGCGGGGCGGCAGATTGGGGCTTCAGTCTTGAAGAGGCAAGGGATGACTGCCAAACTGATAGCCACCCAAAATCCTTCATAGTACTAGCAAAAGAAAGGTGACAGAATGAACATTCTTAACTGGAGGCCCATTTGTTTGTTAAATTCACTAAAAGAAGAAGTGGCCAATTCAAGCAGAAAGAATATTATATTTGTAAAATCTGCCCTGTGGTGGGGGAAGGTGTGCACTAAAGTCCCTGTTTTAACTGTCATATGCCACGAAGTGGTAGCCCCCTATTGGAAAAGTCATTTAAAGTTTGTGAATGAGCAAGGGTTGAGCTTCTCAATTTTGTATTTGTTTATTAAATCTGGACTGTAAGATCCTGTCCAAACTGCTATGTAATCGAGTGTCAAAAATCGTTGCTTCTCCGATAGTGCCAGCGCAGTCATGTTCCATTCCCTCTAGAACAGTGCATGATAACCTATATCTGATAAGGGACATCATTGAAATGAGTAAGGCAAAGGATATCCAGAGCTGTTTGCTCTCATTAGATCAGATAAATGGTTTCAATGGAGTATCACATGAGTACTTACTGTATTTTCATTGCTGCAGTATTATGGGGTACCTACCGGTACCAAGTTTATTAAATGGATTCAGATGTTATATCACTTTGCTTCTGTAATTATATCTTTAAGAGGTTACTTGAGTGCTCAAGTCCAGTTAAGGTGGGTGTCAGGCAGCGGTGGCCCTTAAGTCCCCTTATTACTTGTATATGTTTTGCTTTGGATCCCTTGGTGAGGCATATCATTGGAGATCCACAGATCAGAGGAGCTGAACAACCCCTTGGTGTGATGTAAAAATTTCAGTATATACTGATGAGATTTATCTATTTGTGGCTAATCAGCACTCTAGGCAAAAGGATTTGCAGACATTTTCTGTTTTTTTCTGAGATTTTGGGTGCAAAATTAAACATGAATAAATGCCAGGGGATACAATTAGGAGCAACCCCTACTGGAACTAGTTCCATAGCCTCGAACTGGGATTTTGGATGAACCCATAAAAAGTTAAGGGGTATGTTTTGGAAAGGGTGACACACAGGCCTTAAACTGAAATTCAAGATTAACTTTTTGTGATGGGGAAACTAAGTAGACCGATGTCCTAGAAACTGGCAAAGTCAAAAAGGATTTTCATTATTTGGTAATTTTTGCAGTCAGTTCTGTTAATTCTTAGCTCTGTATCCCCCACAGTTTGGAGACCAGAATTTTAAGTGTCTTTTCAGATGCTTTGGGGTAATTGCCTCAACTGATTAGGACAGAAAGTACGTATTTGCCTAGAAAGAAGGGTGGGCTACATATGGTTAACATTATGGCCTTTTTATTCTATTTTTTTTACATGGGACTCTATGAAAAGGGTTGCACAAATATTCCTGAGTCAGTAGGTACATGAATCGAAGCAAATGTTGCTGCTTATTTTCTAAACTGGCAGGTCTCCCTGCTACAAGTCTTAAAATCCATGGATATTCCAGAATATGGAGTTACGGCTTTAAAAAGTACATAAATGGAAGCTTTCTCGGAATCACTACAAACATTATCTAGGCAGCAATTATGTGAGGAAATCATAACAAAATCGGTGCCATGGAACCTGAACTTAAGAGGTATTGGTCAGCTAAGCTTTCCCTGGTTTTAGATCAATTCGTGGACAGCAGGCTGTCGCAAAAGATGTGGGATATCTTGAGGCTTAGCCCCCCCCCCCGGTAGATTGGGGGTGGGGGGGAATAACAAGCACAAATCTTTACTTGAAACATTTTGTCTGAACTAGAAATGTGGTGACGAAATCAAAACAATGGAACATTTACTACTGATATGTCCTTTTCTGAAAGGGTTCTGGAAGGTTCTATCCGAATGATGGATGATTCCGTGGATAAAGGAACTCACTTATAAATGTTTGGTTTTGGGTAAGTTTACCTTTCTATCATGGATATATCATAAAAGCACATTCACAGTAATAGAAGAAAAAAATATTCACCGTAGCAATGCTGTTTATTCTTCAGGGACCCCTCACTATGTTTGCACTTTATGCAGTCATCTAGGCTCAGAATGCTGCCCTGGCAAATGAAACCTATGTAATGGTAGAATTTGGAATATAGATTCAAACTCTGCATCTGCGCTCTGTTCTGGCTGTTGCTCAGATCTGTTTCCAAACTAGAGTGGAGCAGTGACTAGTGAAACTAGTTTAAAAGGCTACCAAAAACATTTCCGGAAATTTTTCATATAATTTTAAAAACACCACATAAATTGAAAACAGACTTGTGAAAACTATCAGTAACCAGTAGCCATAAAATTATAATTGTAGGAACTGCAATAGTATTGCTCAAGCAACCTCGCATCACCCGCACTTTTCTTCTCCCCGAGTGCACTAAAACTTCCTGCCCTATACAATACCTGAAAACATTTATGTTTATCGGTCTGCCTTCTGGTTGACTCTTGTACAGTTATAACCATGTAACATGCTAGTTTTATCTTGCACTTGTTAGTCCCTTGTACTTCTATGCACCTGTATATGTAATGGGTGGGATATTCAGAAGGGTTGCACATGGCGCAACTCAGTTGCGCCATGCGCAACCCACTGATGTGCCCCAACACAATATTCAAAAGGGGAATGTGTTACTAAATCCCGGATGCACCAAGGTGCATCAGTACGGCTACAGCGCAAGTGGGGGGGCGGCCCATGCATACCTTCCGCACATCCCGACATTCAGCCCGGCTACAGGAGCTCATGCAGGCGCAACCCCTTACGCGCCCATATAACAGTTGATCCAAAAATAAAGGAGCAACAGCCAGCCACCCACAGGTGAGCTGCCGTATTGCAGGGTGCAACACGGCAGCAGCCAGCTGTGGGTGGATAACCAAGCTCTGGCAGCACCCTCTGTCGGGTAACGCCCCCCCCATGCCCAATCGCGGGCATATGTACACACATAGAAAGTCTTTGTATTTGTGGTTCATGGACTGCCATAGACAGAGAGTCTCATGAAAGATTAATATTCATCCCTGGTGGTCCAGCGGTACTCCCTCCCCACCCTCCCATTGAGACCCGCCACCGCCTCCCCGGGTCAGCGGCGGGTGGCAGCTCCCACCTGCAAGCCGCCCGCTGACCAGGGGAGGGTGGTGGGGCTCAGTGGGAGGGTGGGGAGGGGGGTACCGCTAGACCACCAGGGATGGGGATTAATCTTTCATTAGACTTCTGCCCGTGATCGGGCTGCGAGCAGTCCACTGGACCACCAGGGATATAGGACCTTCTATTTTTATACATATGCCCACGATCGGGCTGCAAGCAGTCCACTGGTCCACCAAGGATATAGGACCTTCTAATTTTATACATCTGCCCGCGATTGGGCTGTGAGCGGTCCACTTGACCACCAGGGATATTGAACATTTCTTTTCATACATATGCCTGCGATTTGGCAGTGGGGCACTTTGCCACTTGTGTAGGGGGTGTCGGTCCCTGACGGCTGCAGCCTGGCAGAGCACCAGGCGCAAGTTGCCGGGGATGGGCGCACCTGCATGCAAATGGAGCCATAATGACATGCAAATGGCCCAATTGCACCTTGCATGCATTATGGCCCTATTTGCATGTGCACCTTTGAATAGCGCAGTTGATGCACCTAGCGCAACAGCACTTGCACTAGCACATCCCCCTGCCCCTCTCTGGCCACTTGCGCTGGTGCAGTGCCACTGCACCATGCACAATGCGGGTGGCCACAGAGCGATAGTCAATGGCACTGAGCCATGGCGCAGCACCATTGAATACCACCCTGTCAGCACCCTGGCACATCCCAGTTGCACTGTGCCCAGGGTTGCACCACTGCCTGGCGCAGTCTGAATATCCCACCCAGTGTATTTACTTTGTTGTATGTCATAGGTAGTTCATTGTATGTCCTATGTATTCCATTGGCCTATGTATTTGTTCATCTGTTGTATTTTTACATTGGACATTTGTGAAAATGGGCATGTTTGCTCACATACCTGCCAGTATACAAATAAAATTGATTGATTGAAAAAGAAAGGAACCAATTCTTGTGTGAACCTTTTTCAGGTTCTGGAAAGGGAGGCAGCATTAGGGAGTGTAAACATAGTGAGGGATCCCCTAAAGCAGTACTAGTCAACAAACATTTAAACAATTTTGTCAGCAGTTAGGACAAACCAGCGCATCAATATATCTTATTTATTTTTGCTTTATTTCATTCCTGTGGCAAGATAGAGGATTTTGAAGTATTTGAAAGTTATTAGTCCTTTGTCGGGTCCGCTATCATAGATGTAAGTAGATCAGGGTGATGTCATGCTTTTGGCCATCAGAAACGTGTTCTGGCAACACCCCGACATACAGTTGCTGCGTTATAAATACAGTGTGTGCAGTTAGTTTGTGATCACTGCGGAGAAGATTTTTGAAAGTTCCTTTAGGCTGCCAACTTTATTGTAGATCCAAGCAAATTGCAAAAGTTGTAATTAAATACAGTCTTGAAAATAGCGGATTGAATTTAGAATATCCAAATGAAGAATATAAGATTGTCAGGAATACATTACTGGCAAAAAAATGGGAGGATGACTTTTCTTTTTTGCAGGCTTACTAGTACTGCTGCTTGAAGAAGAAACAGCATTACTATGGTGAGTAATTTTCTTCTTCTAACCCCAGGAATCCCTTACTTAATCTTTACACTTTATTTTTTTTATTTAGAAAATATAAATGTTATTTTGTTCCCTAACCCCCCGACCTCTTAGATGCCAGAGCCAAGTATTTACCCTAATGCCAGGGGTGATACTTATTTTCTGCCAACTTGTGGTTTGTTGTCTTGTCTGTTTAACGAGCGGGGGAAGGGTTCTGGTTGCAAAATGCCGCTCTTAGCTGGGGTAAATTAGCACTAACAGCAGATTTATTTCTAAAGCTAGGATGAGCAGTGACCACTAAACTAGCTAAACGGTTACCAAAAATATATAAAAAAACATTTTAAAAAGTTTTCTAAAACTTTTTCAACATAGCAGAACAAGTAATGAAAAATTTTAAAAGTTGATCATTGAGTATCACCTGTAGGGCACTGTAACAAGTAATGCTCAAACATACAGAAAGAACTGATTCTTGTGTGAATCTTTTCCAGGTTCTGGAAGGGAAAGTAGGGATTGGTACTGTTAAGCAGAGTGAGGGATCCCTTTGGAAGAAACAACATTACTATGGTCAATAATGTTTTCTTCAACTCCCAGGAATCCCTCACTTATGCTTAACAACTGCAGACTTCATAACAGTACCTGGGAGGCAGGATACAGAACCTATTTAGGCAAAAGGTTCTGCAAGACAGCAGTTCAAAAGCTGGCATCCCTCCTGGACTGTATGTCCAAACAGTACTGCTTTGCGAAAGTATGTACTTTTTCCAGGTAGTTGCTTTACAGATTTCCTGCAGGGAGACACTCCTTGAAGCTGCCCCAGAGGCAGAGGTGCCCCTTGTGGAGTGGGCCGTAAGGCCTCAGGTGGCAGCTTGTCAGTTTTGCCATAACAGAATGCCATGCAGGAAACTATCCAAGAAACGGTTCTCTTAGATGCTGGTTTACCTTTTTCCATTTCACTATAGGTGATGAATAACTGAGTATCAGTGGACCGTACACCCTTTGTGTAGCTCAAGTGGTAGCTCAGAGCTCTCGTAATATCCAGACTGTGCAACTTTTGTTTTGCTGAGTTGGATTTTGCTGTAGAGAACACTGGAAGTGTAATAGACTGATTCAAATGAAATTCAGATACCACTTTCAGGAGGAGTTTTCTGTTAGTTCTTAACACTACCTTGTACCTGTGGCATATGATATAGTTAGGATCTGTGCAGAGGACTTTTAGCTCACTCATCTTCCTGGCAGATATCAGTACCATCAGGAAAACTGCTTTCTGGGTGACATACTTCAGATTGCCTTTCTATAGGCTCAAAAGGTGCCTCCATGAACCGGGTAATACACAGATTCAGGTCCCATGGAGAGACAGGATCCCTTAGTGAAGGGTACAGATAATTAAGGCCTTTAAAGAACCTTTTAAAAATGGGTTGTGAGGTTACTGACCTGTCTTTGCAAGCTGAGGCCTATGCTGATACTGCTGCCAGATGAACCTTCAGGGTTGATAACCTGAGAACCAGGGACTGTAGGTGGACTAGGTAGCCCAGGATTGAAGCTGGACTCACCCACAATGGACTGAGTTGTCTAGAGGAACACCAAATTGAAAATCTTTTCCACTTTGAGGCATAGTTTTTTTTTTGCTGCTTGTTTCCTGGAAACCTTAAGCACTTCCATAACTTTTTCACAAAGATTTAATCCAGAGAACTCTAGTTCCTCCAGTACCACGCTCCGAGACACAGAGTTCTCAGCTCTGGGAATGTTATCTTGCCTTGATACAGTGTTAGCAGATTCTGTTTCAGGGGACGGTTGAAAGGATGTCTGATGGAGAGGGACAGGAGCAGGGAGTACAAATTAGTGTTGCTCGGATAGTGCCACCATGGATTCGCCAGATGGCGGCACTATTTGAGTGGGATCCGTCCCGGAATCCGGCTAAATATGGAGGTCAGATCCTGGGTCGGATCCCGCATTATCTGGTGCTGGATCCAGGGATCCCTAGATCCGGCTGTCAGAAAATGCGGGATCCAACCAGGGATCCAATGGCCAGATCCAGGAACAGATAGGGGTGGTATCTGGTGGATCCACTATCCTGCTGCAAAGGGTAGGTATCTAGGGGATCCGGATTGCCACAGATCCATCCAAGCACCACTAGTACAAATCTGCCTGTCTCAATCTGGAGCTATGAGAATCGTTGTTGATTCCCTTCTCAGTTTTAGCAGTACTCTCAACAAAAGTGGGAAAGGTGGGAAGACATAAAGAAACTTCCCTGACCAGTTGAGGACTACAGCATCATCTGGGACTGTACCCACTGATGGGGGTCTGCAACAAAACAATGGGAGCTGGTTGTTTTCCCAGGATGCAAACAGGTCCTATTTCTGGTGTATTCCATCTTCTGAACACTGTCGCCACCACTTGCTGGTTCAGGGTTCATTCATGATTTCTCTGGCTGATACTGCTCAGGGAATCTGCCAGCACATTGTCTTTCTCTGGCAGGTGTACTGCCAAGAGTTGGACATCCAAGGAGTATGCTAGGTTCCAGATCTTCATTGCTTCTGTGCAGTTTTGAAGATTTCGTTCTCCCTGTTTGTTTATGTAATACATAGTTCTGGTGTTGTATGTCCTGATCTGGATAGACTGACCTCTGATGTGGGAGTAAAAGGTCTGCATTGCCAGGTATACTGCCCTGAGTTCAAGGAGGTTTATGTGCTTCTGAGTCTCTTGTGTGCTTCATATACTGTTTACAGCGAGGTCCTCCAGGTAGGTACCCAGCACAGTAGGGAAGCATCTGTAGTGAGTATGACTGTAGGTGATTGATGAAAGAAGGGGAACCCCTCCCCAGGGTTGCATTCTTCCTTCCACCAGGTCAGTGCCCTTAGCAGGCACCTAGTTTTGAAAGTGGATTCCACCTTTGGACCAATGACACCCTAGGTGGTACTGGATCTCTCTTTTGGAACCTGGCACCACTGTGGAGGATGATGCCATGTGCCTCAGCAAATGCAGGATATCTCTTGCAGGTCTGGGCTGACCTGCCTTGAAGGATTTTGCAGTTACAATCATATTTGCTACCCTTTCTGGGAAATGAATACTTTCTCTTGTAGGGTATCCAGCTCTGCACCTATAAAGTCCTGAACTTGAAGTGGTTATATTTGTGACTTTTGAACCTTTATAAGGAAGTCCAGGTCCTCGAAAGTGCCTTGTGTCAGAAAGAGGGAGGACCTGGCCTCCTGTTGTGATTTTTCTGAGACTAGCCAGTCATCCAAACAGGCAAAACCACCACACCTTGCCTCCTCAAATGTGCTGCCACTACAGCTAAGCACTTTGTGAACACTCTTGGTGCTGAGTATAGATTGAAGTGAAGGGCTGTGAACTGGTAGTGGCAATTCCCTACTTTGAGTCTAAGGTACTTTCTGTGACTTGGCCTGACAGGTATGTGAAAGTAGACATCTTTCAGATCCAGGGACCCCAGCCAGTCTCCTTTATGCAGTGATGGAATCACTGATCCCAGTGTTACCATCTTGAATTTATCTTTCTTATAAGTGTTTGTTCAGGTATCTCAGGTCTAAAATGGGCCACCACTCCCCATTTTTCTTGTGGGTCAGAAATTATCTAGAGTAAGGTCCCTTGCCTCACTGTGATGGAGAAACTTTCTGCATTGCATTTGCTTGCAGTAATTCTTTTACCTCTGTCTTCAGCAAGAGTCTTTCTTTTGGAGTGTGAGGAGAGAAGGTTTTGTGATTCTGTAGTAGCAGTAGTAGTCTTTATTTATTTGTGGCACCCTTCCTTGAAGGCTCAGGGCACCATTACAAAAAGTGAAATACAAAAAAAACATTAGAATACATTAATGCATTAAAGAATACCTGCAAAAATTAGACAAAAGTAAAACGGTGGCAGAACACATACGTACGGATGGTAAAAAACAGTTAAACACCAAACGCCTGCATAAACAGAAACGTTTTTAAACCCCTTTTAAATGCTTCCTCTGAGGGGGGCCTCCTTCAAAGTCCTGGGCAGGGAATTCCAGAGAACCAGGGCTGCAACTTCAAATGCCAGTTCCTGGACAATTTTAGCCTCACCCTAGGGACTACCAGAAGGCCTTCCTTGGCGGAGTGGAAAGGATGCACAGGTATGTGAGGATGCAGGAGCTCTAACAGGTAGCCTGAGACCAGCCCATGTAGGGCCTTATAGGTCAGCCTCAGCATTCTGGGAATTTTTTAAACTGCAGGGCAGACCCTGACTCACTATTTCCAGGACCCACTTGTCTGTGGCTATTTTTTCCCATTTCTGAAAATATTGAATCAGCCTTCCCCCTACTGACAATGGTTAGGTGACCTGTGCAAGTTTGTCTGGGGTTTTGCTTTGCTTGGGCTTTGGAAGCTGATGTTGCATCTACACGCCCAGGGTCCCTTCTACCCCTACCCCTGAAGAAATCCCTCTGTGAAGGGTAGTCATAAGTAATGTAAGCACAGGGGAAATATCCCTTACCCCTACCTCCCCTTCCAGAAAGCCTGTAGGAAGTGGAGGCCTTTTCTTTCTCAGTGTTGCTCTTGTACGTGGTCATGTATTCATACAGTTTCTTCATATAGGGGTCTATCTTGTCACTAGACAGCAAATTTCCCTCACAAGGAAAATCCATTGCTTTTGTTTGAGTGTCCTGGGAAAGATTTGTGGTTATAAGCCATGCAAACCTTCGTAGAGACACTGCACGTGCCATGATCCTGGATGCAGTGTCACTACTGTCCATTTCCACATGGAACTGGTACTTAATGCCATCCATGGCTGCTTTTGCTGTCAGCCAAATCCTGTGCCAGGCCACCAGTAGCCTTCTTACTCATTGCCAAACTGGAGCTCCAGAGGGCTTTTTGGTACGGAGCTATGTGGACCAAATATGCTGCCTGCCTTAATAACAAGGAAGCTAAAGTATAAACGTTTTGCCCATGATGTCCAGTTTCTTAAGAGTCTTTCTCTGGAGGCTGTGAAGAAAGGGGCACCTTGGCCTTGTCACAGGCGACAGTCTGGACCACTCCCTCATGGTCAGGGTGAGAATAGAGGTATTCTGAACCCTGTTAGTCCGCCTGATACTTTGTCTTAATTTTCTTATCTATGCCAGCAGCTGAAGTGGGTGTTGGCACGATTTTGCAGGTGGCCTTCTTGAGGGATTTGTGGATGGCAATAGCAGCCTTTTTGTGGGAGTTAATCCCATCATATCCATAAATTCCACCTCATCCTCATCTTCCACAGCCTCCTGTGATGAGATGTTGAGGGTGTTTACCATTTGCCTCAGAAAAGTATAGTGTGAGGTATAGTCTTCCAGTGGGGGGGGAAGAGGAGCCAAACTCTTGTTCAGGAGAACCATCAGGCTCTATGGGATCTCCTTCATCCTCCTCATGACAGGTTTGATTTGTTATTCAGACAGAGTTAAAAGCAAGGATGCATTATATCCTCTCTTATTCTGCCACTTGTCTGTCTGCATAATCAGATTTTCCTTGTGGCACCTAGAAATTGGCCACTCCAATTCCCCCTGTTATGTTCCTTCCTTCACTTGCTGTTTCTATTATTTCCTTCTCTCCTTGTTTCTCTGTGGTTAAAAAAAAGTATGCAAATCTGTACATGAAACTGGGATCCCTTGGTTTGCAAATGTATATAATTATATTGTTGTAATGATTACAGACAGCTACTTGGGTTTGTTAGAAAAGTTAAACTGGAACACAAGGGGTTAATCTTGAGATGTATTTTGACCTCCACAAGCCTGTTTGCAAAGTTGTCAGCAGGAAAATGAACCTTAAGGCAGAATGTTCTATTTTGTTGCACCCTCAGACTGGTCACAGGAAAGAAACTGACAAAGCTTTGTTGCATTGTATGAAAAACAGGAGACATAATTTACAAGAACAGGATACAGAATTTAATTGCTAGGAAAAGTCATCCTGTATAAACAGAACAACGTTTTGTTCAGGGGGGATATGGAGATTGAGATTTAAACTGAGAGAGACTCTCATATGGAGGACTTTGTTTTCTTGGACTGACTCTATGAAGAGCTATCCTGTACATCTTTTTTTTATTGTTTTCATAATAATAAAATACTGCTTGTGAATTTTATAGCTTCTTCTGGTTTGCCTATTGTTCCTGACCCATGTCTCTATAACAGTTGGTATCACAAGTGGGATTTATGCTGTGCATACGCTTAGCCAGGAATTTTGCGCATTGATACTAGACCTGGCACCAGGGAAGTACAGAAGAAACTACGGTATGGATCCTGCAAGAGCAAGCCTAGGAGTGATTACAAGAAGAATGGCAGCCAAACTAGAAGTGGAAACAAAAGTTCAAACTGAGATTGTACAGCCTGCAGCAGTGATGAAAGAACAGGCACAGACAGAACCTGAAAGGATGTCTGTCTTCTCCAAATGGTAGCTATACAACAAAGAGAGAATGAGAAGCAGAGAAGAGAAGCAGCAGGGAAGAGAACAGATGCAATAACAGGAGCAACAGAGAAGAGATGTGGCAACAGGAGCAGCAATGGTTGAATGCCTTACAGGCTATCAAAGCAGGAGGATCTGGTACAGGTCCAGCAGATCAACAAAACACAAACTTAAAAGACATTAAACTTACAAAGCTGTGTCCCTTGGATGACATCAATGCATACCTGACAATTTCTGAATGGGCAGCCGGAGCCTGCCAGTGGCCAAAACAGCAATAGGCAGTCAGGCTGGTACCTTATCGGACAGGTAAAGTCCAACTTGTTACAGCAATATAGACACTGCACAGTCAGAAAACTATGACCTTGTGAAAATAGAAATCCTTAAAACATATGACATCTCAGGAGAGACCCACAAGCTTTCAGTCCCTGAAGTACCACTCACTCAACAATCCTTGTGAAGCCTTCACCCAGTTCAAAAAGCTCCTCATTAAATGGCTACAAGAAGAGGGCAAAACAGTTCCACAGATTATCGACACATCTGCAATGGCGCAATTCATCAACATCCTTCCTACAGATGTGCAGGTTTGGGTTAAAAAATAGCATCCATAAAGTGGGGGAAAAGGTTATTTCTTTGGCCAAGGACTATCAAATGGCCAGACAGACAGAACAGCACTGAAGTAATAGCCAAGAAATGATAAGACCCTCTTTTTCCTGATTTAACTCCCCATTTGATAAGAACTCTGATGGGAGTAACAACACTGCACCTAAAGACCTTTATTTGATACAACGTAATAAGTCAGGCCATACTGCAAAAAAAACTGCCATAAAAATAAGGAGGGTAACACTGGAGCAAATTTGGTGGTTAACAAATTGAGGCAAGTGTTTCACAGATGTCAAGGTGGGAGATAAGACTGTGAAGGGACTTACAGATTTGGGAAGCAGACAGACCCTGTTGCATGTTGAAAATTCTGGGGAAAGACTACATAAAGACCTGGTACTGGAGTCATCTGCATCCACGACGACACTTGTTACACTATTCCACCACCCAAGTGACTCTGAACATTAATGAGGTGTTGCACCTAATGAAAGTGGGGGTAGTACCAAAGTTACTTGTACCTGTGATTATCAGAAATGACTTTCTGAGCTGGCCTGCTGACGCAGCTGTTGGATTTCCATTTGCAACGCCAGCAACCCAGGTTTGGGAACAGACTTTGGTCATCAGAGGGCTGGCCGGGGAGAGACGGATTGAGTATCCCTAGGACTGCTCTCCTTCTCTGGGGGGAAGGAGGGGACCCGCGATCGCACAGGAGCAACACCTGGCAGAGGCCGGGTTGCCACCCTGTATGCAATGCAATATTGATGCTCTCTGGGGTGGGACAGATGCTAGCATCATTGCATATCTCTGCCCCAGCCTACAGGGGAAGGAAAAACATGGCAGGACCCCTGTCTCTGTGAAATCCTCCCCGGGACTTCAATTAGCCTCTGCCACCAGAAGCTCTCCCAACTAGATACTAGCCCATGGCACCGAATACTGGAGACCGGTGCCACAACCACACCCTCTGGAGGGGTAAGCCGGGGGGGTGACCGGGAGCAGCAACGGGCAGTAGGTGGGAGTCCTGGGGGCTGTGACCAGGGCTGATTCCGACAGAAGGGTCCTGCCAGGAAAAAAGAATAAATGTAAAAAAAAAAAAAAAAGAAGAAGAAGAAGAAATTACTTTCCAGGATTTGCTAAGTTAATCGCCAAGGGAGTAAACCCTGCTGTTTCAGAAGCTGTGATAACAAGAGCTCAGGCAAAGAAAATCTTCAATGTTGGGGACTCTTTTCCTTTTGGTGACTTTGATTTGGAGTTGTCTGAGCTCAGCTCCAAAATCCAGAAGTCCAGGAAAGCAAGAAGATGCCTGAAAAAACAGTGGCAACAAAAGACTGATGGACATAAGGGGTTGATATATGAAAATGCTGAAACTAAACAGTTAGTTGTTTGTGGTTTTGTTTCTGAGCAAACTAACATTGTTTTTCTCCTAAGTTATTTTGAGCAGCTGGGTAGTGAAACAAAAACAGGGTGAACCAATGTTTAAAAAATGTAATGGGCTACTGTACAGAGTTTGAGGTACTCCTCAGATACAGGAACAGATAGAACAGTTGGTCATACCAAAGACGTATAGAACTGAGTTGTTGCAGACAGCACATGATACTCCTATGGCTGGTTACTTAGGGTGGGATTGCACTCTTGCCAGATTATTTCACAGATTTACTGAACTGTGATTCATGTGGATGAAGAAGAAGAATCAGCATTTATATAGCGCTTTTCATACGCAATGTAGCGCAACGTGCTTTACAAGCAATGCTAGACTGGTGTTGCTACCTATTACAGTTCTTGTGCTGAAAGTTAGAAAGTAGCCCCAGTTACTATAAAAGACAAGGTGGCCCTGGTGTCCCTACTCTTGATAGATGTGCCTTTTGAGAGAATTACAATGGATGTGGTTGGCTCCTTAAACAAAAGTAAAATGGGTAATTGATTCATCTTGGTAGGAGAGACTATGCTACTCAATACCCAGAGGCAATTCCAATGCATACTGTTACAGCCCCCAAATGCGGCAACAGAGCTTGCCAAAATTTTCAGCAGAGTAGGCATACCTATAGAGATTATTACTGATCAAGGTAGTAATTTTGGTGCTGCATTGCTGAAGGAACTGTACTGACTACTAGGTATCACTGCCATAAGAACCTCCTCTTATCACCCTCAGATAGATGGTCTTGTTAAAGAGCCCCTGATACCATTGTGACAACTTTGAGAAAATGTAATGTTTAGCACAAGTGAGCTTATAATTTTAATATTATTTCTGTATTTCTCATTCTTCTTTATTACTAAGGACAGTTGCATGTAAACAGGATCACTGCCCTATCTGTTCTGGCTGCTTGCCTACATATGACATCACAGTTCTGTTTATGACATCAGTCTTTTGCTGTGGGGATAATTATAATGCCATAAAGGGGGGATTATTTATTTTATTTATTTAAAAGTTGGTAACTGGGAAAAGCACCATGACCAGAAGCTCATTTCCAGATGCAACCCAGATTATGATGTCATAGGTAGGATAGCAAAAAGAGCAGATACAGTCTAAGGGACAGTAAGCCTCTTTCATACAGCTGTCCTCAGTAGTAAAGAAAAAAGGTAAATAATTATAGAAAACACGTGAAATATAAACTGAACTATCTAAATCTCACATTTTTTCAAAGTTTTTCTAACAGTGTGAGGGGCTCTTTAAGTAGCTTAATCAAACCCTAAAATTCATGATTAAAAGGTTTCTGAAAGGTGAAGGGAAATATTGGGACCAAATACTTACCTCTCCTGCTTTTTGCTTACAGAGAAGTGCCGCAAGCATCAAATGTTGTATAGTAGACAACTTAGAGGGCCACTACTGTAGATGTAATAAAAGAAACATGGGAAGATAACTCTGCTCAGAAAGAATCTATTATGTGTGCACTGAGAAAGAAATTGGCAAAATATTCTGAAACTGCCCACAGTAGTCACGAAAAAGCTCCAAAATAGCAGAAGCTGTATTGTGACCATAGGGTGTAAGAAAAAGCTTTTGAGCCAGGTGAAAAGGTCTTGTTACTGTTAATCACCAAATAAAATAAACTGTTAATGAAGTGGCAAGGTTCTTATGAAGTGGTTAGATGTACTGGCACACTTTATGGGACTGAGACCCTGATAGGAAAAATCTTACCAAGATATACCATGCTAACCTCTTGAAGAAATGGGTTGAAAGAAACCACCAAAGATTGCTTTGTTAGTATTACCAGAAACAGCTAAAGATGATACTGGGGGCACCAGAGAGCCGGCTTTCAGGAAGGACATGTCTTCAACAGCTCCGTGTATCCTGCTCCCATTTTTGCTCAGTAAAAGCCGAAATTTGGACTAATTTCCTACTGCAACCAGTTTAATAGTCTCCAGTAAACTACTAGCCTTGATCGATCCTAAATTCAACATGGGGCATACAAAGCAAAATCAGCCCCACTCGTCTACAACTCTGCGGCCTACCATCCATGCAGCAGCCTCAGCTACACACTCTGGAATCAGACCACGCGGTGGGTTCTGCTAGTTCGAAGGACCCTCTGTGGCAAGCCCTGGTAGAATCAGTAAGAGCTACGGACTCTAAGCTCAAAAAAAACCCTCTCTAAGCTTGAAACCCATGATGCAGCGATAGCCTCGTTGACTTCTACGATCGCTGATGCTGACAAGCATTCCCTGATGGCACAGACCACCACTATGACCCTTGTTAAGGAGAACCAGCAACTCCGGTATCATTTGGAGAGTGTGGAGAATGCATTAAGAGCTGGCAATGTAAGAATCGTTGGTGTACCTGAAGGAGCAGAGGGGGTAAATTTATTGACTTTCCTGAGGCAATGGATGGCTGAAAAGCTCACTATCTCTGAGGATTTTGAATGGACTGACTTGAGGAAGGCCTATCCAACAACCCCAAAGGTGCGGCCTGCAGATGAGAGTCAGCCTCGCACTGTGATCCTTAAGACGGCGGGATCTGAAACTAGAGATATTCTGTTAGGTGCAGGCAGAGCAGCTTACCAACTAGAGATTCAACACATGGATATTAAACTGTTCCTTGACCTTTCCTTCTAGACCCGATTGGGGATTGCCTACTCGTTCCTGTTGCCAGCCCACCTGAGAATCACCTACGGGGGTTGAAATTGGTAATTCATGGACCATAAGGATGCGGGTCAATGGGCCAAGAAAACTGCATTAGAATTTAATAGAAGGCTGAGTACAGTCAGGGAAACACCTGGTTCGGACTCAGAAGAAAGATGAGTACCATCTCAATTGCTGCTGACTGTACTGTTAAAGTTAATCACTTATAAATCAGAGGCTGGGACACTTGAATTTGATTACTTGCTTTGAGGGGGGATATGTTGTTTTAAATAGTTCTTTCTATGTACCTAATTAAGAAATACAAGTAAACCATGATTACTTATATAGATGGGGGTTTCTCTTGCCCTTCAGTTAAAGGTTAAATGTTTTATAGTACTGGAGTTATTGTAGCTATGTTGTTATTATTGAACACTGGTTGAGACTTTACAGCATGTATTGGTGGGTATGGGGGATGGGGAAATAGTGAGGCACTGGGGCCCAAGTTTCCCTTCCTAACATTTTCTCTTTACAAGGTTATAGCACTACTGGTTAGTGCAGTTCATCTTTTTTCAGACATTCTACCTATTTAGTGGACAGTTACCTTAGTCATGAGGCTGGGGCATTTGGGACATGTTCAATTTTGGGACATTTGGAGGATTATACCCACCTAACTTGGATATACCCCTACTCCTACTGTATAAGCATGCATGAGCTAACTATTGTGATACCCCAAGCTGTTGTTATTGTGCTATCTGATACCTCTTGCATGAGGATGATGATTGTCATGGTTTTCACTAAAGCAATAAAAAGAAAGTAATAAAAAGATTATACTAATATAGCCTATGGCAGACTGGAAAAAAAAATAACTTCTGATATTATAAAGGTGAATGTTTCCTTATCCACAGAACAAACAGCATATATTCATAACTTGGTAAAAACATTGAAAAGTACTTATACCATAGTGTCGAGCAAAAGGGGTCAAGCATGTAACAGTGACAGACAATGTTCACCCTATCAGACAAAAGACATGCAGATTACCAGAGCAGCTAGGAGCAGATGTGGTTAAGAAAATACAAAAGATGAAAGAGTTGGATATCATTGAAGGATCCAGACATGCATGGTCATCACCACTGGTGAAAGTAAACAAAAAAAAGGGTGTGCAAGAATATTCCTTGATTTTAAGAAACTTAATCAAGTGACCATATTTGACAGTTATCCTATGCCCAGGATAGATGATTTGGTGGACAGATTGGGAAGGGCCAAGTACATTAGTACCCTCAATCTCACCAAATTGAATTCAAGCATGCATGGGACAGCCATAAGGCAATTCTAGGGGGTTGGGGTAGAAAGAAGTAGGCTGCTGGTTAACTAGGATCTGCAGCTTATCCATTAGGTAGGGAAATGGGCAGACTGGGTGGGCCAATCGGTCCTTATCTGCCGTCAAATTCTATGTTTCTGTGTTTCTAATGATTACTGTCAAATTCCCCTAACTAAAGAATCCAGAGACAAAACTGCATTTTCCACTCCAACTGGATTCTCAGTTCACCACCATGCTGTTTAGTTTACTTGGTGTACCAGCTACATTCCAGTGGTACATGGATGTAATTCTAACCCCTCACACTGGTTATTGTTCTGTTTACCTGGCTGAGGTCATGTTGTTCCCGAACCTGGGTCTCCGGTATGGTGCAAGGTGTAGCGAACAGTGCCTCTACCTCCAGTGCCACTGGGCCAGCATCTGATGGGGCTTTTCAGGCCATCAAGGCTGCACAGTATTCAGCCCTTGTTTTAAGAAGTCAAGACTTTGAGAAACAATTTCTGTTACAGACAGATGCCTCAGAGGTAGATGCAGTCCACAGTCAGAATGTAAATGACATGGAACATCCCATTCTGTATATCAGTAGGAAACTATACAACAGACAGAAAAAGTACTCTACTAATGAAAAAGAATGCCTTGTTGCAAAATGGGCAATGAAGTACCTTAAGTTTTATCTGCTAGGAGCTGAATTTGTACTTACAACAGATCACAGTTGACTCTGTTGGCTTAATCAAATGAAGGATAAAAATTCTAAAATCACAAGGTGGTACCTGGAACTATAGCCATGTAAATTCAAAGTGATGTATGAATCTGGAAAAGAGAATATCATAGGTTCATAGGTGAGTTACACGATCAAGGGACAAGCCCATTAGGATCATGCCACCTAAGCTAGGTGGGATACAAATTTTAAATCATTCATATGTATATCAAGTTTAGTTTTAAATTGAGCAAAATTTTCACAGTTTACAACCTCATATGGGAGTGAGTTCCATATTGGAACTATTCTCTGAGTATAGAATTGATTTCTCTTCATAGTTCTGTTAGTAGATGAAAGTGCTGATTAAATATGGTTCGAGAATTGAGAATTCAGAAGTTTGGGGAAAAACGTGTGTGCTTAACTGAAACATTTACTGTTAAAGGTGTTAGGAAAAAGGGATATTGCATGTGCAAAGAACTGTAAATGTTATAAGGTAATGTTAAGATAGACATAAAAGAAGGTGTTGGAAACATGTTTTTTGTGGGGTTTTTTTGAAACTCAGCTTTATTTTAAGAAAAAGCAAGTTGTAACAAGGTTTGCATTTCAAGAGTACATTACTTCCATGTAACAATGAAACAGTAGACATCTGTGCAATTAACTTAATATTTCCTATACTCGGGTCCATTGCTATGGTCTATGACAGAGTGGTAGAATGAATTTATGTCAGCAAATGAATGGAAAAGCTCTGTTCCCTTTTTAGAAATAATGAGGGGGTCACACAATGGTCTGGAAGCATAAAGGTAGGGAGCTAATCAAATGGTAGGGAACTAATAAAACATGGCATGGGGTCATTATGTCACATGCAAAAACAGCACTGCTAAAAATGCCATAGCCAGACAGCACCAAACACAAACAGAGTCGGGCAAAACACTGACCTGTTGGGAACAGCATGCCCATTGACAACAATGGGACTTTATGTTGTTTTTGCCCCCCACTTAAATAGCTAACACCAGGGGGAGTGACTTCAGGGATGGGAAAAACTCAGGAGGGTGGAAGGTTTTGTTTTGTTTTGTTTTTTATATACACCAAAAAAAAGTAGTAGCAGGGGAGACCTGGAGGAGAACCGAACCATGGTCCCAG
The DNA here is from genome assembly GCA_016271365.2 of Neoceratodus forsteri. Taxonomy (NCBI): domain Eukaryota; kingdom Metazoa; phylum Chordata; order Ceratodontiformes; family Ceratodontidae; genus Neoceratodus; species Neoceratodus forsteri. The sequence goes on along the minus strand of JADMNL010000024.1, from coordinate 415,635,802 downwards.
GTTTCCTGATTACACCGTGTACTGGTGCCCTAGTCACCCCACCTCAGGAGTGGCTCAAACAAGCTCCATGCACATGGCTACTTAACAGCTCCTGAATTACATGCAGAGTGACAGGGGTAGCGGTATTTCCCTTTTGCTGTCATACCCCTGTCGCTCTACATGCTTGTGTAGTCTAGCTTGCGCAGTTATTGCCGTGCTATTCCGGGTGTGACATATTGACCTAGTACCATCAAACGCAGAGTTAATCAAACATAGAAAATTCTGGAAGCATCCAGGTAAGGAAAACTGGAAACATCCAGGTAGGGAGCTAGTCAAACATAGCTGTAGTCAATGTTAATTAGGGACAGTGTATAAAACCTGCCTAGGCAACACAGGAGGGAGAGAGAGACCTGGGGAATGCTGGAAGCTGTGCCGAAAAAGGCAAGTTCAAGCTAGAGACCTTTGTAGAGGGCTGTGAAGTTTGCAAGTGAACTTTACCATACTATCTGGAGGCTGGGAGCCAAAGTAGCTGGTAACCAGAGGTAGTGAGGGAATTACTTTGTTTAGTTAGAACTCCAGACATAGGTAGGATTTTGTTTGTTTGTTAAAGGGGCTGCAACCTTGGTTAGTTGGAGACAATGCTGCCTTCAATAAACTGCATTATTTTACTTGACCTCGGAGTGTGTATATCTCCTTAGACACACCTACACCAGCCCACCCCAGGGAAATAACAGAGGTCATTATACCACAAATCTGGTCTTGAACCTGTTTCAACATTCTGTACATTCTTCTTCATTGGAAACCTGTTTTTTAAAGAAGAAAAATCAGGTTCCCTTTTAAAGAGAGGAGTATGTAACAGGGTTGGAATAAGACCCTGTCCCACTGTTATGTAGAGAGAGTTAAAAGCAAGACTCTTCTGTCCTCTTCGGCCACATGTCTGTTTCTTGCCTGTCTGATTGTGCAATCAGATTTTCCTTCTGGCACCTAAGAATTGTCCACTTCGATGATCTCATAATTCCCCCGTTATCTTCCTTCCTTCACTTGCTGTTTCTATTTTATTTTTCTCCCCTTGCTTCTTTGTAGTTAAAAAAATATATGAAACTGTATGTGACACTGGGATCCCCTGGTTTGCAAATGTATAAAATTATATTGTTATAATGATTACAGACAACTACTCTGGTTTGTTAGAGATGTTAACAAGCTGGAACACAAGGGGTGAACCTTGTGATGTATTTTGATCTCCATAAGCTTGTTGGCAAACTTGTAAGCAGGAAAGCCTGGAATATACTACCAGGGGAGGTTGTGGAAAGCATTACAATGCAGGAATTTAAAACACAGCTAGATAAATTCTTAGTAAGGAAAAATATAAAAGGATATAATTAGGTGTTACTTGCGAGCTCATGGACAAATGTCTTTATGCTCAGTATTGTCTATGTAATCTATGTAAAACCAGCTATGGGACAGAATGTTCTATTTTGTTGTACCTACAAGGCTGGTTACAGGAAATAAACTGACAAAGGTTTTTTTGCATTTTGTGAAAAACTTGAGACGTAAGTTACAAGAACAGGATGTCGAATTTAACTGCCAGGAAAAGTCATCTTACTGTATGTAAAGATAGCAATGTTTTGCTCACAGGGATAGAGAGAGATCGAGATTTCAATTGAGAGACTCTTAGATGGAGAACTTTGTTTTGTTTGCACTGTATGAAGAGTTATCCCATACATCTTTTTTATTTGATTGATGATAATAATAAAACGCTACTTGCAAACTTTATAATTTCTTTTGGTCTGCCTATGCTTCCTGACCTATGCCTCTATGACACTTCTCATAGTACATTTTGAGCCCCCCCTCCACAGGCACTGGGAATGGAACTGGAGCCCGGGGAAGGAGGACAGGCATATTCATGAAATTCCTCATAGCCTGGAAGGCCTGGAGGAATTGCCAGGCCTATGTCACGTCTTTGCCATGCCTTTGTCATGTCTTATATTGAGGGCATTTTATTTTTTTCTACTGGCAGCTCCTTTCCTTCTTCAGGAGAAGGGACAGCGACATGTTTTTTTTTTTGTTTTGTTTTTCTTAGCAAGTACTGTCTCCAGTGTCTGCTCAGTGGCTGTTTTATTTTTGCTGCTTTCAGGGTTCCCCTATTCAGACATCCTAATTTCTGAGCAATCTTTTGCAGCCTGTTCTTTGTCATGCTGCTTACTTTGAGGGGCTGGACCCTTATCTGAGCCTTTAGATGATGTGGAGGCAGACTAAGAAGCTATAATATCTTCTAACTTTTTAGTCCTTTTTTGTTTGCGTTTTAGGGCAAAACTTAATACAGAGTTCACAACTGATAAAATTGTGATCTGGACCCAAGCACCTCACACACAACTCGTGGCTGTCTGCCTTAGCCAGGAGCTAAAAACAAATCTTACAGTTTTTAAAGCCTGCGGGTCCAGTCTTCTTTTTGGGACTGTCAATCATGCCAAAACACTGACAACCCAGGGAAGACATTCTGGATCCCAGAATTTTGTAAAAAAAAAAAATTCTAATAGAGTAAAATACATTTGAAAATACCGAAATGCATTTTGGTTCCGTTTTAAATGAGAACTATAAACTATCAGAACACCAAATGGTGCTCAATCTGAAAAAGAAGTCAGTTATCATCTTGGTTCCAAAGGAAAAAGAAAATGAGAGTAATAAATGCAGAACGCCACAAAACGATACACTTACAAAGAAAATAAATATTTTTTTTAGTATACAGAAGCAGTTCCCTGAAGGCGGGAACCGCTCCGCCAAATAGCCTTCTCCAGTTCCTGAGAACTGATGTTGAACTGGAGAAAATCACATAACACACAAAAAATACACTAACTAATGTGAGTTATCGAAAATATAACTAAATTGTTAGAAATTATAAAATAATAAACCGAAATCTATCTGAACTGAAGATTTCAGGTGGAGAAATAAATCTACCATTAGAATGCAGGGGTGACTGTGACCACACAGCAGAGTTCTGAATGTCATTCTATGATTCTCTAATTAGCATAAAATTCTAAGCTCCGGGGCAGCCTATTCCAGGTAAATGACTGCAGTTGTTAAGCATAAGTAAGGGATTCCGGAGATCTGAAATATGACAGGACTTACAATTTTCAAAGTTGTATTCTGGACCTAGACACTTTAAAACACAGCTCATGGCAATCTGCCATTGCCAAGAGCTGGAAACAATTTTTACAATTTTTTAAACTTGTAGGTCCAAGAGGCCTCACAGACGTGCCAATTTAAGTGCTCCCTTACAGAAAAGTTGAGTGATTCCAAGAAAAACACAGCAGTACAACAGCCCAGTAGAAAAAATAGCTCTTGCACTCAGAAACTGTGCCACAGGTCAAAACGCAGTTCCAGTAACAGGAACCAATTAATTAGGGTGAAAGAGCACATAGTGAATTGGAAAGTGAAAGTGCTCCATTTCCTGTAAGCCAAATATTAAAAATACAGCATTAATGTAATGGAAAAAACAGGGCTTAGATAAATTTAAAAGCCCAACAAAATCGATGGCCAGTTCGAGTAGTCTCTGGTTCCTGGGAATCAATAGGGAACTGGACAGTCAGAAATACACACAAAATCCCTAACACAGTGTGATTGAAAACTAAGAAATAAACTAATTGGAGAACCAGCCATTACCAGAGTTCACTGCAGGGTAACTGCTCTCTTCCAGCAGAGACAAACATCTGAGCAACAGCCAGAGTGGGGAACAGATGCAGAGTTTGAACCTACATTCCAAATTCTAAAATTTGCATAGCTTGCATTCTCCAGAGTGTCACTCTCAGGCGAGATCACCGCATAAAGTGTAAACATTAAGTGAGGGCTTCCTGAGGTTAGAAACATAGAAACAGAGTCTGGCCCAGTGGCATGGGGGGCTGAGGCGCTAGCACCATACATCCAGCCACACCGGAGACCCAGGTTTGGAAGCGGACATGGGTCACTTGGAGACCAGCTGGGGGGAGGGAGGACTGAGCATCCCTCGGACTGCTCTCCTCCCTCAGGGATGGGGCTGAGCATGACTCACTTCTCATCTGCCACCTTGAAGTTTCTGGGTAGCAGCGCAGTCTGAGCATGCAAATAGAAAGGAAGGACCATGCAGAGGATGCTAGGGGCATCTCTGCAGAGGCGGAGCTTGTACATCGTGCCCATTGCACATGCATGCAGCTGAGGTGAAAATAAGTGGAAAAACACCTCCTACCACAGGATAACATCCAATCCGTCATAGACCCTGCACCGGCTAGAAAATGTATATGGAAAAAAGAAACACAGAATATGATGGCAGATAAGGACCACTTGGCCCACCCAGTCTGCCATTTTCCCTGCCTATCCTATCCTGTCACCGCAGACCCTACTTGATCTTCGTCTCCTCCCCTTGCTTCCCAACTAAGATTCCCTTGTGCCTATCCCATGCATGCTTGCAGACCACCACTATTTTCACCCCTACCACTTCTGCAGGAAGACTGTTCCGGGCATCCACCACAGTTTCAGGTAAGTACTTTTAAGTACTTGTATCTCTCCTAATGCTTTCGACACTTTTCCACATAGGAGACTAATAAGCAAGCTGGATAGCTTAGGAGTGGGTCCAAAGGTGGTAAACTGGATAAGAAATTGGTTCAGGGAATAGGCAACAGAGGGCAGTGGTAAACAGAGTTCACTCTAAGGAAGGGAAGGTAACCAACGGGGTGCCTCAGGAATCAGTACTGGGACCGGTCCTTTTTAATGTCTTTATAAGTGACATTGCAGAGAAGCTAGAAGGGAAGGTCTGCCCCTTTGCAGATGACACCAAAATCTGCAATAGGGTTGACACTTCAGGAGGGGTCGAAAGGATGAGCAGAGACCTGAGAAAACTCGAGGAGTGGTCAAGGGTATGGCAGCCGGGTCTCAACACAAAAAAGTGTGAACTAATGCACTTGGGGCACAGAAACCCAGGAGCAGAGTACAAAATAGGAGAAGTGGTGCTGGTGACCAACAAGCAGGAAAGATACCTGGGGTGATCATACCGAATAACATAAGGGTGGTCAGACAGTACACCAAGGCAGTTGGGAGGACTAGTAGGGTACTGGGAGCATAGGGAGGGGTATCACCAGCAGAAAGAGGGTGGTGGTATTGCCTCTGTATACATCACTAGTATGATCCCAGCTACAGTACTCTGTATACATCGCCAGTATGATCCCAGCTACAGTACTCTGTATACATCGCTAGTATGATCCCAGCTACAGTACTCTGTATACATCGCTAGTCTGATCCCAGCTACAGTACTCTGTATACATCGCCAGTATGATCCCAGCTACAGTACTCTGTATACATCGCTAGTATGATCCCAGCTACAGTACTCTGTATACATCGCTAATATGATCCCAGCTACAGTACTCTGCATACATCAGCAGTATGATCCCAGCTACAGTACTCTGTATACATCGCCAGTATGATCCCAGCTACAGTACTCTGTATACATTGCCAGTATGATCCCAGCTACAGTACTCTGTATACATCGCCAGTATGATCCCAGCTACAGTACTCTGTATACATCGCTAGTCTGATCCCAGCTACAGTACTCTGTATACATCGCTAGTCTGATCCCAGCTACAGTACTCTGTATACATCGCCAGTATGATCCCAGCTACAGTACTCTGTATACATCGGCAGTATGATCCCAGCTGCAGTACTCTGTATACATCGGCAGTATGATCCCAGCTACAGTACTCTGTATACATTGCCAGTATGATCCCAGCTACAGTACTCTGTATACATCGGCAGTATGATCCCAGCTGCAGTACTCTGTATACATCGCCAGTATGATCCCAGCTACAGTACTCTGTATACATCGCCAGTATGATCCCAGCTACAATACTCTGTATACATCGCCAGTATGATCCCAGCTACAGTACTCTGTTAAGTTTTGGAGACCAAATCTGTGGAGGGACATAGAGTGGAGGCGATCCACAGGAAGGCAACTAAAATGGTGCAGGGTCTGCAGCAGAAACCCTAAGAGGACAGACTTAAGGACCTAAATATGTACACCCTGGTATACATGGGGGGGGGGGGATATGACAGAGACCTTTAAATACCTCATGGGGGTAAATAAGGATCAGGAGGAAAGTATTTTTCAGAAAAAAGGTGCATAAGGACAAGGGGCTTGATAAGAAGCAGGAGGGGGGTAGATTCAGGAGAGACATGAGGAAGTACTTTTTCACAGAAAGAGTGGTGGGCTCCTGGAAGACTCTTCGAGCAGAGGTGATGGGGGTGAAAACAGTGGTGGGGTTCAAGAATGCATTGAGTAGGCATAAGGAAATCTTAGGGAAAGCAAAGGGGGACTGGCTGAATGGGCTGGAGATTAAGCAGGATCTGCGGTGGTACTGTAGGCAGGAGAAAAATGGGCATACTTGGTGGGCAAAGCAGTCCTTATCTGCTGGCAAATTCTAGGTTTCTATACATTTTCCCCCTTCCAGCTTCATTGCATGTCTCCCGCCTGTACCTTATTTAACCCTGTTAGGTATTTACATGTCTCTATCATGTCCCCCTTCCTTCTCTCTTCAGGGTGCACATATTCAGGTCCTTTAGTCTCCCCTTGTAAGGCTTTTGATGCAGCCCCTGCACCATTTTAATTGCCCTCCTCTGGACAGCCTCCACCCTATGTCCGTTCTGAGATGTGGTCTCCAGAAGCTGACGCAGTACTCCAGCAGGGGTTTCACCAGTGAGTCATACCGTGACAATGCCACCTCTTTTTCAGATGGCTATCTTGGCTTATGGGAAATGTTATCTTTGGCAAGACAGAAGCCAGCCAGTGCTACAGCAAATCAGCTAATCGTATATTTCTATTACTGCAATGTCTGAAGCAGCTCCAAAAGAAATATATTTTAAGGAAAACAGAAGCCTGAGCCGTGGCAAATGCAGAAAACTATGGAAAGGATTTCTTGGTTTGTTTAGGTAGGAGGCATTGGGCATAACTGCAAGATTTTTCTTTAGGGGATTCGTTTTGCTTGCCTGGAGGTAAAAAAGAGCAGCTACTGACAGATTTCCGTTGAATATTCTAAATCATTTGTCTTTGGTTAGTTTATTTGCGAGTGGGATATTTTCGCCCCTTTTTGTTAAAATCAATATGATAATGCATGTTTGATTATGTATTTTGAATGTATTATAACTGATTGTTTGGTTTGACCTTCTTTTAATAAAATTCTGTTATCCTTTTCAAGATCTGCCACAGGAGCTTTAGTGTCCATCTGAACAACTACCAGAGAAAGTAGACAGGACCTCGGTTTAATGTCTCATCTGAAGGGTAACACCTCTGGTGGTACAGCACCCCCTTAATACTGCACTCAGGTGCCAGCTTTATGGTATGAGCTCAGTCCTGGTGTGGGACTAGAACCCATGACCCTCTGGTCCAAAGACAGATGAACTACCAAATGAGCCATGCTGACACCTACACTGTATCCCAAGGTGCAACAGAAATCGTGAAGATTTGGCAGCAGCCATTAAGCGCACACAGGGAGATTAAAGGAGAAGGTAGGTGTGCAGGGGTGTAGGGTCCCTCAAAGTCTCAAAGTCCCTGAAAAAAAATTTAAAATGAGGTACTGGGTTAACTTGGCAGTGTCTGCAGTCTGGAGACACATCTAAATCAGCCATGTGCTGAATCAAGGCAGAAGCCATTATCATGGAAACCTGAGGCAGGAAGTGATGCTACATTGCTACTCCAACCATGACATCACTCCCTACCTCACGTTTACATGATATGACTGCATCCTTGATTTAATGTACAGTATGTCCAATTCAGATATTGATAGCGCCAGACAGCTGACACCTCAGGACTCAGGATCATTTAGGATCTTACATTTCAGCAATAAGGCATAACAAGGTATGGTTTCTTGGGGAATATACAATGGCAATAAAAAATCCTGGAACCTGATTGGCTGTCTGCCCTTTGCAACAGTGAGGTTATCTGAGCACAACCTCACTGTACTGATTTGTTGGATATAATCCTCCATCGTTAGCATCTTCTCTTGAGAAACAAAGATATATTGCCACAGTAAAAATCTACTAAAAACAATTTTTTTTTTATTTTGTGTAACAATGAGCCATTATATAATAGCAATAATGCACTCCAGGGTGTGGGTTGTGCTGGGTAACCTCAATTCTGGGGTGTTGGATGCACTCGACCTGCAGCCTCGTGCCCAACCACCCCAGGCATGAGGTTATCCCAGCACAAGCCACACCCTGTCATGCATTATTGCTTAATTTACCCACACCTTGTGTGGCATGTCACAAGGCAGAGCTGAGTGACTTAATCACACAGGAAGTTGGTAATCCCCCAAGTACCCCCATATGGGAGTACCTTATTGTGATTATATAATTGACCCATGTGTAAAATAGATTTTAAAATGTGTTATTTTTTGGGGTGGTTGTTTGTTTTGTAAATGACTTTCCTAAGACATTTTGGGCAACAGTTCATTTGTGGGGTAGGCTATTCTTTACAGCAATGTACTACTAATGCACTATAGCATTTCTGTATGCATCATAGAACTTTGGAGTTTAAAAATCTGTCATTTATTACTCACTGAATAAACACTGATGGCATTTGTAATATATGAATACCTAAAACTAATAGCACAGTAAAGTATTCAAAAATATCCCAGTAATACCACATCACAAAACTGATAACACCCTCGATGCAGACTCATAACACTATCGTTCAGAGTCCTTAATGCTATCGTTTGGAGCTCTGAATAACAGTATTATCACACAAACAGAAGAACTCAAGCGCATGACTGTTTCATGCAGAGCATGAGCCAACTTTCACTGTAACCGTCGCGTACAGTAAAAGCCGACTCGCTGCTCACCAAAAACCAACAAAATCTCACCTACAGCTAACAGCCCATCTCCTGCTCACTCTGGTCCAGAAAGAATCTTTATTTTTTATTAACTTCAAGAAAAACTAAGCCACAGAAATAAAAAAAAGACAAGCAGCTCCTCAACCACTCACATAGAGATGCCCCCTTTTTCCTGAGATAATTATTCAAAAAACATATGAAGCACCAATAGACACACACACTGGATGTTTCAGAGGCATCCTGATGTTCTGGCAACCATAGACACACATGGCAAGCTGCTCCGCTTAAAGAGACCTGCATACACACTTCACCACCCTCAGAGCTTTGTACCACATTTCCGCAGAACACTGAAAATTCCTTGGATCCATATATTACAAAAAATTAAAGATAGGGGACTGTGATTACTTGGCTATAATCTCATCTCGAGGTTCTGGGGACGTGGGAACCTCTCGAGCCTCGTTACTGAGGTTCCCATGTCCCCAGAACCTCTCAATGTTGTTATAGCGTTGTAATACACAGTCCCCTATCTATTATTCTATTTATATTGGACCCATTGTGTTGAAAAACTTCTAATTTATTAGCTTAAGCTTCCTAACGTACCTCACCCGAGTACACCCCTTTCCTAGAACTGATATTTATTTTAGGGTTTAGTGACCCCTGAAGTGCATTGGGTCCTGGCACTGCAGACACTGCCTTCCTTTTTGGGGAATAAAGTGCAGTTACATGGCATGCCGGTGTGTGTGATGCAAGCCACAGGAGAGGGCACACTATGGCCACATTCCCCATGCAGGAGGAGGGCTTAGGCTTGGGATGCTCTGGGTTGCATGTTTCTCCATTCCCCTCTAGGCCACCTGGGTTAGCCATGCAGCAGAAGACACTACAGATACTTCCCAGAGACAGGGCACACCCAAGTGAACTGCGCCGCACCCCGCCAGCCTGAATGTGGGTTCCTGCTGACCTCTCAGCTGTTCCTGTTTTTCAGGGATGACCCTGATTTTGCCTCAGTAATTTCCTCAAACCCTCCTAAATCTGGTATTTCTGTCACTGAACAGTAGGGTCTGGAAGCATGAAATAACTCCAGCCATTCATATAACAGCCTAGTTCTTCAGAAAATGCTTTTCACAATAGGCCACATAGTGTAACAGCCTTTTGAGTTAATATTACCATTTATAGAGGGCTGTGGCATCGTGGCCCCTCTCTCGTAATCGCTCCCAAATGAGAGGAATGAGAGAAACTATTCAATGTGGGCCTATATTTAACATGAAAATTGAATGTTGGCAAGTTCAACTTATCACTTTTGTTACTGCTGCACCTGTCAGAAGCTCCCTGGGTGATGCTGTAGTGTCTGCAACACCAGCCAAAAGCCTGAACCCTACTGAGCCACTGACAGGCTAATGAGATCCATAATCTGCTATTTCTGTTCTCTTTTTTTGCATTAAATTGACATATTTTTCATATAGGGTACAGCTTCATTCAATTATCTGTGTCACAAGGTCATCTGTTATGTTTTATGGTTCTTAAATATTGTTTGTTGTATCTCCAGGACAACCTCATTTAATACATTTTATCTGCTAACTATTCATATTATTTTTTTTTTAAATCATAGTGTATTGAGAAATGTTCATTAAAACAATTACAAATAACTTTATTTTTGGTATTTTTATGCCTGGCCCCCTTGATCCTGCATTCGGAGGTCAGCTCAGCCCTGCCCTCCCCCATGCCCAGGCTTGCCCTCCTGGGTGGGGCCGATGAGTGGGCTCCCCCCGACAGACATTGTAGGCAAGCCCTGACTTAGGAGCCACAGGAGTGGGACCCCCCCCCCAGCAGACATCGGAGGCAGTGGAGAAAGCAGCAAAGCAGAGCGTCAGGCCTGGGGACACCTTTTTTTTTTTTTTTTTTACAAGGCTGGATCCCGGGGTGGGAACGTGCAGTGACATCCAGTATTCCCCCAGAGAATGGCGCCAGCCGCAGTTGTAGCCCCTGCCTCCGCTTAGTCTGTAAGCAATCGAACACTCTTTCCCCTCCCCTGAAGAAGGAAAGCAGTCCTAGAACACTGATCCTTCCCCGGCCCACCCTCTGACTCCCGAGTCCACCACCCAACCTGGGATGTCGGCACAGCAAGTAGAAGCCCTGACACTGCGTCAGTGGGCCAGTCTAAAACAGTACAAATAACTTGATGGGACAGTACTTTTACACAAAATATAGTCACTCCATCCCTAACATAAATTAAGAAGACAAAAACCTAATTAAAAAGAAAGAAAAAGAAAAACACATGAACAGTGGAACAACAAGTAACAATAGTTACAGGGTATAATTCATTTTTACACATCATCAGCATAATCTCGGTAACCTCTCATCTCTAGCACATTCCCACGTCTGATTAGTGCCATTAAATGGGGGACAAAGCAGGATACAGGCTCTGATATCCAAGGATTATGGTAGTTAATGCCTTGGCTTCAGGGCTTGTAGGAGTTACTAACACTCCTCCTGTGTCAGTGGTTCCTTTCAGGTGCTATGTGAGATTGGTGAGGGCTTCTAAGGTGTCTATACCCTCTTGGTCTGCTGAACACACAATAAAAAGGTAACCACCGGCCTGTGTGTTTATCCATTTTGTGTCCACTGCAAGCTGTGACCCTTTCCATTTCCTGAATCTATTTACAGTTGTTTAGCAAACACATTGAGTTGGGGGGGGGGGCAACTTGTAGCCATGTCTGGGAGATTGACTTGGTTGCTGCTGCAGTCATAACACTGTATAAGTACAGTATTGTCTTCTTTCCCCTTAAGCCCTGGTGGGTGCATCCCCATGACTAACTGTTTAAATCATGCAGGCAGAAGCTGGACAAGACACTCCCCATTATGTCCCCAACTGTCTGCCAATAAGTTTTAAGCCTCGGGCAACCCCAGAAAATGGGTTCCTATGTCCCCATCTAATCACATACCCTTCAGCAGAGATCTGATTTATGAGATCCATAATGCTTTGAAATGGGAGTTTTGTTTGATTCCCCTCAAACCCTCTTCGGTTGCTGTACAAGATGGATGCAGCTTACGAGGCTGGGGCTGTGTGGCTATGTTGAGTAAAACCATACGCAGAGGATTTTTTTCTGCCTTCAGTATCATAACCATAGGTTCTGTAGTTAAAAAATGCCTGACTTGTAAGTACCTGAACCGGTCTCGCTGGGGAAGATTAAGTTATATTTGTAAATTGATATTAGTTTTATTGTTACTATTTTAAAACCAATTTATTTGTAATTTACGATAAAAAAATGAAACTATTATCCAAAAAGAAAGTGATTTTTTTTATTTAAATATTATTTATGCAGTTGGGTGGGGAAGCACATGTTGTGACAATGATGTCGCTGTATACATGGCAGTTTACCGTGATGCTCTGTTGTAAAAATAAATCTCAGAACTAATGTTACATCCATTAACAGCAGAGGTGAGAACAGTAGACATTAGACTGATAAACTGAAAAAAAAACACCCCAGTATCTATACATTGATCTACTCCCTTGCAGCACAGTGCTATCTTTCAGATGAACAAACCACCATACAAGAAACATGCTTACCAATGCCACAGATAAACAGTGTGGTACTGCAGCAAAATAACTCTGAGGTCACCATAAATGGTGCGTACACAAATTGCAAAGGAAAAAAAAAAAAGATGAAATATCTAGTGACACAAAGCACCAGATCTTTAGCATGGTTTCATATAGCCACTCCATTAAGGTAAAAAAATATATATTTGCAGTTTGTGTGTGTGCCCTTTTAGTGAGCTTCCATCTTTCAGAAGGAAAGTTAAACCTAGGTCTCTTCTGCCTGTCACTGGTACTTGTTCAGGTTAAAGTGCAGATCCCATGGCAATACACCAGACACTGCAGCTGGCAACAGTCCCTCTTGCAACTAACAGATTAAAGGGAGCTTCCAGAAGAAAAAAAACACAGTTGGTATCAGCACTGTTACACACAAGCCCCCTCCCACAAAGGTTTCAGGCCTTTGTTTTTTACTACTGAAGACATTTTCATTAAAATGAGATATTTTTCCCCTGGCTTAGACTTCATCTGTTCCCACTACTTACTGCTACATGTTTTGTAATCCTCTGCTTATACAATCACAACCTGTTGCCATGAAAATGACTGTGATGTCGTAAGCAGAGGGCAAAGACTTCAAGACTAGTATAAGCAGCGAGAACAGAAGGCTAAAGGACAAGGAAGATGTTCTTCTACATATTGTAGAAGAAAACAATAATGTGCATTAATATAGCACTTTTCATACACAATGTATCCCTACATGCTTTGCAAGCAATTTATTTTATTATTTACCGGTATTTGAAAAAGTTTCACCAGGAAGGACATACTGAGCTGCAATAGCTTGTTTCCAGATGCATCCTAGGGAGAGCGGGATACATAGGAGAAAGTGTGCAGGAAACATAGCATTACAGAGTGAATACCAAAAAACACAGCACAACCCATCCAGCTGGGAAACAGGTAAGGATATGCAGTTAACAAACAAACTAAGCTAGAAAACATATACAATTATTTTACAGAGAGCCAAATCACATGTACATGTACATAGGATGGTATACATTTCCAGGTATACAGTTACACAATGAAACTTACGCTTTTAACATATACATTATTTTACAGAGGAACCAAAGTATAATACACACTAAGTGCTTTACTATGCATTTCCAAGATGGGAACTTGGCAGGGAAAGTGCTAAAACAACCAGTTATTACGTTACCCATGCAGTCACGAAGGTACGAGTCGAGGTCTATTAGTTAGAGTACAGATGGGAAGGGGACAGGACAACCAAAGGTCATTACTGGCTTGGATGCAAAAACCTGCAAGGGGTAGGCAGGGTATTAGCATGACTGATTGGATTAAGCCAAATTAGCTGGGCATTGTTCAGGGGTGGGGGGGAGAATTAGAGGGGAGAGGGGGTTAGGTGCAGTTGCAAGAGGGAGCTATGTGATGATGGAGAAGGAAGGATAGGGAGCGAGGGACTGAGCAGAACAGAGCAGATACCTAATGGGAGGGAGTTCCAGATACTTGGGTTGGGAAGCGGTAGGAGAAGGCAACTCACCCTGAAGTGGTATGTCGGGGGGGGGGGAGCCCTGTGGGCAGAGTTATGGAAGGCGTTGAGGGGAGTGGGTGGTTCAGAGATGAGGGAGTGAAGATAGGGTGGCAGAGAGCTAAGCCAGCACTTCCCTATGGGCAAGGCATCTGGCATGGAGGGATGGGAAGGAAAGCAAGGTATAAAGGCCACAGTAGTGGGTAAGAGGCAGACATTTGAAAGTGAAGCAGCAGAAGGAGTGGAAAAGAGTGTCCAGTCTGGATAGGGTGGATTTGGGGACAGAGTTGAAGACTTTCGGCTGGATTTACAAAGCTTCAGAAGGCGCAAAATCTTCCCTAAGTCCCCAAAACTGCTGTAGCTACAGAAAAAAAGGGAAGATTGCTTTAAGTGCTATTCACAAAAACCTCCGCAGCTGCGGAAAAAAACACTACGGACTGCGGAAAAAAGTGCAGCTGCGGAAGTCCCTGAGGAAAAAAATGTGTGAGATACATAAGGCACATCCCCTGAAGGGCTATTCTCAGCCAGGATTTTCCCGTAGTTGCAGAAAAAATGTTACACACAGTTAAATGAGGTTAACTTTCCCTCAACAAACTCAGCAGTGCCCCAACAATTGGAATCTATTAAGGTGGAGGTGAGGCACAGGTAATAGCATCCCAGATAGTATAGCAGTGGCTGATGTTACAGCAACAAAAGCACACATTGCCATGCTATAGCAACAGGCAACAACCACCAGACCCAGTGCAGCCCCTGATGCAGCCCCACAGGCAGCAGAGCCTGACCAGCCAGCAGCGAGTGCTACCCCCACAGGGCACAGGAACACCCCAGGGAGGGATGACCAGTGGTGAAAGTCAGCCACTGTGGTGCCATGGTATTGTTGGTACCTGTGGTGCTGCAGTGGTCCCAGTTGAGGGACTGGTTGCTGGTCTCTTTGTGGGTGCTGTCAGCCTCATACTATGGCAGCAATGTTAATGTCTGCTGCTTCAGCTACTTGTTGCATTATTGCTGTGCCTCCTCAGTCATTTCCACAGCTGCAGATCCGCAGCTGCGGATTTGCAGCACTTGAGGAATTCCTGCAGCTACTGGAATTCCGCAGCTGTGGGACTTTTTACGGAACTCCCTCAGCTGCAGGATTTTCTTTAAGAATATCACGCAACTCCGTTTCCACAGTGCTGCAAGCCTTTTTCCTGCAGCTGAGGGATTTTTACTGTTCTTTGAGAATCCTGCCCTATGCCTCTGAAGTCAAAGACAGGGAGAATCGTCTTGTTGGCTATCTCTCTCTGGGCTTGTGGTAGAAGACAGCTGCAGTACCTGTACAGAGCACCGAGTCTGGGGAGAAGCTTTTTGTGGATGGCATCCATGTGCACCACAAAGTCAGGTTCTTGTTGAGCCAGAGTCGAGGTATTTGAAAGAGAAGATGTCTTCCAGTATGGGACCATCAAGGGTATGGAAGGAGGGAATGGCATCAAGCCTGATGAGCTTTCACCTGGTGTCAAATGTCATGGAGATAATTTTTTTGGCAATTAAGGAAAGTTGATTTGTGCAAAACCAGCACTGAACATTGTTGAAGTCCAGAGGAAGGCTGTTCGCCACCTCCGAGGGGGAAGTACCAGAGGTAAATAAAACGGTATCATCTGCAGACATGTGGATACTAACAGATGAGCAGGTACCAGGTAGGTTATTCAGGAATATGGAAAATAGTATTGAATCAATTACCGATCCTTGGGGGATCCCAGTGTTGATTTGGAGAGGGGAGAAGAATGAGTCGCTGACCCTGACAGACGGACCTGCTCATGAGATATGACCAGAAGCAGCTAGTTGTGGATTTGGAGAGGCCAGACACAGTCAGCTTGCTGAGGAGAAGGGAGTGGGCGAGAGTATTGAAGGCTTTGGCCAGATGGATAAAGATGGCAGAGGTGATGTGTCCATGAACCCATGCCGGAGAGAATGGAGTCAGTGAGCTGAAGAAGAGAGGTGGTGGTGGAGTTGTTCTTACGGAACCCAGACTGGAAAGGGAAGAAGAAGAAGGAAGAAGAAGAAGGGGTGAGCTGCGCCAGAGTCAGGTGCTCTTCAAGTTTAGCCAGGATTAGGAGCAGAGATATAGAGCAGAAGTTACCGGGGTCGGAGGAATCACCACCCTTCGGAAGAGGGACAACAGTGATGACCTTCCAAGCGTCAGGAATGGTGGCGAGCAAGTAGGATAGATTCAAGAGAGTTGCTAGAGGAAGAACTATAGCATAAGCTGAGAGGTGAAGCAGCTTGGGGTCAAGGCCAACAGGGCTATTGCCCTTGTGGAGATTTAGGGCTAGTAATTCCCACAGGGTATCATCGGGGGAGACAGGCTGGAAGGAAAAACATGATGAGGAAGGGATGCATGTGGAGGGGCTGGTGAGGGGGCAGTGGGGTAGGGAGGCAAGGAGGGAGGAGGCACAGGTGGTGAAGAATTTGTTGGATTCAGCTGCCATGGAGAGGGGGTAGGAGACAGTGAGTTCCCCTAGCTTTAGAATAGAAGGGGGCAGTTGGGCAGGGGGAGAAAATAGAGCATAAACAACCTTCCAGAATTTGGAGGGATTGCTAAGGTTTTCATGAAAGGAGGAGTTGAAATACTCTGCTTTGGCAAAGCGGATAGCCCTGGTGCAAGCATTGCAGAGGGTACAATACTTAAGCAGATCCATAAGAGCTCCAGAAGCTTTATGAGCCACCCATGTCTGGTCATGAGCATGCAGGCAGGCTAGCAGCTCGGCATAGACCCAGGGGAAGTGATTGCCACAGACCCTTTTCTTCCATGTCGGTTCTAGGCACTCATGAATAGAGAGCTGAACTAGCTCAGAGCGGAGTCGACTGAGGAAGCATTGCCAATGGGTGACCAGTCGGTACTGGTAAGCTCATTGTGCAGGGAGGACAGGTCGAGGGATTGGAAGGAGCAAAGGTTAAAAATAATTGGAGGAGCTTTTGCCCGGTGGATTTTTCACACATATACCATATGGTGATCACTGAGCACATCCAATAGTAATGAGAGAGACTGATAGTGCAGTGATTGTAAATGAGAAGTGTCAGACATTTTTTGTCTTACAATACATCTTTAGTAATAAAAAAAAAGAAAAGTCATTAGCTGGTGGTTTTGGCACTGCCAGATTTTCTTTATTTAAAACAGTACTTTTAGTTATATATTGCTAATATAACTTGGGTCTTCACATTGTAGAACTAAGCTTATATAATATAAACTTAATTTCTGTAAATTAATTGATACATTTTTTTCTTTAGATTAACAATATAATTCTGATACTAATTATGTTTCACCCATTATTTATTTTCATTGTTTTATATATTATTCAAAGATTGTGGATGGAATTATATGGTGAATTACTATCGTTTCTGTAAATGAAAATGACATAAATAAAAAGTAAAAAAGAATGAAATGTCTTGAAATTCAACTTTTTTGTGAGTGTGAAATGTGAGTCCTGCTAACTGTAGTATTCTTGCAGGAAGCTGGAAAATCACTTTAATAGTTTAGATGGGGTGCTGTTGAACACATTGTGGATCACTAAGGGATTACTAAGGAATGGAAAAGGAGCAGAAGGCAAATGCCCATATAAAGCTCCTGTCTTTTATCCGTAATAGCATAAGGTGCAATCCGACAGCATTAACTGGTCTAATCTATTTTTAAATGTGAGCTTTGATTCACTAACAACCACATTTGTGGGCAATGTATTCCATGGTTTGATAATTCTTTAATGAAAAAAAACTAGCTTGTTTTGTTGAGAAAAAATGATTTCATCCTAACTGCAGAGGGTGCCCCCTAGTGTTAACATTAATTTGTTTGAAATCGAGATCCATCTCAACCATAAGGTGTTGATAGTTGATTACTTCCCACGCCAGCATAAGATCCCCTTTCATCGTTCTACTTTTTGAAGACATTAGGTGGAAATATTTTAGCCTTTCTTCATAGCTAAGATCTCTGGCCCCTTGTACATTTTTAGTTATTTTTCTCTGAATTGTTTCCATATGTGCAATGTCCTTTTTATGTTGGCTCGCGCTTGCGTAGCCAATATATTGCACTAGTAGCAGATTTGGAGGCGCGGTCACTGTTGGAAAAATGCAGGGCATGCATCTGTAGGTACGTCCCTCATTCTCCAATAACCCAGCATGCAGTCGCCACACCAGGAATACATAATGTGGCGAGCACATCTAAGGAAAGGTCCGCTGCAATGACAATGTTTATGAACAGAGGTCCTAAGATGCCTATGTTGAAAATCTGGTGATGAACGTCCATAAAATGACTGTGTTACAAGCATGCATTGCTCAGTTTCCACGCACCCTTGTAACTTTGCAAATTTGCAATATTTTCATGCCAGATTTTCAACACTGGTAATTTTTCACACGTCCTTATGAACAGTACAGCTGTCATTTTTCACAGCCTGTCCAAAATGTTTTTCTGCACCTGTGGCACACAATGGCATGGTCGCTGTGGGAAATCAACTTTTGGGACAGATTAACAAAATCACAGCACCACTGTTCATGAGGGGAGGTCCCAAAATGCCTATGTTGAAAATATGGCTAAAAACATCCCAAAAATAATTGGGTTATGGGCGTGTGTTGCGCAGTTTCTATGCATGCTCATGACTTCACCAATTTTTCATATTTTCACTCCAGATTGTCAACGTTGACATTTTTTTTTACACCTCCTCATGAACAATACAGTTGTCATTTTTCACATCCTGCCCAAAATGTGTTTTCGTCCCTGTGTCGCCAAATGGCATAGCTGCTGTGCAATGCCAGCTTTCCGCTAAACAAACTGATTGTGCCGCTCTTCATGAGGTGGGGTCACAAAAAGCCATGTTGAAAATTTGGAGTGACAATACCAACAAACGCCTATGACATTAGGGTTACCAACTGTAACACCCCACCCTGTAGAGACTGCCAGGCATCAGGGGTGTGACTTGGGATCATTGGCTGTAATGCTCACACCATTCCACCCCCACCCTGCAGCCAGTGACAGACATTGAGGTGTGCCTTGGAGTGTTCAGCCCTAAAGTTCACCCCATTCTCCTATACTGCACCCGTCTCAGTGTATTTCCTTATGGAATGGGGTAAGAATAAGGCCCAAAGACTCCAAAGCACACCACGACACTTGTCAGTGTCTACATGGTAGGGTGAGATAAAATGGCATGAGCGTTATAGCTGACACGCCAGGCACATCTCAATGCCTGTCAGTCTCTGCAGGGTGGGGGTGGGGTTGGCATCAGTTCAAAACTTCACTGCCATTCCTTTTATGCATCTCTAACTCCTGCACTACCAATGCCAGTGCCAGTGAGACAACATTCGGCATTGACAAATGTTTGTTTTTGTAGGGACACCGGAGTTGTGAGTTGAAGTCAAATAGAGGGTGTATATAGGCCCTGTGTAATGGAAGAAGGACCAATTTATCTCTAGATTTGATGTTGCGCCTAATAGATCACCAGACTTTGCTGGCTTTACTGAGATTTTAAGTTATTTGTCTATCAAAGGAGAAATCGTTTGATATAATAATCCCCAAATCCTTCTCAAATTGAGATTTATTTAGCTGGTGGCCATTTAGAAAGTAACTATGTGCAGGATTCTGGGGTCCAAAATGCATAACACTGCATTTATTGATGTTAAAGAGCAAGCCCCAGTTGTTAGACCAAGTTGATCATTTATCCAGATCTTTCTAAAGCTGGTTAATTTCTTCTTGATTGCTACAAGTTCCACCGATTTTACAATCATCTGCATATTTGATGATCCAACTTTCTAAGATGCTATGTTTGCCTATATAGTCACAGCACTGTAGGTTATTCAGTGTTCTAGTAAAAAGCTTTGTGGTACAGTGAGTCAAAGGTTCCACATTAAAGTTTGGCAAACGTTTTATTATGCCGGCAGAATTCATGCCAAAACCCCTATTTCATCCTCCTAAAATTACTAACATAAAGGTGAAAAAAATGTATTTCAAAGTACATTGTTTGCACCATTTTTCAACCCAGCTTATTGCGTGGTTCACATTTAAAAATGCTGCAAACTAAATTTCATACATTTTTTTTCTACGTACAGAAACCAGGGATTCTTCTATCCTACAAATTCAAAATGTCACAAACAAAATCGACTAATCCTGTACCTGGAAATAAAATATGTCCAATAAAAATCATTACATTCAGGAAAAACAGAATTTGTTTTCTGAGAATCCCATATGCAGGACTTTTTTTCACAGATTTCAGGAATTTTGCTGAGGTTTTTTGCTGCAGTTTGCAAAATTTGGAAAGGTGAAAGCTGTAAATTTATTGCAGCCCACTCCTGCAGTATATAAAGCTAGACAAATGTGTAAATGCAAATAGCCAAAACAGTGGTGCTACTGAAATTACCTTGAGGAAAAAGCCAGGATCAATGCTTGATCCTGACTCCCAGTTGAACAGCATTAATCTCATTTCAAAAACATGCTCAAACTCTGAGGAGAGACAGAAGCTAAGCGCACTATGTGAACACTCCCTGGTGAACAAGCTAGAGTGACCTCAGTGTTCAACACAGACACATCAAATGTTGGTCCTCACAGGTCTAGGAAATGGGATGGGTATGGCAGTGGACAGAAATACTTCAATGAAGGTAGCAGAGGATGGGCTAGAAACGGGATGGGGTGGTGGAATCCCTTCCAGTCATTAATGATAGATCCTCTGACCTCCTACTCTGTTAGGGTCACTGCGGGGGTGGAGGAGAGGCACAGAGTCGAAGCTAGGGAGTGGGAAGATGGGCTGTGTGGTGCAGGGGAGCTGATTGGAAGGTAGAAAGGGATGGAAAAACTAAAAAAGGAAAAACAATATCACAGTAAAATACTGCTTGAAGGAGACTGTTTGCTAGTCAGATCGCAGAGCTGTGAACCTGAAGGCCCAGGTATGAGTCCCACAGAAACCACTTACCCACTGTGTAACCTTCAGCAAGTCACTTAAACACTCTGTGCAAAAAATGGGAACAACATTCTCTCCCCTTCCCTAGACTGCAAATCACTTCGAGGTACAGTTTCCATTAAAGGCATTAAATCAAACCAAATTTCTTTCCTTCAAAACAGATGTTAGTCCTGAACAAAGTCCTATATGGACCAACACATAGACGATTTATTCAGAAATGCATCTCGCTCCCTGGATTGTATGAAGCAAGTAATTAAATCTATACCTTGTTGCAGCCAAAGGCCGAAGACTGTGTGGAATTCACTTCATCACTTTTATTTTTAAATGCTAAGACACAATGTGAAGCAGGAGAACATATTAACAGCGCAATTAGAGGTCCTGCTGCTAGGGCCAAGGCAGCTCCTGGGAGTATTGTTGTGTCTGTTGCTTAATCTGTTCATTCATGGAATCGTTAACAGCAATCCGAGCTCCATCAGCGTAGCACTCTAAGTCATATGAACCTAGTTCATAGTGCACATACACAGGGGTCTATTTGAACACTGCTTTGTTGGCCTGGGACCATATTTCAGACTGCCTTGGGCTGGTCTGACTCACTTCCAGGTTGCCCCTTGTTTCCAGCTCATTTTGTAGAGCTCAAGAACTCAGCCATGGACTGTGGCATTGGAAGAAGCTGCATGGTGCTGCGATCCCATTCACAAAGGGCTCCTATTATAGCCACGGGCAAGTGCAATCATTAGTGGGGCAACAACCTTTTGGTTATACTTTCCCTCAGGCCAAATAAAAAAAGGCAGGCATGACACCTATAGGTGCATAAAGAACATCCATACAAAACAAGGTCACACATGTCTACTATAGCACTGGGAACGAAGCACTAAGCCTTTTAGCAGTAATGGGGTGTTTGTAGAGATTAGTATGTTGACTGAGAGTGGAGGTACCTCTATATTAGATGCAGTGCTACAAGAAAAAAAACAGCCTTATGTTGAGATCAGAATGAACCTAAAATCTAAGATGTGCATTCGGAACACGTGCTACTGTACACTGCACTATGGTTGTCTGCCCACTCTGCTTCCGCTGTATCTGCCTAGAAGTTGGATACATTCCAATTAGGTCAGCCAACCAGAGTGAATAAAAGACCCAGAGACCCCGATCTGTCAGCTTCAGGTTTCAAAGCTCACTGAACAGAACAAGAGAGAGCCATTACTGTAAGAAGAGGGAGGGAGGAAAAAAAAAGAGAGAGAGAGAGAGAGAGAGAGAGAGAGGAGACAGAGAGAGGAGAGAGAGAGCTAGAGAGAGAGAGAGAACGGCATTGGTGTGGATAATTGTAACAGACAGGACTGTTGCAGCCACCTGATTCCAGCCTTTCAAAAATACAGGAACATCCCTCCCCTCCCAATAATCAACTGTATATTTTCCTGGATCCTTTTGCCTTTCTTCCCAGCTGTACCCATCTATGGCGGTTCTGCTGAACCCTACAGTGAGTGATCACTAGTGTGTGTGTGTGGGAGAGAGTGCCGGGGGAGCAGGAGTTGAGAGACAGAGGTAAGGCTGAAGCAGCTACAGGTGTCTCCAAGCATGGTCCCTCACAATTGCAGATCGTGTTATAGCTTGAGGTGCAATTATTATATGGTGCGAACTGTTTATCTTACCAACACTAATGATGCCACCACCACCAAGAAGCAACGCAACCACTGTCTGTAGACTGTACTTCAGCATGCACATTTTCTGCTGATGGATAATAAAAACCAAACCATCACTGCAAAAATAAAGAACAGTTAGATACTTACCGTAACAGTAGATCTTTGAGAGAATCTCTTTCATCAGGCCACACCTGTAGAACTATAAGCCACCAGGCACTAGGATCACAGGGAAACTTTAGCAACCAGTCCACCGCAGGCCGCTCACGATTACATCAGATGTTGGCTGCTGAATAAACGTGGGTGGCACCTCCTCTCCTCAGTTCCCCGCTGGAAGTCATGCTCAGAGAACCTCTCTATAGGGGAACAAGAGAGAACTTTGGACTCTGCCAACCAGGTGAGGCAGACAGCTATAGGTAGACCATCATGAAGAAGAAGACTGCACTAATTAGAGTCTCAGGACCCTTTAGCGGGAAGGAGGGTGGGTTGGCATGGCCTGATGAAAGAGTTTTTCTCGAAGGTCTACTGTTACGGTAAGTATGTTAACTGTTACTATCTTCTTCGAGGCTCTCTCTTTCATCAGGCCACACCTATGGAAGAGTACCAAGCAGCAGTGACCATAAACAGCCTGGGTGGCTAGAGCCTACAGACCTAAGAAAGAAGGCCCTGAAGCACAGCTAGGCCAAAGCCATCCCTTTTTCAAGAGGCAATGGCCAGACTGTAGTGTTTGGTGAAAGTGTTGACAGTATTCCAGGTGGGAGCTGCACAGAAGTCTACAGCAGACACATGTTTGAAACAAGCAACACAGGTGACCATGCCTCTTGTGGAATGACCATGAACCACCCTAGGAAGCTCCTTAATGTACTTCCTGTAACAGAAAGTAATACAGTTTGCTAACCATTTAGATAGGCACTGTTTTGGAACTGGGGCACCCTCTTTCTCAGGTGTAAATGAGACAAAAGCTGTGAGGACTTTCTGCAGTTCTTTGTGTGGTATATATAGAACCTGAGTATTCTATGTACATCTAAAGTATGAAGCAATGCTTCCCCTGGATTGGCATGCTCTGGAAAATAAACTGGTGGGTGGATGGTTTGATTTAAAGTAAACTCAGACACAGCCTTTGGTAGAAACTTAGGATTAGTATGCAAAGACACTCTGTCTCTCTGAAAGGTATGTCCCCCACAACAGTGACAGTGACACCAGCACAGCGACCTACAAACCCATTGCCAAAATTGACAGGTTGCTGGCAGGTCGCTGTGTTGGTGCACCCGACACAGGGGCACACTGTCTCCCGGTCCTGCACCCCCTTCCCAAATCAACTCCGACTGGAGTTGAGAATCATAATTATGGGTGGTGCGGGAGCAGAGCTCCCTGCATTAGGTCAGGCGAAGCCCTCAATGAGAAAATAGGACTGGAAGACACAGGAGTTTATTTCAACCATAACTTGCGGTCAACGTAAATCCTGTTGATGAGATGCCGGTCGGCAAAAGTGTTGTTGAACCGGCATCGTAGCGCCTTTGTGAAAAATCAAATAATGAGGCTCACACATTACAGTCTGTAGCTCTGAAATCCATTGAGCAGAAGAGTTTGCAACTAAAAACAATGCTTTCCAGGAAAGAAAGCGTAAGCCACAAGTCATGGCCAGCTCAAAATAAGCCAAAGTAAGCTTTTCCAAAACAAAATCCAGGTCTCAAGCTGGGACTGCATTATGGATGGAAGGCTTCAGATGTAATATGCCTCTCAAGAACGTATGGGCCACCTCCAGCTGGGCAGCCATACGGCCCTCAATAGGCATATGGAAAGCTGAACTACCAGCCAAGTGCATTTAGTCTTTGACTGAGGAATACTGCAGGCCTGCATTTGATAAGGACAGCAAATGATCTAGAACCTGATTAACTGGACAGGTAAATAGATCCAAGCAATGAAAAGCAACCCAGAGAGCAAACCACTTCCACTTCACATAATAAATAGATCTGTTGGAAGACTTCTGGCAGCCACCAGAACATCAGCCACCTAAAGGAGTCATGCATGAAGATGAAGAGACTTGCAGTCTGGATGGACCAGGGTTCCCTGCTCCTGTGACAGTAGGCCCTTGCACAGGGGCAGAGGCACTGGTGTTTCCACTGCCAGCTGTTGTAGCAGTGGAGCCAGATCTGTCGAGGCCATAGGGGAGCAATGAGAATCAGAGTAGCCCCCTTCCATTTAGAGCATGAGTAGCATTCTCTGAATTAGGGGAAAGGCATACAGGAACCTCCCTTTCTAAGAGAGGAACAAGGCGTCTGGCGAGAAAGCTCTAGGCACTGGAACAATTGGGCAGAAAAGTGACAGTTTTGCATTGTGTGAGGACATAAAAATGTCCAACTCTGGATGACCCCGTCTGTTGAATAGATCTTTGACAGATGAGGGCAGCAGTTCCCACTTGTGCATTCTGGAATGTGACGTGCTTAGCCTGTCTGCCAAGACATTCTGGGTGCCTGGAACATGTACTGCTGACAATTTTAGACAGTGTTCCAGAGCCCAATACCAAAGTCTCATCACTTTCCTGCATGGGGTAAGAGTGAGTCCCCCCATCCTTGCTTGTTGTTGTAGTGCACCACACTGACATTGTCCATCTATACTAACAGAGGACCTGGGGACAGATGAGTGTGGAAGGCCTTTAGCCCATACAGAACAGCTCACATTTCGAGAACATTTATGTGCAAGGTGCTCTCCACTGGGGTCCATGTACCCTGTGTCTGATGGGGGGCCCAGGTGTGCACCCCAGCCCATCCCCGAGGCATCTACTGTTAGAATCTGGTGAGGGGTGGGAATCAGGAAGGAAATCCCTTTTAATAGATTGCTGGGTTCCATACACAACTTGGGCACTTTGCGTACAGGAGAAGTGACTAGAACCTTTTGTTCTAGGTTGTTTGTGAGCTGATCCCATTGGACTCTTAGGGTACACTGGGGTATCCTCATGTGCACTATGGCCAAAGGTTCTGTGACAATGGTTGCTACCATCAGGTCCAGAAACCAGAGGAATGTTCTGGCTGAAACATACCATCTGCCATGTACCAGCTGTGCCTGGGCAATCAGGCACTGGGCTCTGTCCAGGGACAGGAAGGCTGAGCCTTCAGCTGTGTTCAAGACTTCTTCTATACACTGCAGGCATTGACAGGGTATCAACACTGATTTGGGTATGTTGACAGTAACCCCCAGAGCATTGAACATCCACCTGGTTCGAGCTAATGTGCATAGGAGCTGATCTTTGGAGTGGACTTTAAAGAGCCAGTCATCCAGGAAAGGGAAGACATAGAGACCTTCTCTGCAAAGGGCTGCTACCATCACTGCCAAGCATTTGGTAAAGACCCATAGAGCAGAGGACAATACTCTGAATTGGTGATGTTCCCTGGAACAGGAACCTCAAGTATTTTCTGCCAGACTTGCAAATTTTGATTTGAAGGTAGGCATCCTTCATGTCGAGAGAACAAATCCAATCACCTGCCTGCAGCAGTGGAAGCAGGCCTTGCAGTGTGACCATTCTGAACTCTTTGTAATGTATGAAGAATTCAGGTCCCTGAGATCTAGAAAAGGCAGCAGATCTCCTATCCACTTCGGGACTAGGAAATACCGAAAGTAGAACCCAATATTTCTTCGTTCGAAGGTCACAGGTTCTATGGCTTTCTTTTGATGCAAAGTCTGAATTTCCACCAGAAGCAGAGGAAAGTGTTCTGAAGGATAGTGAGTTGGCATTGGTGGATAATCCGGAGGTGTGTCCATAAGTTCTACAGCGTGTTCTTGTGCTATGATTTCTAGAACCCAGGCATCTGTGGGCATCTCCTTCCACTGAGTCAAATGAAGGGACAGACAACCCCCTACAACCATCTCTGGAGGTAATATTGGTTGGAGGATGTACAAGGAGTCAGTTGGAACTGTTTTTTGGGTGACTTCTCCTGCACCACCACCTCTAGGGGCATTGAATGTGCACCTGAGGTGGTGCCTGAGGTGGGCAAGGCTCCTGCTCCCTTGCCCCTATCCTGCTGTCTGGTGGCTGGATGGTGCCTGCCACCAGCTGGATGAAAAGGTGCCCTTTGTCTACCCCTAGGTATAGTAGACGGACTGCACTGACTTCAGGGTCCTGCCTGAGGCCCGAAGGTTAGAAAGACTGTCTTGGACATCAGAACCAAATAGTTTACGTCCTCTCTAAAAGGGGCATTGAGAATAGACTGTTGCACATAATTCACAAACCTTGCCACCATGAGCCATGAGTACCTCCTTAGACAGATGCCTGAGGCATTAGCCCTGGCAGAAGGAGCTGAAACATCATAGGCCATGTGAAGCAAATACTTGCTCACATCAGCCCCAGCAATGAAAGCCTTATGTAGCTCTTGTTTGGGAGTGCCTTCTGGCAAGGCTTGTGCAGCTAGCTGCCTTGGCCTTTCTCCAGAGAGTGTTCTGGTACTTAATCATGTGGGCCTAATAGTTAGCAATCTGAAGGACCAATGAAGCTGAGGCAAAAGTCCTTTTGCCGAACACATCCAATCTCCTGGACTCTATCAGGAAGGATGGAGCTCAAGTGCTTAAGTGCCCTTGACCTATCATTAGCAGCATTGATAACCACAGCGTCTACTTCAGGCTGGGTGGCAAAAAAAAAAAGCTTCACAGAAGGAGTCATGTACATTTTGTCTGCCTTCCTTGGTATGGCTGGGATAACATATGGCCTATACCAGGTAGCAAAGGTGGCATCCTCCAGCACAGGGAGGAGAGGTGGTACCACAATGGGAGGAGAATTGGGCAACTCCTGGAAGTCTATTAAAGTTTTCTTGGTGATGTCCTGCTCCTCTAGGTCAAAGACCATGGCAGCATGTAACTGCTGCATCATGGTGAAGAAAGTTGGGTCCTCTGGTAGGGACCTTGAAGTGTGGACCATGGAGTCCTCACTGCAGGTGGACACAGTAGAGCTCGTGCCCCTTTTATAAGGACTTTCAGCATGGACCTCAGGCTCCTCCTCTTCACCCTGCATTATTAAGTCACTATTATATTCAAAATTGCCATTGAGCGGATCGACGTGCACTAGAAGTCACGCCAGGAATGTGGGTGGCACCCTGGAGGCAGCCGAGGCATGGCTGTACTTTATGTCATTGTGGGGAGGTTAGCAGAAGTCCCCATCAATGGGCTCCCTGGAACAGTGGGAGGAGGTAGCAAGCATCTGAGCATATCTGTAAATGAAGATGGAACCGTCTGAATGTCAGTGCCTGTGTGGTCACTGGGTGCACTAGTAGGAGTCGACAGGGGAGGGCTGGGTCCCCAGTGCCAATGTACCAGCTATGCTAGGCCTGGTAGTGCCAGCACCATGCCCCAACCTTGGAGTTGTGTCGACGGTTGGGTGGTGGTGAGCAGCGTCACTGCTGTAGCGGTCTATGGTGCAGAGAAGGTTGTACTTGCTGTGTGGAGGACATGACCTGGAGTGCACCAGGGATGTTTTCTCCATCTCATTCTCCTAGTGCTTATGTTTATGGCTCCCTGATGGCTTGTTCTGGGATTTCAAGGATCTGGACCTGGAATAGTGGGCTGGAGATGCAGTGGTGCTATTCTGCTGGAGCTTCCTCTCTACGTGGGCTACCTGTTTCAGGAGATATTTTTCTAGGACCCCTTTTCGGTATCATCAGGTGGCAGAACTGAAACCCCTGCAGATCTGGCAGGCCTAGGCAACAGACACAGATGTCATGGGAGTCGCTGCGGTAGACCTTCTCACTGCATTCACAATACTGTAATAAATTCAACGGTTCCTTTGGCGACATACAGGTCATTGAAAATCATTTGTGAAAGTGATTACTTTTCTACAGAGAACAAATAAAAAGGCAGCTATTGCAGTGGTATTTCCGTCAGCAGTTCAATAAGTATGGTCGATGGCAGGAAAAGAATTGAGGAGAGGAGAGGTCACCAATGTTTAAGTGGCTCCTGGTGGACTGCTTGCCAAATTTTTCTGTGTGGTCCTAGTGCCTGGCAGCTTACAGATCCATAGGTGTGGCCTGATTGAAGAGATATCCTCGAAGAAGAACTCACATTTTCCACAAGAAGAAATACATAATTTCACAGCGATCCTTGAGGGCCACAGAACAGAACAGAGTGATCACTGAGGGCCACAAAACTGTACCCATTGATCACAGAGGGCCACATGCAGTAACTGTACAAATGGATCTCTGGTGGCAGACCACACAATGTAAAAAGTGATCAGTGAAAGGTCACATAACATTAAAGTGTGATCCCCTCGGGGGACACATAAGTTTACACAATGATCACTGAGTGATGCATAACTGTACAGAGTGACTGCTGGAACCACACAGCTGTGCACAGTGATCACTGAGGGGGGCCACGTAACTGTACATTGTGATCACAGAGCAACCACATAACTGTATGCAGGCATCACTGAGGGAGCCACATAACTGTACACAGTGATTACTGAGGACCACATAACTGTAAAAACTGATCACATGATCACAAAAGGCCACATTACTGTTCACAGAAATCACTCGCATCATATAGCTGTTTACAATGATCACTGTGGGACCACTTAACTATACATTGTGATTACTAAGCGACTACCAAACTGTACCCAGTGATCAACTGAGGAGACCACATAACTGTGCATTGTGATAACTAAGGACCACATAACTAACAGGCATTTGTCAATGCTGAATGTTGTCTTGCTGGCATTGGCATTAGTAGTGCAGGGGTTAGAGAGATGCATAATAGGAATGGCATCCATAATGTCAAACTGATTTGGAAGTAGAACCCCTGATAATGGTAGAAGCAACTAAGGAA
Organism: Neoceratodus forsteri; assembly: GCA_016271365.2. Taxonomy (NCBI): domain Eukaryota; kingdom Metazoa; phylum Chordata; order Ceratodontiformes; family Ceratodontidae; genus Neoceratodus; species Neoceratodus forsteri. Next base: position 415,606,559 of record JADMNL010000024.1, on the reverse strand, counting down.
GCCATGGCCCCCTTCCATCAGGGTTCTACTTCCAAATCAGTTTGACAGACCTGTGTCTGAGGATTGGTAGTCTCAGTACTGTCAGCAGCTTCTTCAATAAGAATGAAGGTAATTTTAGGAAAAAAAGCAGTTTACAGAACTTTTCAAACACTGACTGCTGCACTTTAAATCTCTGGGAGTTCATTCTGTTTCTTAGTTTATACGCTCGGTCACGCTACATTGCAAGGGGGAAAGTGAAAGTACTATTTAGAATTACCAAAACACAGAGTGGCAGGATCAACCAGATATGCTTTAAAATTCTTATTTAAAAATAATGGCAAAATCAACAACATAACAATAAAGATCTATAAAAAAAACTTTAAACTGGCAGGATCAACCACATATTTTGTTTTTCAAGTAACATCTCACCTGTTGTGTTGGTGGCATTTATAGGGGATTGTGTTGCATGTGGCCCCAAACAAATGTTTGTATAAATGTGTATATATATATATATATATATATTAGTATATAGTGTCAGTGCCAACAAACATCAGACATCCCTGTCGAACCCCACAATTTGTCCTAATGGAAGAAATCATACCACCAAATTGATTATACTGTACATTAGACCATATATCACAATGTAACCTTATCAAAATGTTTAATAAGACTGGGTCTATCCCCAGATCTTCCAGTTTCTTCCATGACAAAGTTCTACTTATGCTATTGAAAGCTGCACTTAAGTCCACAGAGCAACAAAACAACCTTGCCTTCTTTACTCTAAGATGTTTCCAAATAATGTGTGAGAGCACATAACAGTGTTGAATGGTTGAATGTTCTGATCTAAACCCATTCTGATATTTGCTCAGTATCTGGTTTTCATTGAGCCAATCCTGTATTCATTGTAGGAAAATTTTAGAGAATATCTTTTGAGAAGTGTCTATCAGACTTATCAGTCGATACATTTTAGGATCAGATGTAATGGAAATATAATACTTCCTAGCTAGCTTGGAGGGATTTGGCCCCCTTAGACAATATAATTAAATAAAGATCTTAAAATAGGAATCTACCAGTCCCAAAAGGATTTATATATGCCCACCAGTAACTTTTTTTTCCCAATTGTTTAACCAGGTGAGACACACTAAGCTGAAAGCTTGTTTACAGGTGCAACCTGGGAGCACAGGGAAGTTAAGTAACTTGCTCAAGGTCACACAGTATGCAAGTGGGGGCTGTGGGATTCAAACCCAGATCTCCAGATTTGCAGCTCAGAGCCTTAAACCACTGCACTATATTGCCTCCCAACTGGTCTGGTCCTGGAACTTTGTTTGCATGAGCCTTTGCTATTGCTTCTCTAATCTCATTTTCCTCTATATACATTGGATAGGGTGCCCATACTTGGCTTAAATAGTGTTTTAACAAATAACTATTCCTGAAATCCTGATCTTCTATTTCTGTATAGTACACATTTCTAAAATGTTCCTCCCAAATACTGGGGGCTATATATGCCTCAATAGCTGTTGAATATCCGCCATAACCTTTACTGACTAATGTCCAAAATGTTGTTGTCTTTCTGTTATAAATAGTTTCTCAAAGTTTCTCCCAAATTTTTTTGCAGTAATTGCCTCTTTCATCCTCAAATAGCTTTTTATATTTTTCCTTGTTCTATTTAGGATCAAGATATTCTCTTATGTCCTTGAATTTTTACAGTATCTCACCTGCTTCTATAGATTTTTTTGTATTTTTACATGTTTTATTAAACCACGTAAATTGTTTTTTCTTTAATGAGGTTGTAGTTCACATAAATGGTCTAACGTATGAATTTAATGAGGCCCAATTGTTTTCTAGCTCATCTTTTACGTCAGGATTCGGAATCTCATCAGTAGTATTAGCTCTATTTACACTACTGAGTGTTTCTGAAAAAAAGTGTCACATTTTGATTGTTCCTCCTAATTCTTTTTTCATGAATTACTTCCATGCCTTCCAGATTCATATTTGAATCTTCAGTCATCTCTAAAGAGTATTGTATATCCAATGTTATCAGAACTGGTACATGTGAAGAATACAAACACTCTATTACTTCTAGATCATGAATAATTTTTAATGCGTGCAGATTAGCCCAGGCCAAGTCTATAATAGAGGATCCCAAAGGGCCTATATAGGTGAATTCCCCATTTTGGTCCCCAGGCAAATGTCCACTAAGTAAACAGAAATTCCCATCTGACATTAATCAGAAGATGTTTTTACCATGTACATTGCATTTTTAATCCTTGAATCTTCTAATCCAGTTTATTCTTGGGTTAATTATTTGAAAGCTTTGCACTAATTCATAATAAAGATGGTTTCTTATTTATATTAACCCTAGCATTATGGTCACCTACTATTATAATTTCCTCATTTTCATATGTATCCCTTAATTTTTTTATTACTGATTCATACTTTATCCAAACATCCACAAATGTTCATTATTTTGAGGAAAACAGATATTTATAATTATACATTCTCTCTGTTTAATCTTAAAATTAGTATGTAGTCTGTCAGAGAAGGAATTACTGTATTTTCAAATTCAAAGATGTTTTAACATACACAGTGGGCGCCACTTAGCACATACTATTCTGTGTAATTATTAAATGTCCACGTTAAGCAATGTCCACAGTTGCCGACGGACATGAAACTAACAGCACCAATCACACTATACATTGTGCTACTCAGTCCCATTACCCGTTAGTCCTTCATCTGGTAATTCAAACACCCACAGTGTACAGAGCTAATTAAAACACCTACAGTACACAGTACACATTTGGAGTTGTTGTTGTTTTGTGTCTGTCTCTTTGTGCGAGTGCTTAGTACATTAGTGCTCAGTGTGCCTCAGTCATGCTTCTGTGCATTTATTTCGCCTTTATTTTTTCTGGGCTTCATAGTGACATGGTGGTTGGTGGGGTTGGTGGGGTGGTTGTTTGTGTGTGGGAATTTAAAAACATACAGTGCTGTACAGTTCTATTCAGAATCCCAAGCAGTCTGAAGGAGCATAACCGCATCAAGAAGGGTGATTCTTTTTACACATTCGACTGCAGTCAGCTCTTCACCAGCTTCAAGCTCAAAGAGCACTCAGGAACACATTGCACTTAGGTAGTATCTCAATCTGTTAGAGCAGCTTGACTTTACGTGCAAGTGGGATGCCAGGTCGTCAACAGGAAGCCATTGTAAGGTAAAGCTGGGTGTTAATGGAGGTTGATGGACCTTGCAGCTTATAAAGATCTCTAATTAACACCTACCACATTGTTTAATGGATCGATTTTACAACTCTAAAGATAACTATGTGTGATCAGTGCGTGATTTTCGGCCAATTAAGTGTCCGCAGTAGGTGGTGCACAAGGGCCGCATTATCAGGTAAAAATATCACTGAAAATGTATGTTTTGGATTGGGAACAAAGATTTTGTCCATGGAAAGTGATTGTCCGTGTTATCCACATCCGTATAATGTGGCGCACACTGTATGGCCATTCCTGCTTTATTACGCCCATATTTTTTCTCTCTAACAGCTGGGATAGCATAAGGTGTAAATCCTGATATTAACGAAGTATTAGAGGACCAAGTCTCTTGCAGACAAAGTATATAATGCTTTACTAAAAATTCTTTAGTTTTGTTGTCTGCCAGTTTAAACAAAAGACCTTCAATATTCCATGATATAAGCTCCACTTTTCCCTCTATCCTTTCTGGATTACATAACACCAGCAACTTTTCCTTATATCATTGGGATGGTATTGTCTGCAGAATTGAATATTTATTGCTTTCCTCAGTAATCAACCTTTCCCTATTTTTAAGAGATTTTACCAGTGCATGAACAGGATCAGAGTCTAAGATCAGTGTTTCAAAATTTGTTATAAGTATTCCCAACACATCCAGTACTTGTGAAGATTTTAGAACCAGATCAGCAAGGTTTGAGCTTATAACGTAACACCTAATTGTGGGGTATCTGAAATGCCCTTATTAATTTTAATCCAAGCTATGGAGCTAGGTGCAATATTCACCCCAAGACATCGAGAAAGAAAGACCACCAGTTCCTGCCTCATCTTTCCTATTGTCTCTCCCTCAACTATCTTCCATCCAAAGATTGAGAGGGTTCTATTTTCCCAAGATAGTTTGTTTCTGATTTCATATTTAACAACTGTCTCTCAGATGCTATTAATTCTATTTAAATCCGCCTTTCTAGTTCTACTTTGAACAGTAGTTCCAGAATTTTTATGTTATTCCCTAAAGGCCTTGGAACCTTTAAAGGACCCGAAATCCTGATTCCTAATGTCTGAAAAAAGTTACTTGCTCCCCTATCCTATAAGCCAGATGTTCATTACCTAGATATAATAAAACACAATCCTTGTATACTAAGTTTGGTGGATGTGCCACAAATATATCCCCTTTCTCTGCAGGGATGTGCAGTATGAATTTGACACATTTTAGCAATTTTTCTGGAGTTTCATTTTCAAAGGACCCACTCCCTATATTTCTAGCAGGAATTCAGTACCTATAGATGAATTTTCCTGTCTTTCATCATAGGCATCAAATGAAATGAAAGTATCAGGTGCAGCAACATCATCAGATCTCTCCTTTATAGCTGTTCCTATTACTTGTCTCGAACTCCTTCACCCCCACCCCCACCCTGACCAAACATTCCCCATTCCTCTTGGTATTATCTTTGTCCATCTCTTGAGTAAACAGTTGCTCAGCAACCCCTTGTACATTCTTCTCCTGCTGTCCAATTAATGGTATATCATTTTGTGTTTGATTTTGCTCTTCCTGCTCACTTCTATCATATATTTCCCTTATATTATTTGTAATAATCCCTTTTTTTGGTTGATTCACTGTAACTGTTTGTATTTTTTTTTTATTTCTCCCTTTGTGTCTTTATTGTGTTTCTGATTTTATTTTTGTTTTTAGCTTTTTAGATGTTCTTATCTTTAGTTAAGCTCCTCTTTTTCCCTTTCTTATATGCTGCTATTTCGTGTTGTTCTTTACTAAAATGAGGTGGTCGGGACACTTGAATTGCTTTATTAGCATGTTCCTTAAGCTCCTCCCTTTGAGAATGTAACAGGATGAATCAGAGTTTAACTGTTCTTTACCTCTTAATTGCTTTACGATAACCTGGTTAAAGAATACAACAGTCCTCAAATGTGAAATTTCCTCCTTAAGTGCTCCCAGATTTTCCAAAATTACTACATTGGCAAAATATGGATTTTTTATTATTTCCAACATTTGGTTGGAGAGAGTGGAGGAAGAAACAAAAATGTCATTCATTAGTAAAAAAAATTCTTTATTGTATTCTGTACTTGATATCAGTGATCATTGTTGTCTCTGCGAGCATTTTGGAGGAAAAAGATACCTTTGGGGTTGTTTTGTCCCTTATTCTATCTCCTCAAACAGGTGTAACTGGCTTCTTGAGGCCAGTTATGGCCTGGCTGAGGTCCTATATAACAGATGCAAGATTAATTGGGTTGTGGGGGTTCTCCATATCATTATGTTTATGAACCCATTGGTTTCTAAAAATATTTTTCTTATACAAAATTGGAGAATTTAATAAATACCTTGTGCAACTAGATTGTGATAATTCCAAAGAAAATGATTGTGAGTCTGATAAGTCAAGATTTTGTACAAAGCTTGAATTATCCAACATAGAAGTTGAATTATTGTATGACTCCCAATCTTGTGCAAATAAAGATAAACCAGCACATTTGTCTTGTTTTATTTTAGAAGAACTAAATTGGTACAGAGGGCCCACTCAACAAACTTTTCATAAATATATTTATTTTTAATCAACAAGACACAGTCCCAAAGACAACGTTTCAGAAAAAATCCTTCATCAGTGTTCAGACTGCATCTATATAAATAATAATATTTAATTATAATCTTTTATTATTGTTTTATTTTCAAATAATGCTTTCAAATTGGGTGAATTTTCCAAATTAGTATATTTTAAGGGGTTTACTTTGTGCTCATCATCAGATATCCCTATGTTTTGTATACCATTCTCAGCCTTCCTATTATTCGAATCCATTTCTAACACAGGAGTAGAGGTTGGTAGAGAAATATATGAATCTTTTCTTTCAAAAGAGGTGCCCCTAAAAATGCTGTAATTGTTGATTGTTTAAGGGGCCCTTTTCCTTATGCTCCATATTTTTCTTGTTCTCTGTAGTTTTATGTTGAATAAGTTTTTTTGGTTGTTTTCTGTTTCCTTTTTTTCCCCTCCTCAGTCTGCTGTACTTCTAGCATGGAACTATTTTTCCCACTTCATGTACACATCATATTTTGCTTAGTAGGAAAGTAAACTTTTATAACCATAGGATAAGAACCTAGACTTGCCTCTTAGCACTCCCTAGTAACTTAATACAGATACAGTTACTTATCTATCTATCTATCTATCTATCTATCTATCTATCAACAAAGTGCTACTACCTTATTATAGGTTTATAAAAAATAGATAAATATGCTTAAAAGCACACTGGGATATTTTCCCTCAGATATTTTCCATTCAGAGAGTACTTAAAAAGCAATTTGCTAACTTCAGGTTAGAGCATATAAAACCTTAATCTAAATATGATTAAAAGAGGTCACCTAGCAATATTAGATCAATGTATACAGAAGAGAAACCTCAGCGAGTCCATTAAGTGCTCTTTATCCTCAAATACCCAGATCAACCAGTCCTTTTGCTGGTTCCTTATTTAGGTGTAAATCAGTTAGGTAGCTTGAATCTTTGTATACATTTTCCTTCAGGGCAGAAAAACTCTTATTCCTCCTTCACTATATTATGTCCAGGAAAAATTCTTATAATCTCTTCTTGTTTAAACTTTGTCTTTATCTTTCCCCTTCCACAGAGGTAGAGAACCTGACAATATAAAATTAAAAAAAGGAATACGAAGAACCGCAGCTAACTGATGTCAATTAGGCTGCTCAAACCAACTACAACGGAATCAATTCAGCCAGCCAAATACCCCCCAATTAAGTGAACCAACACCAATGAGTTATTCAAGTTGCCACTTAGCAGTACATTATCTGTACAAACTGGTTGCTAAATCAATCAATTCTGCCAGCTGAAAAAAAGCCCTTAAATTATGTTATCTTATAATGACAAGGTTTAATTTGTAGAGAATTATCCGATACTATATACCTAATTATTAAAATATATTCCAGTTTTAAACAGGTCAGTCCAGTAGCTAATATTGTCTGAACCTTAACCTAAATATAGTTATAAACAACTCCAAAATATTGACTTAATTTGTGCCATACTTTTGTTGATAAATTATATTTATAGCAAACCCTGCTAATATTTAACTATTTATTTATACACGTACCACAGTCTAGTGGTGTCATATTAAAACAGTTGGGCCAATGGAGATTTCTACTATCTAGTACTGTCTTTATAAACCGCACTTTCAATAATTATCCCTTACTATCCTATTATCCAAATTATCTATGTAACTCCTGTTAAATGGTTTCAGTTTTCACATTAATATCGCATACAATACCTTCAATATGAAGATGGTGGCAAGATGTCCTTTCTCCAATGATATTAATATAACAGTGCCTGCTTCCTGTAGTAGAATTTGTAGCCAGTGAAGCTAAAAACAAAACATCAATAAAATGCCTCAAATTACATTAAAAGAAAATAATTATAAAGTTTAAAATTGAGTAGGGATTCAAACCCTGCTTACCATATTGAAAACGGGTTATGACAGACTGCATCTGTGCCTTCCAATCAGTAAAGCAGGAAAAAAGTTCTAATCGGCTCAGAAAATCAAGTTTATTTTTAGTGAGTGCAATAAGTGTGGTCAGAGATAAAACTAGCTTGAGGGATAGTGTTTTCTTCAGTCTAGAAGGGTACCTTACAGAAAAACACACTCAAACTCTAACTGCTCACTACTACTCACTACTGCTTGCTAATTCAAAGAGGGCACCGGCCTCTCAGAGAATACCCGTACATGTGCAGTACAAATATTCTAAAACGGTCATATGAACTCTGACACAGTATGATGAAATTTAAAGGTATATTTACATTAACAGACTCATGAATATATAAAATATGTAAAAAGTTTTAAAGAAGAACCTGTCACCAAAGATATATTTTATATATATATAAAATGTATAACTTTGCGACATGGATGTTTTTCTTTTAAAAACGTTTCCCTTTCTGGCATACTAAGTGCTCTAGCTTTCTAGCATCCCAGCAATGCATGCAACAATATAATACAACAAAGCAGCTGGTTGGGAATTTTATCAGGAGAAGAAAACTACACAAAAAAGATATGGAACTAAGATAATTGAGGAGTAAATGATAGAATAATGTGGAGTAGTATTCCACTGTTACTGTTCTGACTCTGTCTTTTTGTCTCTCCACCAATAGTGCTCTCCCTTATCCTCTCCTCTCCAAAACTGTCAGGATGAGCCACCACACTCTTTTACGAGCTCCACCACCCTTCCTGACTCAAACCACTGTACTGGCGGTATTCATCCTCCACAGGACTTATCTCTGCTGGCTCTCTCCGTCAAGCTTCTTACCACCATGGACTCCCAAAGGGGAGCTTCAACAGAAAAACCACCAGAGCAGTGGTGAAAATCCATGTGAAGCAAATAAGTCTGAAAAGGTTGTGCACTGGTCAGAAAACTACAAGGCATATATACAGTATATATTTTATATATATATATATATATATATATATATAAACTTTGTTAATGCACCAGTTAGGATGTTACTTAAGTGACAAAAATAGGGAAACATGGCATTAGACTTTCAAACTCTAATGCCCCACCCCCACCCTGCAGACCCTGAAAGGCATCGTGGGGTGTCTTGTGGTTGTCAGCACTAATGCTCACCCCATTCTCTTATATTGTACTCATCTCAGCCTATTAACTTATGGAATGGGGTGAGCATTAGGGATGATGACCTCAAGGCACCCCCCGATGCCTGTCAGCGTCTGCAGGGTGGAGGGGGTTGGAAGTTGGGGTTCAAAAGCCTAACACCATATTTCCCTACTTTTGTTGCTTTAGTAACACCCTAACTGGTGCATTGACAAACTTTTTTGCAATGAATTTCCTTACTTTTTCAGATAGTTTACTAGTATACTTAGATGTGTCACCAAATTAACGGCATAGCTATCTTATTATCTTAGCACATGTAGCCAGTAGAGAAAATGTTCTAATCCCCACAAAAACATAATTTTGCACAACTACAGTGCCATTCCATGCCACAGGAGGGAGCACACAGTTTGGAAAGGATTTGAAAAATGACAGCTGTGACATACTTGAAGTTGGGTAATAAGAAGGCTATGTTAGAAATCTGGGGTCAGGATAATTAAAATTTCCACAGTTACAAGCGTGTGTACCAACATTGCAATGAATGCTCATAACTTTGGCATTTTTTTCATATTCTGTTCCCAAATTTTGAACGTGGTCTTCTTATAAGCCCACCTCATGAACTCCGTAGGCCAAAATGTTCAAATCCATGGCAAAACATCATTCAGCGCCACACGTGTGGATACATGTCTTGGGCAGGATGTGAAAAATTATAGCTGTACTGTTCATGAGGTGGTGTGAAAAAAATGGCTATGTTAAAAATTGGGAGGTAAAATATGGAAAATTACCAAAGTTATACATGTGTATAGAAAAATTTCAAAGGTCACAAGTAACTTGGCCATTTTTAGGAATTTTTGTCACCAATTTTTCAACATGGGCTTTTTGGGACCCCACCTCATGAACACTGGCACTGTCATTATCAGTCCCGAAAGGTGATTTCACGCAGCGACCACAAAATCACCTTCCGGGCCTGATTAACAAAACAACAGTCACAGTGGGGTCCCAAACAGCCCATGTTGAAAATTTGGTGAAAAAAAATACCAAGAAATGGCTAAGATATCAACATAAGTTAAAAATGCCATTGAAATAACATTATACGGCACTTACCTTATTCGTCAGTTTGTGGTTCGGCTTTGAAGAGTGCAAACGTGTCACAGTCCGCAGAAACGTGATAGCAGATGACCTCCAGTGGTAAGTATAGGGCAAGGGGGTGGTGGGTGCTAAGTGGGAGGGTTGGGATGGGGGAGGGATATGGCAGGGACGAGGAGGGACTGTTTTCTTTTTTACAGGTTTTACAATACACATTTCAGGGCACTGGGAGTAGGATCCTCAGGGTCCCAGACAACTGGGGGGCTACACATCTGGAGACACTGGGGGCGGACTCCCCAGTGCCCCACACTGTGAGAGGGAGGGGGACATCTCTGAGGACACTGGAAGTGGGCTCCCCAGTGTCCCAAACTGCTGGGGGGCATCATTGGTGACACTGGGAGTAGGCTCCCTTGTGTCCCACACTGCTGGGGAAGGGGAATACATGACCTGGGACACTGGGATTGGACTCCCCAGTGTTCCATATTTTGGAGGAGGGTTATGTCTCAGGACACTGGGAGTAGAGTATCCAGTGTCCCAGGCTTCTGAGGGGGAATACATGACTGGGGACACTGGGAGTGGGTTCCCCAGTATCTCATGCTGCTGGGGGTGGGGCAACATAAATGGAGGTGCCACTAGTCAACAAGGAAAAGGAATGGCTCAATCCTGACTCCGCAGTCAGCAGCATGAGTTCCAGCTGCGGCTACAGGAGTCAAGAAAATCCCTCTGTTCTCATACAGAGAATACGGCAGAAGCGGTCCTCTTGGTAACCTGGGCACCCGGGATATTTGGTGCTGAAAAAGCTAATTCTGGCCAAAATATTAAAAAAAAAAAACATTAGAAGGTGGCTAAATGGGCCCCATTTAGCTAAGTTTTGATGTTTGTTTTTTATATTAGATTCATTTTTATGTGTTTTGTTTGAGTCTCTCGTTAAGAGGAAAACAAGATGTCAGACAAAACAGAGGCCTGAGAAAATACAACAGACTCCCTGCAATACTATGACACCCCGTCTGCAAAAACAAGGTATGATCCTCCAAACACAAGATCACTTTCCTGCAAGCACAACACAGCTCCGTGAAAATGCAACAGGCTCCCTGCGACATATGGGACCCCACCTACGAAAACAAGATACTTTTCTGCAAAAACAAGCTTGTTTTTGTGCAGGACACTTAACTTTTCCCATAGAAAATAATGGGAAAATCAAAAATGTAAAACTTTTGAATGGATTATTTTTTCACCAAACCTTCAAAAGGCACATCTGTGACCCAAAGGCTTTCTACCCTGAAAATTTCAGACCACATTCTAAGCTGTTTCTGAGAACCGACTGTATAAAGAAACATGAAAAAAAAATGAGGATTTCTCTGTTTTTTTGCTGCTTATATATCAAAAACCACAAAACAGATTCAAACAAAATGTGGATGTCCAGAGCCCTATCCCTACACATTAGACATACCAAACATTGTGGAAATCTGTTGAATGGTTCCAGCGTTATTAAGGTTAAAAAATGTGGCTTTAACATAGAAGTTGCCGCTCACCGTAGCTATGCTGGTGCTACTGTGCCAGTACAATTATAGTGGCATGGTAGTGCCACTGTAGTTAGGGTTCAAATCTCATGTCTATGTTAAATCCTAAATTGTGCACTTTAATAACTTTGCAGTCGTTTGACCGATTTGCCTGAAATTGTGCATGCACCGTTGGGTACTATAGCTCTCTGGATTTGCCATGCTTCATTCTGGTCGGATGTACAGGTGCAGAGCTACAGAAGGTCAACAAATGTGAAAATTACCACTTTTTTTGGCAATTTCTTTGTCACGCCGTTTCTCTGAAGCCACTAGCCAGTTTGGTCTGAAACTTTCAGGGTATATGGAGTCAGGGTCGCAGATGTGCCTTTTGAAGGTTTGGTGAAAAAAATATTAATCTGTTCAAAAGTTATTAAATTTCAAGTTTCCTCTTATTTCTTATGAGAAACATTAGATGCCCTGTGTGACAGTACCATTCTCTTTCGCAAAAATGCCATTCTCTTTCGCAAATCGTTTCTGTTCTTTCGAGCTTCCGCCATCTTGTTTTCAGTTACCAATGCAGAAAATTTCAAATAATTCAAACATTTCTGTAGTTGAGTAAGCACCAACACTTGTATTTACCTAATCTCAAAGGAATATGATTCTGTGGTTAGTTTTTAAGTGCAGACTCCAGAAATATGTTTATTTCGATCAGCACATTTTTTATGCTGCATATTGCGGCACTACTTTTGCAAAAATGTTGCAAACTGTGGCACTACTTTTGTGAAAGTACCACAAATTGCAACACTAGTTAGTAAAACACCCACTGTAATGCCACAAATTGTGGTACTTTAGCAAAAGTAGTGCCACACTTTTCAGCACTATGTTAAAAAAAATTAGTGTTTCTTTGTCACGTCACTGCACAGAAACAGTTTGGACCCATGGGTTGAAATTTTCAGGGGACAAAGGACTTGCCCCACAGATGTGCCTTTTGCTAGTTTGGTGATAAAATTTATATTGAGTCCATACTTATAACATTCCAAAGTTTAGTAATTTCCCATAGGATAACACGCAATGGTCAGGGTACCTTTCAGCAGCTGTATCTCGAAAACACTTTGAGATACAGATTTTCTGTGAAAAGCATCTTAGTACATATATTTACTAAGCAGTTTTGCATGTTTTGAGGCCTTGATTACAACTGTTGCAGACATTTTTATCAATGGGACTACGGTAATTGTGATACTGTGCCATTGGCAGCACAATGGTTAATTGCAATGTACCTATACTTATATGGATATAATGGAGTGCAGGGCCCATAGGACCCTGTGCTGCCACATATGGATACTATTATGGAGTGATGGGGGCACAGGGCCCAGGTAGATGAGGGTTAACTACAATGTCTCTACACTTATGGACGGATAGGCCAGGCCCTGGCTCCCACAAAAAGTTAGGGACAATTACAATATACATGCATGGGAGAACAGGGCCCAGAGGGCACTGTCCTCCCACATGCACATATGCATACTATTATGGAGTGATCGGAGTGCAGGGCACAGAGGGCCCTGAACTCCCACAGGGAGATGATGGTTGCTTACACATAAATGAGAGATGTATAACATTATGGAGTGATGGCAGTGCAGTGCCCAAAGGGTCCTGCACTCTCACAGGGAGGTGAGAGTTAATTACAATCTCTCTACACTTATGCATAGATGGGACCATGCGCTCCCCTAAAGGAAAATTAGGATATGCTTATACTATCTCAAAAAGAAAAGAAATGAATTGCAAAAAACTTTGTTAATTCATCAGTTAGGGTTCATATTAAAGCGACAAAAGTATGGAAATGTGGTGTCAGGGTTTCCAACCCTAACATCACACCCTGTCCTCCACACACCAACACATGGAATGGAGTGAGCATTAAGGACAACGACCCCAAGGCATACCCCGGTGCCTGTTAGTGTGTGGAGGGTGAGGGGTAGACTGGTAGGGTTACTAAATATGTCCCTCTACTTTAGAGGCAATGGTGGCATACCTGCTCTAACCAGACAACACACCTTGCACAGCCCTGCTCTCAGTGCTCCCCCTTAGCAATGCAGCATACAATACACTGTCCTGATTTACCAGCAGCCTCTCTCTGTCCCATCAAACAGCTTGTCTGGCCACCCATACACTATTCTTTTTTTTTTTTTCTTTTTTTTTTTAATTAAACTGTGGTGACGGGGATATATAGGTATTTTTTGCAGTTTTCTCCCCCCCCCGAGGCCCTGGCACATGGCTGTGCAAGTGTGTGGAGGCATGCACGCACCCCGTGGTGCCAGCTCAGCCCCTTCCCCCTCCCGTTAACTTTTGCCACCCCTCTGCCTCGCTATCTACCAGACCTCCACCCAGTGGAAGCAAAACTACAGAGGGACACCAACCCACCCCCACCACCCTCAGGAGAGGAGAGCTGCCCATCGGTATGCTCGATTCTGCTCTGCCTCCCCCCACACTAGCACCCCAATGACCCAATGTCATTTCTGAACCCACATCACCAGCATGGCACGTGGTGTGGCATCCAGCACCTCAACCCTCTGTGCCAACCCATACACTATTCTATATGTGTCTGCCTCATCCTTGGTCCTGCCCCTCTTAGGATTGCAGACAAGGCCTAGCCTGTCCTAGCATTGAGCACTTTACCTAATCATGATTAGGGCTGTAAGTTTTTCATGGCGTGCGCGGAGTTCATGGATTCCGTGAAAATGGGTGTTCTCTGGGAATTCAATGACCCGCCATGGAATCGCTATTTTTTTTGCCCGATTGGTAGCACAATGCCGAATTAGTGCCGACTTAGTGCTGAGATTAACTTGCCCCCAAGTTTGGAACACTGATCTGCCCTCCCTTGACAACACCCTGACTTCAAAGAGGGAAGTCTGTTGCTATTCGGTTATGTGCAGGCTTACTCTTTGCTGCAGCATAAGCCTCGCTAAGCTCTGCTCCTTCATTGCCTCAGTCTGCGCCCCGCCACCACATCCACATAGCAGCATAAGAAAAGCGCCCTTCTTGCTCTTTCAAGACGTCTGCATGTAGTTGCATAGCAGTTCGTTGATAGCCTCCAGGCTGCAACAGCATTCATTTCCATGTGTCTTGGGTCCAGCAGGAAGATTTCTCAGCATGTTGCTGCAGAGAGGCAGAAAGGGAAAATCACAAGCTTATGCTAAGCTATCTCAGTGTGCCACTGGAAAGCGGGAGCGTGGAGCGCTCATTTTCAAGATATGCTGCTATGCCGAGTAACAGGCAAAGTATAAAGCCGGAAAAAGGGATAAATTAAATTGAAACACTGCAGATATATTGCATATATATTTTTGTAATCAAAATGTTTTAATAGCTATTTTTATTATGCACTTGTCACAAGTGTTGCTGTTGGTATAAAACTGCAATTTATATTAAAGTATATATAATTTTAAACTCTCAATGTGCCTTCTGTGAAAATGGCACATTTTAGCCTCTAGGAAGCCATGAAACTTGACCAAAATCACCGTGAAAAAATTACAGCCCTAATCATGATGAGTACTGGTCACTTTTTACCAAGTCAATTTGCCATTTACAGGTTCAAATAAGCTATTTCCCCTGCTGTATTTGTCACCTAAAATTCACGTGTTTTTTTCTCTCCCTGATATGATTTACTCATTGTTACTCATCACTGTCGTATTTTATTTTTATCAAGAATGTCAATGCCACTTGTATTTATTTTTTCCCCTCTATTCTTTCAAATTTACTCTTTACTCTTTATTCATAACGTTCTTAAGGCTGCTGATGATGTTGGTTTTGATTTTTGCACTAAGCTGTTTCCCTGTTATGATTCCATTTTGCTTGTGATTCCCTACCAAGGCCTTTTCTCCAAACTGCATATTTACTGTTACTGTACTAGTCATGTAAGTTTTCAGAAATTCTCCCAGGTCATGCCTGAAAATAGGTGTATTTATGCAGAGTGTATCTTATCTGTTATCAAAATCAAATAAATACTCCCCCTTCCCCGATTCCCCACCCTCCCCGATGTTTGAGGTAACCATGTCTTTCCCCTTACTTCAGCTAGGAAGCCCACTGCCTTTATAAATGACATCACTATCATTCCTTGGTCAGCAAGGGGTGTGTAATGCTGAGAGGCCACTCCCTCTCTCCCAAGAGCTGAGCACCCCCTCATCTCTGTGACATGCCCAACCCCCAGCTGGGTTCAGCATGGCATTCCAGGGACAGCATGCAAACATCTGTCTCCCAGCTGCGCCACTGGGTCCACCTCATATCATATTCCACAGGCTATTTAAACCAGATTATACACTATAATATTAGCTAGCCCCCAAACTAGGATTGTATATCCTTGAGTCAGGAGTAAGCTGTTTTTATTTAGCACAAGCTGCTTGAATTCAGGGCACCTTACATTTAATTAAAACATAATTACCGTACATAAAACTTGCAAACATTAGCATCTATAATAAATAGTGGCACTCCCCATATTAGACTACATCAGCAGCATCTGTGCATTCACTCTGGGGTAAACTCTGAGGAGACTAGATGTACATTCCGGTACAATTAAGTTACATATCGCCCAGTGAGCTTTTAAGGGATTCTAGTCATCATTCCTAGCAAGGATTCTACTTCCTTTGGATTATGCCCTAAATATGGGCAGCATATCTGAAGCATTTGCATTACATAGATATTGTAGACAGATAAGGAGCCCTTGACCCACCTAGTCTGCCCATTTTCCCTACCTACCGTGATACCATAGACCCTACTTGGTCTCTGGCTTTTGCCCTCCCATCTCAAACTAATAAAATACCCTTGTATCTATCCCATGCATTCTTGAATCTCATTACAGTTTTTGCTTCTACCACATCTGCTGGGAGGCAGTTCCAAGCATTCACCACCCTTTCGTGAAGAAGTATTTTCTAACATTTCCCATGAATCTGCTTCCTTCTGACTTCATAGCATGTCCCCTTGTTCTTGAACATCTTTTTTTCTCAAAAATACTTTCCACTTGTACCATAGGAGCTGGGTTTGTAAAATCTTTGGTGGGGCCCAGGGATCAGGGGTCAAAGCCCCACCCAGAGGTCAGGGGTCAAAGCCCCTCCACCAGTGGTCTATGGAGTCCCAGTGTTTGATTTACACACATTTGGAAACTACCATTTTAGATGCGTATGCTGTACTTTATGTCCCTTGCTCTGCTCTTTCATTGTTGGCACAATGCACTTGTGTTCTACAAAAGAACTCTGTGGCTGGGAGGCACATAAACTACATCATACAGTTCTAAATGGCCACTTACCGGAGTGTAAATGAAAAATGCCACTGCGGTTACTGGCAGGGTTGTAAAGAGAAGATAATAACACAATTGGAATTTGTTCCTAACAGCAAGTTCTACTGGGAAAATTACTTGCAGATTCAGTGCAGTTCCCATTTAATGTCTCAATTTATAGCACTGGACACTCTCTGAGATTCTGTGTCTGGCAACACATAGTCTATGAGGAATGATGAGGGACAGAGCAGTTTGGAGGGGTAAAATTATTTATTTGAATTTTGGTTACCGGGTAGGCCCAGTGAGACAGAACAGTCCCTTTTCAGGGGCAACCCAGGGGAAATGGGGGACATCTGTCATGTACCTCGTGATCAGGGACAGTTGAGAGGAATATGCTTGGAAATTCACAGAGAGTCTGAGTGTGATGCAGTGGGCAGGGCCCAATGGGAGTCCGACTGGATAAATCAATGGCCTCCCTGGAGAGGGAGGGAAGGAGGGAGAAAGAAAGAAAGAAAGAAAGAAAGAAAGAAAGAAAGAAAGAAAGAAAGATAGATCAGCATTCCATTTACAGTTTGGAATACTTTGCATATTACTGTTTCTTCCAGAGAAAACAAAGGTGATTTACGCACGTTTCTATTCTTTTAAAGGTGGGCTGGTACCCGACTGAGGGGACTCAGAGTGCTGGAATTACAGTGGGCTTTCTAGGGTTCCAGCACCTATATAGCTCTCATGAGCAGAGCTCACAACATCAGTGCCATACTGACATTGTCTTATAATAGGATAGGGTGGGGGCCTAGTTTAAAAGTAAGACCCTCATGGAGTCATGCCCCCACCCCACACTCCCAAAGCTCATAAAGTATAATTTCATTTCCAACACTGGGCGAGCGCCCCATTCTGTCTGCTAAAATGCTTACATCTCATATGTCAACCTGACCAGAATATAAGAAATGTAGTGCTGGACTGCACCCATTCAGTGATGATTTTGCAGGACTGCAGTGATGACAATATGCCATATGGATACCAAATGCGCAACATCAGGGCTCCTCCCAATAAGGATGGTCACTACTGGATCGGACCTCAGCCTCTTGGGCCACAAATCAGTCATATCATTACCACACACACACACCCACCCACCCACCGTCACCCTTCCATACCAGAAATGATCCTTGGATGCCCAGCAGAGCATTGCAAGCCCACACAAATTGCTTATCAGAACTTAAACACACACTGACAGATATTTACTTTTTTTCTTTATGTGCAGCAGCACTTCCTCATTACTGATCTGGTCAGCTATTCATTCCCAAACCCTCCCCTCTGTTTCACTGTCTATTGATTTATTTTTTATGTACTGTATACACAGCACTGTCTAATAGCAGCCAATTCATTCATTAGTGTGTTTTCTTTATTAATCTGGAGTACCGATATATTCCTTTTTGCCATCTTCATTCTCCTTAGGACCTTAGGTTGTACTTGTGCTCCCTCAATAAGTGCTTGCACTCCTTTTCATGGGTGCATGCACAATATTTCTAATCAGACTCCCAACTAATGAAAAATTGCTGGGAAAAAAATAGATTCAGAGTCCTTCCTGAGTTCTACTACCCTGAAAATAATTTTCAGTGGCTCATCCAACTTGTAGCTGCTGCCCTGCACATTTATTTCCTCCCTTCCTATAGTTTGAAACAAACTACCACAACAATGCAGCACAGTACAACACTACAGGACCTGCCCACCCAACGCACACAAAAATGCTTTCATACACAATTGCAGCTCTGGGCGAAGGTTGGGGGCCAGTTGGTCAGCAGTAAGGGTTGTGGCTCGGCCGCATCCCAGATACAGTTCTAGGAAGCCAGTGATTGTCTAGTTTTTATAACATTCAGGTCCCTCAGTGCAGTTCACTACCTTTGGATTTGAACAATGCTGCCTTGGAAATAATCCTGTTGAGGAACCACAAGAGACTGTTAGTATGGCCTAGAGGTTAGAGTAACAAGCTGTGCATGAGCTTGTTACAGCCAGCGGATCGAAGTTTGAGTCTCACAACCTCCACTTGCATATGATGTGAGTGACCAATCCCTTAACCAGCCCGGTGTCCCAGGGTTACCCCTAAAAACAGGAACTTGGGCCTTACCAAGTTACAAAAAGAATAAAAGTTTGTAACAGTGAAAGACCATTGATTGACTTGTTCTATGCCGTTCCTTCCCAAAGTCATAATCTTCACATTTTTTTGTTTGTTTAATCATGGTCACAGTTCCAACTTACTTCATTGCTGCTCCTTACATTTTTTATAACATTCATTCACCATTAAGCCTGAACTGGTGACAGATTAATAGGAAAGTCTCCCAGTTTACCACTCAGGATCCCATCATGATAGGGTTGCAGTAGTTTCCTTTTTATCCAGTTATGAGCATGTTAGTTTATAACAGATACAACAATCTGAATCTTTTTGTGAATAAAATGATCATATTCATAACATAACCAGCATATCGCATAATATCTACCAAAGAAAAAAATATATTGCAGCAAATCCTTACCAGCTGTCCCAGTGGCAAAACACACACACACACACCCTACACATGCCACGCACCTCATACAACTGAGTATTTGAGATCTGTGCCACTGGAGGCTCATTTTTAGCTTTAGATAACATAACAAAAAAAAAAGAAGATTTTTCATGTTATTGCATGAACTGCAGCAGCATCAGTGCAGGATGTTCTGGTTTCCCCACAGACATTTCTGAAGACAAAAACTTATATTTATATGACTGTGACAGTCATCTCAACCCCGACAATAGATCTCAGTTAACAGCAAAGTGACAAGGCTGGCACACAACACCAAATCCAAAAGGAAGAAGTTAAACCTATTTCAGTTTGCGCTTTGCTTGATCTAGGCAACCTGGTTACAAGGGTGATAGTGGAGATTATAGGATTAAGGCAGCACCTCCCCCTATTAGCACAGCGAACCAATGTACATTGTGACATGACACTAATGGCCATGTCTACCTTGCGCTCTGTCATTTTTTTATTTATTTTTTTTAGTCTGTTTGAATTGGGAGACTTCACCCCTACAGCCCCTCATATTAAAAAAAAAAAAAAGGGTTGTGGGTGGCAAAGCCCCACCCCCCCCAACTCAAACAGGATGACAAACCCTAAATCAGCAGGAAAGACATTCCACAAGTAGTGTAACACAGGAGCTGTAGTACACGGCGATTCTATTCACTATAGTTCTGTGCTATGTTACTTTACTTGCCTTCCCCTCGCCTCCCAATTGTTTAACCAGGTGAGACACATTAAGTTGAAAGCTTGTTTACAGGTGCAACCCAGAAGCACAGGGAAGTTAAGTGACTTTCTCAGGGTCACACAGTATGCAAGTGGGGGCTGTGAGATTCAAACTCAGGGCTCCAGATTTGCAGCTCAGAGCCTTAAACCACTGCGCTATACTGCCTCCCTTACTTGCCTTAGTCCAATAATCTCCACTATTGCCATTATGAGTACCTCCAGGGCTCTTACTGTTATCTTGTCATCTTTAGGCCAAATTCCATGGCATTCCCTGCTGTAGCAGGGTAGGGGTATTACACTTACTAGACCACCTAAATAGTACCTGGTGAGGGGGAGAATGCATCCTCATGCTTCCCTCACTGTAACTCAGCATGGGATAGAGTCAGGTAACATGGGTGTAGGAATGCACACACCAAATAAGCCTCAGTTTACAAGTTTATTGGAGAGGGGACATCATGTTGGGCTCGGACCACTGATCCTGATTACTGCATCAGTCTTATAGCCACCATTACTGGGGTTTATAATATTATTGCGGTACTCTAAATACATAAAACATAGTGATATAAGGCGTAAAAGGGATCTGGATAATAAATCTGTAATGAGAGGGGATGACAAGGAGGGACCAAAGAGTTCTGGATTACAAATTTTATTTTCCTAACTACACCCTGGCCAGGTACCTTGACACAGTAGTAAGAGGTTCGCGAGCAGCCTCAGCATTTTTATTCATAACTCTTTCCTTAGTTTCATGGAGGAATTGCAGCCAGGGAGCTCTGAGCTGGAAAGCATTTTGTACAGCAGGATGATCAATGAGTTTTCTTCCTTTTATAGCACCCACCCCCCGAACCAGAAAATCCAATGATCACAATCACGGCTGCATGCATTTCTCCTTCCTGTACTGAAAAGACTGTGCATGCAAGAACCCCATCCCTCACAAATTACTGTTATGAATGATCCTCGTTGGCCTCCCCACCCTTAACTGGCTACCACTGGCACTAGCTCTACAGCTCTTCTTGGTATGGATGCCTTTGGGGGTTATAAGTTACCTGTACCAAATCTGCTGCTGTCCCTATCCTGGCAGACTGATGATGGTCCTCTCTCTCCCTATGACCCCTCCGATCTCCGACTGTAATCCTATGTCACCATGTCGTCCGTGTGTCCTCTCCAAGTCCTAGCAGCTAGCTGGCAGCTAACTGCCTGACCACCAGCACGTGAACCCAGACCTGGTCACTCACGTTCTTGGCCTTCATGGAATACACGTCCGCTGCCTGCATGCCACACACATACACACTTCCCAACTGGATCCAGGACCCCAGCACTCAGGACTAATGCTGCCTCTGGGCCTGGCTGTTCGTTGCTTCGTTGCACCACCGTCATTCTGCCTGGTGCCTGTGGATTTCCCGGACATCTGTTCTATGCCTGCTGCCCTAGCACTACCTCCTGTCCTCACACCGAACTGCCGCTCGCATCACCATGTCTCTTCTCTGGCTCCCCAGTCCCCATTGCTCACTTCGCTGGCCACCTTGCCACCTCAAGTTAAAATCCTCCTGCCAGCCTCCCAATCATATTGCCCACTCTCTTCTTTGGGTGCATGCGCATGAAACGATTTGGTGCCAGTTAAAAAAAAAATACCACTGAACCACCAATGATATGAATTTGAACGGAGCTGGGTTGGGATCACTTGGGGGAGGGGGACTACAAAAAGTTATGAGACTTTGTGCTGCGCCCATGCACTTGAAATGGCACAATGTAAAAAAAATGCCATAACCAGCCCATCAAAAAATTATTGAGCTGGCTGGAGTCGGAGGGCACTCCTGCTCACAACAAGTGTCACAGAAAGCACTCGCACCTCGCAGCAGGTCACTCGGCCAGAATATATATTTAAAAAAGACAAAACCATTTTTAATGTTAAAAATTATTCGTAGGGCTGAGTCCATTTCAAAAAATATTGCTGAGGCCCATGCCCCATGGGCCCATATAACCCGACACCTATGGTAGTGCACCTGACAGTGACCCAAGGATGATACAGCATAAACCTTTTTACCGCCATGCCCAGTCTTCTGGACTTCTTGTCTGGAGGCTTGTCCACATCCCCTTGACCCACATATTTACAGAAGGCTGGGTCAAAAAACAACCCTTTGGCTGAAGGGTGGTCTGAGAACCCAGAAAGCGCACAGTAGGGACCACATACTTGTGGCCCATGTGAGTGGTGGGTGCCAGGCAGGATTCTGGATGCTGCCAAGGCTCCAGAGCCAGTCCCAATATGGTCTCAGCCATAGGAAAGGCAACTGCTGGGGATTCATCCCTCTACAAAATGTCCATAAAAGGTTACTTGCCCCTTTTCTGGGCAGGCTCTAGAGGGACATGCATGAAATTCAATGAGCCCTGGAAGACACCAGACCATGGTTGGTGGTCAACTCCTCAACCAATCCCTGGTCAAGGATGTGAGTCCCACAGGAGGCCATGGATGAGAGATCAGAGTCATCTGAGGACTGCTCAAAAACGGCCCTCGATTGTTTCTCCCCATGGACCACCCAAGTATCCTTGGATTGAGTAAACTCCACCAACAATTGACCTGGCAAGCCTGTTGCCAACCAGGCAACCTTGGTCAGAACGCTACCTTTGGCTGCAGTGGTGATGCTGCCACCCGTAGGGTGGGGAAGCAGTTGTAGGATGCACCTGTGTTGCATGGACTGGTGATGCCATCACTGGCAGCTGCCAGGAGGCCGAAGGTCCAGGAGGTAAAGTCCTACCCCATCCTGCAATGGCCTACTGTTGCCAAAGAAGCTCCTCATAGTACCGACGCATCCTATGCTGATGCCTCTCCTCACCTGAAGATGAGGAGGTCAAGGATCATCGACTGCGATGCCTCCTGGTTGAGCAGGATCGAGAGTAGGAAGAACTCAACTGAAACCAAGATTATCTACCAGTCAGTCGACATCAAGGACAGCCTTCCGGATGGTTGTAGTAGACCAAATGTCTGGCAACATTGAGTAAGACAGACTTAGAAGACTTGACCACCAGTAGAGGCCACTCTCGAAGTGAACTGCTTGGGGACACCGACTGGTTCACATCCTCCTGAGGACCAGGAGCACCTGGGTCTGGCAGATTGAATTCTCGATCTTGTCTGACAGTTGATCAACAGATTTGAGGAAAATCTCCACAGCCTCCTCGACCAGAGTCTAGGTCGATAAGCCTGAAAGGGGTATCAAGGAACTCTCAACCTTCCCCTTGACTGAGAGGGTCTCTGCCATAGTCAAGCAATCAGGGGAGTTGAGGGATTGGGAGGACCTCAATCTCTCCTGGTCCCACAGTCAGCGCTGATGGCATTTGTGTTTTTTGCCTTTGTGATCAGGGCTCTCTCCCAAGGTGTGGAAGGCTGTGCATATCTCATGGAATCTCTCCATGAATGATCCTCAGACACTGGCCCCAAACAGGAGCAGCGCCAAGTTCGAGGTAGTACCCACCACAGCAGCTGCCACATCCTCCTCAAAGGCTGCAAGCTGTAATGCAACCCACAGCTGCCAAGTCCATCTTACAGCCCTTAGGCTGGTCTTTTGGATCCCGTGCTGAAGGCTGGCCAAGGGTAAGCCAGTGCTTCCAATCCTCAAGGGGTTCTGGAAGCACTGACAGACAAAGACCACACCCGGTCATGTCATGATATTCACCCAGGCAGTACAGGCATGTATCATATAGGTCAGTGACTGACATCTTTTACTGGCACCATACACCTGGCTTCCATTGCCCCGCTGTTGATTACTAAGAGGAGTTGAAGAGACTGAGAAAGAACTTGAAATCATTTTAAAAACTCTGAAGAGAAAGGCTTACCAATGGCGCACTAAATCCTAAGCTAGAGTCACGAAAGAGGTGATCTGTTCTTCTAGTGGAAAGAAAGATCTGACATTACAGGGCGGAGTCAGGGGATATACCACCCGGGTGGTGGCAAGAGCGTAACTACAAGACATCTGATGAATCAGCACTTCCAGTGGAACTGCCAAAGTGGATAGTGAATGATAACAGAGGATGGAGTACTTTGATTTGAAACTCACCCATACAGTGTACCTCAATATAATTCCATGGTGATGTAGTGGATGCATGGGCTCCGCAGGGGGGGCAGACTTGACAGAATGGCCACAAAGTCTTTTTCTGCTGGCAAAATTATTTTCTTATGGACCTTGAATGAGCATATTACAATGTCATGCTGGCTTCCCTAAACACAGTAAAGCATTTATTTCGCTCTGTCAAAAGGTGTGATGCGTCCTCACATCTTCCCCTTCTCACATGTGGAAATGGATTGCTCTGCTGTACTCCGAAGCCCACAACCACGTCCGCTACCAGGGGCAATGTACCTTGATAATGACACATAGATGGAAGGTAGATATAGTAAGGATGTGTTAGGGCCCTGCATATTGAGTAGGGTCATTAGTATTCTCTGTACCAATACTGCAGTTCTGCACCGCAGTGCTAATTCAATTCAATCATATTTGACTGCCGGCTGGGTACAGTGGGCCATGTGGCCTGTTTACAAGCACAACCTGAAAATATACAACACAGTATACACAAATACAGACATAAGACAATCATGTATACAAACTACAATAAAAATATACAACCGAAACATTATTCAGAAGCAAGTACAAACTGCTGAATCAAACAAATAATCCTTATAACTGTTAATTGTACCAGAGTTCCTAATGTTCGATAGTAGGTGATTCCACACAAAAGGTGCTTGGTAAGAAAATGCCTTCTGTTCAGTTTTCAATTTGTACAAGGGAAGAACCAATGACAAGGGTTTCATTTGATCTCAGAGCATGGTCGTTTGTGTTTGTGCCTCACGCATTGCCCAGCCTGCTCCGAGTGCAAAGGTGCTTTTCTCATCTTATCACACCTGTGTTTTGTGCTTCCACAAGGGTTAGTTTGTGCTGTTCTCACAGAGGGGATATTGGAAATCAGACAGCACTTGGGACACTATTAGCACGTCTCTTCCAGTGTAACTTCCGTGGTCTCACTGTACGTTTGCACACACTAATAGACCTTAGTGCTAGAGTTTGTACAAGCTTGGAATACGGGGCCTCTCTGCTAACTGAATTCAAGATCACTAAAGGGAGAGATATCAAGTTTCAAGAGTTTATCTGGTGTAGATGGACATACATTAAATTCTCAGGACTACCTCATAATCTGAGAAAATGACTGAACCAATATTATAACTGAGCCCCCAATGCCTAGCAGGGGCAGCCTGTCTGTGGGCACGCCCCCCTTCAATGTCCCTTGGGTGGGGGGTAGGAGGGCAGGCAGGGTAGGATGTAGGAGGCTGGCCCACTACAGGCGGCCACAGGTAGAGAGGTGTTCCCAGGGGAGGGGAGGTGGAAGCCAAAGGGGAAGGGCATCTACCTACATAAGGTGGGTGCTAGAGGGGTTTGCCCTCTTCACCTCCCCTCTCAGACACAGCATTGTGCTAGGTGCAACGGAGGTGGCACTACAGACAGAGAAGGTCAAGTCCTGTGTGTATTTCATAGTCTGTTTTTTCAGCTTCGAGCCAGGATGGATGGTGCAGGAAAGATGGGTGATAACACCTTAGAGCAACAACTAGCAGACCTGGTGAGGAACAAAGGGAAAGCATGGTGGGATGCCTTGTTTCAGACCAGAGATGGCAAGGAACAGCAGCAGCCATCAGACAAGCCAGAGCCATCAAATGGGCTGCAGCCAGTGCCAGAGGATGAAGTGGTAACCCTGCCACCAGAGCCTGAGCATGTCCAGTCACCCAAGAAGGCCAAGACACAACAACCAGCAGTTAAGCCTGATCTGGAGGGCATGACTGTAGAGGAACTAAGGAAACTGCTTAGGCAGTCACTACAGAGGCCACAGCGGACATCTGTGCACCGAAGCAGGAAATCTCACAAGGTGGCAGGGAGTGGCCAGCACCTTGGAGATGAGGTCCACTCAGGCACAAGGTTAGCTGGTGGGATTCAGGAGAGGAGGCCCGAGACTATTCTCCAAGGAACCTCACCTGCTCAAAGGCAGGTGCCTTCAGAGGTGGCATTAGGAAGGACAGACCTAGTCCAGGTGGGAACGGTAGCGAGGCCGTCTTTGAGCCAGGCTGGACTAGAACAGAAGCTGGACAAGGTGCTGGCCTATACTGTAGCCCAAGAAAAGGCGCAGGCCACACTGGAATGTAGGCTGCCCCAACAGAAGTTGGAAGCACTAAGGACACTCTTGAGAATAGTGGTGGGGGCAAAAAAGAAGACACTCCAGGAGCTACAACAGTTGGTGGGCCACTTGAATTTTGCATGTAGGATCAGGTCAATGGGTAGGACGTTTATGCATCATCTAGCCCAGAAGAGTGCAGGCTCCTCCAAATCCTATCATAGGATTCCTGTTACTGAATCTGTGAGGGAGCATCTGGGGGTTTGGGGGGGCCTTCCTCAGTTGTTTCACCAGCAAGGCATTCTGGAAATCCCCAGCAACCAGCCAGGAGCTCAGGCTCTTCACAGACATGTCAGGTGGCCTGGGGGTTTGGGGCTTATTTCCAAGGGCAATGGTGTGTGAGTTGCTGGCCAGATTCATGGCACATGGGGACCTGCTGAGACAGGTGACACTACTGGAATTTTTCTCGATAGTGGTTGCCATGGTAATCTGGGGTGAACAGTTCAGAGATAGGGCTATCCTATGCCGGTCTGACAACATGGGAGTGGTGTATACCATTAATAAACTACTGGGGGAAGGGTCCCTGTGGCAACTCATGAAGGCTTTCATACTGAGATGTCTGCTGTTGAACAGTAGCTTCAGGGCATAGCATGTGCTCGGCGTGGACAATGGAATTGCTGATGCTCTTTCTCATTCACAGTGGAAGAGATTTCAGCAGCTGGCACCAACAGAGGAGAGAACCCCCATGGAAGTTCCACCATACCTGTGGGACTTGGTAAACCCGAAGCCTGGAAATTGATTAGAAGTTCCTTAGCACCGAGCACCCGGGGGGCTTATCAGAGGGGAGTAGATAGTTTTCCGTGCATACATCAGGAACAAGGGTGGGACAACACCTAGCCTGTCCCAGTAGAGCACTTGTGCGCATTCGTCCTCCATAAGAGGTGGAATGGGTGCTCACATGCAGTAACCGGGCAACACTTGGCAGGGATTGCCTGGTTCTCTAAAGTTATGGGGTATGCAGATCACACTGGCGCCTCCCCCTTGCATAAATTACTAGAGGGTTGGGCCAGGGGGGCACTGCAGAGGCCAGACAGCAGGCGCCCTCTCAGCCCTGAGCTTTTGAGCTGGGTCTGGGGTGTGCTTGGCGAGGTGTGCTCCAATGAAGCTGAAGCCCTCCTGTTCTGGGATGCATATATGGTTGCATTTTGCGGCGCCTTTAGGATTTCCAAAATAGTGTAGCCAAGCAAGGCAGCGGACTTACCGGTGGCTTTGACAGACGAAGATGTCATGCTGACAGTCGCTGGCGTGTTTATCTGGCTCAGGAAGAGCAAAACAGATAGCATGGCCCAGGGTTGCTGGTGCTACCACAGGCCACCACCTGGGGTACAATGGGATATACCGGGGGTGGTATATGACTATGTGTCACATAGGACGGTGCGCAGGGCAGCGTTCTTTCACCACGACAATGGGTCACCAGTTACATAGATACATAGACAGTGTCGGCAGATAAGGGCCTAAGGCCCACCCAGTCTGCCCATTTGAGCTTGTAAGTTCAGTTTATGTTTTCCTAGAAGTCTGTTGCCCCTTACCCCTGGCCACCAGTTATGGTCTTTCAGTTCAGATGGGTGCTGAGCAAGAGCCTAGAAAGACTGGGAATAGACAGGAGTGGGTACAACACTCACTCATTCAGGATTGGGATCGCATCTTATGCCCCGGCGTCGGGATTCACGGATGAACACATTCAGGCCTTGGGGAGATGGCGGTCACAGGCCTTTGAAAGTTATGTAAGACCACATATGCTTTAACTTCTTTTCTTGTCTTGACAGGTCATAGTTGGCAGAGGAAGCAGATTTGGGTATGTGGGCACTCCAATGTGTACCGGGCAGCTATACATGCAGGGAAGAGCCATTGGGAAAAGAATCTGAACCTGGATCCATGAACCTTCGAAGTGAGATGGTTGGGCCACAGGGGCATGTGTTGGAACAGTTTTCTTCTGGTGGTCACAGAGGAAGCGCGGTGGAGGAGCCTTCCACAGTTGCTGATTATTCATTTGGGGGTAATAATATAGGGACTCTAACATCCACTGACCTACTCAGAAGTACAAAAGAGGACTTGATATATTTGAAGGGCACGTGGCCTGAGGTACAGATAATATGTCTGGAAGTAATCCAAAGACACCATTGGCGCCAGGCACGTAACCCCAAGGCCCTGGAAAAAGTGAGATGCCAGCATAATGCCACCATGAGAGTATTTATGGGAAGCATATGTGGTACTGCAATTAGACATGATGATATTAGAGCAAAGAATGCAGAACTCTACATGAGAGATGGAGTACACTTGTCAAGTGCAGGTCTAAACAGGTATCTGGGGAACCTACACAGAGCATTGGAGAGAAAGTTAGAATAGTGTGCTTGACGCCGCAGAGGAGAGCTCGCCCAGTGGCGGCTAGGTGGTGTTGGTTGGTTGATGTGGGGGGACGGGGAGTAACGAGGGGGATAATAGGGGATCTTGGTCTTGTGCAGAACAGATCTCTCGGAGACTGACAGGAGTGCTGGGCTATCCGGTCAGGATTAGCCATTTAAGATTACGGTGGCAGCCAGGTGGTAGCTTCCTTGAGCATGGGCCTGCGGCGACAGGGCATACTCGAATTGGGGTGGTGGGACATATCGGTAGCCAGTCGTGAGCCACTCCTCATGCCCCAGAGGCCGTGTCCCTTGCATGGACTTAAAATGTTGGTAGCTTCCTTCTGAAGGGAAGTCTGGTGTTTGACAATAATATAGGCCAACCAAGACCACCTGACAGCGCATGTTCCTCATGTATTTTGATTGGTTAATAAATGCATGGCTGTGGCCATTTTTCTCCAGTCCTTGGTGTGTGTCTCAGTTTGTTAGGGGTGAAATGGTGTGTGTGGGTGTGGGGGGGGGGACTGTGTCCTATAAGACAACAATGTGGTGTGGATGGATGGATGATCGTCACTCATTAAACGCATGTTACCAAGTCTTAAACATATATGTGATGCAGTATACAATATGCATTCCCTTTTATTAGGATTCAGGGCCTTGGATCTATTACGCAAATACATCAATGAAGAGACAGTGTAGCCTAGAAGTTAGGAGTGCCAGCCCAGCAACACTTACTCAATGCATAACCACAAGTACAATGCCTAACTCAATAAACCCTCTCTCTCTCTCTCTCTCTCTCTCTCTCTTTTTCTGTACTTAAATTTTCATGATCTTATGAGGATTTGGGATGCAGTGTGGTTTAGTGGTTAGAGTACTGGCTTTGGGAACCAAGAAATCATAGGTTCAACCCACTCCAAAGCCAAATAGACTATAACCTTGAGCAAGCCACTTAAGCTCACATTGCACTAGTTCTTCAAGCTGTGCAAATGGTTACACGAAGCCACCTTTGAGAGCACTATACTGCATCTCAGCTTGGCTGTCCTAGGTAAATCATTTGTAAACAAAAATGACTGCCTTACCTTCCTCTGCTTGCTTAATGGTTAAAGCAACCATTCAGGGTTTGAAAAGTGCTTTGGGATGTAGTGTGCATGAATGGCACAATTAAAAAACAACACATTCTTTGTTTTTAGTTCAACATTGTGCTTTGCAGTAGTTAGATTAGCTTTGAGATATATCTAAATGTTTTATCTAATTGGATATTTAAATCAACCAAAATATTGCTGCTGTTACACAAAATATATCAAATTACAGACTATGAAATCTGCATTTTATGTCATGACTGAAAAAGTCTATATCACCCATTGGGAGTTATGTAGAGCTGTAACGACCTTCCTCTATTATTACACTGCATTAGTGAAGCACATATAAATTATTGATGGAATGTATTTTTAAATGCATGCTACTCCTGCTGTGAGCGTTCTCAACAGGAAGCCAAAAGAAATGAGGTTAACAGTCTGCCTGCAGCTCCTCATACCTGACTGAAGACAAGCCCATTTTCTTAACTTCCATCAGTATGCGTGGGTAGAAGGCTGACCGTGCTAGATAGTCACTTCTGAAGGTAAGCCACAGATTGGCAGTAAGCACTGTTATTCTAAAGTGAGCTGATTGGTTAGGGGAGGTATCAATTAGTCAGCAGTGCTTGCATTAGCCGTAGCAAAGAGAGGGGCAGTTTGACACCAGAGCCATCATGTCCATACAGTCTAGGGGGACGCTGTGCTCCTTCCAGATTCCTATCCAAGTATTGCATTTTGTGCAAAGGAAGTGATGTATAAGTGTAAATTCATGCCCTCCCTTGATTCATTTTTAACTGTGTGCCCGCCCCCCAAAAAAATTATTTTGGTATTACATCCCTGTTTGACACTGCTTGTAAAGTTGTGGATTAGTTCAGAAAATCTGGCAGTCAGAAATCTGCTGCAGTGTCTTTGTTCAACATTAGCACAACTTTTATTTTTGTGCTGTAAAATCCACATAAATCCCATTTGGGGACTTAACAGAGAAACATAGACTTTGACGGGCAGATAAGGACCACTTGGCCCACCCAATCTGCCCATTTCCCTACCTTTTGGATAAGCTGCAGATCCTAGTTAACCAACAGCTTACTTCCTCCTACCCCCCACTAGAATTGCTTATGTCTGTCCCATGCATTCTTGAATTCCCCCACTATTTTTGACCCCACTACCTCCTCTGGAAGGCTGTTCTATGCATCCACCACCCTCTCTGTGAAAAAATACTTCCTCACATTGCCCCTGAGCCGTCCTCCCCTCTATCTTCAAATTGTTCCCTCTTGTTCTTGCACATCTCTTTTTCTGAAAGATGCTACCCTCTTGGACTTTGTTGATTCCCTTGAGGTACTTGAATATTTCTATCATGTCCCCCCCTCCCTCCTTTCCTCTAGGGTATACATATTAAGCTCCTTTAGTCTATCTTCATATGGCTTCTGGTGCAGACCCTGCACCATTTTAGTTGCCCTCCTCTGGACTGCCTCCATCCTGTCTATGTCCTTGTGGAGATGGGGTCGCCAGAACTGCACACAGTATTCCAGATGGGGTCTCACCAAGTCTTTACAGAGGGATAACAACTTCCTGTTTTCTACTGGTGATGCCTCTCCCTGTGCATCCCAGTATCCCCCCAGCCCTCCTTACTGCCTTCTCACATTGCTTGCCTACCTATAGGTCATCTGATATGACTACCCTCAGGTCCCGTTCCATTTTTGTTGTTGTTAGTACCCCCCCTCACTGTGTACTCTTCCCCTGGGTTTTTGTTTCCCAGTTGCATTACTTTGCACTTCTTTGCATTGAATCTAAGCTACCATACTTTTGACCATTCTTCCAAACTTGCCAAGTCCCTTCTCATCCTTTCCACCCCCCCTTTGTGTATCAACCCTGTTGCAGATCTTTGTGTCGTCTGCAAAGAGGCATACTTTTCCTTCCAGCCGCTCTGCAATGTCACCTATAAAGACATTAAAGGGGACCAAACCCAGTACTGAACCCTGCTGTACCCTAGTAACCTCCCTTTCCTTGGAGTGGACTCCATTTAATATTACCCTCTGCGTCCTGTTGTCCAGCCAATTTTTTACCCAGGTTACCACCCTGGGACCCACTCCCAGGCTGGCTGACTTGTTCATTAATCTTTTGTGTGGTACTGTGTCAAATGCCTTGCTAAAGTCTAGGTAGACCACATCCACAGCCCCTCCCTCGTCTACTACTTTAGTCACCCAGTCAAAGAAATCTATTAGATTCGTTTGACATGACCGTCACTTTGTGAATCCATGTTGCCTTGGGTCCTGAGCCCTGCTGACCTCTAGGTACTCAACAATTCTTTCTTTCAGAAGTGATTCTATCATTTTCCCTACCACTGAGGTCAAACTAACCAGTTTGTAGTTTCCTGCCTCTGCCTTGCTCCCACTTTTTGTGGAAGGGAATAACATCCACCTTCCTCCAGTCCTCAGGTACCACACCATCCTCCTATGATTTGTTAAAACTGGTAGTCAAAGCTAGCCCAGTGGCACTGAGGGTTGAGGCGCTGGATGCCACACCGGCAACCTGGGTTCAGGAATGAGCCGGGGCTGTCGGGGGTTGGCAGGGGAGGGAGGGGATCAAGCGTCCGGAGAACAGCTCTCCTTTCCCTGGGGAGGGTTAGAGGGAAGCACCGCTCTGTAATGGCACCCAGCGGCCGTCGGGTGCAGCACAGACACACGGGGCTACACACAGCAGGGGGAGGAGCTTGGCAGTTGGCGCACCTAACGCCAGCAAACATTGTACATCTAAGCTCCTCGGGGACAACTAAGCACCAGAAAAACCCTCCAGATGCCTGGTGACATGATGAGGACCCCAGAGGGTGATCTTGGGGGTTGAGCCAGCCAAGTTGTCCGGGGGGTATATCCTGGGAATGAAAGGGTTCAGACAGGGAGTGAGAGGCACAGCCCCGTGGGAACCTCCGAAGGATGCCCAGGCTGCTGGAGTGAGAAATAAAGTCGACAAAAAAAAAGGTAGTCAGTGGTATCACTAGTTCTCCCCTTAGTTCTTTTATAATTCTGGGGTGAATCCCCGTCAGGCCCCATTGCTTTGTCCACCTTGAGTTTTAGGAGTTATTTCAGGACCCTTTCTTCTGTGAATGGACTGGTATCGATCCCCCTATCCAGAGTGCTTCTATTGTTTGGTTTAGGTACCTCCCCATGTCTTCTTTTGTGAACACTGAGCAAAAGCAGCTTCTGCTGACTTCAGCAGAGGGTTAACGCAAACCTTGGCTCAGTCTCATTTCCATGACAAACTGCAGCCAAACAGGGCTCCTCTGATTCCCTTTAACACTAGCCAGCCTACCAAAGAATCTATACTCCTCCAGAGCCACTGATGGGGCCAGATCCAGCCTCCTGAGTCAAACTGGATCAGATCAAGTATCACTTGTAGTAGCACCTCTGCCCAGCACCCAATGAGACCAAGTCCTCGCAATCAACCACCAAAACTAAAAAGAACTGAACTAAAAAAACAAAAAACAACAGCAAAAAACAAATAACTCCTACAGTAACACCTCTCACACATTTTTCACAGCAATGTTATACTTTTCAAATTAGGAACTATTTTTTTAGGTTGGAAGGTTACGCTTAACCTAGTCTTGTTAAAATAAGTCTTTTACTTTTCATTTATTAAATAAAACATCAGGGATCTGTTTTATGATCAAGATAGTACACTCCAAGCTGTGGTGTTAAATAAGACATTGGTGCTTTTTGGGTGGATAAAGGCTCTTGGCTAAGCTTGGTGCCACGCAATTCATTGCGGGCTGACAATATCAGATGGTAAACCACAGCCTGGAGATTCTTATTCTTCCTAATTCTCTGCCAGTGGAGTTACTGAGCCAACAGGCAAGCCGGACACTTTCTTCCTCAAACTTAAAATCTGTTGGAAATACACTAAATGCTAAGGAACTGCTGGTGCAGCACTGTCTACACCTAAGCAATTGAAATACAGCATATAATGATAAAGAAATGTGACCTAAGTGGGAACTGAAGCCAGGCCCTTGAAAAACTGTCTCAGTGTCATAGCAGCTGAGTTGTCAGACCACCTGGATAACCAGAGCATCCACTCACCACATTAATGATTCATGAATTTACAGAGTATTTATTCAGTTGAATGGTGAATTAAGTATCCCCGTGAGAGCACCAACATTTCATCCTACAAGAAGGAATTACCTTTGAACTTACTCACAGAACCATGAAAACAGTTGTCTCCATCTGTACTGCATATTCACTCTGGGTATGAACTCCATCTGTTGAGCCCTGTTTTCTATAGTGTTCACTAAAGCAAATAGTACGTTATGCTTATGATGGGACCACGGATCCAGGGCAACAGACTGAAGCTCTGCTAGTTTGAGGCTTGACTATAAGGTAAATCACACTACCCTCTATGAGAGAGAAAGTAAAGAAATGAGGGCTGCAGTCCCATCACAAGCACAACATGCTGTTCGTTATAATATTTAATGTGTTACATTAATATGTATCCCCACCAGCGGGGATAAACAGAGTGAGCAGTGAGATCCTGGTTACCAGAAATGGGACCACAGTGATGAGGGAGCATGAGAGGATACTCGTTGGTGGGAGTTTGAAGAAAGACGTGAGGAAGTTCTTCTTTATCAAGAGTGCAGTGGAACGATGGAACAGATTACCTGTGTGGGTGGTGGGGATGAGCTCTATAAATGTGTTCAGAAATGGGTGGGACAGATTCAGGAGGCTAGTAATAATAACAGGTGGTGTAAGGCAGGAAAGAGTAGTAAGTGGTAGGGTGCGACAAGGGATAATCAGCAGCGCTAAGTACCCCTATAAAGACAACAGATCAAGAAGACAAGTAGGAAATGTTTTATAGGCAGACTGTGTGGACCCTGGGTCTTTTCCTGCCAGCAACGTCATTGTTTCTACATGGTAAGATCTATTTATTTGGCAGCACTGGATGGCTTTCAAACCATTCCAGATATCTGTAGGTCATTTTTGAGCAGAAAAGGCACACTGAGCAATGACAGCTCATTTCTAGGTGTCTCGGGGGGGGGGCAATTAAAAGAAAACTACATGCAAAAATTATAATTACACGTGCATTTTTTTTTCTCTGTTCCTTGACGTTCTGTTCCTGTGTCTGGCATTTAAAAAAAAAATTTTTTTAGTTTTCTCTGTCAGTTTTATGGCCCCTTGGGGTCACTATTCAGGCTTCTTTTATTACCTTTGATATTTTGGAATTTTCCCAGAATGCCTCTAGGAATGATGTCAATCAGACGCAAGACCTTCAAAGGTCTCTTGGCTTTATTATCACCCAGTGACATCACTATACAAAGAAAACTGCCACACATCCATAATAACAACAGTTGCCACCTAGAGAAGTCTGACTTCGGCTGGGGAGGGAGGGTAAACACTTTTCTAAAGCCTTGTTTACATGGCGGCATTTGCACCACAGTAGCTTAGCGCCGGGTTGCTGCAATGCAAACTCTTCGCACAGTGAACGCACACGGATGCGGTAAAGCGCTCCTTCGCCGCTCAGCAGTCCCCAAAAGTCTGGGGATGCATTCGGGAGCAAGCGGTTTAAGTGGTCGTGTGGACAGGCTGCACTGCTCGCTCCCACTTGGGGGTGCTTCTATGCACTGACTGCCCCAACTCCCAGCCCCTCTCCAGCGCGTCTTACATTGGCACTGAGGGGGACTGTGTAGATTCATTTACCAAGCATCTTTAGGTCGAGGCAGCTCTGCAATGCTCCAAAGAAGGAGCGAGTTCAGCCGGGTAAACATGGCTTAAGCAGTTAACTTTCACAAGCAGTTGTAGTTGGATGTTATGACTAGATTATAAAGAACAGTTGCGTAAGAACTTACCATAACAGTAGATCTTCAAGAGAATCTTTTGCAGCAGTTCACACCTTAGAAACTATAGCTGCCAGGCACCAGGACCACACAGACACATTTTTGCAAGTGGTCTATCTGGGGCCACCCCATGCCCTCCACTATTCCCCGCCGGAGACCATCCAGCAAGGACAGGCCACCGAGGGAGCCGAGGGAGAGACAAAAAGACCTGCCAGAAGTAGTATGGAAAACAGGTTTGCCATCTTTGAGAGGCAAACTCAGAGTAGCAAGGGAAGGATGGCATGAACTGCTGCAAGAGACTCTCTTGAAGATTTACTGTTATGGTAAGTTCTTACGTTAACTTCTATCTTCTTCAAGGATCTCTCTTGCAGGAGATCACACCTTAGGAACAAGTCCCAAGCAGTACTGCAGAGGAGACTGTCACAAACTCGCTAAGCCGGTCAGCTCTCTACTCCCAAAGTGCCAGCCTCTGAGCGTATGATTTGTGTACAGTGAACAGAACAAGGTAACCCTCTTGTCTGTTTTGTGGGTTCAAGTCACCTTAGTCTCAAGCTCTGGAGGGATTCAAACCGATAACCTCTTGTTAGCGTACCCAATTATCAGGCTCAGATAATTCTGTCTTCGGGAGGCCAGATATCTTTGCCTATGGGCACCCAACCAGGTCTTTCAAATGAACCCTTAGAACTCTATGCAAGACTTTAGAGAACTCTATCTGTTTCCCAGTTTGGTATATCAATAAGCTTAAAATACAATGTCACTTATAACCAATCTAAGCTCTACTTAAATAAAAAGAAATGTCAAGGCACTTCAAGCAGTTTCCGTGGTAAAATATATATTTACTATAAAGTATCAAAACAGAAAAATAAATACAGAACAAATATCCCAAACACATACAATCTTAAAAACAAAACAGGTTTTTAAAGGTACAAACTAAGCTCTCTTATCCACATAATACTTCTCTCCTACAGTGCTGATGTTGTCCTTCTTCTCTCTGTCTGAAATATTGTCTTGTGTGTCTCTGTCCAGGTTCTCTCAGCAATTAAACACAGTTCTGAGCCGGCCTTCTCATGAGGTCACTAACTCCGCCTCAGTGTAACAACATCTATATTTTATCTCACAGGATGTCCAAATAAAATATTTAAAAAAACATAATAGGTGACCTCACTGCCTTTCCTCCCTCAGGTTAACCAGACCAAACCAGTTTGTGCTCTGCTACACATACATCTCAAACGTTTCTTTGATCTAAGTCACTGTATTCAAGCAAAAGTGTATTTGCCTCTTTAATCTCACCTGGACCTTGGAATCTACACCTCAAAGGTCTCTCTGATGTAATTCAAGGGTTCCCCGGGAAAGTATATTGGACCTTCCAAATTCGTCTGGGTCCTCCCTGGCTCAGACATCAACCTCTCTTCAAAGTCCATTCTGGCTTCTCTCTGACACCCCTCCCTCTCAAGTTCTTCCTGACAACTATATTAAGTCAAAGGATTTTCCCTGAGGGAATTATGAATGGCTAATCTTATTTCCTGGGATGAAAGCAAATTGACAAGGTAATTGCACCCAGATATCTGCAGTTTAGCTATGTCCTGTCCTTTGAACTTATCTCTGGGGGGGGTCCTGATGTGTCATTTCCAGTAAGAAAGTAGTTTCCTCAAACTGACCTTCCCATCACATATTTTATATGTAATAAAAAATTGATACAGCCATCAGAGCTGGCTGTCTACATCACACTGTATGGGAGGTTGGAAGGCAGGCATCTAGGAGTGGAGGTCTTGTAGCACAGCGAGGCCGAAATCTGCCAGCCTTCTAGAGGAGATGTCCAGAATGTAGTGCTTTGTGAAAGTGTGGATAGTTTTCCAAGTGGCAGCAGCAGAGATCTCTACAGCTGAGATGCCCCTGAAACAGGCAACAGGAGTGGCCATGCCTCTGGTAAAGTGGCACTTGACAGCCCCAGGAAGTTCCTTACCGTACTTCTTGTAACACAAAATGATATAGTTGGCCAACCATTTGGAAAGCCGCTGTTTAGAAACTAGTACACCCTCTTTCCCAGGGGAGAAAGAAACAGCTGTGAGGACTTTCTGTAGTCCTTTGTGTGATGAACATAATATCTGAGTATTCTATGTACATCCAAAGTATACAGAATGCTTCTCCTGGATTGGCATGCTCTGGATAATAAACAGGGAGGTGGATGGCTTGATTCAGAGTAAAATCAGACACCACCTTTGGCAAAAACTTACGGCTAGTATGCAAAAGCATCCTGTCTTTGTGGAAAAGGAAATAGGGTGCTCACGTCTGAGCACCTGAAGCTCGGAAATCCTCCGAGCAGAGATAATAGCAACTACAAGTAACACTTTCCATGACAGAAAGCATAACTTGCAAGTCACGGCAGGCTCAAAAGAAGCCAAAGTAAGTTTCTCCAAAACAAAATTCAAGTCCCAGGCTGGGACTGGGTTATGGATGGAGGTTTAACTGCAGTATGCCTCTCAGAAAGGTATGAGCCATGTCCAACTGGGCTACCATACGGCCCTCAATGGGTGCACGGAAAGCTGAAGTGGCAGACAGATGCACCTTCAGCAAAGAGTACTTTAGGCCAGTGTCTGACAAGGACAATCTCCCCCCTTTGACCCCATCACCTTCTCCCTCCCGAGACTCCAAAAAAATCTATCACCAATCATTTATGCCATTACTAATACTTACACTGAGCAAAGTGGATGCTCTGCACTGGGGGACAATTTTCTTCTTTTACAGGTCTATAAAAACAGAGTTTTGGGGGGTACTTGGTGGGGGGAGAGAAGTGGTGGTTTTATTCATCATCACTGTCTAGTTGGGTGGGAGGAGGCAGGGGAAGTGATTTTTGGTGCATAGATGGAGGAAAAGATTAATTATTGCATTACAAGATTACTGTCTGCTGCACACTTCATGGGGAGGGGAGGGGGAGTTTTTTTTCTATTCAGATGGTGTCAGGGTGGGGGTACCTTACAGGAAAAGGTCATGGGATATATGGGATAAGGGCCTTATCAACATTGTAAAAAAAGTAGGGGCGGAGCTAGTAGTCCAGCCAGCAGCAGCAACAACTTTCTGGGGCTCCCTGCTCTTCACTGTTCAATCCTTTATAAAACCACAATTCTGAGCCAGAACTATCATCAGAAGTGGAATATTGATAGAAGAGAAGACACTGCTCTTGGATATTGAACTAAACACCAAAAATGGGGCGTACAAAAACAACCAAACAAGTCTTTTTCTTGCAACACTCCTCAGCGCCAAATTGCCACATGATCCACCAGGCCTAGCAAGCATTGAACTCAGATGCTTCTAGGACCACCTGACATCTCTGCAGGTGCAGTTCAGCTCTTGCAAGCGGTCCAACAAATGGATCAAATGTTGGACACTTTTTCTGAAAAATTTCTGCAGATGGAGCATAGACTTTACGCTATGGGGGAAACCATGAAGTTGGTGGAAGCTACGGCGGGAAGAGCTTTGGCCACCACGGCTACATTGCTAAAAAGAACAGACTGCCTTGAGAAGCAGCGTGGAACAGCTCGAAAACTCAGTATGAGCTGCCAATGTCTGGGTTGTCAGCCTGCCCAAGGAATCTGAAGGTGGTTCACTACTTAATTTTTTGCAATCCTGACTCGAGGGTCTGACTGATCGAGACGAACTTTAAAATAATTAAAGTGTATCGTATCACCCCAAGAAGATCCTCGAATGAACTTACTAATGCCCAAACTGTCTTGCTGATACTACGTTCCTCAGGAGAATGAGACCTGTTGTAGAGATCCCTGAGAAATTGGGGCCCGATACACATCGATGAGGCCCGTATTTTATTTTTTCTGGATCTGTTCTACGCCACCAGCACAAGAAGGAAGGCCTTTGACTGTGTGAGACAACATCTCTGAGAGTTGGACATCACCTACTCCCTTGCTTTCCCTACCCGACTCTGCTTCACGGTGGATCACCATCGATACCATTTTACTGACCCGAAGGAAGTTGGGGTCTGTATTGAAAGAATAATCGTGAGCCGGCCTGCCAGCGCAGCGGTAGGCTTACCGCTTGCGGTGACAGCGACCTGGGTTTGGGAACGGACTCGGGCAGCTGGAGGGCTGGCCGGGGGAGGATTGAGCACCCATCGGCCGCTCTCCTTCTCCGGGAGGGGAAGGGAAGGTTGTCTGTCCCGCTACTCTACCGCCACCTGGGTGACCACAGGTGGTGGTGCAGCTGGGACAGCCAGTGGGAGGGGAGGATGCAGGCCGGGAGCCACAGCGTCTGCATGTCATGATATGCTCAGCCCCTTGGGCTCCCTTTGCATGTCTACGTCTTCAGGGGATGGCACCAGAAACATGGAAAAAGGACCTCGCGGATGCCAGCGTAGACAGGGATCCAAGCTCCCAGACACCATAACGCAGCTCTTGGGGACCATCCAGGCTGCCCTACACACACTAATGGACTGAAGGGGGACATCCTGGAATCCCCCTCCTCCACGCCCAGAGGGGTAGGCTGAGGCAGCATAGGGGTGGATCTGGCAGTACACTGAGAGGTACCGGGGTGGGCAGAGTGAGCAGAGGATACCCAGAAGAGAGCAACATCCATGGAGACGGGGCAACAAAAAAAAAAAAAAGAATAATCACTAAACAGCAACGGGCTGCACATTTCTTGGAGGAAGAAGAATTAGACGGGGACTGAGATTGCTCTGAGACTGTGAGCCATGTTAAATATTACACGCTCTGTTTTCTTCAGTCAAATGAGCTGTGTTACTATGGTTGTTATATTTGTTTCTAAAGGCGCTGCACAATGGGACCTCATTTAATTTTAATGTCTAAAGTGCTAGATCTTCTATACACAGGACTTAAGTGAATTGGGACTTTTTATAAGCGCTGTTTAAGTTTATTATGCACTCCTCTCTGTCAGTGTTTAGCCGTTATGATCTTAGCAATATAGCTTAATAGTGTTCAGTTCTTTGCTTGGAATATGGGGTGAGAGGTGCTTTCTGCCTTTTAGTCCATTAATATAAGTAACAATGCAGCAATCTCTGGGAGCCCTGGAGACCCAATTTTCTACAATTTGGTGCCATGATTTTCTATACTTATGGCACGAGCTGGTCTTGGTGCGAGTGAAATTTTTTCCACTATAGGCTCCAGACATGCTATCTCGGTTGCATTTCTCAATGGGCTAATGTCCCAGACTGCTGTAGGCAGCACCATCTACCCCCCTATATACCAGGGGGTGCTCTGAAATGGAGAGCTCTCTGTTATTTTTTGGATGGCAAATATAGTACAACACCTTTGGTCGGTTTAACATGTTAGTCTTATTACTACTAAGCAACCTTTTTAGGGCATTGACTGCTTTCAAGCTCCTGAAATAGAGGTGATGATTATTATACTCATATGATGGTTTTCTCCCCTCTTGCTGTACCAGTCGAATAGATAATCACCATCCTGAGTAATGTACTAAAGTATGAGACTTCTGTATACCTATTCAGGAATCTAGTAGTATGTATGTTTATTTAGTTGTTTAACCAGGTATAGCACACTAAGTTGAAAGCTTTTTTTTTACAGGAGTAACCTGGGAGCACAAGGAGGTTAAGTGACTTGCTCAGGGTCACACAGTATGCAAGTGGAAGCTGTGGGATTCAAACCCAGGTCTGGTCTGCTGGATGTCACCAGATTTGCAGCTCAGAGCCTTAGACCACTGCACTATACTGCCTCCTTTTTTTTCTGTACTAAATCCTATAAATAAAATAAAAAACTTTGTAAAAATTTTTTTTTATAAAAATAGGTGCCATAATTAGTACAGTCATCAGTAACTTTGTGAAGCCTTCAAAAAGTGTTACGTTCCTGAAGGCACCAACTTTGCTAGCAAAGTAAATTTTGCAACATCTCTAGTCATGGGAATCCTTCAGACTTTCACCGTCTTCCCTAATGGAGGCTGGGATTTGTGAAGAAGTAGCTATGCTGCTCTCCTGAACCTTTGAACTCTCTGTAATCTGTTAAGACACCAAGACTCCTGCAGTTAAGCCTACCACATGGGGCATTCTCTAGCTATGCTGCAAGGCATCATGGACTTATTATTCAGCCCGACTTGCTGCTAGGTGAAAAGATTCTGGTGTGCCAGTAGCCTCCAGTGTTCCACATGATTTCACCTGTGTGTGTTCCCTCAGGCATCATTTTACAGCAACAGGAGGCACAGTAGTGTCATTGCAGGATATATCCATTATGTAATACTGCCATTTCCGATATAAGTTCCACCAGCACCAGCACCACCATCCCCAGGCCAAGCAAGGTGAGGGTAGTTGTGTACGACACTTGAGTGACCACTCTAACACCAAAGTGGTCTCCACAGCCCAGCCCAGACTGCCACCACCTGCGTCTTGCTCCCTCCAGCCTCAAGGACGTGGACTCTGTGGGGGTAGGTGTGTGTGTGTGGGGGAAGGGGGGGCCGGAGTGGAGCAGCATGAGTGGAGGAGAAAATCTCTGGGGCTTCCTGGCCCATAGCATATTCTTGTCCACATCAAAAATGACTCAATGGTCACTGATGGGGATTTCATTGCCCTGACTGAACCAGACACTAGCACGATCATGTGCAACACACCAGGGGCACCGAATAAATGTTCAAGGGCAGGAGCCCTATTTAAAACAAGACTAAGGGCCAGATCTCTGTAGGACTGCAAATAGTCAAGCATCTTAATTCTCTCTGACCCCTGACAATGTGGCCACTGTGGTCAGAGGCCAAGAATCAGCCAAAGTAATAAAATAAAAAGCACAAAAACAGTCAAACAACAAACTATAAAACTGCAAAAGTTCACTGTTCACACGTGATCAGAGACCTCAGGGCATAAAGGGAAGGATACTGCCGTGGCAGTCCTTTGTTTTACAAGAAGGAACTAAAATGTTATCTGCTGAGCAAACACAGCTATAACAGTTACATATGGGATGGCAGCATTGTGCTTGCATGAAGTGTATTAAAGTGGAAGGAAATGTTGTAAACCAGTCTATAAACAGAATGTGGCCGGTCGCACAGCACAACTTCCTTAGGTAAGAAAAATAATACCAGTAACGCCCTTTTTTTAAAG
Source organism: Neoceratodus forsteri (assembly GCA_016271365.2). Taxonomy (NCBI): domain Eukaryota; kingdom Metazoa; phylum Chordata; order Ceratodontiformes; family Ceratodontidae; genus Neoceratodus; species Neoceratodus forsteri. The sequence goes on along the minus strand of JADMNL010000024.1, from coordinate 415,564,125 downwards.
AACCCACTTTTAATCTGCCCCTTTCCTTCCCCCATACATACATTACGAAGGAAAGAAAAAACAAGGAATGTTTTTTTTTATAGCATCTTTCATACAAACTGTATCCCAAAGCTCTTTACAATCCAAGTGAGTAAGGGAAGAGAATGTTGCTGTTGTTTCAAGCACACAGGGGGCATTAAAGAAATTAGATATAGATAAGACAGAAGTTTAAGCACAGGAAAGTTATGTGATTTTCTCAGGGTCACACAGTAAGTGGCAGTTATAGGATTCAAACCTGAGTCTCTAGATTCAGAGCCCTGCGCTCTAACCAATAGGTCGACTCTGGCACCACTATGAACTGTGGCTAATAGCAGTGACAGAATCACTTGCAGGAACTTCAATGGTAATCAGCTGCAAGGATTAGAATGGGAATCAGTGCGGGGACTTGATCTGGAATCAGTCACAGGGCCTTGAAGTGGAATCATTCAAAGGGACTTGAATGGGAATCAGTGCGGGTTGGTGAATAATGTGACTGACAAGGCTGCCAACACTACTGGTAATGCACTCCCTTCATGTGTCAAGCACTCTGTAACAAAACTTAGTACTTGGCACAAAGTGGGAGTGCGTTACTGGTGAGATCAACAACAGCTGTCACCACCAGCAGTATCCCCAACCGCGCCAGTTCTAAATTCATTTACTGCTGCTGATTCAGTGGCTGATGTCAGCTGCAGAAGTGGGTTTGGCTGTGGGATGGAAGGATGCAGGACTGCAAGACAACTGGGTTCTAACAAAAAGTGAAGTATGCAATAATGTTTCTAATCTGGCAATGTTCTATATATAATACATGAATACACCCTCTTCCCTATAAAAAAAGCCATCATACATTTCTCTATTTAAGTACCAAATTAATTGCCATATGTCTAACCAATTAAATGCCACATACATAACCAAACTGCACTGCACCACAGTCTTCAACAAATAGTTAAAGGTATGGTGCAAGGAGGAGGGTTTTGGCTACACTGGGGACTGGGGTCCTATCTGTGGGGACAGAGGCCTGTAAAAAGGAGATGGCCTCCAACCATCCATCCAGGAGGGGAACCGCAGTATGGGGTGGAAGGTTTAGAAGCTACTTTGATTTGATATGGGCATTAAAACTAGCCAAGGTGGCAGGTGGAACGGGGGAGGTACAGACTGCCCCTCCGCACCGAACAGTGAAGCAGAGAGGTGAAGCCCAGAGACTGTATTCCCCAGAGGTAGAGGGGCATAAGGACAAGGGGGTGGACAGGAGGGGCAGGTCAGGAAGTGGAACTAAAGTTGAGGCAAGGGTTAAGGAGGGTAAGCAGAGGGACAGTGGAAAAGGGGAGGACAGTATAGTACAGGAGAAATGGGAGGTGCAAAGGATAGGGGGTGGAAAGAAGGCAGAGCAGGGAGGTGCGACAGAAGGTGGGCAGCCAAATTGCCAATGCAGAGCCTAGGAAAAATTCCTGACCTCGAGGCAATCATCGCGGAGGCAGACCTGGATCTGGTAGTCATAACTAAGTCATGGTGCACCCACAACGACAGCTGGGAAGTGGCCACAACAGGCAACATTATGTTCCAGAAGGACAGGGCAGGAGGAAAGGAGGGAGGGGAGTTGTCTTATATGTGAGGAAAGATATAATGGCCACAGAAATACAGGGACACAAAGGGGATAAGGAAGGGCTAGAAACAATATGGGTAAGTTTAGAGACAGGGTCTGGGACCTTCATCTGAGTGGGGGTGGTATACAGACCACCAACACAGGGTGAAGACTTAGACATAGTTTTGAGCAAAGCAAAGGGGAGGTACTGATTATGGAGGACTTTAATCTGCCGGATGTAGACTGGAGCACTCTGGCTGCAGCTATAAGAAGCAGGGCCATCCTTGACTCCCTACAGGGGGTATTTCTCATGCAGCTGGTTATGGAACCCACTAGAGATGGAGCAGTGCTGGACCTGGTACTGTATGTATGAACAGGGACAGCATTACAGGCGTCACAGTGGGTAGTCCCCTGGGTACCAGCAACCACCGCATTGTGTGGTTTGGCATATGGATTGGGCCAGAGAAAAATCACACCAAGATAAGGGTCCTGGATTTCAGGTGGCCAGATTTTAAAGGCATGGGAGACTGCCTCAGTAAATACCTCAAAGAAGGAGATGCTTGTGGGGTGGGGTGGGGGAGTGGAGACCCAGTGGGAAAAGATCGAGGAAGGACTGGCTAAAGCAACAAGCATGCTGTCTGAAGGAAGAAAGAAAGGATAGGAGGAGCAAGAAGTCACTATGGTTCTCAAGGGAAGTCACTAAGGCAGAAAAAGAGAAACAAAAAAAAAACCTTTAGGAAGCACAAAGAGACCCAGATGGGGAGATAGGGAGGTACATCTGGAAAAACAAAGGGAGGAAAGAAGGATGGTGAGGGCAGCTAAGGCACAGAGAGAGGATCGCCAAGGAGGTAAAAAAGGGGATAAGACCTTCTTCAGGTACATGAGTGAAAAGGGGAAAGCAAAGGGTGTGACCGTGAGAATCAGAAGGAAAAGGGGGAACTGTGTAGAAGATGATCAGGAAAAAGCTAAAATTTTAATTGAGTATTTCTGCTCGGTCTTCACATTAGGGTGGGAGACCAACATGTATAACTAGGCACTGGTGGGTGGTGGGGGGGGGAGTGGACATAAATCCATTTTCGGAGGACACAGTCTGGAAGGGATTAGAAGCCCTTAAAGAGAACAAGAAAATGGGACCCGACAGGACTCACTCAAGGGTTCTAAAAGAACTGAGCACTGTGCTAGCTGCCCTCTGGCAACATTATTCAGAACCTCATTAGAGAGGACATGAGGAGGGCCGATGTGGTCCCTCTGCACAAAAGTGGTAGCAGGGTGGAAGCTAGCAAATGCAGGCCAGTCAGACTCACATCAGTGGTGGGGAAATTAATGAAGACTCTGCTGGAGGAGAGGCTGATGAGTACCTGGAGGCAAATGGGCTGCAAGGTTTCACTTGGGGGGAGGTTATGTCAACCTAATCTCATAGATTTCTTTGACTGAGTTACCAGGGAGGTAGATCTGGGGAGGGCAGTGAATGTGGCCTACCTGGACTTCAGTAAGGCCTTTGACACTGTGCCACAGGAGGTTAATAAAGAAACTAAGCAGATTGGGAGTTGGAGATAAAGTGGTAAACTGGGTATCAAACTGGTTGAAGGATAGAAGGCAGAGAGTAGTGGTAAACAGTAGTCACTTGGAGGATGGGACAGTGACTACCATGATGCCACAGGGATCACTGCTGGGACTGGTCCTCTACAATTTATTTATTTTTATTTATTTAGTGATTCGGAAAAGACCTTTGAGTGCACGCTCTTTTACAAAGGTTCCACGTCATAGACTGCAAAACGATGTACAATAGGAGAAAGCAAAGGTACATTGTAATGAACAATACAGCTTGGATTCAGAACTTACAGAACAACTCAAAACATAGGTTCAAGTTAAATAACAAGAAAAACACTTTGTTTGGGGGATAAGCAGCCACAAAATGCCTTGTCAGTAGTTCAGAGGGACGGGATAGCTGGCAGTGGGGTGAAGAAGGAGTGAGAGAGGTATGTACTGCTGTGGAGGTGAAGGCGGGGAAGAAGGGTGATAAGGTATAGGGAGAAATAGGGGGGGATGAGGGGAGGCTGAGTGGAGAAGACATGCTAGAGTAAATGGTGGGGTGCGAGGGGGCATGGTCAGGCAGCCTGCATTAGTAGTGACTGTTAGGGGAAACTCACAGGACTGTGAGTTGGGGGGTTGCGGGTGCCGAACGAGCATGACGCAAACTGAGACAATGTCTTCATAAGTGACACTACTGAGGAACTAGAGGGGAAGGTGCGACTCTTTGTGGATGACACAAAAACCTGCAACACGGTGGACACTCAGAAAGGGGTGGAGAGACTGCAAAGGGATCTGGGAAACTAGAGGAGTGGTCCAGGATGTGGCAGCTGGGTTTCAATGCCAAAAAGTGCAAAGTCATGCACCAGCGGCAGGGAAACCTGGTAGCTGTGTATAAGATGGGGACGGTACTTACAGTCACCAAACAAGGAAGGGACTGTGGGGTAATCATATCTGATGATCTCAAGGTGGCAGGGCTGTATCACAAGACAGTAGGATGCTGGGGTGCATAGGGAGGGAGATTTCTGGCAGGAGAAGGGAGGTGGTGTTGCCACTGTATCACTCACTAGTGAGATTCTACCTAGAGTACTGTGTCCAGTTCTGGAGGCCACACCTCTGTAAGGACAGTGACAGGGTTGAAGCAGTCTAGAGGAGGGCTACCAAAATGATGCAGGGGTTGCACGGGAGCCATACGAAGAGGCTCTGGGATCTCAACCTATACTCATTGTAAGAAAGGAGAGCAAGAGGACACGTGATTGAGACCTGTAAGTATAACACAGGGGCGAGTAAGGTGCGAGCAAGGAGTCTCTTTCAGAGAAGGAAAACCACAAGAACCTGGGGGCATGCAATGAAGCTGGGGGGAAGGGTTAAGAGGGATGTGAGGAAATACTTCTTCACAGAAAGGGTGGCGGATGCCTGGAACAGTCTGCTAGAAGAGGTGATGGGGCAAAAACGGGAGAGTCAAGCATGCATGAGATAGGCACATGGACATAATTACAGGAAAGGGAGGTGGGAGGGACACCAGCGACCACATATGGTCTGAGTGTCGGAAATGGTAGGGAAAAATAGGGAAGACTGGATAGCCTACTGGTCCTTTTCTGCAAACAAGTTCTATATTTCTATCTTTATTTATATGTTTTGAATTGATATGCCCGATCAATTGTATCTGTGAATGCAACCACCTTAACAAAATTTTATTTGCCAAAAAAAAAAAAGGAAAAACATATTTATTCGATATGCATGGACACAAATCCAATATCAAAAACTTATCATACTTGGATACATATCTGATGTCATAAAACTTATCTCCACATATGCATGATACATTTTAGAGCCAGGAATTTATGCATATGTTGGATAAACACTACCTGTCAATCATCCCCCACTTAAAAAACACCAGTATACTGCAGAGGCAGTATAGCACAGTGGTTTAAGGCTTTTAGCTGCAAATCTGGTGATATTCAGCAGACCAGACCAGATCTGGGTTTGAATCCCACAGCTTCCACTTACATATTGTGTGACCCTGAGCAAGTCACTTAACTTCCCTGTGCTCCCAGGATACACCGGTAATCAAGCTTTCAGCTTAGTGTGCTACTCCTGATTAAACAATTAAATAAACAGAACCTGCAATGGGAACCATGCGCAACACATTAGTTATCTACACTCGAGCAGTTTAACCTTGGTCAAATCACTCATTGCTTATGCCACTTGTGAGGTTACCCGAGGACAAACTTGTCTTTTGTAGACAAATAATGTATCACACAGGTCCCCAGTGCGTATCCCCTGTTCCCCTATTTTCACAACTGAGATAGACAGATACAGACAGTGTAGATCAAACTTATCAATGCAGTTTAATAAAGCCTGTTGTGTCTAAAACAAACTCTGCAATTTTGCCTGGATGACTGAGCAATTAGAAGAAAAAGCTGTCCAAATAAGGAAAAACAATCTTTAGTTAACTTGTCTGTGCCACCAAAGACCTTCCTGCTCATGTGGTTTCCTCCCTACTGATGGGTGGAGCCTCTAAGCAACTGCTACGATTTTCACAATACATAATATGTTAGAGCCGGTTTCCTGCTAAAATGAAACACAGAAACACAGAATTTGACGGCAGATAAGGACCGCTTGGCCCACCCAGTCTGCCCATTTCCCTACCTACTGGATAAGCTGCAGATCCTAGTTAACCAGCAGCCTACTTCTTCCTACCCCCAACCCCCAGAACTGCCTTATGACTATCCCATGCATGCTTGAATTCCACCACTGATTTTGACTCACAACCTCCTCCGAAGGCCGCTCCATGCATCCACAACCCTCTCTGTGAAAAAAATACTTAAATTACCTCTGAGCCGCCCTCTATCTTCAAATTGTGCCCTCTTGTTCTTGCACACCTCTTTTTTGAAAGATGCTACCCTCTTGGACTTTGTTGATTCCCTTGAGGTACTTGAAAGTTTCTATCATGTCCCTCTCCTCCTTTCCTCGAGGCTATACATATTAAGCTCCTTAAGTCTCTTCATATGTCTTCCGTGCAGACCCTGCACCATTTTAGTTGCCCTCCTCTGGACAGCTTCCATCCTGTCTATGTCTTTGCGGAGATTGGGTCTCCAGAACTGCACACAATACTCCAGATGGGGTCTCACCAGCTGTCTGTACAGAGGGATAATAACGTCCTGTTTTCTACTGGTGATGCCTCTCCCTATGCATCCCAGTATCCCCCCAGCCCTCCTTGCTGACCTCTCACGTTGCTTGCCCATCTTTAGGTCATCTGATATGACTACCTCCAGGTCCCTCTCCATTTTTGTTGTTGTTAGTATCTCACCCCCCATTGTGTACTCTTCCCCTGGGTTTTTGTTTCCCAGGTGCATTACCTTGCACTTCTTAGCATTGAATCTAAGCTGCCATACATTTGACCATTCCTCTAACCTTGCCAAGTCCCTTCTCATCCTTTCCACCCCACCCTGTGCATCAACTCTGTTGCAGATCTTAGCGACATCTGCAAAGAGACATACTTTTCCTTCCAGTCCTTCTGCAATGTCACTTATAAAGACATTGAAGAGGACCGGTCCTAATACTGAACCCTGCGGTACCCCACTAGTAACCCTCCTTTCTTCTGAGTGGACTCCATTTACTATTACTCTGTGTCCTATTCTCCAGCCAATTCTTTACCCAGGCTGTCATCTTGGGACCCACCCCAGGCTGGCTAACTTGTATATTAATCTTTTGTGTGGGACTGTGTCAAATGCCTTCTAAAGTCTAGGTAGGCCATGTCCATAGCCCTCCCTGATCTACTACTTTGGTCACCCAGTCAAAGAAATCTATCAGATTCGTCTGGCATGACCTTCCCGCTGTGAATCCATGCTGCCTAGGGTCCTGTGCCCCTCTGGCCTCTAGATACTCGACAATTCTTTCCTTTAGAAGTGATTCCATCATTTTCCCTATCACTGAGGTTAAACCAACAGGTCTATAGTTTCCTGCTTCTGCCTTGCTCCCACTTTTGTGAAGGGGAATCACATCTGCCCTCCTCCAGTCCTTGGGTACCACCCCATCCTCCCATGATTTGTTAAAAGGGTAGTCAGTGGTGTCACTAGTTCTACCCTTAGTTATTTTAGAATTCTGGGATGAATCCCATCAGGCCCCATTGCTTTGTCCACCTTCAGTTTTAAGAGTTCTTTCAGAACCCTTTCTTCTGTAAATGGGCGGTATCAACTTCTGTATCCAGCATGTTACTACTGTTTGTTTTATGTACCTCCTTCTTCCTTTGTAATACTGAGCAAAATATTTGTTTAGTATCTCTGCCTTTTCACAGTCTCCCTCTGCCCACCTCCCTCCCTTTATTAAGCCTCACTATCCCTCCCTTGGTCTTCCTTCGCTCTCTGATGTACCTATAAAGGTTTTATCCCTTCTTAACTGAGTTGGCTATCTTTTCCTCGGTTTGGGCCTTTGCTGTTCTGACTGCCTTCCCAGCCTCCTTTTGCTTTAACTGATACAGTTCTCTATCCTGCTCCTTCTGCGATTCCTTGTACTTCCTGAATGCTTTCTTTTTCTCTTGAACCTTCACTGCCACTTCCTTTGAGAACAATAGTGGTTTCTCACATCGTCTTGTTTTGTTTATTTGCTTCACACAAAGGCTCGTTACCTTTGTGATGGCAGTTTTTATTATTCCCCATTGTTCTTCCACCCCTCCTTCCTGCCCATTTGCTAGTGCATTCATTAGGCACTCACCCATTTTGACAAAGTCAGCCCTCCTAAAGTCCAATACTTTTGTCTTTGTATGGCTTGACTCTATTGCTGTGTTTATTGTGAACCATACTGTTCGATGGTCGCTAGTTCCCAGATGGCTACCCACTTCTACATCTGTAATCCTCTCTCCATCTCCATTTGAGAGAATCAAGTCTAATATTGCTCCCTCTCGAGTCGGCTCCAGTACTAGTTGTCTAAGGCATGCCCCCTGTAGGGCATCTAGAATAACTGCACTCTTCGAAGTGGCAGCTGCAACTGCACTCCAGTTAACATCTGGCATATTCAGATCACCCATCAGCAATATCTCCCTTTTTCTGCCATTCTAAGTATACTTTCTATCATTTCCCTGTCCATTTCCTCCCCTGAGAAGGGTCTGTACTCTAACCCCTGTGCGGTTGTGGTGCCATTGCCTGTCTCCAAATTTACCCACAGGGCTTCTTCTCCTCCCTGTTTACCCTTTTGTTCTGTTGCTTTTATTCCTTCCTTATGTAAAGAACTACTCCTCCTCCTCTTTACCCTCCCTGCCCCTCCTGTAGACAGTGTATCCTGGTATGTTTATGTCCCAGTCATGGTTTGTGTGTACCATGTTTCTGTGACTGCCATGATATCCAGATGTTCCTCCTCCATCAAGGCCACTAATTCAGGAAGCTTGTTACCCAGACTACGGGCATTAGTACTCATTACTCTCCATTTTTTGATGGCTTTACCTTCTGTTGCAGCAGCCCCCACTGACCGTTCTACCTCAGTCTTTTTCTCATTTAGTACCCTGTTTTGTAGGGAGAGGCTGGGATTTTCCTGCTGCTTGTCAGTGCCTCCCCCTTTGACTAGTTTAAAAGCTTGCCAATGAAGCATTTAAACACAAGCATTTGAATACAAGCATTTGAATATATGTTACATTTGCTTTTCTAATGAGCTGCTGTAGATGGGAGACTCTGTCATCCAGAATTCTGACGCATGCACAGCAATGAGAGAAATGTGCTTTTTTAAGCACTTCCTATGCTATGCGAACACATTTTTATAAAATCCTGCTCCTTTGCTATACTGACAGTGACATCGGAAGTGGAGTTGTGCACAGCTTCTGCAACATCTGAGTAACACTATCCCTATAGACACTGGGTGGGTTATGAGGAAACAGATCTTAACCGAGGGTAGTGTGACAAAGTGGGAGTGCCCAGTGATACCCCAAAGAAAAAAAAAACTGAAACGATGTAGATATTTGTTGAGCAATGTAAGAATAGTTACCTCTTTTCTAGTATTCTTTCCCATTCCTTCCTGAGTTCTCCCATGTTTCTCTCTCGTAACCTTTTATTTTCTCTCATAGATCCTTTCCTTTATTACTTGTTCTCTCTGCAGTTTCAGAATCACAGGTCAAAACTCCTGGGGACCAGACTCTACTTGAAACATGGAGGCGTTGCAAACGTATGGGGGCTCAAAACAAAAGCATAGGGTCACCCAGTACCACGCATAAACAATTAAGGGGAAATGTTGGAGCAGCCATGTTTTCTTTTTTTGTCTTGAGAATAAATAAAAAACACTTACAAAAGCAGGCCCATCAGTGCAAGGGTAGTGCAACTACTCGCGATGCAGGAGACCCGAGTTCAGGAAAGACGTTTGCTGGCCAGCTGACGCAGCGGTTGGCTTCTGCTCGCAATGCCCTGAGTTCGGGAACAGACCTGGGGAGTTGGAAGGCTATCCAGGGGGGAAAGGAGCAGCACCCTTGGGACTGCTCTCCTCCTCTGGGGGTCTGGGGTGGAGGCCAGGGGGAATACAGCTGCCGGAGCCTAGCTGTCAGATAAGCATGCCAGACATCAGCACTTCAGCGCACTACATCATTGCACGCCACGCCTCCCAGGAGCCAACACTTGGAAAAATGTTACTAGATCCCTGTATGACACCCCTTTTCTCTGGCTCCGCTCTCCATGATGCCTGACCAGCAGCCAAGCCATAGTCTCCACCGTAATTGGCCTGATCCATGGCCCCGCCCTGGGGGATGAGCCAGGGAGGACTCCTGGTGGCTTTCCCGCTGGGACCATTACCGACTTTCATGGGACCATGCCATCTCAGCGGCCTCGCCCAGAGGGGGGTAAACCTGGGTGGATCATCGTTCCAGGTAAGCCCCAGGGTGGGGGGTGGGAGGCGGAAGAGGCAGGGGCTGAGCTTTGGGAGGTCTTGGCACCAAAAAGCACACTAAATTTAAAAAAAAAAAAAAGGAAAGACTTTGAGTTGTCAGGAGTTAGCCACGAAAAGAAGACTGAGCGTCCCAGAGAATGCTCTCTTCCATTGGGGAGGGAGGGATGTGTTCCCCGTGGGTGACCACCGGTGGCAATGCAGCAGGAATGCAGAGGGGAAGGAGGGAGGACACTGGCTGGGCTCTATACGGCATGTGTGCACGTGGGGCTCCTTGCATGCTGACATTCTGATACAGTGGGATAAAACACGGATGAGCCCCGGGAGCGAGCAGGATAATACCGAGGGTGCTCGAACCCTGCCCCCCCCGCCAATAGCCACCCTCTCCCCCTGATATTCTTCTGCTTCTGTTCCTCACCCAAAGATGGGAGATGCATGTCCGGCACAGCCGTGCACTATCACGAGAGGCAAGTTTGTGGGGTGGTAAAGGCAGAGGGGTAAGTACCAGGCACGCTGAGTGGTGGGACTGGGCCACATCCAGTGGACGAGGGCTGCACCAGTGACTGAAGCATAAAATGTAAGTTTAAAAAAACAAAACAAAACAATATTATTAAAAAGGCCGACCCAATGGTGCAGCAGCAACAGAATGCACTGCAACCAGGGGGACTGTGATTCTCGAGCGAGTCTGTGGAATCTCCCACTGCAGCTGGCTGGCAGATGGATACCAGCAAAATGCCAAGTATCTGACATCTCTTCATATATCAGAGAAAGAACAGCTAGATTGTGGCTGTCAAATTGCACTACACACACTGCTACTCTCAATAAACAATAATTACCAGTTAGTTATGATTCAACTTAAAACCAGTAGGTGTAAATCTCTGTCCCTCCCCCATACTCAACCTCTGCTATTTTGAGGCATGCTGAAGCTGTTTGCGCTTCACTGCACAAGAAAACAAAGCCAGCAATGATGAAATAAAACATGGCTAGCAGTCAAACTTGTATTTCGGGGGTGGGGGGTGCACACTCTCTCAGTGTCTGTTACCTAAATCAACCACTCAACCTTTGGTCTCGTTGTTTGTGTGATATCACACACCATGGGTGTGTACTGTAAAAGAAAAAACTTGTTATAGACTGTAGCCCTATTTACTGTAGTAGTGCAACAGAAACATAGAATTTGATGGCAGAAAAGGACTGCTTTTATTTATTTTTGTAACCCCCTTCCCAAGTCGGGAGTTACCTGTGGCTCCTGCTGCCTTCTACAGCTCCAGCAGCTGCCGTTCCTTGCTCCCCCAGCCCGATTCTAGACTGCAAAAAGGGCCGGGGAGCACTGTAACTTGCTTTGGTGCCTCCTGCACCTGTATTCTTCACAGCCAGCGAGCCACTTGTCCTCCTCACTTCCCTGGCTCCCTGAACTGCAAAAGGGTCCGGGGAGCGAAAAATGCAATTCCAGCACCTCCTGCACCTTAAATAAAAGTGGCCAGTGAGCCACACAGGGCAGTTGCTCCCCCACCCCAAGAACTACAGCACAGTGGGGTGGGGAGCACCAGGACAAGGCCGCATGTGTGACCTAGCACCTCTAGGAGCTCACAAGAAGCGGCAGAAGCGCCGCAGGAGTGGATTCACCTGACCAGCCCCACCGGACTGCCTATGGGGCTGTACTATTTTATCTTTTTGTATTTTTACTTCTCCACATCCCCGGGTCACGGCATACACCAGCAAGACTTTGAGGCGTGAGCGCCCACCAGATCCAGTGACCCCTTCCACCCCACCCTGACTTTCATCACCGCTCTACCGCCACGCACCCATCAGGCCTCCACCCAATGGGTGTGGGACTACAGAGGAATGGCGTCCACCCCTGGAGGGGAAATTCTGCTCCAACCCTCCTCCTCCCAGCTGGCTCCCCAGCGACCCGAGGTCATTCCCAAACCCAGGTCGCCAGCCTCAACCTTCAGTGCCACCGGGCCAGCCAAAAATTAAACTTTTAAAGCACTAATCGACCCTGCCATTGCCACCAGTGGGTCGGGGAGTAAGGGAAAATATGGTGATCGCCAGGGACTACGTGTCCCAAAATGCTTAGCGGCCGAGGACAGCCGTTTAAAGACTCAGCTCTTTCTGGGGAACCTATAAAACGGAGCCAGCGACTCAGCTCCTGCCCTTACAATGTAACCTTTGGCCCAAGCAACCTTTAGAAGGGACCAGGAGGGTGCTAGCCATGCAGCTAAATGCTGCTAATAGTGAACATTAATTATTTTACAGTTTATGGAAAGTGACTGAGCTAAGAAGAACTGTTGAATGGCAGCCATATTTGCAGAGGTTGCTGGAGAGCAGCGTAGGATCCAGTTGGTAGCTGCAGTACCTCCAGTCAGGACGAAGAGCTTGTGAGTTGTGTGGACCAATCAGAGACCGAGTTTTAAACTGGAGGATTCTGAAGTTTACAGTTAGTGTGTCTTTGAATGAGAGTTTGAAGTAAGAAGTATTTCAGGACAGCTCCTGCTGCTGTCAGACAGAAAAGCCTGTGTTTTATGCCTTCTGCACAAGCAAAGAGCTAGAAGAAGACTTGCCAGTGAGAGTTAATGAGAAGGTGTATTTTTTATCTGCTCCTGCTGCTGTCAGATTGAACATCCTGAAGTTGGTGCCTTCTACACAGGTCTAGACCTGGTGACTGAAGATCCTGGCAAATCCCCTGCAACTGGGATTTGCCTCTGCTGAACAAATTGGGCTATTTGGTGCCACACATATCCAAAGCCTGCTAAAAGAAATTATTTGTCTGTTGTGGAGAGTGAGGTAACCAAAGCCACTGCCTCATTTCCTTACCAGTTCAGAGACTGAGTTTCCTGTCAGGACCTATGCTCTGAGGTTCTGCCTGCTTGATTGATCTGCTGTTGCCTGTCAAGGTGGGTGAAGACAAGTCCCTTTGTGGGGTGAATATTGCCTATCTACAGTCGAGGTGGGTGAAGACAAGTCCCTTTGTGAGGTCAAATATTGTCTACCTACAGTTGAGGTGGGTGAAGACAAGTCCCTTTGTGGGGTGAAGAGGATCATCGCCTGTATCCAAGCCTTTCCTGCCTGTTCTTCCAAGTTGCCTGAAAAGGGGAGCTGTCCCCCAACAACCTGCATCTGTTCAGCAAAGGTCGTTAGTACTGGGTTTTACCCAAACACTTTTCTAACTGTTCGGCTAGCTAGCTTGGTAACTTTATATTTAGGCTTCCTGTGCGACCTTAGGAACGCCCTTCGCAACTAGTACAGCCAGGAATAAAACTGTTTCACTGCACCCCCTGGTGTAGTTGGTACTGTGCACTGCAGCACCCCAGCTTTTCACCTGTGCTGCACTCAGGTTTTCCCCATAACAGGCCTGCAACTGCTCAGTATGTGCACACCAAAACTGAGAGCTCGCACAGGGACTGGGGGGTTAACTGGTGCACCAGTGGGGGGGAGTAGAACTGGGGCTGGTAATCCTAGAATGCATAGTACTATTTATGAATGCCAATGTTTTGTCAATTTGCTCATCTGCATAGAGTTTAGAATCTGATTATTGAATGCTTTTACTTCACTTGGCTTCCACTGCACCCCCTAACTCTTTATCCATCCTAAAATAGACCCGTTGTTTATTTTCTGAAAACTGCTGCAGCCATTGCATTATTGTGTAGTGTGATATTTCATGCTTAGAGTTATAAGTGGGGAGGGGATTGTCTGTTGTTTCACCTGTTTCCAAGGGAGGGGGGCAGAATTTCATTTCCTGTGGGGAAACACCCTGGCAGTATGCTGTTGGAAGGATACCCATAGGTGGTGGTACTGGCGCCACTCGCCCAACCAATTATAACCACAAACTCAGGTGCCAGCCTATATTCCCTGAGGCAGCACCACCTGTGGGTGGGTGTGCAGGTAGAAGGGAAGGGGGGGGGGTTACATTTTTATTTATTTTTTTATTTAAATCTCGGATTACAAGTACCTATGAGTTACAGACTCTTTTACACAGGTTCCATATCAAAATAAGTACAATACAGTGCAACACAAAACAATAATCACAGAGAGGAGATAAAAATAAAGAGTTCACATAACAATGATTTTGGTTCCACATCAAAATAGGTACAAACAGTGCAATACAATTCAATAATTACAGAGAGGAGATAAAATAAAGAGTACAAAATAACGATTACAAGCATGCTAGTTCCAGCTGGTGGGTTAGACAGTAAACAAAGGATTAAGGAGGAAAACATTAGTGGGAGCAAATAGCAGTCAAAGATACATTCATAAGTAAAGACTGTCTGGAGCAGGAAGCTGAGGTGAGCAGCCAGAGGACTGGCGTCGTCGACAAAAACAGGCAAACCAGAGGTTGGTTATGGAAGCTGGGAGGAAGGACTGGGGAGGGAGGGTAGGCCAAGGGAATATAGGGCAGGGGTGAGAACTGAGAATAACAGGGGAGGGCAGGCATGGACAGGAGAGGGGGTAGGGTATGGAAGGGAAAAGGAAGGGGGACAGGATAGCATAGTTGGGGTGCTAAGTGGGGCAGTCACAGCGGCTGCACATGACCAGGTGTTGTCTAAGGAGACGCTTAAAAGAACAAAGTTTGGGTTCATTTAGGGTAGTTATAGGGAAGGCGTTCAGCCACCTAGGAGCCCTGAAGCTAAAGGAACGTTGGACATGCGAAGTGTGGCAGAAGAGGACTTGGAAGGCATGTCTAGATGCACTCCTGGTGCTGTGTGAGTTAGTGATGGGTGTGAGAAGGTGCTGTGAGCAGGGAAGAGTTAGGCCCAAGTTGATTTTCTTAGCGTATAAACAGGTATGGTATTTGATCCTGTTTCCAAGGTTCAGGCAGTTTGTTCTGGAGTACAAATCGCACGTATGCATGCGGCTATGAGAACCAGTGACCTGGCGACAGATCTTATTGAGGGCGGAATTAATTCTCTCAAGGGCCTTTTTGGTGGCGGCGCCGTAAATGAGTAGGCCATAGTCCACAACTGAGAGTATGGAGCTAGTAACTGCAGTTAGTAGTGCTTCTTGGGTCACGCTGTTTCTGTGCCTATAGAGTATCCCCAGTCTACAGTTTATCACTTTGGAGACAGTGTTGATGTGTTCCGTATAAGACAGAGTGCTACCCAGTGTAATATTGAGATATTTAAAAGTCTGTACTTGGTCAATCAGGACATCGAGGTTGTTAAATATGGCAAGCAGGGCAGATTTTAGTCTGTGATGGGGGCTAGTGAAAAGCATGGATTTTGTTTTTTTATAATTCATGATGTTTGTGTTAAGTGAACCAAGCTTCAAGAGCTGAGAAACTGTCTTGTAGACTACCGGCTATAGAAAGTGGGTCCGAGTGGCTGTAGAATAACACCACGTCATACGCATAGAGGAGTAGATTACCAGAGCAAGCTTGAGGGAGGGAATTCAGGAAGAGGCTGAATAATAAGGGGCCCAGGATGGAGCGCTGAGGAACTCCTGAGCGTACGGGTTGGCTGGAAGATAATGTATCACTGATTTTTACCTGTTGGGTTCGATCTTCTAGGTAGTTTTTGAACCAACCCAAGGTCTTGGTGGAGGCCCCAATGGTACTGAGGGAGTGAATGAGGAGGGGGTGATTTACCATGTCGAAGGCCTCTGTGAGGTCAATGTACACTGACCCCACAAGGTGACCATGGTCGAGAGCTTTGTGGATAAAGTTGGTCTATTCAAGAAGTGCAGAGGCGGTGCTGTGACTTTTTCTGAAACCATGCTGCTCTGGACATTAAATGTTATGTTTGGACAGGTAATCCGAGAGCTGGTCTGCAACAATCTGTTCCAGGGCTTTCAACAAGTGGGGGAGGATGGAGACTGGGCGGTAGTTGGAGAGGAGGGCTCTATCCCCACTTTTGTGAATAGGGGTCACTACTGCAGTTTTCCACCACGAGGGGTACTGTCAGAGACATAGTGACTGATTCAGAATTTTTGTGAGGGGGAATTAGGACCACATCCAGTACAAGGCGTAGCAATCTGAGATCCAGGGTGTCACTGCTAAAGCGTGATTTGCTAAGGACCTTGAGTAGATATTTTTTGGCAGTGCTAGGGAAGACTGTTTTGAAGTAAAAGGGTGGGTAAGTTAACGAAGGGGCTGCGTCCGTGGGGTCAGCAGGCAGGGTAGATGGGTCAAAGAAGTCTGTGGGGAGTACTTCACTGAGGCCTGTGAAAGCAGAGTTAAAGGTGTTGGTAATTAGCAATGGGTCTTGGGTGATATTTCCATCAATGTTGAGCATGGTGGGAGGGGTTTTGCTTGGTTTACCAGTCAGCTCTTTTAGGTTGTCCCAAAACTTCCTGATATCACCCCAGGAATTTGAGAGCGCTTCCTTGTCGTGGGCCATTTTAGCGTGCCTGATGGCCTGGGTGAAGGTGTTTCTGGCTGTTTTGTACTGCTATCAGTGGATTTGACAGCCTGTGGCTTGGGCTTTGTGCCAGAGGCGGTCTCTGTCGGCCATACAGGTGAGGAGGGAGAGAGAAATCCAGAGGTTGTTCACAGCTTTGTCCTTCGCTTTTTTAGAGGGGCAAAGATGTCACAGGATGAACTAAAACTGTCAATGAAGTAATCTAGGGCATGATCCACGCTGGGAGCAGAGTCCAGAATTGACCAGTTGTAGTTGCAGAGATGGGCTAGAAATTGATTTATTTGTCCTTTCTTGAGGAAGCATTGGTATGTGAGTTTATCTGGAAATTTGGGGGATTTACTAGACCAGTAGCAGATGATGGAAGAGTGATCACTGAGGGAGTCAGGGAGAACCTCAGTACCAGAAGTTCTGTCAGGCCTATTGGTTAGGATGAGATCTAGCAGGCTACAGTTACTGGTCCTGGGGTTACGTCTTGTCGGGGATGTCACAACTTGGGCCAGATTAATGGCTGTGGTAGCGTCTTTGTAGACATCAGCCTTGGGTGCCAGCCAATTTACACTGAAGTCCCCGAGGAGCATTATTTCAGTGCAAAGGGGAAGGTTCAATAGATAATCAATAATTGCTGCAAAACCCTTGGCGTGGTCACAAGGAAGGACATAGCAAGCGATGATTGGGAGGGATTTTCCATGTTGCCCAAAGAGCAGCTTAAACGCAAGTGCTTGTGAGCTACTGCCAGTGTTAATTTTGGGAAGAACATGCCCATGGAGGGAGTCTTTAAGGTAGATGGCACAGCCTCCACCCCTTTTCCCAATCTTGTCATTCCAAAATATTGTGTAGCCATCGAAGTGGATGGCACTGTCTGGCACCTTGGGGAAGACCCAAGTTTTGGTCAGAACTAGCAGATCAGTTTTGTGTTGGGTCACCCAGGCCTGAAGGAGATTGACTTTCTGTTGCAGACTTCTAATGTTTAATGATGACAGCTTACTGGCTCCTTGTAGAGTGTTGTGAATTTGGGTAAGATGCACAGGTTCTGGGTTTGGGTATATGTTTCCTGCTATAAGTAGGAGTAATGAGGAATTCTGTATAACTAGGAACTTGAGGGCTTTAAGTAGGGATAAAGGCTTGTGATTTCTCAGTTTGCAGACAGTTAAGAGGATGGGTGGGTGAGAGACGTAGGGCAGAATTAGAACAATGAGGGGGTGGTGCTTTTAGAGGTGGAAATCATAGGACTAGAGGGGGGATGGGGTGGGTTGTGGGACATTGTTGGTTGCAGAGGCCACTGTGATGCCCCAGCGAGGATGTGGGTGGTGTGGCAATTTCGGTCTGGTAGAGACCTGGTAATGGAGTGGGGTACATGCTACCAAGACAGCCAAGGGTACTAGGCATCTGAGCGACCCCATCCTAGGGCGTAGGTTGAAATAGTACTTGGGAGGAGGTCTAGGGACGGGCATACACTTGGAAGTGTAAATGGTCGATGGTGGAAGGTGGTGGAGTGGGCAAAGGCTAGAGCTAGCACTGGGGTGGCAGGGAATGGGAGGACAGTGACACAGGGCTGGTTGGGGAGCTGGAAATAATTATCGAGTGGGTGATGGTCTTCTGGCCAGTCAGTTGAGAACAATGGCCAAAAAAGATAAATTTTACAGTCCCTATGAGAGGATAGGGAGTGCAGTTTCTTTCTCCTTTAGGAGGTAAAAGCCCTTTTAAGAGGGTACAAGCCTCTTTAAGAGGGTGGAGTGAATCCAGCGAGGGAATGGGCCATGTTCCTTGGTGCCAAGGTGTATTTAATAGAGGATGGGGCCGGGGTGAGTGGGCTGGGACAAAAAAACAGATGCAAGTGTTAGGAGCACACAGAGTGTTGCAGAGAGTCTGGTTTTGTGCCGCAGATTCAGCTCAGGGCTTCAGGAGCAAAGCGCACCAATTGGAAACCCTGTGAGGGAAGGCACCAATTTTAAAAGCTCCAAGTCTGTTCTCCTTACCTGAGAGTCAGGGAGAGCCGGTGGGCGGCTGACCCTGAATCAGGATTTTTGAACCACAAATGCATTTCTAACTGAGGATGACTTCAAGCCCGGTGTGGGTAGGAATCCCCTAGGGAGAGAAGGGCAGAGAGAAGATTTAAAATTAAGGCAGAGGGGGAAGGTTTCAGTAAAGCAGAAGGGGACAAAGGATTTGGGAGGGACTGAGCTAAAACAGGATTGGGCTAGACAGGATGGAGCAGCGGCAGCTACGGGAGCGACAAGTGCTGCTACAAAGAAATTAGCAGGGGCTCTGAAAATTACCAGGGGCTAGGAATCCACAGTCTGTTTAAACACAGCAAACAAGGAGAATCAGAATTAAGCAACTTTCAGATTACAACACAGTTAATTAAGAGTTAAAATTAGCCAGGCAGTTCAACATAGAGTTCAACTAGATTTGAAACCTTGAGCCAGGCTAACAAGCTTTAAAATTCTGCACATAATTAATGTAAAGAAAACAAAACAGATACAAGTCTTAAGAGCACACATAGTGGTTCGGAGGATCTGGTTTTGTGCCGCAGATTCAGTTCAGGGCTTCAGGAGCAAAGTGCGCCAATTGGAAACCATGTGAGGGAAGACGCCAAAAGCCCCAAGTCTGTTCTCTGTACCTGAGAGTCAGGGAGAACCGGTGGGCGGCTGACCCTGAATCAGGATTTTCAAACTGCAAATGTGGTTTGAATTGAGGAAGTCTTCATGCCTGGTGTGAGCAGGAATCCCCTGGGTGGGAGAGAGGGACAGAGAGAAGATTTAAAATTAAGGCAGAGGGGGAGGGTTTCAGTAAAGCAGAAGGAGACAAAGGATTTGGGAGGGACTGCGCTAAAACAGCAGTGGGGGTGAGACAGGTTGGAGCGGCGGCAGCTACAGGAGCAGCAAGTGCTGCTACAAAGAAATTAGCAGGGGCTCTGAAAATTACCAGGGGCTAGGAATCCACAGTATGTTTAAATGCAGCAAACAAGGAGAATCAGAATTAAGCAACTTTCAGGGCTAAACAGCTTTCAGATTACAACACAGTTAATTAAGTGTTAAAATTAGCCAGGAAGTTCAACTAGATTTGAAACCTTACCTTGAGCCAGGCTAACAAGCTTTAAAATTCTGCACACAATGTAAAAAAAAACAACAAACAAACAAAAAAAAAAAAACAGATGCAAGTGTTAGGAGCACACAGAGTGTTGCAGAGGGTCTGGTTTTGTGCCGCAGATTCAGTTCAGGGCTTCAGGATCAAAGTGCAGCAACTGGTAACCCTGTGAGGGAAGGCACCAATTTTAAAAGCTCCAAGTCTGTTCTCTGTACCGGAGAATTGGGGAATCGGGAAGAGCTAGTGGGTGGCTGACCCTGAATCAGGATTTTCAAACTGCAAATGTGGTTTGAATTGAGGACGTCTTCACGCCCGGTGTAGGCAGGAATCCCCTGGGGAGAGAGGGACAGACAGAGAGAAGATTTAAAATTAAGGTAGAGGGGGAAGGTTTCAGTAAAGCAGAAGGGGACAAAGGATTTGGGAGGGACTGAGCTAAAACAGGGGGTGGGCTAGACAGGGTGAGCAGCGGCAGCTACAGGAGCATCAAGTGCTGCTACAAAGAAATTAGCAGGGGCTCTGAAAATTACCAGGGGCTAGGAATCCACAGTCTGTTTAAATGCAGCAAACAAGGAGAATCAGAATTAAAGGAAAACTCCATGTTAAAATCAGAAAAAAGATATGTAATAGTCCTTTTTCTGTGTTCTAACCAGTTCCCAGCATTTTCTTTTCCTCTGGCTGTGAAAGATGTTTTTTAACTTTCCCTAACTGTTTTATTGTCCTTGGAGGTTGCCATTCTGGTTTCTTTTATGGCCCCTAGTCTTCCCAGAGTGCCCTTTGGTGTGATGTCTAATTGCCCCTGCAGGAAGCCAGTGTCTTGTTACAGGGTCTGTCACAGCTCAGCCACAGAGAAAATACTTCTTCCAGAGAAGACACACTGCTAGATTTTGGGTGAGTGTAATCATTACTATTTTTTGATATCAGTACCTTGTCCTGCTATGCTCTGCTGTGTGTGTGTGTGTGTGTGTGTGTGTGTGTGTGTGTGTGTTTGAATCATGTCACGGTTTACTCTACTCCTCTCAGTCACTTTCAGTTTTTGCTCCAGTACTAAGTAGCAAAAATTGAACATCACCCTGTAGGTTGTAACATAGCAGGACAAGGTACTAATATCAAAAAATAATAATGATTACACTCACCCAAAATGTAGCAATGTGACTTCTTCTCTGAAAGAAGTATTATCTTTGTGGCTGAGCTGTGACAGACCCTGCTAAATCTAGGAGCATAGCTACATCACTGTCACATGAACCAGGGTGCATCGTAGGAGAAAGAAAGCCAATAAACCTATTTGTGATGGAGATCCCCAA
This sequence comes from Neoceratodus forsteri, assembly GCA_016271365.2. NCBI lineage: Eukaryota > Metazoa > Chordata > Ceratodontiformes > Ceratodontidae > Neoceratodus > Neoceratodus forsteri. The sequence goes on along the minus strand of JADMNL010000024.1, from coordinate 415,543,396 downwards.
GGGTCATAAAACTACCATACAGCTAGCAGGCTAATTTAGGAAAAACTCCTAATAGCAGACAGAGGGAAGGACACACTAGGACTTAACATACATATCAAAACACTCTACATAACATATGTTTTTGCACATTCTGGGTGGACTTCTCCTTTAAGCAACTTTCAGGGCTAAACAGCTTTCAGATTACAACACAGTTACTTAAGAGTTAAAATTAGCCAGGAAGTTCAACATACAGTTCAACTAGATTTAAAACTTTGAGCTAGGATAACAAGCTTTAAAATTCTGCACACAGTTGATGTAAAAAAAAAAAAACAGATACAAGTGTCAGGAGCACACAGAGTGGTGCGGAGGGTCTTTTTTTTTTTTGTGCCGCAGATTCAGTTTAGGGCTTCAGGAGCAGTGCGCCAATCGGAAACTCTGTGAGGGAAGGGACCAAAAGCTCCAAGTCTGTTCTCCGTATCGGAGAGTCGGGACAAGCTGCTCAGCGGCTGAGCCTGCAGGATTTTGAGGTTCAAACTGAGGATGACTTCACACCCGGTGTGGGTAGGAATCCCTTGATAGTCAGGGATAGCTGGTGGACGGCTGAGCCTTAATCAGGATTTTCAAACTGCAAACGTGGTTTGAATTGAGGACAACTTCACACCTGGTGTGGGTAGGAATCCCATGAGAATCAAGGAGAGCCGGTGAGTGGCCGAGCCTGAATCAGGCTTTTTGAACCACATACACAGTTTGAATTGAGGACGACTTCACACCCAGTGTGGGCAGGAATCCCCTGAGAGTCAAGGAGAGTTAGTGGGCAGCTGAGTCTGAATCAAGATTTTCAAACTGATGACTTCACGCCCGGTATGGGCAGGAATCCCCTGGTTAGCCCATCTTGTCTGCCCAGATGTTCCCTACCTATTCCGTCTGTGCAATATCACACACACAATGTTATTAGGCAAGGACATACATCTCAACCTTTTATCACTGAAATGTGGGACACCTATTCTGCCTGTGCAGTATCAAACACAAAGAATTATTAGGCAAGCGATTAAGGTACCAGTGCTCCCTCCACCCCCCGCTCTGCTGCTTAAAAGCCTGCAAGTTTGTCAAATAACACCAGTATTTTTACTTATTTTAGATTGTTAGAGGGGTTCTTGGTTCTATTTCAGCTGAAATCCACGAATGCTGACCACTGCAACAGAAGCAACTACTATTGGTCAGGCATCACATTTTACTTGTTATTCTGAGTTGTTGACTTTCTTCTAGCTTTTACATCTTATTCTTCCTTAGCTTATCATTTTCTGGCCAGTGGGGTTCACAGGAGCTCACTAATTGGGAGAGCCACAGTTCTCCTGCATTCAGTTCAGCATAAAGATAAGATATATAGGGATGCACCTGGTGTGTGAGCACTGGTACCTTAATTGTATGCTTTTGTTTGGTCACACACCAGGTGCATCCTTATCTATCTTATAAAAATGTATTGAAAATGTGATGGGTTGAGCTTGCCAACCCCTTTAGACTGAATTGAATGCAGGAGAACTGTGGCCTTCTCCTAATTGGTGAGCTCCCCTGTGAACCTCTAATTGGCCAGGGCACATGATATAAGCAATGAAGCCAGAGAGTGGATTCCCATAAGATATAGAGAAAGCAGAGGAAACACAGCTCAGAATTGCAAGGTAAAATGTGATGCCTTTCCTGACTGATGAGGTGGTCACTTAGTTGCAGTGGTCAGGCTTGAACATATTTCAGCTGAAACACAAGACCAAGAACCCTCTAACAATCTAAAATAAGTAAAAATACTGGTGTTATTTGAAAAATTGCAGGCTTGTAAGCAGCGGGGCACTAGTACCTTAATTGTATGCTTTTGTTTGGTCGCATACCAGGTGCACCTATATATCTTATAAAGATGTAATGTAAATGTGATGGGTTGAGCTTGCCAAACCCTTTATGCTGTTATTAGGCAAGGACATACATCTCAACCTTTTGTTGCTGAAATGTGGGACACAGAGACTCACAATACTGGGAAAATCGCCCTCAAAATGTGGGACATAAAATCATGGAGAAAGAAGCTCACAACACTGGAAACTAGTGTTTTCTATGTCCTTCCACTTGTCATGGAGTTATTCATTTACTGCTGGGCTATATATGCCTTCCTATTAAAGACACAACACACACATACATACAAAGCTGTGACATCACCATGGAACACTGGCTCCCCAGCATTCTACAATGCAGGTAATGGTTTGAATTCCTCAAATGTTCAGAGTTGGTCACAGGCCTGGATGATGTTCTCCTTGAACTGTGCTGCACAATGTTTATTGTTTTTTCAGCTGTGTAACTCTTAGGAGAAAATCCTGTTTGTTCTCACATGCAGAATTTCTAAATTTAAAGCGTGCCATGTTGCTCTAGTTTATTGACTCCTGCTTTTTAACCCCGGGTCTGGTTAGAGATCTGGCCATTCTGCTACTCTGCCTGCCTAAAATAGTTAAGGGTGTCAGGTAAATGAGGGTTACTCACCTGTAACCGTAGTTTGGTATATAGTGCAAATCCACACTTTGGCAGTCTTCCTTTCCCTTTAAGTTGAGCTGGTATGTCTTCAAGCTAAGCTCCTCCCACCTACCCGGGGTGGTATCCTCCTCAGCTCCACCCCATGACGTCAGATCCTGCATGCTGGAAGTAGGGATATGTGTGCCATTTGCCAGGGGTGGTCGGGTGGGTTGTGTACTGTAGATGTGCACCACATACCACTCCTAGAAAGTACAGTTACGTAAGAACTTACCGTAACAGTAGATCTTCGAGAGAGGCTCTTGCAGTAGGCAATAACCATGCAGACTGAGCCGGCAGGCGCTAGGACCACACGGAAGATTTGCTAGCAGTGTCTGGTGGGGGACTGCTCACCCGTCACGTGACGGACGGCCCAACGGTATATAGTGAGCGGTCCCCGTGCCCACCTCCAGTTCTCCCGCCGGAGCCCCGAGAAGGGTGAGACAGGAGAAGGAGTAGGCTCCTGGAGCCACGAGAAAGGCTGAGCAGAAAACAAGCAGCAGCACGGGGAAGGAGGAAGGGAAAACCCTTGCCTACTGCAAGAGTCTCTCTCAAAGATTTACTGTTACGGTAAGTTCTTACCTAACTTCACTATCTTACCTTGAGAGGGCTCTTGCAGTAGGCAAATAACCGTTAGGACTGAGTCCCAAGCAGTCTAAGTCAAACAGAGACTCAAACATGGGAGGCAGGAAAGGTCTGCAGTAGACAGAGATTTAAGACAGAAGGCCGTGAAGGAGGGCTAGTCCCAAGCCAGCCCTGCGCCTAGAGGCAATGTCCAGACTGTAATGTTTCTTCAAGTTGTGGACACAGCTGCAAGTGGCTGCTGCGCAAATGTAGGTGGCAGAAACATTCCTGAAATGAGCAGTAGATGCAGCCATGCCTCTGGTGGAATGCCCTTTAACTTTCCCCGGAAGAGGTTTGTTGGACCTCTGGTAGCAAAAGAGAATATAGTTTGCTAACCATTTGGATAAACACTGTTTCGAAACTGCTGTGCCCTCTCTTTTGGGCGCAAAGGAAACAAATAGCTGATCCATCTTACAGACTGACTTGGTCTGATTCGTGAAGTAACACAAAATTCTGTGCACATCCAGAGTGCGCAAAATTGCCTCCCCTTGATTAAAATGCTCAGGATAATACACTGGCAAGTGTATGGTCTGATTCAGAGTAAACTCAGAAATAATCTTTGGTAAAAACTTAGGATCTGTACACAGAGCCACCCGGTCTCTGTGGAAAATCAAATAAGGCACCTTACACATGAGGGCCTGAAGCTCGGAAATTCTTTGAGTAGAAGTAATAACAACTAAAAACAGTGCTTTCCAAGACAGATAGCACGATAGGTCGCAACTCGCGGTCAGTTCAAAGAGAAGCAGAGTGAGTTTCTCAAGGATAAAGTTCAGATCCCACGGCGGAACGAGGTTCCTGACTGGGGGTTTCATATGGAGTATTCCCTTCAGATAAGTACAGGAGACCTTCAACTGAGCCAAAGTTTTCCCTTCCACCAGAGTGTGGTAGGCGGATATGGCTTAAGAAAGAATAGCTGAGTCCCAGGTCAGAGAGATGGAATAGGTACTCTTAAGACCTGAGGAACAGGGCATGAAAAAGGATCCCAACCCTTGGAGGCTGCCCAGATGGAAAATCTCTTCCACTTCATCGCGTAGGTGGTTCTTGTGGATGGCTTTCTGGCTTCCACAAGAACCTCAGCGACCCTGGGAGAGACACCAAAATGAGAGACAGTTATGTCTGAAGACGCCACGCATGAAGGTGAAGGGATCTGAGGTCCGGGTGGACCAGCCTGCCCTGATTCTGGATCAGAAGGTCCTGGCAGAGACGAAGAGGAACCGGAGGCTCTGCTGTGAACTGCTGGAGCAGAGGGAACCATATTTGGCGAGGCTGATATGGAGCGATGAGGATCATCTGAGCTCCCTCCGCTTGCAGCTTGAGCAGCACCCTCTGCAAGAGCAGGAAGGGAGGAAAGGTGTATAGCAACCTCCCTGTCCAACAAAGGGACAGCGCATCTCACCAAATAACACCAGGCCCAGGAACGAGCAAGCAGAAATTCTGTAGTTTTGCGTTGAATGGGGAGACGAACAGATCTAGACCACCACAGAGGTTAAAGATGTCTTCGACCACTGACTGACGCAGTTCCCACTCATGAGCCCTTGCCTAAGTGTGGCTGAGACTGTCCACTAGGACATTCTGGATGCCTGGGACATGTACTGCAGTAAGCTGGATCTGGTGCTGTACTGCCCAGTACCACACTCGCATCGCTTGCCTGCACAGGGGGTACAACCGAGTCCCTCCCTGTTTGTTTAGATACCAGACCACACACATGTTGTCTGACTGGATCAGAAATGGTCCTGGAAGGAGAAGGGGCTGGAATGCCTGAAGGGCATACAGCACAGCACGCATCTCGAGCACACTGATGTGCAGTGAGAGCTCCCGCTGAGACCAGGATCCCTGGGTTCTGCGATCTCCCAGATGCGCTCCCCAGCCCTGACCTGATGCACATCATCAGGGTTTGAAGTGGAGGAGAAGGCTGGATGGGAACCCCTTGGCAGAAATTGTCCAGATCCTGCCACCACAAGAGATCCATTTGTATAGGGTTGGACAGCAGAACCCTGTGATCCAGGTCATCCGAATTCTGATTCCACTGTACCCGGAGGGTCCATTGTGTGACCCGCATGTGGAGACAGGCCAGGGCACCGTGGGAATGGCCGCTGCCATAAGATTGAGAAGTCGGAGGACCGTTCTGTCCATTGTCCAACGGCTGGAAGCCACAAGCCAAGCTTGCCTCTGCAGCGTTTCTGCCCTGTCTAAGGGAAGGAAGGCCTGACCCTAGCAGATATCCAGTACCGCTCCAATAAACTGGAGGTGATGGGAAGGAGTGAGGTGAGACTTGGGGTACTTCACCATGACCCCCACCCTGTGGAACAGGTCCTGGGTAGTCGCTAGAGAGGCCTCCAGACTGTCCCTTGATGGAGCCAACAGATACCGGAAAACACAGAGACCCTGATGCCGAAAAGCCACCGTCACCACTGCTAGGCACTTGGTGAACACTCTGGGTGCCGAGGAAAGTCCAAAGTGAGGGCCTTGAATTGGAAATGCTTCTCCTGGAAGGTAAACCTCAGAAAGCGGTGGTGGGCAGGGAATATAGGGATATGCAGATAGACATCCTGCATGTCTAGGGCACAGATCCAGTGTCCCTGATGGAGCAGTGGCAACAGTCCTGGGAGGGTCAGTATGCAAAACCTTTTGTACTTGACGAACAGGTTGAGCATGCTGAGGTCCAGTATTGGCCGAAGATCTCCCGTCTTCTTTGAGACCAGGAAAAAGTGGGAGTAATAACCCTTTCCAAGTTGGCCCAGCAGAACTGGCTCTATGGTGGATTTTTGCAACACAGTCGCTATCTCCTCCCTGATGAGCGGAATGTGATCTTGTGGGTAATGAGAGAGACCTGGAAGATTTTCTGGAGGTCTCCCTATGAATTCTGTGGTGTGACCCTGAGCTATTAGCTGAAGTACCCAAGAGTCTGTCGTGATCGCCTCCCACCCAGACAGGTGGTTGGCGAATCTGCCCCCTATTGGCTCCTCCTCCAGAGCTCAGGGTGGAAGAGTGGGGGCAACCCACAAGTCAGGAGGCACAGGGAGGGTGGGGGAGAGCCACCCCGCAAGGTCTGTGTGACTTGGGGGAGGGGTAGGGGCCGATGCTGAAGCCCGATGTTTGCCCTGATGTCAGGCAGGCTGCTGCCTTGCCTGGCGCCTTTGCTGTCTGCGAAAGGGAGGCCGAGACTTGGAATTGGTATGGAAGAGGGATCGCACTGAACAAAGAGCCGTCCCTCATACTTGCAGATCGGTCATTATGTGTTTGACATCCCCTCTGAAGAGCACCGTGCCCCAGAAGAATGCATCTAGAATAGACACTTGAACATCCTGGGTGAAACCAGATACTCGCAACCAGGCATGTCTGCAAAGACAAACCGTCATCACAGTAATTCTGGTGGAAGCATCAACAGTGTCATAAGTCACATGTAAGGTGTGATGGCAGGTAATCTCTGCCATCTTGACCATCTGCTGAATTTTGTTCTTGGTCTCTGAGTCCGGCAAGGCCTCAAAGTCAGCTTTCAGTCGGCCAAGAATGGCCTTTTGATAGACCATGTGGGCTACGTAGTTTAGAGCCTGCAGGGCCACAGTGGAGGACGAGTAGGCCTTCCCACCAAACTGGTCAAGCTGCCTCGACTCCTTATCGGGAAGAGAGGTACTCATTTGTTTCAGCTGAGTAGAACGGTCATGCACTGCATTGATAATGACCAAATCAGCTTTTGGGTGGTTGACCAGATGATCTTTCCTCTCTGGAGCATGGTATAATCTGTCCACCCGTCTGGAAATGGCAGAGACAGATGATGGTTGTTGCCATATGGTGGTAGCCAAGTCTTCATGAGGCCCCGTCCATGGAGGGATATCCAAAATGGAGGGATCCTCTGGGGGAGATTTGGAAGACTCCTTATGTCTGAGGTATTTTGGGGGAGGGGATTCAGAGCCTGAGGAAGAAGAGTCTGAATCTGAGTCTCCCAAAGGGCTCTCATGGGAAGAAATGGACCTTCGACAGGCTTCTCTGTCAGAGGATCGGCCAGCCCATGACCCCTGTCCTCTGCCATGGAGGCACTCAACATGCATCCAGAAATGGGGGAATGGACCCTGACAGGAGACAGGGACTGTGGAGTAGGAGTCAACCGGACCGGCGTGTGATCCGTGGCTGGCTGATATTGGTCCAACTCCTCAGCTAACTGGTGCTTAGCCTTGTTCTACCAGGTATCAAAGAGAGCCTCATAATTCACAGGGGCCTACAGGGGAGCCTGTGGAGGATATGAGTAGGCCAGTGGTTGATACCCTGATAGCAGATAGCTCCGTGTCTGGTACCCAGGTGTTGGATACCCAGGGTGGGATGGCCAGTGCCGGATACCAGGCGCCGGATACTCCCGGAGTCGGAACCTTGAGTCGGCTATCTTGCAGGATGGCCCGGCGTTGATAGCCCAGCATCAGGTAACCTGAGGTAAGGTCCGATGGTGGAGTAGAGGGGCCTGGCTGTGGGCCCGATGGGAGGCCATAAGGACCCAGGAGTGGGGTATCCAGCTGCGGACCTGCAGGGGGGCCCAGCATCAGCCCCAAGATTCCTCTGGGGCCTGAGGAGGAGGAGGCCCAGATGGAGGAAGAACCGGCTGGTTGGCCGGGTGGTCCCTAATGGGTCTGGCGTAGGGCGGCCCAGTGCTGGCTGATCGACTGGACCAGCGGGTGGCAGCTCCTCCAGCTCTGGGTGGGGGGGAAAGAGTCTGACAGCCCTACTAGAGGAGACGGAGGAGTGCTCCGAGAGGGGGATTCCTGTCGGAGCAGCTGGGGCAGAAGTGGCAGTGGACGCAGGTCCGAGCCTCGAGTCGGGGTCCAATGCAAACACTGTGGCTGTGCAGGCGCCAGCAGGGCCAGCGTCCGACTTACCAGCCGAACCACCCAACTTGGACCCTGGAGTAGGTTTGAAGGGTCTAAGGGTGGACTTAACCTCTGAATCCCTGGAGGTCCCTGCCTGAACTGTAACCAGCTCGGTGGGGGGTTCGAAGGCTGCTCCGTGGCTGGAGGAGCAGGCTTGGCTGGAGTGGCCCCTTCTTTACTGGCAGAGGGCCGCTTGTCGGCCGGGTTCCCAGAAGAGAGCCACAGCCTGGAGGGAGACCGATCCTGGTGCTTGTCCTTGTCCTGTTTGTGCTTCTTCTGCTTGGAAGATTGGGAACCAGAAGAGCCCCCAGGAGATGAAGAAGTGCTCTGCACCTGCTGCAGCTCCTTTTCCATGGAAGCCAGTTTTTGTTTGAGAAAATGGGCTTCCAGGACTTGAAGATGGCGTTTCTGTGTGACCTGGTTGAACTTCTGGCAGGCTTCACAGTCCTCGGTCTTGTGGTCAGGCCCCAACAGGGAAGACACGAGGCATGGCCGTTTTTCTCCAGTATCTGCTTGCTGCACATGCACTTACTGTTGTGGGACTTGAACGAAGTTGGAGAAGACATGCAATCCAATGTCCAACTTACTGAATTTTGAGAGAAAATAAAAAATCGAAAGGTAATACTTCGGAAATGGCCACTGTAGCATCGTTCAGCGAGGTCCGCTGTGCGCAGATCGACAGTGGGAAAGAACTGGAGGTGGGCATGGGGACCACCCACTATATACTGTTGTGCCGTCGGTCATGTGACATTGGGTGGGCGGTCCCCCACCAGACACTGCTAGCAAATTTTCCGTATGGTCCTAGTGCCTGGCAGCTCAGTCCTAATGGTTACTGCCTACTACAAGAGCCCTCTCAAAGTAAGATCTATGGTTGTAGGCGAGTAAAATAGTTACGTAAGAACTTACTATAACAGTAGATCTTCAAGAGAATCTCTTTCATCAAGCCATACCTATGGAACTACAGGCATCAGGCACCAGGCCCACATGGAAACCTTTTTGCTAGCAGTCTACTAGGAGCCCACGATGATGTCAGGCATCGATGTCCAGTACTATATAAATCTGGGAGACTCCGCAACCTCCTCAGTTTCCCGCCAGACAGCATACTCAGAGGACCTCCTCTGGGGAAACCGAGGGCGAGCTGAAGGTTTCCACTACCAGACAAGTTAGAGAGCAGAAGGTTACCATTCTGGAAAGAGAGAGGAGCGAAGAGCTCTGAGTCTGAGGGGGATGAAGAGTGGGACTGCATGGCCTGATGAAAGAAATTCTCTCAAAGATCAACTGCTATGGTAAGTTCTTAGTAACTGTATTATCTTCCTCAAGGATGTCTTTCATCAGGCCACACCTATGGAAAAAGTCCCAAGCAATTCTGACAGAAAACCAGTCTGGGTGGCTGGAGGCTATAAGCCTATGAAGTCCTTGAAGCACAGCCAGGCTGTAGCCTGCCATTCTTCTAGAGGCAGTGTCCAGACTGTAGTGTTTACTAAAAGTGTGGACAGTACTCTAGGTGGCAGCAGCACAAATTTCTGCAGCTGACATATTCCAGAAACAGGCAACAGAATTGGCCATGCCACTGGTTGAATGGCCATGCACAACCCCAGGAAGCTCCTACCCATACTTCCTGTAACAGAACATAGTACAGTTGGCCAACCATTTGGACAGGCACTGTTTAGAAGCTGGTATGCCCTCTTTCCCAGGGGTGAAAGAAACAAAAAGCTGCGAGGACTTCCTGCAGTCCTTTGTGTGAATTAACATAATATCTTGAGTATTTTATGTACATCTCATGTATGGAGCAATGCTTCCCCTGAATTGACATGCCCAGGAAAATAAACAAGTAGGTGGATGGTTTGATTCAAAGCAAACTCCCACACTGCCTTAGGAAGAAACTTATGCCTGGTTCGTAAAGACACCCTGTCTTTATGGAAAACCAAATAAGGAGACTCACACATGAGAGCCTGAAGCTCAGAAATCTGTTGAGCAGAATTAACAGCAACTAACAATATTGCTTTCCAAGAAAGGAAGCATAGCTTGCAAGTTGTGGCTGGCTCAAAAGAAGCCAAAGCAAGTTTCTCTAGAATAAAGTTCAAGTCTCAAGCCAGGACCGGATTGCAGATGGGAGGCTTCTCAAAAACGTGAGGGACACCTCCAGTTGAGCACCATGTGGCTGTCGATAAGACTCATGGAAGGCAGAAATGGCAACAAGGTGCACCTTCATGGAAGAGTATTGTAGGCCAGCGTCTGACAGGGACAGCAAGTACTCCAGAATCTGATTCACCAAACAAGTGAAGGGATCCAAATTATAGGAAGCAGCCCACAGAGCAAAGCGCTTCCATTTCATGGAATAAGTGGCCCTGCTGGAAGGTTTTCTAGCGGCCACCAGAACATCAGCCACCTTTGGGGACACTCCAAATCTCGCAATGGCTATGTCTTCTGGAGCCAGGCATGGAGATGGAGTGACTTGAGGTCTGGATGGACAAGTGGTACCGGAAGTTACACTGCCAGCTGCTGCAGCAGGAGAAACCAGATCTGACGAGGCCAAAAAGGGGCCACCAGAATTAGCGTGGTACCCTTCATTTGATCAGCACCCTCTGAATCAGAGAAAAGGGAGGGAAGGCGTAAAGCTCCCTTTCCAAGAGAGAGACAATGCTTCTCACTAGAAAACCCCAGGCCCTGGAGTAATCGAGCAGAAACGCAGCAGTTTTGCGTTGAGTGGGGACACAAAAAAGTCCAACTCTGGACGACCCCACCTGCTGATCAGGTCTTCCACTACCGAGGTCAGCAGCTCCCACTCCTGCATTTGAGATTGCAGCCAACTCAGCCTGTCTGCCAGGACGTTTTGAATGAGTGGAACATGGATGGCCAACAGTTCTAGACTGTGTTCTGGAGCCCAATACCAGACCCTCATCGCTTGCTGACATAGAGGGTATGAGTGGCCCCCCCCAACCCCGTTTGTTTATATAGTGTACTACACTGATGTTGTCCATCTGCACAAGCAGATGGCTGGGGACATAGTTCTGGAAGGCTTGCAGAGCATACAGAATGGCTCTCATCTCTCGGACATTTATGTGGAGGGAAGTCTCCACTCTGATCCACGTGCCTTGAGTCTGATGAGGCCTCAGGTGAGACCCCCAGCCCATTCTCGAAGCATCTGTGGTGATAATTTGCTGAGGGGAGAAACGAGGAAGGGAACCCCTTTCAACAAGTTGCTGGTTTCCATCCACCACCGAAGCACCTTCTTGACAGGAGAAGTGACTAGAACCTGTTGTTCTAGATTGTCGGAGCATTGATACCACTGGACCCTTAGCATCCTTTGAAGGATCCTCATGTACAGCCTGGCTAGGGGTACCATGACAACAGTGTTAGCCATGAGACCCAGCAGACACAGGAATATCTTGGCTGTAACATAACTGCTGTCGTAAAGCAGCTGGACCTGAACCATTAGACGTTCTGTCCTGTCCTGGGGCAGGAAGGCAAAGCCCTGGGCCATATCCAGTACAGCTCCTATGTACTGCAGATGCTGACAGGACTTGGGCAGATTAACCGTGATCCCTAGGGTGCTGAATCGTTGTCCAGTACGTGCTATGGTGTGGGACCATTGCTGCCTGGACTGAGCTTTGAGCAACCAGCTGTCCAGGTAAGGAAAGATGTAAAGTCCCTCTCTCCTAAGAGCTGCTGACACAACTGCCAAGCATTTGGTAAATACCCATGGTACAGATGACAAGCCAAAGGGCAATACCCTGTACTGGTAGTGCTCCCCGTGGAACAGGAAAGAACAGTTACGTAAGAACTTACTGTAATAGGAGATCTTCAAGGTGATCTTGGTCATCAGGTCACACACATGGAACTTCACTGTTGGTAAAGCAGGATCCCCAGGAAGATTTTCAGCAGTACAAGTGGAGCTGCCCGCGATGACTTCTGTTGATATCACCAACCATATAAAGGCATAAGTGGCCCCATTCCCTCCTGATTTCTTTCCCCCTGAGATTAAGGGAGCAAAGCTTGTGCCATGGGGGACCGAGGAGAGAGACAGAGGTGCCCAGGCCCCAGGCCTAAATAAAAGGCTGGAAACACCAGTTAGGTAAGTTCTTACATAATTGTTCTATCTTCATTGGGGATATCTCAGTCATCAGGTCACACATATGGAACGAGTTCCAAGCAGGTACAGATGCACGTATACAGTCTGGGAGAAAGACTATCTCAAAACTTAAGACAAGAGACCTTGCAGAACAGCTCTGTCAAAGTCTGCATGGGTTCATGAAGCAATGTCCAGACTACAGTGCTTGGTGAAAGTATGGATGGTATTCCAGGTGGCAGCAGTGCAAATGTCAGTGGCTGAGACCCCTATGAAACAGGCCACAGAGGTAGCCATGCCCTTTGTGGAATGGGCTTTCACCACCCCTGGCAACTCTTTGCCATGCTGATTGTAGCAGAAAACAATACAAGGAGCTATCTGCACAAACATTGTTTTGTAACCTGAATGGCCTCTCTTCCTGGGGCGAAAGAAACAAAAAGCTGCTTTGACTTTCTGCATTCTTAGTTTAGAATAGATAATACAGTACTTCAAAATTCTGCGCACATCTGATGTATGGAGCAATGCTTCCCCTGGATTGGCACGCTCAGGAAAATAAACTGGAAGGTGGATGGATTGGTTGAAGGTAAACTCAGAAACCACCTTACAAAGAAACTCGGGATTCATGCGCAAAGACACCCTGTCTTTGTCGAAAATCAAATAAGGCCCCTTACACCAGAGAGTCTGATCTCCTTTGAGCAGAAATAATAGCAATCATACATAATTCTTTCTCAGAAAGAAAGTGTAGCTCACAAGTCGCAGCTGGCTCAAACGGAGACAGGGTCAAGTTCTCCAAAACAAAATTAAAATCCTAAGCTGAGACAGGGGAAGAGCTTGGAGGTTTCAGATGCAGGATGCCCCAAGAAAGGTACTGGAGACATCCAACTGAGCCATAGTGCAGCGGCCCGCAGGCTCACAAAAAGCCGAGATAGCCGAAAGGTGCACCTTGAGAGAGGAGTACTGGAGACCCGAGTCTGACAGGAAAATCAGATAATCCAGGATCTGGCTCACCGGACAAGTGAAAGGGTCCAGATGATGCTTGGCAGCCCAGATGGCAAATCTCTTCCACTTCATTGCATATGTGGCTTGGGTGGAGGACATCCTAGCAGCCATGAGGACACCTCCACCTCTGGGATACCCCAAACCAGGTGATGGCTATGTCCTCATGCAAACAAAGGGACTTGAGGTTGGGATGGACCACGGTCCTCTGAGCCTGTTTCGATAGATCCCTGCAGAGGAGCAGAGGACTGGAGGTTCCACTGCTAACTGTTGCAGTAATGGAAACCATATCTGCTATGGCCAGAATGGAGCTACCAGGATCATGTTTGCCCCCTCCATCTGCAGCTTGATTAGCACCCTCTGAATCAGAGGAATGGAGGGAAGGCGTAAAGGAACCTCCTGCTCCAAGAGAAGAACAATGCATCTCACCAGAAAACTCCAGGTCCTGGATCTAGCGAGCAGAAAATACAGGTTACTCACCTGTAACAGGAGTTCTAGGAGTGGTATATGTTGTTCAGCCACACTGTCCGGCAGGTTCCTTGCCGCTTTAAGATGGGCCGGAAAGTCTTCAAGCTGGCTCCTCCCACCCACCCAGTTGGTAAAACAACCCTCGGCTCCGCCCCATGACACCAGATGTAGCCCGCTGGAAGCCAGGTTGTGCGTTGAAGCCAGGGAGGTCGGGTGGGTCGGGTGGATGAACAACATATACCACTCCTAGAACTCCTGTTACAGGTGAGTAACCTGTGGTTCTAGGGACGTGGATATGTTGTTCAATCCACACTGTCTGGCAAACTCCTAGCAGTTCTCCGGGAAGAGGGAGGCAAGGCGCGCACACCCGATACTTACTTGGAGAATAAGGACTGGAGAACCGAGGTCCCAAAAACAGCATCCCGGTGTGACTCTAGGTCAATGTGGTAATGGGAAATAAAGGTGTGTGCTGACTTCCAGGTAGCAGCCCTGCAGACTTCCTGGATAGGGACGACCCTAGAAGCAGCCACTGAAGCAGCGGTATGGCGGGTAGAATGAGCTCTTATCCCTTTGGGTGGCTCCATGCCTGCCAACCCATAGCAGAGATCTATGCAGGAGGTGACCCCTGCTAATCGTCCACTTGGCTGCAGGTCTGCCAGGTGCGGTTTCAGCGAGGGTGACAAACAGCTGATTACCTCTCCCCGAATCTCAGCTTCTGGCTCCTTGTAATAAGCGAGCCGCTTCTAGGGTCCAAAGTATGAAGCCTATATTCGGCCTCCGAGGTGTGATTGGGTAGAACACCGGCAGAGTCAACACCTGGTTAAGGTGAAACTCTGACACCACCTTCGGAAGGAATTTCGGGTTGGGGCAAAGGACAACCATGTCCCTGTGGAAGACCAGATAAGAAGACTTAATGGAAAGTGCCTGGAGCTCTCTCATCCTTCTGGCTGACGTTATAGCCACCAAGAAGGCGGTCTTCCATGACAGGTGGGATATATCGCACCTGTGCATCAGTTCGAATGGCTTTCCCATGAGCTTGGCCAATAACAGCAGTAGATCCCAGGGAGGTGGAGGTTCGCACCGGAGGGGATATGTGATCGAGGCCTTTGAAAAAGCACCAGACCACCTTCTCCTGCGCCACCGACTGCTTGCCGGCCCACGGCCGGTAAGCAGAAATGGCTACCAGGTGCACCTTAAGGGTCGTCGACAGAAGCCCTAGCTGAGAAAGGGACCACAGATAGTCCAGAATGCTAGCCAATGGACAGGAAGAGGGGTCCACCCCTTGTCCTGACACCAAATGGAAAACCTCTTCCATTTAAAGGCATAGCATTTTCTGGTCGACTTCTTACGGGATGCCTCAACAACATTGAGGACCTCGTTGGAAAGACCCAAGGCCTGGAACTCTAGCTTGCTCAGGAACCACGCCATCAGGTGCAGGGATTGAAGGTCCGGATGGAGCACCTTCCCCTTGTTGACTGAGATCAGGTCTGGGCGGGCTGGAAGCCGCCTCGGGAGCCTGGAGCTGAGGCTGAGGAGATCTGGGTACCAGAACTGGCAAGGCCAGTCTGGGACTACCAGAATCACCTGCACCTTGTCCCTCTTCACCTTGAGAAACGCCTTCTGGATCAAGGGAAATGGAGGGAAGGCGTAGAAGAGGTCCAGGGTCCATGGCCTCGAGAAGACATCCCCCTGCAGTGAGCCCTGCTGAGGGGGGTGGGCATGAAACAGCCTCAGCTTCGCGTTCTCCTTGGTGGCGAACAGGTCCACCTGAGGGGTGCCCCAATGGGAGAACAGGTCTTGAACTACCTCTGGCAGGAGAAACCACTCGTGAGATGCAGCGCTTATCCGGCTGAGGGCATCGGCCAGACTGTTCGAGGCTCCTGCCACATGGATGGCTAGGAGATCCGCCTCCAGGCTGATCATGAGAGACCAAATGCAGAGAGCTTCCTTGCACAGAGGCAAGGAGTGCGTCCTGCCCTGACAGTTGAGACAGTACATGGTCGTGGTGTTGTCCATCTGGACCTGAACCACTTGACCCTGTATAAACGGAGCGAAGGCAGTGAGGACTAGTCGTACCGCTCGAAGCTCCAGCAGGTTGATGTGGCATCGAGACTCCTGAGGGGACCAGAGGCTGTGGGCCCCCCAACCCATCAATGAGGCGTTGGTCGCAAGTATGACCGTCGGCTCGGGGCGACAAATGGGATACCCTCCTGCAGATGAGTTAGGACAAGCCACCACTGTAGGCCATCCCACATCCTCTGGGTCACGGTTACTGGCTGGTCCAAAGGACCAGAGCGCTGAGACCACTGGCGGGCCAGCCCCCATTGCAGGAGGCGCATATGCCAGCGGGCCCAACGGACCACGCTGGTGTAAGCCGCCATGAGACCCAGAAGGCACAGGAAGTCCCAGGCAGGGTGCAATTGCCCAACCTGAAATGACTGGGCAAAGGAGGAAAGGACCTCGGCCCTGTACGCTGGGAGCCGGGCTCTGGCTCAAAGAGAGTCGAGCTCTGCCCTGATGAACTGAATCACCTGCGATGGCACGAGTTCCGATTTGGCCTCGTTGATCAGGAGACCAATTTGAGAGCAGACCTGGAGGGCCAGATCTCTGGACCTCTACACCTCCAACCTGGAGAGGGCTGCTATCAGTCAGTTGTCCAGGTAAGGGTACACCTGGACCCCTCGGCACCGCAGGAATGCTGTCACCACTGCCATGCATTTGGTGAAGACCCTGGGAGCTGGTGAAAGACTGAAGGGCATGGCCCAGAACTCGTAGAGGATCCCTCTGCTCTGAAGCGGAGGAATCGCCAATGTGACGGACAGATTGGGACATGAAAGAACATGTCCTGGAGATCCAGAGAGCAAAACCACATGCCTAGTTTCAAGGATGGTATGATCTGAGCCAGAGTGACCATCCTGAAGGTGCGCAGCTTTAGGAACTTGTTCAGGTCATGCAGATCGAGAATGGCGCACCAACCCCCCGTCCGTTTTAGGACCAGGAAGTACCTGGACACAAACCCTGGGCTTGAAGGAGGATCCACCACCTTGCTGATCACCTCCTTTTGGAGGAGCAGAGCTATGTCAGCTCAATGAGCTGACAGAGAGGCTGTGGAACCGGTAGCCTCCCGAGGGGCGACGGCGCGATAGGGAGGGGTCCGCTCGAATTCCAGAGCCAGACCCCTGCCAACCACTTCCAGCACCCAACGGTCCGTGGTGATAGATCAGGTGGAAAGGAAGTGGCTGAGCCGTCCCCCCACAGGTGACCCAGGGGAGGAGTGACAAGGTTGGGGGCGGCACCCCTAAACCCGTCACTTGGCAGGCTTGGAGGAAGGGCCGGCCGAGGAACCGCCTGGACCTTTCCCTCCAGGCTTCCTGCTGGGGGAAGCAGCAAGCTTGGCCTTGGGGTGCTAAGCGTGACCCTGCTGGCCCTGTTGCTGGTGCTGCTGGGCCGGACATGCCGCAGCAGGTGGAAGGGAGAAAGGACTTATACTGCTGCTGGCGGCCTTTGTCCTTCTGGGCAGACGTGACTGAGTCCAAGGTGGCATTGGACTTCTCGATCCCCTGGAGATGGCCCTCCACACCAGGCCCGAACAAGTTGGTGCCCAAGAAGGGGATGTCTGCCAGCTGGTGCTGGGTATCCGCCGTGAAGGTGGAGACCCGCAGCCAAGCTCTGCGGCGCATGGCTACTGTGACCGCTACTGACCGGGCACAAGAGTCTCCGATGTCCAAGGCAGTCTGGAGCTGTTGCTTGGCCACTGCCCTTCCCTGATCCCGCACCTGCTTGACTGTCGTTTGAAGGTCAGCCGGGAGATGAGGAAGCACCTCATCCAGGGAGCCCATAAGGAGCGTGTGAAAAGTGTGCCATCAGTAGAGCCGAGCTAGCCTGTCGAAGGCCTAGGGAGGAGGCAGCATAAACTTGGTGCCCGTAGTAGTCCAGCTTTTTGGACTCCTCGTCTGGGGGCTTCTCTATGTCCCTAGTGTTTCCGGAGCACCGGAAGACGCTATCGGTTACCAGCCCTTCAGCCGAGGGGTGCTCTAAAAAATGAAGAGGAAACCGGTGGGGACTGCGTACTTGCGAGCCATCCTAGCTGAAGGCACAGGACAGGATGCAGGCCGCTGCCACAACTCCAAGGCCGGACCAACAATGGCCTCAGCCACAGGGAAGGCTTCCGTGGGGGAATCCCCTCGGTCCAAAAACTCCGTGAGGGGATATCTGGCCCGTTTCTGCACAGGTTCGAGCTGCATCCCAGTGGATCTGAGATGAGCCGAAGGATACCCAGGAACGAGGATGGGCTCTTGTCCACTGATAGACCCCCGGAGGATTCCAGGTCGAGAGTCCTGGAATACAGGGAGGAGTCGTCAGACTCCGAGGAGTCCACAAACAGCTGCTAAGTGCCTGAGCCACCCTCCACTCCCTGAGGCCGATTGGGGGTGAGAGTGACTGACAATCTGTGGGGCAAGCCCTGACCTGACCGAGAATCCTTGGTCAGGGCCCCAGTCTTCGGCTGCGGGGGCGGATGTTCCACCACAATGGGTGGAGCAACCAGTTTCAGCCGAGCAATCGGTGCCGGAGTCGGCTCCTCGACCAAGGAGCCGATGGCGAGAGGTTGCTTCAGCCGTTCGGGCGACAGCCACTTAATTGCCGGGGAAGGCAACGGAGTCGGCTCGTTGCCAGCCAACAACAGCTGCTGCCACATCATGTCCTCATAGCGCCGGAGCAACTTGCCCCAGAGCCTATCCTCCGAAGAGGACGAGCGGTGATGCCGCTTTCCATGATGCCGGGACCAAGACCGCCGATGTCGGCGGGACCTACCCGACATGGAGGAGGACCAAGACTGAGACCATCGGGGTTGCTGATGGTGGGTTGAAGAGGGGGTGGGGGAAACCCGCTCATCCCCCAGTTCAGGGTCCTTGACCGTGGATTTCAGCTCGGGAGGCCGAGGCAAGTCCTTGGTAACCACCGGGGGGACCGGTGAAAGAAGGTTATCGGCTTCTCCAGTTGACAACCCGTCCAAAGGGTCGAGAAAAATCTTGACAGCATTGATAGGTGTCTCGGCCCCTTGTGGACTGGGGAAGAGACTAGCACTAACTGCTCTAACACACCATGCATTGGTCCCATTGTACCGAGTGTCCACTGGAGGACTCGCATGTGCAGCCTGGCCAGTGGAACCGTTGGAATGTCCGCAGCCATGAACCCCAACAGCCTTAAGTATGCTCTTGCAGAAACGTAATGGCTTTGGGCAAACTCCTGAGCCTGCGCGATAAGGCACTCCCCTCTGTTCTGAGGCAGGAAGGCCTTTCCCTGCGCCGAGTCCAGAACAGCTCCTATATATTGCAGCCTTTTAGACAGGGTTAGGACCAACTTGGGCAAGTTGATGGTGATGCCCAGGAATAGAAACAGCTGAAGGGTTCTCTCTAGAGTCCAAAGAAGCCGTTCTCTGGACAGGGCCTTTAGGAACCAATCATCCAGATAGGGGAAAACGTACAGTCCCTCCTTCTGAGAGCTGCAGTTACTGCAGAAGATAGGCCAAAGGGCAATACTTTGAATTGGTAGTGTTTGCCTTGAAAAAGAAATTGGAGGCATCTACTGTGTGGTGGAAACACCACAATAAACAGGTAAGCGCCTGCATGTTCAGGGAGCACAGCCATTTGCCTTGCTTGACAAGAGGCACCAGGCCTGGCAGGGTTACCATGCAGAATTTTTTGTATTGGACATACAGATTGAGGTCTTTTAGATCTAATATGGGCCTCAGATCTCTGGTTTTCTTGGGAACCAGGAAAAACCTGCAATAAAAACCTGTTTCTTTGGCACCTGGGTATGAGCTTGATTGCCCTTTTGTGCAGAAGGGATTGCACCTCCTCCCGGAGAACAGACAGATGAGTTGGGGGTAGGTGGAGGGTACAGGGAGTCATCTCTGGGGGCATCTCGATGAGTTTCAGAGTGTGACCCCTCTCTTATGATCTGAAGAATCCAGGCATCTGAAGTAATGGTTCTCCACTGATTGAGATGGAGGGAGAACTGACCTCTGACCACCACCTCTTGGTCAAGGACTGGAAGGGGGGGTCTGGCAAGGAGTCAAGCAGAGGCGGATCCAGCCAATGTGGCCAGTCCATCACCCCTAGGGTGCTTTACTGTGTCACCAGAGGAGGAGGGGTAGCCAAAGCGGAGGGGGCTCTTCTCTTGCTTTGGGGCCGGGAGGCTTCTCCGGATTTGTGGAACACCTTGCGAAAGGGAGGGTGCTCTTTGGTCTTAGGCTGAGTATGGTAGAGCGAGTGGACAGACTTAATAGCCCTGCCAGATGCCTGTAGCTCATTTATGATGTCCTGCACATCTGGCCCAAACAGCCTGGAGCCATTAAAGGGGCATTGAGCACCTTTTGCTGGACATCAGCTGGGAAACCCGAGACCCTCAGCCTGGAATGCCTATGAAGACAAATGCCTGTGGCAGCAGCCCTGGCACCTGTATCCGAAATATCATAGAGGGCCCTCAGGAGGTGCTTGCTAATATCCTCGGCACTCTACAAGTATTTGAGAACCTCCTGTTTTTGGGAACAGTCAGGAAGGGCCTGGGCTGCAGCCTTGCCCTTCTTCCAGGTAGTGTTCTGGTACTTGACCATGTGGGAGAGGTAACTGCCAATCCTCAGCCCAAGGGTGGAGGAGGCATAGACCCCCTCTTGCCCCAGAGATCAATCCTATGGGATTCTCTGTCAGGGGAGGGAACTGAGGTGCTTGGGCACCTTCGACCTGCAATGAGCAGCCTTCATAACCACAGAGTCGGTTTCTGGCTGGGCAGCATAATGCGGCAGACCTTGAGGGGCGTGCTACAACTTATCAACCCTGCGAGGCATGGTTGGCACAATGTCAGGCCTGTGCCAGGCCACAGTAGTGGCATTTCTTAGAGCTGGAAGAATAGGAGTAATGACCTTGGGAGGAGACTCTGGGATCTCCAGAAAGTCCACCAGATCTCTTCTGGTGGCATCCTCCTACTCGGTGTGGAAGCCCATGGCTGAGGACAGCTACTTCATGACACTGAAAAAGGTAGGGTCCTCTAGAGGAGACCTAGGAGTATGATTGACAGAGTCTTCTCTCACTGAGGAGGCAGTGGACATGTCAGAGGAAGGAGGTTCCTTGACATCGACCTGCTCCATCTCAAGGTTCGAAAAACGAGGGACTGATGATGGCCCATGGGGAGCAGCCCGCGGAAGCCTAAGTGGTGTCGATGACAATGGTGCCATCAACAGCGCAGGAGAAGCAGGCCTATATGCACCCAACTGATGGATCAAGACTGATGTGAATTTGGTCAAAATGTCATTAAGGTTGATGAAAGTGGATGACTGCATCAACAGAGGGGTGGTCGATGGCACAGGGTGCAATGACCCATCCAGCAGGCTCTGACAGCCTGAAGCCGAGGACCTGGAGAAGCATTTAGGTCTTGACAGGAGGGCTATCGACGATGAGCAAGTCATCAACTGAGTGGGAGCCGACGACCGGCCAC
Source organism: Neoceratodus forsteri (assembly GCA_016271365.2). NCBI lineage: Eukaryota > Metazoa > Chordata > Ceratodontiformes > Ceratodontidae > Neoceratodus > Neoceratodus forsteri. The sequence goes on along the minus strand of JADMNL010000024.1, from coordinate 415,522,366 downwards.
CCTGCGCAGCAGGCGGTGGCGCTGTTGGTAGGGGTCTGGTAGGAACAGAGACCTGGACAGCAGCAGGCGTTGGCGCAGCTGCAGTAGACAGAGTACCCCGGATGAAGGAGAGGAGGCCATCAAGAAGCAGGAACACCACCAAGGAGAGCAATCCTGATCTCGGTCTTTTTTGTGACTTTTCCTTGAGGACTTGTCTCGGGCCTTAGAAGCCTGGGAGCTCGATGAACCCACCAGCGACTGGGAAGGAGGGACGCTGGAGGACCCCTGCTCAGAACTGGCTACCTGTTGTTCCATTAGGAAATTTTTAAGAACCTTTTTACGTCACCTAAGGGTGGTTTGGTTAAACTTCTGGAAGAGCTCACAGTCTGAGACCTCATGGTCAGGCCCAAGACAGCAGATACAGAGGGAGTTTTCATCTGTAGAGGCAATCTTCTTTCCGCAGCAGCAAGGGAACAGAGAAGCAGAAGGAGTAACTCTAGACATAAAGTAAAGGAATCTCTTTAGAAAAGAGATTTTAAAAGGCTAAGTATAAAAAAAAAGCAGTATGCAAAAATGGTGAGAAACTGAATCAGAGCTTTCGCAGAAACCCATGTGAACAGAGTCAATGGCAGGAAAGAACTGAGAAGGGAGAGGGGCCGCTCACACCTTTATTGGGTTGGTGACATTGGCAGATGATGCTGGTGTGGGCGGCCCCAGTTGTACTGCTGAAAATCTTCAGTGTGGATCCTGCTTCACCGACGGCGACATTCCATATGTGCGACCTGATGACTAAGATATCCCCAATGAAGATCCTGCATGTCCAGGGAGCATATCCAGTCCCTTCTTTGCAGAAGAGGCAGCAGGCCTTCCAGAGTGACCATTCTGAACTTCTTGTACTGAATGTAAAAGTTTAGCTCCCTCAGGTCCAGAATGGGCCAAATCCCCTGTGAACTTTGGGACTAGAAAGAACCGAGAGTAGAACCCCGTGTTCCTTTGATCCCAAGGAACGGATTCTATGACTTCTTGTGCAGCAGGGTATGCACTTCCTCAAGTAGCACTGGCATGTGGTCTGAAGGATAAGTGGAGGGCACTGGCGGACATGCTGTAGGCAACTCCAAAAGTTCCAGAGTGTGTCCCTGTTCTGTTAGCTGCAGGACCCAAGCATCTGTTGTAACCTCTCTCCATTGGTCCAGATGGAGGGAGAGGTGACCCCCTATCACCTCCCCCGGATTGTCTACCGGAGGGTGGGGGTCCAGCAAGAAGTCATGCTAAGGCAGATCTGGTGGCCTGGGCCTAGCCTCCTCCAGATGCCTTTGAGCGGGCACCTGCGGAGGAAGTTGGGGCCAGCAGAGTTGCTCTGCTTTTGCTGTGCTGTCTGGCCCCTGATCAAGGCCTACTAGTGGCCCACCGAAAGAGCACCTTCTGCCTACTTTTTGGTTGCATATGGTAGAGGGAATGGACTAACCTAAGTGTTCCTCCCAAGGCCTGTAGGTCACAAAGAATATCCTGCACATCTGCCCCAGAGAGCTTGTACCCTCTGAAAGGGGTGTTCAGGATGAACTGCTGGACAGCCATAGTGAATCCTGACACCCGCAACCAGGGGTGGAGTACCTCCTCAGGCAGATACCAACCGCAGCTGCTCTGGCTGAAGCATCCGAGCTATCGTAGGTGGACCTTAAAAAGTGTTTACCCACACCCCAGTCTGGAGGGCCTTTCGCATCTTCTGCTTCTGGGGACCCTTTGAGAGGGCCTAGGCTGCTGCTTTAGCCTGCCTCCAGAGGGTATTCTGGTATTTGACCATATGGGCCTGGTAATCAGCTATTCTGAGGTCCAGTGTGGCAGAGCCAAGGGCTCTATTCCCCATGAGGGCCAGTCTTCTCAACTTATCTGGGTGGAGAGAACTGAGATGCTTTGGTCTCTTAGACCTATCATGGGCTGCATTTATCACAACTGAGTCAGCTTAAGGTTGGTTTGCAAAAAACGGCTTCCCAAAGGGGGCTAGGTACAGCTTGTCTGCCTTTCTGGGCATGGCAGGGTTCAAGCTTGCTCTGTGCCAAGCAGCCATGGTGGCATCCTCTAAAGCAGCCAAATGAGGGGAGATAATCAAAAGGGGCAGAATATGGTAGTTCCAGGAATTCTACCAGGTTTCTTCTGGTGGTGTCCTGCTTCTCAGCATCAAACTCCATAGCTGTTTGGAGCTGCACTATTATCATGGAGATGAAGGAGGGGACCTAGGAGTATACAGCGTTAAGTCCTCGCTCTTGGAGGACTCACTTCCATAGCTTCCTCCCCCTCAGAGGGATGAGGTCAGGGTGGTATTCCTGATCCTCATCGATGGGCTATAAAGGCAAGGAAGGCAGAGAGGAGTTGGATGAACAGGATGCGTTGACCTGCCCGGTATCGATGCGGGGTCTTTTCTGGTAGGCCCTGTCATCACTGTGCCCAGAGGAGGCACAAGGCACTGCAGTATCTCCACAAAGGAGGAAAGCACTGTCTGCACATCGATGGTGGCCTGTATGGCAGGAGTGCCTTGGAACATCGATGGGGGAGGCTGGAATCCCAACGTTGATGGAGTGGCCTGCAACATCGACATGGGTGTCTGAAGCCTAGATGCTGACAGGCCGGCACCAGCCATAAGCGGTCCAGCAAGGAAGGCTGTCAGCTGACTCTTAGGGAGCGGTCCAAACAGCAGAACTTGCAGCATACACTGAGGAGGTTGGAACCCCGACATCAATGGAGTGCCCAGGAGCATCAAGAGGGAAGGCTGGAACCCTGACAGAGTGCCCTGTAGTGTCGACGGGGGTGTCAGCAGCCCCAGCGTCAATGGGCCAATGCCGGCCATGGTAGGTGTGGTGGAGCTCACTGCCAAAGCTGATCCTGTGAGAGTGGGAGTTTGGGCAGCAGGAGGCATCACTGCTGTGGAGGATGACGATGCTGTAGCGGTCGGCGCCTCAAGGCATGGCACCATGCAGAGTGTACCGGGGCGGGGGGATTATCCTTGCACCTTTCCCTCTCCCAATGTTTGTTTCCCTGAGGATTTACCTGGACCTTAGAGGATGACAGCCCGAAGACGGTGATGTGGAGGAACTTCTTCCCTGGAACTCCCTTCTGCTCTAGCTGGTAGGACTGCAGGGCTTTCTGATGGCATCGCTGGGTAGCGTGACTGAAGCTCAGACAGATCTTGCAGGCCTTTGACACTGTGGGCCTCTCCAAGACAGCGGACGCAGGCATCATTGTCATCGCTGTTGTAGATTTTTCCACCACACTCACAGTATCGAAACAGTTTTGTGGAGTTGGTCGTTCTCGACATACACGATGACGTGAATCACTTTAAAAACTAAAGTGATGACTACCAGGGTGAGAAAAAAAAAAATCTAAGAAAAATTTGAAGATTTGGTGGTTGACTGTAGCAACAGCGTCTCTGTGGAGTCTGGCAAGTGGTAGGAAAAGAACTGAGGAGGGCACGGGGCCGCCCACGTTTACACAGTACTGGACAATGTCATTGGCAGCCCTTGGCAGACTGCTAGCAAAAAGGTTTCTGTGTGGTCCTGGCACCTGACAGCTATAGTTCCATAGGTGTGGCCTGATAAGAGAGAGATCCTCCTGAAAGTAGCCACCGAGGCAGCAGTACGTCTGATGGAATAAGCATTAAGCCCTACGTGAAGCTCTGTACCAGCTAATCTATAGCAGAGGTCGATGCAGGAGACAATCCACATGCCAATCATCCGCTTAGCTGCCACTCTGTTAGGTGCGGCTTAAGCATAGGTGACAAATAGCTGGCAAACCTCTCCCTGAACTCCAGCCGTGCACTCTGTGTAATAAACGAGCAGTCGTCTCAGGTCCGTGTGGAGCCTGTGCTCAGCCTCCGAGGTTGGACTGGTGAAATACACCGGGAGGTTAATCATCTGGTTTAGGTGAAACTCCGAAACAACCTTCAGAAGGAACTTCAGGTTGGGGGAGAGGACAACCTTGTTCCTGTGGAACACCAAGTATGGAGACTCCACCGAGAGTGCCTGGAGCTCACTAGTCCTTCTGGTGGAGGTGATAGCCACCAAGAAGGCAGTCTTCCACAACAGTTGTGACATCTCACACCTATGCATCAGTTCAAATGGCTTGCCCAGGAGTACTGCTAGTACCAACAACGAGTCCCAAGGTGGTAGTACTTCATGCATCGGCGCCTACAGGTAGTTATGGCCCTTAAAGAAGTACCCGACCACCTTCTCTTGCACCACCGCTGGCATACCAGCCCGCACCTGATATGCAGAAATGGCTGCCAGGTGCACCTTGAGGGTTGTCATCCTCAGGCTGACTGAGCGAGGGACCACAGGTAGTCCAGGACTTTAACCACAGGGCAGGACAGGGGGTCCAGCTCCCTGTCCTAGCACCAAATGGAAAAGCGCTTCCATTTATAGGCATAGCACTGGAGAGTTGACTCCTTCTGAGAGGCTACCATGACATGGAGGACTTTGTTGGAGAGACTCAAAGCCTGTAATTCTAGCCGCTCAGGAACCAGGCTGTCAGGTGCAGGGACTGAAGGTGCAGGTGCAAGACCTTCCCCTTGTGAAAAGACAGCAAATCCGGATGAAAAGGCAAGCACCAACTGAGACCTGCTGCTGAGGAGATCTGGGTACCAGAATTGGTGCTGCCAGTCCGGGGCTACCAGGATCATCTCACCTTGCCCCTTGACCAACACCTTAGGGATCAGGGGAAAGGGGGTGAAGGTGTACAGGAGGCCAGCGTTCCAGTGCCTAACAAAGGCATCCCCAGCCGGCCCGGTGGTGCTGAGGGTTGAAGCGCTGGACACCACCTCGCACTGCGCCGGCGACCCGGGTTCAGGAACGAGCCCGGACCGCCGGGGGTCGGCAGGGGAGAGAGAGGATTGAGCATCCGGACTGCTCTCCTCTCTCGGGGGTGGGATCCAGGGTAGCCCGGTGCAACAGTGACCCTCGGTGGAGACCGTTAGCACTGCACTGCACTCAGGCGTGTACAAGTTGGGACGACGTTGGGCAGCCATCTCCAGACGTAGGTGGGAGCACCTACATCACAGGCTGACAACACTGCACGCCTTACGTCGAGGGGGGGGGGTACCAGAACAAGGAAATACCCGGCGCTGAGGATCAGACGACGGCACCAGTCCCCCATGCCCAATGTCGGGCTCTCATCGACTGGCCTTCGATCTCCGTAGCTGCTCCCCGTCCAATGCTGGAGCCTGACTTGATGAGAGGCGCCAAGGTAGGAGGAGGGCGACCCACCCCGGATAGGGTTAGCCAGGGGTGCTAGCACCAGAGGGGGAAGAGAGGAGGCACAGTTCAGGGACCCGAGACGGGCAGGAAAAAGGACTGGATGCTTGAGAGGACCTCGAGGCCCGTGACCGAGGAAAAAGAGTTGACAAAAAAACAAAAAAAAAACAAAGGCATCCCCATTCAAGTGTTCTGCGCTGTGGGGGGCAGGCACAGAACAGCTTCAGCTTTGCATTCTCCCAGGACGTGCACAAGTCTACCAGAGGAGTGCCCTACTGGGAGAACAGATGATCCACTACCTCCTGGTGAAGAGACCACTCGTGAGACACCTAGCCCGCTCGGCTGAGGACATCCGCCAGCTGGTTGGAGGCTCCAGTCACATGAATCGCCAGGAGATTGGCACCCAAGCTGCGCATGAGGGTCCAGGTACAGAGGGCTTCCCGACACAACCAGAGGGAATGCATTCTGCTCTGCCTGTTGAGGTAATACATGGTCGTGGTGTTGTCCATCTGGACCTGCACAACCTGACCCCAGACAGATGAAGCAAACACCATCAGAGCAAGACGCACCGCACGGAGCTCCCGCACGTTGATGTGGTAGCGGGACTCCCTTGGGGTCCAAAGCCGTGGTCCCCCAAAGTGTGCTCCCCATCCCTCCAGAGATGCGTCAGTCATCAGAGTGACCATCAGCTCTGGGTGGATGAATGGGACTCCTTCCTGCAGATCTTCCGGGATGAGCCACCACTGGATGGCATCCCACATTAGTGGTGTCACCATGACCAGCTGGTCCAGGTGACCAAGACACTGAAACCACTGGTGGGCCAGCTCCCACTGCAGGGGGCACATCAGCCAGCAGGCCCACCGGACCACGTTGGTGCAAGATACTATGTAACCCAGCAGCCGCAGGAAGTGCTGGGCAGGACGCAAGTGCCCAACCTGTAATAATCGGGCAGAGGAGGTAATGTCCACTAGGAGTCAGGCCTTAGCTCGAAGGGAGTCCAGCTCTTCCCCGATGAAGTGGATGACCCCCTAGGGGTGGAGTTATGACCCTGCCAGGTTCACAAGAAGACCCAAGGCCAGGCAAGTCTGGAAAGCCAGATCCAAGGACCACTCCACCTCCTCCCAGGATGAACCAGCAATCAGTCAGTCATCCAGGTAGGGGTACACCAGGACCCCACAGCACCGCAGGAATGTTGCCACCACTGTAATGCACTTAGTGAAGACCCAGGGAGCAGAAGAGAGTCCGAACGGCATGACTCAGAACTCGTAAACCACCGTCTGCGTGGAACTAAAGGTGCTGCCAGTAGGACAGATGGACTGGGATGTAGAAGAAAGCATCCCTGGTCTTGGACCATCTTGACTGCCAACTGCAAATCCGCAGGGAGGTGGGGAAGGACATGGTCCAGAACCCCCATGAGGGCATGGTCAAAGTTAGCCGTCATAACGGCAGAGCTCACCTGCTGAAGACCTAGGGAGGACGCAGCATACACCTTTTTTGCTGCATGGTCCAGTTTCTTGGACTCACTGCCGGGAGGTTTGTTGAGATCCCCAACGTTGCCCGTCTGGTGGAAAACAGAATCTGCCACCAGCCCCTCGATCGATGGGTGGTCGGAAAACCTGGGAATGAACCTGGTGGGCACTGCATACTTGTGGACCATATGGACGGAGGGTGTCGGGCATGAAGCTGGATGCTATCAAAGTTCCAGGGCGAAACCAAGAATGGCTTCCACTACTGAGAAGGCAACCCCCAGGAGTCATCCTTGTTGAGGATCTTCGTGAAGGGGTATTGGGCCCGATTTTGGACTGGCTCCAGGGGAATCCCCACTGACTCAGAGATGAGGCAGAGCAAAGCCCCAAATGATACTGGCCCATGCTTGGTGGTGAGCTCTTCAGTTGACTCGCAGTCAAAGCCCAGGGTCTGAGCAGAACACATGGAGGATCCCTTGGAGACAGAGGACTCCTCAAACACCGCCTTCGACCCAGGCTTTCCGTGGACCACCTGGGTCTCATCCAAGTGGGTGATCTTAACAGACAGTCATTCAGGCAGACCAGAGGCCGGCTAAGCACCCTTGGACAGGGCCCTGCGAAAGGGAGGTGGAGACGGGGGCCCCACCAAGATAGGTGGAGAGGCCGACCTCAGCTCGGCTGCTCAGGGTGGGACTAGGACGGGCCGCGTCAGCCGGAAACCAAGGAAGTGCTGGTGGCTAAGGCGTGGGTAGACCGTGGCAGATGATCCCTTGTTGCCACAGGAGCTCCTCGTAGCACTGTCTTAATTAGTGGCAGAAGCCTCTCATCATCCAAAGATAAGGAGGACAAGGAGCATCAACGAAGCTTCCTAGCCAGCAGCCAAGAGCGGAAGTGGCAAGAGTCCTGAAAACTCGACTTCAAACGGGATCAGGTCCTTGACCTAGACCGACGACGAGCGTGTTGCCGGTGAGAAGAGACGGGGGAACAGTCTGTGTGGTCAACACCGACCAGTTCCAGCCGTGGAACCCCGGAGTGGGAGATAGCCAGATTGGCTGGTTTGTTTGGCCCATCATGAGAGAGGGCAGAAAGGACCTGAGTTTGAGACAGCAAGTTGTCCTCCCCCTCCTCCAACAACAGGCTGACCGGGTGAAGAGAGATCTCGGCCAGCTGGTCGACCCGCAAGCCCAAGAGGAATATCGTGGCGCCAGTGGCCTGTACAGGGACCCCTGAAGGGTCGGTCGAAGCCAACAGCTCGACAGCTGTCAAGCCAGACACAGAATTGCGATAGCGGGAGGAGCAAGCCCACTCCCTGTCCCACGATGGGTCCTCTTAGACTTCCAAGACTCCCCTTGGGAAGGGCTCTCCCCGAGGGTAGGAAGGGACTGACAAAAGTCCTGAAAAGCACCCGTAAACAAAGCCCCAATGCTGTCACCCACCATAAGCAACACAGATGCTGCAGAGGAGCCCACCGAGGCCTGGGCTACCACCTCTCTGAAAGTACAGTTACGTAAGAACTTACTGTTACAGTAGATCTTCGAGAGAGGCTCTTGCAGTAGGTAATTACATATAGGACTGACGTCGGCAGGCGGCAGGACCCCACGGAAAAATTTCTAGCTAGCAGTCCCTGGCGAGGGACCCCGCCAGGTGACCGCATCAGACGACGCCGGTATAAAGGGCGGTCCCAGACGCCTTCCAGTTCTTTCCCCGCCACAGGCCCGGACGAGAGAAGCAGATATTTCCTCAATGGAAAAGGAGCTGAAAAGCCTAGGGGATGGAGGGCGGAGAGTTTATTGAAGAGCCTCTAAGATCTACTGTTACGTAAGTTCTACGTAACTGTACTATCTTACTTCGAGAGGGCTCTTGCAGTAGGTAATTACATATAGGACAGAATCCCAAGCAGTCTGGAACAAATGAAAGGCACCGGGAGGAGGAACTACTCCAAGAAGTAGCAAAACACTTGCAAACCTCAAGACAGGAGGCCCTGCAAGACCGCTAACCTGAAGTCTGCTCTACGGCGAGAGGCAACGTCCAAACTGTAATGTTTAGTAAAGGTATGGACTGAGGTCCAAGTGGCGGCAGCACAGATGTCTGCCGCAGACACGTTCTTGAAACAAGCCGCAGAGGCAGCAACTCCCCGAGTGGAGTGACCTCTGACTTGACCCGGAAGGGTCTTGTTGTGCTTGTCATAACAGAAAGTGATGCAATGAGCCAACCATTTCGACGGGCATTGCTTAGAAACAGCATTGCCTTCTCTTTTGTGAGCAAAAGAGACGAACAGCTGGTCAGTTTTCCTGAGATCCTTAGTCCTATCGGTATAGTATCTCAGGATCCGGTGAACATCCATGGTATGAAGTAAATATTCCCCTTGGTTGGAGTACTGCGTGAAAAAGGCAGGTAACTCTATAGACTGATTTAAGGTAGACTCCGCTACCACTTTAGGTAGAAACTTAGGGTTCGTGCGAAGAGCTACTCGTTCTTTGTGAAAAATCAAATAAGGAATTTTACACATAAGGGCCTGGAGCTCGGAAATTCTTCGAGCGAAGTGATGGCCACCAAGAAGAGCGTCTTCCACAATAGAAACTTCAGGTCTGCAAAGGCCGCAGGCTCGAAGGGAGGAAGGCTAAGTTTCTCGACAACAAAGTTCAAATCCCAAGGGGGAGCAGGAGTCCGGACAGGGGGCCTGAGATGAAGGACCCCTCTAAGAAAAGTCTTGGATACCTCTAATTGGGCAAAGGCTTTATCTGCGAAAGGAATATGGTACGCTGAGATAGCGGCCATGTGTACTTTTAAGGAGGAATGGCCGAGACCCAGGTCGAAAAGATGATGTAAATACTCCAGTAGAACAGCCACAGAACAGGAGAAAGGCTCCTAGAGGCGGCCCAAATAGAAAATCTCTTCCATTTCATGGCGTAAGTGAACCTCGTGGAAGGTTTCCTAGCCTCCACCAAAATCTCTGCCACCTTTGGAGAGACGCCAAAGCGGGATTGAGCTAGGTCTGCAGGAGCCATGCATGAAGTTGCAGGGACTTGAGTCCCAGATGGACCAGGGTCCCCTGATCCTGGGTCAGCAATCCTCGAGATAAAGGAAGAGGAAGAGGAGGAACCTCTGAGTATTGTTGTAGAAGAGAGAACCAGATTTGCCTGGGCCAGAAAGGAGCGATCAGAATCATTCTCGCCCTTCCACTGTTAGTTTCTGCAGTCTGCGAGGACCAGGAGATTGGGGGAAAGCATGACATATCTGCCCTTCCAGTTTAGGAGACAGAGCGCCGCCCAAAGCGCCCGCCTGGAGCTGAGCGAGCAAAAGGTGGGAAATTTTATGCTTTGGGAAGAGGCGAACAGGTCTACCTGTGGAGTCCCCCAAAGCTGGAAGATGTCGTCTAGAACCTTTTGGTCCAACTCCCACTCGTGTGGCAGAGCAGAGGAGCGACTTAGCTTGTCTGCCAGGGTATTGTCGACTCCTGGAACATGGATCGCCGTGAAGTGGAGGTTGTGAAGCGTTGCCCAGTCCCAAACCCTCACTGCCTCCCTGCACAGCGGGTAGGATCGAGTCCCTCCCTGCTTGTTGATGTACCGCACCACGCACGTTGTCCATCTGGACAGCTAGGTGACCGGGGAGGATGTATTGGTGAAGGGCTTGGAGAGCATACAGCACTGCTCGTAGCTTGAGCACATTGATGTGGAGAGCTAACTCCAATCTGGACCATAAACCCTGGGTTCGGTGAGGACCCAGATGGGCTCCCCAACTTTCGCCTGAAGCATCCGTGGTCAGAGTCTGGTAGGGGGAGGAAGACAGAAGGGGACCACCCCGGAACAGGTTCTCTCGAACCATCCACCATTGCAAGTCTCTTGCCATCGGCGAGGAGATCAGAACCAGATGATCTAGGTCATCTACGAGTTGATCCCACTGGGAGCGGAGACTCCACTGAGAAATCCTCATGTGGAGCCACGCGCGGGGAACCGTCGGGATGGCGGCCGCCATGAGCCCCAGGAGACAGAGAACAGACCTCGCCAGAACCTTCCTGCGCTCTGATAGCAGGGAAATCTGTGACTGGAGGGAAGCCGCCCTGTCCGGAGGAAGGAAGGCCTTGTTCACCGTCGTATCGAGGATAGCCCCGATGAACTGAAGTCTCTGGGAGGGGTCCAGATGAGACCTGGAATGGTTGATGGTAATACCCAGGCAAGTGAAAACCTGCTGGGTGAGGGAGAGAAAATGCAGGAGCTCCTCCTTGGACGAGGCCGCCAGGAGCCAGTCATCCAGGTAGGGAAACACCTGAACTCCCATAGTGCGCAGGTGGGCCACTACCACCGCTAGGCATTTGGTCAAAACTCGTGGAGCCGAGGAAAGACCAAATGGAAGTGCCCGGAATTGGTAATGGTCCCCCTGGAAAGCAAACCGGAGGTATCTGCAATGCGAGGGACGAATGGGGATGTGCAGATACGTGTCCTGCAAATCCAGCAAACAAAGCCATTGACCCGGCCGAAGAAGGGGCAGAAGGGTTTGAAGGGAGAGCATCCTGAACTTCTTGTATTCCACGTTGAAGTTCAGGGAGCTGAGATCGAGAATGGGTCTGAGATCTCCCGTCTTCTTTGGGACCAGGAAGAAATGGGAATAGTAACCCGTCCCCTGAAGGTGAGGAGGAACGGGTTCTATGGCCTGCTTCGCGAGAAGGGCAGATATTTCTTCCCTGACCAAAGGAAGATGGTCCCTTGTGTAAGAGGACTTCAGAGGGGGTGGCGAGAGGTTTCTGTAGAACCTCTATGGAGTGCCCTCCATAATAATCTGAAGCACCCATGAATCCGTTGTTATCCTCTCCCAACCCGGAAGCTGGAGGGAGAATCTCCTCCCACTGTTCCTCCGGGAGTCCGGAGGCGGTGGGAGAGGGAGGATTCTGGTGGTGTGGGCAGCGCCGCAGCTGGGGCATCTGCTTTTGGGCGCGGGGCCTGGCAGCTGTGGGGCCCAGCGCTTGCGTGCTCACCTTCCTTGGGGTTTCCGCTTGAGGCCGGCTGCCTGCGAAAAGGACGGCACAGGGGGATGGGGACGGTACATGGAATCCACAGATTTCAGAGCCGCCTCTTCTTCCTGTAATCGGTGATGATGTCCTTGACATCACCGCCGAAAAGCACTGAATCCCTGAAAGGTGCTTCCTGGATTGCTGACTGCACCTCCGGGACCAAACCTGACACGCGGAGCCAGGCGTGACGCCGAAGACTTACGGCGAACGTGGAGCTCCGTCCAACAGTGTCCACTGCATCATAAGTCATCCTCAGAATGTGACGACTGGCCGAACAAGCAGAACGGACTAGGTCAGCTAACTCCTGCTTGACTTGGGAGTCAGGTAAGGAGTCAATCTTAGATTCCGCCTGGGTAAGGATAGCCTTCTGGTAATCCCCCATATGTGCTACATAATTCAGGGCCCGAATTCCCAGTGTGGAAGAAGCGTATATTTTTCTTCCATACTGGTCCAAAAGGTGAGATTCCTTATCCGGAGGAGACGAGCTTAAATGTTTGGGGTGTGCTGACCGGCCGTGAGTGGCGCTAATCACGACCGAGTCTGCACGGGGGTGAGAATCCAAAAAATCTACACCCTCCAGAGCCTGGTATAGCCTGTTGGACTTCCAAGGAAGCGGGGCTAAAGCCGACGGTTGTTTCCAAATAGTGGAAACAAGGTGGGCGTGAGGCTCGATCCAGGGTGGCACTAAAGTAGGAGCCGTAAGGGGCAGGTCCAGATGTTCGGCGAGTTTGACCTGCTGAGGATCTGGTTCCAGAGAACGCCACTGATGTACTTCCTGAGCAACTCCGTGAAGGAAGGATCCTCCGGAGGAGACTTCGGAGGAGTCTGTGGCCGGGGCTTGGACGGAGAGCGAGGTTCGTCGTCTCCCTCGGAGCATCCGTCGGAGAAATCCGATGAATCCGAGAGTGAGAAAGAAGAAGAATTAGAAGCAGAGTAAGACTCCCTGACCCGTCTAGGGGGAGGAATGGGTTCCTTAGGGGGGATCCCTGGACGCGTGTCCTGCCCCTCTCTGGATCCAGAGGGAAGAGCTCTGGAATCCAGAGGCGGAGAGGGAGTGTGCCATCTCGGGAGTGCGGGGCCGGGCACCGTAGCTGCAGACAGTTTCTCGATTTCCTTGGTGAGCTGAGCCTTGGCCTCAGCCCACCAGGAAGCCAGAGTCTCCTGCAGATCCACCGGCGGCTATGGGGGCGGTGGAGGAGGAGGAGGAGGGGGATAACTATACGGATTATATCCGTAAGGCGAGTATCTGTAACCCAGCTGCGGGAAAACCGGTGCCGAGTATTGCGGCGTCGGGTACTGCGGCGTCGGTGGAGCTGGCGTCGGGTACTGCAGCGCTGGATACTGCGGACCCGGGTAGGACGGCGTTGGTTAGGATGGCGGATACCCGGGTACTGGAGGAGCTGCTGGAGCAGACAGCCCAGTAGGAAGCCCCACGGGCGGGTCGACATTGAGAGGCCCGTGGGAGGTCAGGCCCGACGGAGGGGGGAATTCCCCCGCCAGCGTCGGTGGGGCTAGTGTAGGACCTGGCGTCGGCGGGGCCGGCGTCGGAGGCGGCATCTGGGGGGCCGGCGTCAGATCCGGTTCTGTAGGAGGAGGGTCTGACGGTGGAGGAATATCCCCAGCCTCGCCCAGGGACGCCCGAGAAAGTCCCCGGGTCAGGCTGGGGCGACTTGGCTCCCCGGACGGCAGCGAAGGCTGCGGGGAACCTGGGACGACAGAAGATGGAGGGTCTGTCGTAGGTTCCGACGCCCGGTGCACGTCGGAGGAGCCGACGTGCGACTTAGGGGCTGGATCCCGGCGGGCGCCAGAGGAGCCGGCGTCCGGCTTATGGGGTCCCTCGTCGGAGGCAGGCCGAGGGTGGGAAGCGGCCCAGTCTGAGGGGGACGTGACCGTGCGTCGCCCCACAGGGTCGGGTGTCTTATCGGTCTTCTCCCGGCGGATGTCTGAGGAGCCGACGTCCGGCTTATGGGAGGTGCCCGTGCCAGTAGGCCGCAAGCCTGCGGCGGTACTGGGGGCAGCCCGACGCCTCCTCCAAAACCTTGGAGTCTGCCGTTGGATGATCCCCCGAAGGGGATGTTACCTGAACCGCGACTCCATCCAGAGTCGGGGACGAGAAGGCCTTCTCCCTGTGTCTTTCTTTGTCCCACTTCTTGTGGTGTCCTTCGGGAGAGGTCGACGCCTGCCTGAGCTTCTTCAATTCCTTCTCCATTGAAGACATCATCTTTTTGAGCAGATGGGCTTCCAGGGACTGTTGGCGTAGTCTGCAGGTAGCCGCGTTGAAGTGCAGGCAATGCGGGCACTTGACCACGTCGTTGGGGCCTAGACAAAAATGGCAGAGAGAGTGGCCGTCCTTGTATGGCAGTTTGACGCCGCACGAGTCGCACTTATTTTTGGAAGTGGACGACATACACCGACGTTAACCTGACGATGTGAAGAAAATACTGAAAAGTTTTCGGTAAAAAACGACGAAAGAACAGGGCTTTGCTAAGCACGAAACTTTACCGCGAGGCGCTGCACGAGCTAACGGCAGGAAAGAACTGGAAGGCGGGCGTCCGGGACTGCCCCTTTATACCGACGTCGTCTGACGCTGGTCACATGATGTGGGGGCGATCCCTCGCCAGGGACTGCTAGCTACAAATTTTTCCGAGGGGTCCTGCCGCCTGCCGACGTCAGTCCTATATGTAATTACCTACTGCAAGAGCCCTCTCGAAGTAAGATCTTGGTAAGCTGCAACACCATGCCCCGTGCTGCAGAAACGGCCCTGTGGGCTTCCTTGGACCAGACCAGTGGATCCCTGTTGATCTGGGCAGCCTAACAAAAGGTGGGCATAATGGTCCTCAAGGGACGAGGGTTGCAGGGACTGGCATAGGCCACAAGCCTGTGGTCGTGCCGAACCTCCAAGTAGTAAACACACGAGGCATGTGGATCAGTGCATGGTATCTTCTGGTTACAAGCAGTGCACCGCACGAACTCTGGACTGGATTTCTGGTAGTTGCACTCCATGATGAGAACAAATTTGCAAAGAAAAACTCTCAGAAAATCACCTGGAGATGAAAACAGAATTTGGGCCTTCACCGTGCGTAGGAGTTGCGAAGGGGGAGACCTGACTCTTCCAGTGGAAAGGAAGATCTGATGTCATGGGGCAGAGCCAAGGAAGATACCCCCTGGGTGGGTGGGAGGAGCTTAGCTCGAAGACGTTCTGACTGAACTTAAAGGGAAAGGAAGACTGCCAAAGTGTGGATGTGCACAAGATCCATGTCCCTAGAAGTTTTTTTTAAAGTTATGCCCTCCTGGCCCTCAGGCTAGGGCCTTCTTCCACCTTCTGCCAATGCCACCTCCTGCCCCTCTGAGGCTTCTCGTACCTGATCAACTGGGCCTTCACCAGTCACCCATGACACATTGCTGCATTTCCACCTCAGCCTGCCCCCCAGACGGGGTCTGCCTTTAGCTACCTGGCAGGATCCTCCCTATGAAATCCAGTATTGATAGCGGAGGTGAAGCTCGAGAGTATCCCCAGTGGTCAAGAGAGGGAGCTCGACAAGGATGTTGGAGGGTAAGCAGAGCTTCATCTGCCCAACCAGTCCCATTTTTCCCCTTTTCTTACCCTTTTTTTTGAATGAAATCCACGCACGCATCCATGTGTGTGTGATGCCAGTACTGGCCGTGTGCCCACCCACCCTTGCTGAAGCTCGCTACTGCCACACTGCCACCCTGGTATTGCCAGGTGGTATTCAGGCAGCGGAACCATTGTGCCCCCCCCGGAAGAGCAGTCTGACAGGTGCTCTAAGCTCCTTCATGTGGCTGGCCCCCCAATGGCTCAAGCTTGTTCCAGAACTTGGATCACCAGCGTAGCAAGTCATAACACTACAGCTGTGTTGACAGGTTGGCCTGTCAGGTAGGTATTAAACTTTGCTATTAGTAGTCTGCCTACTAGCCCGGTGTTGGAGGTACATTTGAAAACGTTTTTCTCTCTCAGGATAGTTTCTTACCTTTTCAGTGTTGTGTACTTAGTTTTTCCCTCATTGTAGGTTGCCCTTTAATGCCTCATACGGTCTATGTGCTCTTGTTCGAGGTTTCTCTTTACTTTTTTCTCACGCTGACTGTTGATTTAGCATCACAGAGTATTATGGAATATCTCCTTTAAACTCTGAATTTACAATGTGAGACATTACCGTATGTAGGAAGGCAGCACCTTTCCCATGAAAGATGGAGCAATTCTGAGTGGCAAAATGAAAGACATCTCATAAGGTGGGGCAGTTAAGAGGTATGAGTATCAGTGCTGTGATTCATGAAATATATGTACCAGAAGTCATGAAGTTGACATATAACAGTACTAACAGCTATCATTGGTTCTCATGTTACACCTCTTCTTTTGTGAGCAGAATCTGACTGGATTCTGCCAAACATTTCAAGAGTTCACAGCTGGTCTTAAAAAGCAAGTCTCTACTAAAATTAAATGTTTAAAACTTAAATTTACAACAATTATGTTTAACTTTAGTGTTTCTAGTTACGAACATACGAAGAAGCCAGCAGAAGAAGGCCATTTGGCCTGTCTAGTAGTAGTCTGCTTGTACTGCAAAGTCCACAGCTTGATCTACTGACCCCCCCCAACTCCTCTCCACCTTTACATCCTCACTACCCATGATCCTTACCTTCTCCCATGCCTATCCCAGCCTCTCTTGAAGCTGCCAAACATCTTCAACAAGACCACCTCTTCCGGCAGCGCGTTCAAAGTGTCCACCCTATCTGTGAAGAAGTGCTTCCTGACCTCCCTCCTAAACCTCCAACCCTCCAGCTTAAGACTGTGCCCGCTCGTGTTATGGTTGCCACTTAAAGAGACCCTCCTTATCCACCTTATTTATCCCTTATAAGTACTTAAAGGTCTCAGTCATGTCCCCCTCCCTCTCCTGTCCTCCAGGGAGTACATGTTCAGTGCCCTCAAGCTCTCCCCATATGCCTTACTCTGCTGACCCACTATCATCTTTGTAGCCCTTTACTGGATCTTCTCCAGCACGTTATGTCCTTTTTGAGGTGTGGGCACCAGTACTGAACTCCATACTCTAGAGATGTAGCCTCACCAGTGACCTGGACAAGGGCAGTATAACCTCCTCTCTCCTACTACCGATCCCCCTAGATATGTATCCCAGCATCTTGTTTGCCTTTGCTGCTGCTTTCTTGCACTGTGAGGAGTGCTTCAGGTCACTAGCGATCATCACTCCCAGGTCCTTCTCCTCTGATGCAGATACCTGGACCCCACCCAGGTAGTACTCTGTCATGGGATGCTTGACTCCAATGTGCATAACTTTGCTTTTTTTTTTGGCATTGAGGACAAGCTGCTAGACCCGGACAGCTCCAGTTTTCCCAGGTTGTCCTGTAGGTCCTATATCCTTTCTGCTTTGTCCACTTTCCCGCAGAGCTTGGTGTCATCCATGAATAGGCATATTTTGCCCTTAATGCCATCCCCAATATCAGTGATGAAGACAGTGAACAACACCGGCCACATCACCGAGCCCTGTGGGACCCCACTGGTGACCTGTCTGATGCCAGATAACTCTCCCCCCACAAACACCCTCTGGGTTCTGTCCCTCAGCCTGTTTTCCACCTATCTGGTCATCTTCTTCCCAACACCAAGATCTGCTAACTTCCTGATCAACCTTTTGTGGGGCATAGAGTCAAAGGCCTTGCAGAAATCCAGATAGAGGATGTCTATCACTTGGTCCCTGTCTGCTGTCTTAGTGACCCAGTCAAAGAAGTCAATCAGATTCGTTTGACACAATCCCCCCAGCCTCTTCCCCTTCCATCCTGTGTATCCAGCGTTCCACTTTTCCCTTCCTACACCCTAGCACTACCTTCCTGCCCCCACCCTGTTCCCTTATTCATTACCCCCACAGCCTTTCCTCTCCTCTCCTTGATCCACTCTGCCGCCCAAGCACTCCCCTCCCCTATATTATTTTTTCAACCCCACTGCCTCGTCCCTGTAGTTACCGCTTTGTATGTATATGTGTATTGTACCTTGTACCCCGCCAGTACTATTCTATGACTATATGAACTGATGTAATGTACTATCTTATCTATGCCTTGTATTATCTGGTGTACCTTTCACCTGAATGTAATATTATTGTGTGGTTTTGTTCAAATTGTGAATGTAATATCGGAGGCAGTATAGCGCAGTGGTCTAAGGCACTGAGCTGCAAATCTGGTGACATCCAGCAGACCAGACCTGGTGACCCTGAGCAAGTCACTTAACTTCCTTGTGCTCCTGTAAAAAAGCTTTCAGCTTAGTGTGCTATTCCTGGTTAAACAACTTACCAAAAAAAAAATTGCATGGTCTGTTCAATTTGTGAATATGTTCCAACCAGGTCCATCTTGCAAATGAGCATTGCTCAATGATGAACGCCTGGATAAATAAAGATTTTGATTGATCCCCCCCCCCCCCATGCTGCCTCGCATGCTGGAGACCATGCTCCTCTAGATATTCTACCAACCTTTCCTCAAGTATGGTCTCCATGAGCTTGCACAAGAGTAAGATCAGACTGACTGGTCTGTAATTCCCTGGGTCATCCTTGGGACCACTTTTGTGGAGGAGCACCACATGTGCTGTTCTCCAGTCCTGTGGTACCACGCCTGACTCCAGTGAACTATTACATAGGCCTGTCAGTGGCCCTGTCAGCTCCTCATCCAGTTCCCTTAGTACCCTTGGATGTACTCTGTCTGAGCCTGGTGATTTCTGCTTTTTCTTGTTATAGGACTGCTAAATATTTCAGGTAATACAGTGCCCATTGCACTGTGCCTTTCAAACAGACTCTGTTCCCTACTGAATTCACAATTGCGGTTTGTGACACCAGTCTGTTGTCATGGTGAGCAATATACTGGAATAAGCAAAGGCACTATGCAATCAATAGGAAGCAGTCAAATACTTTTTAGACAGACTTTTTAGACCACCTATCAAGATGTGGTGTAAACCCAGAAAGGAAAACTTAGAACTAAAAAATATATTCTCTAGTGAACTGTAAAAGCAGAAACATTGTTTATGAAAATGCTTGCTGAAGTACAGAGCTGCTTTTTAAAGAGAAAAAAAAATAGGAAATTGCTTTTTAAAAAAAAATATTTATTGTTTAAACTCAATTTTGCCTAGGTGGCCATTCTGTA
The DNA here is from genome assembly GCA_016271365.2 of Neoceratodus forsteri. Classification (NCBI taxonomy): domain Eukaryota; kingdom Metazoa; phylum Chordata; order Ceratodontiformes; family Ceratodontidae; genus Neoceratodus; species Neoceratodus forsteri. Next base: position 415,503,521 of record JADMNL010000024.1, on the reverse strand, counting down.
TCAAGGTTAAGCAATCAAAATCTCAAGACTTCAAAACATGTTCCAGGTAGTCAGGAGTTGAATCTGAAGTTATGTTTTTAATCGCAATTTACATTTTTCGCATAACCTTTCCAGCACATGCTCCATCAGTTCTCATTTTTTATCATTAGTACACACAACAGGAACATGTCCACCATCCCACTCATTCCCATCAGTTTGTATCTGTTGTCAGAAGTGGCGGTATTGTGATATGAAGTGAAGCTGTGCTCTCCAAAGTCAGACCAATTAATGCAATCCGAACAACAGCAATACCTGACTGGCTCACTGACTCCGCCAACCTGAATGCATCTTACTATCCCTGTAGTAGTCATCTGGACACAAAAAAAACATGCATTTAGAGGATGATGAGATTAGAATTTCGTAGCTCCTGGTATATCTGGAGAAGCTTCTCTGTAGTTTCTCTCGAACTCATCACCGTCCCAAGGCACAAGTAGTCACGTAGACACTGTACTCTCTTTAAAAGAACCTACAGAAAGGAGACAGAAACTAGTAAGAGGAGGAGGATGAGAAACCTCAGGAAGCAGGCATGTGAGAAGGAGTCAAGCAATGGGCAACGGTCCTGCTCCTTAATGCTTTTTGAGACCAGGGTTAAAACCTAGCCTCAGGTTAGAGACGGACTGTCATTGGCTATCAAAGCCCTGTCTCTGGTTAGCACTAAATCCTAGCACTACAAACAATTATCAAATGGGCTTCAAAAATCGAGAAACCTGATTGGCTGTGCCTATTTTTTTTTTCTTTTACCATCTCAAGACAACAGCATTAGATAAAGATCCAGCGGCCTCTTCACAATAATATCAGTACTAACCACGCATCCCTAACTGACATCACAAACATGGCTGCCACCTTTATTTACTAAACACCTTCTACTAGGTCCTAAAAATGAGATTTCCTTGAATTAAAAACAAATGTATATTATTTGCCTTCATAATCCTCTTTTTGCACATACAAATAAAATGAAGTACTACAATACTTAAAATTTTATTTCTGATGTTTCTTTGCTGATCACGAAAAATCCCCTCCTATCTTCAACTGCTTATCAAGGAAATCTCTTCTGTGTAACCAGCTACAGATAAAACAAAGGCTTTAGGTTCTTTCTGAGGCCTTCTGTTGTGTGATTGTGAGGGTGAATATTCTGCCAGTAGAACTGAGCAGAGATTTGAATTCTTGTATTCCATCGATAGTAAGGATGTCTCCTAAATGTAGGAAAGACAGTAACAAACAAAAAAAAAAAGAAAAAGGTGTAAAGAAGGGAGGAAATAATATGAAGAAAGAAAGAAAGAAAGAAAGGAAGAAAGAGGTGTGAAAACAGGCAAATGGGGTGGGTTGGGGAAAACAGAGGGTTTAATTTAATTAAAAAAACATATTTGAATCTGAGCTGGCATGTCAATGCTGGGACTATTTGGCTGGGGTCGATGAAATATTTTTAAAAAATCATTAACACGTTTAACATTTTGTAATTTTGTGCATCCGCCTCCCCCAAAAAATCTTGGACCCATTTTTATAATCACAATAAGACACTCCAGGGTGTACTTTGTGGTGGGATAAATGGCACACCTCAGGTGGTTAAGAACACTGTGTGATTCCACGTGCCTCACAACACACCCGAGGTGTGCCGTTATTCCGCCACATCACACACCCTGTCATGTCTTATTGCTTATTAGTCACTCAGTTTCTGCACAAAGGGGTGCCCCAGAATAAATGATCATAGCAACTGAATCAACTTCACCCCCCCCCCCAAAAAAAAACAGGGTCACCTTCCATGTCACAGATAAGATGTACAGTACTAGCAAAATAGTGTGCGGAACAGAAGATTTGCATTGTGCTGTAACCACCCTGTGAACAGAAGCAATGAATAAACTGGTTTTAGATTGTGCCTTTCATACATAAAGTATAGTACAGTTACGTAAGAACTTACCGTAACAGTAGATCTTCGAGAACAGCTCTTGCAGCAGGTTACACCATTAAGACTGAAGCCAGCAGGCGCCAGGACACCATGGAAAAATTCTAACTAGCAATATCCAGCTGGGGACCGGCCCCGACGTCGGCTCCTCCCCGTCAGGCATCACATAAAAGGGGGCGGTCCCCCAGCATTCCCAGTTCTCCCGCCGGAGACTCCCGGCCCAAGAATAACATTTGAATGGGAGATCGAGGATCCGCTCCCAAAGGAAGGTTTGCAGAGGGCGTCGAAAGACGCTGTAGCCTAGAAACTAGGTCAGAAGACTCAACCTCCAGAAGGGAAGGTGGGAGGGAAACTACCTGCTGCAAGAGCTGTTCTCGAAGATCTACTGTTACGGTAAGTTCTTACGTAACTGTACTATCTTACTTTGAGAAACAGCTCTTGCAGCAGGTTACACCATTAGGACGGATTCCCAAGCAGTAAGGGACCAAGTTGCCATCCGGAGGAGGACAGGAGGAAAACTCCAGGCTTCAGGACAAAAGTTCCTGAACGACCGCCAAGCTGAAACCAGCTCTGTGTCTAGAGGCAATATCCAAACTGTAGTGCCTGATGAATGTGTGTACAGTGCTCCAGGTCGCTGCTGCACAGATGGCTGAAGTGGAAACATTTTTAAGCTCCACGAAGGAGGTAGCCACCCCCCAGTGGAGTGACCCTTCACCGGTCCCGGTGAGGGTTTATTGTGCTTCTGATAACAAAACATAATGCGCTTTACCAGCCATCTCGAAAGCGACTGTTTGGAGACAGGAGTACCGATCATCTTCTGTGCGCAGGAAACAAAGAGCTGGTCCGAAGTCCGATGGGCTTTGGTTCTGGTCGGATAATATCTGAGGCACCTATGCACATCCAAAGTGTGCAACAGGGCTTCCCTCCCGTTACCGTGATTCGGGTAATACACCGGTAGGTCTATATCCTGGTTGAGTGTGACAGCCGAGACCACTTTGGGAAGGAACTTAGGATTTGTTCTTAAGGACACCCTGTCCTTGTGAAAAACCAAATAAGGATCCTTGCACATAAGTGCATGAAGCTCAGAAACTCTTCTGGCAGAAGTAACCGCAACTAAAAGGAGCGTCTTCCAAGCGAGGAGACGCAGCTTGCAATCCGCGGCTGGTTCAAAAGGAGGCAACGTAAGCTGCTCTAGAACAAAAGGAAGATCCCAAGGTGGAACCGGGTCTTTAGTGGGAGGTCTCAAGTGCAGGATGCCACGCAAAAAGGCGAAGAAAGCCTCTAGTTGAACTAGAGACCTGTGACCTATCGGAGAATGGTACGCTGAAAGAGTGCATAGACAGACCTTGATGGAGGAATAGGCAAGTCCTGCCTCATAGACGGATAGGAGGTAGTCTAAAACAGACCTTACGGAACACTCCAGTGGGGTCAATGCTCGAGCCTGAGCCCAAATACAAAATCTGCGCCACTTCATGGCGTAAGCAGCGCGAGTAGAGGGTTTTCTGGCTGCCGCCAGAACGTCCTCAACTTCCTGAGAGACCCCGTATCTCAGGACTGCTATGTCCTTAGGAGCCAGGCAAGCAGGTTCAGAGACCTAAGATCCGGACGGACTAAAAAGTCCATCTCCTGGGAAAGAAGGTGAGAGCAAAACGGCAGAGGCACTGGAGGTTCCTGGGCCAGCTGATGCAAGACAGGGAGCCAAATCTGCCTGGGCCAAAAAGGTGCTACTAGAATAAGGCACGCTTGCTCTTGACGGAGCTTCAATAGAACCCTCTGGATCAAAGGAAAGGGCGGGAAAGCGTAGAGGAACCTGCCTGTCCAAGAGAGGGACAACGTGTCTCACCAGAAAACACCAGGCCCTGGATCTAGCGAGCAGAAATTGGGCAGTTTTGTGTTGAATGGGGACGCGAAAATGTCTAATTCTGGTGTTCCCCATCTGTGGAACAGGTCCTCTGCGACTTCCTGAAGCTGTTCCCATTCGTGGACCCTGGCCTGTGATCGGCTTAAGCTGTCCGCGATAGTGCTGTCCACACCGGGAACATGTATTGCAATGATGTGTGCACCGTGTTGCAATACCCAGTTCCAAACCCTCTGAGCCTCCCTGCAAAGGGGGTAGGAATGAGTGCCTCCTTGTTTGTTGAGATAGTACATCACCACGGTATTGTCTGTTTGAACCAGAAGAATACCCGGCGGAATCTCCGTCTGGAATGCCTGTAGGGCGTATAGAACGGCTCTCATCTCCAGAATATTTATGTGAAGATGGGACTCCAGAGATGTCCAGGAGCCTTGAGTCCTGACCCCGCTGAGGTGAGCTCCCCATCCGGACCCCGAGGCTTCCGTGGAGAGAGTCGTTGAAGGAGGTGGCGCAGTGAAGGGGACTCCCGTCGAGAGGTGGTCTGGGATGAGCCACCAATGCCAGTCTCGGATGACTGCGTTCGTGATCCGGACTGGATGCTGCAGATGATCCTGCTTTTGGTCCCATTGTGTTCTCAACATCCATTGGGTAATCTGCATATGGAGTTGAGCTAGGGGAACTGTCGCAATGGCTGCCGCTATGTGTCCGAGCAGGCAAAGGACAGCAAGTAGCTGGTAACCGCTTTCTTTTCCTTTATGTCCCTTATGAGGGATCTGATGCGTCCAATTCTGTCCCGGGAAGGAATGCCCCTCCCTGAATTGTGTCCAGAACCGCTCCTATAAAGTGAAAGTTCTGAGACAGAACAAGGCACGACTTCTCCTGATTGATGGTGATGCCCCGCGTTAGGAAGAGGATACAGGTATCCTGTACTGCGGACATCAGGGCCTCCCATGAGGGTGCCATGAGGAGCCAGTCGTCTAGGTACGGGAAATGAAAATTACGTACCTACCGTAATTCTTGATCTTCTTGGACGAGTCTCCACCACTCATTCACACTAGTGGGATCTGCGCCGGAGGCACTAGGACCCATCGGGAGCAAACTTTTTGCTGGAGGGTCGGGCAAGAAGATGGCGCCGCGAGCGCTGGCTCGCACGGTAATGACTATCTCGGCGACGACCCTCCAACCGCCTCAGTACCTTTTTTACCAAGGAGGTGCAGCGCAACTAACGTAAAGAGTAAACCTAACCTTAAAAATGGACATAAGATAGTCCGGACGACCCGTGTAAGAAGGGTCAACAAAGAAGTCTTCACGGCCTAAAGATTTGAGGGAGTGAAGACCAACACAGCGGTGAGCTCGGGGGATGGAGGGTGGCGTAGAATGAGTGGTGGAGATTCACCAAGAAGATCAAGAATTACGGTAGGTAACGTAATTTTCTACATCTTCCTGGACATAAGTCTCCACCACTTATTCACACTAGTGGAGAGTACCAAGTTGATAATCCCCAAAAGGGCGCAGGGAGCCAGAGCTCACACGCCTCAGGACAGGAGTCCATTAAGGATAGTTCTGCCGAAGGAATGACGCCTGGCATGAACATCCCAGTGCATAATGCTTTACGAAGGTATGCACTGAGTCTCCAGGTGGCGGCATTGCAGATATCTGCAATTGGAACATTGCGACTCGCTAGGATGTCAAGAATCACCCTAGTAGAGTGAGCGGACACTCTACCTTCTAATTTAACCTGTGCTATGGAATAGCAATGTCAAGACATGCCACTAACCATGATGAGATGTATCTGATAGCGACAGGCTGACCCAGCCAGGTCTCACTGAAGAAAAAAACAATTGCTGAGTCTTATGAAAATTTTTGGTTCTAACTAAGTAGAATCAAGAAGGCTCTCTTAACATCCAAGGAATGAAGAGACCGCTTCCTTCATTTTGGAAGTTCGCAAGTAAGAGGGAAGCACCAGAGGTTGGTTTAGATGGAATTCTGACACAACCTTGGGAAGAAATTTAGGATGAGTACTAAGAACTACTTTGTCCCTAAGGAACACAGTATACTGAGGGTCCTGAATCAGGCATGTATCTCAGAGACCCTATGGCTGAGGTAATGGCCACTAGGAAGGCTGTCTTCCAGGTAAGAAATTTTAGCTCACAGGTAGCTAGGGTTCAAGGCATCCGAGTGAGCATGTTCAGCACAAGGTTAATGTCCCAGACTGCATCGGACGTCTAACAGGGGTCTGGTATGCAGAATTCCCTTAAGAAATCTCTTCACCATAGGTAACTGAGCCAGAGACAAGGAAGAAACTGGCTCATGGTACGCTGAAATGGCACTAAGGTGAACTTTAACCGTGGAGTACTGAAGACCTGAGTTTGATAGGTCCAAAAGGTACTCTAGAACCTTGTCTGCAGGACAGGAAAAGGGATTCCAAGAGGATTCTCAGACACCAGAGAGAAAAACGCTTCCACTTAGAAGCGTAAGTTTTTCGGGTAGCTGGCTTCCGAGCAGCCAGAAGGATGTCTGAGACTCAACGAGACGTTGAACCGATTCACTTCTACCCTTCAGGAGCCAAGCATGAAGGTGAAGTGACCTCAGGTTGGGATGGACCAACGAACCCTGAGTCAAAAGATTGATTTGGTAAGGGAAGTGGTCTCGAGAGCTGCCGACATACTGTTGAGTAGAGGAAACTATAGTTGCCGAGGCCAGGAGGAGCAATGAGAATCATCTTGGTCCCCTGAGACTCGAATTTGAGGAGTACCTCTGAATTAGAGGAAGGTGGAAAGGCTAAAGAAAGCGTTTTGTCCACCGCAGCCTGAACGCATCCTGACAGAAAATGCTAGGCCCTGGATTTCTGGAGCAGAAGAGAGGCAGTTTTTGCTGAGTGGGATGCAAAAGGTCCAGGTCTGGAGTCCCCCACTCTTCGAACAGTGACCGAGCTACGGCTGGATTGAGAGACCACTCGTGAGGGTCTGCTTCCGTTCTGCTGAGGTGATCTGCTAAGTCATTTTGTACACCTGGCAGATATACCGCCTGAATTAGAGACTCTGTGCCCAAGCACCACTCCCACACTCTCATTGCTTCCCGCAAAGGGATAAGAATGAGCACCGCTTTGCTTGTTGATGTAATACATCACAGCTTTGTTGTCCGCTTGAAGGAGAATGTTCTTGTGACAAAGAACATCCTTCAACGCTTTGAACGCATAGAGGACCGCTACCATCTCCAGGACATTTATGTGGAGCTGAGTTTCGAGCTGAGTCCATACACCTTGAGTGTGGAGAGAGCGACAGTGAGCTCCCCATCCCATTAGCGATGCGTCTGTGGTGATGGAGATCTGATGATCCAGAGGAGCAAAGGGGAATCCTTCTAGGAGATTGCTCTCTTGAGACCACCAGGTGAGAGACCTTCGTAGGGGCTCCGTCACCTTGATGGGATAAGACTGGGGGTGCGAGGTCGGTGACCACTGAGCGGAGAGCATCCATTGGGTGGTCCTCATGTGTAACTGAGGACGCCATGAGACCCAACATACGTTGCATCGAGAGAGCTGTGACCGATCGGTTCTCCCCGATGTAACGGGCCATCTGAAGGATGTCGAGTCTTCTGTCCTCTGGAAGGAAAGCCTTCACGGAAGAGGTGTCCAGAAGAGTCCCTATGAAAAGGAGCCTCTGGGAGGGCTGCAGTTGTGACTTCTTCAGATTCAGCAGAACTCCCATGGACGTAAGAAGGCGAGAGGCCGCTTGAACGGCTTCCAGAGTCCCTTGGCTGGAAGGGCTTGCTAGAGCCAATCGTCCAGGTAGGGAAACACTCGGAGTCCGAGCTCTGAGATGCGCTGCAGAACTGCACAACACTTTGTAAAACTCGCGCCGAGGATAGCCCAAAAGGCAGGACTTGAACTGATAATGCTGACCCAGAGCTACAAACCTCAGGAATTTGCGATGGTCGGGTGGATGGGGATATGCTGGAAGCCGCCCTGCATATCCAGGGAGGCCAGCCAGTCGTGTTGATGCAGCAAAGGTAACAGGGTACTTAGGGAAATCATTTTTGAATTTCTCCTTGGGAGGAATTTGTTTAACTTTCTGAGGTCTAGAATGGGGCGATCCCCCAGATTTCTTTGGAACCAGAAAGTAATGGGAGTAGAACCCTGTGTTTCGCTGATGCGGGGCACCAGTTCTATTGCCCTGTTGTTTAGAAGGCCCTGGATCTAGCGTGAGGAGGTCTGATTGAGAGGTCGACAACCTGGGTTGTCATTTGGGAGGACAATTCGGGGTTTTCAAGAAATTGAGAGAATAACCCTCGCTAATTATCCGAGGGACCCATTTGTCCGAGGTTATGGACTTCACTGGTTGTAGAAGCACATCAGACGACCTCCTCCCACTGAGGAGAAAGTTCCACCGGCAGTGTGATGGAACTCTATGGCAATTTAGGCATAAGGAGCTCTGGGGGCTTTAGGCCTGCGCGCTTTTCTGCTGCCTTTCTTTTGAGGTTGGGCAGGTTGGCTTTTATGGAAGCTTCCTCTGCCTCTGCCTCGAAGGACTGACGACTATGAAACTGACGCTCATCCTACATGCCCCCGAGAGGGGTAGGCAGAGGTCTAGCCAACTTAATGGCCGACCTAGTCTTCTGAGTGGCCTCTAGGCTTGTTTCACCTGGAGGACCGAAAAGATACGAGCCATCAAAGGGCAACGCCATTACCTGCCGCTGAGCATCATTCAGAAGTCGGAAGTACGAGCCAGGAATGGCGCCGAGTACAAATACCTATGGCTGCTGAACGAGAAGCAGTGTCGAAAGCGCCCATGGCGGCTTTGACCTGTTGGTTATTGGACTCAATACCTCTGATAACCGGTTAGAAGAAGCTCTGACTTGAGTCGGAATCTGGAAGAGCTTCAACCATTCGTTTCATAGAGTGCCACAGGATATACTCATACTGAGAAAATAGCCTTGATAGCTGGCAATACGATACTTAAAGTGGAGGCAGCAAAGACTCTCTACCTAATGTATCAATTTTACGGACTCTTGTTAATAGGTTGAGCTGTAGTAGTTGAGGAAGAATGACCTGTCATTCTCTGCCAGGAGTACAATAGGATCCGCAAAGGCTTGGGATGCCAAAAAGGGACGATCCTTGGGAGCTGAATATTTCTTATCAATGGATTTAGCCACCGAGGGAATAAGAGCAGGATTATTCCATACCATTTGAGACAGCGCCTCAAGGAAGGTTGAATCGAGGAGTCAAATCAGAGATCTCCAAGCATGAAGATACTGGAGTCTTAATATTTTCCCAGGATCGATGTCTGTAGTCTGACAGAAAGAGTGGATCTCAGGTTCTTCAACAGAGACTTAAAGGATAGGTCCTCACCACAGGCTCTGTAGCAGTGAAAGATCCTGCTTCTCCACTTCATCACCCAACCGAGGTCTGGGTCAGGCTCAACATCATCTCCTGATAGTCCAGGAAGGACTGTTTGGACAGGAAAGGAGGAAAATAGGAGAGGAGGAAAGAGCAGATAGAAAGGAGAGTCCCCGAGGGCCCCGGCGCTGAGGAGGCTATGGAGTCAAAATGGCGCCAGGATAAACGGCCAATAGTTATCGGCATCACATGCAAGCTCGGGCGCGCCACAAGACACACGGCGCTGCTGAGATCCGCCAGCGCTGCGGACGGCGCCAAGAAGACGCAGCGGCGCTTGCAGATGGCACCGCAGGCTCGCGGCGCCGAAAACGGCGCCGATAAGCGCAGCGACCCCACGGGAGGCGCCGAGGACACCCCTGGAACCTGGAAAGCAAGAGAAGGGAAAAAAACAGGAGATAAGGGCATCGGTGTGGCCCCCTGCACCGCAGCCATGTGAGGGGGAACACCATAACGGAGTCGCTGGCACTGAAGGAGGCGCCACATGACTAGGGAAGGTCCAACCGCTCTACCTGATCGCCTGACGAGCCCAAGGCTCAGGGCAACCGAGCCAGGCAGAAGAACCAACCGAGCCCATCGCCCATAAGAGCGACCCACTGATGAAACTGCTCATCTGGAGCCCTACCTATAGGCGGGTGGGCTCAGTGTCGAAGACGCGGAAATCGGAAGTTGGCTAATTCGAAGGAGGAGAGACCGCAACTAGCGACGATAACCGACCGCCGACGCCAGACGTATCAGAGGGCCACTCGAAAGTGATGCCTTCTTTTGACCTGTGGGTCAAGAAGAGGTCGAGGCCAACGTGCCGAGAATGCGACCGCTTATTTTATGTCAGGCGGGGACCGCATCCCCCCGGGCATCGGACTGACCGTTGTCGGAACCCCGCTGAGGAGAAGGGGGCTGACCGGACCCAGCCCAACTGACTGAACAGCTTTCATACGAAGTCTCCCTACCGTCACCTGACCTGCTCATGGTCGACTCCGTCCAGTAGGCCGAGACTTCTTTACTATAAGTTAAATTTTAAAATATAATGAAATAGAATAAAATTAAGCGATACTACTATCGAGATAATATTACAAAAAAATAAACTGAAAACTATGCGCTAGTTTGAAGTTTGACTCCCGACAGGCGAGCGACGTTGTCACTGAAGCGCACTCGACGGCGGGAAAAAAGGAACTGAGGCGGTTGGAGGTCATCGCCGAGATAGTTATGCTACTGCTGCCGAGCCACTGGGCGCCATCTCTCACAGCACACCTCCAGCAAAAAGTTTGTCCCCAATGGGTCCTAGTGCCTCCAGCGCAGATCTCACTAGTGTGAATGAGTGGTGGAGACTTAGTCCAGGAAGATCATGTAGTGGCCTCTTCTCCTGAGAGCTGCTGCCATGACTGCTATGCACTTCGTGAACACCCGAGGTGCTGAAGACAGTCCGAAGGGAAGGGCTCGAAACTGGTAGTGGCATCCCAGAAACTCAAAGCGCAGAAATCTGCGGTGCGCTTGAGCGATCGGGAGATGTAGGTAAACGTCCTGCATGTCCAGCGACGCCAGCCATGCGCCCTCTTTGAGCATGGGAATGAGACCCGGCAGGGTCACCATGCGGAAATGCTTGTACAGCACAAAATTGTTGAGATCGCTGAGATCCAAAATCGGGCGCAAGTCCCCCGATTTCTTTGGAACCAGGAAGAAGTGTGAATAGTAACCGTTTCCTCTCTGGTTCAGTGGAACATGTTCTATGGCCTCCTTGTGTAGGAGGGCCAAGATCTCTTCCTGAATTAACAGAGCATGCTGACCCGAGTAATGGGAGAGCAGGAGAGGTCTGGAAGGTGGGTGACTGAGGAACTCTACAGAGTGGCCTCGTTCGACCAACTGCAACACCCACCGGTCGGAGATGATCCTCTGCCATCCTGAAAGGTGATGAGAGATGCTACCCCCGACCTTCTCGACCCTTTGATCCAGAGGAGGGGCGAGGGCTGGGAAGGAGTCATGCTGTGGTGGTGGTGCTGGCCCCCGTGGGCTGGGCTGCTTTTGAGTGCTTCGGGCCCTGGCCCGAGGGGAACCTGGTTTGACTATTACGGCCGAAGTTGCCCCTGGGTTGCTGGCCGGAACGTGGCTGTTGCCTTTGTTGGCAGCCACAAAAGCGATTCTGGTTCCTACGAAAGGAACCAGACTTTGGTCTATACATAGCTTGTACAGTCCTGACTGCCTTCCCAGTGTCCTGCAATTTGGTGATGACCTTCTTGGACTCTTCACCAAAGAGGACCGCTCCATTATAAGGGACGTCCAGGAGATTCTTCTGGACGTCCGTGGTAAATCCGGAGACCCTCAGCCATGAGTGTCTCCGGAGACAAACGCCTGCAGCTGCTCCCCTGGCTGCTGAGTCCGCTGAGTTGTAAGTGGCTCGGAGAACCTGGGTCCCCACGTCAGACCCAGTTTGGAGGAGGTTTAGCATCTCCTCCTTCTTTTCGCCATCCGGTAGATCTTTAGGTAGGTCTTGGCCCTGATCCCAAAGGGCGTTCTGAAACTGCACCATGTGCGTCAGATAGTTCAAAGACCTAATAGAGCATGTAGCTGCCGCATACATACGTCTTCCCATGGAATCTAACTGCTTATATTCCTGGTCCGGAGGCTGGGTGCTTAAATGTTGAGGCTGCTGGGACCTGTCATGAGATGCAGTAATGACCAGAGAGTCGGCCAGGGGTTGTTGCGCCAAATACTGGTCCTCCGTAGGAGCCCTGTAAAGGTGGTCAGCCTTCTTTGGAACAGCCGGTGTGGAATGCGGACACTTCCAAACTGCCTTGGTGACGTCCATAAAGATGTGGAACCACCACAGGCTTCGGGTCTTTCTGCCTGAGGTAACGGGCAAGGCGTCATCTCTCGGGGTCTAGCTCTTCGGTCTCCCATCCCATATTGTCCTGGATGTGCCTCATGATTTCCGAGAAGGAGGGATCATCTGGGGGCGACCTTGGGAGGTCCCGTGGGTCTGGTGATGGGGGACTGAAAGGAGATGGAGACCTGGAGATGTCGGACGTATCCGGTCTGGAGTCATCTCCCGATGATCGACATCCGCCCGGGTCGCTTTGGGCTCGGGGACCCTGAGGGAGAATGTGAAGGGTGTTTCCTATCTCTCGATCAGCCCCGAGGAGGCGGAGTAGGCTCCTTGGGGGTCTGTCACCTGCAGCACCCCTAGGAGGAGGTGGAGGAAGCTGAGGCTTAGAGGGAACCACGTCCTTCTTGATGGTTTCCTACCAGAAGGTGAACAAATCCTTCACCTCCTGGATGTTCATGCCTGACGACAGACCCGGCGTCGCTGTGTGCCTGTCGTCGGGGTCGGGCGTCGGTGTGGGCCTGTCGTCGGGCCCCGGGGAAGCACTGGATCTGGCTCCCTGGGCAAGCCGTTGTCCTCCGTGTCGCCTGTCTGGTGGCACAGTAGCCTCTTCGCCTGAAGACCCCTGACGTCTGGTGTCCACCGGCGTCGGTGTAGTGGTTGGTTGTCTTTCGGATGCCAGGTCAGACGCCTTCTTGGACTCCGTCGTCCGCTTAAGGGACATCAGCTTGGAGGCCTTCTTTGGAGGTTGGGAGATGGACCTGAAGTCGGTGTCCCAGCGTCGGTCAGACACACCTCTTGATTTGGAGGAAGACTTTTTATGCCTGTCCGAAGGAGCAGGCTTAGAGGCATCCGTTGCCCGAGAGGTCTTGAGTGGGTGCTCGGAGGCGGAGAAGCCCCCTGAAGACCTTACCTTTACTAGGGGAGGCTGGGGGCGAGCCCGGGAAGGAGATCTGCCGGACTGGGCAGAGCTGGAGCTGGTCCTGGACTCTGAGGCCCTGCTTGGAGATTTTGCTCTGTCCGAGTCCTGATGCTTGTCCCGGTGCTTCTCAGACTTATGAGAAGATTCCCCTCTGGAAGAAGGTCTTTTCTCCATCTTTTTTAGTTTCTCCTCGAGGAGGAATTCCTGAAGGGCCTTTTGGCGGCGGATCCGGGTCCTGCTATTGAACTGCTGGCAAATACAGCAGGCCTGGGTGTCGTGCTCCGGTGATGGTCTGCAAAGGGGATCTGCTTGCCGCAGGCGCACTTAGAGGGACGTCCGTCAGGAGAAGAAGCAGACATGGAGTAAAGTTTTTAAATGAAGATTGAAGATTTCACGCATTGTAGAGTAGAGCAGGCTTCCGTGAGGCCGATGCTGGCGAGTCGACGGCGGGAAAAGAACTGGGGATGCTGGGGGACCGCCCCCTTTTATGTGATGCCCGACGTCCGGGGCAGTCCCCCGCTGGATACTGCTAGCTAGAATTTTTCCGTGGGGTCCTGGCACCTGCCGGTTTCAGTCCTAATGGTGTAACCTGCTGCAAGAGCCGTTTCTTGAAGTAAGATCTCTGTGTGCTTTACAATGAGTTAAGATACTGCTAGTGCAGTACAGACTCTATAAAGTCATTTGTAGTCATTAATAAGTGCTTGGCATAGCATATTTTTTTTTGACTTTTTTTATGGTTCTCTGGCCAGCGCAGGGGCTATACCCCATATCTCCTCACAGCGCTCGTGCCCCCCCACCCCCGAGCATTCCCTGAGCTGGCTGGCCCAGGAGAACCGTGTCCTACTCCTCACTGCAGGACTCCCAGAGGGAGAGACCATAATGACTCTGAAGCCCCAGCCAAGACTTACGCCGGCCTCTTTCAAGACAGTTAGGAGGTCGCGGTCTCCGGGCTTCATTCAGCTCCTGCCCAGAGGGATTTTTAATTTGTTACATCCCCATAAGGTATAAAGGCATAATGACGCAAGTGCACAGGCATGTGTGTTCCAACACACCATGCACCGATGTCTGCCGGCACCTTGTCCCCCTACTCCTGAGGTTCCTGACTGTTGAACTCCAGGTCTTCGATAGGTGTCACCCTGACGCTGGGTGCCGCAGCCCCTCCCCACCCCGAGTTTTAAAGGTTACCGTTTCTTTGGCACGTCTCTGCAAAGAAACAGTTTGGAATTTCAGGTTGAAATTGTCAGGGTAGAAAGGGCTTGCCCCACAGATGTGACTTTTGCTGGTTTGGTGATAAAATTTACATTGCTTCCCTAGTTATAACATTTTGAAGTTTGGACATTTCCCATATGATAACACTGAGGCGGACGCAGTACCTTCCGTAGCTTATATCTCAAAAACAGTTTGAGATTTGGATTTTTCCCTAAACGTAGCTTAGTACACCTTTAGATGTACTAAGCACGTATGCAGGTTACCAGGCCAAGATTACAACTGCAGTGGAATTGTTTCCCCATGTTCCTACGGGGACTGAGATATTGTGCCATTTGCAGCACAGGGGTTACTTGGAATGTCTCTAGGCCTGCGCTGCATCTCTACAATTATAGGTAGATGGGAGGGGCCCTGTGCTGCCACATATGGATACCATTATGCAGTACTGGGCATGCAGGGCCCTCCACTATGAAGTACAAAAAACTTCATTAATGCATCAGTTAGGGTTGAAGCAACAAAAGTAGGGAAATGAGGTGTTAGGGTCTCCAAACCTAACACCTCCTCCATCCCTACTACCCCACCCTCCACACACCAACAGGTGCTGGGGTGCGCCTTGGGGTCGTTGGGTCTAACTCTCACCCCATTCTCCTATACTGTACCATCTCAGCTTCCTTACACATGGGATGGGGTGAGAGTTAGGGCTGATGACCCCAAGACACACCCCGACGCCTGTTGGTGTGTGGAGGGTGGGGTGGTAGGGGTGGGGGAGGTGTTATGGTTGGAAACCCTAACGCCTCATTTCCATACTTTTGATGCTTCAACCCTAACTGATGCATTATTGATTTTTTTGTAATGAATATATATATTTTATATATATATATATTTTTTGTATGTAGTGTGCAGCATACAAACTACATAAGTTTACACAGTGCAGGGGATGAAAAAAAGCTTAAATATCATAACATGAAATGAGTGATGTAGGCTGGCAGAAGCAGAGTGTGGATAATAAAAAAATAAGTCATGAATGGAGCATTGGGGAGCAGGAAAAGTGACTACCAGCAGGGGACAGAGAGACGGCAAACAGCTGGAGAGGCTAAATAAGTTTCCTGACAGACTCAGGAGGAGGGTGAAATGAGAGCGGTTTCATAGCGGAAGGGAGAGAGGAGGAGAGACAAATTCGGAGGGGGAGGCTATTCCAGAGATTAGAGAGGGAGGCAGGCAGAGAAGGTGGACGAACCAGTTTTACAGCAAGGGATGAAGAAGAAGCAGCCCAGAGGAGCAAAGCGAATAAGAGGAAGTTATGGAGAAGGGGGGGAAGGAAAGTGGAGCTGTAAGAGGGAAGAGTGGAGCACCAGAGTCTTGCAAGAGAAGCACAGCAGCGGAGGACATGCCAAGGTTCAAGGGAGGGGGAGGGGGAAGGAGATGGAGTTAGAGAGTAATGGTGTGATAACAGGTAATCCTCAGCTTTCAGAAAAAGTACCAAGGGACCTTTACTTTCCACCTGTACAACAACTTGAGCTGGACAGAAGGGACACTGGTTTAACAATTCATTCAAAGGATGGGACTGTGTGATTGAGATCATGTCATCCATTAGTAAAGCACTCCCTTATCCTCCATGAATAGAGAGAACAGAAGTCTTTCCCTTTGCAGTGTAGAATTCTAAATGGGGCCTGAAAGCTCCTTAGTCAGCAAGGAGAAGCAGCAAGAGGTAAGACCACTGCATTTTGATTCCTGCATGGAAGGGCAGCTCTAGTGACTTAAATCCAATGCTAGGACAAGGGAGGCAAAGGGGCCAAGTTATGGTGGCCATGAGAGTGATATGGTCCTCCAGACATCTGTGGACTTCTGCAAAGTTTTCTCCTTCTACCATGGTGGAAAGGAGCATTTGCCCCTGCAGGTGGCAACGTTAGCAAGATTATGCCAATGAACTCCCTCAAGCAGTTCTGAAGTAGCAGTATTGTGTAGTGTCCACAACACAGCACCTAGCACACCCTAACCCAAAAAAAAACAGGTTACTCACCTGTAACAGTACTAGAAGTGGTATATGTTGTTCATCCACACTCTTTGGCATGTCCCTTTCCCCTTTAAGGATCACCGGAAGTCTTCAAGCTGGCTCCTCCCACCCACCCGGGTGGTATATACCTCGGCTCCGCCCCATGATGCCAGATCTTAGCCGACTGGAAGCCAGGTTGTGTGCGTCCACAGCCGGGGAGGTCGGGTGAGTCCATGTGGATGAACAACATATACCACTCCTAGAACTACTGTTACAGGTTGAGTAACCTGTTTTTCTAGGATTGTGGATATGTTGTTCATCCACACTCTTTGGCAGACTCCTAGCAGTTATCCGGGAGGAGGGAGGCAAGGTGCACACCCCCTACTTAGGGAACAGAGATGAGGCCCCAAAACCAGCACTCCGGCGTGACTCAAGGTCGATGTGGTAATGGGTGATGAAGGTGTTTGCTGACTTCCAGGTAGCAGCCTGGCAGATTTCATGGATAGGGATGTCCCTGGGAGCAGCCACCGATGCAGCAGTATGGCAGGTGGAATGAGCTCTTATCCCTCTGGGAAGCTCCTTGCCTGCCAACTCATAACACAGACCTATGCATGATGTAATCCATCTAGCAATAGTCCGCTTTGCTGCAGGTCTGCCAGAAGCAGCTTCAGCGTAGGTGACAAACAGCTGGCGAACCTCACCCCGGATTTCCGCCGTCCTCTCCTTATAGTAGGAGAGGGCACATCTCGGGTCCAAAGTATGGAGCCTGTACTCAGCCTCTGAGGTGTAATTAGGGTAGTTTACCGGCAGAGTTAACACCTGGTTAAGGTGAAACTCTGACACCACCTTCGGAAGGAATTTCAGGTGGGGGCGTAGGACAACCTTGTCCCTGTGGAAGACCAGATAAGGGGAGTCCACCGAAAGCGCCTGGAGCTCCCATCCTTCTGGCAGACATGATAGCCACCAGGAAGGCCGTCTTCCATGACAAGTGTGACAAGGCACACTTGTGCATTGGTTCGAATGGCTTGCCCATGAGCTTTGCCAGTACCAGCAGTAGATCCCACGGAGGTGAAGGTTCACGCACCGAAGGGGATATGTGATCCAGGCCTTTGAAAAAGCGCCCGACCACTGTCTCCTGCACCAACGTCGGCTGAACGGCCCGCGTCCGATAGGCAGAGATGGCTGACAGGTGCACCCTAAGGGTCGATGACCGTAGACCCCTCTGGAGAGAGACCAAAGGTAGCAGAGAATGTTAAACACTGGACAGGATAACGAGTCCAGGCCCTTGCCCTGACACCAAATGGAAAACCTTTTCCATTTGAAGGCATAACATTTCCTGGTCGATTGCTTTCTAGATGCCTCCGCCATGGCGTAGACATCTTCAGAGAGACCCAAAGCCTGGAACTCTAGCCGCTCAGGTACCAGGCTGTGAGGTGCGGGGATTGAAGGTCCGGATGGAATGCCGTCCCCTGATTGAGTGAGATCAGGTCCGGGCGTAAGCAAAGCCGCTCCGGGGGCCTGCAGCTGAGGAGATCTGGATACCAGAACTGGCGCTGTCAGTCTGGGGCTACCAGGTTCACCTTTGCCTTGTCCCTCATCACCTTGAGGAGCACCTTGTGGATCAAGAGAAATGGTAGGGAAGGCGTAGAGGAGGCCTGGAGTCCATGGCCTCGAGAAGGCATCCCCCTGCATCGAGCCCTGCTGAGGGGGCGGGCATGACAGCCTCAGCTTGGTGTTTTCCCTGGAGGCAAACAGATCCACCATTAGTTTGCCCCAACGGGAGAACAGGCTGTAAGCAACCTCTGGATGGACAGATCACTCGAGGTATGTCTGGCCCAAGCGGCTGAGAGCATCCACCAGATGGTTTGAGGCTCCTCCCACATGGATGGCTAGGAGATCCGCCTCCAATCGGCTCACGAAGGTCCAGATGCGGAGCACCTCCTTGCACAGCAGACAGGAGTGCGTGCCGGCCTGTTTGTTGAGGTACTACATGGTTGTGGTATTGTCCGTCTGAACTTGAACCACTTGACCCCGGAGCTGAGGAGCGAAAGCTGACAATGCCAGTCTGACTGCTCTGAGCTCCAACAGGTTGATGTGGCATCGGGACACCTCGGGTTCCAGAGCCCATGGGCCCTTTCGTCCCCCATGTGGGCTCCCCAGCCCATGAGAGAGGCATCGGTTGTGAGAACGACTGTCGGCTTGGGTAGGACAAAGGGGATCCCTTCCTGCAAACCTGTCTGGGGCGGTCCACCACTGGAGAGCGTCCCACATCTTCTGGGTTACAGTGATCAGCTGGTCGAACTGACCGTGGCGCTGGGTCCACTGGGTAGCTAGCTTCCACTGGGAGGGGGGTGCATGTGCAACCGGGCCCACTGGATCACAGAGGTGCACGCCACTATGTAGCCCAGAAGGCGCAGAAAGTCCCAGGCTGGGCGCAACTGCCCAACCAGAAATTATTAGGCAAAGGAGGAAAGAACCTCCGCCCTGTCCACCGGGAGCCGAGCTTCGGCTTGACGAGAGTCGAGCTCTGCCCCGATGAAGCCCATCACCTGAGAAGGCACGAGTTCTGATCTGGCCTCGTTGATTAAGAGGCCGAGCTGGGAGCAGGTCTGGAGGGCCAGATCCCTTGACCTCTCCACCTCCTGTTGGGTGGGACCTGCCAGAAGCCAATCATCGAGGTAGGGGTAAATACTGACCCCCTGACGCCGGAGATGGGCCACCACCATTGCAATGCATTTAGTGAAGACCCGTGGGGCCGATGACCGGCCGAATGGCATGGCTTGGAACTCATACAGGGTCCCTTCGACCCTGAAGTGGAGGAACCGCTGATGGGATGGATGGATTGGGATGTGAAACAATGCATCCTGCAGATCCAGGGAACAAAACCACATGTTTCGCTCCGAGGATGGAATGATCTGGGACAGAGTGACCATCCGAAAGGTGGGAGACCTGAGATGTTGATTCAGGTCATGGAGATCTAGAATGGGGCGCCAGCCCCCCTATCCGCTTGGGCACCAGGAAGTACCTGGAGACGAAACCTGGGTCTGCTGGAGGATCCGCCACAGGAGTTACTGCCTCATTGAGGAGGAGCTGAGCAATGTAGTCTCGAAGAGCCGACTGGCTGTGAGCAGATATCTGTTCCTCCCGAGGGGCGTGGGCTCGGCTGGGAGGGTACTGCTCGAATTCTAGAGGCAGTCCCTGACCGACCACTTCGAGAACCCACCTGTCCGAAGTGACAGCGGACCAGGCGGAAAGGAAGTGGCGGAGTCGGCCCCCCATGGAAGGACCCAGAGCTGTCGTGACAGGAGTAGGGGTGGCAACCCCCACCCCGTCACTGAGCAGGCTTGGAGGAGGAAGAGGCTCCAGGACCTGAACCTCGGCCTCCGTTACGGGCCTGTTGGGGTCCGGGCTTGAGCCGAGGGCATCATGCTTGAGCCTGCTGTTGATGCTGGTGCTGCTGTCCCCCTTGAAAGGAGGACTGCCGAGCCGCAGGGCAAGAGTGCCGAAAGGACTTCTTCTTCTTCTGCTGGTTCTTGCCTGAAGAATCCTTGGCAGAAGTGGCATCCAAGGTGGCACTGGACTGCTCAATGCGCTGAAGGTGACCGGCCACTCCTGGGTCGAACAAGTTGGTCCCGAGGAAGGGCACGTCAGCTAGTTTGTGCTGAGTGTCCACCGGAAAGGAGAGCCTCAGCCAAGCCCTGCGATGGGAGGCAACTGCGGCAGCCATCGAGCGGGCACAAGAATCCCCAATGTCCAGAGCCGTCTGGAGCTGCTGTTTGGCAACAGCTCGGCCCTGGTCTCGGAGCTGCTTGACCGTGGTCTGCGTGTCCGCAGGGGGATATGGGAGGATCTCATCTAGCAACCTGAGAAGGGCATGAGAGAAGTGTGCCATGATGACAGTCGAACTTGCCTGACGAAGGCCCAAGGAGGAGGCCACATAGACCTTCCTAGTCAAATGGTCCAAGAGCTTGGACTCTTTATCGGAAGGTCGGTCCGTATTGGCAGAACTGCCAGTACGCCTGAACACAGAGGCGGTCACCAGGCTCTCGGCCAAAGGGTGCTCTGTGAACCCGCTGGGGACCCATGGGCTGGCGTGCCGGGCGTCGGGCAGACGGAGCTGGACAAGAGGCAGGACGTTGCCAGAGGTCAAGGGCAGGACCAACAATGGCCTCGGCCACAGGGAAGGCCTCCGTCAGGGTATCCTCTCTCTTAAGGATGTCCGTAAGAGGGTACTCCGCCTTTTTCTGGATAGGCTCCAGGGGCATCCCTGTGGGCACTGCATACTTGCGGGCCATGCGGGCAGACGGAGCTGGAATGGCCTCAGCCACAGGGAAGGCCTCCGTCGGGGTATCCTCTCTCTTAAGGATGTCCGTAAGAGGGTACTCCGCCTTTTTCTGGATAGGTTCCAGGGGCATCCCTGTGGACTCAGAGATGAGGCAAAGGATCCCTTGGAAGTAGGAAGGACCTTCCTCCGTCCCAATGGCAACGGACGATTCATCATCTCCAGGATGAGAATGAAGTCCGGTGATGTTCGAATCCAACGAATCCTGATACAGCGGCCTGTCGCCCAAATCACTCTTGACTCGCTGTTGGCGGTCCGGGGTGACCGTGACCGACAAACACCGGGGAAGCCCAGTGTCCGGTCTGTCTTCTTTAGAAGGAGCCCCTCCCACAGGCTGCTTAGGTGGCAGTTCCACCACAATCGGTGGAGAGACCAGTTTAGGCCGAGCAGGTGGTCTCGCCGGCCCCACAAGCAGGGGAATCGAAGATTTCAGCTCCAAAGTGGTCAGCTTCAGCCTAGGAGGCGAAAGCCAAGTAATGGCCAGGGTAGGCTTGTGCCTGGACAAGATCTGCTGTTGCCAAATGAGGTCCTCGTAGCGCCAGAGTTTCCTCCGAAGCCTCTCCTCATCCGAGGAAGACGAGGATGACCGATGGCGTTGCCTCTTTTTTGAGTGCTTATGGCTCTTCCTCAGCCTTTCGGTCGAGGGGGTTCTAGACCCCGCTCGAGATCAGGTGGGCTGACTCAGTCGCTCGGGGAACACCGGCAGGACCGGTGACTCCCAGCGGTCCAGAACCAGATCCTCGATGGGGTGGGTCTCATTGGGGAAAACAAGGACCAAAGTCCCCTCTAAGGAGTCAGCGACCGGAGTCGACGACAGTGGGTCGATAACAATTTCAACCTCATCGACCGCATCCTCGGTCGGCTAGCCCTTACGGAGGTCCGAGAAGCCAGTGGTCAAGAAGCAATCTTGACCGAGGCTCAGATTACATGCTCCTGGACTGAGACCCTCCCTGTCCCAAGAGCGCCTCTGGCCGAGACGGCATTCTGTTTGGTCCCTTCTCCGCTTACGAGATTGGGAGGAGTGCGAGCCCGCAGGCGCTTCTCCCCTGGTGGGAAGAGACAGGCACAACTCCTGGAAGGAGCCTGAGAAGGTGGAGCCCAGGATGAGTGGAACAAAGACGCTCCGAGAGTCTGCAGCACAAGCCGCTTCTTCCTCAAATGCTTGCAAGCGTTCCAATTGCTCGTCGGATCCCGCAGCCACGGAAACCACCCACCTAGCCTCTTTGGACTTCACTGGAGGGTTCCTCTTCTCCGGTCTTCCCAGTTTCAAACGAGCAAGATGGTGTCCAGGACGTTGGGATGGAAGGCCAAGCAAAAACTGCGAGACGAGGTGTCATGGCCAACACCGAGGCAGTAGATGCACGCGAGGTCCCCTCTAAGGACCGGTACGCGACATCTTTTGGACGGCAGGGGCACCGGCGAAATCCGGGGGAAGATTTTTCTTCCATAATCGAAGATGAGAAGAAAACAATCGCTAACTCTAACGATACGGAGTTTCGGTAAAACCAAAGGTTTGAAAGCCAGGGCCTACGAAATGCGTGAGCACGAGGGAGGCAATCTGAATCTTCCAGCGGAAAGGAAGATCTGGTGTCATGGGGCGGAGCCAAGGTATATACCA
Source organism: Neoceratodus forsteri (assembly GCA_016271365.2). Lineage (NCBI taxonomy): Eukaryota > Metazoa > Chordata > Ceratodontiformes > Ceratodontidae > Neoceratodus > Neoceratodus forsteri. Next base: position 415,481,436 of record JADMNL010000024.1, on the reverse strand, counting down.
CCCGGGTGGGTGGAAGGAGCCAGCTAGAAGATTTCCAGTGATCCTTAAAGGGGAAAGGGACATGCCAAAGAGTGTGGATGAACAACATATCCACGATCCTAGAAAGCCCTTTCTTGGCACAGACGGGAGGGAAAGAGGAAAGGTGGAGGAAATGAGACTGCAGACAGTCCTTTTTGAAATAAAAATATCTTACTGGCCACTGGGCATCTGGATGCCATGTGAGGGAACAGCGTAGATCCAATCTCACAGCTGCTGGAGACTACAGTTCCAGTGGTGGTGACAACTGGAAGTAAACACTATTGGCACTTTTTCATTTTCCTGATTCTGCCTTCTGTTGTAAGTGAGCTCATGGAACATGTGAGTTTGAGGGAGAAAGGAACTGAATAGGAAACCTTTTCTTGTGTCCCATCAATTAACCTAAACCCCTGACTAAGGTCAAGCACTGCTGTTTAGTTTTACAATTCAAAAAGGGGCTTAGACTATCTGTGCCATTGCCTACCTCATTACTGCTCAGGAGTTCTTGCAGATGCTGGACTCGAAGGCTGGGCAGCGGGTTACAGTGAACAGTCCGCTGCTTCAAGAGATTCTGTTGGAAAATGAGAATTTTTATTTAAATGTTTATATCAGTAATGGAAAGAACAGCCCCGCACACCCTCCCACCATACACAGCCTCTGTTTTCATCACTGACATTATGAAGTAAGAATGGAAGGACGTTGCTCGTACAGTTTTAGGCACTGCTCAACATTCATAATACAAACTGCAATGAGACAGAAATAATGCAGCCTGATTTTAATACATGTTCACACCAGTACACTCTTACTCTCTTCATACATGCAGAGCTGAAAATCAGCATTTAAATACTGCTGCAGCAGTTTTGCAGAGACTGAGATCCCCACCCTAATATTCAATCTAAAAGGCCAGGAATCAAGATTATGGCATTCTTGTGAGCTTCTATTTCTTGGCAGCCCAGTGGTTAGAGAGAGTGGAAAGACTGGTCTACAGGAGAAGGGGTCTGACTGAGTTCCAGCCTCTCTACCAGCTACTCCAGCTGGCACTGCCATCACCTGCTACTCTCTTAGCTTATCATGTGCCGTATGCTGTACCTAAATAGTCCCCTTGCTGTAAATATTGTAATATATTGTCTTCTGTTTTTAGTCCTTCCCTAACAAGAGAGGGGGGGGCTAGGGCACTGGGGTAGAGGTTTGATGTCTACGTTGGTGGACAGTTAAACTTGGGATGGGGGGCTGAGGCGAGGGGATCCACAGAGAACGGATAACAAAAGGGGGATCTAGCTAGGACTCCCCTTGAAACTAGGACTAGAAGCAGAGAGGGATGGATGCTTCTTGACAAGGGCCCATACTAAAGTAAGAAATGCAGTCAGAGAGTGGGGGCACACAGAACACTCTAAGGACAGGAAATTGAAGAGGGAAAGAGGGACAAATGGGGAAGTGCTGACAAAAAGGGAAGGTGTATAGGCACATGCTGGAAGGCAGTCTGCCTAAATAACAGAAGCCTGGCAAACAAAATCAGTGAGATGCAGGTGATGGTGGCAGATGCGGGATTAGACCTTGTAGCCATCACAAAAACATGTGTCATCTACAAAAACGACTGAGACTTAGCGCAGCCAGGGTACACCATGTATAGGCGAGATAGAGGTAAGGGAAAAGGAGGTGAGGGTAGCACTTTGTGTCAAGGAAGGCACAGAAGCAGTAGAGGTGGGGTCCATCAGGGGAAGGAAGGGGGAGACAGAATCGTTGTGGGTGCAGCTCACAACCACATTGGGTAAGAAGCAACACATGGGGATGGTCTACAGACCGTAAGGACAGGGGGACAAAGGTGATGAGGAACTAAGGTCAGAAATTCAGAAGAGGGCTGCAAGGAGGGAGGTGGTGGTGGTGGGGATCTCAGTTTACCAGATGTAGGCTGTGGCATTGCAGCAGCTAAGAGCACCAGAAATCAGGCCCTGCTAGATACGCTGCAGGACTGCCTACTGGTGCAACTGGTCAGGGGACCCACAAGGCAGGTTGCCATTGTCGACTTTGTGCGCACCAATTTCGAAGCAGTAGTTGAAGTGCAGGTTTGGGAACCACTGGGGTCCAGTGACCTTAACATCATATAGCTCCAACTAGCCCTGGGTACCAACATACCCTCATCAAAGGCAGTGGTTCTGGATTTCAAAGAGCAGACTTTGCTCAGATGAGGGAATTTGTCAAGGATAAGGGGGGATCAGATGATATCAGTAGGGCAGAGGAGAGGTGGGAAGTAATTAAGGGGGCCATTCTCAAGGCATCTAAGTCTCTCATACCATAAGAGACCCTTGCAGAGAAAGACAATCAACAGTTTCATCAGGAAAGAGAAACTGAGCTGGTAACAACATTAGTGAGCTCCAGGCACTGGTGGCAGATGTAGGATTAGTATAAAGGTTTGCCAAGCTCAACCCCTGCATTTATAATGCATCTTAATAAAATTTGTTGGGTGGCACCTGGTGCGTGACCAAACAAAAGCATATAGTTAAGGTACCAGAGCCCCCCTCCCTTTTTTTTTTGCTGCTTTAAAGCCTGCAATGTTTTTAAAGTAACTCCAATGTTCTTACTTGTCATACATTTTGGAGAGGTTCTTGGTCTCATCATCCAGCTGAATTATGATCAAGCCTGACCACTTCGGCAAAGTGGCCTCCTCCAATGGTCAGGAAAAAGCATCACATTTTAACTTGCCATTCAGAGCTGAGGTCCCCCTGCTTTCTCTGTTTTTTTGTGGAGAAGCCACTCTCCTGGCTTTATTACTTATGTAGTGTGCTCTGGCCAATAACATGATGAGGCATTTTGTGAACACTCTGGGTGCCGAGGACAGACTTGAAAGGCAGAGCCCTGAACTGGTAGTGATGCCCCTGGAACCGGAAGCGAAGGAATCTCCTGAGCGGTTGGAAAATCAGAATTTGGAGATATGCATCCTGCATATCCAGGGAGCATAACCAATCCCCCGATGGATCAGAGGTAGCAGACCTATTAGGGTGACCATCCTGAACTTTTTGTATTCAATATACTGGTTCAGGCGGCTGAGGTCTAAGATTGGATGCAGGTCCCCACTTTTCTTTGACACTAGGAAGAAGTGGGAGTAAAATGCTTTCCCTGTTGTGCTGGCGGAACTGGATCTATGGCTTGCCTTCGCAGAAGAGCCTGGATTTCTTCCTCAATGAGAACGCTGTGGGCCTAGGAGTAGTGGGACTGAATCGGAGGGTTGTCTGGAGGAACCTAGGTGAACTCCAGAATTTGTCCTCTCTCGACAAGCTGCAGCATCCACCGATCGGTGGTTACTCGACGCCACCCTTCGATGTGCAAGAAAAAATTACCCCTCAACTCTGGATGGCCCCAACGACCGAAGAGGTCATCTGCGACTTCCTGGCGAAGTTCCCACTTGTGACTCAAGAGAGAGAGAGAGAGAGCGGCTGAGACTGTCGGCGAGAACGTTCTGGACCCCTGGAAGGTGCACCGCTGTGAGATCTAGAAGATGTCCTACTGCCCAATCCCCCACTCTCATGGCCTCCCTTCAAAGGGGATAAGAATGACTGCCCCCTTACTTGTTGATGTAGAAGACCACTGGTGTGTTGTCTGTCTGCACCAGGAGGGGACCCTGAGAGAGCTGGTCTCGGGAATGCCTGAAGTGCACTCAGAACTGCTCTCATTTCCAGGACACTGATATGCAGACAGCGTTCTGTGGGAGACCAGGACCCTCAAGTCCTGTGATCCCCTAAGTGGGCCCCCATCCTGTCAATGAGGCGTCTGTTGTCAGGATTTGAGACAGGGTAGGTCTCCGAAAGGAGACTCCTCCCTCTAGGTTTGCGTGGCAGAGCCACCAGTCGAGGGAGCGACAGACTTCCCGAGAAACCCAGATCTGTTGATCCAGGTCGTCCACCACCTGGTCCCACTGAAGGACCCTCATGTGCAACCTGGCGAGGGGGGACAGTAGCTATGGAGGTCACCACGTGGCCCAGTAGCTGCAGAATAACTCGTGCAGGGATAGAGGAGGCTGCTTGTACTCTGCTTGCCAAGGCCCGCAGACGTTCTGCCCTGTCCAAGGGTAGAAAGGCTCTTCCCTGCGCGGTGTCCAGGATCGCCCTTATGAACTGCAACCGCTGGGATGGCCAGGGTTGCGACTTTGGCCAATTCACTGTTATTACCAGGGAGCAGAAGAGCTCCTCTTTCTGTTTGAGGGCAACTTGAAGTTGCTCATCTGAAAGGGCAGAGAGAAGCCAGTCATCCAGGTAGGGGTAGACAAATAGGCCTCTCCTCCAGAGGGCCGCTGCCACCACTGCCAGACATTTGGTGAAGACTCTGGGGGCAGATGAAAGGCCAAAAGGCAGAATCTGGAACTGGTAATGCTGGTCCTGGAACCTGAAATGAAAGACTCTTCTGTGAGACTTCAGAACCTTGATATGCATGTACGCGTCTTGCATATCTAGGGAGCATAACCAGTCCCCTTGATGGAGCAAGGGGAATAGACTTGCCAGAGTTACCATCCGAAATCTCTGGTACTTGACCAAGAGATTGAGCTAACTTAAGTCCAGAATTGGGCGAAGGTCTCCCATTTTCTTTGGGACCAGGAAAGAACAGGAGTAATAACCTTTGTCCCTCTGTGCCGGAGGAACCGGCTAGATGGCCTTTTTCTAGAAGCAGCTAAATTTCTCAGACAGAAGATGGGTGTGGGCTGGTGGACAACTGATGGGGATTGTCTGGTGGGATAGAGGAACTCTATAGAGTATTCTTTTCGAATAGTGTACAGTACCCACTGGTCCGTGGTGATGCTGGACCATTTGAGCAGGTAGAGGGCAAATCTCCCTCCTACATTTTTGATCTGCGACTCCCGGGAAAGGTGGAGGAGAGGCAGCGAGTCAGGTGGCTGGAATAACCGGGCCCTGAGCCCTGGGAGCTTTGGGCTGCCTAGGACCTTGGGAGCCTTGGGGGGCAGGGTGACCTTGCCTCTTGAATCCCTTGCCCTGGGGGGGGGTTTGCCTCCCTGTCCTTTACGAAAAGGACGGCGATGGGGTTCTTGAGGCTGGGATTTATACATACGGTGAACATCCGCAACTGCTTTCCCTGACTCTTAAAGTTGTCTGACCAAGGTTTCTACCTTTGGACCAGACAGCACTGAGCCTTGAAAGGGGGAGTCCAAAATGGAGTCCTGCAGATCAAGCTTAAAGTTAGTAAGCCTCAGCCAAGACTGCCTCCTTAGACACACACCTGAGGCAGCGGCTTGGCAGGCCACGTCCACCGCGTCATAAGAGCAGCATAGGACATGTTTATCTACGTCCAGACCTGACTGGGCGCAGGCAAGCACTTCCTCCTTGGCATCTGAATCTGGCATAGAATCAACCAGCTTCATAGTCTTCTGGCAAAGTGACTGCTGATAAGTCACCATGTGTGCCATAAAGTTCAAGGATTTAATGGCACCTGTGGCAGAGGAATATACTTTCTGGCCCCAGCTGTCCAGCTTCTTGGAGACCGGGTCCAGGGGCTGAGAGCTTAAATGCTTAGGTTGTGTGCCGCGGCCATGGGCAGTGGTAAGTACCAGAGAATTAGCCTTTGGTTGCTCCACCAAAAAAGGATCTGCCCTGGGAGGCTTGTATAGCCTATCAGCCTTCTTGGGTACTGCTGGTATGGAAGAAGGCATAGACCAGGACAGTCAAGTTACATCTTGGAAGGGCTCGACTAGGGGCGGGATAACCAAGGGCTTTGGCTCTTTCTCTCCCAGGAATTTGTCCAGACGCCGGTGCTCTGGGTCCAAATCCTCGGTGTCCCATTCATAGATTGCTTGGATGTGCCTCATGATGTCTAAAAATGAGGGATCATCCGGAGGGGATCTAAGAGAGTTCTTAGGACCCAGGGAAGGGGGTTAGAACTCATCCCCTGAAGAGTCAGGAGATGATGTGTCAGCGTCCCCTTCATCTGACGAGGAGGTGTGACCACTGGATGAAGGAACAGGTGGGGAATGCTTCTTCCTTCTTTTACCCTTTGGGTCTGAATGGGAGCCTTCATCCCCTGCTGGAGTAGGTGGAGTGGAGGGAGGTCCCATGGGTGGTGGAACTGGGGTGGGGTCTGTAAAGAAGATTCTTCACAGCATCCACCATGAAGGACAGCGATCCGGCTGTCCGCCAGTGGCTCCACCCCTGGGCCGGGCATCGGGTTAGCAGGACCGGGTGTCTGAGAGTCAGGGACCAGTGCCGGGTCCTGGAGACCTGTACCTGAGTCCAGGTGTTCGCTGTCACCTTCGCCTGGGGAGCTGGCATCCGGGATGGACGGAGGCCCTGTAGGCGACCGACCTCGGGAGGGTGGGCCAGACCCTCCACTGGCGACCGCCCCTTATCAGGCATCGGGGTGTGAGACGTCGGTGAGGGCGACTGACTAGGTTTGCGATTGTCAGCTGGAGGGCGAACCTTTGCCAGTGGGGATGGAGAAGGCATCTGATGCATGAAGACCTCCTGCCTACCCTCCTGTTCATCTGAGCACTTCCGTTTTTCAGACAAACTAGGCCTGTCCTTCGGAATTCCCCAGGACTGGCGTTCCTGGGGTCAACCCTGAGGCAGGCTTGTGGGGTCGGTGGGCCAGGGGGGAAGAAAAGTGCCCAGAAGAGGCTTACTCCCGGTGCTTGCCCCGAGAAGAGAGGGGAGTAGACTTATCTTTGTGGGAGGACTTGGTGGCATGGGCCGGAACTGAGCCAGACCTCCAGCCAGAGGTGGAAGAAGCGGAAGGTACTTTTTTGGAGGGCGATGTTGGGCGGGACTCTGACCTGGCCCTATCTTTATCCTGGTGGTGATGCTTCCCACCCGACGATTTTTCCCTGGGTGTGGAGTCCCTGGCTGGAGGAGAAGAGCTGGCACCTGAACCTCACTGCATAGCCGCCACTTTTCTCTCCAAAAGGTAGGCTTTGAGTGTGTTGGCTCTTCTTGTTCTTGTTTTCTGATTAAATTTCTGGCAGTGCAGGCAGGCGTCGGGCTGATGATTGGGGCCTAGGCAGATTAGGCAGGCCGCATGGCCTTCTTTAGCCGGAATCTGCTTTCCGCACGCACACTTAGATTTTCATCGCGGTGGAGAGGGTGACGACATACACAAGGTCGGAGATTAATATGAAGGCTAAGAAACAAACTACTTTCTAAACAAACTTTCCTCAAGAGCGGTTGACTGGCAGAGAAGCCGTCCGTGGAGCCGAACTTCACAGGTTGATGGCAGGAAAAGAACTGGGATGGCACCAGGGGACAGCTCCTTTATACCACGTCTGACGTCGGGCAGAGCCGAAGTCGGGGGCGGTCCCCCACTACAGACTGCTAGCTACAAGTTTTTCCGTGGGGTCCTAACGCCTGGCAGCATTAGTCCTAATGGTATTACCTGCTGCAAGAGCTCCCCCTCGAAGTTAGATTTTGTACATCGTATGTACAGATCTAATAGCTTTGCCACATTCTTGCAGCCAGGTGATAATGTTCTGTGAATCCTCACCAAACAAAACCGGTCCTCTGAAGGCGGTATCCATGATTTTGGATTGCATGTCCAGTGCAAACCCGGATATCCACAACCAGGAGTACCACTGGATACAAACAGCTGAAGCAGCGGCTCTGTCAGCTGAGTCCATGGCATCACAGGATGCCCGGAAGATGTGGTTACCGATGTCAGAGCCCGACTTCAGAATCGCCATCAGCTCAGTCCGGTCTGGGCAGTCTGACATGGCCTGGGCCACCTCCACTGCCATGACCCACAGGGCATTTTGGTACTGGACCATGTGGGCAAGGAAGTTTTGGGATCGAATGGTACACATGGAGGAAGAGTAAACATTCTTGGCCAGATAATCAAATTGCTTCAAATCCTTATCTGGCGGTTGTGTACTAAGGTATTGAGGTCTTTTGGACCAGTCGTGGGCAGCATTAATGACGACAGAGTCTACCTCTGGTTGCTCCCCATAACGGGTCATCCTTAGGTACGGTAAACAGCCGGTCGCATTTCTTCAATACAGCTGGTGTAGAAAAGGGGAGCTTCCAAGCCAGCTTGTTTGCATCCTTGTAAGATTCGACCATAGTAGGGACCATCATAGGCAAGGTGTTTTTCCTTCTCCTTGAAAAAGGCCCACCAGGCCGTAAAAAGCTCATTTAGACTCTGCAGTGGATTCTATGGAGGAGCTGGCGCAACCGGGGTTAGGTTTAGATGGTCCTGGCATCTGGTCATCAGGCTGAGGCAACTTGGACGTTGGTGTAGGGAGAACTGGGCTACCTGGCATTGGACCCAGAGGGACAGTACCGTCTGGCATCGGACGAACTTGATCCATCGCCCGGTCATCGGAACTTCAGACGTCAGCTGGGGGTGGGCGTCAGGCCTAGCCGGCGGCTTCAAAGTATCCGGCAACGGGGTCACCTGAGGAGGCGCTGGGTAGACTAGCGTAGGCTTAGGCCGGGTCGGAGACTGATCCGGCGACAGCCTGGGCAGAGTCACCTGGGAAGGGGAGCTGGCTCCCAAATGGGACAAATGTCCTCCTTTCCCGGGGGGAGAGGGTGTCGATCCCAGGTGTTGCCCAGAGGCATCAGCACCTGACGTCGGGGTAGACTGGCCAGACACCCTGGCTGGGAAGGCGACAAAGGCCTGCCGCCCAAAGATCCACCAGCCGACCCACTAGGCTTAGACCTCTCAATGACAATGGGCCTAATCTTGAGTGGCTGAGAGGTGGGGGAGGAACTCTCGCACCCCAAGGAATCTTCTATCACAACTGAGACAAGGGAGGGAGGTTTAGGCACTGGTAGTCCGGTGGAAGACGCCCCTGCATGGATGACCCTGAGCGCTCACTTCTTCTAGGGACTCCAAGTAGTCTTCTGTCCAAGTTTCTCATGTTTTTCCCCAGTGTTGTGTTTGTTGCTCAATTTCTTCCCTTTATAAGAAGAAGATGAGACTGGAGAGAATGACGAACACTTATGGTGAAGCTCCTTTTCCATTTCAGATAAATCTTTTGGAGAGCAAGAAGGCTTCGAGGGTCTTCTGGCAGCAGAGACTGGTGCATTGGTTAAAGTCTTGGCAGTGCTGGCAGGCCTCGATGTTGTGGTCCAGGCCTAGGCTCAAAAGGCAGGCTGAATGACCGTCCTTATGGGGAATCTGTTTCTTGCACACAAACTTAGACTGACGCCACCTGATGGAAGAAGGAGGAGAAGATGACGACATGCAAAATTTCAAAAAATGGTACTGTTTTTGGTTGAAAATAAGAAAATGTGGGTAGCATGAAAAATGGCAGTCCACAAGCTGAAGGAGTCCACGGAGGTCCGAACTGTGTGGTCAATGGTGGGAAAAGAACTGGGGATGGGTTGGGGGACCACCCCTTTTATACCGTATGTGACGTCCTGGGCGGGCCAACATTGGAGGCGGTCCCCCGCTGGATACTGCTAGCTAGATGTTTTCCGTGGGGTCCTGGCTCCTGACAACTTAGTCCTAAAGGTGTTACCTCCTGCAAGAGCTAATCTCGAAGTGAGATCAAGTGAACTATACAAAGAAAGAACAAAGTTCAGGGCTTCCAAGGTAGGGGCACTAGAGTTATGACTTGGGACAGGAAACATGATAACTAGCTCCGTCTCCAAGTCAGGAAGTTAACTGAAGTTAATTTGACTTCAGCCTCCAGGGAGGTATTCACTCCAGGGTGCAGGGGATGCAAAGGAGGGAAGAAAGTTCCTTAACTAAAAGGAAAATAGAAAGCTAATGCAGAAGAGGAAAGGGACAGGTATAGTATGCCTTGCTGCTGGTGATCTGAAGTTGTCTCACCTGGTGCCCATAACTATTTTTATTTTAGTCTTTGGTAACCGGGTAAGGTCCACTAGGTACAAGTGCCTGTTTTCAGGGGCAACCTGGGAGCACTGGGCAGTTAAGTGACTTGCTCAGAGTCACACAGTATGCAAGTGGAGGTTGTGAGAATCAAACCAAGGTCTGGTCTGCTGGATGTACCAAGCTCGTTCACAGCTCGTTACTCTAACCTCTAGGCTATACTGCCACATGGCAAAGCCTCCATATTCCATCTCAGAGAGGAGACAGGTCATAAAGTACGCTTGACCCTGCTCAATAAAGTGATGTTCTGTTATTTCCTGTAGCTCACTAAGCAGGCAGCTAAGCTAAGTCTCCGAGGATCTGTCTTCTCCCCTCACGGGTAATAGGGTCCTGTGTTAATGCAGAGAGCTGCAATGTCCAGCTTGCATTACAGGATAACTGTTGAGCTTCTCAATCCAGGGCATGAGATAATGACCCGATGTATGTTATTAGTGGGTGGGGTGGGGGTTCGAGGCTATACTCATCTCAGACCATTAACATCTCCAGTACAAAGTCCCATAGTCTTGTACAGCATTATAAAGCCCCCCCCCCCCAAAAAAAAAAAACAAAAATGGATAGAAGAACAACCAAAGTCCCAGTGTCTATTGTATGTCCAGGACAGCAACTAGATTACTGTTGTCTGTGTTCTGATTGGGTGCCATCCTTTATGAATCCCAGTCTGCCACAAGGCTTTGTAAAGGTACCAGGTGGGGGTGGGGGACTCAGGTAGAAGATCTAGGCACAGTTCACCTCCCAAACAGCCCTTCCATTCTCAACTAGTAATCTTTTAAGAAATAAAAAGGGGACCTTCCCTCCAAGCGAAGCACCCCAACAAGTGAGGGAGGAACAATGGGGAGCCCCTCCTGCCAAAACTGCATCCTGCAGCCAGTGACTCACTACCCACGATGTTATAATACTATTGCTGCCACCCAGGTCCCAGTACCAACCCCTCAGGCTGCAAGATGAAATATCCTCCCCATGAAGCAGACCCTTAGTGGACAAAAGGCAATCACATATTACTGTGTAGAACTGCAGCTCTCACCTCTAAGTCTCTCAATGTGACTTGCCATGGTTAACATAAAAAGGTCACTATGGCGTTTATGAGAGGCTGCTGCTCTGGTCTATAATCAAAGAGGTTGTCCTGATAACCTCCAGCTATATTGAGGAAGTCACCACGTCTTCCACTCTTCCCCCCTAGAACCACCACCCACCAGGAAGGAAGGTTCCATAACAAGCCCAACAGGGGCAGAAAGTTAAACTTATCACAGACTGTTTCTTTTTAAACTGTATGGGCTGCTTGCTAGACCACCTCCCGCTCAGATAATCTCCACATTATCCCCCCACCCCTGCCCACCTTACCTTCTGGTAGCCCATGGCATTAGTCCACACCGAAAACAGAACTGCTGTGTTAAAAATCTAAGAGTAGTGTTCTGCACAGACTTATGGTAACCTGAGTCCCTTAGGTGTCTTGGGTGTCCACAGTTTCAGCTGACTGCTTCTGCTGAGGTGCTTGCAACCCTGTGATGATCTCTTGCTTGGCCTCCTCCGCATGTCGCTGCTAGCTGTGCCCACCACTTTCCACTACTCCTCTGCAAGTCGGGTTCTGGGAGTGTCCATGTTCCTTCTCTCAATGGTGATGCCCTTCTTCAAATCTTCTTCTGCCGCCTCCACCATCTCATAAGTTTTCTATCTCTCCAGGAAGAAAACTATTAGCCTTGCTGTGTACAGGTTCTAGAGTTCCAAGTTGATGTTAGCGCAGAGTTTGAAGAAGAGGAATATAGGCTCTCCTTCATTTCATTGTGTAAGGCGGGAATTTGCTGTCAAAGTAAATGTGATGGGTCTTGAAGTAGACCATCTTCCTCCACTAGGCTCATGTCAGTATTTCTTGATTGATCTTGCATTTAAAAAAAAAAAATCACACTATTATTGATCAGGGGCTTTCTCCTGGGCCAGATGACTTAGGCCCTAGAACATGGTGTGCTCTCTTGATCTCGGGAAAGAGGGGGGGCCAGCTGCAGGGCCTGTTGAAAAAAGCAGGTTAGAAATGCATGCGTGTCCTGCCTTCAGCCTGCTCTGGCATCCCGTACAAATATTTTTACGGCAGAAGCAGCTTTCAGCATCTTCCTGCTGCTCCTGTGTTCTGTCCTGTATACTGTGGAGCTGTAGCACCACAATTTCTAGCCGATCGACCCTCTGATTGGTGGTGGTTAGCTACTAATCCTCTTCATCCACATGTTTGTCAGAGTCGTGATCTCTGCCCCCATCGCATCCAGCTTGCAAGTAATAACTGCTCTGAAGTCCCGAAGCTGATGTAAGACTGTGTCAAGTTTCTTGTCCTTCTTCAGCTGCTTTGTTGGGAACACCCATTCTGGCTCCATGGATGTGATGAAGCCTGAGGCCTGGGATCCATCTATATCATTCGGGTTCATCACCCATCTCCTGACATCCGATTTGCCTGCTGTCTTAATTTGCTGATCTGACCTCCTCATGGCTCTTTCTGGTACTCCCTCAGCAGATACGACTGTCTTTGACTGAAGCGATTAAAAGCAGGGAGTGTTTTTAGGTGATCCCGGGATGGAGCTATGGAACTACACTGCCGTACAACTGACGTCACTAGAAGTCCACTGAATAGGAGGTTCTACTGCTAGATGGTGTAGCAGGGAAAATGGAGCCACTAGTATTAGAGAGGCCCATTCTGCCCGTAGTTTGAGTCGAACCCTCTGAATGAGAGGGATCAGAGGAAATACATAAAGGAACTTCCTGTTTGCAGGAGAGGGACAATGTATCTTGCCAAAAAAACTCTGGGCCCTGGAGCAAGCGAGCAAAAACTCAGCAGTTGTGCATTGTGTCTGGATGCAAAAAGGTACAATTCTGGACAACCCCACCTTATGAAGGCCGTTTACAACAGAGGTCAGGAGTTCTCGCCCGTTTACCAGTGATGGACTGACTTTGTCTGCCAAGACATTTTGGACTCCTGGGAGAAATACGGCTGTTAGCTGAAAGCCGTAAAACAGTGCCCAGTACCATACTCTTATTGCCTCTCTGCACAGGGAGTGAGAGTGACTGCTCCCTTACCTGTTGATATGGCACATCGCACTGATGTTGCCTGTCCTCATTAATAGGGGGCCTGGACTAAGGTGTTCTGCAAAGGCCTGGAGACCAAGATGAACAGTCCTCATCTCCAGAACACTGATGTGAAGCTCTGATTCTAGGTTGGTCCACAACCTCTGGCTTTGGAATTGGCCCAGGGAGGGCACTCCACCCTACCTGGAGGCATTTATTGTGAAGATTTGCACAGTGTAGGGGAGAAAAATAACACGCCGTGCAACAAGTGCAGGGGATCCATCCACCACAGAAGTGCCTTTTGAAGAGGAGACGTGACAAGATAAAACAGGTTACTCACCTGTAACAGTAGTTCTAGGAGTGGTATAATTGTTTTTATTATTTATTTATACATTTGGTAACCGGGAAAGGCACGCTGAGCTGAGGCTCGATTCCAGGTGTGACCGGGGGGGGGGGAGGCAGTGGAAATACAAACAATAATAGCAGAAAATTACTTAACAGAACAGTAGCAGCTAATTACAATCAAGACAGCAAAAAAACATGACGTGATGAATATCTAGAGGTGAACAATACAATAGTAAGTGCTCTACATAATGAATCTTTAATAAGTTCTGGGGAGGGCTGTAGGAAGGTAAAGTTAGTAGAGAGGTAGTGGGTTTAGCTCAGCTGTGGCAGCAGCATAAGGGTGGAGGAAGGAGACGTAGCTGTTGCTTGCAGCTAGAGTAAGAGGGTGAGTTTCTGATAGTAGGGGTAAGTTTGTTCCACAAGTAGGGAAGCCGGTAGGAGAAAGCAGATTTGCCCGCTGCGGAAGAGTTTCGGGGCAGGGTGAAGGATCTTTCATTTCTGTGCCTGAGTTCATAGGGGGCTAGGGAGTCTGAGGATAGGCAGTCCTCAAAATAGGAGGGGAGCAAGTTAAACCAGTACCTAGATATATGGTCGAGGGCATGTATATAGCGCCTGTGAGATAAAGGACTCAGTCCTAGGCGGGAGTAAAGATCGCAGTAGTGGGTGCATGGGGGAGTTTGTAGTGAAGCGGCAAAATGAGTTTAGAACGGTATCCAGCCTGCCAAGGGAGGTTACAGGGGCACAGCTGTAAACCACATCCACATAATCTAGTATGGGGACGATCATTTTAGAGACAGTTTCACGTCTGGCAGGTAACGAGAGTCCCAGTTCCGGTAAAGCATGCAGAGTTTAGGGCGCAGCTTGGAGGTGATAGATTCAGTGTGAACTGAAAAGACAGATGAGGGTCCAGCCAAACGCCCAGGTATTTATATCTGGTGACTTGGTCAAGTGAGGAGCCGTCGAGAGAAGTGATTGGGGGGGGGGGGGGCTAGTACGGCTAAGTTTCTGGGCAGAGCCGAAAACCATGGAAACAGTTTTGGTGGTGTTTAGTTTCAGGTGGTTTGGCTGAACCAGCACTGAATGTTGTCGAAGTAGCTTTGCAGGGTAGCTTGGACTTCAACAAGTTTGGGACCGGAGGTAAAGAGGATGGTGTCATCTGCATACATGTGTATTGTTGAACTGGTGTATATATGGTGTTCATCCACACTTGGGCAGTGTTCCTTTCCCCTTTAAATCTGCCGGAACATTTTCAAGCTAACTCCTCCCACCCACCCGAGTGGCAACTCCCTTGGCACCATCCCATGACATCAGATCTTCGCCCGCTGGAAGCAAGACCGGTGTGCCACTTGCAAGGGGAGGTCGGGTTATTTCGTGTGGATGAACATCATATACCACTTCTAGAACTACTGTCACAGGTGAGTAAATACAGGTTACTCACCTGTAACAGGAGTTCTAGGAATGGTATATGTTGTTCATCCACACTGTCTGGCAGGTATCCTTGCCGCTTTAAATCTTGCCGGAAGGTCTTCAAGCTGGCTCCTCCCACCCACCCGGGTGGTAAAACTCTCGGCTCTGCCCCATGACGCCAGATCTGGCCCGCTGGAAGCTCAGGTTGTGCGTCGAAGACGGGGAGGTCGGAAGAATGTGGTGGGATGAACAACATATACCATTCCTAGAACTCCTGTTACAGGTGAGTAACCTGTATTTCTAGGGACATGGATATGTTGTTCATCCACACTGTATTGCAGACTCTAGCAGTTCTCCGGAGGAGGGAGGCAAGGCAACACCTCTACTTAGGGAATAGAGACTGAGAACCGAGGCCCCAAAACCAGCATCCCAGCGTGACTCAAGGTCGATGTGGTAATGGGTGATGAAGTGTGTGCTGACTTCCAGGTAGCAACCCTGCAGATTTCCTGGATAGGGACGCCCTGCAAGCAGCCACCGATGCAGCAGTATGGCGGGTAGAATGAGCTCTTATCCCTCTGGGAGGCTCCATGCCCGCCAACTTATAGCAGAGATCTATGTAGAAGGTGACCCACCTGCCTATCGTCCGCTTGGCTGCAGGTCTGCCAGGTGCGGCTTCAGCGTAGGTGACAAACAGCTGGCGAACCTCTCCCCGAATTTCAGCCGTGCGCTCCTTATAGTAAGCGAGCGCCCTTCTACGGTCCAGAATATGAAGCCTATATTCGGCCTCCGAGGTGTGACTGGGGTAGAACACCAGCAGAGTCAGCACCTGGTTAAAGTGAAACTCCGACACCACCTTCGGAAGGAATTTCGGGTGGGGGCGCAGGACAAGTTTGTCCCTATGGAAGACCAGGTAAGGAGACTCGATGCAGAGCGCCTGGAGCTCTCCCATCCTTCTGGCTGACTTGATAGCCACCAAGAAGGTGGTCTTCCACGACAGGTGAGAGAGTTCACACCTGTGCATTGGTTCGAATGGCTTGCCCATGAGCTTTGCCAGTACCAGCAGTAGATCCCACGGAGGTGGAGGTTCTCGCACCGGAAGGGAAATGTGATCAAGGCCTTTGAAAAAGCGCCAGACCACCTTCTCCTGCGCCACCGACTGCTTCCCGGCCCGCGCCCGGTAAGCAGAGATAGCTGTCAGGGTGCACCTTAAGGGTCGCCGACCTAAGCCCTTGCTGAGAAAGGGACCAAAGGTAGTCCAATATGCTCGCCAAGGAACAGGAGGAAGGGTCCAGGCCTCTTCCTGGCACCAAATGGAAAATCTCTTCCATTTGAAGGCGTAGCATTTTCTGGTCGACTCCTTACGGGACGCCTCAACTACATTGAGGACCTCGTCGGAAAGACCCAAGGCCTGGAACTCTAGCCGCTCAGGAACCAGGCCGTCAGGTGCAGGGATTGAAGGTCCGGATGGAATACCTTCCCCTGATTGACTGAAAGCAGATCCGGGCGAGCTGGAAGCTGCCTTGGGAGCCTAGAGCTGAGGCTGAGGAGATCTGGATACCAGTACTGGCGGGGCCAGTCTGGGGCTATCAGAATCACCTGCGCCTTGTCCCTCCTTGCTTTGACAAGCACTTTGTGTATCAAGGGGAATGGGGGAAAGGCGTAGAAGAGGCCCGGGGTCCACGGCCTCGAGAAGGCATCCCCCTGCAGTGATCCCTGCTGAGGGGGGCGGGCATGGAACAGCCTCAGCTTTGCATTCTCCCTGGAAGCAAACAGGTCCACACCTGAGGTGTGCCCCAATGGGAGAATAGATCTTGTACTACCTCTGGCAGGAGAGACCACTCGTGGGACACAGCCCCTATCCGGCTTAGGGCATCGGCCAGGGTGTTGGAGGCTCCTGCCACATGAATGGCTAGGAGATCCGCCTCCAGGCTGCGCACGAGTGACCAGATGCGGAGAGCTTCCTTGCATAGGAGCATGGAGCGCGTCCCGCCCTGGCGGTTTAGACAGTACATGGTCGTGGTGTTGTCCGTCTGGACCCAGACCACTTGACCCCAAAGAAACGGAGCAAAGGCGGTGAGAGCTAGGCGGACCGCTCGGAGCTCCATCAGGTTGATGTGGCATCATAGATACATAGACAGTGTCGGCAGATAAGGGCCTATGGCCCACCTAGTCTGCCCAATTGAGCTTGTAAGTTCAGTTTGTTTTCCTAGAAGACTATTTCCCCTTACCCCTGACCTCTAGAATTCCTTTGTCTATCCCATGCATTCTTAAATCCCGTGATTGTTTCAGCCCCCACCACTTCCTCTGGCAGGGTGTTCCACTTGTCCACCACCCGTTCTGTGAAGAAATTCTTTCTCATGTTTCCTCTGAATCGTCCCCTCCCTCCAACTTCATCCCATGCCCTCTAGTCCTGAAACATCTTTTTCGCTTAAAAATAGTGTTTTCCTGCACCCTGTTCCTCCCTGTAAGATACTTGTATGTCTCTATCATATCCTCTCTCCTCCTCTCCTCCAGGGAGTACATGTTCAGTTCCTTCAACCTGTCTTCATAGGACTTGTGATGCAACCCATGCACCATCTTTGTTGCCCTCCTCTGAACCTTCTCTACCCTGTCTATGTCCCTACGTAGGTATGGTCTCCAGAACTGTACACTGTACTCCAGGTGGGGCCTCACTGGTGTCTTGTATAGCGGAATTATGACCTCCTTTTCCTGCTGGTGATGCCCTGCCTATACATCCCAGCATCCTATTTGCTTTACCTGATGCCTTGTCACACTGTTTCCTACCTTGAGGTCATCAGAGATGACAACCCCAAGATCCCTTTCCTGCTTGGTGCATGCTATATCCTCACCCCCAACTGATATATTGTGCCAGGGTTTTGTGCCCCATATGCATTATCTTGCACTTCTTTGCATTGAATTTCAACTGCCAAACCCTTGACCATTCTTCAAGTTTCTATGGTCCCTTCTCATTCTGTCTACACCCTCTGGTGTGTCTACTCTGTTACAGAGCTTTGTGTCATCAGCGAACAGTGAAATTCTGCCTTCTATATCCTGAGCAATGTCACTGATGAAGATGTTGAATAGGACCGTCCCAGCACTGATCCCTGTGGTACCCCACTGGTCACTCTTCCCTCTGTGGAGTGACAGCTATTTACCACCACCCTCTGTGTCCTGCCACCCAGCCAGTTACCTACCCACCACACTACTGTCCTGCCCACACCCATATTCCCCAGTTTGTGTAATAGTCTTCTATGTGGCACAGTGTCAAAGGCCTTGCTGAAGTCCAGATAGGCCATGTCCACTGCCCTCCCGATCCACCTCCCTAGTCACCCAGTCAAAAATTCAATGAGGTTGGTCTGACATGACCTCCCCTGGTGAAACCATGCTGCCTTGGGTCCTGTAGTCCATTGACAACCAGATGTTCCACCAATCTCTCCTTCAGTAGTGCTTCCATGATCTTTCCCACTACCGAGGTGAGGCTGACTGGTCTGTAGTTCCCTGCTTCCTCTTTGTTCCCACTTTTATAAGGGGACTACATCTGCTGTCCTCCAGTCTTTGGGTACCTCCCTGTTTCCAGTGATTGGCTGAACAGGATAGCCAGAGGTTCAGCCACCACCTCTCTTAGTTCTTTAAGGACCCTGGGTGCACCCCATCTGGCCCCATTGCTTTATCAGCTCTTATTACTTCCAGTTCCTTCAGGACCCTTTCTCGTGTAAAGGGACTTGTGCCCATTTCTGCACCATTCTCACCCCTTGTACTCCCTTGAGACCCATTACCCTCCTCTTCCTTAGTAAAGACTGAGCAGAAATACCTGTTCAATATGTCAGCTTTACTGTTGTCATCCTCCACGCGGCTCCCATCCTCCCCCTTCAGTCTCACTATCCCTCCCTTGTCCTTTCTTTTTTCACTTATGTACCTGTAAAAGGTTTTGTCCCCTTTAACCACTGATTTTGCAATGTGTTCTTCTGTCTGAGCTTTGGCTTCCCTTACTGACTTCCCTGCCTCCCTTTGTTTCTCCTGGTACTTCTCCCTATCCCCTTCTGCCTGTGTCTTTTTGTATTGCCTGAATGCAATCTTTTTGGCTTTCACTTTCTTTGCTACCGCTTTGGAAAACCATAATGGTCTCCTCTTTCTTTTCCTCTTGCTAACCTGCTTAATGCATAATTCTGTTGTTCTTATAATCCCCATTTTAAATCGGGACTCCCGTGGGGACCAGAGGCCGTGCGCTCGTTGTTCCCCCAGATGGGCACCCCAACCCATCAGAGAGGCATCGGTCGATAGAGAGACCGTCAGCTCGGGGCGGACAAACGGGATGCCCTCCTGCAGATGAACTGGAACGGTCCACCACTGGAGAGCGTCCCACATCCCCTGGGTCACCGTCAATAGCTGGTCCAATGGATCGCAGCATTGGGACCACTGGCTGGCCAGCCCCCACTGAAGGGGGCCCAACGGACCACGCTGGTACAGGCCGCCATGAGACCCAGGAAGTCCCGGGCACGGCGCAATTGCCCAACCAGAAATGATTGGGCAAAGGAGGAAAGAACCTCGGCCCTGTCCGCGGAGCCGTGGTCTGGCTCAAGAGTCAAGCTCTGCCCGATGAAAGAATCACCTGCTTCGCTCGAGTTCGACTTGGCCTCGCTGATGAGGAGGCCGACCTGAGAGCAAACCTGGAGGGCCAGATCTCTGGACCGCTCCACCTCCTGTCTGGAGGGGGCTGCTATCAGCCAATCGTCCAGGTAAGGGTAAAACCGGACCCCTCGGCGCCGCAGGAATGCTGTCACCACTGCCATGCATTTGGTGAAGACCCTGGGAGCTGGAGATAGTCAAGGGCATGGCTTGAACTCGAAGGATCCCTCCTCCAAAGCGAAGGAACCTCTGATGTGACGGACGGATAGGGACGGAAAGAACGCTGGCCCTGTAGGTCCAGAGAACAGAACCACACACCGTGTTCCAAGGATGGTATTATCTGAGCCAGAGTGACCATCCTGAAGGTTCGAGACCTTAGGAACTTGTTTAGGTCGTGAAGGTCGAGAATGGGGCGCCAGCCCCCCGTCCGTTTTGGAACCAGGAAGTACCTGGACACGAACCCCGGGTTTGAGGGAGGGTCCGCCACCTCTCTTATCACCTCCTTCTCGAGGAGGAGAGCGATGTCGGCTCGGTGAGCTGACAGCGAGGTTTTGGACCCCGAGGTGCGACGGCTCTGAAGGGTGGGGCCTGCTCGAACTCCAGAGGCAGGCCCTTTCCCACCACCTCCAACACCCACCGGTCTGTGGTGATAATGGACCAGGCGGAAAGAAAGTGGCGGAGCCGCCCCCCCCCATGGGGGGCACCTGGGGTGAGGCGACACCCCTCAACCCGTCACTGGGCAGGCTTGGAGGAAGGACCGGCTGAGGGACCTCCAGGGCCTTTACCTCCTTGCTTCCTGGAGGAGGAAGCCGAGGGCGTGGATTTGGGACGCCAAGCGCGAGCCTGCTGGCCCTGATGCTGCTGGGCCGGACGTGCCACGGGCGCAGATGGACGAAAGGGCTTGGGTTGCGGTCTGCGGCCCTTGTCCCTCTGAACGGATGAGACCGAGTCCAAAGTGGCATTGGACTTTTCGATCCTCTGGAGGTGGCCTTCCACTCCAGGGCCGAAGAGGTCGGTCCCCAGGAAGGGGACATCTGCCAATTTGTGCTGGGTATCCGCTTTGAAGGTGGATATCCTCAGCCATGCCCGATGGCGCATAGCCACTGCGGCCGCGACTGACCTGGCGCATGAGTCTCCAATGTCCAGAGCAGTCTGAAGTTGCTGCTTGGCCACTGCCCTGCCCTGGTCCCGCACCTGCCTAACCGTGGTCTGCAGGTCAGCCGGGAGATGAGGGACTACCTCATCCAGGGAGCCCAACAGGGCATGGGAGAAATGTGCCATAAGCACGGCCGAGCTGGCCTGACGAAGGCCAAGGGAGGACGCAGCGTAGACTTTTCGCCCGGCATAGTCCATTTCTTGGACTCCTTGTCGGGAGGTTTGTCCACGTCCCCAGCGTTTCCGGCACGCCGGAAAACGCTGTCAGTAACTAACCCCTCGGCTGAGAGATGTTCTGAGAAACCGGACAGGGAACCGGTAGGGACCGCATACTTCCTGGCCATCCTGGCCGAAGGTGCAGGGCAGGAAGCAGGACGCTGCCAGAGCTCCAAGGCCGGGCCCACAATGGCCTCGGCCACAGGAAAGGCCTCCGTAGGGGAATCCCCTCGGTCCAATATCTTCGTGAGGGGATACTTGGCCCGCTTGGATACGGGCTCGAGCTGCATCCTGGTGGACTCCGAGATGAGCCTAAGCAAACCCAGGAAGGACGAAGGGCTGTCGTCCAGCGACTGACCTCCAGAGGACTCCAAGTCCACTCGCCTGGAGAAAAAGGAGGAATCGTCGTCAGACTCGGAAGAGTCCGCAAAGAGCTGCCTCGGGCCTGAGCCACCCTCCACCTGCCGAGGGCGATCGGGAGTGAGGGTGACAGACAGCCTATGGGGCAGACCCTGAGCCGACCGAGAGTTCTTGGTCGGAGCCCAAAACAGCGGCTGTGGAGGCGGAGGTTCCACCGGAATCGGTGGAGCAGCCGGTTTTGGCCGAACAACCGGCCTGGGAACAGGCTCCTCAGGTAAGACGAGGGGTTGTTTCGGCCGCGCCGGTGACAGCCACTTAATGGCCGGGGAAGGCGACGGCGTTGGCTTGTTCCCGGTCAGAAGGAGCTGTTGCCACATGAGGTCCTCGTATCGTCGACGTAACTTACGTCGAAGCCTCCCTTCATCCGAGGAGGAGGACGAGGACGAGCGGTGGCGCCGCTTACCGCGGTGCCGAGATCGAGACCGCCTATGACGGGCGGGATCGGGTTGATCGCCAAGAAGTCCGAGACCAAGAACCTCGGCCTTTCTGAGGACGGTGCGGGGAGGGGACGGGTGGAACCAGCTCCCCCCTCGGCTCGGAGGGTTCACCTGAAGGCTCCGGAACCGGAGGCACTGGCAAGCCCATGGGATCCTCAACTCCCACCGGGGGAACTGGTGAGAGAGGATTTTCGGCTTCGCCAGTCGACAACCTGTCCAACGGGTTGAGAAAGATCTTGACTGCGTCGACGGGAGTCTCGGTCAACTGACCTGATGGGGACACCGTGAGGCCAGTGGCCGAAGCCGAACGATTGACCGAAGTCGATGGCCGACAACTCGGGGAGAGGGACCTTTCCCGCTCCCAAGAGTGTCGACGGAGGGACTTACCCTTGTCTTTCTTCTTGGACTGTGAAGAAGGTCCAGCAGACGTTGGTCCCTCTCCTCTAGTGGAGAGGGACAGACAAAGCTCCTTAAAGGAAGCTGTATAAGAGGAACCCAGGGAGAGTGGGATAAATGCCGCTGCCGAGGAAGATGCGGCCCGCGCCGCCTCCTCTTCGAGGGCGATCATCTGCTCTAGCTGATCCACCGAGCCCCGCCGTGAAACCGCCAACCGGGCCTCTTTTGACTTCACCGAGGAAAACGCTTCTCAGGGCGCCCCAGTTGTAAACGGGCAGTACGTGTCTTCGAGGTCGAGGCTGAGAAGGAAGAGCACAGGTCGCAAGCTCACGGGTCGGCTCAAGGCCCAAACAGTAGACACATGTGGAGTGTGGATCCGTCCGAGACATCTTCTGCCCGCAAGGGCATCTCCGAAAACTGGGAGTCGATTTGTCCATCGCAGCCGCGAGGGATAGAAGACCGAAGTCTATAATGCAAAAAACTTTTAAATTCGGAAAACCGAAGAATTAGGAACCAGTCTTATACGCAGAGCGTTAAGGAGGGAACCTGAGCTTCCAAGCGGTAAGGAAGATCTGGCGTCATGGGGTGGAGTCAAGAGTTTTACCACCCGGGTGGGTGGGAGGAGCCAGCTTGAAGACCTTCCGGCAAGATTTAAAGCGGCAAGGATACCTGCCAGACAGTGTGGATGAACAACATATCCACGTCCCTAGAACCTGTTTTTCTAGGGACATGGATATGGTCTTCTATCAACACTTGTGCAGACTCCTAGCAGTTCTCCAAGAGGAGGGGGCAAGGCGCACACCCCCTATTTAGGGAACAGAGATTGGAGAACTGAGGCCCCAAAACCAGCATCACGGCGTGACTCAAGGTCGATGTGGTAATGGGAAATAAAGGTGTGTGCTGACCTCCAGGTAGCAGCCCAGCAGATTTCCTGAATAGGGACATCCCTGGAAGAGGCCACGAGGCAGTGGTATGGCAGGTGAAATGAGCCCTTAGACCTACAAGAGGCTCCCTACTTGCCAACCTATAGTAGAGGTCGATGCAGGAGACTATCCACCTGCCAATCGTCCGCTTGGCTGCCGGTCTGCCCAGTGCAGCTTCAGCGTAGGTGACAAACATCTGGCAAACCTCTCCCCAAACTCCAGCCATGCGCTCCATGTAATAGGCGAGCGCGCGCCACAAGTCCAATGTATGGAGCCTGCGCTCGGCCTCCGGGGTGTGACTGGTGAAGTACACGAGGCCGCCACCGCGTGCAGCGTTGGATTGGCCATGGCGCCAGCGCCCGGTTCTGGAATGAGCCCGGAAGCTGGAGGGCCGCCAGGGGAGAGGGCTTGAGCGCCCTAGGGACTGCCTCGCGCCTCTCCGGGGAGGAGGGAACCAGAGCTCGGTTTGTCTGACCTCGGGTGGAGACCCGAGGTGTAACAAGACCGATGCCTAACATGGGGCGATGTGCTAGACGTCGGTGCTTAGCGCCTGACGTCAGGGGACACGGCACACCGCGAAAGAACACCGGAAAAACACCTTGCGGCCTCCGGGTAGACGGAGCACCAGGCCCCGACCCTCAACGCCCCTACCTGCCCAGAGACAGCATCCCGACGAAACACAGACGTCTCGGGGTGCATGGGCCCCCACCCCGTACCCCGCCTGGGGGGATAACCACGGCTCCATGGGGGATGGACTGCTCTGGTCACCAGGTAGGTGATAGAGGGCTGAAAAGGCCGTAGAGTGTCTCCCGAAGAAAAGGGGGTCTCAAGGAGGAGGGGAGTTAAAAAAAAAAAAGTACACCGGGAGATTAATCACCTGATTAAGGTGAAAATCAGACGCAACATTCGGGAGGAACTTCAGGTTGGGGTGAAGGACAATTGTTTCCCTGTGGAAGATCAAGTAAGGAGACTCCACCGAAAGTGCCTGGAGCTTGCTGATTCTTCTGGCTAACATGATGGCCACCAGGAAGGCGATCTTCCACGACAGGTGAGACATGTCACACCTCTGCATTGGTTCAAATGGCTTGCCCATGAGCTTTGCCAACACCAGCAACAAATCCCAAGGTGGTGGTGGTTCACGCACCGGAGGGGAAATGTGGTTGAGGCCTTCGAAGAAGCGCCAGACCACTACCTCCTGTGCTGCCAACAGCTGACTAGCCCGTGCCCGGTAAGCAGAGATGGCTGCCACGTGCACCTTAAGTGTTGTCAACCGAAGGACCGACTGAGAGAGGGACCAAATGTAATCAAGAATGCTAGCCACTGGACAGGACAAAGGGTCCAACCCCCTTCCCTGACACCAAATGGAGAGCCTCTTCCATTTGAAGGCAAAGCATTTCCAGCTCGACTCCTTCCGAGAAGCCTCGACTACATGGAGGACATCTTCGTACAGACCCAAAGCCTGGAACTCTAGCCACTGAAGAACCAGGCTGTCAGGTGCAGGGATTGAAGATCCGGATGGAGTACCTTCCCCTGATTGATCGAGGGCAGGTCCAGGTGGAGAGGAAGATGCCTCAGGAGCCTGTTGCTGAGGAGACTGGGGTACCATATCTGGCGTGACCAGTACGAAGCCACCAGGATCATCCGTGCCTTGTCCCTTCAGGCCTTGGGCAACACCTTGTGGATCAAGGGAAATGGAGGGAAGGCATAGAGGAGGCTCAGGATCCAGTACTTCGAGAAGACATCCCCCTGCAGTATTCCCTGCTGAGGAGGGTGGGCACAATACAACCTCAGCTTTGCGTTCTCCCTGGAAGCAAACAGGTCCACCAGAGGGATGCCTGAGTGGGAGAGCAGATTGTGTACTACCTCTGGGTGGAAAGACCACTCGTGAGATGCCTCGGATACATGGCTGAGAGCATCCGCCAGCTGGTTGGAGACACTGGCCACATGGATGGCCAGGAGATCAGCCTGCAGGTTGCGCAGAAGGGCCCACACACAGAGAGCTCCCCTGCACAGCGGAAGGGAGCGCTTCCCGTCTTGTTTGTTGAGGAAGTACATGGTTGTGGTGTTTTCCGTCTGAACCTGAACGACCTGACCCCGAATGTGGGGAGCAAAGAAAGTCAGCGTCAGTCAAACTGCTCGGAGCTCCGGCAGGATGATGTGACACCGGGACTCCTTGGGGGTCCAGAGGCCGTGGACTCTGTGGTCCCCCAGGTGGGCACCCCAGCCCATGAGAGGCATCGGTTGCCAGGATGACCGCTGGCTCTGGGTGGACAAATGGGATACCTTCCTGCAGATGTTCTGGGACTAACCACTACTGGAGAGCATCCCACATCAGCAGGGTCACAGTGACTGGCTGGTCGAAGTGGCCCCGGCGGGCAGACCACTGGCGTGCCAGCTCCCATTGCAAAGAATGCATTCTCCAGCGAGTCCAATGGATCATGCTGGTGCAAGCCACCATGTATCCCAGCAAGCACAGGAAGTCCTGGGCAGGGCACAAATGCCCAACCTTAAATGATCGGGCAAAGGAGGAGAGAGCCTCCGCCCTGTTCGCCGGAAGCCGAGCCCTGGCTTTGTATGAGTCGAGCTCTGCCCCGATGAAGCTGATCACCTGCAAGGGTACGAGTTCCAATTTGGCCTCGTTGACCAGGAGGCCAAGAGAGATGCAGGTCTGGAGGGCTAGGTCCCTACACCGCTCCGCCTCCTACCTGGAGGGACCTGCAATCAGCCAGTAGTCCAGGTGGGGTTAAACCCGGACCCCTCGCCACCTCAGGTAAGCTGCCACCACTGCAATGCACTTGGTGAAGACCCTGGGGGCTGAGGAGAGGTCAAATGGCATGGCCTGGAACTCATAAAGAATCCCCTCTGCCTGGAACCAGAGGAATCAACGGTGGGACAGATGGATTGGAACGTGAAAGAATGCATCCAGAAGATCCAGGGATGAGAACCACATGTCCTGCTTGAGAGATGGTATGATCCGAGACAGAATTACCATCCTGAAGGTGCGTGGCCTGCTGAACTTGTTCAGGTTGTGCAGATCTAAGATGGGGCGCCAGTCCCCCATCCATTGTGGTACCAGAAGTACCTGGAGACAAACCCTAGGTGTGATGGAGGGTCCGAGACAGGGGCCATGACCTCCTTGCGGAGGAGCTGGGCAATGTCGTCCTGAAGCGCCAACAGAAAGTCGACGGACACTATGCCCTCCCGTGGGGCATGGGCTCGGCAAGACGGGTACGTCTCGAACTTTAGAGGCAGACCCTGACTTACCACCTCGAGAACCCACCTCTCCGTGGTGACAGCTGACCAAGAGGAAAGGAAATGGTGTAACCGGCCCCCCATGGGAGGACCCTGGGGAGGCGTGACGAGTGTGAGGGAGGCACCCCTCATCCTGTCACTGGGCAGGCTTGGAGGTGGAGGAGGGCCCGTCTGAGCAGCCACCATGGCCTCATCCTCCAGGTTTGCGGACAACCCTGGCCACTGACTTCGACCGAGGTCGCCAGGCCTGAGGCCTGCTACCCAGCTTGGGGCTGGGCTGGTTTGGCCGCAGGAGTGGAGGTGGACTGAAAGGGCTTCTTTTTCTGCTGCTTGGCATCCTTGGGGTCCCTCTGGGCAGATGTCACTAAGTCCAAGGTGGTACTGGACTTTTCAATGCAGGTGAGGTGTCCCTTGACCCTGGGCCCAAACAGCTCGGTGTCCAGGAAGGGAACATCTGCCAGCTTGTGCTGGGTATCCGCCATAAAGGTCGAGATCCACAGCCAAGCCCTGTGGCGCATGGCCACTGCGGCCACCACGGACTGGACACAGGAGTCGCCGATGTCCATGGCTGTCTGGAGCTGAGCCCAGCCCTGGTCTCGGACCTGCTTGACTGTAGCCTGAAGGTCCACTGGTAGATGAGGAAGAACCCCATCGAGAGTGCACAACAGGGCATGAGAAAAGTGGGCCATCGGGAGGGCTGAGCTCGCATGGCAAAGGCCAAGTGAAAAGGCAGCATAGACCTTTTTAGATGAATGGTCCAATTTCTTGGACTCCTTGTTGGGTGGCTTGTCAATGTCCCCCACGTTGCCAGAGTGCCAAAACACGGAATCAGCCACCAAGCCCTCAGACGAAGTACGTTCCATGAACCCTGAGAGGGAGCCGATGGGCACCCCATACTTGAGGGCCGTCCTGGCCGACAGCGCAGGGCAGGAGGCGGGATGCAGCCACAGCTTCAAGGCAGAGCTGAGGATGGCCTCTGCCACCGGGAAGGCTTCCCTAGGGGAATCACCGTGGTCCAAAATCTCAGTAAGCAATTACCGAGCCCGCTTATGAACAGGTTTCACCTGGAGACCCCTGGACTCCGAGATGAGGCAGAGAAGGCCCATAAAGGAGGTAGGGCCCTCCTCTGTCGAGAGACCCCCAGCCGACTCTGTGTCCACAGGACGAGAGTGCAAGGCGGAACCCTCCAACTCCAAAGGGTCGTCGAAGAGGGGTCGACTGCCCAAGTCCCTGCTGACCCTCCATGGACAGTCTGGGGTGATGGTGACGGACAGCCAAAGGGGAAGACCCGAGGCCAACCAAGACTCCTTAGTCAGAGCGCCGGCTGTGGACTGTTTCGGGAGCAGCTCCACCAGGATCAGCAGAGAAACCAAAGGGGACCGAGCCAGGACCATTTTACGGGTCTGCTCCTGCGGAGGCAGAGAAGGCATCGGCCTCTATGGCGAAAGCCAAGTGATGGCTGGAGTAGGAGATGGTACAGGCTGCATCCCAGTGAACACCAGCTGTTGCCACATTAAATCTTCGTAGTATCGACGCAACTTATGCCAAAGCCTCTCCTCATCCGAGGAAGACAAAGGTTAAAGAATAGTGGCGGTGCCGATTAACTGAGTGTCGGTAGCGCCGATGTCGACACGAGCCGCTTGACCCATGGGATCAAGACCAGGACCATGACTTTGACCATCAGGGGGACTGACGGCAGTCCTGGGAATGGGCCAGTGAGAGCCCGGGCACCTTCGGATCCTGATCTTCGATGAGAGGTGGTGGGTCAGCAGACTGATCCATCCCTCCCTGGGTCTGAGTAAGGACTGGAGTCCTAGACAAGGAGGCACCGGCCTCTTCGGGAGACAATGGGTCGACCGGTTCGAGCAAAATCTCGGCCAGAAGATCGACCTGCATTTCAGCCAACTGGCCTGACAGGGATACTGTGGAGCTGGCAGTCTGGGCCAAGGATTAGACTGAAGTTGGAACCTCCGGAGAAACGTGGGAATCGGGAGCCCGAGAGCGTTCCCGATCCCACAATCAACAGCGAGACCGTTTTTTGGACTTTCTTGGATTTGGACTTGTGCGTCAATGAAGGGCCCTGCCCATGGTAGGAAGGGGCTGGCACTGGTCCTCAAATGCCCATATAAAGGAGACGCCCCCAAAGGGAGCGGCAAAAAGGCCTAAGTCGAGAAGGACTGAGCCACGGCCTGGGCTGCCGCTTCCTCGAATGCCGCAAGTTGCTTGGCAGACCCTACAGCCGCAGAAACCACCTGACGGGCATCTTTAGATCTAACCGGCCGGTACCGATTGCTCGGATGCCCCAAACGTAAGCGGGCGTGACAGTCCTCCAAAATGGACGGATGAAAAGTGCAGTAAACGTCGCAGACCTGGGTATCGTGCTCATGGCCCAGGTAATACACGCACAAGGTGTGTGGATCCATCCGGGACATCTTCTGCCTGCAGGCACATTTCCGGAACCGCGGAGCGGACTTCGCATTGTCTATGTCGACGGCGTGAAGAAAAAGCCTGAAGACAAAGTTTTTTAATATTTATGATGAAATCCAAAGATTCAAGCAAAGGGCCTTCTCAGCGAGAGAGTGGTAAAGAGGGAACCTTCTTCTTCTTCCAGCAGAAAGAAAGAGCCAACATCACAGGGTAGTGCCAAGGGAGTTACCACAAGGGTGGGTGGGAGGAGCCAGCTTGAAGACGTTCCAGTAGAAAGGGGAAAGGAACACTGCTCAAGTGTGGATAGAACACCATATCCATGCCCCTAGAACATTTGTTCCAACTCATCCGTCAACTGATTCAATTTTGCTTGAAGAATCCATGGGAGGATTCGCATATGGAGGTGGTTCAATGAGACTGTCACAATCGCAGCTGCCATGAGTCCCAGAAGATGAAGCATTATTCCGGCAGACATACAGTAACTCCTGTGTACCAGATGGGCTTGGGCCACCACGGCCTCGGCCCTGTCTGCAGGCAGAAATGCACTGCCCACTGCCTTGTCAAGTACTGCACCAATGTACTGGAGGCGTTAGCAGGGGAACAGAAAAGATTTTGGTACACTGACCATAACACCCAGGTCCCCGAACAACTACTGTGTTCTGGATACAGTGTACTGAACCCACTTCCCTGGACAGGCCTTGTAGAAGCCAGTCATCCAGATAAGTGAGGACAAAAAGTCTGTCCTTCCGGAGGGCTGCTGCCACAATTGCAAAGCATTTGGTAAATATCCATGTTGCCAAGGATAAGCCAAAGGGCACTACCTGGAAATGATAATGACTGTCCACCAGCATAAAGCAGAAGTGCTGTCTCTGGCAATACTGGATTTTGATATGAAGTGTCCTTCATGTCCAGAGCACAGAACCAACCCCTTTTGCAATAGGGGGATGACTGCCTGAAGAGACACTATTCTAAACTTTTTTTATTCGATGAATCCGTTTAAGACTCTGAGGTCCAGTACAGGACTGTTGCTTTGGGGACCAGAAAAGTACCTGGAAAAAATTCCCCTGTTCCTTTCCTTGGGAGGGATGGATTCGATTGCTTTCTTTAGAAGTAGGGATGGCACTTCTCTCAGCAGGGACAAGTGTCCCGAAGATAATGAGAAGGAGGTGGAAGGTGCACTGCAGGTGTGGACAGCAACTCCAGGACACAATCATCTGGGGTGATCTCCTTCGTGTTTGGCAAGTGACGGGAGATCCTTCCCTCCACCTGTATCGCTGACGGTAACAGTTGGGGGAGTCCAAAGGTGTTAGGGGCGGCAGCAAGATCACTTAAACCAGAACCTTTGGTCACCTTTGAATGGCCAGCAGTGGCGGAGGGACCTGGATAGGAAGAACCTCTTCGGCTACAGTACTGTCGATGGTAACCACGGCAGTACATCCTATAAACCAACAAAATGTATTATGTACTGCTAATGGGTCCTCTTGTATTTTGAAGGGTCAAGGATTTTACAGACCCTGGAGTCATTTTGGATGATTGAAGGTCCTTGAGTGCATTATTCATATCTGCTCAAAATAATCTGCAGTCCCTAAAAGTTGAATTCAGTATGGCTTCCTGCATGTCAGCAGCAAAGTCGGACACTCTGAGGCAAGAATATTTCCTATAGCAAATGCCAGAGGCAGCAGCCATGGCAGAAGCATCAGCTGCATCATATGCTGACCGTTAATAGATGAATCGAACTATCAATACCAGCTGAAGCAACTTTAGTAAGTTCTGCTTTTGCAGGGCTACCAGGTAGAGCCTGAACAGTAGTCAGGGCATATTTCCACAGGCTATTCTGATACTTACTCATGTAAGCCTGGTAATTTGCAATTCTTGGCCCCACGGCTGCAGAGGCACAAGTCTGCCTGCCCATTACATCCAATCTCCTAGATTCTTTGTCAGGAGGAAGAGCGCTCATCATTATAGAGGCCCTGGAGCCAACATGAGTAGCTATGATAGTCACAGAATTGGTCTCTGGCTGTGCAGCATAGTAGGGTTGACTGATGTAGCAGGATACTGCTTGTAAAACTTTCTACGGACTGCAAGCAAAGTGCTAGGCTTGTGCCAGACAGCAAAGGTAGCATTCTCCAATGCAGGGTATACAGGAGGCACTGTAACAGTAGGTGCAGGTGTAACTTCTAAGAACTCCATTACACTCCATCTACTGGTGCCTTCTTCACCCTCAAACCCAAGGACATCATGAATTTGCTTAAACAATGCCTGAAATGAGAGATCAGGATTCTATTCTACCTCATCGTCATCCTGAATGACGAAGGGAAAAATTGACATAGTGGGTGATGGAGGTGGTGGCTGCACTGGATGAATGACAGGTGTGCTTTTAAGTCCTGTTGACAACGATGGTGGAGACCCGGTCGACAGGACCATCGGTACCGATGCTGTTACTGATGGAAACAGGTGAGTAAACAATTCTAAAAACTACTGCAATTCGCTCTTTGTGGCAGATTTTACTGTGCAAATGTGCCGCAATACACACCTTGCAGTGAATTTATGACACTAATTACAGTACATATGAGCCACAAAGTGGCAAACTGCCACAATTTGAGTAGTAAAACTCACCAGAAAGTGCGAGCTGCAGTGTTTTCTCACTTCGCCCAGTGCTACCCATGGGACAACTGCTACACTGCCACATCCCTCCTCCCCATGGGACAGCACTTGGAACAAACTGCATCCCCTGCCCCATGGGATGGCACCAGCAATATGAACCCCCCCGCCGCCCCAAGGGACAGCATATGCAACAATGCAACACCACCTCTATGGGACAGCATATTGCAAAAGTGCTGTACCCATCCTCCCCATGGGTTGGTATATGCAACAGTGCTATACACCCATGGAACGGCACCTGCAAAAGTGCTGCAGCACCCTACCTCCCCAGGAGACAGCACCTGCAACAGTGCTGCATCCCCAACCCATGGGACAGTGCCTGCAACAGTGTTGCACCCCCCCCAAGGGACAACACCTGCAGCAGTGCTGAAACGCACCTCCCCAAGAGATAGTACTCGTAACAGTGCTACACCCCCCCCCATGCAGGATTGCAGTGGTAGTGTTGGGTACTGTCCCAAGTGCTTGTTGTGGGAACTGAACCCATGACCATCAGATTTTCTTCACCCAAGGACAAGAGTGCTACCAGCTGAGCCATGGACACTGACGCAAGGGAGTAAGAAATGGAAGTAAGCACAAATACTCAGTTCTGAACATGTATTCTCTGTAAACAAACAAAACAACTAGCACTACAGGATGCAAAGAATAAGATGTAGTAACTTGTGAAAGATACGTCAAAACAGAAATAACTAATAACAGCAGTTTCCTAACCAAAGCACATTTATTATTTTTAGCAACGTGATTTTTTCCCATATATTCAGTTACGTGGTGTTAGATTCTGACTATACTGGCGTGATAAGACTTGCCTTTTCATAAACCACACTGCTTTCTGATGTACTTCCTTTCACATCTGAGCAAGCTACTAATAATGTACTTTAATCATCTGCTGCATCTAGTGGTCTTGCTTAAACTGCTCACTCCATTCAAAGCGCGGGGTTTATAAACACAGTTATCTACTGTGGTTTAATGTTTCAAATTCAGTTTCATTAAGAATGTACCAGGGCAGCCCAACAAAGATGGAATGACATTTCCTTTACAGTTGTAGTGGTGATAGTTTGGGGAACGGCCTGCCTTTGTCCCAAATTAATTGCTGAGGGAATTCAAGGTTGGACAGGCCAAGTGATTTGTTCATGTTTTTACTGGACTGCAACACAGTAAAATGGTTGAAGACTGGGACACCACAAATGTGAATGCGTGTGTGTGTGTGTGTGTGGGGGGTCAGTTAATTTAGGACATAAAGCCTCTATTATGGAAATAAGAAGCGATGCCTAGATTGTTGCATATTGAGGACCTCTACCAATCTTCTTCCCCTTCTTTACCTGCAGCTCTCCGAGGAATTCACTTAGTACACTGCCGGAAATTAAAATGAACTTTTATAGGTAGTCAGCTGGTACTCTTTCTTTCCAAAGTACCCCCCCCCCCCATTTTGCTCATTACAATATTTGCTACCTGACAGTGTGATGTTACAAACAGCACTTTACCAGGAGTCTGACGTATCTATTTTGTGCCACATCAGCATTATGACCCCACTGACCGTGAAATCACCACTCTCCTAGAACAGCCACTCTCCTCCTGCCAGACTGTCACCAGTGAAATCTCAATGAGCGAAACCACAATCCTGATGAGGTATGAAGAGGAACAGCACTCAGTATGTCAGCTTCCGTGCAGGGTGCTGTTCTGTGTAACGGATCCAATACTATCGGGTTGAAAACCTTTCACTGACCCACAGGAAAAAGAATTATACTTCAGAAATAAAAAGTTTACATCTATCTCATTTGAAATATCAATACAGTACAAGCATTCAAGGTAAGCCTGGACAAATTTCTGCTTACTAAGAGAATCCCAGGGTACATTGGGTAGTAGGGTGGGTGAGGAATCCCAGGGTACCCCGGTTTGTGTGGTGGGTAGGGAATCCCTATAAATTAGTACATGTCTGCACAGCATACTTGTTAATCCCTGTTTATGAAGCGGGGGGGTGGATCTGATGGACCGAGAGTCCCAATTTTTGGTACTGCTAACTCTTTAGCAGAAGACCCACCACACTTCTCTAAGGCTAAGTGCTGGATTCCAGTCAGTGGATCAGGAGACCAGCTTTTCAGAATAAGTGCACATAAAATCTGGTTGCCCCAGGAAACTTTAGACCACACTGTTTGCAGAAACCTGCCTGCCCAGAATTACTAGGGACATGATCAGAACTTACAGCAGCTGTACATTCCACTAATGTCCCTACAGACTCTGGACAGTTAATTTTTTTCCCCCTGCAAACAGAAAAAGTGTTTTAGATGAACTAAGGCTGGGACCAACTCAGTGGTGTGGCAGGCTGAGGCATAACCTGCCACACTGGTGACCTGGGTTCGGGAATGAACCGGAGTCGCTCAGGGTTCGGCCGGGAGAGTTGTGGGTCCATAGATGGCTCCCCTCCTTCTGGGAAGGGGGCAGTTCAAGCCCCCTGCTTTGCTGCCACCTAGCAGAGACAAGGTGTCACCGCAGGTGGCCACCTCTCAGAGGGCAGAGTGCAGTTATTTGAGTAAGTGTGAACAGAACAAAGGGACCACACTCTGTAGGGCGAAATCAGTGGTGCAGCTAGCCAGGGATGTTCCGCTTCCCTGAGAAATGGAACTTGAACAAAACAATCTAGTGCACTCAGTGAGCATCAGAGAGAAAATCTGTTGCTTCAGATTTTATTTACCAAACTGACAATAAAGACAAATACAAACAGGAACTCAGGCTGGATGAACCAGCACTTCACCCAGGGGTCTTCGTCAGGGGACGGGCTTCTAGCCAAACTGAAACCACTTAAATCCCAGCTGCTAACACCATACTAATTAGAGTAGATGTCTTAACAAATTTAAAGCAGCAGTGGTGGCTTAAACAATGACTGTAAGGGGCAAAGCACATCCAGGGGGAAGGAGGAGATGCACGGCATTTGAGCACTCTTTGCCAGCCTGTCATAGAGCAGTACTAGTATCAGTTGCCAAGGACACTACTCATAAACATTCTTACCGGCTAGAAGAAAAGGCGCAAGTGTAAACTAAGGACAATGCCAACTGAACTCTCTAAGCTGTGGTCCTTACTCTTCCACCAATGGCAATGATATGATGTTCCACAATGGCCCTAATCAGAGGAGGGAGGGAAATGAGGGAAACAGGGTGCACTGCCCCAGAAAGAAAATGAAAGCAAAAAATCTAAGACCTTCTTAGGCCAACATAAAGGTCAGCGATGTCCTTCAAACCTACTCACTAAGTGACAAACGTAACTGCAAAATGTAAAGTCATACATTTTCACAATACCGACATTTATAGTTGCTCTTAAAACTGAAGTCACATGATGTTGGCCCTCCCTATACTGGTCAGCTGTCAGCATGGGTGGGTCACACAAGAGGAGTTGGGTGGGTTCAAAGGGATAAAACGTCAGCATACCATTAAGAATGAGATCCATGCAGGCTCCCACATCACTCCTACCTATGTCCGCCCCAGACTTACCCTGCCTCCACTAGCCAGAAGCTACTCACTTCACGATTCACAGAGCCCTGCTGCCATGGGATTGGGGGGTGGGGGGTCATGCAGGGTGGCTGGTCAGAGGTGGCATGTCTAAAGGAAACTTACAGATTTAGTAAGGTGTGATGATGGGAAGCGGCCTAAAGGAGATGGGTGAAGACAATGCAACTGGTAGATAAAGAATATGAAGAAAAAAAAATGAATGCTGTTTCGTGCTATAAAATATATGAATGTTCACAGTTACAATCTGCAAGGAAATTCCAGTAATCTGATTTGTTCAGACAGGCTGCATGGGGATGTAAAAAACTTCCTCGACAGCACAACGAACCCTCAACTTCACAAATGCAGAAAGCAACAGTCACTACAACCAGGAAAAACAGGTTACTCACCTGTAAAGTACAGTTACATAAGAACTTACAGTAACAGTAGATCTTCGAGAACAGCTCTTGCAGCAGGTTACACTATTAGGACTGAAGCCGGCAGGCGCCAGGACCCCATGGAAATTTTCTAGCTAGCAGTATCCAGCAGGGACTGCCCCCGACGTCGGCCCTGCCCCCGTCAGGCATCATGCAAAAGGGGGCGGTCCCCCAGAATCCCCAGTTCTCCCGCCGGAGACTCCCGGCCGCTAGATGATATCTGAAGTGGAGACTGAGGATCCACCTTCAAAGACGGTATACAGCAGGAGGTGTTGAAAACTGCGAATCCTAGGTAGTAAGAAAAGGAACAACTCTACCTACAGAGGGGATAGTGGGTGGGAAACTACCTGCTACAAGAGCTGTTCTTGAAGATCTACTGTTACGGAAAGTTCTTACGTAACTGTACTACCTTACTTCGAGAAACAGTTCTTCCAGCAGGTTACACCATTAGGACTGATTCCCAAGCAATTCTGGAAATCCCTCTGAGATGGGAGGAGGCTAGGGAGAGATCGCGAGTTGAACTGAAGCCTAGGATAGTAGTCCCTGAAGGACTGCTAGACCAAAACCAGCTCTTCACTGAGAAGCAACGCCCAGGCTATAATGCCTGATGAAGGTGTGCACGGTGCTCCAAGTAGCTGCTGTGCACATGGCTGAAGTGGACACATTCTTTAAAGCAGCAAAGGAGGTAGCCACCCCCCTTGTGGAATGTCCCCTAACCGAGCCCGGTAGGGACTTGTTACGCTTCTGGTAACAGAACGTGATACAATGGATGAGCCATCTAGAAAGAGTTTGCTTAGAGACCGGAGCACCCAACATTCTATGGGCGAAGGAGACAAAAAGCTGATCAGATTTACGGTGTTGCCTGGTTCTGGTCAGGTAGTATCTTAGACACCTGTGCACATCGAGAGTGTGCAGCAGGGCCTCTCCTCTATTAGAGTACTTTGGGAAGTACACTGGTAGGTCGATATCCTGGTTAAGGGAAGGGCTGAGACCACCTTAGGCAAAAATTTTGGATTTGTCCTTAGGGACACCCTGTCCTGGTGAAAAATCAAATAAGGTTCTTTGCACATAAGTGCGTGTAGCTCAGAAATCCTTCTGGCCGAAGTAACGGCAACTAAAAATAACGTCTTCCAAGCAAGAAGACGTAGCTCGCAATCCGCGGCTGGTTCAAAATGAGGCAGCGTAAGCTGCTCCAGGACGAAGGGTAGGTCCCAAGGAGGAATGGGATCCTTAATCGGAGGCCTAAGGTGGAGAACGCCTCTCAAAAAGGCACATGCGATTTCCAACTGGGAAAAGGACCATAGGCCTATAGGGACGTGATAGGCCGAGATGGCACAAAGGTGTACTTTTATCGAGGAGTAGGCCAAGCCTGCCTGAAAAAGGGACAGGAGGTAGTCTAATACTGAACCCTCAGAACAAGCCAGTGGGGAAAGTCCCCGAGCTTGAGCCCAGAGTCAAAATCCTGCACCATTTCATGGCGTACGTGGCATGAGTAGCCGGTTTTCTAGCCGCCGCTAGAACATCTGCTACCTCTTGTGAAACCCCGTAGCGCATGACTGCTATGTCCCTAGGAGCCAGGCATGCAGGTTCAGACAGCGAAAGTCTGGATGGACCAAGGAACCTTCCTCCTGGGACAGCAAGTGAGAGCTGATTGGCAGAGGCACCGGTGGTTCCTGAGAAAGTTGGTACAGCAGAGGGAACCAAATCTGCCTGGGCCAAAAGGGCACAATTAAGATCAGCGTCGCCTGCTCTCTGCAGAGTTTCAAAAGAACACTCTGGATCAATGGGAAGGGAGGAAATGTGTAAAGAAACCTGGCCGCCCAAGAGAGGGACAACGTGTCTTGCCAAAAAACAGGCCCTGGATCTCGTGAGCAGAAATTGGGCAGTTTTGCATTGGACGGGGACGCAAAAAGGTCTAACTCTGGTGTCCTCCATCTGCAAAACAGATCCTCTACGACCTCCTGGAGTAGTTCCCATTCACGGACTCTGGCCTGAGATCGGCTCTGACTGTCTGCGATAACGTTGTCCATTCCTGGAACATAAATGGCAATAAGGTTTGTGCCGTGTTGCAGTACCCAATCCCACACCCTCATGGCCTCCCTGCAAAGAGGGTAGGAATGAGTGCCTCCTTGTTTGTTGAGGTAATACATCACCGCGGTATTGTCTGTTTGCAGCAGCAGAGTACTCGGTGGAATCTCCGATTGGAAAGCCTGCAAGGCATAAAGGACCACTCTCATCTCCAAAATGTTTATGTGAAAATCAGCTTCCTGGGACGTCCATGAGCCCTGAGACCTGACCCTGTCAAGGTGCGCCCCCCCAACCAGACCCTGAAGCGTCCATGGAGAGTGTCACAACCGGAGACGGCGCAACAAAGGGGACTCCCAATGACAGGTGCTCTGGGTCGAGCCACCATTGCCAATCCCGGATGACGGCCTTCGTGATCCTGCAGATGGTCTTGCTTCTGATCCCACTGCACCCGTAACATCCACTGGGTCACCCGCATGTGGAGATGAGTTAAAGGGACTGTTGCAATGGCCGCAGCCATGTGTCTGAGCAGGCAAAGGACCAGTCTTGCTGGAATGGTCTTCTTTGCCAAGATATCCCTTATGAGGGATTTGATGTGTACCACTCTGTCCTGGGGCAAAAAAGCTTTCCCCTGGACGGGTGTCCAGGACTGCGCCTATGAACTGCAGTCTCTGAGATGGAACCAGGTGCAACTCCTCCTGATTGTTAAGGATGCCCAGGGACCCGAGGAGGGAATGAGTACAGTGGATTGCGGACATCAGGGCCTCCCGAGAAGGGGCCATGAGGAGCCAGTCGTCCAGGTAGGGGAACACGTAGTGGCCTTGTCTCCTTAGAGCCGCCGTTATGACTGCCATGCACTTCATGAATACCCGAGGTGCTGAGGACAGCCTGAAAGGGAGGGCTTGGAACTGGTAATGGCGACCCTGAAATTCGAAGCGCAAGAATTTTCTGTGCACCTGAGCTATTGGTATAAGCAGATAGGCATCCTGCATATCCAGTGACGCTAAGAAGGCACCCTGCTTGAGCATGGGAATTAATCCTGGAAGAGTCACCATGCTGAAGTGTATGTAAAGCACCGAAGCATTGAGGTCGCTGAGGTCCAGAATCGGACGGAGGTCCCCTGTCTTTTTGGGAACCAGAAAGAAGTGGGAATAGTATCCTACGCCTCTCTGGTTCCGTGGTACATGCTATATGGCCTCTTTTTCCAGAAGCGCTAGCACCTCCTGCTGAATGAGCAGTGCGTGCTGTCCCGAACAACGGGAAAGCAGGAGAGGCCTTAACGGTGGGTGATCGAGGAATTCTATAGAGTGTCCTCTCTCGACCAGTTGAAGGACCCACCAGTGGCGGTTATCGCCTGCCACCCTGAAAGGTGGCGAGAGATGCGACCCCCGACCTTTTCTTCCCGTTGATCCAAAGGAGGTGCGGGGGCTGGGAAGGAGTCATGCTGTGGCGGCGTTGCCTCCTGCAGGCTGTGTAGGTTTTGTATATCTCTGACCCTGGCCTGGGGAAGACTTAGGATGGGCCTTAAAGTTGAAATTGCCCCTTTGCTGCTGGCCGGAACATGGCTGCTGCCGTTGTTGCTGGCCGCAAAAGCGATTCTGGTTCCTTCGGAAGGAACCAGTCTTGGGCCTGTACATGGCCTATACAGTCCTCACCACCTTCCCGGCGTCCTGTAATTTGGTGATTACCTTTTCAGAATCTGCACCAAACAGGACCTCTCCGTTGTAGGGGACGTCCAGGATATTTTTCTGGACATCCGAGGTAAATCCGGAGATGTGAAGCCATGAGTGTCTCCGGAGACAGAGGCCCGAGGCTGCTCCCCTGGCCGCAGAGTCCGCCGAATCATACGCGGCTCTCAAAACTTGGGTCCCTATGTCTGACCCTGTGTGAAGGAGGTTCAGAAGTTCCTCCTTCTGTTCACCATCCGGAAGGACTTTAACCAGGTCCTGGCCCTGTTCCCACAGGGCGTTCTGAAACTGAACCATGTGTGTCAGATAGTTCAGTGACCTAATGGAGCACGTAGCAGCCGCATACATGCGCCTACCCAGTGAATCCAATTGCTTGGATTCGTGGTCCAGAGGCTGTGTACTCAAATATTGCGGCCGTTGAGACCGGTCATGAGAGGCTGTGATGACCAGTGAATCTGCCAGGGGTTGTTACGCCAGATATGGATCCTCTGCAGGGGCCCTGTACAGGCGATCAGCCTTCTTCGGCACAGCAGGGGTGGAATGCGGACATTTCCACGTGATCTTGGTGATGTTCGCAAAGGTGTCCACCAAGGGTGGCACCACCACAGGCTTAGGATCTTTCTGCTGAAGGTATAGAGCAAGGCGCTGTCATTCGGGGTCTAGATCTTCCACTTCCCATCCCATATTCTCCAGGATGTGTCTCATGATTTCAGAAAAAGAGGGATCATCTGGAGGTGACCTGGTGAGGTCTCGTGGGTCTGGTGATGGTACGCTTATGGGAGAAGGAGACCTGGAGGTATCTGAAGTGTCTGGTCTAAAGTCATCCCCCTGTGGAACGGGCTTCCTTCCTCTGGGTCCCTTGGGGCTGGGGGACCCTGAGGGAGATCATGAAGGAGGCTTCTCCTTTCTCTAGATCTACCCCTAGAAGGTAGTGTAGGCTCCTTGGGGGTCTTCCTGCTGGACCTTGGGGAGGAGAAGTAGGTTTAACTGGGACTACGTCCTTTTTAATCATGTCCCACCAAAAGGTGAAGAGGTCTTTTACTTCTTGAATGTTCATACCGGACGATAGTCCTGGCATCGGGGTTGGTCTGTCGCCGGTATTGGGCGTCAGGTCCGAGGGCGTCACCGGTTTGGGCAGAGGCTCCCGTGGAAGCCTGGTGTCCTCATTGTCGCCTGCCTGGTCATCAGGCAAAGTCAGATCCTCCTCGGAAGAACCCCGGCGACCGGTATCAACCGGTGAAGGGAGGGCAGTCGTCGGCTCCTTACGTCGCTTGACCAACGTCTGGTGTTGAACGGATGTTGGGTCCGACGGGCGTTTGGCCGGGGAAGGATCGGCAGCCCGCTTAGAGTCCATCGTCCGCTTAAGGGACGTCAGGTCCTTAGTCTTCCTGGGAGGGGGATTAGGTCCTCTGGGAGGCCGACCTGGCATCGGGTTCCCGGCGTCTGTCCGAGGAAGCAGAAGTAGACTTAGAAGAGGACTTGGACCGATGATGGTCAGCAGACTTCACTGAAGCCCGGGAGGGTACTGGAGAAGGGTCCAAAGTCCTGGAAGTCTTGAGAGGATGGAGAGAAGCCGAAGAACCGCCCAAAGTCCTAACTTTAACAGGAGGAGGTTGCGAGCGAGCCCTGGAGGGTGAGCGGTCTGAGCGTGTGGAGCCTGAGCTGGTGCGTGAGTCCAAGGCCCGGTTCGGGGATCTGGACCTGGCCTTCTCCCAGTGTTTTTTCCTGTGTTTATGGGCCTTGGAGGTAGACTCACCTCTGGAGGCAGGGTCTCTATCCATAGTTTTTAATCTGTCTTCTAACAGGAACCCTTGAAGTGCCTTCTGACAGCGGATCCTGGTGCGGCTGTTAAACTGCTGACAAAAGGAGCAGGCCTTGGTGTCATGCTCCGGGCCTAGGCACCGCAGACAGGCTGAATGAAGATCCTTGAAAGGGATCTGTTTGCCGCAGGCACACTTGGAGGGGTGTCCTTCTGAGGAAGGAGTAGGAGATGCTGACATTTAGATAAATAAATGCTGGAAATTCAAGTCGTCGTTCGCTGAAAAAGGCGTCCGTGAGGCTGATGCTGGCGAGTCGACGGCGGAAAAGAACTGGGGGTTCTGGGGGACCGCCCCTTTTGTATGAAGCCTGACGTCCGGGGTGGTCCCCGCTGGATACTGCTAGCTAGAAAATTTACGTGGGGTCCTGGCACCAGCTTCGGTCCTAATGGTGTAACCTGCTACAAGAGCGGTTTCTCGAAGTAAGATCAGTAGTTCTAGAAGTGGTATATGATGTTCATTCACACTAACTGGCAGTGTCCTTTCCCTTTAAGATGATGCCAGAAGTCTTCAAGCTGGCTCCTCCCACCCACAAGAGTGGTAACTCCCTCATCTCCACCCCATGACGCCAGATCTTGCCTGCTGGAAGCAGCTGTGTGCACCAAAGCCAGGGGAGGTCAGGTGGGTCCGTGTGGATGAACATCATATACCACTCCTAGAAAGTGCGGTTATGCAAGAACTTACCGTAACAGTAGATCTTCGAGGAATGTCTCTTGCAGTAGGTTATTACTCTTGGGAGGTTCCAGCAGAGGGCGCTGTCACACGGCAGCTTCTTCTAGCAGTGTCTTACCAAGGACCAGCCACACATGACATCACTTCCTTGCTCAGTATATAAGTGTGGGCGGTCCCTGGTATCCTCTATTCCCCGCCGGTTTCAGCTCGCTAAGGCAAGGACCGTGGGAAACCGAGGTACCAGTGAGTCCCAACCCTAAGTCCTTAGATCATAATTTTTCCATTAGAGAAGGCAGGGGGACGGAGGGCAGGATTGTACCTACTGCAAGAGACATTCCTCGAAGATCTACTGTTATGGTAAGTTCTTACATAACTGCACTATATTCTACGGAATGGTCTCTTGCAGTAGGTTATTACTCTTGAGGAGATTACCAAGCAGTTATGTCCGATGGTGGGACACTTATGAGATAATGCCCTGGAACGCAGCTGAAGCGGCAAAAGGCCATAGCGCCGTGAGGCAACATCTAGGTTGTAATGCTTGGTAAAGGTATGAATGGTGGACCAGGTGACCACATTGCAAATGTCGGTGAAGGAAGCACCTTTGAAACAAGCCGCAGTGGCCACTATGGCCCTAGTGGAGTGGGCTTGGACATGACCCAGTAAGGGTTTGTTGTGTTTGTTATAACAATAAGTTATGCAGTGGGCTAGCCAACATGATAGGGTGCGCTTAGCGACCGGTAGGCCTTGGTGACCTGGGGAAAAGGTGACGAAGAGTTGAGAGGTTTATCGAATAGACTTCATCC
The DNA here is from genome assembly GCA_016271365.2 of Neoceratodus forsteri. Lineage (NCBI taxonomy): Eukaryota > Metazoa > Chordata > Ceratodontiformes > Ceratodontidae > Neoceratodus > Neoceratodus forsteri. The sequence goes on along the minus strand of JADMNL010000024.1, from coordinate 415,439,374 downwards.
GGTCCGTATAATATCTTAAGATGCGGTGGACATCCATCATATGTAACAGATGTTATCCTGAATTGGGAGTATTCTGGGAAGAAGACAGGTAGTTCCAGGGTCTGGTTTAGGGTGTGTTCTGAGACCACTTTATTTATTTTTTATTGAAATTTCGGATAACACCTTTGAGAACAAGCTCATTTCATAGGCTCCACGTCAGACGAACAATACATATTGGGAAAGTATGAGATGGAGAACAAACAAAAATACAGGTTACTCACCTGTAACAGGAGTTCTAGGAATGGTATATGTTGTTCATCCACACTTATCGGCAGGTTCCTTGCCGCTTTAAATCTTGCCGGCAGGTCTTCAAGCTGGCTCCCCCCACCCACCCGAGTGGTAAAACTCTGGCTCCGTCCCATGGCGCCAGATCTAGCCCGCTGGAAGCCAGGTTGCGTCAAGCCGGGAGGTCGGGAGGAATGTAGGGATGAATAATATACCATTCTAGAACTCCTGTTACAGGTGAGTAACCTGTATTTCTAGGGACACGGATATGTTGTTCATCCACACTTATTGGCAGACTCCTAGCAGTTCTCCGGGAGGAGGGAGGCAAGGCGCACACCCCCCTACTTAGGGAATAAAGACTGGAGAACCGAGGCCCCAAAACCAGCATCTGGCGTGACTCAAGGTCGATGTGGTAGTGGGTAATGAAGGTATGTGCCGATTTCCAGGTAGCAGCCCTGCAGATATCCTGGACAGTGATATCCCTGGAAGCAGCCACCGATGCAGCGGTATGACGGGTAGAATGAGCTCTTATCCCTCTGGGAGGCTCCATGCCTGCCAACCTATAGCAGAGATCTATGCAGGAGGTGACCCACCTGCTTATCGTCCACTTGGCTGCAGGTCTGCCAGGTGCGGCTTCAGCGTAGGTGACAAACAGCTGGCGAAACTCTCCCCGAACTTCAGCCGTCCGCTCCTTATAATAAGCGAGCGCTCTCTTCTAGGGTCCAAAGTATGGAGCCTATATTCGGCCTCCGAGGTGTGATTGGGGTAGAACACCGGCAGAGTCAACACCTGGTTAAGGTGAAACTCTGACACCACCTTCGGAAGGAACTTCGGGTGGGGGCGCAGGACAACCTTGTCCCTGTGGAAGACCAGATAAGGAGACTCGATGGAAAGCGCCTGGAGCTCTCCCATCCTTCTGGTTGACATGATAGCCACCAAGAAGGCGGTCTTCCACGACAGGTGGGAGATATCGCACCTGTGCATTGGTTCGAATGGCTTGCCCATGAGCTTGGCCAATACCAGCAGTAGGTCCCACAGAGGTGGAGGTTCTCGCACCGGAAGGGAAATGTGATCAAGGCCTTTGAAAACGCACCAGACCACCTTCTCCTGCGCCACCGACCACTTCCCGGCCCACGCCCGGTAAGCAGAGATGGCTGCCAGGTGCACCTAAAGGGTTGTCGACCGAAGCCCTTGCTGAGAAAGGGACCACAGGTAGTCCAGAATGCTTGCCAAGGAACAGGAGGAAGGGTCCAGATCCTTTCCCTGACACCAAATGGAGAATCTCTTCCATTTGAAGGCATAGCATTTTCTGGTCGACTCCTTACGGGACGCCTCAACGACGTTGAGAACCTCGTTGGAAAGACCCAAGGCCTGGAACTCTGGCAGCTCAGGAACCAGGCTGTCAGGTGCAGGGATTGAAGGATGGGATGGAATACCTTCCCTGATTGACTGAGATCAGGTCCGAAAGGGCTGGAAGCCGCCTCGAGCCTGGAGCTGAGACTGAGGAGATCTGGATACCAGAACTGGCAGGCCAGTCTGGGGCTACCAGAATCACTTGCACCTTGTCCTCCTAGCCTTGAGAAGCACCTTGTGGATCAAGGGAAATGGGGAAAGCGAGAAGAGGCCTGGGGTCCACGGCCCTAGAAGGCATCCCCTGTAGCGAGCCCTGCTGGGGGCGGCATGGAACAGTCTCAGCTTCGCATTCTCCCTGGGCAAAACAGGTCCGCCTGAGGCGTGCCCCAATGGGAGAAGAGATCTTGTACCTACCGGCAGGACAGACCACTCGTGAGGCGCAGCCCCTATCCGGCTTAGGGCTCGGCCAGGGTGTTGGAGGCTCCTGCCATGTGAATGGCTAGGAGATCCGCCTCCAGGCTGCGCATGAGAGACCATATACGGAGAGCTTCCTTGCATAACAGCATGGCGCACGTCCCGCCCTGGTGGTTTAAGTAGTACATGGTCGTGGTATTGTTCGTCTGGACCTGAACCACTTGATCCCGTAGAAACGGAGCGAAAGCGGTGAGAGCTAGGCGGACCGCTCTGAGCTCCAGCAGGGTGATATGGCATCGGGACTCCAGAGGGGACCAGAGGCCGTGCACTCTGTGCTCCCCCAGATGAGAACCCCAACCCATCAGAGATGTGTCGGTCGATAGAGAGACTGTCGGCTCGGGGCGGACGAATGGGATGCCCTCCTGCAGATGTGCCGGAATGGTCCACCACTGGAGAGCGTTCCACATTTCCTGGGTCACTGTCACCAACTGATCCAACGTATCGTAGCGTTGTGACCACTGGCTGGCCAGTCCCCACTGAAGAGGATGCATGTACCAACGGGCCCAACGGACTATGCTGGTGCAGGCCGCAATGAGGCCCAGGAGACGCAGGAAGTCCCGGGCAGGGCGTGATTGCCCAACCAGAAATGATTGGGCAAAGGAGGAAAGAACCTCGGCCCTGTCCGCCGGGAGCCGAGTTCTGGCTCGAAGAGAGTCGAGCTCTGCCCCGATGAAGTGTATCACCTGCTTCGGCACGAGTTCCGACTTGGCCTCGTTGATGAGGAGGCCAATCTGAGAGCAAACCTGGAGGGCCAGATCTCTGGACCGCTCCACCTCCGCTCTGGAAGGGGCTGTAATCAGCCAGTCGTCCAGGTAGGGGTACACCTGGACCCTTCGGTGCTGCAGGAATGCTGTCACCACTGCCATGCGTTTGGTGAAGATCCTGGGAGCTAGAGAGAGGCCGAAGGGCATGGCCCGGAACTCGTAAAGGGATCCCTCCGCTCTGAAGTGGAGGAATCTCTGATGAGATGGATGGATCGGGACGTGAAAGAACGCGTCCTGGAGATCCAGGGAACAGAACCACATGCCTCGTTCCAAGGATGGGATTATCTGAGCCAGAGTGACCATCCTGAAGGTCCGAGACCTTAGGAACCTGTTCAGGTCGTGCAGGTCGAGAATGGAGTGCCAGCCCCCGTCCGTTTTGGGACCAGGAAATACCTGGACACAAACCCCGGGTATGGAGGAGGATCCGCCACCTTCCTGATCACCTCTTCCTCGAGGAGCAGGGCAATATCGGCTCGGCGGGCCGACAGAGAGGCTTCAGACCCTGTGGCCCCTGGCGGTGGCAGCTCGAAGGAGGGGTCTGCTCGAATCAGAGGCAGGCCTTCACTACCTCCAGACTAGCGGTCCGTAGTAATAGCGGACCAGGCGGAAAAGGAAGTGGAGCCATCCCCCCATGGGGGGAACCCAGGGAAGGGTGACGAGGTTGGGGGCGACACCCCTCAACCTGTCACTGGGCAGGCTTGAAGGAGGGACCGGCCGAGGGACCTCCTGGGCCTTTACCTCCTTGCTTCCTGTTGGAGGAAGCCGCTGGCTTGGGTTTGGGATGCCAAGCGCGAGCCTGCTGGCCCTGTTGCTGGTGCTGTTGGGCCGGTCGTGCTGCCGGGGCCGAAAGGGCTTATGCTGTTGCTGACGGTGGCCTTTGTCCCTCTGGGTGGAGGTGACCGAGTCCAGAGTGGCGTTGGACTTTTCGATCCGCTGGAGGTGTCCCTCCACTCCAGGGCCGAAGAGGTCAGTCCCCAAGAAGGGGACGTCCGCCAGCTTGTGCTGGGTATCCGCCGTGAAGGTGGATATCCTCAGCCACGCCCTGCGGCGCATGGCCACCGTGGTCGCTACTGATCTGGCACAGGAATCACCTATGTCCAGAGCAGTCTGAAGCTGCTGCTTCACCACCGCCCTACCCTGGTCCCGCACCTGACGGACCGTGGTCTGCAGATCGGCTGGGAGATGAGGGAGGATCTCATCCAGGGAGCCCATGAGGGTGTGGGAGAAGTGAGCCATCAGCACGGCCGAGCTGGCCTGTCGGAGGCCAAGGGAGGACGCAGCGTACAACTTGAGCCCGGCATAGTCCAGCTTCTTCGACTCTTTGTCGGGGGGGCTTATCCACGTCCCGAGCATTTCCGGAATGCCGGAAGACACTATCGGTGACTAACCCCTCAGCAGAGGGGTGGTCCAAGAAACCTGGCAAAGAGCCGGTAGGGACCGCATACTTCCTGGCCATTCTGGCCGAGGGCGCAGGACAGGAAGCAGGCCGCTGCTAAAGCTCCAAGGCTGGGCCGACAATGGCCTCAGCTACAGGGAAGGCCTCTGTGGGTGAATCCCCTTGGTCCAGTATCTCCGTCAGGGGATACTTGGCCCGTTGGACACGGGCTCGAGCTGCATCCCGGTAGACTCCGAGATGAGCCGAAGCAGACCCATGAAGGACGATGGGCTATTGTCCAATGACTGGCCCCCGGAGGACTCCAGGTCGACCTGCCTGGAGAACAGGGAGGAGTCGTCATCGGACTCCGAAGAGTCTGCGAAGAGCTGCCTTGGGCCTGAGCCACCCTCTACCTGCCGAGGACGGTCAGGAGTGAGGGTGACCGACAACCTGTGGGGCAGGCCGTGACCCGACCGAGAATCCTTGGTCGGTGCCCCAGACCTCAGTTGTGGAGGCGGAGGTTCCACCACAATCCGTGGGGCAGCTGGTTTCAGCCGAACAACCGGCCCAGAAATGGGCATCTCGACTGCGGCAAGCGGTTGCTCCGGCCGTTCGGGCGACAGCCACTTGATGGCCGGGGGATAAATTGGAGTCGATTTACTCCCGGACAACAGTAACTTCTGCCACATAAGCTCCTCGTGCGCCCGGCGCAATTTGCGTTGAAAGCCTCCCTCATGCGAGGAGGAGGATGAGGAAGGAGCAGTGTCGCCGCTTACCGGTGCAGACCGAGACAGCTGATGTTGGCAGGAACGGCTTGACCGAGATGAAGTCCGAGACCGAGATCCTCGGTGTAACCGAGGGCGGGCCTGGGAAGGGGCCGGGGACATCCACTCTTCCCTCGGCTCGGACACTTTAACCGGGGACTGCCGCCCCGAAGGCGCGGGCAGATCCTCGGTCTCCACCAGGGGAACCAGCGAAGAGGGGTTGTCGGCTTCACCAGTTGACAACTCGTCCGATGGGTCGAGGAATATCTCGACTGCATCGATGGGTGTCTCGGCAGGCTGGCCTGACGGGGACGCCGTGAAGCCAGTGGCCTGAGCCGCAACCTCGACCGAAGTCGACGGTCAGCTGTCCGGGGAAGGAGACCTCTCCCGCTCCCATGAACGCCGATGGTGGGACTTACCCTTCGACTCCCTCTTCTTGGACGAGAGGAATGTCCCGATGGCCCTCTCCCTTCATGGAAAGGGACTGGCAAAGCTCCTTGAGCGAAGCCGAGTAAGGGAACTCTCAGAGAGGCGGGATAAGCGCGCGGCGAGGAGGAGGAAGATGCCAGCCTTGGCCGCCTCCTCCTGAGGCGATCATATGCTCGAGCTGCTCAGCCAAACCAGCCGCGCGGACACATGTGAGCCTCTTTTGATTTACCAGCCCAGTGCTTGCTTCTCGGGCGCCTGAGCTTTAGTAGAGACAGTGCTGATCTCCAGGATGGTGGCGAAAAAGGCGGCTGGCTTCGCAGACCTGCAGGTCGTGGTCTAGGCGAGGTAGTAGCGCGCACGGGAGTGCGGATCCGCCCTGGACATCTTCGCCCGCAAGGGCACCTCCGAAAGCCGGGATCGACGGTCCATCGCAGCCGCGAGGGATACTGAAGACCGGTTTTGAAACTTCAAAACTAGTTTCAGACGAACTGAAGAGTTAGGATCCAGTCTAAAACGCGAGCGCTAAGGAGGAACCTGAGCTTCCAAGCGGTAAGGAAGATCTGGCGCCATGGGGTGATGCCGAGAGTTTTACCACCCAGGTGGGTGGGAGGAGCCAGCTTGAAGACCTTCCGGCAAGATTTAAAGCGGCAAGGAACCTGCCAATAAGTGTGGATGAACAACATATCCATGTCCCTAGAACAAGGAATTATACAAGACATTACAAGACTGTATAACTAGAGAAGTTCCAATACATGTGGCATTGTACAATGTATGCCATGGTGCATAACTGACTAAAACCTGGAATTCAAAGGGTCATATTAGAGGGGGTGGGGTCTTATGAAACGACCCTTTACAGGAAAATGAGAACAGACAGCCTAATATCTATTAATCAACAAGGTAAGGCATGGCATCAGCCCAGGGGCCTCGTCAGAGGTGAGACGGTATGGGACAAAGCATTTTAAAGTGAGCAAGCGAGCTCAGGAGATATAACAGGAGGGCAGGGGGATAGGGGGAAGCCATAGAGGGGTGAGGGGAAAGAGTGGAAGGGATCAAGAGGAGATGTGAAGGAGAATGATTAGCAACTTAGAACAGTTATTTACATGCTGAGAACAGTTATGCATAAGGTCAGGATAGCATAAGGTTAGAATAAGTGCTGGTCACAAGATTATTGGAAGCAGTCACAACTGGCATCAGCAACTAGCTGTTGCTTAAGTTTAACCTTGAAGAAGCCCAAGGTGGATGCTGAAGTGATGTCATGGTGCATGGGCGGTAGTGGTACTATGACCATTTCTGAACCCGTGTTTTTGCAGGCATTGTAGCTGATATTTTTCTAAGTATTCAACGAATTGGTCAGCCACTATACGCTCAACAGCTTTCGAGAGTGGGGTCAGGATAGAGACAGGCCTGTAGTTCCCAGTAATTGTGGGATCTCCAGACTTATGAACTGGTGT